>CM028129.1:98252500-100652500 GCA_016271365.2 Neoceratodus forsteri | reverse complement strand
ATTATTTGCTGATAGCACAGTGCCATAACATGTTTGTTATTACTGTTGGCATGTTTTATTGTTGGTTAAACAAAATGCTAATTTTTTTATAAAGGGAATAATTAAAATACTAAAAACCAATACTAGTGCAGTATTTCCTTTCGTTATTTTACTGTCTGTCTCCTGTCTGTATTATTGCCCCTTGTGCCTTTTCCTCGGGTTGCACCTGGAAACAAGCCTCAGTTGAGTGTGATTTTCTGGCCACCGATTTTTAAATAAATACAATTTACACATACACACAGCTTTAGGCAGGAAAGACTGTCATTTGGCCATCAAGCTGCTCACTCTTGCCAGCTCAGTGGGAATACTGTCACCCGATTTTTTATTTATTTTTTTGTTGAAGTACTTGTCAAGTCTAAGAGTGATGGGCTTTACAGTATCAACTGATACCACCTGCTCTGGAAGTCTGTCATGCAGTCTGTTGGGGGCCATGCTGCAGGCAATAACTTCAAACAACATGAAGTCTTGCTGTAGTCAGACATAATGCAGTTAGCCCCAGCACTTGAACTGGCCCGGAGAGGAAAGAGTTAACTCCATGCAGAAGCATGGAACGTTGAGCTCAAGCTCGGTTTTTAAACCTCTGCCTGTGGTACTTACCAGTGCAACTGTCAGATTCTTTACTTCGCCTAACAGTGAAGTCGCTCCGGAGACTCCTCTACTCGGTTCGGTAAAAGTAAAGCGTTCTGTTTAAAACTTGTTCTTTATTGTTTTTTTTTTCGGATTTTCAGCCTCTGTCTACGGTACAGGTAGTGTGGTAGATAGGTAGTGACTGTATTTTATTTTAAATAACTTGTGGAAATTGTTGGTTTCTTCGGTTTCTTCCCGGTCCGTCTGGTTAGGAACCGACCTTGTGTTTCCTTCTAATTTTAAATTTATTATTTTAGAGTGGTGTTCTGGTACTGATCGGTTTCAAAAGAACCGTTTTTTTTTCTCAGTTCTTTTCCAAACCCGTGACACGGTTGTTACTGATCGGTTGGTATTACCTGGCTTGAACGCTTCTATAGGGTAATTTTGGTAGGTTGGCCATGTCTGAGAAACCCAAAAGGAAAACCGGTCCCACTGGGTTTTCATCACTGTACTGAGTGTGGGGAGGCCTTTGCCAAGGCTGACCCCCACCTCATCTGTGTTTATTGTCTGGGGTTTGACCACCTAAAGTCAGACTGCCAAATTTGCAAAACCTTTCCTAAAACCACTCTAGAAAAAAAGACTGAGTAGGTTGAAGGAAAGGGAGACTGAGAAGTCCGTAGACCCGGATGGCCAGCCCGGTTCGTTACGGCCGAACCTGAGGAGGTGCCTACTAACCTAGGCGATACCTCCTCGGGCAAAAGCAGAGACGACTCTGAGGGGTCGGTTCCGTCAAAAAAGAAACTGAAGTCCGCCGGTTTGGATCCAGTAGTGCTTACTTCAGCCGCGGACGAGATAGCCAGAGTGATTAGTATTGTCCAATCGCTTTGTCTGGTTCCGTCCGAACCGATGCCGCCGGTTAGGCGGTCAGTTCAGTCAGATCCGGATGCTTTCTATGAGGAATGGGAGGGGAAACGAAGACTATCCCGATGATGACTACGACGGTGGGGGTCTGGATGTGCCCATTGAACCAGACATCTCCCCAGACAGACCCTCTGATGTCTCCCCTCCCAGGCTTTCTGAGTCCTCTTCTCATTTCTTGTTTTACAAGAAGGTGGCGGAAACCCTCCAGCACCCTTTGGTTGAAGCTGCTGAGGAGGAAGAAGAGACTGATTTTGTGGAGATGATGGACATCCCAGAGTCCAAAAGGTTGTCTATTCCCCTTCACAAGTCCTTGGGGAAACAGACACAAAAGATTCTACAGACTCCTAACTCTTTACCTCCTGTAGATAAAAGAATGGAAAGGAGATACATGTTATCAGGCTCAGCTGCGGAGTTCCTTTATTTACATAGCAGCCATGTTGGGGTAGTGCAGGCTGCAGCCTGTGACAGGGCAAACATTCCTTTGGCTTCACACCCCCCCAGACAAGGACTCCAGGAAAGTCAATGCCATGGCCAAGAAACTATACTTGGCATCCTCTTTGGGACTCAGGCAGGCAAATTATATGGACTACACAGCCAGGTACCAGAAGTCCAGGTGGGTTACGGTTCTGGAACTGGCTAAAAAGGCCTCCCCCCAGCTAGCCAAAGAGCTGGAGGAGGTGGCTGCGGATGGAATTGAGGCATCCAAAGTACAATTTCACGCTGCTGTCGACTCCAACGATGTGGCATCCAGAGTCATGGCTACATGTGTATCTCTCAGAAGGCATGCTTTGCTCAGATGTACTATCCTATCACAGGACACACAGTCTAAGGATTTTCCTGTAGTTGGTAACTCTCTGTTTGCGGAGCAGACAGAGGCTTACATGAAGAAAATGGACAAATATAGAACCACTTACAGGAGTGCACAGGCCAAGGAAAGGCAAGCCACTCCTCAAAAGCAGCAGTCCAGGGGCAGGGGCAGGCCTTTTCACAGGCCTTTCTACCAAGCCCAGGCCTCCTCGTCTTACCCACAAAGGGGGTTTTTCCGAGGGAGGGGTAGAAGGGAGATGAGCAGGGCTGCTGCTTCCTCCCAATCTAAGGCTCCTGCCAAGCAGACACCCTGAGGTGTCAACCCGGGTCGACTCTCCAATCCCAGTAGGAGGCAGGCTGGCTTACTGCTTTCAGGCCTGGAAGTCTGTTACCTCAGACAAGTGGGTCCTGGAATTAATAATCCAGGGACTAGCCCTCAGCTTCAAAAGGTACCCAAAAGGGAGGGCCAAGTCTTTTCAGCCTGCATCAGTTTCAGAAATCCTTGCCCTAGAGGCAGAGGTTTCCTCTCTCCTGGCTCTCAGAGCCGTAGAGAAGGTTCCTACTCAACACAGGGGAAAAGGCCTGTACTCCAGGGACTTCCCCACCCCAAAGAAAACAGGGGAGTGGCGACCCATCCTGGATCTAAGGTATCTGAACAAACACATTTGAAAACCCAAATTCAGAATGGTAACTCTGGGAATAATCCTTCCCTCTTTAAGGCCAGGAGATTGGCTAACATCACTGGACCTCAAGGATGCCTACTTCCATATCCCTATAAGGTGCTTCCACAGAAAATACCTCAGGTTTGAGTTGCTTTTAAGCCATTATCAGTTCAAGGCCATGCCTTTTGTCCTAACTTCAGCTCCAAGGGTGTTCACAAAGTGCCTTGCAGTAGTGGTGGCTTACTTCAGAAGACAGGGTATCACCATTTTTCCATATCTGGATGACTGGCTCCTAGTAGGGCAGTCTTCAGACCAGGTCAGGTAAGCTCTGCAAACCACTCAGGACTTGCTCAGTTCCCTGGGGTTTCTTCTCAATCTGCCAAAATCTGTCCTCTAACCAGTACAGCTTCTCACCTTCATGGGGTGGAATTGGATACTATCCAAGCAAAAGCTTTCCTTCCTCTGGCAAGGGTGAAGGCCTTAGTAGACCTCGCTTCCTCCTTTCGGCCTCAGGTTTCTTTTCTAGCGAGACAGTTCCTCCAACTCCTGGGCCACATGGCAGCACTCCACTGCAGTGGTTCAAGGAGCCGGATTTCAGATGCGAGACATTCAGTTCCATCTAAGGTCCTTTTGGTCACAGAGAACAGATTCTCTCACTAAACTGATTCCAGTGACCCGAACTCTGGTCCAGGCTCTCCAGTAGTGGCTGGACCAAGACAGCCTCAGACAAGGGGTTCCGTTTCTCCCTCAACTTCCATCAGTAGTACTGACTATGGATGCTTATCTCCTAGGCTGGAGAGCCCACCTGGGAGCCCTAAAGGCTCAGGGGATCTGGTCCCTGCAGGAGTCTCTTCTTCATATCAACTTCCTGGAACTCAGGGCAGTTTTTCTAGGCCTTCAGACCTTTTCGGATTCAGTCAAAGGCAAGGTGGTCCAAGTCAGGATGGACAACACTACCAGAATGTGGTACATCAACAAGCAGGAAGGCACTCGGTCCATGGCCTTGTGCACAGAGGCCATGAAGATTTGGTCTTTTGCCTATTCCCTTCAGACTTCCCTGGTAGCAGTTCATCTTCCAGGGAAGGACAATGTGCTGGCAGATGCCCTGAGCAGGATTTCACAGGGGCATCACGAATGGTCCTTGAATCTTCACATTCTGAGAATCATTTTCTCCAAGTGGGGCATTCCAGAAATAGTTTTATTTGCAGCACCAGACAATCATCAACTTCCTCTGTTTTGCTGCAGACCTCCAGTCCTGGGGACAGTTCCCTAGGATGCCCTCATTCTGAACTGGAAGGGCAGGTTTCTCTATGCCTTCCCTCCTTTGCCTCTCCTGTTCAGAGTTCTGATCAAGATAAGAACTCAACCCTGCGCAGTGATACTGGTGACTCCAGATTGGGCCAGACAACCCTGGTATCCTCTGCTGCAGTCCTTGGCTGTGTCACGTCCCCTGTCTCTTCCCAGGAGATACAATCTTCTCTCCTCCTCCCAGGGCGGATCTGGTACCCCAATCTCCTGTCTCTCAACCTCAAGGCTTGGCTCTTGAAGAGTTAGAATATGCAGCTGTACATCTCTCTCAGGGAGTTCTGGATATTCTGAACGTCTCCAGGAAACCTTCCACTAGAAAAACTTACAATTCCAAATGGAAGAGGTTCAGTATTTGGTGCTCTCAGAAAGTTATTGTGCCTGATTCTGCAGGCATTTCCACAACCTTAGATTGTCTAGCTCATCTGAATAGTCTAGGCCTTAGGCCTGCCACTCTGAAGGTTCATCTAGCAGCTGTCTCTGCATTCCTTTCAGCAGGGAAGGGCTCTTCCCTGGCATCTCAACCTGTTTTCAGGAAGTTTTTCAAAGGCCTGGTTCACATTAACCCTCCCTTTAGGGAGCCTACTCTGCCTTGGGATCTTAATGTCTGCATTGCTCAGCTTATGCAGCCACCCTTTGAGCCTATGGCTTTGGCTGAACTGAAGTACTTGACCTGGAAAACTGTGTTCCTGGTAGCTGTTACTTCTGCCAGGCGGATTAGCGAATTACAGGCCCTGTCAGTTGAACCTGACTTCATATCCTTCCATAGGGATAAAGTGGTCCTAAGAACTAATAGGAGGTTCTTGCCTAAAGTGGTATCGGATTTTCACCTAAACCAGTCTATGTCTCTTCTTGTATTTTTCAGTGACCATTCTTCCCCAGGGGAAAGAAGATTACACAGTTTGGATGTTCAAAGGGCACTTAGCTACTACATAGAGCATACTAAGGCACACAGAAATGACTGTCTTCAATTGTTCCTCACTTATGGTGAAGTGGGGAAAGGTAAGCCTGCCACTAAGAGAACTATTGCCAGGTGGATTGTTTCCTGTATACAACTGTGCTATGACAAATTAGGTAGAACACCCCCTTCAGGCCTGAGGGCTCACTCGACTAGGGGTACAGCTGCTACTCTAGCTGCGGCCAGAGATATACCCTTGTTAGAGATCTGTAAAGCAGTTACCTGGAAAACAGTACATACATTCACCAAGCATTACTCTCCGGACATCCAGGCTAGGAGTGATGCTAGGTTTGGCACAGCAGTACTGCAAAGTCTGTTCCCAAAGTAGGTTCTGCATTCTCTCCTCCATAGGGAACTGCTCGGTAGTCTGCATTATGTCTGAATACAGCAAGACTTCATGTTGTTTGAAGAAAAAAATTACTCACCATAGTAATGTTGTTTCTTCTAACAGAGTTTTGCTGTATTCAGACCTACCCGCCTCCCCTCTCAGAACCTGTCTTTGGGAAGTGGGTTGGCAGGCACAGTGTTGCACCTCAGGGGTGTACCTTGTACCCTCCCTCTTGGTGGGGTAACTGTTATGTTTTTCCTTCTTGTGTTGCATAGTTTGAATTGTCACTACCTTATTTCTTCTTGGGTTCTTGACTTGAGTCTCTTTTGGACCCCAAAAAGTATTTTGTCTTTTGGCTATGTGTTCAAACAATTTCCACATTTTAGTGTTAAGTTAGTTAGTTGCTCGTAAGAATCTGACGGTTACACTGGTAAGTACCATAGACAGAGGTTTTAAAACCAAGCTCGAGTTCAACGTTCCATGCTTCTGCATGGAGTTAACTCTTTCCTCTCTGGGGCAGTTCAAGTGCTGGGGCTAACTGCATTATGTCTGAATACAGCAAGACTCCATTAGAAGAAATAACATTACTATGGGGAGTAATTTTTTCTTCAAGCAGAATGCATAACATTTGACAATTGGTGTGTTTATACTGCTGGATCTTATGTGTCAGTCTTCACCATTCATCACTGTTGGGTATAGTGCCTGGAGCTAGGACCCCACAGGAGACTTTTATTTCCCCTAGGGGTGGAGTCAACGCAGGGATGGCACCGCCCTCGAGACCAACGTTGTACATGGCGCTTGTGAGTTGGCTGTTAACTGCTATTGACTCTGCCCTAGCCCCAGTTCTTCTTCTCCCACCATCGAATGAGGACCTTGTGAGGAGACTATAATCAAGTTTCATTTGTGGCCTAGTTATGTATTTACGTCTCGGTTCTGCTTCGGCTCCTTCGGTTTCGACCGCTTCTGCCTGGTAAGACCATTCTTTTTATTACATTGAGTACTGTGTTTGTATTGATTTATCGTTCGGTTATGCCTCGTCCTGGGATCAAGAAATTGTTGAAGGCGGGGTGGCCACCTATGTGTTGGTGTCCCTGAGGCCACCTTTACTCCGTCTTGGACCAGCATGATCGCTGTCTTTCCTGCCTCAGTCCGGCCCATGACATGGACAACTGTGGTGTCCACTTCTTTATGGACCGCTGAGTTCTCGAGATGCATGCATTTAAAGTTGGATGTGTGCCGCCAACTTTCGGGGGGTGGGTTCACAGTCGGCGGGCCAAGGTCAGGACTCTTGACCCTTCCTCTGGGTCCCCTCCTGGTCCTGTACAGCCCATGGGGGGGCCTCCACCAGTTTCAGCCTTGCCTCAGCGGGGGCTCCTTCTGCAGTGCAGGAGGCCCAGTCTGGACCTCTCGAGGGCCAGGTGGAAAGCATCACATTTGCAATCGCTTCTTTGGAAGTGAAGGCTCCCCCGGTGTCAGGTTCTGGGGCCGTGGGCCTGGGCTAACATCCTCAGCGCCGTCTGTTGGTGCTGCCCTTGTCTCCGGTGCTGCTTGCGGTGCCGGGGGTCCAGGTGGTGCCACGGACAGTGCCAGGCCATCTCTCAGCACCATTTCTTCCTCTGGTGTTGTTCGTGGTGCCGGGGAGGAGAGCAGTGCCGTGGGAGGTGCAGAACCAGGTCTTAGGGCTGTTTCTGGTCTGACTGGAGTTGGCGCTGTTTCTATCCTTGCACCACGGTCAGTACCACCTTCGACTCCGGTGCTGTTCCTGGCGCCGTGGTCGCTGCTGTCTTTGACTCCGGTGCCATTCGCGGTGCTGGGGGAGAATTTGGCGCTGGGCGCGGTGGCGTGCCTGGCTCTGGTGTCGCTTGTGGTGCCACAACTGGCAGGGATGGCAGAGGTCTTCCCTTGTCAATCTTCACCATTCATTACTGCTTGGGTTAAGCTGGAGGCACGCACCCGCTACGGGATTTTTTTTTTTTTTTAGAGTTGGCTCTAGGCGCCGTCCTCAAGGGCGGCCGCACTGCGTCATCTTGGCGAGGCGGCCGTTAGGAGCCGCGGACTCCTCCTCCATCTCAGTTCTGTTTCTCCCGCCCGTCAAGGCTGCACCTGCTAGCGGTGGCGTATAGTGTTCGTTCTTGGATTCGTCCCGACTCCTCATCGTGTTCTCGGACATACACTCGACGCCGTATACCGGTAAGACCGTTCCTTTTTATTTCTATCTACGGCGCCGAGTGTTTTCCTGCTTTTTTTCCTCAGTTAGTTCGCATCATGTCCGGTTCTGGAGCAAGGCGTAAGTCGAAGGCGGGCCGCGCCCCTATGCGTCGGTGCTCCTGTGGCTGGCATTTTTCAGTCTTGGACCGGCATGATGTCTTTCTCCGTTGCCTGGGACCCAACCACGACATGGACGCGTGTGACGCTTGTTTCTCCATGGACCGTCGTGTCCTCGAAGTCTGCGCATTCAAGCTCGGCAAGGCCCCGCCGACCTTCGGGGGAGGGCGTCGCTCCAGGGATTCCCAGGTAAGGTCTCTAGGCCCTTCCCCTGGGTCCCCTCCCGGGCCTATACGGTCCAGCGGAGGAGGACTTCCTCCTCTTCTCTTGCGAAGAGGCTTCTCTCGTGTGTCGAGAAGCGTCATGGTCCCCGAGGCCGTGCGGTGACACCGCCTCGGCAGTCACCTCCTCCGGAGATGCAGAGCTCCCCAGTGTCGAGGCCCATGATTTCTGGGCGGGCACCGGTGGACCACTGTAGCCCTCCGGCGCCATTTCGGATCCCGGCGCGCTTGCGGCGCCGGTAATCCAGGCGGCTGTAGCCGCGCGGCCTGGCCCCGGTGCGCTCGCGGCGCCGTGGGCCGATCTATTCTCCCGGCAGTGCGGGTCAGGTTCCAACGCGGGAGGCGGCTCCGTGGGCCTGGCTGGTACCGCAGGGAGGTAGGGCGGGCCTGGCTGGCGGGTGGGCGAGGTGCGTCCGGCGCCGCCCCTGGCACCGGCACCGTTCGCGGTGCCGTTGCCCCGGGGATTCCCGGAGTTGCCAGCATTGAGGTTCTGCTGGTCTCGTCTTCTTCGGAGGCCGATGACTCGGATGTGGACCCATCCTGGCACCCTGACTCTTCGGAGTCAGGGTCCCCGGTGGCACAGGGTGCCAGGCGGCGCAGCAGGCCCCTTCCACTGTCCCCTCTCCCGTCCTCCCCTGAGGGCTCTCGGGCTGGGGGTGGCCCTGGGTCCCAGGGGGGTGATGTGGTGGGGACTGAGGAGGAGGCTCCCCCTCCTAGGGGACCTGTGACAGCTGCCCTCCCGGGTGCTGTTGCCTCCTCTGGGGGTGCGGGGACGCTGCAGTCGAGGAGGAGGAGGGCTCTTTCGGAGTCTGAGGGGTTGAGGGGCAGGGGCCGGGGGCTCCGGTCTCTGTCGGCCGCCTCTGGTGGGGTGGCTAGGAGCCGTAGCGCCGAACCCCGCCCTTCCCTCCTGGGCTCTAGGGTGCCCTCCAGTGGCGTTGCTGTGGACTGCCCTTCTGGAACCATGCAGTCCCGGGTTCGTCACAGGGGAGGTTCTCCCTCTGGGCTCTTCCAGGCATCGCTTTCTCAGGGTTCCGTCTTGCGGCCTGGTTTGTTGTCCGGGATCCCGCCAGCTCGGGCTCCGTTCCCCGGATTTCAGAGTCCTGGCAGAGGTCAGTTGCCTCTTCGTAGGTGCCCTTCTCCAGTACCTCTGCTTCCACCCCCGTGCTTCAGGCCATGTCGGTCCCTGGGTCCGTTATCCTGGGAGCAGTTCAGGAGTTCTCGTGGCCTTCCCTCATCGTTAGATGTATGCATGAGCGGTCTTCGACTCTCCCACCGCCAGGAATCCTCTGGACATTCGAGCTCTCCATCATCCTCGTCTTCCTCCTCTGAGGGAGAGGAACCCCTTGCTCATCTTTCTTCCGACTGATTTCACTGAATATCAGCGATTCCTCTCAAGGATGGTGAGGGACCTTTGAATCTCTTATGTAAGGAGAGACAATACCGAACGGGAGACGCGTGAATTCCTTGGAGAATTCAGTGCCCAGCACCTGGTGGTACCTTCCTGGCCTATCCCCTTCCAGGAGGCGTCTATCCGTTCCTGGCAGTCGCCAGCCTCCCTTTCTCCAGCCCCGGCTGACTGCCGTCGTAGGTATTGTGCCCCCTCGGAATCCTTGGGTACTCTTCCCAACCCGCCCTCGGGCTTGGTGTACCTAGAGACTCCTTCCGGGCGCCGCTGCCTGGCGCACGACCGCCCACCAGATTCGGATTCTCTACAGTTCGACCGGTGGGGGCGAAGAGTGTTCTCTTCTTCTCGTGCGGTGGCTTGTATTGCATCACATCAGGCTCACCACACTGCCTACAATCGGCATCTGTGGTCGATGCTCTCCCAGCTCCTAGCATCAATGCCTGATACGGAGCAAACCAGACAAGCTATTGCCCTCTCCGCTATAGGCCTGGAGCTGGCAAGACACCAAGCAAGGGCATCTTACGACGCCAATGAGGTGGCTTCCAGGCTTGCGGGGACAGCGATCTGCATTAGGCGGACGGCATGGCTTCATCTATCAAGGTTGTCACCCCTGGCCCGGCGTAGGGTGATGCACTCCGCTTTCCGGGGGACCCGTCTTTTTCCTCCAGAGCTAGGAGACTTTTGCAGGGGCTTCCTCCGTCTCCCGTCCTCGGGAGGCATCTCCTAACTCTTCTCCCACAGGCTTCTCTGTACTAGCCAGGGTCTTCCCTTCTGTTTCTCACCAACAGGAGGCTGGGGTCTTGTTCCCTCAGGGTTCTACCCTCCCCTTTTAAGGGGAGGCTTGATACTCTCCCAAGCAGTAATGAATGGTGAAGATTGACAGGGAGATATGAAAAGTACATACCTATCGTAATTCTTGATCTTCTCTTGTATCTTCACCATTCATTATTGATACCCACCCACCTTCCCCTCAGTGGCCTCCTTCTGTGGCGTCTCCCCCTCCCGCCTCGTTCCTCTTACTCCCTTGGCCTTTATGCCAAAAAAGAAAAAAAATTTCTGTTTTTCCCATTCATGGTGAATGGATCCCAGGGATTTACTTCACTCTAAGATTGATTGGTGTTTTGCTCATAAAAGTGCTGAGTCGTTGGGGAGATGCATGGCTCTTGCCTTGCCGTGTTTGGCAGGCGCGGCACTTCTAGGGACTCTGTGTAAACACTGTCTGTACAGTTAATATAGTCCCAAGAAAAAAAAAAAAAACTGCTAATCAATTATTTAAAACCCTGGACCCCCTTTTTTCCTCAAGGTAAAGAGGAACGAGTACGGTTACAAACTTCTTAATTCTGAGGGAACTCTTTCTGACTGCCCTACGGTGCAATTCCTTGTCTCCTCAGGTCATGTTGTTCCACAGCCTGGTGGCCATGCCCTGTCTCGGCACCTTCAACTTAGGATCCCCTTGGCAGGCATTATTTTTCAAAAAGCTTTTGCAGCTGCTGGCTGACCTTGTCAGCTTCAAGCCTCTGTCTGCCTTGTCATAGCAAGTCTGATTGAGTCCCTCTCTATTTTTCTTACAAACTGCCTTCGAGAAGGCTTAGTTTTTCCCATACTCTTCTATGGTAGCACTTATCAAGGTGCTAGGAACTTAGTCCTCTTCCTGGATGGGCGCTCTTCCGGAACAGGTTCTGCTCAGTCAGTCCAGGAGCCCTCAACTGGGATGAAGAGACTTGGCATGTTGAGGTCAGAGACTCTGCCCTCTCTTGGTCTGTTTAGCAGGTTGGTGGAACCTCTCCTCAGTCCTACCAGCAGGATTCTTGCTCCTTCATTAATTTCGAGCCTATAAGCCTCTCAACCAACAATGCTCGGCGTGCACTGTTCTCCTTCTCAACATACCCTCTTTCTTTCTCTTCTTCTTCATTCCTCTCTTTCTCCTTCCCTCTCTTTCTGTTTCCTCCCCTAGAGCCACCCGGAAAGGAGGCCCTGCGGTCCCTTAGGGTAGGAATTCTCTCTCCTCTGTCTATTCTCCATCGGCTTATTCCTTTTTCAGTTTATTTCCTTTCCTTTTTCTATCCCTTGGCTCTCTTGCCTCGCTTTCTTTTTTCTCACACTTTATTCAAACAACATGAAGTCTTGCTATATTATGACAGTAGCAGTTTGATCCAGCTCTAGAACTGCTCCGGAGGTGAAATGGTTAAAACCATTCCAAAATAGAATTTTGGCCACGAGCTCTAAGAAGCAGCTCTATCTGTGTTATTTCAAACCTGAACTGTCAGATTCTTTACTCCGCCTCAGTGAACAGTCGCTCCAGAGAGTTCTCCTACTGCTCGGTTCATTTCTCGGTTTAAAAAGTGTTTTCTCGGTTGGATTCAACTGAGAATAGTTTTATTTTAACCGCAAAACCGTTCGGTTCAAGCTCTATCTGTGGTAACTGTAAGTAAATTAAAGGTTTTTGTCTGTGTGGAACTTGTAAGTTATCGGTTCGGTTTTGAACCGATCAGCTGGGTTAAAAACTCATTTAAAACTAAAAATTAACATTTTAGAGTGCGTTTCCTGGTTCTTATCGGTTCTAAAAAAACCGGATTTATTACGTTTTTTTCCAATACCCGTGACACGGTTAAGAACCGATAAGGGTGTCTTGCCTGGCACTGCCGTTAAAAGGGCAAGTTTTCTGGTTAGGCTGGCATTATGTCTGAGAAACCCAAAAGAAAACCGAGCCCACTGGGTTTCAACACTGTGATGTTTGTGGGAAGTCTTTGCCAAGGCTGACCACACCCACATGTGTTTATTGTCTGGGGTTTGACCACCTCCAGTCAGACTGCAAGATATGCAAGAATTTCCTGCAGCCACCCTGGAAAAAGATTGGGCAGGCTCAGGGAGCGAGGCCAAAAAGTCCGCTGACCGGATGGCCAGCCGGTTCGGTGCCAACCGAACGGAGGAATGCTCTGACCAGGGCGAGACTTCTCGGGCAAAGAAAAGCTGGTTCTGAGGAACCACTTCCAGTAAAGAAAACAAGAAAATCAGCGAGTCTGGAGTCCAAAACCCTTCTCCAACTGCTGCAGAGATAGCAAAGCCATACAAATTGTCCAGTCACTGTCTCAGGGTCCGTCCGAACGCCACTATCTGGCAAAAGGTCGGTTCGTCCGGTCCCAGTGGTTCAGGAATATGATATTGAGGAATTTTATGAACCAGAGGAGGGGAAGGATGATTATGAACAGTATGAATGTGGCTGGGAAGGTCTGGGTGTGCCCATTGAACCGGACATCTCTCCAGACAGACATTTAGAATCTCCCTCTATGCTGTCTGAGTCCCCATCTCATTTTATGTTTTACAAAAAAGTTGCTGAAACCCTTCAGCTTCCGTTAGAGGAAGCTGTGGATGAGCAAGAGGAGCCTGATTTTGTAGAAATGATGGATATTCCAGAGTCTAGGAAATTGTCTATTCCTTTACATAAGTCTTTTAGGAAGCAAACAATAAAAATTTTAAAAGCTCCTAATTCTGTGCCTCCTGTAGATAAAAAGATGGACAGAAGGTACACATTGTCAGGTCCTGATACAGAATTCCTTTCTCAGCAATGCAGTCATGTTGGGGCAGTTCAGGCTGCAGCCTGTGATAAAGCTAATATTCCCCTGGCTTCACATCCTCCTGACAAGGATTCCAGGAAGATTGATGCCATGGCGAAAAAACAGTATATGGCAGCCTCTCTGGGACTCAGGCAAGCAAATTATATGGCTTATGTAGCTAGGTATCAGAAATCTAGATGGGATACTGTTATGCAATAGCCAAGCAAGCCCATGGCCAGCTGGCTAGTGAACTATAACAGGTGGCTGCTGATGGCATTGAGGCTTCTAAGGTTCAGTTTCATGCTGCTGTGGATGTTAATGATGTTTCCTCTAGGGTCATGGCCACATCTGTAGCTTTTAGTAGGTTGGCCTGGCTCAGGTGTACTAGTCTGTCACAGGATACCCAGACTAAGGCTATGGATTTTCCTGTGGTGGGAAATTCTCTGTTTGGGGAGCAGACAGAGAACTACATGAAAAGATGGATGAATATGGGACTACTTACAAGAGTGCCCAGGCTAAGAGGCGGCAAGCCACTCCTCAAGGCATACCCCAGGGGTAGGGTGAGCCTTTTCACAGGCCTTTTCAGACTCAGGCCTCCTCTGCCTATGCTCAGAGGGGGCTTCTTCAGAGGCAGAGGCAGGCGAGGGGTGGGCAGACCTGCTCCCACTCCCCAGCCTAAAGCTCCCGTAAGCAGGCACCTTGATGGGGTGCCCAGGGCGATTCTCCGTGCGGTAGGGGCAGGCTGGCTTACTTCAGTCAGGTGGGCTTCTTTAACCTCAGACAAGTGGGTTCTGGAAGTAGTAATCCAGGGTCTGGTTCTCAGCTTCAAAAGTTTCCCAAGTTGAGAAGCAGACTTTTCTACCTACAAGTGCTTCAGAGACCCTTGCTCTGGAAGCAGAGGTCTCATCTCTGTTAGCTCTCAGAGCAGTAGAAGGGTTCCTCCTGCACCAGGGCAGGGGTCTGTATTCAGATACTTCCTTACCCCAAAAGACAGGAGAATGGCAGCCCATATTAGATCTCAGATATCTGAACAAGCATCTTTTGAAACCAAAGTTCAAAATGGTAACTCTGGCAATGATTTTACCTCCCTAAGGCCAGGGACTGGCTAGCCTCCCTGGACCTCAAGGATGCCTATTTCCATGTCCTAATCAGAAGCTCCCATCGAAAGTACCTCAGATTCGAACTGCCCTCAGGTCATTACCAGTTCAGAGCAATGCCCTTCGGCCTTACCTCTGCCCAAGGTATTCCAAAGTGTCTAGGAGTGGCAGTGGCTCACTTAAGGAGGCAAAGGATTGCTGTTTTCAACCTATCTAGACGACTGGCTCATTGTAGGTCAGTCCCCAGAACAGGTAAAATCTCACCTGCAGGTCACCCAGCAGCTTCTCACCTCCCTGGACTTTCTGCTAAATCTACAAAGTCGGTTCTGGAACCAGTCCAGGTACTCACCTTTATAGGGGCAGAATTGGACACAAAGCTAGCCAGAGCCTTTCTTCCCTTAGAAAGGGTAAGGAATTTAGTGGCTCTGGCCTCCTCCTTCACTCTGCAGGTCTCTCGACCAGCAAGACACTTTCTGCAGCTCCTGGGGCACATGGCTGCATCCACAGCTGTTGTGCAGGGAGCAAGATTTCAGATGAGAGACATTCAGTTTCACTTGAGAACCTATTGGTCTCAGAGAAGAGACCCCCTTTCCAAGTTGGTCCCAGTGACTCGAACCTTGATCCTAGCCCTCCAGTGGTGGCAGGATCAGAGCAATTTAAGATTGGGGTTCCCCTTCATTTCCCCTACTCACAACTTGACTCTCACTACAGATGCTTCCCTTCTGGGTTGGGGAGCCCACATGGGCGACCTTTCCACTCAGGGAGTGTGGTCCCCAGGAATCTCTGCTCCCATCAATTTGCTGGAACTCAGAGCTGTCTTTTAGCTCTTCAAGCATTTTCTGCATCTGTCCATGACAAGGTGATACAAGTCAGAACAGACAACACCACAACAATGTGGTACATCAACAAACAGGGGGCACTCGGTCTTGACCTTGTGCTCCGAGGCAATGAAGTTGTGGTCTCTGGCCTATTCCTGAACACTTCCCTCATAGCAGTTCATCTTCCAGGGAAGGACAATGTCCTAGCGGATGCTCTCAGCAGGATTTCCCAGGGCCATCACGAATGGTCCCTGGATCCTCAAGTGCTGGGGATAGTCTTTGCCAGATGGGGCACCCTCAGATAGATCTTTTGCAGCCCCAGACAATCACAAACTTCCTCTGTTCTGTTGCAGGCCTCCAGTGCTGGGCTCAGTTCCCTGGATGCCCTTCCCTCTGGATTGGGAGGAAAGTTTCTCTATCCTTCCCTTCCCTCTCTATTCAAAGTATTAGTCAAAATCAGATCTCAGCCTTGCAGGGTGATTCTGATTGCCCCGGATTGGAGCCAGGCAGCCCTGGTACCCTCCTTCTGTCACTGACAATCCATCTTCCCTTTGCCTCCCCAGGAATCACAACCTGTTGACTTGTGCCCAGGGAAGGGTTTGGTATCCGGACCTCAATCCCTCAACCTCAAGGCCTGGCTCTTGAGGAGTTAGAGTTTGCTGATTTACACCTCTCTCAGGGTGTTCTTGAGATCCTAAAGGCTTCTAGAAAGCCTTCCATTAGAGCTACTTATAGTTCTAAATGGAAAAGGTTTTCCATTTTGTGTTTGGGGAAAATATTTCCCAGAATCTGCTGATTTGCCCACTGTGTTAGATTACATGGTACATCTTAATTCCTTGGGTCTCAGACCAGCTACCGTGAGAGTTCATTTGGCAGCTGTATCTGCTTTTGTGTCAGCAGGAAAGTCATCCCTCTTTCCTCTCATCCTGTGTTTTCCAAGTTTTTTAAGGATTACTCCATACTAATCCACCCTTGAGAACCGCCCTGCTTGGGACCTGAATGTTTGCATTGCCCAGTTAATACAACCCCTTTTGAACCTCTGTCTTCTGCAGAGCTTAAGTACCTAACTTGGAAAACTGTGTTTTCTAGTGGCTATCACTTCTGCCAGAGCATAAGTGAGTTGCAAGCCTTGTCAGTGGAAACTGACTTTATTTCTTTCCACAGGGATAAGGTAGTCCTTAGGACTAATAGGAAGTTTTGCCTAAGGTGGTTTCAGATTTCCATCTTAATCAATCTATCTCCTTCCAGTATTTTTCACTGATCACTCCTCGTCTGGTGAGAGGAGGTTGCACAGCCTGGATGTTAAGAGAGCTCTTAGTTACTATATAGAGGTACCAAAGGTCACAGGTTCGAATCCCTCCAACTTTTCCTTACCTATGGTGAAGTTGGGAAAGGCAAACCTGCCACTAAGAGATCAATTGCCAGGTGGATTGTCTCTTGTATCCAATTTTGCTATCAGAAACTGGGCCAAGTCCCCCGGTTTGAGGGCTCATTCACCAGGGGTACAGCTGCGTCTCAGTTGCTGCCAGAGACATCCTATATTAGAGATTTGCCAGGCTGCTACTTGGAAAACGGTGACACTTTTACCAAGCATTACTCCTGGATGTCCAGGCCAGGAGAGATGCCTGGTTTGGCACAGCTGTTCTTCAGAGCCTATTCCTAAGTAGGTTCTGCCCCTCCTCCATGGAGGTACTGCTGTGTATTCTGCTACTGTCATAATATAGCAAGACTTCATGTTGTTTGAAGAAAAAATTACTCACCTTAGTAATGTTGTTTCTTCTAATGGAGTCTTACTATATTATGACCTCCCCCCAACCTGCCCCTCTCAGAACCTCTACTTGGGTGGGGTGCGGGCAACTTGGTTTGGGCACCTTTTATGCCCTGTTAGCATTTTTGTCCCCTTTTGGGGCTTTGGGTGTGTGTGTGTGTGTGTGTGTGTTCTGTTATACTTATGTTTTATTCTCATATTATTAGAATTGTGTTAGTATTTCTGGTCCCCTGACTTGAGTCTTGGGTGTTGGGACCAGCAATGGTTGTTATTATTTAGGTAGCCATTTGGCTAGTGTAGGTTACAGCTTCCACACAGACCTTAGTGAGTTTTGGCTCGTAAAGATCTGACAGTTCAGGTTTGAAATAACACAGATAGAGCTGCTTCTTAGAGCTCATGGCCAAAATTCTATTTTGGAATGGTTTTAACCATTTCACCTCCGGAGCAGTTCTAGAGCTGGATCAAACTGCTACTGTTATAATATAGCAAGACTCCATTAGAAGAAACAACATTACTAAGGTGAGTAATTTTTTCTTTTGCCTCTCCGGCTAACAGAACTGAGATGGAGGAGGAGTCCTTGTCTAACAGCCGTCCCTCGCGCATGGCGCGGTTCGCCGCCTCGAGGAGGCGTCGTTAGAACACCAACAAAAAAAAAAAAAACTCCCATAGCGGTCGCGCCGCCGGCTTAACCCAAGCAGTAATGAATGGTGAAGATACAAGAGAAGATCAAGAATTACGGTAGGTACGTAATTTTCATTTGTCTGGCATCGGGCCTCCTTTTTTTTTTTCCAATTCAAATTTTATTAGCAATTTTACAATAATACAGGAGACAGACGTATTAACAGTTAGACAACATTATTACAGTATGAAGTATGTTCTGTCCCCCCCGCCCCCCTCATCCTCCCTCCCACCCAGTACAGCAGCAACACCAAAAATCATCCCAGTCATTTAACTGAGACATGTTATTATTATCATCACCAGTAGTAATTAGAGTGTGTAAGGGATCCCAAACTCGCATATATTTCTGTTGTCTGTTATAGAGGCCCTCAACGGCTTTCTCTGTTCTGAGATTAGCTAGAATTTCATGAAGCCATTCTTGATAAGATGGACAAATGTCATCTTTCCAATGCTTAAGAATGACTTTTTTAACAGACAGAGCTGTCATGGAAATATGAAATCTCTGAGTGGTAACCTCTGTAGGGGATAAGTCCCCTAGCAGACAAATATCTGGGGTGAAGCAGTCCTGAAGGCCCAACAAGGATCCAATTTAGACTTAATTGAATTCCACAAGGGGGTTATCTTAGGACAATGCCAAAAAATATGGAGAAGTGTCCCTTTATCTAGGGAACATCTAGAACACAAATCCGAGTCTAGAAGGCCCCAACTAGCAAGTTTATGTAAAATATGGTATTGCATGGCCGTAATCTGTCTTGCGACACAAACGTATGGCAGTACCGCCATAATACAGGCCAGTCCAAGGTATAATGGGGGAAGAGGGAGCACCAATACTTGGTGGGACCATAGGTATCGGGCCTCCTTGTCCACCTCCTCGGAGGGGGATTTGGGATCTGATCCGGATTGGCTTCTGGATTCTTCAGAATCCTCTGATCCCTCAGTGTCCAGCACTTCGGTCCCCACTTGGCCTCCCTCTGTGGGTTGGATGGTTCCAGTTGGTTCTGGGGTCAGTGGGACTGACCACCTGGCAGTGGTCCAGGGGGCTACTGCTGTGCAACACAGAGCCACTGGTACATCCGTCCCTTCAGTTGGGGCACCCCCCTCTTTTGTGTGTCTGGACAGTCCAAGTCTAGGACAGCCCAGGTCACCCCGGGGGGGGGGGTACTGCACCCTGGGTAGACTCCTCAGAGTCGGCTAAGGGTTGCCAGCTACCTAGACTGGTGGTAGCGAGGAAGAGGGCCCTTTCAGAGTCGGAAGGGTCGATGGAACAGGGCCTGGCACAGCGGCCTCTCCCTGGGACCTGCCCAGGTTCTGGAAGGAACTGTAGTGCGGACCCTCACCCTTCCCTTCAGTACTCCTCAAGAGGGACATCCACTTTGGAGGTCAGGGGCTGTCCTTCTGGGCTCACAGTCCTGGTCACCTCACAGGGAATTCTTCCCACGTGCACAGTTCTAGCCATTCCGTCCTGGTTGAACGGTTTTTAGCTGCTGGGACCACTGGGTCTCCCTCCTTCCCTGTTGGGAGCATCTGTTCGGCCCCCTGCCCGGGCAGAGGCCGTGCCCGTTCTGCTAGGTGCTTGGCCCCTGTGCCTCTGCCTCCATCTCCTTCTCTCCCAGGCATTCCCAGTCATAGGGAACCCCTGACCTGGGAGCAGTTCAGGGCTTCGGCTGCACATTTCCCTTCCTACCTCAATGCCATGGACGAGTAGGTGTTCCACCACGCCCCCGTGCAGTCTGACCCTGAATCTCCAGACACGTGAGCCTCCTCATCTCCCTCCTCTGAGGGAGAGGAACTTACTATCCACCTTTCCCCAGCGTCTGATCTCCCCTCATATTAGCGCTTCCTCTCGAGGATGCTAGACGAGCTCCACCTCACCCCATCCTCTGAAAGCAATCCTGACGGGGTGATGCGTGCCTTCTTGGGTGAATACAACGCGGCTAACCTCACGGTTCCTGCCTGGCCTGTCCCCTTCCGGGACGCGTCACTTCGGCTCTGGCAGCATCCTTTTTCCACTGTCCCAGCCCCAACGGACCTTCGCCAGAGATATTGCACATCCCCGGAGTCTCCAGGAACTATGCCTCACCCCTCTTCGGGTCTGACGTGCCTGGATACTCCTTCTGGGCTTCGCACCCCACACCTTGACTGACCCCCAGACTTAGACTCTGTGGATTTTGATGTCTAAGGGAGAAGGACATTCTATTTGGCACATATTCTCCTTTCTATAGCTTCACATCAGGCGCACTGTTCTACCTATGATAGGTTTTTGTGGTCCAGGCTAGGACAACTTCTAGCCTTGATGCCTGATATGGAGGAAATTAGGCAAGCCATCGCCCTCTCTGCTTAGGGCCTGGAGCTTGCAAGGCACCTGGCAAGGGCGTCTCACGATGCCAGTGAGGCAGCTGCGAGGATTGTAGGGACAGCAATCTGCACTAGGCAGACGGCATGGCTTTGCCTATCCCGGTTGTCACCTATGGCCCGATTTAGGATGATTTTCTCCACCTTCCAAAGAACCCACCTTTTCTCCCGTAGGGTGAGACGGCAGCTTTCGGGGAGCGCCTTCCCTCTCCCACTGGGAGTTCCTCATCTCACCCGGACCAGTCTCAGGCCTCTCCAGGCCTGTAAGGGTTCTCCCCTCTGGTGTCTCCCTCACTGGAGGCTAAGGGACTTAGTTTCTTAGGGACGTATTTGGCCCCATTTGGGGGGCTCGGTACTCAACCAATAGTGATGAATGGTGAAGACTGACACCTATAAGATATGAAAATTACTTACCTACCGTAATTCTTGATCTTTCTGTGTATTTTCACCATTCATCACTAAATCCTGCACACCTTCCCCCTTGGGTCTCAGTCTCCGGGCAATCCCCCTCCCCTGTGTGTCTCCCTGTTGTTCCAACTCCCTCCTCTTTCTCCTTTCCCTTATGATCAGGAAGAGGGGGACTACTGGAGACACGCAGGGAGGAGTTCTTTCCTGAAGGTTTTTTTTTTCTCTCTCTCCCTTCCTCACCCTTGACTCGCCCCCCGCCCCCCCAAGTCTGGAGTGGAGGGGAAGGGAGCGGGAGAATCCTTGGGACCCCTCTTTCCAGACACTTTATTATCTTATTTTGAATTTCCCCTCTGGACTAATCACCTCCACTCAATTCTTAAGGGGTTTTCTTTCCTTCCTTCCTTTTTGGAGTTTTCTCCTTGGTTTGGTGGGAGGGAGGGACCCGCTGTTTGTCTCCCTGTCAGCCTCAATGTTTTCACCTAAATCGGTTAGCTGTGTGGCGCTATCTGCTGCCTGTCAAGCAGTCCAAACCTTCTGCCTTCTGGCAGCCTGACAGTGTTTTTAAACTTCTCCCTCTAGAGGTCCAGAAATGCTTCAGTCAGAAGTGGAGTCCTTCCTTCCCCCATTTCTTTTCCCTTTCTTCCCTCCCTCCCTCCTCTACCATCCCTTCCTATTTTCTCCAGAGATCGGGTTCCTCTCCCAATCCCTTTAGGCTGTTACTCTCTCTTTCCTGTCATCTTTGTCATTTATTTCTCTTTTTAGTTATTATATCCTTTCCTTTTGTCTATCCCTTGGGCTCCCTTGTCCCACCCCTCCATCTCTTCCTTCCTCTCTCTCCAGCGTCTCAGAACTGGGGCAAGGGCGGAGTCGACAGCAGTTAACGGTCAACCCCCGAGCGCCACGTAGAACGTTGGCCTCAAGGGCAGCGCCATCCCTGTATCTACTCCTCCCCTAGAAAAAAAAAAGTCTCCTGCGGATTCCTAGCTCTGGACGCTATACCCAGTAGTGATGAATGGTGAAAATACACAGAAAGATCAAGAATTATGGTAGATATGTATTTTTCGTATCTGCACCATTGACAGCAGTGCAAATGAGTTGCACCGGTGTAAATGTGGCAATATAAACAGCTGCCAGAGTGTTGTATGTCACTCCGTTATGGTGCAGAGTATCCCCTGTTTTAGTAGGAATGCATAACGGTGTGTACCAGTGCAGGTGGTTTTTGCAAGCATGTAAGCATGCTGCCTCGCCTGTACCGATGCAACCCTGCGACATATCATGTCATTCTCATTCATTAAACCCTCTGTCAATCAGTGCACCCAAAACACAGGAAGGATAGTGGGAACGTTACACAGCTGCAGCGTGTAAACACAAGAGTGCAGGGGTGAGATTGGAGCAGAGGGCAATGATTTACAGTAGGTAAGCTGTGTATTGATGCGTCTAATGGGTGGGAGGGATGTGACCCCATGCTGCTAGTCACATCAAGCAGGTAAGCCAAACTTCTGAAAAGGGTGGGAAGGAAGGCCTGGGTCCCATCCCATCCCCTTCCATTGTTACCTGGCCTAATAAGCATTCAAGTGCATTGGCTGAAAGCATTGTGAGCGTTGCTAGAGGGCAAATGCCACCCATCTTCCCCCAACGAGGAGAACTGGAGTGGTCAGATGAGCTCCTGATCACAATAAGGACACATTATTGAGTGTTGTCAGGCTATAAGGCAAGTGCTTTCTAAGCAGTAAAAATGGTGGTTCTGAAGAAGTGGCCATGTACCACAAAACTTCAGCTGTGTGTTTGGCATTGTTACAAATAAAACGACAACCATTAAAATTCAGGAGCTGATCCATTTTTGTTTGTTGTGCATATGAGACTGTCATTGGATCTTCCAACCATATAGACACTGTAAAATACAAGGACATCCTGAGCAGTCTTGTGCATATGTGCTTAGGGATATCTGACATTTGAGACCCATATAAAAAAAAAAAAAAAAAAAAAAACTGTTGCCAATTGGGATGTCTGTCTAGTTGTTGAGGTGCTCACTTGTAAGCTTTTTGAACCGGTGGCTACATGTGCGCTGAAGTACCTAACCTAGAAATGTTTTTATGGTGCCTATCTCATCAGCACTCAAAGCACCTGAAGTGCATGCCCAAGTAATGTATACCCCCTACACGGTTTTTCACAAGGACAGGGTGGTTCTTGGAATGTCTCTGAAGATTTCTGCCCGAGGTGATGTTGGAGTTCCACCTTTATCTGTCCTTGGTGCTCCCAATTTTCTTTCTCAAGTCAGAGAATCCAGGGGAAGTGTTATTCCATTCTCTTGATGTTAAAAGAATCCTCTGTGCTTTTAACTCAGTAAAACCAAGGAGCACTGACAGTCTTCCTGGCTGTTTGTCACTTTCAATCCCAATCAAAAAGCAGTACCAATATTTTCTTTTTTCCATTAAACTTTTTTATTAAGAAAAGTTTTCACATAGGTGTTGGTCTGCCGGCACAGCAGTAGTGCTACCGCTTGCAGTGCTGACGACATTGGAAGGTCAGCCTGGGGACTGCTGTCCTCCGGGGAGGAGTGGTGCAACGCTTGGTGCAGCAGTGTCCCCTGGCAGAGGCTGGGAGACGAGTGCATTTCGCAGTGGAGGAGTGGCAGGCAGTGACATGCATGGAAACGTATGTGGCGCCACCATTGGTGTCACTGCATGCTGCTCCTCCATGCCACAAGGGGAGGAGGTCGGCACAGAAAACAGTAGACAAAATACACCCTAACTGCAGCTGGTAGGATGATTGCTGCCCCTTGCAGGCCCTATACCCAGTGACACAGGTACAGCTGCTGGATCCTTGACCTGGTGACTTGGGCATGGCCGCTGGATCCTTTACCCTGGTAACTACTGTAAGTTTCAGTGTGAAGAAGTGCAAGATCATGCACTTGGGGCACAGAAACCCAGGGACAAAGTACAAATGGGGGGAGCAGTACTGATGACCACCAAATAGGAAAGAGACCTGGGAGCAATCATGTTTGATGACCTATTGGTGGCCAAACAGTGTGACACAGCAGTGGGTAGAGCCATAGGAAGGGGTATCAGCAGCAAAAAAAGGGAGGTGGTGATACCACTGCATAAATCATTGGTGAGACCTCATCTTGAGTACTGTATCCAATTCTGGAAACCAAATCTCTGGAAGAACATAGACAGAGTAGAGGCGGTCTGGAGGAGGTCAACTAAAATGATGCAAAGTCTGCACCAAAAGACGTATAAGGAGAGACTAAAGGACCTCAATATGTACTCCCTGGAGGAAAGAAAGGAGAGGGGTAAGATGATAGAGACTTTCCAGATCCTCACGAGTATAAATAAGGTACAAGAGGGAGCATTTCCCAGAAAAAAAGATATTCAAGAACAAGGGGTCATGCTGTGAAACTGGAAGGGGGTGGGCTCAGAGGAATCATGAGAAAGCACTTCTTCACAGAAAGAGTGGTGGGGATGCATGGAACAGCCTCCCAGTGGAGGTGGTGGTGGTGGAGGGGGCGGAACTGTAACGGGATTCATGAATGCATGGGATAGGTATAAGGGAACCTTAGTGGTTAGGAAAGGGAGGGTAAAGTCAGAGACCAAGAAGGGTCTAGCATACTAACATACTAAAAATGCCAGCAGAATAGGCCTCATGGTCCATTGGGTCTGCTCGGGAGTCAGTACCCTAAATGGGTACTGATACCATCCTCTTGGCCCCTCCCATGATCCCCCTTTCCCTCGCCGGAGTTTCCCCCCCAACAAGCATTCCTCAGCTTCACCCCCCCACCTGTATCTATCCCAGCCTCTCCTGAACCCTTCCACCATAGATACCTCCACCAGCTCCTCAGGCAATGCAGTCCATGGTTCCACCACCCTCTCAGTGAAGTACCACCTCCTCCTTTCCCCCCTGAGTCTCCCACTCTCCAGCCTTCAACTGTGCCCCCTGGTGGCCCCTCCTACCTTCCTCTGAAAGACCCCATGAAGGTTTACCTCATTAGCCCCTTTTAGATACTTGAAGACCTCAATCATGTCCCCCCCGTCCCTCCTCTCCTCCAGTGAGGACAGGTTGAGCTCCTCAAGCCTCTCCTCATATGTCCTATCTCCCAGACTCCGGATCATCTTGGTTGTCCTCCTCTGAACCCTGCTCTAGGAGTTAAATATCTTTCATTAGGTGCGGGTGCCAAAACTGCGTGCAGTGCTTCAGGTGTGGTCTGCGGTATTACAGTAGGTGGGGAAAATGGGCAGACTAGGTGGGCCAAGCAATCCTTATCTGCCATCAGATTCTATGTCTAGGACAAGCACACTCTCCACCACCTTGCTGTGGGGTGAGCTATCAGAGCAAAGCCAGGTAAGTTCTAAGGGAAGCCAGGGTGATGTGGCAGGGGTGCTGGTATGATGGGAAGCCATGCCAGGCAAGGAGAAAAAGCACCAACTATAAAAAAAAATGTTTTCAAATAAACTGACAAACAGAATGAACACAAATAATGGTACTGCTTATTAAACATATACAATAGAATAATACAGGGTGGTATTGAACTGTTTACTCAGACATGAGCAAAGACATACATGTAGAGATGGCTGCACTAGGAATGATGATGCTCCATTCAGATTGTAGATATAGTTCAGAGAAGATGGGCACTCACCAGCCAAATAGAAACACACAGGCTAAAGGCTATCAAAAAACTCCTTTTATTCCAAAGCATCAAATTTTAATAAAGGACCACAGTCTGAAACATATCACGTGTACAACATGTGTCCTTTGGAATGAACTTGGAGTCTTTTGATAGCCTGGAGCCTGTGTGTTTCTATTTGGTTGGTGAGTGCCCATCTTCTCTGAACTGTATGAGCAAAGACAAAACTGTTATTGTGAAGACCTATTATTAAATAAAGCTAACAGAAATAAGTGGTGCAGCAGCAAGGACCACTAGCAATCCTACCATTTAAGGGGGCTTATATGGCAACAGGTAGGTGAGGTGGGCCTTCCAAACTTTGAGGTACATATCCGTACATCCCATTGTTCTATAGAACATCCTTTCCATGGTGGTTTGGTGGCTCGCAGCCTGTAGCCTTTCCACTGAGAAGGGAATTGTAAGAGACCACCATTATATAAAAAGCAGTCTCTTGGCAGTAATACAAAAAAGCGATCACTCATTTAAACATAGAAACATAGAGTTTGATGGCAGATAAGAACCGCTTGGCCCACCTAGTCTGCCCATTTCCCTACCTAGAGGATAAGCTGCAGATCCTATTTAACTAACAGCCTATTTCTTCCTACCCCCCACAAAAATTGCCTTATGTCTGTCCCATGCATTTTTGAATTCTCCCACACTTTTAGACCCCACAACCTCCTCAGGAAGGCTGTTCCATCGTCCACCACCCTCTCTGTGAAAAATACTTCCTAACATTGCCCCTGGAGCCGCTCCCCATCTTCAAATTGTGTCCCTTGTTCTTGCACATCTCTTTTCTGAAAGATGTTACCCTCTTGGACTTTGTTGATTCCACTGAGGTACTTAAGCGTTTCTATCATGTCCCCCTCTCCTCCTTTCCTCAAGGGTATACATATTAAGCTCCTTTAGCCTCTCCTTGTATGGCTTCTCTTGCAGACCCTGCACCATTTTTAGCGTCTCTCCTCTGAACTGCCTCCATCCTGTGTCCTTGCGGAGATGGAGTCTGCAGAACTGAACGCAGTACTCCAGATGGGGTCTCACCAACTGTCTGTACAGGGGGATAACAACTTCCTGTTTTCTGCTGGTGATGCCTCTCCCTATACATCCCAGTATCCCCCCAGCCCTCCCTACCGCCTTCTCACATTGCTTGCCAACCTTAAGGTCATCTGATATGATTACCCCCAGGTCCCTTTCCATTTTTGTTGTTGTTACTACTTCCCCCCACCCCATTGTATAATCTTCCCCTGGGTTTCTGTTTCCCAGGTGCATTACTTTGCACTTCTTTGCATTGAATCCAGGCTGCCATACTTATGACCATTCCTCCAAACTTGCCAAGTCCCTTCTCATCCTTTCCACGCCTCCTTGTGTATCAACCCTGTTGCAGATCTTTGTGTCATGTGAAAAGAGGCATACTTTTCCTTCCAGTCCCTCTGCAATGTCACTTATAAAGACATTAAAAAGGACTGGACCCAGTACTGAACCCTGCGGTACCCCACTAGTAACCCCTCTTTCTTCAGAGTGGACTCCATTTACAATTACCTTCTGTGTCCTGTTGTTCAGCCAATGTTTTACCCAGGCTACCATCCTGGGACCCACTCCAAGGCTGGTTAATTTGACTACTAATCTTTTGTGTGGGACTGTGTCAAATGCCTTGCTAAAGTCTAGGTAGGCCATGTCCACAGCCCCTCCCTGGTCTGCTACTTTGGTCACCCAGTCAAAGAAATCAATTAGATTCGTCTGACATGACCTTCCCGCCGTGAAGCCATGCAGCTTTGGGTCCTGTGCCCCACTGGCCTCTAGGTACTCAATTCTTTCCTTCAGAAGTGATTCCATCACTTTCCCTACCACAGAGGTCAATCTGACAGGTCTGTAGTTTCCTGCCTCTGTCTTACTTCCACTTTTGTGAAGGGGAATCACGTCAGCCTTCTTCCAGTCCTCAGGTGCCACACCGTCCTCCCATAATTTGTTATAAAGAGTAGTCAGTGGTGTCACTAGTTCTCTGCTTAATTCTTTTAAAATTCTGGGGTGAATTCCATCTGGCCCCATTGCTTTGTCCACCTTCAGTTTTAGGAGTTCTTTCAGAACCCTTTCTTCTGTGAAAGGACTGGGATCGACCCCCTCTCCAGAGTGCTTCTGTTAATTGGATTAGGCACTTCCCCCACTTCCTCTTTTGTGAATTCTGAACAGAAGTATTCATTCAGTATCCCTGCTTTTTCACTGTCACTCTCTGCCCACCCACCATCCATTCTATTCAGTCTCACTATCCTTCCCTTTGTCTTTCTACACTCCCTGATATACCTATAAAAGGTTTTATCCCCCTTCTTAACCGAGTTGGCTATCTTTTCCTCAGTTTGTGCCTTTGCTATTCTGACTACCCTCCCTGCTTCCTTCTGCCTTAACTGGTACAGTTCTCTGTCCTGCTCCTTCTGTGTTTCCTTATACTTCCTAAATGCTATCTTTTTCTCCCTAACCTTCACCGCCACTTCTTTTGAGAACCATAGTGGCTTTTTTTTTCGTTTTGATTTGTTTATTTGCTTCACACAAAGGCTTGTTGCCTCTGTGATAACAGTTTTGATATTTCCCCATTGTTGCTCCACCCTTTTTGGAGGCTGGAGCTGCTGGGAGGTCAATAAGGATGAAGGAGGGAGTTAACTGAATAGAGTTCCCTGTCACCATCTACAGTACTGCATTACCTCATCCCAGTACTGCTGAATGGCTGGACAAGCCCATATCCCCAAGGGAGCCACATCTTCAACATGTGTTGTAGGGGAGCATTCCTAGTGAGTCGAGTACTGACTGGGTTCTATACTAGTGGTGGAATGCCTTTAGCTGGATGAATTGGGCCCTGACATCATCTGCCAAGCTGGATTGTCAGCTGTATTCTGCACTGCTAGTCTCTAGCAGGAAAGAAAGTGAAAGGATCTGTTTGAGCTCATGCCACCTAGGCTGTCACTACTTTTGTGACTTCACTATGATCAGTCCCTATCTTTGAGATATGTTGGGCCACTACTTGGAGTAGTATTCACACTTTTACCAAACACTATGCCCTAGATGTACAGTGTAGAAAAACATGCTGGTTTTATGGTTGGCTGTACTACAGTGACTTCTGTCTTCCTAAGTCCTGTATTTTTTTTTTATCTCTGCTACCCAGTCAACCTAAGAGTGTGACTCTGTGGAGATGGCTAAGTCTAGAAAGACAGAAAAGTTGCCGTAACTCTTGATCTTTTAGAGTGTCTTCCCCATAGATCCAGAATGGTGCCTCATCTAATAAGTATATGTATAATGCAATCACAGAGTACATATGATATAAGTGCATGTATGATATTTTTGCAGTTTATATACATGAAACAAGTGTATATGTAATCTGAGTGCATGCGTGATATAAAAACAATGCAGACATATTATGAGTGCATATATGATACAGAAACATAGAATTTGTCAGCAGATAAGAAACGATTGTTGGACCACTTGGCCCACCTAGTCTGCCCAGTTGTCCTTGCCACGGTATAATTGCAGTGTGTATGCAGTATAAGTGCATGTATTATATAATTACAATTTATGTACATGTAATTAGTGTATGAATGATATAGTGTATATATGATATGAGTTCATGTGGAATATGATTAGAGTGTATATAATATTACTGTGTGTATATTTATTTAAAATAAATATGTAATTATATTGTATATACCAGTGAGTGTATATATGATATTACAGTGCATATGTGTATGACTGTATGTATATGATTACAGAGTCTGTGTATATATATATTCTTTGCAAAAAAACTGTGTTAGTGCACCAGTTAGGGTTCAACTTAATGCAACAAAAGTAGGGAAATGTGGCGTTAGGCTTTCCAACCCTAGCTCCCCACCCCCACCCGTCAAGGAGCAAAAGCAAAAAAAATTAGGGTTTTAGGTCTCCTGAGCCTTGGCAAATCAGTGATGGGGTCTTCCTTGGGGTTGTCAACCCTGGTGCTCACCCCTCCCCATAGCCTCCTGTCCAAAGCAAAAGGTACAGCTCCAAGCCGGTGCCTAATAGCAATACACTCTTCAAAGGTAGAGAAGTATGTCTTGCCTCGTGTTGCCATTAAAATTTTTTGTAGCTTTCTTCACACAGGGCCCTGCGTGAAGAAAAGAAATCACATCGGACCTTGTTTACTCAGGGGAGTGGGTGAGCACCAGGAACGACAACCCCAAAGAAGAACCCACCACTGATTCGCCAAGACTCAGAGAGACCTAAAACCCTAATGTTTTTTCCTTTCACTGTGGGGAGTTAAACTCTTAACGTCACATTTCCCTACTTTTGTTGCATTATACTGAACCCTAACTGGTGCATTAATGCATTTTTTTGCAAGGAATTTCCTGTCTTTTTGAAGTAGTGGAATTGTATTCTCATTCACACAACTGCGTGAACAGATGCAAACACCCAGGGCCCTCTGAGAACTTCACCAGGGGATGACTCCATCCGCCTATATAAATGCAGGACGCCCTGCACTTCCATGCAGCGACAGATGTAAAAAATTACCAAAGCTATGAATGTGCATAGAAAAATGTCAGCATACATTTATAGGTTACGAACATACAAAATTGCCAACAGATGCAGGCCATTCGGTCTATCTAGTCTGCTCGAGTGTGCAGCACTTCAGTTCATTAGACTGCAGCTGCCCCCCCCTTCCATCATGTGCCCTCACCCATCTCCCACCCCTCCTGATTTGTACCCTCCCCTTGAATCTGTCCCACCCTTCCTGAAGCCCCCAACACTCTGCAGCAATACAACTTCCTCTAGCAGAGCGTTCCACCCTGCCACCACCCTTTCTGTGAAATAGTGCCTCCTTAGTTCCCTCTTGAACCTGCCCCCTTTCAGCTTCATAGAGTGTCCCCTGGTTCCCCTTCCACCTTTCAAATTGAACATACACCTGGGCCCAGACATTCAAAAGGGTTGCGCATGGTGCAACAGTGTTGCGCCATGCACAGGCCACTGATGCGCCCCGGCATGATATTCAAAAGGGGAAAGTGCGCGGCACAAATCCTGATGCGCCAGTGCACATCAGTAATGTATGCAGGCGCAGGTGGGGGGGGCGTGCCCATGCAGACTCTGCACAGTCCGATATTTAGCCCGGGATGTGCGGAGCCATGCATGCGCAACCTCTACCTGCGCCAGCACAAAGTTACGCCATAAAAAAGGAGCAAGGGCTGGCCACTCACAGGTGAGCTGCCGTATTGCAGGGCACAACACGGCAGCTGCTACGCATGGGTGGCAACCCGAGCTCCGGCTGCACCCCTTGGTGGCGGCCCCCCCATGCCCGATTGCGGGCATCAGTAAAAAAATGATCAATCCTAACTCCCTGGTGGTCCTGTGGACCGCTGCCCGCCCGATCGCGGGCTAAGTTAAAAAGAAACCTCAATCCCTGGTGGTCCAGTGGACCGTTGCCCGATCGCAGGCTTCAGTAAATGACAGAAAAATGCTAAATTCCTGGTGGTCCAGTGGACCTGTCTGCCCGATCGCGGGCTGGAGTAAAACTATTATCCTTGGTGGTCCAGTGGACCTGTCCCCCCGATCGGGCGGGCAGAGGTCCACTGGACCACCAGGGATTTAGGATTATTCTTTTTTTACTGCAGCCCATGATCGGGCTGTGGGGCACATTGCTCAGTCTCCAACGGCTGCTGCCTGGCAGGGGCATGGCGCAGAGTCATGGGGATCAGTTGCTCCTGCCCTGCAAATGGGGCCATAATGACGACAAAATGGCCCCATGTGCACCTTATACACCTCATCGCCCCATTTGCATGTCAACTTTTGAATATTGCAGGTTGCTGCGCTTGGCGCTAATGGAACTTGGCGCTTAGCGCTTCCCCATGCTCCACCTGGAGACTGGCGCCGTTGCAGTGCCACTGCACCATGCGCACTGCGGGTGGCCAGGGTGCGATATTCAATGCTGCTGAGCCATGGCACAGCTCCATTGAGTATCGCCCAGTCCACACCCCTGCACAGCCAAGTTGAGCTGCGCCCAGGCTTGTGCCACAGCCTGGCGCAGTTTGAATATCTGGGCCCTGGTGTCTACTTTGCTCAAACCCTTCAGGTACCTGAAGGTCTCAATCATATTCCCTCTCTCCCTTCTTTCCTCCAGGGTATACATATTGAGCTCTCTCAGTCTCTCCTCATATGGTCTGTCCCCCAACCCCAGGATAATTTTTGTTGCCCTGCGCTGTACCCCTTCCAGTAATTTGATTTGATGTCCCTTTTCAAGTAGGGGTGCCAGAATTGCACACAGTACTCTAGGTGCGGTCTCACCAGGGACCTGTACGGGGCAAGTTGACCTCCCCACTCCTAGAAGTAATCCCCCTTGCTATGCACCCTAGCATTCTGGTTGCCTTTGCTGCTGCTTTCCTGCACTGAGCAGAGTGGTTCATCTCTCTGGTTACCAGCACTCCTAGATCCGTTTCCTCCTTGGATTTTGTAATGGAACACTCTCCAGCCAGTAATTGTGTCCTGGGTTCTTGCCTCCTAAATGCATCACTTTGCACTTCTTGGCATTGAAACCAAGCTACCAAGTGTGAGACCATTCCTCCAGTTTTCAAATCCTCCTAAAAGTACTTTTACCCCCCAAATCTACTCGGCACAAATCTTTGTGTCATTTGACCCCACTTTTCAACATAGCCTTCTTATGAATCCACCTTTTGAACCGGTAGAACTTTTCAAACCTGGCTAAAACACCATTTCACACCACAAGTGTGAAAAACACAGTTCAGCCAGGATTTGAAAAATGGCAGTTATCACGCTCATGAGGCGATGTAAAAAATGACTTATGTTAATATTTAGGTCAAAATATTGAAAATTACAAAGTTATAGTGTGCGTTGAAAATTTCAAAGTACACTCATAACAAGTATGTTTATTAATATTTCACTTACTAACAATAGTTTTGTGACCCCATCTCAAGAACAAAGGCAGAGACATTTTTTAAATCCTGCCTGAAAGGTGATTTTGCACAGTCACCTTGAAATCACCTTTTGGGATGGAGCTGAATAATTTCTCCACTCTTTTTCATGAGGTGGGGTCCCAGAAAGGCCATGTTGAAACATCTGATGTAAAAATATTAAAAAATGACAATAACAAATGACAAAGTTACAAATTAAAGTTCAAGCCCTATTGGAATACATTAACATTTACAGTTACAAACTGTATTTTCTCATATCGCAATTACTGGTTCCAGCGGCAAGACTGTCTTCGATCTGCATCATGGGACATGTTCAGGTGAGTGAGGGTGTGTGTGTGGGTGGGGGTCTAGGGGTCAGATCATCGATGTTTTTTCAGGTTACGCTGAAAAAAATATCAACAAGGGATAGTTTTCTTTATTTTAGGGGGACACAGACCTACACTGGGGATTTGGCACCCCACTCTCAGGATGGTTAATGGTGGCACGGGGGTAGGCACCCTGGTGCGGCCACGTATATTAAGGAGCGGGGGCAAGTGAAGCAGTACCTGGGGGTGGGCACTCTGGTCCACCTAGTACTGTAACAAAAGAAGGGAAGGGGGCAGGTGACCTTGAGGGGATGGGTTAAAAGAAGCAGTACCGGAGGTGGGCACCCTGGTCCGCTTAAAAAATATTAAAAAGATAGCTGCATTAGCTAGCTTGAGAGAGAGAGAGACATATCAGGGGATCTGTTGCTTACAGCTCCATTTGAAGCTGGCAGCATGACTCCACCTGTGGCTTCAACAGCTGTGGCGTCAACATTCAAGAAATTCCCACTGTTCTCACAAAAGAACAATATGAAAGAATTGTAGTTCCTTCATGTTCTTCTGTATGAGTGGTCGCTAAGTCTGCTAACTTACTACTCCACCTGAAGCCGGTAGCACAACTCCAGCTGTGGCTTCACAATTCACGAAAGTCATACTTGTAGACTGTTCTTTTGTAAGAGCTCACTAAAGAACAGGTTCTTTCGTAGGACTTCACGAAAGAAATGTGTAAAAAAAAAAAAAACTAAGTTCCATCCTCTTCTGTTGTGAGCCAAGATTCCTCTTCTGTAAGTTCTTTCATGACTCACAAAAGAAGAAATTTGGGTCATGAAAGAACTATGAAAAAAAAATTAAGTTCTACCCTCTATTTTTGTGAGCCGACCTTCTTCTTTCATGAGACGAAATTCCTCTTTCGTGAGCCAACAATCTTCTTTCATGAGACTCATGAAAGAAGGAGTAGTTCAGCTGATGAAAGATGAATCGGGCCCCTCGCTAAGCCTTCCAGCTAGGTTTTTAGGGATGTCCTGAAACCGTATTTCAAAGTCTTTTTAAAAAACAAACACAAGAATCTAGCTAAATGGCCCCCGTTTAGCTAGATTCATGTGTTTGTTTTTTTCAGGGGCATCATTTTTGTGGATTTTAAATACTTTAGTTTTGAAAAATTAAAAAAACGAGATGGCTGCCACACGAAAGAAGACTTTCTTCTCATGAAAGAACAATTTTGACTCACGAAAGAGAAATTTTCTTTTGTGAGAAAAAACTAAGTCTGAATTCTTCCGTATCAGGACATATAAATGAAAGACCCTCCTGAACATGCTGTGAACTGAAATTTCACGTCATTGTAACTTGGGAACAGATTAATATATTTTCACCAAATCAAAATGAGGCACCTCTGGGCAAAATTCCAAACCATCTGGGTTATCTGTGAGAGCAAGAAAACAGCCCCCGATTTTTCCATTTTTTGCACTATCTGTATCTCAATAATCCAGACATCCAATGGTCATGAAACTTACGAGATCAAGAGACCTAGCCCCCAGACCACATGTGCAAAATTTCCTGCAATTGCGTTGAACAGGGGCAAAGCTATTCAGGTGCAAAGTTAGGGATTTAAGATTAAACACCTTACTCAACCCTAACTATGGGGGCGTTATCGTACCTCTAGGATATATTGCAGTTGGATATGGGCAGGGAAAGCATCCTGACTAAGACCAAAATCTTGGATTTCAGCAGGGCGGAGTTTGGAAAATGGGCAAAGTGCTAAGGAGCCATCTGGCTCCTACTGGAGAGAAGTCGGTAACAGACCTACCACTAAATAAAATCACGGTGTCCCAACCCCAAATTCCCTCTCATTTGAAATGACTCTCCTTTTATACAGGGTCTCTTCTTACTGAATGGCAAAGATGCCTGCGAACCGTGGAAGGTCGATACCAAGTAAAATGGATGGGGGTTCCAGCATTAGATCCCACCTTTTGTTCAGCCACAACAGATCCCACTTTTCGTAGGTGGCATCTGAAAGGTTTAATATATACACACCAATTTTATGACAATGGCACCCTTAAATCTTTTAATCAATTACAAGCAGAATTTTCCCTTTCTCAGTCAGATTTTTTCCATTATTTACTGATTCAACATTATCTAGGAATAACTCTCTGACCAGATGACCTAGATTGCACCCCCCCCCCGCCCTTGGGAATCCTACTTAATCAATTAGACAGTGAATTTATCCACCACCATCTTATCTCTAGAATATATAAAATATTAACCCCAAACTCTCTCACTTCCTTAGAAAATATACAAATTGGATGGGAATCCGAACTTTTATTAAACTTAACCCCAAAACAGTGGACATGGATATGGCGGAGACAACATAAAACCACAATCTCTTATACTTGGCACGAATAAGCTTGGAAAACTAATAAGATATTTCCACACTCCACTAATTACAGCAAAGTACTCCTTCTCAGAGATTCTACATGTTGGAGGGGTTGTGGAGAGGAAGTGGCAACTCATTCCCACGTCTCATGGCTGTGCCAGTGGTCCCCCCAGCTTCCTTTTGGCAGGAGGTGGATAAACAGACTCAGACTCTATTTCCGGATCTAGGAACCCTGACTCCGGAGATGGCACTCCTACTCCACTTCTCACATCATTTTAGAAATTCCCAACAGATACACCTTCTGAGTATACTTCTAGGAGCAGCAAAGAAAATCTTGACCAGGTTATGGTTAAGATCAGAGACTCCAAGAATAGTAGACTGGGAAAATACAATATATGTAGGCTTGACAGTTTGCGATTAATATCGATATCCATCGATTTACATCGAGAAGCGTTATTTAGTTAATTTCGACGAAAATCTGTTTTCGTCGATTTTAATCGAAATGGTATTACTTCATGTAACACTTGAAAACGTTTCTGTTTGTAATAGGAGCTTTATCAGAATTGCCCTGCTCATAACTTTATTTTACCTTAGCCAGCTTCCTCATTCAATCACAAGCTAAAGTAAAGTTATGAGAGGCAGGGCAGTTTCACGATCGAAATCACCAGGCTTTAAAATTTAATCAGAATGTTTTCACTTGCTGAATCCCCATCTAAAGCACCAGGCAATTAAAACTTTAATCAGAAACGTTTTCACTTGCTGAATCCCCATCTAAAGCAACAGGCAATTAAAACTTTAATCAGAAACGTTTTCACGTGCTGAATCCCCATCTAAAGCACCAGGCAATTAAGACTTTAATCAAAAACGTTTTCACGTGCTGAATCGCCATCTAAAGCAACAGGCAATTAAAACTTTAATCAGAAACGTTTTCACTTGCTGAATCCCCATCTAAAGCAACAGGCAATTAAAACTTTAATCAGAAACGTTTTCACTTGCTGAATCCCCATCTAAAGCACCAGGCAATGATGTATTGAATTCCATTAACACCTAATTACTAGTTGCTGCATAGTTCTGTGGTTTCCTGTGCCCTCTGAGCTGATAATAAAATAAAAAAGAAGTGTTTTAATCAGACTTCAGATTTCAGATCAAGCAACACATCCAAACAGCATGGGTCGAAAAGAAAATGTGCAGACGAGTATTGCTCTGAATTCCCTGAACTGGAATTAAAAACTGTCAAAAAGACTGGTGATGGGGACAGTACTGACATTTTACGATGCAAGATTTGTAAAACCGAAGTATCTGGTCAGGCAAATCGCACTTCTGAGCATTTTAACAGCAAGACACACCTGAGGCTAAAGCAAAGTCTGGACATTATCTCACAGCCTTCAATGGAATCGTTTATGGGACGCATGAAGCAGAAAAAAGAAGAAGCTGCCGACTTCCCACATGATCTTGTTAGGGCTTTGTGTTTTGAAGCAATTCCGATGAACGCAGTCCGGGACTCCAGCTATCTAATGTGTGTTCTAAGAAAATATGCACCAGCTGGGAGAACATGTCCAAAAAGACGTCAGCTGGAGGAGAAATATATTCCAGAGGTATTCATGCATCACAAAGCAAGAATAAATGAGCTGCTATCTGGTGAGCAATTCTCTATTGTTGTTGATGTTGTTGAGTTGGCAGGTCTACCTGCTATTAATGTTCTGGGAGCTTTTTACTCGTCTAAAAATAGATCCATAAACTGTCTGCTACTGAAATCAACAGTTGTTATGCAGTGCAATGCTGGTGTAATCTCTAACTTACTCCATGACATGATGAGAGACTATTGCTTGTCTTGGTCTGATTGTGTCTCAGTAAACACTGATTCAGCAATGTACATGCAGAGAATGATTAAAGACCTTAGAGACATTTACCCACATTTGCTGCACATACCTTGCATCGCACATTTATTGCACATAGCTATCGACCATGCTATTAAAACAGAAGAATTTTGTGATGTAAATGAAATTGTGGTACATTTTCCAGCTCTATTTAAGAGTGCTAATAAACTGAGGAGAGCATTTTTTAAAATGTGTGCAAACAATGGTGTTCCACTAACCAGTACGAAACTCCCCCCCAGAGTTGTCCCTTGTCGTTGGTTTTCCTGGTTAGAAGCTGCACAATACATTCATGCGCATTGGGATAGTGTGTGTGACTTTTTAATTAATGAGGAGGTAGAGCATCAATCTAAAAAAGCCTCCAAATTACGGAGACTAGTAACGGATGATTCCAGTCAAAGAGATCTTTACTGCAAGCTTACATTTCTATGCAGTTTTCTAGGAAAAATCCATGTTATACATGTACAGATGGAAACCAAAGCACCACTAATTCACAAAATTGACAGACTACTAAACTTGATCTGAGTGTGGCAAGCGATGTCAAAAGTTCACTAAAAGATGTTGATTTAAAGTCAATGGGATCCAAGCGACAGTCCTGTCTGCAGCAATGCATTCTTTCTCAAGAAATTTTTCATTCAAAGCTAAGCATAACACTTACGAAATGTGCCTGAAGGACTTTATGGTTCTGGGTCATTGTTTGACAATTGCAGGATGTTTGATCCCTTTATAAAAAACAGCTCTCTGCTGATATCTCTAAATATGTTTCCATAAGCAACACCTCCACTGCAAAAGAAGACTTTGAGGCGGGACTTTGGTTTGTATATGAAACTTGGGGTTCCTTCAGACCGCACAATCTCGCATGGGTACTGGGAGAGTGAGATGCTAAACCTACTTGTACTTTCCAATGTTCGTTGTGGGCATTGGCTATGCAGATTACATCTACTGCTGTAGAGCGTTCCTTTAGTCTGTACAGAAAAGATCAAGATAAACTCAGATAAGCCTTTCAGAGGAGAGACTGGGGATGCTAAACATTTTGTACCACAACAAGGATATAACAGGAAGTTTTGATGCATTTGCTGAGACAGATATAAAAAAATTCCACAACTAAATCCAGCACAGATTTGCACTTTGGGGGGGGCATGTTGTATTGTCTTTGTATAACTCTGTGTGTCTCCATATGTTATAGTGTCTCTGTGTATGTTGTAGTGTCTTTGTATAACTCTGTGTGTCTCCGTATGTTTTTTTACCATAAAGATCGATTTTAATCGAAATAAAGACCTTAAAATAAACATCAATTTTAGCTGTCGAAATTTGTTAAAAATAAAAATCGAAAACTGCCAAGCCTAAATATATGACATATATAAAATGGAAAGTATGACAGCTAAGCTCCAAAATACAACATAAGTACTTATGAACAAGTGGACCCCTTGGTTTTTTCATGTTTTGAAACACCGAAAGGATATTCCCCTCTAGATTTCTCTCCACTCAGTCCATTCTCAGAGATTTTTCTTACCCTATCCACACCCCTCGCTAGGTAATACTGATATATATCCCTATTAGAAATATAACTGAGGTAAAATCCCCTACTAGCCCTTAAATAGATGGGCATCTGAGGAATTACTCTCTGCTCCTCCTTCTTTAATCATTTATTGTAACAGTGATTCTCTACATATGGAATATAACCTTTTCAACAATGATTAGCCATGGAGAACTTATAATATCCTTGTACTCTTTAACCTGGAAAGGATTCCTCACTATGTATCTCAGCTAAATATCTTGATCAGTGATATGCACTGTTTCCCATGTATCTGCGAAAATAAAATAAAAATAAAGTTTAAAAAAAAAGCCATTGGGCGGGCATCAGAGCAGATATGGGGGTGGAACAAAGGTGGTCCATCATTAAGGAAGGAATACTGGTTGCCACAGATAAGTGCGTTAGGCTCAGGAGGAAGAACACAAGGGCCAAATATCCCAGCTGGTTCACTTCTGGGGTTGCCCAGGCAGTAAGGGAAAAGAGGCTGGCCAGTAGAAAATTCAGGAAGACCAAGAGAGAGGTGGATAGGGAAAATTACCTAAGGTTGGCTAGTGAGGCAAGTAAGAAAGTCAGGCGAGCAAAGGCACAGAATGAGCTGCAGATAGCTGAAGGAATTAAAAAGGGGGAGAAGGCTTTCTTTTGCTATATAAGTAAGAAAAGGGACAAGAAGGAAGGGATTATTAGGCTTAAGAAAGGGGTGGAGTGGGTGGACGATAATGGGGAAAAGCAAAGATACTAAATTAATACTTCTGTTCCGTCTTCACCAGGGAGAAGGATGGACCAGTACCTTCAGGAGGGAAAAGAGGAGCATGGGGGGAGGGGAATGCAGATGTAGTGATAGAGGAGGACAGAGTGAGGGAGTGGCTGCTGGCATTGAAGGCGGACAAATCACTAGGCCCAGACGGAGTATATCCAAGGGTAATAAAGTAACTGGCTGAGGAGCTGGCAGGGCCACTGGCAGACCTATTTAATAGTTCACTAGAGACAGGCATAGTACCGCAGGACTGGAGAACAGCACATGTAGTGCTGCTCCACAAAAGCGGTCCCAAGGATGACCCAGGGAATTACAGACCAGTTAGTCTGACCTCCATTGTGGCTTATGGAGACCATACTAAAGGAGAGGTTGGTGGAATATCTAGAGGAGCATGGTCTCCAGGATGCGAGGCAGCATGGGTTCATGGGGGGAGATTGTGTCAAATAAATCTGATTGACTTCTTTGACTGTGTCAGTAAGACAGTAGACAGGGTTCAAGCGGTAGACATCCTCTGTCTTGATTTCAGCAAGGCCTTTGACTCTGTGCCCCACAAAAGGTTGATCAGGAAGTTGGTGGATCTTGGGGTTGGAGAAAAGATGGCCAGATGGGTGGAAAACTGGCTGAAGGACAGAACCCAGAGGGTGGTTGTGGAGGGAGAGTTATCTGGCACCATACAGGTAACCAGTGGGGTCCTGCAGGGCTCGGTGCTGGGGCCAGTGTTGTTCAGTGTCTTCATCAGTGACATTGGAGATGACATTAAGGGCAAAATGTGCCTATTTGTGGATGACACCAAACTCTGTGGGAGAGTGGACACAGCTGAAGGGATACAGGACCTACATGCCGATATGGAAAAGCTAGGGAGGTGGTCCAGGATGTGGCAACTTGGCTTCTATGCCAAGAAATGCAGAGTTATGCATATTGGAGCCAAGAATCCTAGGACAGAGTACTACCTGGATGGAGTCCGAGTATCTGCATCAGAGGAGGAGGAGAAGGACCTGGGAGTGATGATCATTAGTGACCTGAAACACTCCACGCAGTGCAAGAAAGCAGCAGCACAGGCAAACAAGATGCTGGGATTCATATCTAGGGGGATCAGTAGTAGGAGAGAGGCGGTTATACTGCCCTTGTCTAGGTCACTGGTAAGGCTGCATCTAGAATATGGAGTTCAGTACTGGCGACCACACCTCAAAAAGGACATTAACTTGTTGGAGAAGGTACAGAGGAGGACTACAAACATGATAGCTGATCAACAGGGTAAGGCATATGAGGAGAGGTTGAAGGCACTGAACATGTACTCCCTGGAAGACAGGAGAGAGAGAGAGAGAGAGAGAGAGCGAGATAGGACATGATTGGGACCTTCAAGTACTTTAAAGGGATAAATTAGGTTGATAAGGAGAGTCTCTTTAATCTGAGTGGCAACCATAACACGAGGGGGCACAGACGTAAGCTGGAGAATGGGAGGTTTAGGAGGGAGGTCAGGAAGCACTTCTTCACAGAGAGGGTGGTGGACACTTGGAATGTGCTGCCAGAAGAGGTAATCTCGTTGAAAATAGTAGGCAGCTTTAAGAGAGGCTGGGACAGGCATAGGGGAAGGGTAAGGTTCATGGGTAGGGAGGATGGGAGGAGTGGGGAGAGGGGGCAGGGACAGTAGCTCAAGCTGTGGCCCCTACAATATGAGCAGACTTGATAGACCAAGAGGCCTTCTTCTGCTGGCTTCTTCGTATATATGTGTGTGTGTGTGTATATGTAATAGATAAACCACTCTGAGGTGTGCGGTTGTGGTCGCCTCTCTGATATATGCACGCCTTGCTGTGCATCAACCAACCAAGGCGTGGATATATTAGAGCACGACCGCACACTTCAAAGTGGTTTATCTATCTTATAAAATGCCAAAATTGTTTTTGGGGGGTAAAAGTGCAGGTGTGCGGTGGCACTTTGATATACACATGGTCATGTGATATGTTCCAACAAATTAGCAGGCATAATTTTTCCTACCCATTTTATAAAAAAATATATATATATATATATATATATACAGTATATATATATATATATATATATATATATATATATATATATATATAGTATATATGTATGGCGGATACATGATGAGCAGCAGTGGGATATGGAAAATGTTCCTACTCCTGCAGTGTGAGCTCTGGATAGTATCCAGAGGTCATTCTACAAGAGTGAGAATATTTTCCAGATCCCACGATCTACTCATCATGTGTGCCATTTATACAATAGGGGTGTGAGCGATAGTTCAGGATGTATTCTACTTAGTTTATGTGCTTTGTGCTGTTTCTAAGTGTGTGGTTGTTGTTATTTTTAGTAGGCAGTTTCAATTTAGAAATCTGTTCTGCTGATGAAAAACATTTCGCTGTTTTAGTTTGGCCAAAATGGTAACTGCTGTACTTTTCTGTGCTCTGTTTAGTGTTCTGCTCCTTTCTGTGTGAATGTGCTCTGTGTAGTGCTGTACTCCTTTCTGTGTGAATGTGCTCTGTGTAGTGCTGTGCTCCTTTCTGTGTGAATGAGCTGTTTGTTGTGCTGTGCTCCTTTCTGTGTGAATGTGCTCTGTGTAGTGCTGTGCTCCTTTCTGTGTGAATGTGCTCTGTGTAGTGCTGTGCTTCTTTCCACGTGAATGTGCTCTGTGTAGTGCTGTGCTCCTTTCTGTGTGAATGTGCTCTGTGTAGTGCTGTGCTCCTTTCTGTGTGAATGTGCTCTGTGTAGTGCTGTGCTTCTTTCCGCGTGAATGTGCTCTGTGTAGTGCTGTGCTCCTTTCTGTGTGAATGAGCTGTTTGTAGTGCTGTGCTCCTTTCCGCATGAATGTGCTCTGTGTAGTGCTGTGCTCCTTTCTGTGTGAATGTGCTCTGTGTTGTGCTGTACTCCTTTCTGTGTGAATGTGCTCTGTGTAGTGCTGTGCTTCTTTCCGCGTGAATGTGCTCTATGTAGTGCTGTGCTCCTTTCTGTGTGAATGAGCTGTTTGTAGTGCTGTGCTCCTTTCTGTCTGAATCTGTTCTGTGTAGTGCTGTGCTCCTTTCTGTGTGAATGTGCTCTGTGTAGTGCTGTGCTCCTTTCTGTGTGAATGTGCTCTGTGTAGTACTGTGCTTCTTTCCGCGTGAATGTGCTCTGTGTAGTGCTGTGCTCCTTTCTGTGTGAATGAGCCGTTTGTAGTGCTGTGCTCCTTTCCGCATGAATGTGCTCTGTGTAGTGCTGTGCTCCTTTCCGCGTGAATGTGCTGTTTGTAGTGCTGTGCTCCTTTCCGCGTGAATGTGCTGTTTGTAGTGCTGTGCCCCTTTCTGTGTGAATGTGCTCTGTGTAGTGCTGTGCTCCTTTCCACGTGAATGTGCTGTTTGTAGTGCTGTGCCCCTTTTTGTGTGAATGTGCTCTGTGTAGTGCTGTGCTCCTTTCTGTGTGAATGTGCTCTGTGTAGTGCTGTGCTCCTTTCCACGTGAATGTGCTGTTTGTAGTGCTGTGCTCCTTTCCGCGTGAATGTGCTCTGTGTAGTGCTGTGCTCCTTTCTGCGTGAATGTGCTCTGTGTAGTGCTGTGCTCCTTTCTGTGTGAATGTGCTCTGTGTAGTGCTGTGCTCCTTTCTGTGTGAATGAGCTGTTTGTAGTGCTGTGCTCCTTTCCGTGTGAATGTGCTCTGTGTAGTGCTGTGCTCCTTTCCGTGTGAATGTGCTCTGTGTAGTGCTGTGCTCCTTCCCATGTGAATGTGCTCTGTGTAGTGCTGTGCTCCTTTCTGTGTGAATGAGCTGTTTGTAGTGCTGTGTTCCTTTCCGTGTGAATGTGCTCTGTGTAGTGCTGTTCTCCTTTCTGTGTGAATGAGCTGTTTGTAGTGCTGTGCCCCTTTCTGTGTGAATGTGCTCTGTGTAGTGCTGTGCTCCTTTCCATCTGAATGTGCTCTGTGTAGTGCTGTGTTCCTGTCTGTGTGAAATGCAGTGCTGGAATGCAGCTTCAGGAAAAGGTGAAGAAGCGAGCAGCAGGTGGCTAATGAGGCAGCCAGAGTGGTTTATTTTCTGATGAGGTAACCACAGTGGTTTTATTTTTTATCACACTCTGGTGATGTCAGCAGAGTGTGATGTCTCATGGTGGTGGTTTTATGCTAAAATAAAGAACGGCACATCATCTCACCAGTTCCATGTCATAACAGGGATCGCGGAAAGGCAGTCACCATTTAGATGAGTGTACCTACCGAAAATCAGTTTCGATGATGTACACTCGGGGGCCACAGCAAAAGGTCCCCGGAGACTTAGAAATTTTTTTTATGCAGTGGGCTGTGCCCCCCTCGCACCCCTTATACTAAAGAATTCTCAACTCCAGGGGGGTGCAAAAGACAACAAAAAAAATTCCTGGACCGGCACAAAAACTGAGCGCGCGCCCAGAACTGAACCTGGCACCCTCTCAAACCTAGCCTGCCACCAACCCACCAAGCCACACAGCCAGCTGGGCAGCCCACTGCCACACTGCACCCCACAAACCCTCCCTCCCCTTTTGCCCATGACATGCCCCCCCCACACGTGTATATATAGCAACATTCTGTTGCTATATTCGCCGACCCCCTATCCGGTCGCCCTACCTGCCTGGTAGCCCTGTGCATAGGTCCCGTGACTGAGTTGCCCTTTTTGAAAGCACTCAATCACAGTTGCTGTCATCACAGGCTACTCTCTCACCCCTACTGTATAAATAGAAACATAGAAACATAGAAATTGTCGGCAGATAAGGACTGCTAGGCCCATCCAGTCTGCCCGTAGGCTTTATACATTGTATGTGGTCACTTACCCTATGTGATCAATGGCTTTTCATCACTCCCTCCCCTCTCAAGCTTCCCCTGTGCCCATCCCAGGCATGCTTAAACCCTTCCACTGTGCTTGCCCCACTATCTCCTGTGGCAGACTATTCCAAGCATCGACTACCCTTTCTGTGTAGAAAAACTTCCTCACATAACCTCATGATCTACCCCCTTCCAATTTCATGTTGTGCCCTCTTGTTCTAATGTTTTTTCTACACTGGAAAAGGACCCCCACCTGCACCTTGTTTATGCCCTTGAGGTACTTGAAAGTTCCAATCATGTCCCTCCGCTGTCTCCTCTCCTCCAGTGAGTACATACTGAGGTCGCTTAGTCTCTCCTCATATGTTTTGTGGTGTAAGCCCTGCACCATCTTTGTTGCCCTTCTCTGGATATCTCCACCTTATTTATGTCCTTGTCCAGGTGTGGCCTGCAGAACTGCACACAGTACTCCAGGTGAGACCTTACTAATGCTTTATATTTTATATATATATATATATATATATATTAATGTGTGTGTGTATGTGTGTGTGTAACAGATAATCCACTACAGAGTGTGCAGTCGTGCTCTGATTCATGCATGCCTTGTGTGTTGTGCGCACGAGGCTGCAGGCCGAGTGTGTTCAACCACCCAAGACGTGCCTTTATTAGAGCACGACTGCATGCCCTGTAGTGGATTACCTGTCTTACAAAATGGCCAAAATTATTGTGGAAGGGGGTGATAAATAGAAATAAGTGCAGGCATTTGGTTGTAATAGATCATGCATGGTCATGTGGTGTGTTTCATCCATCAGGAGACAGCATTTTTACTGATTTTTCTTATCTATATCTATCTATGTGTGTAGAGTAGAAGTTGTGTGTGTGTATATATATATATATATATACACACACACACATATATATAAATATATATATATATTAGATGTATGTATACCTTAGGAATGCAAATATATTTGGAAGATAATAGTTATTATTTTCACTGGAGACATAGGCCCTTACCTCCCCCCCACCGTCTCATCACCTCTGGCATCCTCCCCGATGCTGTCAGTGACCATAACCCGATATTTATAGTTAGGAAAGTCCACAGAACTAAATCACTACACAAAACCATACAACTACACTTTTTCAAGTCTCTTGGCCTTGAACCTCTCCTGAGTAACCTTGCCAATTCTGACTGCCCCCCCAACCTCCTTTCCCTCGTTTGATAAGGCCCTTGCCTACTTCAAAGAAATCTTTCTTTTAAACTGGAACACCTTTGCCTCATTAAAACAAACTAGAGTCAGTGGTAACCACTTACCTTGGATAACCCCTGAACTGCTGGCCTGTCTCAGGGCTAGAGATCGGGCATGGAAGCATCATAAAGCCACCCAACATCTTAGTGACCTTGTGACTACCGCATGCTCCGAAACACTTGCACCAGGGCTGCAAGGTTAGCCAAGTCCGAATATTTCAAATCTGCCTTCATCACCAACATAAATTCCCCTTCTAAGCTCTGGAAGGCGGTCAGTGCCCTATTTACCCAGTCATCTCGCCAACCCCCCTGGTACTTAAAGTAAATAGCTCACTAGTGTCTGACCCACCAGCCGTAGCAGCGGTATTTAACTCCTACTATACCTCCTGCGCCACTGAGCTACTGAAATCCCTCCCTTCTTACCCATCACCCTTCCTACCCTCTACTGGTGTGCCCCCTCCATCACCCTCTCACCTCCCCTTCTCTTTCAGTACTATAACTGCAAACAATGCCCTAGGTGCCCTCCTCACCATCAGCCCCTCTAAGGGTGCCTCCCCTGATGGCCTCGACCCAAAACTCCTCTACGTCTGTGCTCCGGCCATTGCCTACCCCCTCTCATTAATCCTAAATCTCTTATTCTCTACTGCCTCGGTCCCCTCTTCATGGAAACATGCAGTGGTCCTCCCTCTAACCAAAGGGGTGACCCCTCATCCCCTGGCAACTATTGCCCCATTTCTCTCCTCCTTACCCATGCCAAGCTTCAAGAACACATTGTCCTCTCCCAACTCACCTCTTTTCAGTCTGACACCTCCTTTTTCACCCCTTTCCAGTCTGGTTTCAGGAGAAACCACTTAACCACCACCTCTCTCCTACGGCTCACAGACTCCATCCTAACCGCGATGGACAATGGCCAAATTACCTGTGCCATTTTTGTCGACCTTGCCAAGGTCTTCGACACCGTCTCTCACTCCCGTCTCTCGACTCACTCCCAGCAGCTGGCCTATCTCCCTCCATCACAAACTGGTTCAAGGCCTACCTTATTGGCAGAACCCAATCAGTTAAGATCTTGGATGCCACTTCACCTCCCCTCACAGTTAGCACTGACGTCCCCAGGGCTCTGTATTAGGGCCCCTTCTATTCTCCATGTTCTTAAACAACCTTCCTCTGTTTGCTTCCCCTCCACCGCTATACATATGTATGCCGATGATGCAGTCCTGTATGCATCTGGCTCCTGTCCTGCTGAGGTTAAAACCAGCTTACAGTGAGTCTTCGACAAAGTTCAGCTCTGGTTTGCTAATGATCAGCTTTTCCTCAATGCCAAGAAGACTGTCTCCATGACCTTTGGCACAAGGCAGAGACTCTCTAGGCTTCCCTCCCTACCAACTTTCCACACCCTTGATGGGACATTACTTGAGGACACATCCTCCTTCAGGTACTTAGGTGTTTGGTTGGACCAACACCTAAACTTTTGTGGACATATTGATGCCTTCCAGAAAAAAATGCGCCCCAAGCTTGGTGCCCTGTTCAGGAACTGTAGTTGCATCTCTCCTATGGCTAGGCATGAACTTCTTCAGAAGATGATACTGCCCATTTTCGACTACTGTGACGTAGTCTATGGTGCTGCCCCTAAGTTCCCCCTAACCAGACTGGACACCCTCTTCAATTCCTGCTGCCGCTTTGCCCTGGATGCCCCCCTTGCACCCACCACTGCGATCTTTATCGTGCCCTATCTTTCCCCTCTCTTACAAATAGGCGACTCTCCCACTCTGCTAAATTCACCTCCAAGCACTGGTTAAGTGAGCTCCCTTCCTGCCTAACCTCCTCCTCCTTTATAACAAACCCCCCATCCTCCCATTCCCTTAGATCAGCCGACTCCTGCACCCTGGTAGTCCCCCCGCAGAGCCTCCCTAATCGACCAATCTGCTTACTCTCACCGCCTCCCAAAAATTTGGAATTCACTACCCCTCTCAAATCCGGCACTCATCCTCCGCCTAGTCCATCAGCTCTGCCCTCAAAAATTACCTTTCGTCTAGCTGTTCCTGCCATGTCCCTCCCTAAATCCCTCGTATAAGCCCTGGATAAACCCTACCCCTCTACTGTCACCTTCATTTTACCCTATGCACTCCCCCTAATTTCTAGCTCTCCTCCCCTTCCCCCAAATTGCTCCCCCTTACTGGCCACCCTTGATCTCTTACAGAATGTAAGGGATGCCAAATGCTCTCCATGGGTCCCTCTCCTACCCCCCAGGGGCTTGTATCCCTCATCTACTCCCTCCCCTACATCCCTCCACCTCACCCTTCCCTCTCCTTTCTCCCTTTTCTTTCACATAAGCACTTGTTTATTTACTAATCCGGCATTTATTATTGTTTACTTTTTCTACATATTATGCACAACTCTATTTTAACACTGTTTGTAACACCTGCCTTACAACTGTATGTTAATGTTGATTTTGTAACTTGAATGTAACTTGAACATGACTCTTCCCCCTCCCCCACCTTACCCCTCCCTCTCCTTTCCCCCTCTCACCACCCCACTTTTCTTTTCTTTTACGTAGCACTTATTTACTTATTAACCGGAACTTATTACTGACCACTCTTTCTACCTATTATCGCAACACTGTTGTACCACTGCTTTCAACACCTGCCTTAGAACTGTATGTAAATTTTGAACTTGTAACTTCAATGTTTAAAAGGAGCTGTTTAATCGAGCTACTTTCGAGGGTGGGGGATACTGTTTGCTGTGATCGGGCTACTGGGAGTGGGGACAGTTATCACCAGCGATTGGGCATGGGGTGCCGCCAGGTGCGGCAGGAACAAGCCGAGGGCCACCCACAGGTGGCAGCTGCTGTGTTGTGCCCTGCAATACGGCAGCTCACCTGTGGTAGCCCTTGACTTCATTCACTTTTGGTAACTTTGCACAGGCGCGGGTAGGGTTGCGTTGCATAACTCTGCACGGCCCGGGCTGAATATCGGGCTGTGCAGTTTATGCATGGTTCCTTCCCCTTCGGTTGCGCATGCCTTCATTATCATTGCGCTGTTGCTCAGCATGATTTGGGGGGCACAACTGCCTCCTGCTGAATATCGCAGAATGGCGCATTTCGGACTTGCACAGGCGCAACCATATTGCGCATGGCTCAGTCTTTTGAATATCTGGCCCAATGAGTCTATGTGTGATATATTTACATTGTAAACACATTGTTTATTTATTTGAAAATTGGTAACAAGGAAAAGCACACTGAGCCAAAGCTCCTTTCCAGATGCGACCCAGGGTAGGGGGAACAAGGGGTTAAAAGTAAGAAATAAACAACAAACAGAATAATAGATAGGAGAGTGTGTATTACGAGGTTCACGCTCTAGGTTCCCATGTCTCCAGAACCTCTCGATTGTATTACTCCCTTGTAATACACACTCTTCCTTTCGGTTATTTTTTGTAATATATAGATCCGATTTAGAAATTCCTTGGCTCTGAATTTTTTTCTGGCATATTGTGAGACTGGCCGACCGCCACACTGAAGACTCACTTGCTCCATCCCCCCACCCCACACACACACACACACCAGTCTCTGTTAACTTGCGCTTGTTTGAGAGTGTCTCTGCTTATTATGTTTGGTAGGCAGTCCTACCTTTTAGTTGTTGCAGGGTGAGTGAATGCAGGATCAACAAAATAATTCTTTAAACGTAGAAAAAAGTTTCGATGAAAGAGCAAAGGGAACAAATTACTCTTTGTGAGTGAGAGACAGCCGGCATGTTTTCAGAACTGTTCTGCCCGCCCACAGACAAAAAGTGGCCAGTCACAAGGTGCGGTTTGAAAAATGTCATGATACATGCCTAGGAAGCGCACTTGGGACCATATCAACAAGCATGCAGTGTGAATACTAGAGCTCCGAACAGTAGTGTAATGGGCGCTGAAAGATAGTATTACAGCTGAGGATCGATACGATTATTACTTTCAGGCAGTGCTGTTACAGGAAATATTTTGTATACTTTCGTGCTGTATTAAATTGGCATATCTGTATTTTACAGTACAATTAATGATGAATCTGTACAGATATACAATGTGCAAACTGCTGAGTAGCCCAGTAGCAGCTTTAAATACATACACATAATTGTATGGGTAAAAAGTCAGATTTGTACAAAAGGTGCAAATACTTCTGACCCCTTCACTTCTTAAGCAGGAATCACATGAGCTTCATCTTATAAAGATTTCTCTGTGTAGTGCATACACTTTCTGGGTCCACTTCCAGGTCAGCCACAAATGACATCAGACATTTATTACAGTCAGAAGCAGCACACAGGAGAGTCAGTTTATGAGAAGAGCAGTGTACAGTATCCCTAAAAGGGATACAGGGAAAGAACGAACACCCGATTTGTTCAGTTCCCATGTCTCCTAACCACATGTATAAACTCTGAAGCATAAATGCAGAAACTCAGAAGCCCCAAGTCCAGCGGGCAGCAAAGCATCATGGGTATCACAAGGCTTCTCCAGTTGTGTTGTCTGCATTAGAATAAGGCAGTAGGTACTGGTGAGAGGGAATGACTGCCCTGGCTTGGAGTTACCTACCACTGGCAATGAACAATTACAAATCCCACTACCATTCTTTTATTATAACAATTTTATTGTTCAGTCATAGGCCTTTACAATTTAAAAAAACCTGACACACAGCTATACATTCATATATAATTAAAATTATTATAACTGCTACAGAGTTACTTAGTGAGGCATGAACCACGTTTTTTTTTCAGTTATCTACATCAAACAAGCAGCAGTTGTTCCCGATAAACCTGAGACTGAAGAATAATCCAGACAAATTTATTGATAATCCTGAAGACATGAAAGGTCAGGAATTTTATGTTAAAATTATGGTGCAGTTTCTGTTGTTTATGTGCTTCAATGTTTCATAGGATATCCATTTTACTTGCCTACAGGTGAGGTTGGCTTCTTCTTCTGTGTTGTGAGGTTAAGGCTATGTAGTGCTGGGCAGAGAGAATCCTGTTGATGCCCCGTTCCCCCACTTTCTTTTTTTTTTTTTTTTTTTAAATACTTTCTTTTTCTAGCAACCTGGGCCTGACATGGGAATCTCCTTCCATCACCCCCAGTGTCCTTTCACACCCTTGGAACCTCTTGGGGACCGACACTTCATTCCCGTCTTCTTCACTCCCTCCTAACTCTGGCCCCAGGACAGCTAACCTATAGCTTATTCCTGTAAATGGGACCTCAGAAGGGGATCAGACCTTTAAGGAGAATACTTTGCTTAACCTGTCATGGAGACCAGAGGGAGAAGTTGGTGACTAGAAGGTGAGATAGGCAGCCCTGGTGGGCATAGTGGGACGAGGATATTTAATCTCTCCCAAGTTAATCCCTCAATATTTTTGCTCCATGGCCTCACCCCTTACTCTACCCACAGGGCATGCTCCTGAGGAGTGACCCAGCCTTCACTCCTGTCAGGGTCAATGGAGGGATGGATGAACTCCAGGGCCTCCTGCTTTCAAGTGACAGTGTTATGGGAGAGGATCCTCCCACTGTACAAGCCCTTGGTTAGAATGCATTTAAAATACTGTGTCCCGTTCTGGTCACCGTGGTACAGAAAGGACATGGGAGAGATCATGAGGGTACCACACAGGGTCACCAAGCTGATCAGCAACTCAGGGAGTTAGGTAAGAGCTACAAGAATGAACGGACATGCCTAAATTATTTATGCTGGAAATGAGACAGTTGAGAGGGGACATGATCGTCGTGAACCAGGTACTAAAAGGCGATGAACATGGTGGAGTATACACAGATGTTTGAGCTTGTGAATGCAGGTATAATTACAGGAGATGACTTCAGACTGCGGGAGCAGGGGAAACAGAAAGCTTTGCTACACACAGTGGGTGGTTTAAACATGGAATAGCTCACCTCATGAGGTTGTGGAAGCTAGCAGTGTTCAGGCTTACTGAGCAGGACTAGGCAGACACCTCAGGTAGAATGGCATTAAACGTTACACAGCATGAGAGGCTTCTCTACGAGGTCTGTCCAGGGAGGTGCTTTCTCATGTATAATGCTATGACCAGCGCATGAAGCTGCAGTCTGTGTAAGGAGGAAACAACATTCAGGACATAATTTAAAACGGTGACTATTCTGTGTTCAGGCATATTGTTTTCCTTGTCTGGGGGGTGTTACTTTGCTGCACAAGAAACCGGCAGCAGGGAGAGACTTTGCTGTAGTCCTTTTGCTGTAGACTGTGGACTACGGAAGCCAAACTAGTGCTATTTACATTGTTTTCTCCATAAAACGTAGCTTTGCACCACTTGTGGAGTGTTATTTTGGGAGCACAAGTATTTCTGAATATTTAAATTAAACGTTTGCAAGGGAGTGCGCTGCGAGACCGGGGTGACGAACTTCCGGTCTGCAGCACTTTAAATCTAGACCACACCAGCGAGCAGTGCTTTTCTGCGAGGTCTGTCCATGGAGGTGCTTTCTCCTCCTCACCACGTGGCGCACCCTACCGGCAGCTGGGGTGGGGCGGCAGGCGGTGGGATGTCTGACGGGGAGCGTGGGTGGTGGGGCTTCGTGGGCTGGGTGGGTGTGGGGGCCACTAGATCACCAGGGTAGGTGGTCCGGGGTTTGAACAATTTGCAGCCCGCGATCAGGCTTCGAGGTCCACTGGACCACCAGGGATATGTTCTGGGGTTGATTCTGTGCTGCCCGCGACCGGGCTGGTGGGGGTGGTTTTTACAATTATGCCCGCGATCGGGCTGGTGGGGGGTATTTACAATTATGCCCGCGATCGGGCTGGTGGGGGGGTATTTTACAATTATGCCCGCGATTGGGCTGGTGGGGGTATTTACAATTATGCCCGCGATCGGCCAGGGGGTGTATTTACAATTATGCCCGCGATCGGGCTGGTGGGGGGGGTGTATTATAATTATGCCCGCGATCGGGCTGGTGGGGGTATTTTATATTATGCCCGCGATCGGGCTGGTGGGAGGGTATTTTACAATTATGCCCCGATCGGGCTGGTGGAGGCGGTGTTACAATTATGCCCGCGATCGGGCGTGGGGAGAGGTAGTTTACAATTATGCCCTTGATCGGGCTAGTGGGGAGGGGGGGTATTTACAATGCGCCCAAGATCGGGCAGGGGTGTATTTACAATTATGCCCACATCGGGCTGGTGGGGGGTGTATTTATATTTATGTTCGCGATCGGGCTAGTGGAGGGTGGGGTTTATTCAACCTTATGCCCGCGATCGGGCCAGTCGGGGGAGGGGATTACACTTTTGCCCGCGATCGGGCTGCAGGGGGCGCTGTCCTGATGCTGCTCTGGCAGAGCGCCAGGCGAAGTCCTTGGGGATCGGTGCACCTGCATGCTAATGGCATGCAAATGAATATAAATATATGCAAATGGCCCCTGCACCTTGTATGAATTATGGCCCCATTTGCATGTCACCTTTGAATATGGGAAATTTGAGCATGGCGCAATGGTACTTGCGCCACCGCAACTTGAATGCTCCACTCTGACCACTTGCGGTGGCTCAAGTTCCACTGCGCCATGCACAATGGCTGTGGCCGGGAAGGGGGGTGATATTCAAAGGAGTTGCTCAATAGTTAACTTAACTTTTGCTGTATTGTTGTACTCTGTATTACCTGTTTGTACTCTCCCGGGTCGTTCCTGAAAATAGGCATACTACTTGTCTAGTGTACTTACCCGGTTAACAAAAGCTAAATAAATAAATAAATAGCCCAACTCCGTTGAATATCGCCCCGGCCACACCCCTGCGCAGTGCAAGGGCTTGCGCCACAGAATAACGCAGTTTGAATATCCAGCCCGTGGAATATATTTAAGCATAAACTGTTTACCTTGTGTGACAAACATTTAAAAAAGATAAAAGTGTATAACACTGGGGTAAAAAACCTAAGTGGTTAAGCAAAGACATACAAACGCTTTTAAAGAAGAAGGAGTATTTGTTCAACTTATATAAAAGCAATAACAGGGACCCTCTAATGTGGAGGGAATACAAAATGGTACAGACGAAGTGTAAGAAACTAAGACAGAGTAAGAAAAAAATGGAAGTCAACTTGTCATCTACAGCTAGCAAAGATAATATGCAACAATTTTTTTTTTTTTTTAGTCTTAGGTAACCAGGTAAGGCCCACTAGGCACAAGTGCCTGTTTTCAGGGGCGACCTGGGAGCACTGGGCGGTTAAGTGACTTGCTCAGAGTCACACAGTATACAAGTGGAGGTTGTGAGAATCAAACTCAGGTCTGGTCTGCTGGATGTATCAAGCTCGTTCACACCTCATTCCTCTAACCTCTAGGCTGTACTGCCTAAGGAAATCTAATCACAATCTGTGCTCTACAAACAAGCATTTGTCAATGCCGAATGTTTGCTTGCTGGCATTAGCAGTGTTAGTGTAGTAGTTACAGAGCTGCATAATAGGAATGGCAGTGAAGTATTGAACTGAAGCCAACCCCACCACCACCCTGCAGAGAGTGACAGGCATTGGGGTGTGCCTTTGGGTCGTCAGGCATACTTGTGCAGCCATTCACAGCACCCACCCTGCAGACACTGACAAGTGTCACGGTGTGCCTTAGAGTTCTTTGGCCCTTGCGCGCACTCCATTCCATCAGGAAATACAGGAGATGGGTGCGGTATAGGAGAATGGGGTGAACTTTGGGGCTGAAGAGTCCAACGCATACACCGATGCCTCTACTGGCTGCAGGGGTGTGGAATGGTATGAGCATTACAGGCAAGAATCCCAAGTCACACCCCTGATGCCTGTCATTCTCTACAGGGTTGGTCGTTATGGTTGGAAACCCTAATACCTCAGGCATTCGTTGGTATTTTCACTACAAATTTTCAAAATTTTTTTTTGTGACCCCACCTCATGAACAGTGGCAATATCAGTTTGTTAGCCGAAAGCTGCTTATGCACAGTGACTATGGCATTTAGCACCACAGGTGCAAAAACATTCCGAACAGGATGTAAAAAATGACAGCTGTACTGTTCATGGGGAGGTGTAAAAAATGGCAATGTTGCAAATCTACAGTAAAAATATTAAAAAAACTGGTGAAGTCATGAGTGTGCATAGAAACTGTGCAGCACACACCCGTAATGTAATTAGTTTGGGGATTTTTTATAGCAGATTGTCAACACAGGCATTTTGAGACCTCTGATCATGAACAGTGTCACTGTGATTTTCTTTATCTGTCCCGAACAATGTTTTCCCACAGCAACCACACATCTCTGCGCTGAAAGTGTGAAAACACATTTCGGCCATGTTGTGAAAAATGCCACTGGTGAAAATCTGGACTGAAAATATTACAAAGTCATGAACTTACGAGGATGCGTGGAAACTGCGCAATGCTCACTCGTAACACAGTCATTTTATGGACTTTTGTCACCAAATTTTCAACATATACATTTTAAGACCTCTGCTCATGAACAGTGTAACTGTGATTTTCTTAATCTGTCCCAAGCATTGCTTTCGCACACCGACTGCACCATTGTGCGCCACATGTGCGACAACACATTTTGGGCCACATGTGAAAAATGGCAGCTGTACTGTTCATAAGGAAGTGTAATAAAATGGCAATGTTGAAAATCTGGAGTGAAAATATTGAAAATTTGCAAACTTACGAGCGTGCGTAGGAACTGGCGCAACGCACGCGCCATAAAACAGTCATTTTTAGGAATTTTTTCACCAAATTTTCAACATAGCCATTTTAAGTCCTCTGCTCATGAACAGTGTCACTGTGATTTTCTTAATCTGTCCCAAGCATTGCTTTCGCACACCGACTGCACCATTGTGCGCCACATGTGCGACAACACATTTTGGGCCACATGTGAAAAATGGCAGCTGTACTGTTCATAAGGAAGTGTAATAAAATGGCAATGTTGAAAATCTGGAGTGAAAATATTGAAAATTTGCAAACTTACGAGCGTGCGTAGGAACTGCGCAACGCACGCTCATAAAACAGTCATTTTTAGGAATTTTTTCACCAAATTTTCAACATAGCCATTTTAAGTCCTCTACTCATGAACAGTGTCACTGTGGTTTTCTTAATGTGTCCCATACATTGATTTCGCACACCGACTGCGCCATTGTGCGCTACATTGGCGGAAACATGTTTTGGGCAAGATGTGACAAATGACAGCTGTACTGCTCATAAGGAAGTGTAATAAAATGGCAATGTTGAAAATCTGGATTGAAAATATTGAAAATTCGCAAACTTACGAGCGTGCGTAGGAACTGCGCAACGCACGCTCGTAAAACCAGTCATTTTAGAATTTTTCACCAAATTTTCAACATAGGCTTTTTGAGAGCCACCTTATGAACAGTGGCAGTGTCATTTCGTTACTTGGTCCCGAAAGGTGATTTTGCGCAGTGACTGCGAAATCACCCTTCAGGCCCGATTAACTCCATGACAGTGAAAGCATTTATGAGAAGGGGTCCCAAAAACCCCATGTTGAAAATTTTGTGCAAAAATTGCCTGAGATATGCAGCAAAGTTGAAAAAACCCTATCTATCCCATTATACAGCTTACCGGCATTTCCTCAGTTTGCGGTCGGCTTTGAAGAGTGCAGACGTGTTCCCAGTCCACCAGAGATCATCGTGCCGAGGTCCGAGGTAGGTATGGGGTGAGGGGGTTTGTGGGGAGGCAGGTGTGCAGTGGTGGTGCGGGTTGTGGGAGGGTGGGAGAAGCTCCGAGGGACAGTTTTTTATTTGCAGGTTTATTTTACTGAGACAGCGAGGACGTTGCCACGCTGGGGTGGGCTCCCAGCGTGGCAGCTGAAAGCTGTTTGGGGGCTGGAGCCGACGGGGATTGGGGCACCCTCACGGGTTATAATCATATTTTGCCACGCTGGGTGGGCTCCTGCATGGCACCTGGATGCTTTGGGGCAGTGGAGCCAACGGGATTGGGACCCTGTCGGTTGACAGCATCTGTTGCCATGCTGGGGGTGGACTTCCAGCATGGCACCCTGTACTTTGGACAGTGGAGCCGACAGGGGATTGGGCACCCCTGGCCAGGCTACATGGGTTTAGCCACGCTGGGGTGGGCACCCAGCGTGGCATGTGGAAGGCTTTGTGGGGAGCGAGCACAGCCGACGGGATTGGGCAATTTCATCGGCTATACAGTGCGGGTAGTACGCAGTATGCGTGCGTGTGTTTAGTGGGTGTGTAGGGGAGCGCGTATGAGCAGGCGGTATCTTATCGCTGCTCACTGAAGCTTAGCTCCCCCTTTCAACTGTACTCCACTACATTTTGGAGCTGTCATAGACAGCTCGAGCAGGCATTGGAGAACTGCGGCCGTGCCTGCAAACACACTGCCTGAATTGGAAGAGGGCAGCCACACCTCCGAAAACTCGGATGATGGCACTATGTTTCTTGCACATGCGTGCAAGCAAACATAAAAAGGGAAGTGAAATAGTCACAGACTCTGTTGAAGCAGCAAACATATTTAATGAGTATTTTGGTACGTATTTTCTTGCAAACAGCAAAGTATAATCAGTATTAAGCCAAATGATGTGAAGCCCATAAACATAACTGCTGAGATAATATTGAAAAAGGTTAAGTCCCTTAAAATTACGAACTCTGCAGGACCTGATAACATTTCAAGTAGGATGCTGATGCTATTCTTCCCTAATATAGTGTTACCTCTGGCCATATTGTTTAGGGAGTCACTTGTGCGCGGAGCTGTACCTAGTGATTGGTTGGAGGCGAGTGAGGTGCCTATACATAGGAAGGGAGATAGGGCAAACTGTACTAATTATAGGCCCATTAGTTTCACCTCGGTCCCAGGTAAACTTATGGAATCCATCTTAAAAGACATCATAGAAGCCCACTTCATGGAGACTGGCCAGGTGGATAGTGAGCAGGTTTGTGGTGGGAAGGTCATGTGTGACTAATCTGTTTTTATGGAAACATTTCTGAAGCATTAGATAATAGGCAGGATGTGGATTGCATTTATTTAGGTTTGGCAAAGGCTTTTGATAAGATCCCCCGCCACCAGGTCCTTCGTTGTCTCATTGATGCAGACATAGACCACAGAGTGGTGCACTCGATTGGGGCCTGGTTGTGTGGAAGAACCCAGAGGGTATGTATGAATGGGTATTATTCAGACAGGGTCAGTGTTACTAGTGGGGTCCTCCAGGGGTCTGTGCTGGGCCCTGTGCTTCTTAGGGTCTTTATGTCCTCTACGGGTAGGGATAGCGGTAGCTGGATTAGCAAGTATGCTAATGGCACCAAACTAGCTAGAATAGTTACAGACCTGGAAGGGGCCCCAGGCCTGCAGGAGGATCTGGATGATTTGGGACAGGGCAGTAAACAGAGGTGTGACATTTAATGTGGATAAGTGCTGTGTAATTCATTTGGGGAATCATAACAGTATGTATAATTATCATATAAATGGAAAAATGCTACTTAAATCTGTGGAAGAGAAAGACCTGGGAATTCTTATAGAACACAAACTGACCTATAGCTCTCATGTTAATAAGCAGATCATAAAAGCTAAGCAAGTGTTACGGAACATCAAGAGAAACTTTAAGAGCCGTAGCGAGGAGGTAGTCATGCCCTTGTATAGGGCCTATGTCAGGCCTGTTTTGGATTATGGGGCCCCAGTGTGGGGTCCCATATCTAAAGGAGTTGTGACAGACATAGAGAGAGTTCAAAGGCAGGCCACTAAATTGGTTCATAATATTGAAGATATAGCCTATTAAAGACGTTTGGAACAGTTGAGGCTAATGTCCCTGGAAACAAGAAGAGTTAGGGGGGATCTACTACTCTGCTACAACATCATGAGAGAGGACTATTTATTAGGCGAGGTAAATCTCCAATTCAGAAATAATACTAAAGGTACTGGGGGGGCACCCACTTCAGCTTAGGCACATTAAATACAGCACTAATAGAAGGAAGGTCTTCTTCACACAGAGGGTGGTGGCCCCATGGAATGAGCTTCCTTTGGTGCTCATTTGTTCTAAATCAAAACATCAGTTCAAAACCCAGCTGGATAACTATATAATGGATAAGAGTAAAATTACCTATTAAGGACGTTGGAAGGGAGCAGCTATGAGCTATTTTTGGCCTTCTTAGCTCCCATACACCTTTGTATGAACCTTTGTATGAGTATTTTGTATATTACTGGAAAACACTTTGCAAATATCAGGAAGTGTCAAAAGAGATTTTACTAATTTCTGCGAGAATCTGATGTCAGTACTTTCTTGTTTATTAGTTTTCTGAAATAGTGTATAAAACATAGATAGAAGGAGGATATGAAAGCACTGTCCCCAAAACGGAAAACAAAAGAATAAAAAAAAAAATAAAAAAACTTAATCTTGTCTTCCATTTTAAAACAAGGGCATTTGGTGAAATGTAATAATAATGAGGACAATATGTCTGATCAAAGCAAGCTACACTGCTTCTTTTGCTGTTGAGCTATATTATATTTATTTGATAACTGTGTGAGTACGCTGGACCAGCGGCCTGTCTTCAGGCACGACCTGAGCCAGACAGGCACAAGAACAAAGTTCATACTTCAGAAGTAGGCTGAACTATGATTTATACTGGCTTAATGGGGAAGGGAATGTTACTGGGGTCCTTCAAATTGTGAAAGCCCATGAAAATATCTTTCAAATGAGGTAGTAGGCCTACACGTACTTGTCAGCAATCCTGAGACATCTAACTGATCTGTAAATTATAGGACTCATAAATAGGGGTATCCAAATCTGGCCAACAAAAACACAGGACTGTAGGTTAGTGGCTTACCTACATAACGCTGTGCTCCTTTTGCCTCGAAATGCTTTTAATCCATAGTCACTATGTTTGAAAGGTCTCCGTAACATGTTAACAAACCCCACGCTCGCTATTCAAACATGCCACTTCAGTAGCTGCCTAAAATGGCTGCTACATGCTAATGTGATGTTGTCAGTGGAGCGACAGTGCTCCGGAGTGGTAATACAGTCTGTATGGGGACCTTATTAATTAAATATTGAAATAATATTAACAAAGCGCTTCTGCCTCAAATCCTTTGCTGTGCAGCTATGAAAAGGTTGTCACACCTGCGCAGTAAAAGATTTGAGGCAGAAGCGCTTTGTTAATGTTATTTCAATATTTAATTAATAAGGTTGCCTTATAGACTGTATGAACACTCCGGAGCACTGTCGCTCCACTGATGTCATCACATAAACACATAGCGGACATTTTAGGCAGCTACTGAAGTGGCATGTTTTATTTATTTCAATTGGGATTAATGTATGAATAGCAAGTGGGGGGTTTGTTTACATGTTACGAAGACCTTTGAATTGTAGCGACCATGGATTAACAACATTTTGAGGCAAAAGGAGCACAGTGTTATGTAGGTAAGCTACTAACTTACAGTGCTGTAGTTTTGTTGGCCAGATTCGGATACCCCTATTTATGAGTTCTTTAAATTAAGGCAGCAGCTATGTCATGGAATTTTGAGTCAGAATGTGGTGTCACTGAAGGGTACGCTGTGTGTTGTTGATTACAGCATGGCTGTCAGTGGAATAACTTTCTGTCTCTAGATTACATGAAATGGCTGTTGCCTTGGAATTCATTTACAGATAATTCAGATATTTTTATAAAATGGCAGGAAAAGATCTAGAAATTTCATTAGCTGAGAGATGTTACCTGACCATTCACTTAATCTTTATAAACGCCCCGTCAGGTGGCAAATCTCATTTTCCTCCCACAAAAAAACCCTTCTCAGAGTCATTTTATTAGTGTAGGATGCCCCTCCAGGGTGTGCATTGTAGGATTTTAATGATCTTTCCAGGGGCATAATGACACAGCCTTTGGCCTCATGCCTTACTACATCCCTGGGATATATCCCTGGGGCACGCATTAAAATGCTGTAATAGGCAGTCTGTCATAGCTTATTACTTGAATACCTCAAGACTCCTGACACCTACAGGCAAGCACAGTACTTCATTTGAAAAATGTGTTTTTTGCTTACCAGGTAATAATGCACTAGGCAACTAAATGCCTGTTTACAGGTACCACCCAGGAGAGTATAAGAATGCATGTAACAAGTGGAACTTGGAGGACCAGGCAAACAGTAGTGAAGCAGTACTGGCTGAGCTAATGTATTTTGTTCTGCTTCATTGGTCTGGTCAACTGACAACACTGGATTCTGGAACTGTTAAAGGACTCATAAATAGGGATGGTTCAGTTTCTCCCCCAAAAGCACAGTATCTCAGATCAGGGGCTTACCTACCTAATGCTGTCATCCGTTTTCGTATAAAACAGGTAAAATCCATAGTCGCTAAAGTTCCTCCGTAATGTAAACAAACCCACGGCTCCAGTTTAAGCTCCCTGCCGCAGTAGCTCCATAAGACGGCAGATTCATCACTACGCAATGACATCATCATAGCGACACAGCCCCAAAGCGATAATGCAGGCTGAATGGGGGCTTCAGAATAATATATAAAATAACCTTACTGAAGCGCATCCCCTACAAATCCTTTACCTGTGCAGGTGTGACCACCAATTTCACACCTTCCCTATCCACTCTGTTTATCCCCTTCAAGTATTTGAAGGTCTCTATCATATCCTCTTTCTCCCTCTCCTCTTCTCCAGGGAGTACATTCTCAGGGCTCCCAACCTCTCCTCGTAAGACTTCCCCTGCTGACCCATGATCATCTTGGTTGCCTACCTCTGGACTTTCTCTAGCAAGCTGATGTCTTTCTTAAGATATGTACAGTAGTATCTTACGGCTAGTAGTGCTTCAGGTTGCTAGTAATCACAACCCCCAGATCATTTTCTTCTCCGTTGCTGCTACCCAGACCCCCTCCTGGTACTACTCAGTCCTAGGATTCCTGGCTCCAGTGTGCATCACTTTGCATTTCTTGCCATTTAAACCAAGTTGCCAGATCCCTGACCATCTGTCAACTTTTCTGAGGTCTTCCGGCAGGTCCTGTATCCCTTCCACTGTATTCACCCTCCCACAGAGTTTGATGTTCACTGCAAACAGGCACATCATTCTCTTAATGCCCTCCCCAGTGTCATTTATGAAGAGAGTGAACAACACGGGCCCCAGCACCGATCCCTGCTGGGGACCGCACTGGTGACTTCCCTGGTGCTGGATAGCTCTCCCCCACCATCACTCTCTAGATCTTCCCTTGTCAATCTTCACCATTCATTACTGCTTGGGGTTAAGGCGGAGGCGCGCACCTGCTACGGGAGTTTTTTTTTTTTTTTGAGTTGGCTCTAACGGCGCCGTCCTCGAGGGCGACGCACTGCGTCATGCGCGAGGGACGGCCGTTAGGAGCCGCGGACTCCTCCTCCATCTCAGTTCTGTTTCTCCCGCCGTCGAGGCTGCACCTGCTGCGGTAGCGTATAGTGTTCGTTCTTCGGATTCGTCCCGACTCCTCATCTCGTGTTCTCAGACATCCACTCGACGCCGTATACCGTAAGACCGTTCCTTTTATTTCTATCTACGGGCTAGGTGTTTCCTACTTTTCCTCAGTTAGTTCGCATCATGTCCGGTTCTGGAGCAAGGCGTAAGTCGAAGGCGGGCCGCGCCCCTATGCGTCGGTGCTCCTGTGGCCGGCATTTTTCCGTCTCGGACCGGCATGATGTCTGTCTCCATTGCCTGGGACCCAACCACGACATGGACGCGTGCGATGCTTGTTTCTCCATGGACCGTCGTGTCCTCGAAGTCCGCACGTTCAAGCTCGGCAAGACCCCGCCGACCTGGAGGGCGTCGGCTCCAGGGATTCCCAGGTAAGGTCTCTAGGCCCTTCCCGGGTCCCCCTCCCGGGCCTACTCCCGATCAGCGGAGGAGGGAGCTTCCTCCTCTTCTCTTACCCGAAGGAAGCTTCTCTCGTGGTGTCGAGGGGGAGCGTCGTCGTGGTCCCCCTGGGGCGTGGACGGTGACACCCACCGGCAGTCACCTCTCGGAGGTGCAGGCTCCCCAGTTTGAGGCCCCTTGATTTCTGGGCGGGCACCGTGGACCCTCGACGCCGCCCTCCGGCGCCCGTTTTGGATCCAGCACCGCTTGTGGCGCCCGGTGATCGAAACAGCGCCCGTGGTAACGCCGTAACCCCGGTGCCGCTCGCTGCCGCCGGGCCCGGTCTGTTCTCCTGGCAGCGCCGGGTCAGTTTCCGACACCGGGAGCGGCGCCGTGGGCCTGGCTGGTACCGCAGGGGAGGTAGGGCCGGGCCTGGCTGTCGCGGGTGGGCGGGGGTCTTCCGGCGCCGTCCCTGGCACCGACACCGTTCGCAGTGCCGTTGCCCCGGGGATTCCCGGAGTTGCCAGCATTGAGGTTCTGCTGGTCTCGTCTTCTTCGGAGGCTGATGACTCGGATGTGGACCCATCCTGTCACCTGACTTTTCGAGTCAGGGGTCCCGGTGGCACAGGGGTGCCGAAGGCGGTAGTGAGCCTTCACTGTCCCTCTCCTGTCCTCCCTGAGGGCTCTCAGGCTGGGGTGGCCCTGGAGTCCCAGGGGTGATGTAGTGGGGTCTGAGGGAGGCTTCCCTCCTGAGGGACCTGTGACAGCTGCCCTCCCGGGTGCTGTTGCCTCCTCTGGGGGTGCGGGGACACTGCAGTCGAGGAGGAGGGCTCTTTCGGAGTCCGAGGGGCAGGGGACAGGGGCCCCGGTCTCTGTCGGCCGCCTCTGGTGGGGTGGCTAGGAGCCGTAGCGCCGAACCCCGCCCTTCCCTCCTGGGCTCTAGGGTGCCCTCCGATGGCGTTGCTGTGGACTGCCCTTCTGGAACCATGCAGTCCCGGGTTCGTCACAGGGGAGGTTCTCCCCCTGGGCTCTTCCAGGCATCGCTTTCTCAGGGTTCCGTCTTATGCCTGGTTTGTTGTCCGGGATCCGCCAGCTCGGGCTCCGTTCCCCAGTTTCAGAGTCCTGGCAGAGGTCAGTTGCCTCTTATAGGTGCCCTTCTCCAGTACCTCTGCCTCCACCCCAGCAGCCCAGGCCACCCGGTCTGGGTCCGTTATCCTGGGAGCAGTTCAGGGTTCTGGCGGCCTTCCCTCATCGTTAGATGTGATGCATGGGCGGTCTTTCGACTCTCTCCCCACCGCGCGGAATCCTCTGGACATTCGAGCTCTCCATCATCCTCGTCTTCCTCCTCTGAGGAGAGGAACCCCTTGCTCATCTTTCTTCCGACGCTGATTTCACTGAATGTCAGCGATTCCTCTCGAGGATGGTGAGGGACCTTCTAATCTCTTATGTAAGGAGAGACAATACCGAACGGGAGACGCGTGAATTCCTTGGAGAATTCAGTGCCCAGCACCTGGTGGTACCTTCCTGGCCTATCTCCTTCCAGGAGGCGTTTATCCGTTCCTGTCAGTCGCCAGCCGCCCTTTCTCCAGCCCTGGCTGACTGCTGTCGTAGGTATTGTGCCCCCTCGGAATCCTTGGGTACTCTTCCCAACCCGCCCTCGGGCTTGGTGTACCTAGAGACTCCTTCCGGGCGCCGCTGCCTGGCTCACGACCGCCCTCCAGATTCGGATTCTCTACAGTTCGACCGGTGGGGGCGAAGAGTGTTCTCTTCTTCTCGTGCGGTGGCTTGTATTGCATCACATCAGGCTCACCACGCTGCCTACAATCGGCATCTTTGGTCGATGCTCTCCCAGCTCCTAGCATCAATGCCTGATATGGAGCAAACCAGACAAGCTATTGCCCTCTCCGCTATAAGCCTGGAGCTGGCAAGACACCAAGCAAGGGCATCTTACGACGCCAATGAGGTGGCTTCCAGGCTTGCGAGGACAGCGATCTGCATTAGGCGAATGACATGGCCGTCTCAAGGTTGTCACCCTGGCCCGGTGTGGGTGATGCGCTCCGCTTTCCGGGGACCCGTCTTTTTCCTCCAGAGCTGGAGACTTTTGCAGGGGCTTCCCTCTGTCTCCCGTCCTCGGGAGGCACCTCCTAGCTCTTCTCCCAATAGGCTTCTCTCTGTACTAGCGAGGGTCTTCCTTCTGTTTCTCACCAACAGGAGGCTGGGGGTCTTGTTCCTCAGGGTTCTATCCTCCCCTTTTTAAGGGGGGAGGGCTAATACTCTCCCAAGCAGTAATGAATGGTGAAGATTGACAAGGGAGAGATATGAAAATTACGTACCTACCGTAATTCTTGATCTTCTTTGTATCTTCTACCATTCATCTAACTTCCACCACCTTCCCTCAGTGGCCTCCTTCTGTGGCGTCTCCCCTCCCACCTCGTTCCTCTTACTCCCTTGGCCTTTATGCCAAAAAAAAAAACTTTTCTGTTTTCCCATTCTTGGTGAATGGATCCCAGGGATTTACTTCACTCTAAGATTGATTGGCGTTTGCTCATAAAAGTGCTGAGTCGTTGGGAAGATGCATGGCTCTTGCCTGCTCGTGTTGGCAGGCAGCGCACTTCTAGGGACTCTGTGTAAATACTATCTGTACAGTTAGTATAGTCCCAAGAAAAAAAATTGCTAATCAATTATTTAAAACCCTGGACCCCTTTTTTCCTCAAGGTAAAAAGGAGACGTACGGTTACAAATTTCTTTAATTCTGGGGAACTCTTTCTGACTGCCCTACTGTGCAATTCCTTGCCTCCTCAGGTCATGTTGTTCCACAGCCTGGTGGCCATGCCCTGTCTCTGCACCTTCAACTTAGGATCCCCTTGGCAGGCATTATTTTTCAGAAAGCTTTTACAGCTGCTGGCTGACCTTGTCAGCTTCAAGCCTCTGTCTGCCTTGTCATAGCAAGTCTGATTGAGTCCCTCTCTATTTTTCTTATAAACTGCCTTCGAGAAAGGCTTAGTTTTTCCCATACTCTTCTATGGTAGCACTTATCAAGGTGCTAGGAACTTAGTCCTCTTCCTGGATGGGCGCTCTTCCAGAACAGGTTCTGCTCAGTCAGTCCAGGAGCCCTCAACTGGGATGAAGAGACTTGGCATGTTGAGAGTCCAGAGCCTCTGCCCTCTCTTGGTCTGTTTAGCAGGTTCGGTGGAACCTCTCCTCAGTCCTACCAACAGGGATTCTTGCTCCCTCATTAATTTCGAGTCTATAAGCCTCTCAACCAACAATGCTCGACGGGCACTGTTCTCCTTCTCAACATGCCACTCTTTCTTTCCTTCTTCTTCCTTCATTCCTCTCTTTCTCCTTCCCCTCTCTCTCTCTGTTCCTCCCCTAGAGCCGCCCCGGAAAGGAGGCCCTGCGGTCCCTTAGGGTAGGAATTCTCTCTCCTCTGTCTATTCTCCATCGGCTTATTCCTTTTTCAGTTTATTTCCTTTCCTTTTTCTATCCCTTGGCTCTCTTGCCTCGCTTTCTTTTTTCTCACACTTTATTTTGCCTCTCCGGCTAACAGAACTGAGATGGAGGAGGAGTCTGCGGCTCCTAACGGCCGTCCCTCGCGCATAGCACGCAGAGGCGCCGCCCGCGGGACAGCGCCTGCTAGAGCCAACTCCAAAAAAAAACTCCTGTAGTGGGTGCGCGCCTCCGGCTTAACCCCAAGCAGTAATGAATGGTGAAGATACAAGAGAAGATCAAGAATTACGGTAGGTACGTAATTTTCATATCCTGTCCCTCAGCCAGTTTTCTATCCACCTGGTCATTTTCTCCCCAACCCCTAGATCTACCAGTTTTCTGATCAGCCTCTTATGGGGCACAGAATTGAAGGCCTTGCTGAAGTCCAGGTAAATGATGCCCAAATCCTGGCTCCCACCCACCACCCTGGCAACCCAGTCGAAGTCAATCCTCCCCCATATCCATGCTGCCTTTCGACCTGCAGACCATTCTCTTCTATGTACCTTACCAGCCTCTCCTTAAGTATGGTCTCCATAAATTTACACTCGATTGCGGTCAGACTGACCGACCTATAGCTCCCTGGGTCCACTTTTGTGGAGAGGCACCACACGTGCTGTTCTCCAGTCCTGCAACGCTACGCCCAACTCCAGGGAACTATTGAAGAGGTCCACCATGGCCCCCGCAAGCTCTTCTACTAGCTCTTTTAGCATTCTTGGATTAGTGCCGTCCGGTCCTGGGGACTTGTCTACTTTCAGTGCTAGTAGTCCTTCCCTCACTCTGTCCACATCTGTTACGACATCTGTGCTCCTCCCTCTCAGTTTCTCCCCCAGGTGTCACCGGCCTGTCTTTTTCCCTGTAAAGACAGAGCAGAAGTAATCGATCTTACTTCGAGTAAGAGCTCCTGCAGCAGGCTACACCTTAAGGACTATGCCGTCAGGCACTAGGACTCCACGGCAAACTTCCAACCAGGAGTACCTAGCTAGGGTCCACCCCTTACATCGGTCTGCCCACTGACGTCACCCTCTGTATAAAGGGGGCGGTACTAGCCCAACCTCAGTTCTTTTCCCACCGTCAGCCCTTGTGCTTTGGCTCCTCGGATGCCTTCTTGCACCTGTTGACTGCCATCTTTAGTCTTTTAGCCTACAGTACCATTTATTTCTTTTTGAAAAATTGTTACCTTATTTCTTTTATGTCTTCTTCGTCTTCTCCATCAAAGTGATGGAAATTTAAGTGCCTGTGTGGGCGACAAATCCCAGCAAAAGACCACCACTCCCAGTGCCTCTTCTGCCTGAGGCCTGACCACAATGTGGACACCTGCCCAGATTGTTCCAAGTTCAACCAACGGACTGGCGTCCGTCGCCACAAAACACTTCAGGCCTATCATCATGGAGCAACAGCTTGCTGCCCTTCAGTGTCCATCGAAGGCTGTCTCTTCAGCCTCCAGGTCGCTGTCTTCCCACAAGGAAAAACACTTGGGAGGGAAGCACCACCACAGGGAGCACAGTAGGTCAGAGTTCCATTCCAAGGATAATCCATGTACTTCGCATTCTAGCAAGAGAGCAGACTCTGCCCCTCTGTCAGGCCTCTCTTCCTCCAGCCTGCCATCGATGAAGGCTCCCGCCATTATTCTCTTTGGGGGCGGCAGCTCTTCAGGGCACGGACCTTTGGGTCCTTCCCTAGGCCTTAGGCCCTTCCAGCAGCAATCGGGGCCTAAGACAGGGTCTTTCGCCGCTAAGGCGGTGGCGTCTTCTTCCTCTTCCAGCTTGTCGTCAGCCACAGACGCAGATGCTGGGAGCACTCCTGCTCTAGGGAACACTCCCCCTGAGACACGTCAGCTGCTAAAGCTAAAACCCTGACGCAGGTCTCGGATGATCGACCTTCTGACAGATGGAAGGACCAGAGGCAGATGCCACAGGACAAGGCGTCGAGTGCGCAGACGTCCGGGGTGGGTACTCCAGCACAAACGGCCCCGAGTTGCCTGCCTCAGAAGTTGACGTCACGGCTGTCATCTCCAACTGACCGTCAGCCTGATGACAGGGTACCTGTCGACACAGCTTTAGGCCATATGTCTCCTCCTCCAATACCAGATGACCAAGCATCAGGTGACCAGACAACAGCCGCTGACAAACCGCAGAGCCCCGACATACACCCTCAGGAGACGCCAGGGCCCAGTGCACCGCCTAAGGATTCCACGGATCGTAAGGACACGCCACCCCTGCAGGCACCCATGGTATCCATAGCGGATATTGAGCAGCCGTTCACCTCCTGGTGGAACACAGTAAAATGGGACTTGCTGCAGCGAGACAACCCCCCTCCTCCTCCTCCATAATCTCAGCCTCCTGTACCAGACTCAATCCCGGACCCCCAGCCTTTGCCTTTGCCCTTACCCAGAATCCCTGCTCCGCTGGTCTCAGACAAGGAGCATCGCGGGCGTAAGGGCTCCCTCAAGGCAGCAGTTAATTTGCACCCTGTCGGTCATGTTCCTAAGGTTCCAGCAGCTGAGGATAACCATCAGCCTCCAAAAACCCTGTCCTTGGCCCTGCCAAAGACTGCAGTACATAGGGTCCATTCCGGACACACAGCAGGGAATAGCCTTCCTCCCACCCGACAGAGCCAGTTGGCTGAGAGATCGGACTTTTGAGGTAGTTGCGTCCAACTGTGTCATGGCAAGGACCATGTAGCAGCTACTGGGGCATATGGCAGCAGCCATACCCACAGTACCTTTAGCACGCTTGCATATGAGAGACCCACAATGGAACCTACAGATCTTACTTCGAGAGGGCTCTTGCAGTAGGTAATTACATATAGGACTGAAGCCAGCAGGCGTCAGGACTCCACGGAAAAATTTATAGCTAGCAGTCTCTGGCGGGGGACCGCCTCCACGTCAGGTGACCGACGTCAAGCGACGTCAGTATAAAGGCGGTCCCCGCCATCTTGATTCTTTCCGCAGTGCTTTGGCGCCTTGCGGTTAAGTTCACGCCTTCGTCAGTGAATCTCGGTATTATTACAGCTCTTTTTCGATTTTCTTTGATTTTCTCGTCAGAGTCTCTTCAGCATCTGCCGTGTATGTCATCCCCTACTCCATCCGAGCATAAAAATAAGTGCGATTCCTGCGGCGCCCAGCTCCCGCACAAGGACAGACACTCCCAGTGCCTCTTCTGTCTAAGCCCGTGTTCACCCCGTGGAGAAGTGCCAGCACCGCCAGCAGTTTAACGCCGCCACCCTGGAGGCCCACATTTGGAAAAAGAAGATGTCCTCCATGGAGAAGGAGCTGAGGAAGCTTCGGCAGGCCTCCACTTCCCCTGAGGGTCACTGCAAAAGGAAGGAGAAGCACCAGGACCGGGACTCCTCTTCCTCGGTCACTGTGACTCCGGCTGGAGTTGCCATGCTGAAGGTAACGTCCCCCACCCACCCAGGGGACCACTCATCGACGGCCACCTTTTAGGCTTCTAAGGTGGTGGCGTCCATCCCGTCGAGCTCACACTCGGGCCCATTGGGAGCCTCCGGGTCAAAGGAGGCAGCCGTTCTCAGGAAGACTGCCACCGTGCGGCCTTCTGGATTGAGTGGCTCTGGTAAGTCAGACATCGGTGCTGCCGATACCCGCTCAGACAAGGCCACTAAGATGCCCAACCCTTCGGGGCAGCATACGGCCTCCAGAACTCCCGTCAAGGCCGCTCCTCCCTCGCGGTCTTTGTTGGGCATCGGTTCCGATAAGTTGGATGCTGGCTTCTCCGACACCTGCCCGGACCCCGCTGGTAAGGCAGACGTTGTCTCCCCCAATGGACGCACGGTGTTAGAGCCAACGCCGGACCCGACTGATCAATCTGTCATCCGCGGCTCGCTGCAACGCTTGCCGTTGCTCACCGAGGCTCCAGCTTCTCCCCTGTTGTACCCCGGGGATTTAGTCCTCCTTCCCGAGGTGACACCGAGGACGCAGGTACGCTCCCATCAGGTCTCCCTCCCACTGGGCCCAGATGACCTGACATCGGACCCTCGGACGCCGGCTCCGATGCCAGGCGATATTCCCTTGAAGGACGCCGTCCTGACACCGGACCCGATGCCCACCAGGCCTTCTGTTTCTGGCCCGCCTGCTTAGCCCCTCCCAGGACCATCTGCTCTGTCAGAGCCCCTGGTGCCTGGGTACCTGACCCTGTGTTATCCGACATCATCCTACACGGGACCGCAGTGCCCGACGCCAGCCTAACTGACACCGCAGTACCCGACACTGGGCTTCCCGCCGTCGGGCTACGGATACTCGCTGTACGGATACCCCCAATATCCGTATCCCCCACCTAGAAACATAGAAAAATAGACTTTGACGGCAGATAAGGACTACTTGGCCCACCCAGTCTGCCCATTTCCCTTCCTATTGGATAAGCTGCAGATTCTAGTTAACCAACAGCCTACTTCCTGCAACCCCCCACTACAATTGCCTTATGTCTGTCCCATGCATGTTTGAATTCCCCCACTGTTTTAGACCCAACAACCTCCCCAGGAAGGCGGTTCCATACATCCACCACTCTCTCCGTGAAAAAAATTTCCTCACATTACCACTGAGCTGTTCCCCCTCTATCTTCAAGTTGTGCCATCTTGTTCTTACACATCTCTTTTTCTGAAAGATACTACCCTCCTGGACTTTGGTGATTCCCTTGAGGTACTTAAAAGTTTCTGTCATGTTCCCCCATCCCTCCTTTCATCAAGAGTATACATATTAAGCTCTCTCAGTCTCTCTTCATATGGTTTCTGATGCAGACCCTGCACCATTTTAGTTGCCCTCCTCTGGACTGCTTCCATCTTGTCTATGTCCTTGCGTAGATGGGGTCTCCAAAACTGCACACAGTATTCTAGATGGGGTCTCACCAACTGTCTGTACAGAGGGATAACCACTTCCCTTTTTCTACTTGTGATGCCCCTTCCTATGCATCCCAGTATCCCCCTGGCTCTCCTTACTGACTTCTCACATTGCTTACCCACCTTTAGGTCATCTGATAAGACTACCCCCAAGTCCCTTTCCATTTTTGTTGTTGTTAGTACCTTCCCTGCTATTGTGCACTTTTCTCCTGGGTTTTTGTTTCCCAGGTGCATTACTTTGCACTTCTTTGCATTGAATCTAAGTTGCCGTATGTCTGACCATTCCTCCAACCTTGCCAAGTCCCTTATCATCCTTTCTACCCCGTGTATCAACTCTGTTACAGATCTTTGTGTCATCTGCAAAGAGGCATACCTTTCCCTCCAGACCCTCTCAACGTCACCTATAAAGATGTTAAAGAGGACTGGACCCAGTACTGAGCCTTGAGGTACTCACTAGTAACCCCTTTCTTGAGATGTGTTCCATTCACTATTACCTTCTGTGTCCTGTTGTGCAGTCAGTTTGCTACCCAGGCTGCCACCCTGAAACCACTCCCAGGCTGGCTAACTTGATTATTAGTCTTTTATGCGGGACTGTGTCAAATGCCTTGCTAAAGTCTAGGTAGGCCATATCCACAGCCCCTCCTGGTCTATTACTTTGGTCACCCAGTCAAAGAAATCAATTATATTTGTCTGACATGACCTTCCCGCTGTAAATCCATGCTGCTTTGGGTCCTGTGCCCCTCTGGCCTCTAGGTACTCAACAGTTCTTTCTTTCAGAAGTAATTCCATCATTTTCCCTACCACTGAGATCAAACTCACTGGTCTGTAGTTTCCTGCTTCTGCCTTGCTCCCACTCCTCTTCCACCACCCCCTCAGCTGCCGGTGGACCTGAAGGAGGCTCTGGCTTCCTCGTGGGCTGAGGCCAAGGCTCAGGTCACCAGGGAGGTGGAGAGCCATCTGCTGGCGCTGGACTCGGTTCCGGACCCCCGTCGTCAGAGGCGAGAGGCTCCCTTCCCGACACTAGAGGTGAGCCCTCAGGTGCCAGGGCAGGGGAGGACACGCTTCATTGAGGGTTGCCCAAGGGGTTCATTCCTCTCTCGCGTCGGGAGGAGTCTTCTTCTTCTTCTTCTTCCTCTTCAGAATCCTCGGACGATTCCGGCGGGTGCTCCGACCCAGATGACGAGCCACGCACTTCAGACCGTCCCAGGCCTAGGACTCCTCCGAAGTCACCTCCGGAAGATCCCTCTTTTCTGGAGTTGCTGAGAAAGATCCAGGCAGTTCACCAGTGGCAATCTTTGGAGCCAGATCCACAGCGGAAGAAACTCGCTGCTCATTTGGATCTGCCCGAAACCGCTCCAACATTGATTCCACCCTGGATTGAGCCTCATGCGGACCTTGTTTCCACTATTTGGAAGCAACCGTCGGCATTAGCCCCCCTTCCGAGGAAGGTGGATAGGCTATAACAGGCTCCGGAGGGTGTGGATTCTCTGAATACACACCCCAAAGCCGACTTGGTCGTGATTAGCGCCGCTCATGGCCGTACGGCTAATCCTAGGCATCTCGGCTCGTCTCCACCTGACAAGGAATCTCGCCTTCTGGACCAGTATGGGAAGAAGGTGTATGCTTCTTTCACTCTGGGAATAAGGGCCCTGAATTATGTTTCACATAAGGGGGATTACCAGAAGGCGATCCTGAGTGAGGTGGAAGCCAAGTTGGGCTCCCTTCCTGAGTCTCAGACTAAGCAGGAAGCGGCAGATCTAGTCTATTCTGCTCGTTCAGCCAGTTGGCACATGCTTGACTCTATGTACAAGCCCCCTCAAGTCAGTGTCATCCCTTTTGCAAATGTTCTCTGCCCAGCGAAACCTCTGGGTAAGTGGCCCAATAAACATTAGGCCCTCCATTCTTTCCAACCTTTCGTAAAAAAGCGGCGGGGCTTCAGCCATGGCACTGCTCCACCTCCTGACTCCTCTCCTCTCACACAGCCTCTGGACCTTCCAGAGGAACCAGTAGGAGGGAGGTTCTCCTTCCATCTGCCGGGTTGGGAGAGGATCACTTCAGATGCTTGGGTGCTCCAACTGATAGCAGCAGGACACTCAATTGAGTTTCTTTGGAAACCACCCAGAAAAACCCCACCCTGGTCGTCTTACTCCCCGGAACATCATCTTCTGGTTCAGGAAGAAATATCCTCCTTTCTGCTGAAGGCAGCGATAGAGCCTGTCCCCACCCACCTTCGGGGGACAGGTTACTATTCCCATTTTTTACTGGTTACAAAGAAATCGGGAGACGTGAAGCCTATCCTAGACCTCAGCTCCCTGAACTTGTTCGTGGAATACAAACGGTTCAGAATGCTCTCCCTGCAGAGCCTCCTGCCCTTACTCCAGCAGGGACAGTGGCTGTGCGCACTGGACATGCAGGATTCTTACCTGCATATCCCTATCCGCCCTTCCCACCGCAAATACCTCCGGTTTTCGTTTCAGGGGGACCACTACCAGTTCATGGCCCTCCCATTTGGTCTTTCCTCGGCACCTCGAGTGTTCACCAAATGCCTTTCCATGGTAGCGGCTCACCTGCATACCCAGGGAGTGTAGGTTTTCCTGTACCTGGACGACTGGCTCCTTGTGGCCCCATCCAGGGAGGAGCTGGGCAGACTGGATGGGCCTTGCGGTCCTTATCTGCCGTCAACTTCTATGTTTCTATGAGCTCCTGCGCTCCGTTTCCCTTACCCTGCAGGTCTTTACCAGCCTGGATATTACCATCAACCAGGCCAAGTCCCATTTGATCCCATCCCAGAGGCTCCAGTTCATCGAGGCGATCCTTGACACGACCTCCGGCATGGCATTCCTGCCGCTGGACAGGGTGGACACCCTCCAGGCTCATGCAAGCCTGCTGTCCAGTTGCAGGCGGGTCAGTGCCGGGTCAATCCTTCGTCTCCTCGGGCTCATGGCGGCTGCTATTCCGACAGTTCCTCGCGCTCGGCTCCACATGAGAATCTCTCAGTGAATGCTTCGGTCTCAGTGGGATCAGTTGGTGGACGACTTAGACCAAGAAGTCTTGGTCTCCAACCCTATGGTTCAGGACTTACAATGGCGGATGGTTCAGGAGAACGTTTGCCGGGGAGTTCCCTTCTGCCTGAGACCTCCCTCCCAAACATTGACAACAGACGCCTCGGGAGAGGGTTCGGGAGCCCACCTGGGGTCTCACAGGACTAAAGGCTCTTGGTCCAGGCTCGAGCAGACTCTTCCTATAAACGTGCTCGAGCTCAGGGCTGTGCTGTATGCACTACAAGGTCTGCATCGGTATGTGCTTCCCGGTCATCTGACTGTCCAGACGGACAATATGTGCGTAGTCTGGTACATCAACAAACAGGGAGGAACTCATTTCTACCCTCTTTGCAGGGAGGCAATGCGAGTTTGGGATTGGGCACTGCAACACAACCTTCACCTCACAGCAGTTCATGTTCGGGGGTTGTAAACACTCCGGCAGACCACCTCAGTCGGTCGTCTGCACAAGCTCATGAGTGGGAACTGGATCAGGGGGTGGTAGACAATATCTTCCTGCGCTGGGGGACACCTCAGGTAGACCTGTTCGCGTCTCCTCACAATGCAAAACTTCCCCCTTTCTGCTCGCTCACTCCAGGGCAAGACATTTTTTGGAGAGACGCTCTGTCTCTAGATTGGAAGGACAGATTTGTCTATGCCCTTCGGCCCCCGATCCCCTTAATTCCAAGGGTCTTACACAAAATCAGCTCAGAAGGTGCTCGCATGATCCTGATTGCTCCTTTCTGGCCCAGGCAAGTTTGGTTCTCTCTTCTGCAGCAGTATTCAGAGGAACCTCCTCTTCCTCTGTCACAGCATTTTGTGACCCAGGATCATGGGACACTGGTTTATCCGGATCTCACATCCCTTCAGTTACATGCATGGCTCCTGCAGACGTAGCTCAACCCCGATTCGGGGTTTCCCCACTTGTGGCTGAGATTCTGGTGGAGGCCAGAAAGCCTTCCACTAGATCTGCCTACGCCTCTTCCAAGGATTTCGAGCCATTCTCATGCCCCGTCAGGAGAATTCTGGATTATATGCGCCATCTCTTTAATCTGGGTCTCAGCCATTCCTCTCTGAAAGTTCACATAGCGGCCATTTCCGCTTATCATGCTGCTTTTGGGGACAGAACTTTTGCACAGTTGGAAGCCTCTAAGACTTTTCTTAGAGGGGTTCTCCAATTGAGACCCCCTATTCGCGTTCCTGCTCCTCCTTGGGATCTAAATTTCATTCTTGAGAAGCTTACCCTGCCTCCTTTTGAACCGGCAGCCTCAGCAGACCTGAAGTTCCTATCTTAGAAGACTCTTTTCCTAGTGGCCATTACTTCAGCTCAAAGGATTTCCGAGCTTCAGGCCTTGATGTGCAAAATCCCGTATTTGATTTTTCACAAGGAACGGGTGGCTCTGCGCACCAATCCTAAGTTTCTCCCTAAGGTGGTAGCGGAATCTACGCTGAATCAACCATTGAGCTACCTGCTTTCTTTATGCAACACTCCAATCAAGGGGAGTACCTCTTGCATACTTTGGATGTTCACCGAATTCTGAGATACTACACCACCAGGACGAAGGATCTCAGAAAGTCTGATCAGCTGTTTGTCTGTTTTGCTCACAAAAGAGAAGGCAATGCCGTTTCCAAGCAATGCCTATCTAAATGGTTGGCTCATTGTATCACTTTCTGTTATGACAAGTATCACAAGACCCTGCCGGGTCAAGTCAGAGGCCACTCCACCACGGGTGTCGCTGCCTCTGCAGCATGTTTTAAGAATGTGTCTGTGGCTGACATTTGTGCAGCCGCAACTTGGACTTCTGTCCATACGTTTTCGAAACACTAGTTTGTACATTGCCTCTCGCCGTAGAGCAGGCTTCGGGTTGGCTGTTCTGCAAGGTCTCCTTTCCTGAGACCCTCACAGCCGGTGGTTCTGTGGTTGGGTAGTTTTCCTCCTCGCATTTGCTTCTCCTTGTTACAGACTGCTTGGGACTCAGTCCTATATGTAATTACCTACTGCAAGAGCCCTCTCGAAGTAAGATAGTACAGTTACATAAGAACTTACCGTAACAGTAGATCTTCGAGAGAGGCTCTTGCAGTAGACTCAACTCCCGCCCTCCACCCCCTTAGCTTTTTCAGCTCCTTTTCCAGGAAGGAAATATCCGCTTCTCTCTCGTCTTGCCTGTTTGACCCTTGGAGGGAAAGACCTGGAAGGTGGGCGTGGGGGACTGCCCCTTTATACTGACGTCGCCTGACGTCCATTACCTGACGTAGGGGTGGTCCCCCGCCAGAGACTGCTAGCTAGAAATTTTTCTGTGGGGTCCTGCCGCCTGCCAACTTCAGTCCTATATGTAATTACCTACTGCAAGAGCCTCTCTCGAAGATCCACTGATACAGTAAGTTCTTACGTAACTGCACTGTCCAATGGGACCAGAGGTCCAAAGACTTCGAACACCCCATAAGCATTTCAAGGGCTGTCTAGCAGACGCTGTCATGGTGGCTGACGTCTCCCAATCTAGAAGTGGGAGTCCTGTTCCAGTCGGTCTCACCGAGCCAAATCCTCACTATGGACGCATCGGGTCTAGGATGGGGAGCTCATTTTCAGAGTCACTGTAATCGAGACACATGGTCAGACATAGAGGTGTCCCTGCACATCAACATTTTGGAGATGAGGGCGATTCTGTATGCCATGCAGGCCTTTCAGACTCACCTTTCCCAGGGGCCCCTGCTTCTGCAGACCAACATGTCGGTGGGCTTTTACATAAATGGGGGGCATTCCTATCCTTTGTGCAGAGAAGCCATGAGAGTGTGGTATTGGGCCCTGGAACATGGAATCATGCTGACAGCAGTTCATGTAGCAGGCGTCCAAAATGTCCTGGCGGATGAGCTCAGCCATTCTCGGTCCAGGACTCAGGAATGGAAGCTGTTTCAAGAAGTGGTGGACGGTCTCTTCAAAAGATGGGGACGTCCAGAGCTGGACCTCTTCACGTCCCCATGCAATGCAAAACTGCTCAATTTTTGTTTGCTAGATCCAGGGCCTGGTGTTTTCTGGTGAGATGGATAGTCCCTCTGTTGGACAGGGAGGTTCCTCTATGCATTCCCTCCCCTTCTCCTAATACAAAGAGTGTTGCTCAAGGTACAGGCTGAGGGAGCGGTGATGATCCTAGTAGCTCCACTATGGCCGTGACAAGTATGGTTCCCTCTCTTACAGCAGTTAGCTGTGGAACCACCTTTCAGCTGCCACTCACATCCAGCTTGCTATCTCAAGAATGGGGCACACTGGTTCATCCCGACCTTCGGTTCCTGCACCTTCATGCATGGCTCCTGCAGACTTAGCCGTCTCCAGGCATGGGGTCTCACAGAGGGTGGCCGCAGTTTTAGTAGAGGCTAGAGGCTCTCCAAAGGCTAGGAGGCAGTATAGTGCAGTGGTTTAAGGCTCTGAGCTGCAAATCTAGAGACCTGGGTTTGAATCCCACAGCCCCCACTTGTATACTGTGTGACCCTGAGCAAGTCACTTAACTTCTCTGTGCTCCCAGGTTGCACCTGTAAACAAGCTTTCAGCTTAGTGTGTCTCACCTGGTTAAACAATTGGGGGGGGGGGCCTTCTACAAGAGCAACATACGCCATGAAATGGAAACGCTTCTGCATATGGGCAGCCGCATGTTCCCTGGACCCTTTCGCGTGCTCGGTGAAATCAGTATTGGATTATCTCCTATCGCTTTCAGATGCGGGGCTCTGATACTCTTACATTAAGGTGCATTTCTGCGCTATTTCGGCTTATGCACTAGTGGAAGGAAGGAATCTCGCTCAATTGGATCTTTCCCGAACATTCCATCAGGGCATCCTCCATATGAAACATCCAATTAGGGATCCGGTCCCCCCATGAGACCTCCTGTTCGTCTTAGAGAAACGTACATTGCCTTCCTTCGAACCAGCTGCAGATTGCGACCTCTGCTTTCTCTCTTGGAAAGCGTTATCTTTAGTTGCCATTACTTCAGCTCAAAGGATCTCAGAGCTGCAAGCACTGATGAGCAAAGAACCTTATTTAATTTTCCATAGGGACTGGCTGTCCCTTCGAGCTAATCCTAAGCTCCTTCCAAAGGTAGTGTCTGAGTTGACACTGAATCAAGACATCTGCCTTCCAGTTTATTATCCTGAGCATTCGAATCGGGGGAAGGGCCTTCTTCATACTCTGGACATTCACAGTATCCTTCGTTATTACCTGGACCGCACCAAATTGGTATGGAAATCAGACCAATTCATTGTCTCCTTTGCTCACAGAACTTTGGGGAAGCCTGTGGCAAAACAAACCACTTCCAAATGACTGAAAAATTGTATTGTTTTCACTTATGACAAGTATGAAAAATCCTTGCCAGGACCGGTCAAGGCTCATTCAACAAGGGGGATGGCTGCATCCTTTGCAGCTCTTAAAAATGTTTCAGCAGCAGATATTTGCGCAGCAGTCACTTGGAACTCTACACAACTTTTTAAGCACTACACTCTGGACATTGCTTCTAGAAGAAGGGCAGGATTCGGCCTAGCTGTGCTCCAGGGCCTAATCTCCTAAACATCTGAGGGGAATTTCCCTTCCACCCTGTAACCTGTATTAGGACACTGTTTGGGACTCAGTCCTTACGGTGTAGTCTCCTGCAGGAGCTCTTACTTGAAGTAAGATAGTACAGTTACGTAAGAACTTGCCGAAACAGTAGATCTTCGAGAAGAGCTCCTGCTGCAGGCGCTATTTTCCCTCCCTCCATCCCTCTATTAGTTTTTTCCTTATGGGAACTTTTGGCACCTGCCTCAACTTCTTCCTGCTGATCATCCTTCAGGACTCGGGTGGATGAACTGAGGTGGGGCTGGGGACCGCCCCCTTTATACAGAGGGTGACGTCGGTGTGCGGACTGATGTAAGGGGCAGACCCCAGCTAGGTACTGCTGGCTAGACGTTTGCTGTGGAGTCCTAGTGCCTGATGGCATAGTCCTTAAGGTGTAGCCTGCTGCAGGAGCTCTTCTCAAAGATCTACTGTTACGGTAAGTTCTTACGTAACTGTACTTTCAGTACCGCCATCATGCTCTCTTATTCTTCCACCCATACATCCCCTTTTCTAAGCCGAACTATCCTGTCCTTCTTGTCCCTCTTCTCACTTATGTAGCAAAAGAAGGCCTTCTCCCCCCCCTTAACGGGCAGACTAGATGGGCCTTGCTGTCTTTACCTGCCATCAATTACTATGTTACTATGTATGTTACTGTGTTAATCCATACAGCCATTTGTAGTTCCTTCTGTGCCTTAGCTTGCTGCACCATTTTGCCTACCACTTTAGCAAACTTTCCCCTTTCCTCCATCTTCCAGCAATTGTGAACACCAGTCCCTGTCTCGTTCCTCCTCCTGGTTGGGCAGTCTGTAGACCACCCTCAACCTGACCTTCCTCCCCTATTGGTGTGGAGCTGAATCCACAACCTTTCCACATTCTCCTTTTCATTCTCCTCCTTCGTGCATGTTATCCCATCCCTGATGCAAGCTGCCACCCCACCCCCTTTGCCTAACACCATGTCTCTTCTGTATAACTTGTACCCCGGGATTGAGAGGTCCCATTCATGCTGTCTTGTAGTCCAGGTCTCAGTAATTGCTGCTATGTCTACCTTCCCCTCTGCTAAGAGGGCCTGCATATCTGCGTGGCTCAGTTGGTAGCACATCCGCCTCTGGACCAGAAGGTTGTGGGTTCTCGTCCCACACTGGGATTGGGCTTGCACCTAAAAATCTCTGGCATCCGAGTGCAGTATTAGAGGGGTGCTGTACTGCTGGGGTGTACCGTCCTTTGGATGATACGTTAAACCGAGGTCCCTTCTACCCATCCTGGTGTTATCCTGGTGGGTGTCCAGGTGGAAGTAAAAGAACCCAGGGCACTCTTCGCAAAGAGTAGTGGATATTCCCGGTGTCTGGCCAACATTCCCCTTCCCATAAACCGGATCATGCAATTATCCAGGCTATGTGTGGGTGATGATTTGCGATATGGCTACCACCACACATTCAGTCACTTCACTACCAGTCTAGCATTGCTTGTAAAGTGCTTTGGGATACACTGTGTATGAAAAGCGCTATATAAATGCTGATTTCTTCTTCTTCATCTGCCATCTTGTTACTGAGACTGTGAGCATTGAGTGACACCACCCTCCATCTCGGCTCCGTGCCTCCCTATCTACTTTCAGTACTTTTTTTGACCTGCCCTTCCCCTGCATGTTTCCCTTCACCCCCCAGTACTTGGTTGCCCCTTTCCTCCTCGCCCACCCTCCCACTTACTACTGCCAGTGGGGGGAGGGGGGTCCACAGACCTCCTTGCCCATCCCTCGCCCTCTTCAGCAGTTTAAACTCAGAGTGTTGTCTTTGTATTCCCTCAGTGTGTCTCTGAATATGTTTGAGCCTTCCCTACTAAAGCACAGTCTGTTTGCCAAATACAACCTCTTGTCCAACCACGTGCCTCCCCAGCATCCAATACATTTGAACCCTTCACAGGCCTCCAACATAGGGGGAGAAGGCAGATGAAATACTGGTGGAAGCCATCCACTAAATGGCAGCCAAAGGCGAACTATTGATGCTATGTGATTTTAGTCTGCCCTGATATAGATTGGAGTACCCAAACTGTAAGCACAGCCAAAAACAAGAACATCGTGACAGCACTTCAGGGGCATGCCTCAAGCAGCTTGTGGCCGAGCCAACCCGAGAAGGGGCTATATTGGACTTGGTGCTCACAAATGGAGACAGGGTCACTGATGTTAAGGTGGGTAGTCACATAGGATCCAGTGATCATAAAACAGTCTGGTTTAATGTGACCACAGTGGAAGAGGCAAATCACACAAAAATAAAGGCTCTGGATTTCAGACGGGCTGACTTTCTCAAAATGAAGGAATGTTTTAAGGGAGCCCTGGCAAAAGAGGGCAGAGAGGAGGTTGTGGAACAGCAGTGGGCTTATCTCAAGGGGGGCCATAACAGAAGCAACTAACAAATGCATCAAATTACAAAAAAAAAAAGAGCAAGAGAAAGAAGAGACCACTGTGGTTCTCGAGGGAAGTAGCTGGGAAAGTTAAGGCTAAACACAGAGCCTTCAGGAAGTACAAGGAAGCGCAACGGGGGGAGGTCAGGCAAAAGTACCTAGAGAAGCAGAGGGAGGCGGGGAGGGCAGTCAGGTGTGCCAAAGGAAAAAATAGCACAGGATATAAAGAAAGGCGACAAGACCTTCTTCAGAGACATTGGGGAGAGAAGAAAGACTGGGAATGGTATTGTCAGAATAAAAAAGGAGGGAGGAGAGTGTGCTGAGGAAAACACAGAAAAAGCAGAAATACTCGATGAATACTTCTGTTCAGTATTCACTAAAGAAGGGGAAGGTGAAATTCCACAATTCAACAATAAAGGCATCAAAGGAAGAGTGGGGAACTCCAGTCCTTTCACGATAGAAAGAGTGTGAGTGGAACTCGGGGAAACTGAAAACAGATAAAGCAGTGGGGCCAGATGGAATTCACCCCAGAATATTAGGGAACTCAGAGAGGTACTGGCGGACCACTAACTACCCTATTCAACAGATTATTATAGACGGGAGGTCCCAGAGGACTGGAGATAGGCAAATGTGGTCCTGCACCACAGAAGTGGAAGCAAAGAGGAGGCAGGCAACTACAGGCCTGTCAGCCTGACCTCAGTGGTGGGAAAAGTAATGGAGTCACTCTTAAAAAAAAGGATTATGTTATTTCTTGAATCTAGCGGAGCACAGGATCCAAAACAGCATGGGTTTACAAGAGGAAGGTCTTGTCAAACAAATGTAATCGATTTTTTGACTGGGTCACCAGGGAGGTAGATCAGGGTGGGGCGGTGGATGTTGCCTACCTGGATTTCAGCAAGGCCTTCAACACCGTCCCACATAGAAGGTTGTTACATAAGCTGGACAGTCTGGGACTGGGCAAAAAAGTGGTAAACCGGATTAAAATGGGCTCACTGGCAGGACACAGAGAGTGATTGTAAATGGAGCACGATCTGGGGAGAGGGAAGTGACCAGCGGGGTGACACAGGGGTCGGTACTGGGGCCAGCTCTCTTTAATGTTTTCATAAGCGACATTGCAGAGGGGTTGGAAGGAAAGGTATGCCTGTTTTCGGATGACACAAAGATCTGCAGTAGGGTAGAAACTCCAGAGGGGGTGGACAAAATGAGAAAAGACACTAGCATGCTAGAGGAGTGGTCAAGGGTGTGGCAGCTTGGATTCAATGTAGAGAGGTGGAAAATCATGCACGTGGAGCACAAAAATCCAGGGGAAGAGTACAGAATTGGGGGGGGGGGTGCTGGCAGGAACAGGACTTGGGGGTAACCATATTGGATGACCTAAAGGTGACTAAGCAGTGTGAAAAGGCTGTGGGGAAGGCCTGCGGGATGCTGGGGTGCATAGGGAAGGATAACACCAGCAGAAAAAAGGAGGTGGTTATGCCACTGTACAGATCACTGGTGAGACCATAGCTGGAGTACTGTGTCCAGTTCTGGAGACCACATCTCTGGAAGGATATAGACAGGATAGATGCAGTCCAGAGGAGGGCTTCAAAGATGGTACAGGGGCTGCATGAGAAGCCCTATGAGGAGAGGCTGAGGGAACTGAATATGTACTCCCTGGAGGAGAGGAGAGAGAGGAGATATGATTGAAACATTCAAGTACCTCAAGGGTATAAACAGGATAAGTGAGGGTAGCATCCTTCTAAAAAAGAGATGTACAAGAACAAGGGGCCATGACATGAAACTGGAGGGGGGCAGGTGTAGGAGCAACATGAGGAAGTATTTTTTTACGTAAAGAGTCTTGGATGCTTGGAACTGCCTCCCAGCATCGGTCATGGGAGTAAAATCAGTTACGGAATTCAAAAACACATGTTATAGATATACAGGAACCCTATCAACAGGAAGGAAAGGATAACTCGAGGATCATTTAGGGTCTTTGGTTTCAAAAACAGATAGGGAAATAGGCAGATTGGATGGGCCAAATGGTCCTTAACTGCCGTCCACTTCTATGTTTCTACCCTGCACCAGCTCCTCAGCCAGTTATTAAACTCCTCAATCATCTTTTTCTGACTGTGCTGGCTCTGGGGACTGGAATCACTTCTGAAAAGGCCAAAGAGCTCACAATTTCCCTGCAGTCCCTAGCCAACTCTTTGAACCTATTCATCACCACTCCCACCTCTTCCTCTGCTAAGTCATTTGTTTCCAGGTGGATGACTAAGTTAGGTTTTTCACTAACCTCCCTTACAATTTCCCTGATTCTTGGTTCTGTCCTTTCTGCTACCATCCCTGACATACAAATCATTCTTCTAGTCTTTGGGTCCCCCTTCCTTCCCCAGTGGATACCTTTAATTATGGAGTCCCCAGTGATTACCACTCTTTCGTCCCTCGCAGGCATGTTTTCCAACCTCCCATCCACTCCTAGTAAGCCAGCCACCTCCCCTTTCAACTGCTCTCTGTCTGTTTTGGTTGTATTCCTGCCACCACCATCACTATCCCCTCCTTCTGCTTCTCCCCCCCCCCCCCCGATCCAATCCCTCCCTGGCTAACCTAGCTTGCTATCACTCTTTCCTCCCTAACCCAAACCTGAACTCCTCTCTCCCCTCTCCTTTGCTCCGCCTTCACTGTCCCCTCCCTCTGCTTCTCCAGCCCCACCTTGTTCCCATCCCACCCAGCAAACCTTGCTTGCTACCACTCTTCTCTCCCTATCCCATATCCTAACTCCTCCTTCCCCCCTCTTTGTTCCACCCTGACCACCTTTTCCTCCTTGCTTCCCTATGCTACTCACCTGCCTCCTCTTCTTGCCTCCAGCCTTTTTTATTTAAATTTGTTGACCAGGTAAGAAGCACTGGCTAAAGGGCCCTTTTACCGGCTTGACCCAGATAGACAATACACACATACATACATATGTACATAATTATTTAAAAGTTTCACGAGGAAGGCATACTGAGCAGGCAAGTGCTCATTTCCACGTGTGTCCTGGGGAAGGGGAAACAATGGGAAAAGCTACATTTGAATACAAATTATGTACAAAAGGAGAATACTTACAGGAAATATTAAATAAAATGCAAGATTCACTACAGGTAGCTACAGTGGTGAAATGCGAGTCAACAGAACCAGCCAGCCAGGACTAACAGGTATGCAAGTGCCAGTAACATAACTCAGGAGAACATGAAAGGAAGCAGGAGTAGAGATGAGCGGCTAATACATTAGGCTAGCCACTAAGGCAAAAATTAAACACAACTGTAATTTATAAATAATATTTCCCAATACTAAACAGTTTCGGAAATTAGTAAAAGGGAGATCAGTCAGCTGAGTAAAGGGAAATTAAGAGAATTAGGAGTTAGCTGGCAGGGGGTATGAGGTGAAAACAGAGGGTTAGAAGCAGGAGCAGATTGTGCGGAAGTGGGTTTTAAGGAGGGTTTTGAAATAACGAGAGGAAGGGCATGGCGAATGGCAGAGGGGAGTGAATTCTGCAGTTTTGGAAAGCGATAGGAATACATACAATAGAAATACAAGAAACATGGAATGCAATAACCAAAAATACAAACATCTTCAGCAATTAAAACACAATATAAAATAGTTAACATTTAACTAATAAGGTTATATAAAGATAAAAATAAAAACAAGAGTTAAATATAAAAGTTTGTAACTACAGCACTAGAAATACAGTTGACTCTGGGTTTCCTCAGTCCACCACCACATCACCTGCCCCCCACCCAAAACTGGCCAGTGTTGCATACTTGTTCGATGTGGGCATCCCATCATCAGATCCCACCCCTGTTCTTCCTCTGCTAGTCCCTTCCCTTCCCTTCCTTCCTTTGCTGATCCTCTTACCTACCTACCATTTCCCCTTACCACCTGTCATTCCTCCACACTGGTTCCCCAGGGTCTTTTAGGAGGAGGAGATGTCCCTTGACCCTGTGGTAACCTCTCTGCTCCCCACTTGGACCCCTGGGTAATATATAAGGACTCTAGCCGCCCTGTTGGCTGGCTGTAGTCTTGAGGCCCATTTGGCCCCCCCAGTGGCGCTGTGCAACGGCTGCCAAACTCCCGCCCTCAGCCTGCCCTTTGATGCTTCCCCCCCTGCTTCCAGCAGTCCTTTAACTGTTCCCAAAATCACACTGCCATCATTTGCAATTAATGTTACAAAACGAACAGTACAGGACTCAGCCCTGCCCACAACCCCAAACCCTATAACACTTAGCTGCTTTGTTTGGCTCCGCTCCCGCTAACATGTTCCCTCTGGGCCATACTTTGATGAGCTGCTCCTTTTTTTAGTGAACTACAGCCGTCCTATTGGCTGGCTATAGTCACAAGGCCCATTGCCCCCCAACCCCCGTGACCCTGCACAATGGCCTCCGAACTCCAACTCTCAGCCCGCCCTCTCATGCATGCCCCCTTCTCCCAGCAGTCCTTTCCCTGTTCCCGAAATCAAACTGCCACCATTTGCAATTAATATTACAAAAGGAATAGTACAGGGCTCAGCCCTTTCCACAACCCCAAACCCCACAACACTTAGCTGCTTTGTTTGGCACCACTCCTCTGCTCCTGCTGGCGTGTTCCCTCCCTTGTATTACAGATTTTTATATTTTCTGCAAACAAGCATACCTTCCCTTCCAATTCTTCTGCAGGGTCACTTAAGATATTGAAAAGTATCGGTCCCAGTACTGAGCCCTGCAGCACCCTGCTGGTGGAGTCATCTAGGTCCTGCAGCATTTAGGCAGGGGAACTGAGAGTTCCCCTTTAAATTTCAAGAAATGCATGGCCGAAGTGGGTTATTGCGCTTATAAAATGGAAAAAGATTTTATTTTTGTGTAGTGAAGCTGTTGCTAGGTAGATTGTTAGAATGGTGAAAAAAAAATGCATTTACTGGGGATCAGTGCATGGTCCAGTGATGTGCTTTGACCAGTGAGGTTGCAAAGATGCTGGAGAATTCTGAAGACCATTTTATAACACCTATGAAGAATTCCATCCACATACATAGCCAATGTAATTCAGTGGGAACCAGTTTGTAACTCGAATGTTTGACATACAGTACATGTAATAAAGTGTTGCCCTGCTTTGCGTTGCAGGTGCTGTATCTCACTGCCACCACAAGTGGATTTGTAAACATCATTAATGTTACAGAGGCTAACATTGCATCTAGGAAGAATTAAACCTCTTAGATGATGCAACGTGCGGCCTTGGGCAGTCAGAAACCTAAGCTAGCATCTCATGATCTAGAACCTCAAGAATGTTGCAACAGTGGCAGGAAAGCAAGCATGTGCCCTTTTTAGTTTTAAAAATAGTGGTAATGATGACATTTCCTTCCATCTCATGGGACTCAATTTCTATTGCTGCTATTGTCAGATTACAGTTACTTCCCTATATGAAAATATCACATCATTACACAGTGGCTAGCACTCAAAACTGCATTCCCACGGGCTAGGGAGATTTAGAATGTGGGGAAATAATAGCAGGACAAATTCAGACTGTCTTTTCACATCAACAGTGTGTACAGTTTATAGGAGTAAAAAGAGATAAATAATGTGTTTGTTTATGTTGGTAAAAGCAAGGAAATGCCAGGGAGGCTCCTGTTTCTTTGTGGAAAGTAGAAGATTTGAGACAGGAACAGGTTGTCAAGTGACTTGAAAGTCCAATTAAAAACAGGCTGTGGTCAGAGCCAATACCACTGCTAATGCATTAGCGTGATAAGGGATCTAGAATAATGTGTGGCTTAATTTACTTGCATTATTGTGATGTAAAAATCCCACAGTTACTGGACAACCTTGAAAAAGTTTATGGGACACAGATTCAGCAACCCTATTACTTAAAATTGTGTGTGTTTTGGGGGGGGTCAAGCAGCTGGTATGCAATAGTGTAGACTCCTGAGTAATCTATAGCAATGCATGTTGCCCTGTATTCCTTTTCTTCTCTTGCTGATGAATATATTGACTAGTTCCAGGACTAATTCCTGTGGGGCCCCACTTGTGACCTCACTTTCCCCTGATTTGACCCCATTTTCCACCACCCTCTGCTGTCTCTCCCCTAACCAATTTCCTACTCATCTAATTAGGTCCTTTGCTGTTCAGCAGTTTTCTGTGTGGCGCTAAGTCAAATGCCTTGCAAAAGTTTGAATGAATCTACTGCTTCCCTCTGATCCACTGCTCTTGTTAGACAGTCAAAGAAGACTATCAGGTTGGGTTGACAAGACCTCCCTGCCATATATCTATACTACTTAATATCCTGGGGCCCATTTCTCTCTGCCTGTTTCTATCGAGGTAGTTTACTAGGTACTGTTTGACTAGTGTTGGATGGGTCTGTAATTTCCTGGTTCTTCCCCGTTCCTCCCATTGTGGTGTGGCACCACGTCTGCTACGTTCGAACGTCATGGAACCACCCCTGACTATGTTAAGCTGTTGAATAGCCCTGCCAGGAGTTCAGCTAGTTTGATGCCAGTTCTCTGAGCACCCTCGATTGAATTCCCTCTGGCCTTGGAGCCTTATCTGTTGCCGGGGCTGCAAACCCTTTTCTGACCCTTTCTACTGTAATTACCACCTGCCATATTTCTGGGATCCGCTTTGCAGCAGCCTTTATGCCACTTTCCAGCAGAGACCTACTATCCTCCAGTGTGAATTCTGAGCAGAAGTAGTCATTTAGAATGGCTGCCATCTGCTCATCCTCTTGTACTACCTTGCCCCCCCCCCCATCAGTCTAACAGTTTCTCTTCTCGTCTTCCTTTTTTCCCCTGATGTACCTGAAGAACTGCTCTAGGGGTCTGGATGTTGTTCAGTGTCCACACTCTGGCAGTCCCACTGCAATTTGCTAGTTTGATGGACATCTTCAGGCTAAGCTTCTCCCCCCACCCAGTGGTATATACCCTGACTCCACCCTGTGACATCAGATCTTTCTGCTGGAAGAACATCACCTCATTTGTGTCTGTTGTTTAAGATCTAATGCTTCATAGACGAACTTCGTTTTCAAATTTTTTCCAGTTATTTAACTTTGTTTCCTTGGTTCCTTCTACTCCCCTCGTAGATCATTGATGGAGCAACGGAAACCAGGGTTCAAGCTCTGCGTTTGGTGCCATCAGAAGATGTCAGTCACTGACACGCATGGTTTGTGTATATTACCTGGGCAGGCAGCAAAATATGGCTGGGTCCAGCCTTTGTCTCAGCATGCATGCTGAGTCCTTTGAGGACAGAAAGCTCTGGCTCTTGCTGGGACAGCGTTTGGAATGGGATTCAAAGGACTGCCCTTAGGGCCGCAAAAAAGGCCTTGGCTGTGGCTGGGTATGTTCAGCAGCTTGCAGCCCTTGAAGCAGAGGTGGCAGCTGCTGCACTGGGCACCTGTTTGGTCTTGGCTCTGTTCCCTGGGGCCAGTGTTGGAGAATCATTCACAGGAGGCTTGTGGGACATGTGTTTGGCTCTCCAAACCTTGTGAGAGAGCCCTGCCCACCATAGTTCCAAACACAAGTTTTAAATAGCATTGAAGACATTTCTTTTTAGTCGGGCATACGCCGATTTTTAATGTTGCAGCCATGGGTTTAACTTGTTTATTCTGGTTTTAATAAATTGTTTTGATTTATTTTAATGAACTTTGTACAAGCGCCTTGATTTTGGAAAGGCAATTTTTATAAATAAAGCTGATTGATTGATTGATTGATTGAAGTGCTGTTGGTGTCAGTCAAGGGTCTGAGAGAGATTGAGGTCCTCCTGGTCTCTCATCTTACCTGACTGCTGGACGATGATTGAGTGCCCTTCGGTCAAGGGGCAGGTCAGGCAGATCAAGAGTTCTTCGGTTTCCCTGTCAGGCCTGTTGACTGCAACACCAGTCAAGCAGGTCTTCAAGATTTTCCTTGAGCCTGTTGACCTACTGTCAGATGAAGTCAAGGATTCAACCTTGCAGACCCTGGTGCTCCCAGTCCTCACTCAGGAGTTCATGGATCAGCTGGTGTCACTGTCTGGTCCTCGGCAGGCACAGCATCCATTGTCGGTCAAGTCTTCTATGTCTCTGTTGCTTAATTTGGGTAGGCAGGGGGTATACCACAACCAGCCAGAAGGCTTCCCACGCTGTCAATCATCTGGTTGACAGTTGAGGTCACGATCAAGGTCTTGGTCGAGATGTTCTTGTTTTTGATCCTGCTTGACCGGGAGGCGTTGCTGTTGATGCTCTTTGACCTCCTTGGGCAAGGAGAGGCACTGCTGCAGCTTGCACCAGTGCCACAAGGCGCTCCTCTGGCAACAGAGTGCCACTGCGGGGGAGGGTAAGGCTGTACCCCCAGACCTCTGGTCAGCTGCCAGTCATGCCCTCTCTGGTCCATGTCGAGCAGGTGCATTCTGCAACTGCCTCTCCACCCATTTGGGTGGAGCCGCTGCCACCGCAGTCAGTGGGGGCACTCCCAACCAAGGAGGCCCATTCAGCCACCAGCTTGCCAGGCCGGCTGTTGGTGCAGATTACCCAGGCTGAGGGTACCCGAGTGGTCCACAGTGGGAAATGGTTGAAGGCCATTTTCGAGGAGTTCTCAGACAGCTTAGATCACACGTCTGTGGCCTCCTCAAGGACTCTCATTCTTGGCTGGGGGTCAGTTGAGCTGCCCAGTGAGCATAGGCTGGTGTCCTTTGGTGTACTTCTCTGTTTACTACTGGAGTCCATGTCAGTCCAGCTAGAGTCAGTCTGAAACAGGCAGAGTACCCCATTGTGGACATTTTGGATAGGGACAAATCCCCGGGTGTTGCCTTTCCCATGACTGAAGCCATTTTGGGGCCAGTACTGGAGCTTTGGCAGCATCCAGCATTCTGCTCGGCACCGCTACCCAGATGATCCGCACATATGCGGTCCCTGCTGGGTCACTTTCCAGGATCTTGGACCACCCCTCCAGGGGAGGGTTGGTGACTGATTCGGTGTTTCACAAGTCCAGAAACCGGGTGACGTGGACAAACTGCCAGACAAGGAATCCCAAAAGATTGACCACACTACAGAAAAGGCGTATGCTGCAGCATCTTTTGGTCTCTGTCAGGCTAGCTATGCCTTGATGATGGACAATTTCGGTCATTCCCTGATGAGAGTTTTTGATTCAATCTTCCCTTACCTCCCCACTGATCAGCAGTCTGTGATGATGGTCATCAGAGACCAAGGTCAATCACTGGCTAAACATCAGCTCCAGACGACTTTAGACATGGGTGATTCTTATGGCTATGCAATGGCAGCAGCTGTCTCCATGTGTCGCAGGGCCTGGCTGCATCTGTCCACCTTCACAGCAGACACCCAGCACAAGCTGGCCAATGCCCCTTTCTTGGGCACTGGCTTATTTGGCCCTGGGGTGGAAGGACAGCTCATTTGTGTTGAGAAGTCCAGTGCCACCCTGGATTTTGTGGTATTGTCCCAGAAGGACCCAAGAAAGAAGCCTAAGAAGCAGACTCCCCAGTACCAGTCCTTTCAGCCACAGCCTTCTCCACAGTAGACCTAGCAGGGACAGCACCAGGCCTAGTGCCCCAAGCCCAAGTGGGGGGGCAGGGTCCTAAAAAAGGGGTGGCAGGGGTGGTGATGCCCCTTTGGCTGCATCTGCTGGTACCCCCACAAAAGCTGCCCAGTGACGGGTTTGGGGGTGTCATCCCTCCAACCGTCCTGTCCCTGTCTGCACTCCCCCCTGGAGATTAGCTATGTCACTTCTTGCCACATTGGTCCGCTATCACAATGGACAAGTAGGTGTTGGCCGTAGTGGGCAGAGGGTTGCCTCTGGACTTCAGGGCTCTTCTGCATTACTGGCTACATGTACCTTGGGAGTCCAGCTTGTCACAGGACATACCGTCTGCCTTTGGGGAGGCATTGCTTAGCTTCTTGCAGAAGGGGCAATAGCCTGTGGCCCGGATGCCTTAGCCAGTCAGGGTTACATATCCAGATATGTCCTAGTCCTGAAATGGATGGGCGGCTGGCACCCCATTCTGGATCTGTATGATCTGAACCAGTTCATGTGGAAGCACAAGTTCTGGGTGGTCACTCAGAATGAGTTCATTCCGTACCTGGAGCAAAATATGTGGTTTTGCTCCCTGGACTTCCAGGATGCATTCTTCCACATCCTAGTCCGTCCCATCGCCGGTACCTCCAGTTCCCAGTGGAAAGGGTTCTGTACCAGTTCCAGGTCATGTCCTTTGACCTCTCCTTGGTGCCCAGGGTCCTGACCAGGTGTTTGGCAGTGGTGACAGCATACCTGTGATGCTTAGGTGTCTGGGTGCATCCCTGCCTGGACAACTGACTGCTAGCCAGTTCGTCCAGTGAGGCTACGGAGAGGTTCAGAGCAGGGTTCAATTTTAACATTGTTTTACTAGCCCAAAACCTAGTGCAAATTGGCTAGGGCTAGTGCAGCTAACCCTCTACTTGTCCATCTTGACTAGTGCAGGTTTTCCATGGCTGTTGATGAAGTTAAAAACGTCCTTACTTTAGCAGGCTCTAGTCCTTGTTCTGATCTCTCTCAGTGTTCCAGATGGCCTGGCGTGTTCATTAAGAGCTGCAGTTATTTTGGCAGTTCAAGAGGGGATCCCACAAAAGGCTCAATGTGAGTCATTACCACTTCACTGGTAGAACTTTCAGCTAGTGTCCAGGGTGTGATCAAGGGTAGAAGCTGTTAAGTCACTAGCTTCCAGTTTTCTGAATGTGTCTCTGTCTGACAATTTGTCCCATATTATTAAGACCAGTGCCCCTCATTTCCCAGCATTTTGAGTGTTTGCATCCAACATTTCAGTGGCAGAATGCTAAGAGGCATACAGGGTCTGCTCTACAGGTGTTGGGTTTTATCCCAGCCTCACCATAGCTGCACCCTCTCCCCTTCAAGTCTCTCAACTCTATACTTTCCCTACATTTTGAGTGTCTGTATCCAACATTTCGATGACAAAATGCTAAGATGTATACAAGGTCTGCTCTGCATGTGGTGGGTTTTATCCCAGCTTGACCATAACTGCTCCCTCCCCCCTCCAAATCTCTCAACTCAGTACTTTCCCTGGACACCACTGCAGACCATACTCTGAACGGCTATCCATAGCCCCATAGCTGCCATTACTGGCAATTGTAGGGGTCCCCAGCTCTTCTAAATGGACCATGATAGCCAACACCATCCATCCATACAGTCCCACCCTTATCCTACTCAGCATGTCCTTTCATCCTAAAAACAAAGCTTTGGACCATGTATGATACAAAATACCTTAATGAAATACACAATTTAAAGGTTATAATAAGCATTCCTTGGGTGCAAAGATCATTCTATGTAGAAACAGGGGTAGTATCATGGCTGTGTACTGTTTACCCTAGCCTGATGAAAGGAGAATGTTAAAAAAAATCTGTTACTGTTGGGGCATAGCATGTTAAAATCGATACTTTTAAAAATAAAAATGTAAAGTTTTCTGTTTCACAAGCTCTTTAGGTTTGTGTAGCCCCCTCCCCAAAGAAATCCTAGATGTGTTCCTGGCTTATTTGACACTGTTTGAAAACTTCCAGAAGTGCCAGACTCCAGTTGATTACCGGGGGGGCTGAGAGTGTTTTTTCTCTGCCTGACTCTGTTCATTGCCCTGTGGGTGGTGATGAGAGTGTGGTGAGGTGCATGATGATGCCAGTTATTGTGTGTACAGAGCTAGGTCTACGTGACTGAACATTTGCTGCTGGGTTATCATCTGGTTTGGGGAAGGGGGGTGCAGAAAGCGGAAGAGTGGAGGTCATGGTATACCCAGTCTTCGCAAAGACATAGACAGGATGGAAGCTGTCCAGAGGAGGGCAACTAAAATGGTGCAGGGTCTGCACCAGAAGACATATGAAGAGAGACTTAAGGAGCTTAATATGTATAGCCTCAAGGAAAGGTGGGAGAGGGGGGACATGATAGAAACTTTCAAGTACCTCAAGGGAATGAACAAAGTCCAAGAGGGTAGCATCTTTCAAAAAAAGAGGTGTGCAAGAACAAGGGCACAATTTGAAGATAGAGGGGGGTGGCTCAGAGGTAATTTCAGGAAGTATTTTTCACAGAGAGGGTTGTGGATGCATGGAGCAGCCTTCCGGAGGAGTCGTGGAGTCAAAAACAGTGGTGGAATTCAAGCATGCACGGGACAGTCATAAGGCAATTCTAGGGGGTGGGGGTAGGAAGAAGTAGGCTGCTGGTTAAGTAGGATCTGCAGCTTATCCAGTAGGCAGGGAAATGGGCAGACTGGGTGGGCCAAGCGGTCCTTATCTGCCATCAAATTCTATGTTTCTATGTCTCTATGTAATGGGGGGCACAGTGTGTGTGCGTGTGATGGCATTGCAATATTTTTTTTGCTGGGGCCTGAAGCAGTGTGGGAGCAGGATAAATGTGCAATTATCAGAGTATTTTCTTGGTTTGCATTTTTTCCTGTATAAGTGATAAAAATGTATCATTACAATAGGAGGCTAGTGCAACCATCTGTGGGCTAGTCCTCTTCAACATCTTCATCAGTGACACTGCAAATGGGCTACAGGGAAAGGTTTGCCTGTTTGCAGAAGACACCAAGATCTGCAGCAGAGCAGATACTCCAGAGGGGGTGGATAAAATGAGGAAAGATCTGGAAAAACTGGAGAGATGGTCTGAAGAGTGGCAACTGGGGTTTAATACAAAGAAGAGCAAAATGATGCACATGGGTAGGGGAACCTTAAAGCAAGTTGCAAGTTGGAGGGTGAATTGCTGGCAGTCATTAGGGAAGAAAGAGACTTGGGAGTCATCATTACAGATAATCTAAAGGCATCCATGCAGACCGCAAAGGCAGTAGGGAAGGCAATAGGGATGCTGGGGTGTATTAGTAGGGGTATAACAAGCTATAAGAGGGAGGTACTGATTCCTCTCTACAAAACACTGGTTCAGACAACATGAAGTCTTGCTATATTATGACATATGCAGTGAGTCCCAACCTTCGAACTGCTCCGGAGGTGAAAGAGTTAACTTTCCATGCCAGGCATGGAACGCTGAGCTCGAGCTCGGTTGAAAACTCTGTCTGTTGTTCTTCAAACTCAAACTGTCAGATTCTTTACTCCGCCTCACTGAACAGTCGCTCGGAATTTTCTTCTTCTGCTAGGTTCATTTTGTCGGTTAAAATGATTATTTTCTCGGTTTTGACCAATTTAAAACCATAACCGGTCGGTTCAAGCTCTGTCTGTGGTATTGTAAGTACTAGATAGCTTTTACATTTAATTCTTCTGTGTGGAACTTGTAGGCAGTTATCGGTTCGGTTTGAACCGATCAGGTTGTTTAGAAATATATTAATCTGTCTTTTAGAGTGTGGTTACCGGTTCTTATCAGTTCTAAAAAAGACGGATTTTATTACGGTTTTTTCCATGACCCGTGACACGGTTGGGAACCGATAAGAGGGTCTTGCTTGGCGGATTGCCATAAACGGGCAAGTTTGGTTAGGACTGGCACTATTTCTTGAGAAACCCAAAGGAAAAACCGGGCCCACTGGGTTTCAACACTGCAGTGTCTGTGGGAAGCCTTTGCCAGGCTGACCCCACCACCTGTGTTTATTGTCTGGGGTTTGACCACCTCAATGCAGACTGCCAGATTTGCAAAATTTTCCTGCAGCTACCCTGGATAAGAGAGTTGGTAGGCTCAGGAAAGGGAGGCCAAGAGAAGTCCGCTGACCCAGATGGCCAGCCTGGTTGGGTTCAACCGAACTGGAAGGAGTGCCCTCTGACCAGGGGCGCGAGACTTCACCGGGCAAAAAACCAACTCGGAGGAGTCGGTTCCAGCAAAAGGACAAGGAAATCAGCTGGTGTGGAGCCAAAACTTTCCTCTCCAACCACTGGAAGAAATAGCCAAGCGATTAAAATTGTCCAGTCGCTTTCAGTTTTCACCGAACCGCACCATCAGGTAAGCGGCGATGATTCACGTGGTTCCACCGGGTTCAAGAGTATGAGTTAGAGGAATTTTATGAACTGGAGGAGGGAAGAGGAGTATGAGGAGAGTGAATGTGGATTTGAAAGTCTGGATGTGCCTATTGAACCGGACATCTCCCCAGACAGACCTTCAGGAGTGTCTCCTCCTAGGCTTTCTGAGTCCCCTTCTCATTTTATTTTTTATAAAAGTGGCTGAAACCCTCCAGCTCCCTATGGAGGAAGCTGTGGATGATCAAGAGGAACCTGACTGTGTGGAAATGATGGATATCCCAGAGTCCAGGATACTGTCTATTCCTTTGCATAAATCTTTTGGGAAACAGACAGTAAAAATTCTAAAAACTTCTCACACTATACCTCCTGTTGATAAGAGAATGGACAAAAGGTACACATTGTCAGGCTCTGATACGGAGTTCATTACACAACAATGCAGCCGTGTTGGGGTAGTGCAGACTGCAGCCTGTGACAAGGCAAATATTCCCTTGGCCTCACACCCCCTGACAAGGACTCCAGGAGGATTGATGCCATGGCACAGAAACAGTACATGGCATCATCCTTGGGACTCAGACAGGCAAATTATATGGCTTATGTTGCTAGATACCAGAAATCCAGATGGGATACTGTTATGGCTCTAGCAAAACAGGTCCCTGGCCAGCTTGCCAAGGAGCTGGAGCAGGTGGCTGTTGATGGTATTGAGGCATCTAAGGTGCAATTCCATACTGCAGTGGACTCTAATGATGTGTCATCAAGAGTCATGGCTACATCTGTGGCACTTCACAAATGGCTTGGCTCAGATGTACTAGCCTGTCACAGGATACCCAGACTAAGGCCATGGATTTTCCTGTTGTGGGTAATTCTCTGTGTGGGGAGCAAACAGAGAACTACATGAAGAAAATGGATGAATACAGGACCACCTATAGGAGTGCACAGGCCAAGGAAAGGCTGGCCACTCCTCAAAGGCAGCCTTCCAGGGGCAGGGGCAGGCCTTTTCATGGGCCTTTTTTACCAAGCCCAGGCCTCCTCTTCAGCTTACGCCCAGAGGGGGTTCTTTAGGGGGAGAGGCAGACGGGGTACAAGCAGACCTGCTTCCACCCCTCAGCCTAAAGCCCCTGCCAAGCAGGCACCCTGATGGGGTGGCCAGGGCCGATTCTCCACTACCTGTAGGGGACAGGCTGGCTTACTTTGTCCAGGACTGGAAGTCTCTGACATCAGACAAGTGGGTCCTGGGAAGTAGTAAGCCAGGGACTGGTTCTCAGCTTCAATAAATTTCCAAAGATGAGAACCAGATCCATTCCACCTGCAAATCCATCAGAGGCGCTTGCCCTAGAGGCAGAAGTCTCTACCCTCCTGGCTCTCAGAGCCGTGGAAAGGGTTCCACTCCTACACCAGGGCAAAGGATTGTACTCCAGGTACTTCCTTACCCCAAAAAAGACAAGAGAATGGCGGCCCATCCTGGATCTCAGATACTTAAACAAGCACCTTTTAAAACCAAAATTCAAAATGGTGACTCTGGAAATTATTCTGCCTCTCTAAGGCCAGGGGACTGGCTAGCGCCCTGGACCTCAAGGATGCCTACTTCCATATTCTCATCAGAAGCTCCCATCGAAAGTACCTCAGGTTCGAGCTGCCCTCAGGCCATTACCAGTTCAGAGCAATGCCCTTTGGCCTCACCTCTGCTCCAAGGGTATTCACAAAATGCCTGGCAGTAGCAGTTGCCCACCTAAGAAGGCAAAATTGCCATCTTCCCTTACCTGGACGACTGACTCATAGTAGGCCAGTCTCCAGACCAAGTCAAGTTACATCTTCAGATAACTCAGCAACTGCTTACCTCTCTAGGTTTCCTTCTGAATCTTCCAAAGTCAGTTCTAGAGCCTGTCCAGCTCCTCACCTTCATAGGCGCAGAACTGAGCACAGAGGAAGCCAGAGCCTTCCTGCCTTTCAACAGGGCAAGGACCCTGGTCTCTCTGGCCTCCTCATTCACCCTGTAGGTCTCTCGACCAGCAAGGCATTTTCTACAGCTCCTAGGGCACATGGCTGCTTCCACAGCAGTAGTGCAAGGAGCCAGATTTCAGATGAGGGACATCCAGTTCCATTTGAGAGCCTTTTGGTCTCAAAGAAAGGACCCTCTAACCAAATTGATCCCAGTGACTCGAACCCTGATCCAAGCCCTACAATGGTGGCAGGATCAGAGCAATCTGAGACAGGAGGTTCCCTTTGTCACTCAGTCTCACTCTTTTATCCTTACTACAGATGCATCCCTCTTGGGGTGGGGAGCTCACATGGGCAACCTCACTACCCAGGGACTGTGGTCCCCTCAGGAATCCCTGCTCCACATCAACCTGTTGGAGCGCAGAGCAGTTTTTGTAGCACTTCAAGCTTTTTCCACATCTGTTCAGAACGAAGTTGTACAGGTCAGAACAGACAACACCACTACAATGTGGTACATCAACAAGCAAGGAGGCACTCGGTCTACGGCCTTGTGCACAGCAATGAAGTTGTGGTCTGGCTTACTCCTGAGCACCTCCCTTACGGCAGTTCACCTCCCAGGCAAGGACAATGTCCTGGATGCTCTCAGCACGATTTCCCAGGGCCATCACGAATGGTCACTGGATCCCTGGTCCTGGAGGTAATATTTGCCAGGTGAGGCACCCTGCAGATAGATCTTTTTGCAGCCCCAGACAATCACCAACTTCCCCTTTTTTGCTGCAGGCCCCCAGTGTTGGGCTCAGTCCCTCTGGATGCCTTAGTTCTCAATTGGGAAGGGAAGTTTCTCTATGCTTTCCCCCCCTTCCCTCTCCTGTTCAAAGTGTTAGTCAAAATCAGATCTCAATCCTGCAAAGTGATTCTGATTGCTTCAGACTGGGCCAGACCCTGGTATCCACTCCTACTGTCCTTAGCAGTCCATCTTCCCCTGTGTCTTCCCAGAAATCACAATCTGTTAACCTGTGCTCAGGGAAGGGTTTGGTACCCGAACCTCAAATCTCTCAATCTCAAGGCCTGGCTCTTGAAGAGTTAGAATTTGCTGATGTGCACCTCTCCCAAGGTGTATTGGATATATTGAAGGCTTCTAGGAAGCCTTCCACCAGGGCTACTTACAATTCCATATGGTGCTCTGGGAAGCATATTTCCCCAGAATCTGTTGATTTACCCACAGTCCTGGATTATATGGTCCATTTGAACACTTTGGGGCTCAGACCAGCTACCCTAAAGGTGCATTTGGCAGCTGTGTCTGTTTTCATTTCAGCAGGTAAACCCTCTTCTCTTTCAGCTCATCCTGTATTCTCTAAGTTTTTTAAGGGATTGCTTCACACCAACCCTCCATTCAGGGACCCTGCCCCTGCCTGGGATCTTAATGTTTGCATTGCTCAGCTTATGCAACCTCCCTTTGAGCCCTTGTCTTCAGCAGACCTCAAGTATTTGACTTGGAAGACTGTGTTTCTGGTAGCCATCACTTCTGCCAGATGCATAAGTGAATTACAAGCTTTGTCAGTGGAGCCTGATTTTATCTCCTGTCATAGAGACAAGGTGGTCCTCAGGACTAACAGGAAGTTCTTGCCTAAGGTGGTTTCAGATTTCCACCTTAACCAATCTATTTATCTTCCAGTGTACTTCACTGACCATTCCTCCTCTGGTGAGAGGAGGCTGCACAGCCTAGATGTGAAGAGAGCCCTTAGTTACTACATTGAGCGTACCAAGGGTCACAGGTTTGACTCCTTCCAACTGTTCCTCACTTATGGTGAGGTTGGTAAAGGGAAACCTGCCACTAAAAGATCCATTGCCAGGTGGATTGTCTCTTGTATCCAATTCTGTTATGAAAAGCTGGGTAAGGTTCCTCCCTCAGGCCTGAGGGCTCACTCTACCAGAGGTACAGCTACTTCCCTGGCTGCTGCCAGGGACATCCCCATTCTAGAGATTTGTCAAGCAGCTACCTGGAAAACAGTTCACACTTTTACCAAGCATTACTCTCTGGATACCCAGGCTAGGAGTGATGCTCGGTTTGGCACAGCTGTTCTTCAGAGCCTATTTCCTAAGTAGGTTCTTTCCCTCCTCCAAGGAGGTACTGCTGTGTAGTCTGCATATGTCATAATATAGCAAGACTTCATGTTGTTTGAAGAAAAATTACTCACCTTAGTAATGTTGTTTCTTCTAATGGAGTCTTGCTATATTATGACCTCCCCCCTGCCTCTCAGAACCTCTGTTTTTGGGATGTGGGTGGGCAGTGCAGTGTTGGCACTTAGTAGATGCCCACCTTGTTTTTCACCCCTCTCTTTTCTGGGATGACTGGGTGTTGTGTTTTTCATTTTTGGGGTCTCCTAACTTGAGTCTTTATTTTGGGACCAAAAAATGTGTTGTTATATTTAGTAGCCAGTTGGCTAGTATAGGTTTACAGCTTCCACACAGGACCTTAGTGAGTTTAGCTCGTAAAGATCTGACAGTTTGAGTTTGAAGAACAACAGACAGAGTTTTCAACCAAGCTCGAGCTCAGCGTTCCATGCCTGGCATGGAAAGTTAACTCTTTCACTTCCGGAGCAGTTCGAAGGTTGGGACTCACTGCATATGTCATAATATAGCAAGACTCCATTAGAAGAAAGAACATTACCAATATGAGTAATTTTTTCTTAGATCCCATCTGGAATACTGCGTGCAGTATTGGAGGCTGCATCTGCACAAAGACATCAACAAGATGGAGACAGTGCAGAGGAGGGCAACGAAGATGGTACAGGGCCTACAACAGAAGACATACGAGGACAGATTACAGGAACGCAGTATGTGTACCCTACAGCAAAGGAGGAGAGGGGGGGATATGATTGAGACATTCAAATATGTCGAGGGCATAAATAAGGGAAAGGGGGCAGACATCTTTTATTTTAAACCAAATAGTAAAACAAGGGAGCACAACATGAGAGTAGAAGGAGGCCGACTAAGGGGGAATGTGAAGTTCTTTTTCAAAGAAAGGGTGGTAGTTGCATAGCATGACCTGCCACAGGAGGTGGTGGGAAAGAGCACAGTGCAGGGCTTCAAACAAGCATGGGATAGGCACAAAGGAATCATAGGGAAGGGTAAATGACTAAGTAAAGTCAGTAGACACTTTCAAAAGATAGTGTGTATGGGCAGACTGGATGGGCCTGGCGATCCTTATCTGCCAGCAATTTTTATGTTTCTATGTTTCTAGTGCAATTTTGAATCAAATTGTCCTATTGGCTAGTGCAAAAAGAAGTCAAGGTTCACCCCTGGTCTAGAGATCTGGCTCCCTGGACCTTCCAAGACTTGGGCCTGTGGGTCAGCCTAGACAAGTCCAAACTAGTACCCATGCAGGTGATTAAGTTAGTTGGGGCAGAACTAGACTGCTTACGGGCCAAGGCCTGCCTCCATGCAGACCTAGCACTGGACCTTACCTCCTTTGCCCACTCATTTCAGGTTGGGCTCTTGCGTCCTGCCTGGGGTTTCCTGAGGCTGCTGGGGTATATGGCATCCTGCACCAGTGTGGTCTGTTGGGCCTGCTGACGGATGCGTCACCTCCACTGGGAGTTGGACTGTTAGTGGTTCCAGCACCTATGCCACTTGGACTAGCCTTTCACCCATGACCCAGCTGATATAGGATGCCGTCCAATTGTGGCTGATCCCTGAACAGCTGGAGGAAGGAATCCCATTTGTCCACCCAGAACCGGCATCACGTTCACGATGGATGCGTCTCTGGTGGGATGGGGAATGCATGTGGGAGACCACAGAGCTCACGGGTTCTGGTCACTCAGGGAGTCCTCTCGCCACATAAACCTGCTGGAGCTCCATTCACTGTGACTTGTGCTGATGGAATTCACTCCTCTAGTCAGGGGTCAGGTCATACAGGTCCAGACGGATAACACCATGGCCATGTTCTACCTAAACAGGAACAGGCCCAAAGGATTTAAGCACTTAGTAGGAGGAAGAAGCCATGTTCAAATCTGATGTGCACTAGTTTGTCTCTTAAACTAGTGGCTTTGCTGAAAGTAATGCAGGGTTTAACTCCCACTGCCAAATCTACTTCTCCTTCACCTAACAAAATGGGCCAGTTTTTATAAATAATGTCTCCATTCTTTCCTGCCCAGTTATTATATTCTGTTACTTTTTGGCAAGAGCCAGCTGTCTTGTTTAATTCTTTACCACTGCTGGGTTTAAGTTTTTTGGATGCAGTAGCATGGAGCATTTACTTTCAGTATGTTGTATGCTGTTTCATCTGTATTTGGAATGCAGTGAGCATCCACCTGTTAACTAAATCAATGTGGAACAGCACCTGGGACTCCAGGATGGCTTTTTCCTCCTACTGAGTGCTTGAATCCTTTGGACCGATTCTTGTTCTGTAGGGTCTGGCCACGCCTTTTTCGAGCACAAATCCAACACCTGTAATATCATGGTTACCCCCCCCCCCACACACACACCTCCGAACTTTCTACTTGAACAGGCAGGGCGGAACTCACTCCCCTTGTGTTGGGAGGCCCTCCGCACCTGGACCCACATATGCAGCCTGGGTGCAGATGTCCTGGTGATCCATGTTGCAGGAGAGAACAGTCAGCTGGTGGACGCTCTCAGCCGGGAAGGAGAGATGACACACGAGTAGTCCCTGAATCAGGAGGTGGTGAACCACCTGTTCTTCCTGAGGACACACCTCTGGTGGATCTGTTTGCCTGCTGGGAGAGCGCCAAATTGAGACTGTTTTGTGCCCCCCCAAACAGTCTGGATACTGTTAGGGGATGCCTTTATGTGGCCCTGGACACCAGGCCTCATGTATGCCTTTCCTCCCTTCTGCTTGATCCACGAGGTAGTGGTCAAAGCACAGAAGGACAAGACGTGGCTTATCCTGATAGCTGTGGTCTGGCCAAGGCAGTTCTGGTAACTGGACCTTCTCACCCTCAGCAGCAGACCTCTGTGTTGGCTGCCTCTCTGCCTGGATCTGCTGACCAGACAACGGGACAGTCCTGCACCTGGACCTGCAGTCCCTGCACTTCATGGGCTGTTTCCTGAGTGACTAGAGTTCCAGGCCTTGGTTCTTTTAGATGAAGTGCTCTACATTGAGGAGGCCTGTGGAGGCTTTCTAGAAAGAGTCGACTTGCTGGTTCTACACCTTTAAATTTTATTTATTTATTTAAAAGTTGTTAACCGGTAAAGGCGCCATGAGCCAGGGCTCGTTTCCAGGTGTGACCCGGGGGAAGATTTAAATGTAAGAGGTTCTTCATTTGGTGCCAGGGCAAGGAGCTTGATCCCCTTGCCTTCCCTGTGATGAGTGTCTTGGAGGACCTCTGGTTCCTCTGTCAGCTGGGACCGTGAGCGACAACACTTAAAGTGCACCTGGCAGCCATCTCTGCATACCAGGCACAGGCTGGTAAGCTGACGGTAGCCCAGGAGAAGGTGGTTAGGTGCTTTTTCAAGAGCCTGGACCACCTGTCCTTCCGATACGTGAACCACCTCCACCGTGGGACTTACTGTTGGTGTTGGCTGTGCTCATGGGCAAGCCTCTCGAGCCTATGCACAGGTGTGAGATGTCACACCTGTCATGGAAGATGGCCTTCCTGGTGACCAGGTTAGTGAGAAGGATTGAAGAGTTCCAGGTGCTCTTGGTGGAGACGCCCTACTTGGTCTTCCAAAGGGACAGAGTCATCCTTTGCCGCAGCTTGAAGTTTCTCCTGAAGGTAGGATTGGAGTTTTACTTTTACAGGTGATTAACTTACTGGTATAGTTTACTGATCCATCTTCAGAGGCCGACCATAGGCTCCACAACCTGAACCTGTGAAGGGTGCTCTGTTATTATGTAGAGCGCACAGCTGGAGTTCGGTGCCTGGCAGACCAACAGCAAAACAAATGATTGACAGGTGGATCACATTCTGCATTGACCTCTGCGTTATGTTGGCTGGTAGGGAGCCTGCAATAGGTGTTAGAACTCATTCCACCAGACATAATGCTGCCTCGGTGGCTACTTGCAGGGACATCCCTATCCAGGAAATTTGCAGGGATGCTGCTTAGGAGTCTGAACACACCTTAATTTCCCACCCCCGCATCAACCTTAAGTCAGTTTCTTTTCGCAAAATGGGGTGCATGCCTTGCCCTCTTCTCCTGGAGAACAGCTAGGAGTCTTCCAGAGTATGGATAGTGAACCATATCCACGCCCCTAGAAAAATAGGTTACATGCCTGTAACCGTAGTTCTAAGAGTGGTATATGGTTCACATCTACACAACCCACACAGGCTCCTCTACCATGTGGCACACAGATCCTTGCTTCCAGTGTACAAAGATCTGACATAAGGTTATTCCGAAACTTCGTCTAGTTCGCATTAGCGACCGCGACTCCTCTGCTTCGATCATGAAAGACAAGTCTTACCCTGGATGTCGCTGGTGTTCATGCAGCCAGAAAATGTCACGCACCGATCCCCATGCCGTGTGTGTATACTGCTTGGGTGTCGACCATGACACCTCGAAGTGTGACTTCTGTCTTGCATTTCACTCTAACGTCCTCGATGACCGTCTTGCACGCCTGAAGTTGGGGAGGCCTGAAAAACGGAACCCTCAGGTGAAATCAAAGGGGGCTCGGTGGCGGTTTCCATGACTGCGGGATCCGCTGAGCAGTTGGAACGTATGCAAGCCTTTGAGGAGGAAGCGGCTCGGGCCACAGACTCTTCCTGTTGGAGCTTCTTCATTCTGCTCAACCTGGGCTCCACCTTCTTGGGTTCTTTCTGACAGTTGTGCCATTCTCTCCTGACTAAGGGGGAGGGTCCTGCGGGTGCGCACTCCTCTCAGTCCCGTAAGTGGGAAAAGGACCCTGGATCATCTTCATCTCGGCGAAGACGTTCTTTGGATAGGGAGAGATCTCGATCTTAGGAATGGCAGTCTCGGCTTTGGTCTTCGGCTGCTGGCTTTTCGGCCTTGCCGTCTAGCCAGTCGACCGATGTGTCGATCGACAAGGTCGAAATAGTCATCGACCCATCATCCCATTGTCGCTGACTCTGGTCGCCGATTTTCTCAGTAGGACTCCGGTCCCTTCCTTCCCCGACAAGGAGACCCAGCCCGCTGGGAATCCCGTCGAGGAAGTGGTTCCCGGCCCCAGGAAATCATCGGTTCCGCTGGTGTCGCCTGAGTGACCGAATCAGCCCGTCCGATCTCGGTCGAGGACCCCCTTGACCGAGAGGCCAAGGAAGTGCCACAAGCACTCTAAAAAGAGACAACGCCATTGGTCGTCCTCATCCTCCTCAGATGAGGAGAGGCTCCGGCGGGACCTCGTGTGGCAACAGCTGATTTTATCCAGGCACAAGTCAGCCCCAGCTCATTCCCCAGCCATTACTTGGCTTTCGCCTCCCAGGCCGAAGCCGACTCCTTTCGGAGCCGATTAAGTAGGCTCCCCCACCTGTGGAGCCGGCAAAACCTCCGATTCGGCCTATTGCGGTCTCTCCACTGATCGTGGTGGACCTGCCACCCAAGCAGCCTGTTAGAGGGTCTCCTTCCAAGGGAGATAGACCAGACATCGGGTTTCCCCGGCATATTTTGGTCTCTGTCACCCTGGACCACCCTTGGCGGGTTCGAAGGTGACTTAGATGGTCGATCGTTGTATCCGGATTCCTCAGATTCGGATGAAACCAGCCTGCGTTCTCATCCTGGGGATGACGGATCATCTGGTGGGACAGAGGTGGTTGAAGTTCCCTCGTCTTTTCAGGGCATTCTTCGCCTCATCTCTGAGTCTACAAGGATGCCCCTGGAACCTATCCAGAAAAAGGCGGAGTACCCTCTCATGGACATTCTCAAGAGTGGGGATACCCCGATGGAGACCTTTCTGGTAGCCGAGGCCATAGTTGGCCCGGCTCTAGAACTTTGGCAGCGTCCTGCCTCTTGTCCAGCTCCGTCTGCCCGCATGGCCCGCAAGTATGTGGTAACCATGGGGTCCCTTGTGGGGTTCACAGAGCAACCTTCGGCCGAGAGCTTGGTGACCGCCTCTGTGTTCAGGCATACTGGCAGTTCTGCCGATACTGACAGACCTCCTGAGAAGGAATCCAAACTCTTGGATCATTCGGCTTGAAAGGTCTGTGAGGCCTCATCCTTAGGCCTCCATCAGGCAACTTCTGCCATCATCACGACACACTTCTCCCATGCCCTCTTGGGGTCTTTGGAAGCCCTCCCACACCTTCCTGCGGACATGCAGACCACGGTCAAGCAAGTCCGGGATCAGGGCAGGGCTGTTGCCAAACAGCAACTTCAGACAGCCCTGGACATTGGGGATTCTTGTGCTCGCTCGATGGCAGCCGCAGTTGCCTCTCACTGCAGAGCTTGGCTGAGACTCTCCCCTTTCCCAGCCGATACTCAGCACAAGCTAGCTGATGTGTCTTTCCTGGCTGCCGACCTTTTCGGCTCAGGTGTGGCTAGTCACCTTCAGCGTATTGAGCAGTCCAGTGCCACCTTGGATGCTACTTCTGCTAAAGGTCCTTCGAGTAAGAGGCAACAGAAGAAGAAATCTTTTCGGCACTCTTCCCCTACGGTCCAGCAACTCTCCTTTCAAGGAGGGCAGCAGCAGGCTCAAGCTTGGCACCCCTGGCCCAAGCCCGGGCCCTCCCAGATCCATAGAGGAGGCCAAGGTTCAGGTTCTGGATCCTCCTCCTCCTGGCCTGCTCAGTGATGGGGCGGGGGCTGCCACCCCCGCTCCCATCTCGCCAGCTCTGGGTGCTCCCAGTGGGGGGCCGGCTCCACCACTTCCTTTCCGCCTGGTCCGCTATCACCATGGACAGGTGGGTTTTGGAGGTGGTCAGTCAGGGACTGCCTCTGGAATTCGAGCAGTACTCTCCAAGCCGAGCACGTGCCCCTCGGGAGGAAAGAGTATCCGCCCATACTCAGTCGGCTCTCCGAGATGACATCACTCAGCTCCTCCTCAAAGAGGCAGTAGCTCCAGTGGCAGAGTCTCCAGCAGACCCAGGCTTGGTTTCCAGGTACTTCCTGGTGCCCAAGCGGACGGGGGGCTGGTGCCCTATTCTAGATCGGCACAACCTGAATCAGTATGTCAGGTCACGCACCTTTCGGATGGTCACTCTGTCCCAGATCATACCATCCTTGGAGCGAAACTTGTGGTTCTGTTCACTGGATCTGCAGGACGTGTTCTTTCACGTCCCAATCCGTTTGTCTCATTGGCGGTTTCTCCACTTCAGAGCCGAAGGGACCCAATACGTGTTCCGAACCATGCCGTTCCACCTGTCATTGCCCCACGGTCTTCACCAAATGCATTGCAGTGGTGGCAGCCCATCTCAGGCGTCAAGGGGGTCAGAATTTACTCCTGCCTTGATGATTGGCTCTTAGCAGGTCCCACCCATCAGGAGGTGGAGAGGTCCAGGGACCTGACCCTCCAGACTTGCTCCCAACTCGGCTTCTTGATCAACGAGGCCAAGTCGGAACTCGTCCCTTCCCAGGTGATGTGCTTCATCGGAGCAGAGTTCAACTCTCGTCAAGCCAGAGCTCGGCTCCCGGCAGACAGGGCGGAGGTTCTCTCCTCCTTTGCCCAATCATTTTTGTTTGTGCAATTGTGCCCTGCCTGGGACTTTCTGCGCTTTCTGGGTTACATGTCGGCGTGCACCTCCATGGTCCGTTGGGCCCGGTGGCACATGCGCCCCCTCCAATGGAAGCTGTCTGCCCAGTGGACTCAGCGCCATGGTCATTTCAATCAGCTGATCACTGTAACTCAGAAGAGGTGGGACGCTCTCCAGTGGTGGACTGCCCCAGTCCAGTTACAGGAAGGGATCCCATTTATCCACCCAGAGCCGATGGCCGTCCTCATGACTGATGCTTCTCTCATGGGCTGGGGAGCCCACATGGGGGACAAAAGAGCCCATGTGATCTGTACCCCCTAGGAGTCCCGATACCACATCAACCTGTTGGAGCTCAGAGCAGTCAGACTGGCACTGTCAGCTTTCGCTCCTCAGCTCCGGGGTCAAGTGGTTCAAGTCCAGATGGACAATACCACAACCATGTACTACCTCAACAAACAGGGCGGCATGCACTCCCGTCTGCTTTGCAGAGAGGCGCTCTGCATCTGGACCCTCGTCAGCCATCTGGAGGCGGATCTCCTAGCCATTCATGTGGCAGGAGCCTCAAACCATCTGGTGGATGCTCTCAGCCGCTTAGGTGAGACATCCCATGAGTGGTCTCTCCTTCCAGAGGTAGCTTACAGCCTGTTCTCCCACTGGGGCAAACCGATGGTGGACCTGTTTGCCTCCAGGGGAAAACACCAAGCTGAGGCTGTTTCATGTCCACCCCCCCCAGCAGGGCTCGCTGCAGGGGGATGCCTTCTCCATTTCCCTTGATCGACAAGGTGCTCCTCAAGGTGAGGAGGGACAAGGCGAAGGTGATTCTGGTAGCCCCAGACTGGCTGCGCCAGTTCTGGTATCCAGATCTCCTCAGCCTCAGCGGCAGTCCTCCGGAGCGGCTTTCAGAACACCTGGACCTGATCTCTCTCTTAGTCAGGGGAAGGTATACCATCTGGACCTTCAATTCCTGCACCTTACAGCCTGGTTCCTGAGTGGCTAGAGTTGCAGGCTTTGGGTCTTTCCCAGGATGTCCTCACCATGGTAGAGACATCCAGAACGGAATCGATCAGGAAATGTTATGCCTTCAAATGGAAAAGATTTTCCATTTGGTGTCAGGGCAAGGACCTGGACCCTCTGTCATGTCTAGTGGTTAACATTCCCGACTACTTTGGTCTCGGTCCAAAGGGGGTCTTCGGTCAGCGACCCTCGGGGTGCTCCTGGCAGCCATCTCTGCTTACCAGGAGCGGGCACAGGAGACAGTGGTCGGGTGCTTTTTCAAAGGCCTGGATCACATATCCCCTCCGGTGCGTGAACCTCCACCTCCGTGGGATCTACTGCTGGTACTGGCAAAGCTCATGGGCAAGCCATTCGAACCAATGCACAAGTGTGCGTTGCCACACTTGACGTGGAAGACGGCCTTCTTGGTGGCTGTCACGTCTGCCAGAAGGACAGGGGAGCTCCAGGCGTTTTTAAGGTCAAGGTCATCCTACACCCCCACCCGAAATTCCTTACGAAGGTGGTGTCAGAGTTTCACCTTAACCAGGTGTTAACTCTGCCGGTATACTACCCCCAATTACACCTCAGAGGCCGAATACAGGCTGCATACTCTGGACCAGAGATGAACCCACTCCTATTACAAGAAGAGGACGGCGGAAATTCGGGTAGCGGTTCGCCAGCTGTTTGTCACCTACGCTGAAGCCGCTTCTGGCAGAACTGCAGCAAAACGGATTATTGTAAGGTAGATCACATCTTGCAAAAGTCTGTGCTATGAGTTGGTGGGCATGGAGCCTCCCAGTGGGATAAGAGCTCATTCTACCCACCATACCGCTGCATCGGTGGCTGTTTCCAGGGACATCCCTATCCAGGAAATCTGTCAGGCTGCTATCTGGAAGTCAACAAACACCTTCACTATCCATTACCACATCGACCTTTAGTGATGCCAGGATGCAAGTTTTGGGGCCTCATTTCTCCAATCTCTAGTTCCCAAGTGAAGTATCAGTTGGGGTGCCTTGCCTCCATCTTCCCAGAGAACTGCTAGGAGTCTGCCAAATAGTGTGGATGAACAACATATCCACGATCCTAGAAAAACAGGTTACTCACCTGTAACAGTAGTTCTAGGAGTTGGTATATGTTGTTCATCTACACAGACCCACCCGACCTCCCTGGCTGCGGACGCACAAACCTGGCTTCCAGCGGGCTAAGATCTGGCATCATGGGGTGTAGCCGAGGGTTATATCATCCGGGTGGGTGGGAGGAGCCAGCTTGATGACTTCCGGCAATCCTTAAAGGGAAAGGGGACATGCCAAATAGTGTGGATGAACAACATATACACTCCTAGAACTACTGTTGCAGGTGAGTAACCTGTTTTCTAAGATTGTGGATATGTTGTTCATCCACACTTGCTGGCATGTCCCTTACCTGCTAAATCTTGCCGAAGTCTTCAAGCTGGCTCCTCTCACCCACCCGGGTGGTATATATATCTCGTCTAAGCCCCGTGATGCCAGATCTTCCTTTCTGCTGGAAGATGCAGGTTGCTTCCCTCGTGGTCATGCATTTCGTAGGCCCTGGCTTTCAAAACTTCGGTTTTACCGAAATTAAAACTTGTTCAAGTTAGTGATCGCGCTTTCGTATCATCGATCATGGAAGAGAAATCTGCCCCTGGATTTTGCCGGTGTCCTTGCGTCCAGAAAATGTCATGCACCGATCCCCACCTCATGTGTGTCTACTGCCTCGGTGTCGGCCATGACACCTCGTCCTGCAGTTTTTGTATGGCCTTCCATCCCAACATCCTGGACGACTGCCTGGCACGTCTTAAACTGGGGAGACCGGAGAAGAGGAACTCTCCGGTGAAGTCCAAGGAGGCTAGGTGGGCGGTTTCCGTGGCTGCGGGTTCCGCCAAACAGCTGGAACGCATGAAGGCATTTGAAGAAGAAGCTGCCCGTGCTTCAGACACTCAAAGCTTCTTTGTTCCGCTCAACCTGGGCTCCACATTCTCCTTCAGGGAGTTGTGCCAGTCTCTCCCCACCCGGGAAGAGGTGCCCGCGGGCTCGCACTCCTCCTGATCCTGTAAGCGGGATAAGGGGCCGAGCACATCTTTGTCTTGGCGAAGGCACTCTTGGGACTGAGAGAGGTCTCAGTCCCAGGAGCATGCGGTCTCAACCTCAGTCGAGATCGCTTCCTTGGCCGCAGGCTGCACGGACCTTAGGATGCGGCCAATGAGGTCGAGATTGTTCTTGATCCTATCGACCCGGTGTCGTTGGCTCTGGTCGACAACTCTTTGGAAAGGACTCTGGTCCTTGTCTTCCCTGATGAGGAGACCCAGCCCGCTGGTGTCCCCATCGAGGACCTGGTTCCGGACCCTCGGGTTTCATCGGTTCCCCCGGTGTCTCCCAAGCGACTGAGTTGGCCTGCCTGGTCTCGGTCGGGGTCCAGAACCCCCTCTTCCGGACGGCCGAGGAAGAGCCATAAGCGCTCCAAAAAGAGGCGACGCCACCGGTCCTCCTCGGATGAGGAGAGGCTCCGACGGAAACTCCGTCGGCGCTACGAGGACAACATATGGCAACAGCTGATATTTCCGGGCACAAATTGACTTTGACTCCTACCCCGGCCATTACTTGGCTTACGCCTCCTAGGCCAAAGCCGACCCCCTCTGAACTGAAGCCTTCAGTTCCTCTGCCCACAGGGCCAGCGTGACTGCCTGTTCGGCCTATACTAGTCTCTCTACCGACAGTGGTGGAGCCGCCGCCTAAGCAGCTTGTGGGAGGGTCTCCTTCCAAAGAGGACCAACCAGATACCGGACTTCCTCGATGTCTGTCGGTCACAGTCACCCCGGATCGCCCTTGGCGGGTCGAGGGTGATTTGGGCAGCAGGCCGCTGTACCCCGACTCTTCGGACTTGGATATCACCGGGCTCCACTCTCATGCCGGGGATGATGAGTCATCTGTTGGCACAGGGATGGAGGAAGGTCCTTCCTCCTTCCAAGGGATCCTTTGCCTCATCTCTGACTCCACAGGGATGCCCCTGGAACCCATCCAGAAAAAGGCAGAGTACCCTCTTACGGACATCTTCAAGAGAGAGGAGATACCCCAACGGAGGCCTTTTCTGTGGCCGAAGCCATTGTTGGTCCAGCATTCGAACTGTGGCAGTGTCCTGCCTCATGTCCAGCGCCGTCTGCCCACATGGCCCGCAAGTACGCGGTTCCCATGGGGTCCCTTGCGGGGTTCACACAGCACCCTTCGGCTGAGAGACTGGTGACCACCTCTGTGTTGAGGCGTACTGGCAGTTCTGTTGACACTGACCGACCTCCCGACAAAGAGTCCAAGCTTTTGTACCATTCGACACGGAAGGTCTGTGCGGCGTCTTCCCTGGGCCTTTGTCAGGCAAATTCAGCTGTCATTATGGCACACTTCTCTCATGCCCTCCTTGGGTCATTGGATGAAGTCCTCTCACATCTCCCCCGCAGACATGCAGATCACGTTTAAGCAGGTCCAGGATCAGGGCTGAGCTGTTGCTAAACAGCAGCTCCAGACGGCCCTGGACATTGGGGATTCTTGTGCCCGCTCGATGGCTGCCGCAGTTGCCTCTTGCCGCAGGGCTTGGCTGAGGCTCTCCTCCTTCCCGGTGGATACCCAGCACAAGTTAGCTAATGTGCCCTTCCTTGGGACTGACTTGTTCGGCCCAGGAGAGGCTGGTCACCTACAGCGTATAGAGCAGTCCCATGCCACCTTGTACGCCACCTCTGCTAAGAGTTCTTCGGGCAAGAACCAGCAGAAGAAAAAGAATATGCCTTTTTGTTACTCTTCCCCTGTAGTTCAGCGGTCCTCCTTCCACGGGGGACAGCAGCATCAGCAGCAGGCTCAAGCTTGGTGCCCTTGGCCCAAGCCTGGACCCCAACAGGCCTGTAGAGGAGGCCGAAACTCAGGTCCTGGAGCTTCCTCCTCCTCCAAGCCTGCTCAGTGATGGGGTGGGGGTTGCCACCCCTACTCCCGTCACACCAGCTCTGGGTCTTCCCTTGGGGGGCCGGCTCCCCCACTTTCTTTCCGCCTGGTCCGCTACTACCATGGACAGGTGGGTTCTCGAAGTGGTCGGTCAGGGACTGCCTCTAGAATTCAAGCAGTACCCTCCCAGCCGAGCCCATGCCCCTCGGGAAGAACGGATTCCCACACACACCCAGTTGACTCTCCGAGATGACATCACTCAGCTCCTCCTCAAGGAGGCAGAGGCTCTCGTGGCAGATCCTTCAGCAGACCCAGGCTTTGTCTCCAGGTACTTCCTGGTGCCAAAGCGGACGGGGGGGCTGGCGCCCCATTCTAGATCTCCACAACCTGAATCAGTATCTCAGGTCATGCACCTTTCGGATGGTCACTCTGTCCCAGATCATACCATTCTTGGAGTGAAACCTGTGGCTCTGTTCACTGGATCTGCAGGACGCGTTCTTTCACGTCCCAATCCGTCCATCTCATCAACAGTTCCTCCGCTTCTGGGTCGAAGGGACCCTGTACGAGTTCCGAGCCATGCCGTTCGGCCTGTCATTGGCCCCACGGGTCCTCACCAAATGCATTGCAGTGGTGGCGGCCCATCTCCGGCTTTGGGGGGGGGTCAGAATTTACCCCTACCTCGACGATTGGCTCCTTGCAGGTTCCATCCAACAGGAGGTGGAGAGGTCCAGGGATTTGGCCCTCCAAAGCTGTTCCCAGCTCGGCCTCCTGATCAACGAGGCCATGTCGGAACTTGTGCCTTCTCAGGTGATGGGCTTCATCGGGGCAGAGCTTGGCTCCCGGCAGACAGGGCGGAGTTTCTCTCTTCCTTTGCCCAATCATTTCTGGTTGGGCACTTGCGCCCTGCCCAGGACTTTGTTCGCCTTCCGGGTTACATGGCGGCGTGCACCTCAGTGGTCCGTTGGACCCATTTGCACATGCGCCCCATTCAGTGGGAGATGGCCACCCAGTAGTCTCAGCGCCAAGGTCATTTCGACCAGCTGATCACTGTAACCCAGAAGATGTGGGATGCCCTCCAATGGTGGACCGCCCCACATCGGTTGCAGGAAGGGATCCCGTTTGTCTGCCCCGAGCCGACGGTCATCCTCATGACCGATTCCTCTCTCATGTGCTGGGGAGCCCACATGGGGGACAACAGGGCCAAAGGGCTCTGGACCCCTGAGGAGTCCCGATGCCACATCAACCTGGTGGAGCTCAGAACAGTCAGACTGGCACTGTCAGCTTTCACTCCTCAGCTCCGGGGTCAAGTGGTTCAAGTCCAACACAATACCACGACCATGTACTACCTCAGCAAACAGGGTGGCACGCACTCCTGTCTGCTGTGCAAGGAGGCGCTGCACTTCTGGACCCTCGTGAGCCAGTTGGAGGCGGATCTCCTAGCCATCCATGTGGCAGGAGCCTCAAACCAGCTGGTGGATGCTCTCAGACGTATAGGCCAGACATTCCACGAGTGGTTTCTCCATGCAGAGGTAGCTTACAGCCTGTTCTCCCATTGGGGTAAACCGATGGTGGACCTGTTTGCCTCCAGGGAAAACACCAAGCTGAGGCTGTTTCATGCACGTCCCCCTCAGCAGGGCTCGCTGCAGGGGGATGCCTTCTCGAGGCCATGGACCCCAGGCCTCCTCTACGTCTTCCCTCCATTTCTCTTGATCCACAAGGTGTTATTCAGGGTGAGGAGGGACAAGGCAAAGGTGATTCTGGTAGCCCCAGACTGGCCGTGCCAGTTCTGGTATTAAGATCTCCTTAGCCTCAGCTGCAGTCCCCTGGAGCGACTTTGTACTCACCTGGACCTAGTATCTCTGAATCAGGGGAAGGTATTCCATCCGGACCTTCAATCCCTGCACCTCACAGCCTGGTACCTGAGCGGCTAGAGTTCCAGGATTTGGGTCTTTCTGAAGATGTCTACACCATGGTGGAGGCATCTAGAAAGGAATCGACCAGGAAATGCTATGCCTTCAAATGTAAAAGGTTTTCCATTTGGTGTCAGTTCAAGGGCCTGGACCCTTTGTCCTGTCCAGTGGCTAACATTCTCGACTACCTTTGGTCTCTCTCCAAAGGGGGTCTGCGGTCTTCGACCCTTAGGGTACACCTGGCAGCCATTTCTGCTTACCGGGCATGGGTCAGTCAGCTGACATTGGCGCAGGAGACAGTGGTTGGGTGCTTTTTCAAAGGCCTGGATCACATATCCCCTCCGGTGCATGAACCTCCACCTCCGTGGGATCTACCGCTGGTACTGGCAAAGCTCATGGGCAAGCCATTCGAACCCATGCATAAGTGTGAGTTATCACAGTTGTCGTGAAAGACGGCCTTCCTGTTGACTATCATGTCAGCCAGAAGGACAGGGGAGCTGCAGGCACTTTCGGTGGCTTCCCCTTATCTGGTCTTCCACAGGGACAAAGTTGTCCTGCGCCCCAACCCGAAATTCCTTCTGAAGGTGGTGTCAGAGTTTCTCCTTAACCAGGTGTTGACTCTGCCGGTATACTACCCGTATTACACCTCGGACGCCGAGTACAGGCTCCACACTTTGGACCTGAGACGTGCTCTCTCTTATTATGAGGAGAGGACGGCGGAAATTTGTGGAGAAGTTCGCCAGCTGTTTGTCACCTACGCTGAAGCCGCTTCTGGCAGACCTGCAGCCAAACGGACCATAACAAGATGGATTACATCATGCATAGGTCTGTGCTATGAGTTGGCGGGCAAGGAGCCTCCCAGAGGGATAAGAGCTCATTCTACCCGCCATACTGCTGCATCGGTGGCTGCTTCCAGGGACATCCTTATCCAGGAAATCTGTCGGGCTGCTACCTGGAAGTCAACAAACACCTTCATTACCCACTACCACATCGACCTTGAGTCACGCTGGGATGCTGGTTTTGGGACCTCAGTTCTCCAATCTCTGTTCCCTAAGTAGGAGTGTATGCCTTTGCCTCCCTCCCCGGAGAACTGCTAGAGTCTGCAAACAAGGTGGATGAACAACATATCCACAATCCTAGAAGAACAGGTTACTCGCCTGTAACAGTAGTTCTACGAGTGGTATATGTTGTTCATCCACACGGACCGACCCGACCTCCCCGGCTGTGCATGCACACAACCTGGCTTCCAGCTGGCTAAGATCTGGCGTCACGGGGCGGAGCCGAGGTATATACCACATGGCTGGGTGGGAGGAGCCAGCTTGAAGACTTCCGGCAAGATTTAAAAGGGAAAAGGACATGCCAACAAGTGTGGATGAACAACATATACCACTCCTAGAACTACTGTTACAGGTGAGTAACCTGTTCTTTTTGCACACCCACTCTCTGTAATAAAATATATCTCAGTTTGTTTAACATATAGACATAGATTCAAACAACATGAAGTCTTGCTATATTATGACAATTGCAGTTTGTCCCACCATTAGAACTGCTCCGGAGGTGAAAGAGTTAACTCCATTCTAAGAATGGAACTTAGAGCATGAGCTCGGTTAGAGAAGCTCTGTCTGGGTTATTTCAAACCCAAACTGTCAGATTCTTTACTCTGTCTCACTGAACAGTTGCTCCGGAGATTTCTCCTACTGCTCGGTTCATTTCTCGGTTTAAACAGTGTTTTCTCGGTTCAAATCAACCGAGAATATTATTATTTTAACCGCAAAACCGATCGGTTCAAGCTCTGTCTGTGGTATCGTAAGTAATTTCAATTTAATTTCTGTGTGGAACTTGTAAATGTTATCGGTTCGGTTTTGAACCGATCAGCTTGCTTTAAACTTGAAGTTACAAAAATTAGAGGTTTTAGAGTGCGGTTCCCGGTTCTTATCGGTTCTAAAAAAAACGGAATTCATTACGGTTTTTTCCAAGACCCGTGACACGGTTAGGAACCGATAAGGGTGTCTTGCCTGGCACTGCCGTTTAAAAGGGCAAGTTTTTGGTTAGGCTGGCATTATGTCTGAGAAACCCAAAAGAAAAACCGGGCCCACTGGGTTTCAACACTGTGATGCTTGTGGGGAAGTCTTTGCCAAGGCTGACCCACACACCACATGTGTATATTGTCTGGGGTTTGACCACCTCAATTCAGACTGCCAGATTTGTAAAAATTTCCCTGCAGCCACCCTGGATAAGAGAGTTGGCAGGCTCAGGGAACGAGAGGCCAAAAAGTCCGCTGACCCAGATGGCCAGCCCGGTTCGGTGCCAACCGAACCGGACGGAGTGCCCTCTGACCAGGGCGAGACTTCCTCGAGCAAACGCAAAGCTGGCTCGGATGAGCCAGTTCCAGTAAAGAAAACAAGAAAATCAGCAGGTTTGGAGCCCAAAATTCCTTCTCCAACTGCTGCAGAGATAGCAAGAGCTATTCAGATTTTCCAGTCACTTTCTCCGGTTCCGTCCGAACCGCCACTGTCTGGTAAAAGGTCGGTTCGGTCGGTTCCACCGGTTCAGGAATATAATGTTGAGGAGTTTTATGAACCAGAGGAGGGGGAGGATGATTATGAACAGTATGAATGTGACTTGGAGGGTCTGGGTGTGCCCATTGAACCGGACATCTCCCCAGACAGACCTTTAGAATCTCCCCCTATGCTTTCTGAGTCCCCCTCTCACTTTATGTTTTACAAAAAAGTTGCTGAAACCCTCCAGCTCCCATTGGAGGAAGCTGTGGATGAGCAAGAGGTACCTGATTTTGTAGAAATGATGGAAATACCAGAGTCTAGGAGATTGTCTATTCCTTTGCATAAATCATTTAGGAAACAAACAATAAAAATTTTAAAAACTCCTAATTCTGTGCCTCCTGTGGATAAAAAGATGGACAGGAGGTACACATTGTCAGGTCCTGACACAGAATTCCTTTCACAGCAATGCAGTCGTGTTGGGGTGGTTCAGGCTGCAGCCTGTGATAAAGCTAATATTCCCCTGGCTTCACATCCTCCTGACAAGGATTCCAGGAAGATTGATGCCATGGCTAAAACAATACATGGCAGCGTCCTTGGGACTCAGACAAGCAAATTACATGGCTTATGTAGCAAGGTATCAAAATCTAGATGGGACACTGTCATGGCTTTGGCCAACAGGCCTCTGGCCAGCTTGCTAATGAGCTGGAACAGGTGGCTGCTGATGGCATTGAGGCATCCAAGGTGCAGTTTCATGCTGCTGTGGATTTTAATGATGTATCTCTAGAGTCATGGCTACGCCTGTAGCTTCGTAGGTTGGCCTGGCTCAGGTGTACTAGCTTGTCACAGGATACCAGACTAAGGCTATGGATTTTCTGTGGTTGGAAATTCTCTGTTTGGGGAGCAGACAGAATTATATGAAGAAAATGGATGAATATAGGACTACCTATAAGAGTGCTAAGCCAAGGAGCGGCAAGCCACTCCTCAGAGGCAGACCCCCAGGGGTAGGGGTAGGCCTTTTCACAGGCCTTTTTACCAAACCCAGGCCTCCTCTGCTTATGCTCAGAGGGGGTTCTTCAGAGGCAGAGGCAGATGGGGTGTGGGCAGGCCTGCTCCCACCTCTCAGCCTAAAGCACCTGCCAAACAGACACCCTGATGGGGTGCCCAGGGCCGATTCTCCTTTACCCGTAGGGGGCAGGTTGGCTTACTTCATTCAGAACTGGGTGTCTCTAACTTCAGATAAGTGGGTCCTGGAAGTAGTAAGCCAGGGTCTGGTTCTCAGCTTCAAAAAGTTCCCAAAGATGAGACTCAGATCTTTCCCACCTGCAAACTCTTTAGAGACCTTTACTCTAGAAACAGAAGTCTCAACCCTCCTGGCTCTCAGAGCTGTAGAAAGGGTTTCTCCCCTACACCAGGGCAAGGGTCTGTACTCCAGATATTTCCTTACCCCAAAAAAGACAGGAGAATGGCGGCCCATTTTAGACCTCAGATATCTGAACAAACACCTTTTGAAACCAAAGTTCAGAATGGTAACTCTGGCAATGATTTTACCCTCTCTAAGGCCAGGGGACTGGCTAGCCTCCCTGGACCTCAAGGATGCCTATTTTCACATTCTAATCAGAGCTCCCACCAAAGTACCTCAGATTCGAACTGCCCTCAGGTCACTACCAGTTCAGAGCAATGCCTTGACCTCACCTCTGCCCCAAGGGTATTCACAAAATGTCTGGCAGTAGCAGTTGCTCATTTAAGGAGGCAAAGGATTGTTGTCTTTCCCTATCTGGACAACTGGCTTATGTAGGCCAGTCCCCAGAACAGGTAAAATCTCACCTGCAAGTTACCCAGCAGCTGCTCACCTCCTGGGCTTCTTGCTAAATCTTCCAAAGTCAGTCCTGGAACCAGTTCAGGTGCTCACCTTCATAGGTGCAGAATGGACACAAAGCAGGCCAGAGCCTTCCTACCCTTAGAGAGGGTAAGGAACTTGGTGGCTCTGGCCTCCTCCTCACTCTGCAGGTCTCTCGACCAGCAAGACACTTTTGCAGCTCCTGGGGCACATGGCTGCGCCCACAGCCGTAGTGCAAGGGCAAGATTTCAGATGAGGACATTCAGTTTCACTTGAGAGCCTTTTGGTCTCAGAAAAGGGACCCTTTCCAAGTTGGTCCCAGTGACCCGATCCCTGATCCAGGCCCTCCAGTGGTGGCAGGATCAGAGCAATTTAAGACTGGGGGTCCCCTTCATTCCTCTGTCTCACTCCTTGACCCTCACTACAGATGCTTGCGACCTCTCCACTCAGGGAGTGTGGTCCCCCCAGGAATCTCTGCTCCACATCAATTTGCTGGAACTCAGAGCTGTCTTTTTAGCACTTCAAGTGTTTTCTGCATCTGTTCAGAACAAAGTGGTACAGGTCAGAACAGACAACACCACAACAATGTGGTACATCAACAAGCAGGGGGGCACAGTCTTCGGCCTTGTGCACCGAGGCAATGAAGTTGTGGTCTCTGGCCTATTCCTGAACACTTCCTCATAGCAGTTCATCTTCCAGGAAAGGACAATGTCTCACGCAGATGCTCTCAGCAGGATTTCCCAGGGCCATCACGAATGGTCTCTGGATCCTCAAGTACTGGGGATAGTTTTGCCAGATGGGGCACCCCTCAGATAGATCTTTTGCAGCCCCAGACAATCACCAACTTCCACTGTTCTGTTGCAGGCCCCAGTGTTGGGCTCAGTCCCCTGGATGCCTTTCTCCTAGATTGGGAAGGAAGTTTCTTGATGCCTTTTCCCTTCCCTCCTATTCAAGGTGCTAGTCAAAATCAGATCCCAGCCTTGCAGGGTGATTCTGATTGCCCCAGATTGGCCAGGCAGCCCTGGTACCCACTCCTTCTGTCCCTAACAGTCCATCTTCCCTGTGTCTCCCAGGAATCACAACCTGTTAACCTGTGCCCAGGGAGAGTTTGGTATCGAACCTCAAATCCCTCAACCTCAAGGCCTGGCTCTTGAGGATTAAATTTGCTGACCTACACCTTTCTCAGGGTGTTCTTGAAATCCTAAAGGCTTCTAGGAAGCCTTCCACTAGGGCTACTTATAATTCTAAGTGGAAAAGGTTTTCCATTTGGTGCTGGGAAACATATTTCCCGGAATCTGCTGATTTGCCCATTGTTTTGGACTATATGGTCCATCTTAATTCTTTGGGCCTGAGACCAGCTACCCTGAAAGTGCATTTGGCAGCTGTCTCTGCTTTTGTTTCAGCAGGAAAGCCCTCCTCTCTTTCCGCTCACCCTGTATTTTCCAAGTTTTTTAAGGGATTACTTCATACTAATCCACCTTTTAGGGATCCGGCCCCTGCTTGGGACCTTAATGTTTGCATTGCCCAGTTAATGCAACCCCTCTTTGAACCTCTGTCTTCTGCAGAGCTTAAGTACTTAACTTGGAAAACTGTTTTCCTAGTGGCTATCACTTCTGCCAGGTGCATAAGTGAGTTACAAGCCTTGTCAGTAGAAACTGACTTTATTTCTTTCCACAGGGATAAGGTAGTCCTCAGGACTAACAGGAAGTTTTTGCCTAAGGCGGTTTCAGATTTCCATCTTGACCAGTCTATCTCCCTTCCAGTGTTTTTCACTGAACATTCTTCCTCTGGTGAGAGGAGATTGCACAGTTTAGATGTTAAGAGGGCCCTAAGTTACTATATAGAACATACCAAGGGTCACAGGTTCGAATCCCTCCAACTTTTTCTCACTTATGGTGAGGTCGGGAAAGGGAGACCTGCCACTAAGAGATCAATTGCCAGGTGGATTGTCTCTTGTATCCAATTTTGTCATCAGAAACTGGGAGAGTTCCTCTCTGGCCTGAGGGCTCATTCTTACCAGAGTACAGCCGCTGCCTCAAGCTGCTGCCAGAGACATCCCTATCTTAGAGATATGTCAAGCTGCTACCTGGAAAACGGTACACACTTTCACAAGCATTACTCCCTGGATGTCCAGGCCAGGAGAGATGCTCGTTTAGCACAGCTGTGCTTCTAGAGCCTATTCCCCAAGTAGGTTCTGTCCTCCTCCATGGAGGTACTGCTGTGTAGTCTGCAATTGTCATAATATAGCAAGACTTCATGTTGTTTGAAGAAAAATTACTCACCTTAGTAATGTTCTGTCGTTAATGGAGTCTTGCTATGTTATGACCTCCCCAACCCCCCTCTCAGAACTTCTACTTGGGTATGGGGTGGGCAGCTAGTGTGGGCACTAGTTATGCCCATTAGATGTTTTCCACCCTTCTTGGGGTTTTTGGGGTGGGTGTTTTTATTTTATATTATATTATTACTTCTGGTCCCCTGACTTGAGTCTTTGTGTTGGGACCAGCAATAAGTGTTAATATTTAGGTAGCCAGTTGGCTAGTGTAGGTTACAGCTTCCACACAGACCTTAGTGAGTTTTTGCTCGTAAAGATCTGACAGTTTGGGTTTGAAATAACCCAGACAGAGCTTCTCTAACCGAGCTCGTGCTCTAAGTTCCATTCTTAGAATGGAGTTAACTCTTTCACCTCCGGAGCAGTTCTAATGGTGGGACAAACTGCAATTGTCATAATATAGCAAGACTCCATTAGAAGAAACAACATTACTAAGGTGAGTAATTTTTTCTTTTGTCAGCGGAAATGGACCTTTATGCCCATTCAGTCTGCCCCTTGTCCCTGTGTATTCCATCACCACTGACTTAGTTTGTCATAGGTGTCGCACCTTTCCCCGTTCCTCTTCCTAATATGCCCCTGCGTCCATCTATGCATGCTTGATGCTTTAAGATAGTATCGCTGTAGTTAGTTTCAGGAAAGTCCTGTGTCTTGATATGACCCTTACTGACTAATCCCTTCTGTTTTATTGACCACAACAATAAAAATAAAGTGGTTAACATGTAAGAATCATCGCATGGTGCAGGTCATTTTTTGAAAGTAATGAGTCGTATATTAATATTATCTTAAATTTAAGCATACTTTCTTACAGCGAGTGGATGGGTATTAACCAACTGGGTGCAAGAGTGGTTTTTCATATAAAGTTAAAGTATCTGGATCAGGGGTTGAGGGCGTCTCAACAAATGTTTTCATTAAACCACTTAATGTAGGGGGCTCTAGAGAGCCGTCTTCGAGGCAGGTTGTTTTCTTCACAAGCTTCACCTCGTGGTTCTGCTAACTCATAGAAAACTTTTAAACAAGCGCCTTAAAGTCATTTTACTCGATATCTTTGGATTCCTGAAAACCTACGGAACAGACTGATACCTGTTTCAAAATGGGGAGACCTAAGAGTCAACAGTCGGGCTCCTCTAAACAGCTGGAGCAGCAATAAGGCAAGGCCGGAGACACCACAACTCAGTCCCTTGGTTCACCATCCGAACCTCCGTGGCAGGCTATGATGGAATCCATGAAAGCCATGGATTCCAAAATTGAGCAGATCCTCAGCAAATTAGAAACACACGATGCTGCTATTAAAGAACTGGCTGGGACAGTCGGTAAAGCTGATAAAAGAACCATGGCTACTCAAGCAGCTGTGAATGCTGTCACTCGGGAAAACACGTAGATGGGGAAATTAGAAGCCTTGGAGAATTATTTTCATTCAAGCAACATCAGACTTGTAGGGTTGCCGGAAGATGCTGAAGGCACAAACCTATTGGAATTTCTGCAGCATTGGATGCAATATTCCCTGAAACTTTCAGGTGACTTTCCCTTGCACTCCATTGTGAAAGCTTACCGAGTGAGTCCATGGGTGAGGACCCCAACACCATCTCAACCACGAACTGTTTTGCTATGTACAGCTGACTCCCACGTTCGTGACATACTTCTGTCTGCAGCCAGAGCGGCATATCCTTTCTGGATCAATGATGCTGACATCAGAGCATTTCCTGATCTATCTTACCAAACCAGGGCCTGAAGGAGCAATTTAATGTGGTCTGACAGCGATTACAAGCCCTCGGCATCGTGCACTCATTCTATTACCAGCCCATTTGCACATTACACATGGTGGAAAGACCTGGCAATTTTCAGACCCTAAGGATGCAGGATGGTGGGCTAGAATAACAGAAATAGAAATCGCTGCCAGAGTTGCTACCTCAGGCCGAGATATATAGGAAGATTCGGACAGTGCTTGAAGGGATCAAACGAGCTCCAATAAGTGCCTGATACATGGCTCCGTTGGTATCACTTTTTTGGGGGGGATGACTTTGCCCTTCTAGTTTTTTTTTTTTTTTGGGGGGTTTGTAAGTACTTATGTCGGTTTTTACTGCTGGCCATGGTGGGCATAAGTGAGGTGGGTTAAAGTGTATCTTGGGTTAACGGGATTGCTCCTGGGGTTCTCCTTTCTATATTGCGATCAACACCATTTTTTTAAGATGCCACCCCAAAGCTATGCAGTGTTCCAACAGTAATGGGGACTGGGGGCATGTTTACCAGTCGCAGTGTGGGAACTGATTGACAGACTTTAAATTCAGGTTATGTATTGTATGCTAAATACAGTTGTTCTTACCATTGTAATTTTCATGCATTAAGTTTTCTGAGGAGGATTGTAGGCGCAAGGGGGGCATCTTTTTTCTCCCTTCAGTAAGCTACCACTGTACTGACTGTATTACATTTATTTATTTACGAGTTTTACCAGGAAGGCATACTGAGCAGTGATGCTCGATTCCAGATGCGACCTAGGTCCAAGACCCAATACAATACACAGTATTTGAGACAGAGACATTCAGCAGTGAAAAGGTATGGCTAGCTGCCTTACAGACATACGGCAGATAGCTACAGACAGGCAGATAGATACATACAGTGGAATGTTTGAATACATGATGCAATTTAGAAGAAGCGATCTAGCTACAGGAACAGCATAGTACATTGTTAGTTAAAACAGGAGCAGCTGGAGGAGAAATTTGCGCTGAGTAGTTGGTTGCGATGGCTGGGATTCGATGCGTGTCTTACGGTAGCTGGCAGGGCATTCCAGATCTGTACTCTGTATTATAAATTGTGCCTATTGTTTGTGCCACTACATGGCCCGGGTCACAGCTGAAAATGGTTCTTTGGATCAGTTAGCTTACCTGGTTACCAAAAACATAAATAAATAAATAAATAGCAAGCCTACTGCTTATATGTTGTCCTTCCTTAGTTATTCTCCCTTGCTCCTGGACGTAACCAAAGCCACTGAAGAGGCTAGCATTTTGGGACTTACTGCGCGATTTAATCACCAATGTTGGTTTCCCCCTAACTCCTAATGCAGCAAACTATAGGTTGAACTGTTTTGAATATCATCTAGTTGGGCTAAGCATTTTTGCATGCAATGTTTGTACTGCCCTATAATCCTATACAAGCGTATGATGTTCTTTTCATGTGTTTTACTTGAAAATAATAAACATAAAGTTTAAAAAAAAAAACATTATGCTGTTGCTACAGTGAAACATAATCACCGAAGACAATTACAGCAACAACATCGGCAGATCGCTGTAATGGTAGCACAGGACCTCGACATGGTTTCTGTGGAACCTGCGCCCCCTCCCCAAAACAGCTCCAACTCGGAGTTAGTTGTGTTAGAAGTCAGTGTGCGGGGGGGCACAGCTCCCCCCCTCAAAAAAAAACCCACTTCTTTTCTAAATGGCACAATGCCGACCGCAATTGCGATTGACATACAGCTGCCGCTGTAACGTTGAGTCAACATATTTTTGTCGAACTGGCATCGTAGATCCCTTAAAACCATATACTTTTAAAAAATATAATATTGGCAACTATGCCCAAGTTGGTGTGTTTCCATCTTGGGGTTAAGGTGACATCATGGATCTCTCAGACTTCGCTCTTGAGGTCCATATGATATATTCTTCCACCCTATCATTGGGAACATAGCCCTGTGGTGTATGGTTGCCCATACATGAGTGTATATATTTTTCAGTAGCTGCCTATAAAACCATTGAGAATAAGTGTTCCAATTTACAGTAGTGTTCTGGCCAAGATGGCTAAAAAACTGCGGAAAAGACATGACAAAACATTGTTTATTTATTTTAGAAGTTTTACCAGGAATGACATACTGTGCTGGTATTAGCTTGTTTCCAGATGCTTCTTGGGGGAAGAGGAAGGGGAGACTATAGTGCAATCACAAAACACAGTGTTCAGAAAATGCAGTAATACATAAATAAGTATAACAGAAATGAGCAATTCAGGCAATGCTTTTAGGCAGCAAATATGCAATACAGTAAAAATGCAGAAGAAGGAGACGGCCTACAGCGCAGTGTTAGAGATGGTTCTTGCGACGCTGATGACCTGGGTTCAGTAACAAGCCTGGAGCATCAGAGGGGCTGGCTAGAGGCGAGGTTGGATAGAGCATCATGGACAGCTCTCACCTCCGGGAAGGGGTGTCAGTGGCATCCGGCATTCGAGTGACACCCAGCGGAAGCTGAGTGTACACCAAGTCAGGACCTAACAGAGGGGGAGGCAGTGGCAAACATCTGAGGGGGAGTGCATGGGAGTACACACACCTGTGCGCGGACGTCATTGCACGTTTTCACTTCAGGGGGAAAATATACGAGAAAACCCTATGTGGCAGCTGTCACAGATTCACTCAGCAGGTCAGGCCCCGTACTCCCAAAGTGCCAACCTCTGAGCGCAGTCTTGTGAACAGTGTAACAGACAAGGTAACCCTCTTGATTGTTTTTGTGAGTTTGGATCGACCTTTGGTCTGGAGGGATTCAAACTGTTAACCTCTTGCTAGCCTACCCATTGCACAGGCTCAGATATATCTGTCTTCGGGGGCGGATATCATTGCCTACGTGCACCTAACCAGGTATTCAGAGATGAACCCTTTAAAACTTGTATAAAGACCTCAGATTTAAAATGCTTCTATTTCCGATTTGGTACCACCATACAAGCTATATGTCTGCTGAACCATAAATATTTCTTAGCAAAAGAAAGCAATTCAAAGACAGACCAGGTTTGCTCTAAAATTAGAGTTTTTACTAAAATATATAATAATATGTCAAACATACAATGCAGAACTCTTATAACACAAGACATACATATCTTTAAACAAAACAAGGTTTAAAACAGTGCAATTCCTACAACTATATTTAGATTTTGTCTAGCTTTCTAAATACCTGTTTTCAGTGCTCAGATGGTTCCTTAGTCAGTGTCAGATACAAAATGCCTCTCTATAGTGAAAGAGAATAATCTTTTCAAGTAGTATTGGCCAGCCCCTTTTGGATGAAGTCATCCAGCCCCTCCTCTGGTCAAATATCTAACAAAAATATATTTTTATACAACCACAGGATGTAATTTTATTAATCTATACTATATAGCTATACAGGATGTATTAATTCTGCAACCTTAGCATAACTCAAGTTTCAATGACATCTCTTTTGATCTCATGCTGTACCCTCTTCACACAGGCTCCATAGGGTCATTTACAACCTTACACCTCTATGTAACATCTTAGCTTGCCTTATTGCAATGTCACAAACCTAGTTTATGATTTTCTCTCTTAACAGAATTAACTTAAGAACTCTAATTAGCTCAGAGAAACAGGATCCTTAATAAAAGTCTTCCAGTAACACATTGTCTCTAAGAAGACTGAGTGTGTGATACAGTGCTGTCAGCAGTTCTCTTGGCCTGCATCTGTCAGCTAAAATCTTGGGGGATGAGAGAGGTCATTCCTAGAGCATCTGAATTTTCATCAGAGACATTAATACATTCTATACTAAAAAAAATATAATACAGCACTCAGAACTGGCTGTGTACGTCACAGCAGCAGCACCATGAAAGCCTCCTCTCCCCAGCCAAATGACACCACAGCCTAAGACCTGGGCGCAATAATGGTGGATCTCGGTCTCTGCTGCAGGAACCCTGCCATAGGAGTTAAGCTATGGGGCCTCTGTCCTGGGCAGCTGTTGGGGGGTGCTGGGTTGGGGGCACAGGGGAATGATATGAAGTATATCCCCACTTGCAGCATATTGTTAAACAGAATTTAAAAAAAGTGCAGAAGAGGAACAATATAAACAATATCAGTGTGCAGCGATGCAGTACTAAGGGTTGGGGGGACAGTGGAAGAAGACTGAGAGAATGAGGGCAGTGCTAATAACAGTGCATGGTGGAGGACAGCGGACAAAATCAAGGAGCCAGTGTCGGGGGCAGATGCAGAAGTGAGCAGTGACATCATGGAGGAGAGATTTCAGCGTGAAGGGAAGGAGGGAGTAGAACAAATGGAAAAAAGGAGAGAGACCCTGAGTTTAGGAAAGCAGAACGAGAATGCAGCTTGCCCAGCATGAAGTACAACATAGATGCTATGGGGAGGGGTGGAGAGAATCAAGATGTTCTTGTTCATTCCCTGCAGGGACTCATTGACAGGGTGGCACTGTGTCTCTCCAAGGTGGAGCGCAGCTTGGGTGTTCATTCTGACTGCTTACTGGCTAAGCAAAAACAGGAGGCAGATGTTTGCGTTTTATTTTGGTAACATCTCAGAAACATTGCTCAGTTGTCTCATTATCTGGCCAGAGTTCTCCCTGTATCAATGCATGCGTTCAGCTCTCCCAAGTTAGACAGTTGTACACTTGTCCTTTGCGGTGGCCTTTCCGAGAAGTTGGTTTCATGCCCATTCCTAGTACAGGCAGCTGTAGCTTAGCTGTTGATGCATTATGTTGAAAAACCTGTCACAGCCTGCCTAATAGTATGGATGGCTGAGGTGTTGACTGCCTTGCCTCCTGCTACACTGGGTTCGGGAATGGAAGCGGGTCACTCAGGAGCTGGCCTGGGGTGGTAGGATTGTCCTCCCTCTGGATGGTGGGAATGCATGTCCCGCGGGTTGGCTACCACCTGGAGGAATCTGAGTGTTAGCACTGAGGGACCATAAGACGTGACGGGAACCGGATCCTGGGGGCGTCTCCAGGGAGGTGGAGTATCCACATCATATCATTGCACTTGTGTTGGCCCCGGAGGAGAAACGAATGGGAAAAAGCCTTCAACCCCGGCACAGGGTGGCTAGTGCCTCACAGGTCCCGCACTGATGACTTGCCCCAGAGGGGTTGGGTGATAGAGCTCAGGGGACTGGTCCTAATGGGGACTGATCGAGAGAGACCAAGGAGAATACAAACTGATTTAACAAAAGAACAAATTTCAGATCTCTGGGAAACTTTTAAAAATTGAGTATTTCTAAAGGCATGGATACAGTTCGCTATCCACACTGTGTCAGTTCCACTGGAACTGGCTGATTCATCGGAAAGAAAGATAGTGTGAATGGGAACTGTATGAACATACAAACATACTGTATACCACTCCTAGAACTATGGATACAGGGGATAATGTATATTTACTCCCATTTCTTCTTATGTTTCACATAAGTTTCTGTATTTCTTTATTACTAAGGGCATTTAATGAACGGTGGAAGGTGTGATACATGGAGAAATGTTTTGGTTACATCAGGGACTGGGGACCAACCTGAGAGGATATGGGCTTCTACAAGGGAGATGATCTGCATCCTTCAAGGAATGGGGACTGCAGTCCTTGATGCAGGTTTAAATGCTACATGGATGAGCATTTCAACTAGGAAGGGAGGAGGCAGTAAAACCAAAAGAGGCAACAGTTGCCCCCCAAGATGGTAAAGTGTTAGGAACAGAAGACACGAGGAGAAATCCCCCCCAGAGCAGATGCACAAAAAGCAGGGACAGAAAAGAACAGGGGAATATAACTCAGGAAGGGGAGTACAGAAGATCGAAGGACCTGGAGTGGTAATCCCTTCTTCCCTCTCCTAACCCTACATGTCCCCTCCCACACTTGACCCTTGCCTTGTATGTCCTCTCCCACCCTTGACCCTCTCCTCCTCCTCCTCCCCTCCCCGTTTGTGCCACATTCCCTTCTCAGACTTGTCCCCCTTGCTTGCTATACTTCTGGGCTAAACATTAGTGACAATCCCTAACTTTCTGGGTGCAGCAGAATACCTTGAGTCCTTGTTCTGATGTTGATCACTGCTGTTCAAGTAACAACACACTTACTATGCAGTGTGAAATGACTGTATATAATAGTTCCCTGCTGTTGGTTTTCAACTTCTTGTTTACTTGTTGTACACTGTTTAAATCTTATGTTTTTTGATGGGGTACCTTTGTAAATGAGCTTCTAGCTCAAAGGTTGTATCCAAAGATTAAATAAATAAATAGATACATACATACATAGGATCTGTCCTCTGTTGATGCTCACTTCAGATAGTTTTTTACCACTTGGGCTTTTCCCTCCCCACCAGTTCCTGCAGCCCCCCATATCCTTCTTTTCCCTTACCTCATTCCCTCCTGGAGTTTGATTGTCCACCTGTCACTTCTCAGGAAACCTTGCTTGCTCTTTCCTTACCCAACCTGTTTATATTTCACGAGGGAGAGCCTGGTCAGCTTCTGGCTGGTACTGAAAGTCAGTGACACCGTTCAGATGATTTGGACCCACATTTCTCCATCTGTCATCTCCGACCATCGCCTACCTCCTTACTCACCTCCTAAACCTCTCCTCCACCCTTTGCACTGTACCTCAGTCTTGGAAGATTACCAAGATTCTCCCACGCCACAGTGGGGGTGCTCCCACCACTCCTGCTAACTTCCACCCTATCCTCCTCCCCTTTCTTGCAGAGCTGCAAGGGAAACTGGTCTACACATGGCTTATAGACTTCAGACACTCCTCTGACTTCCTCTCCCCCTTACAGCTTGGTTTTAGGAAGTACCACTCCACTGTCCATCTCCTTCCTGCTTCGGATCACTGACTCAGTCCTCTCTCGGACAGATCAGGAGCACATCACAGTGGCCATTTTAATCATTTTGGCCAAAGCCTTTGACTTGGTGTCCCATTCACTCCTCCTGGACAAGCTGAACTCTGCCATCCTCTCAGCCTCTGCTGTCGACTGGTTCCATGCCCATCTCTTGGGCCATTAGCCGTCAGTACAGGTAGGAGGTGCCCTGTCTGTGACCCTCCCCATGCCAGGATCCCACAGGGCTCTATTCTTGGACCAGTCCTATCTTCCAACTTCCTAAACAACCTCCCCTCTGCCTGTACCAGCTCGTATATTCACATGTATGCAGATGACAGAGTTCTGTACATTTCCGTTCCCTCGACTGCATCCGTGGAAGTCTCACTCTGACAAGACTTTCCCAGTGTTCTGCACAAGTTCCAGTCCAACTTCAGGTTAACATGAAACAAACAAACAAAAAAATAAACCGGTGTCAGTGACCTTTTGTACCAGTCAGAAGCTGGCCAGACTCTCCCCTGTTTTCTTCACGCTGGACGGCACCCCCTTGAGGTAGTCCTAACTTTCAAGTACCTCGGTGTGTTTAGATAGCAGGCTTGACTTCTGAACCCACATTAATGCCATCCATGCCAAACTCTGCCTCAAGCTTGGTGCCCTTTACCATAGCAAGGACTGCCTTTCTCCCCAGGTCTACTGGGAGTGGGTCACCAAAATGGTTCTTCCAGTTTTCAGCTATGTAGTGTGGCCTGGTGGACCACCACCTCTGCTTTCCTTGCCAGACTGGACACCTTCTGCCGCTTTGCTACCAACTCACCACCTCATACCCACCACTGTTCCCAGTACTCCTCCTTATCCATCCTCCCTCTTCTGTCACAATGCCAGTCCCACTGTGCTTCCATCATCTCTAAATACTGTTTTGGGCCCCTCTCTCATAGCTAGTCTCACCCCCGTGCCCCATTCCCTCCTCTTTCTGTTCCCTACCCTCAAGGGACCCTCACACCCTCTCTGTACCCCACGCTTCTCAGCTGGGAAATCTGCATTCTCCTGTTGACCCCCTTCCCCGGAACAGCTTCCTTCCTCCATCCATCTCTCCACCTCCCTTCCCCTCCATCATGTGCCAGCTAAAACTTCTCCCCTGCACCCCCCTCCCCATGCAGACCCTCTGCCTGAACCCTTCCTAGCCGCGTGGTATTGGCTATTTTGTGAGTAGTTTAATTAAACAATAATGACCTCAGAGCCAGTTATTTCCTAGAGATTAATGGCTGGGGGAAGGCCACCTTGAGCCACCCACCCAGCGATGGGTTAATCAAAGGAAATGACCATCTCTGGTCATTATTCTGATACAAATATTCATAGCCATGCCTTTGTTTATTTTTAAAATCTTTTTTTCTCTGTGCACACCGCCATAAATACCGACTTCATGAATATTCATTTGTGCATTGTTGCTGTGCCGGCGCTGTGCAACGCTGGCTACCTTGGCACCACAGATCAAAATTTGTGTCAGGTACTGCTATTTTTTTTTATCGGATGCACTACCGTGAATTTTGCAAAGTTGTGTACACAAACGTTTCTGTCAGGCTTTCTGTGGAAGTCTCTGCTTGACAACATAGTAGCAGGAACAGCCGAGCAGCTGCCTTGCTGGTCACTTCTAAGAGGTTTCAGACTGGCATGGCAGCCAATCAGCATGCTAGCTTAGATCATGAATAATTAATTAGACTTATAATTAGCCTTTTTCACTACTCCCCTGAAGACTAGGTCAGTCTCCGCTCATTCAGGCACTAAGTGCTTTTTGATTGTTTCCAGTTGCACAGCGGATTTGTATGCTAATTTATTTGTCGTCTGTTGCATGCAGCAATCGTGCTTTGTTTGTTCTGCACTCTTCTATTGCACTTTTTTGTCACTGTCATTGTAATCGCATTATCTGACTTGCTGTAATCTTTGTAATTGTGTTCTCCCCTTCCCAGGCTCCCTGGGTTACACCTGGAAACAAGCCTTGGCTCAGTGTGGCTCTCCCAGTAACCAATTTTTGTTTCTTTTTTTTTTTTTTTTGCGCCTTCAGACCACCTAGGTGCACCCTGCCGCCATCCCTTCCCCCATACTGCAGCCCCCAGGAAACCCGACATATCTCTTCGTCAGATGGGTTCCCCCCTTCCGAGGGAGAAGGTGCCGGTAGGTGCATCCTTACTGACCTAGGTGCTGCTGGGGTCAGTCCGGGCGATCCTGGACTTTGTGGCAATGGGTTGATCTGGGGGTGTTTTTTCTATTTTCTGGCCCACACACAACACTCAACCCTGATTGGGCCTACGTGGGACAGTGACCTTGTGCGGGGGCATGTCGAGGCTGCACACTCCATGCACGTCTCCCAATCCGCCGCCAGGTGCTGAGGCCCTGCCCACCCCCCTAGGAGGGAAGTGTCCAATGGATGCTCTAGATTCCCTCCCTGCCGGTCTCCGCTGCTGACACCTGGGCTCTGGGCGTGAACCCAGGTTGCCAGCGTGCCGCTCGGCGCCATGGAGCCGGTCTCAATATATATATAAATATGACTGTTGCCCCATATGCCTTATGTCTACTGGCAAGGGGATGCCAGTTGTTCCGGTTACCAGGCTGCAGAGGGTTGGTGAATTAAGCATGTGCTGCTGCAGCCACCTAGACATGGAATCCTCTTTTGAAGAATATCTGCTAGGCAGCCAGTTTCAGTTTTTTTTGTTTCTAGTAGTAGTAGAATTTATTTATTTTGGGCGCCCTTCCCAGTAGGCTCAGGATGCCCTTACAACAAATAAAACATACATAGCAAATAGAGAACAGTCAATATACAATATATAAAATTTTATAAAATCCCCATAAAGAGACCAATTCCCAGCTACTTTAAGACTTAACACAGATTCATTAAGTCCCAAAAGCTTGTTCAAACAGGAAGGCTTTGAGATGTTTTTTAAAAAACTCCAAGGAGGGCGCCTCCCAGAGGTACCCCGGCAATGAATTCCAGAGGACTGGGCTTCTATTTCAAATGCCTGATCCCTGGAAGATTTTAACCTAGCCCTGGGGACCTCCATTAGGGCCTCTCCAGCCAATCTAAGGGTGCGAGACAGGTTTTAGGGATGCAGAAACTCCTTCAGGAAGCCCAGACCCAACCCATGTAGGGCCTTATAGGTCAAAGAACCTACTTTAAAGGTGATGCGTCAGCACATCGGAAGCCAATGCAGTTTGTGCAACACCGGTGTAATGTGACTGAACCTCGAGTGTCCAGTCAGCAACTGGGCCGCTGCATTCTGTAGAAGCTGCAGGCACCACATCGCACCTCCTCTAACCCAGAGGTAGAGTGTGTTACAGTGATCGAGCCTCGAGGTGACGAATGCATGCACTGGCATGGCCAGGTCATCAGGGGAAATCAGGAATTTAATTTGGGCGATGTTCTGGAGATGGTAAAAACTGGACCGGGCAACAGCCAACACCTGAGCATCAAGTGTCAGCTCGTTGTCCAGAACAACGCCCAACTTCCTCACCTTTGGGGAAGCCTCCAGTTCAGTTGGGCCAATAAAAAGCGCCAACCTATCCTCAGAGGCCCCCACTCCTCCTCTCTGACCTGGCTCAGCCACCATCACTTCAGTCTTCCCCGGGTCAAGTCCCAGCCAGTTCAACGACGTCCAAGCCCAGATCTCAGCCAAGCAATCATGCAGCACGTCGACCGCATCAGATCTCCCAGGTGTGAAGGACAGGTGGAGCTGAGTGTCATCAGCATGGCAATAAAAACTCAGCTCATACCACTTTATGACCTTTCCCAGGGGCAACATGTATACTGCGAACATCATGAGGGAGAGGACAGAGCCTTGGGGAACTCCACAGGGCAAGTCCATCAGGCCAGAGGTATAATTCCTCAATATCACCCTCTGAGACCTGCCCCAGAGGAAGGACTCAAACCAGCTGATGACCTTGCCGGTGAGTCCTACGTACTCCATCAGCTTGTCCAGCAATACCCCATGGTCCAGTGTCAGATGCTGATGAGCGATCGAGGAGGACGAGAATCGATCAGTCTCTTCTGTCCCTCACTCTGAGCAGGTCATTCAGCACCTTAACCAGTGCAGTCTCCATGCTGTGCATTGCCCAGACTGGAACGGTTCGTAAATTTGGAAATATATGAGGTGACTCTTGAGCTGTTCCATGACCACCTTCTCAAGAACCATAGTTTGCCAAGACATCGGGGTCCAAAGATGTTTGTTTCAGCAGGGGCTTAACCAGATCTTGTTTGAAGGAATCTGGCAAAACCCCGGCTGACAAAGAACTCCCGACAGTCTCGGCAAAAACCAGACCCAGGACCTCGACGCAGCCAATAAGTAGTTGCGTCGGGCCTGGGTCTAGGTCGCAGAACGTTACTTGTTATTACTTAGTTATTACTTGGTTTTAGGGACAAAAGAAGGCCATGGCCCATCGAGATTGTCCCCCACATTTAGTGGGTCATTTCAGAACTCAATATAAGTTCTCCCTTATCCATAAATCCAAATTATTTTTAAAGGCATCAAAGCTACATATGGTGATTAATTCCTGGGGCAGAGTGTTCCATAGCCTTGGTGCCCTTATGGTGAAAAAATTTCTCCTTTTGTTAGTTTTAAAGGATTGTATTTCTAACTGCTTATTGTGTAATCTTGGGACTATCCTTCTAGTTGAATAAACGAGTCCACATTGACTCATAAGAGTGGGTGATTGACATAATTTATAGGTTAATAATAAATCACCTCTTTTTCTCCTAGTTTCTAATGAATGTAGACCAGTAAGTTTTAATCTTGTAGTCTAATCAAGATGTGTAAGTCTTGGTACCATTTTGGTGGCCCTTCTCTGTATTTGTTAAAGGCAAAATATATCTCCCTTGAGGTAGGGGTTCCAGAATGGGGAGCCATAATCAATATAAGGTCTTATAAAAGTCCTATACAGGGGAATAATACACTGTTCAGTACGGGTAATGAAGGTACGTTTAATTTGCTTTAAGAGACCGTTGGTCATTTTGGCTATTTTTATACAGTGTTCCCTAGATGTAAGTTTGTTGTATATAAATATCCCCAAATCTTTTTCACAACTCGATGTTTTAAGTTTAATATTATTGAGATAATAATCATGCATTGGGTTATTTCTTCCAAAATGAAGAACAACACACTTATCACGATTGAAAAACATTTAGTTCTCGGTTGCCCAGTGTTCTATTTTCCCTAGGTCAGTAACAAGTGTTTCCAGATTATTGGGGTCATTGACCCTAACCCCCAGTTTAGTATCATCAGCAAATTTTTAAATATAATTATTTGGTCCGGCTTGCATATCACTAATGAATAAGTTGAACAGTGTGGGTCCCAGCACTGATCCCTGAGGAACCCCACTTGTAACCAAGCCCCAGTCAGATAAAATGTTATTGAATTTGACTTTTTGGGTTCTACATGTAAGCCAGTTGGTTATCCAGTCAACAAGGTACATTGAAATGCCAAGTGTTTTTAATTTCTGTTAGACTTTGGTATGTGGTACCTTATCGAATGCTTTACTAAAGTCAAGTTGTATTAATCTGTAGAAATTCCATTATCAAGGTGTGTACTGATGATATTATAAAAAGCAATTAAATTTGTAGCACACGAGTGACCTGGCATAAAGCCATGTTGGGTTGAGTCTGCAATACTTCGGGTTTTAACCTCATCCTCTAACTTTGTTTTAATGATCCTCTCCATAAGCTTCCCTACAACAGAGGTTAAACTAGTGGGATGTTGGTTTAAGCCTCGAGATCACCCCACAAACCTTCTCCGTCGTCACTGGCCGGAACTCTCCCCAGGGCAACCGAATGCATCTGCCCGCCCGGGACCCATCACTATTGGAGGATGGTATTCCGCTTGGAGAAATCCCAGCCGTCATGGAGGACACTCCGTCTGAGAAGAACCGAGATAACTCCTCACACTTGTGAGCTGAAAAAGCTCTCACAGGTTCCAGACAGGCTGGATGTAATAGCCTGTCTACAACCCGAAAAAGCTGAGCCAGTCGGTTCTTCTGCGCTGCAATCACCCTGGATATAAAGGCTGCCATTTTTTGGGTGATTGCATTCTAATACTCATCGTAATGTTCAGTCAGAACCAGCCTGGCCTTCAAGGACCTGGTCTTCCTCCAGCACCTCTCCAGCCTCCGCCCCCTGGTTTTCAGTGTTCTCAGCTTGTCATCAAACCATGGTGAGCTGAGGTGCGAAATCAGTGGGCATACACAAGTCGGCGCCAAATGATCCAGAGCCTCCACGAAAACCTTGTTATAGGCCGTCACAGCATTCCCTGGACCGTCAGCGCAAGCCTCAAGCGCAGTCGAAATGTCCAGTTCTACCATCAGTCCTGCTAGTCGTAACCCTTTCAAAGGGTGGAACTGGACCATTTCCACAGGGGATGGGATATTTAGGGGGACTTTGAAGCTGAACCTGACGGTGCAATGATCCGACCAAACGACTGGATCAGTCTCGATTGTATCAATTTAGAGCCCCATGGAGAACACCTGGTTGAGCTCGTGACCAGAGCGGTGAATCCCGGCTGTGGTCTCAAGAGTAAGGCCCAGAGCCTCCATATTAGAAAGGAAGTCTCTGGGCCTAGATGGCACCTCATTGTCCACCCAGATGTTGAAGTCGCCGAGAATAAGCCATCTCGGCAACTCTAACACCCTCTCGGCGACGAAAACCGTCAACTCCTGCAGGAAACTCTGGGACCAGGAGGATCCTGAACTCCATTCTGGGACCCCCTCGCACAGCCAGACACTCAAAAGAACTGGTGTTCCCCACTGAGTGCACCACCAGGTCCAGCTCCGACCTTAAACAAATGTTCACCCCCCACACCTGAGTTCCTTCCTTGGGCAGCGAACTACAGTAAGCCCGGCTGGGACAGATGCCTGTAGCACAGGGCCTGAAGCATCCCCCAGCCAGGTTTCTGTAATGCATGCCAGGTCAACCGACGCAACAAGCTCCGCCATTATAGCAGTTTTGCTGGCCATCAACCTGGCATTGCACAACACTGCTCGAAGAGGACGAAAAGCTGAGGCCGGTCCCTCAGCTATCTGCCCTCTTGATCTGGAGGGCTCCCTGGGCAGAAGGACAAGGCACAGAGGACTGTGCTTCAATTGTCTTAGCAACCCAGGGCATCTTCTGGTCCTCAGCACCCGAATCAGCTCCCCGTCGGCTATATCCTTCTTCCTGTTACCCCCTCCCCCTTAATGGCCCTCCTTACAGTGCTTAGCTCCCCACATCTCCAAGAAACTGTAGCTGAGAGGGGTGGGTTGCAGAAGGGGCGTAAAGCTTTTAAAAGAGAGGGGAGTAACAGAGCCTAGGGGCCTGAGTCAGGAAACCCATCTCTAGTGTCTACTACTAAATACTCTACCAGTTCTACTGATGTACTAATTAAAAACACAGCAACTCACCCTACCACACACATTCACACAATCACTCACGCCTACACAGGTAACAAAATAAAACCCCAAATTCGAACACTATACAAATGACTATTACGAAATACCTTAACCCACAGTCCACCCAACAATAAAATGCAAAGTTCAATTGGGAGAGATCACCAGTCCTCAAAGCGATATCCTAACAAATATCCATTCAGTTCACCAGAACTCTAATGTTTGCAGTGTCATTCCTGGAGAGCAAAATTTCCACAGAATCAGAAGCCAGAGAAAGGAACAGTCAGGCACACTCCATACCCAAGCAACAAAAGACTCCCATCACTCAAGCTGCTTATTGGTACAGCAGTTCCCAAAATACAGGTCCCTCCAACCCTCTCACTGCTGGGGACTTCCTTCAGAGGTCAGTAGGCAATCATAGAGGGTACTGTAACATACTGAAATCATCTTAGATTTTTTCCACTGGACTCAAACAAGCATGCATGCCACGAACTACAGTATCTCAAGCCCCATTACAGTCCGAGCTAGCACTTATTGGGGTTCAGTTCAGGGTCAAACAGTGAATTCCTCGCTAAGGCTTGGCACCTTGGCAGATGAAAACAACTCACCCCCCTTTTTGGGTCCGTTTACAGAGTTTTCCAGGTCCACTAGAACTCCTGCGGATACCTCTGTGTTTTTCCAGAGGACAGGTCCCGTACAGCGTTCTCCCTCAGGGAAGAACGTGCAACCAAACACCACAGATCTTCCCTACCAAATGAAACTATGGCCAGGGTTCATTGCCGCGCAGTCCAGCTGGAAACGCAACACAGATGGCCAGGGGAGGCTCACACCACTCCCGAACGATCCACACCATCACCGGCCAGCAGCACACCAGGACCTCCACCAATAACTCGGACCACCTCCTCGGATAGCACTAGTCTACGAACCTCAAAACTGGGATCAAGGCAAGCTGTAATGCATCCGTTATCGTTCCCCAAGCACTGCTCTTCCATGAAACTGCTCCTGGGTTTACAAGTAGGTATACTACATTGCAGTGGTATCACCCTTACTAAAAACAATAAAACTTAACTCCTCACACTACTTCACTTAGTTCACCTAACTATACTTCCTGCCCTACACCTACAGTACTTCCTAACTACAGTTAAATCTTTTTTTTTTAACCCTGTGTTTATGCGCCTAATCTGCCTCCTCCCTTCACTCTCTCGGACATCCTTTGTGGACCCTCCAATCCCCACCGTGGTCTGCCCCTAGAGTGCCTCGTCCACACACTCCCCTGAAGACCCCCGGTATACCCCACCGGGTAGGGGTGGAGAGGGAACCCCCCCATGCTTACCTCTCTCCAAACCAGCATACTGTGTGTGTGTGTGTGTGTAGATCCGGCACAGCGGAGTCTGCCCTGACGAGCCCGGAGACATCCTAGGGAGGTGTTGTCGCCTAGGAGGGACTGAGGTGCTTTTCCGGTTTTTTCCCCCTGATGTCAGTGTGCAATGAGGGGCAATGAGCTAGGAGGCACGCTGAGATGTACCTCCTGCTCCTCCCCTCTGCTGACATCCACCCAATCCACTTACTGCTTCTCCACCTACTGCGCCATCCACCTGGGCTCCCCTAGGTGGCGGCATTGCAGCGGGAGCTTGCAGTTAACCCCCCTGGAGAAGGAGAGCTGCCATCGGGCGCCTATCCTTTCCTCACTGCCGACTTCGGCGACCTGCCTGCCCAGGAACCCAGGTCGCTGCATGGTGCGAGGTGTGTCGTCCTGCGCCTCAACCCTCAGTGCCACCGGGCTGGCTACAGTTAAATCAAATAATTTGCAAGCTAAAAGAGGCTAAAAAATGTGAAAATGGCACAAGATCTTCTCCCTCTTACAAACAGCAGCCCAGCATGGCCGCCATCTTGTTCTGAAAAACTTTCATTTGTTTAAAGCTTTTAATTAGTACAATTTAATTTCTATTAGTTTATTTTGTAGTCTTATATTTGCTGTTGAAGATTGCTGTAGTATTCACATTATAAATTGTTCTGAGTGGCTTATCACAGATGTGCTCAAAATTATCTGAAATAAATGGTAACACTAAGTTTCCTCAGCTGCACTGTCGTTACAGTGTAACTGCAGTTGCAGTGCAGTAACATGCAACAAATGTGTAACTACAGTGTAATTACCCCTGTTGAATGTAATTGATGATTACCTACCCCACAGTTACATTGAAACTGACACTTAAAGTGTGACCAAATAAAATATTGGGAGTACACAGGGAAAATGTTCTGAAAGCCTGAAGTACCCATCTGTCAATCATTTTACTATCCGAGTAGGCGGTGAAGCACTTTTGTGGGTACACTTCTGCTTAAAGCCGAGCCAGCAAAATGACCGTCATTGTGATTTGCATATACTACCCATGCTGCTTTGCATCAGGTGGGTATGTGCCATTTTGTATTTCTGTACTGTCAACAAGTCATGACAGTTTCAAAGTACATGTCATATGAGGAGAATTCTAACAAAAGGCCATGACAAATATGTATATCTTCTGTTGGGCCATTATCAGCCAGCCTTCAGATGCAGCCTCTCAATCTCATCGTGCTCCCACAGCCCCCCCCAGACACAGTGGTGCCTTATTAACTGGTACGTACAAAACGAGAGTAGCACCCTGAGAAAGTAAGGAAGTTTATAAGAAATATGGTTAAATAGTTGTAATGAGCAAGGGTGGAGCTTGTCATCTGGACAAGCACAGAGAGGCCTTCTTCCAGCTTCTAGTACCTGACCCATGGATGGGGAACTGCCCATAGTCGTGTGCACAAATATCTCTATGGTTCCAGCCTGCTCTTTTTTTTTTCTTGTTTGTTTAATTATCTTGTTGTCCCTTTCATTCTGAATATGTATACCTCTGTCTGTCCTAATCTCTTGTTCTGACTTAGGCACAGGTGCCGTTTTTAATACTGGCTCAAGTCATGCCTGAAAACGCCCCCTGGGACCAGTGCACCTACCCAATGACCGAGCAAACAAATCAGGATAAAAGTTTTTTTCTTATTGCAGTAATTGACTTAATTTAAGGTGGGAGGTGGGGAGCTGCAGGAATACAGACAGAAGTGTTGTAAGTTCTAGGATCATGGATATGTTGTTCTATCCACACTTATTGGCATGTCCTTCCCCTTTAAATATCTTGCCGGAAGATCTTGAAGCTGGCTTCTCCCACCCACCCGGGTGGTATAACCCTCGGCTCTTCCCCATGACGCCAGATCTTCCTTTCCGCTGGAAGATTCAGGTTCCCTCCTTCTCGCTCCCATGTTTAGTAGGCCCTGGTGCTCCAAAATTTGGCTTTACCGCCGATAAAGATTCTCTGAATCTCTCCTAAAGAATATATAATTGTGACCGCGATGGAGGACAAATCCTCGCCCGGGTTGTACCGGTGTCTGTGTGGGCAGAAGATATAAATGGACCCATATGCCACGTGCGTGTACTGCGTGGGTCTCGCCCATGATACTCAGACCTGTGACCTTTGCCGCTCTTTTCATCCTAATGTCCTGGATGACCGTCTTGCTCGCCTTCAGGTCGGACTTCCGGAAAAATGGCACCCACTGGTCAAATCAAAAGATGCCAGCCATGCGATCTCCATGGCTGTGGGGTCCGCGGAACAATTGGAACAGATGAAAGCCTTTGAGGAGGAGGCAGCTCGTGCTGCTGAGCTCTCTTCTTCGCCCTCAGTCTTCGTTCCTTTGAAACTGGGCTCATCATTCTCTGGTTCCTTCAAGGAGCTAGTCCAATCCCTTCCCACTCATGGGGAAGGCCCTGGCGCTCATATCTCCAGATCACATAAAAAGGAAATCAAGGAACTGAAAGAACCTACGTCTCATCGACGTCGCTCTTGGGACAGAGAGCGATCTCGGTCTCAGGAGTCTCCTGCTTCGACTTCGGTCGATGTTGCAGCCTCTGCCGCCGACCTCACGGTACCCACGTCAAGTCAGCCGGCCCAGATGCGGGACAACGATCCCGTCAAGATTATTCTTGACCCTGTTGGCCTGTTGTTGACCGAGGAGGCCGACAATTCCTTATTTAGGACTCCGGTCCTCTCGGACCTCACTGATGAGGTGACCCAGCTAGCTGGGAAGCCCCAGGTGGTGGTCATCCCTGACGTGGAAAAACCGAGGTTCTCCCCTTCTACTGAATGTCCCCGTCGATCCCCCTGATTGTTGATGTCTAGGTCTGGGACATCCTCGACCGAAAGGCCGAGGAAGTCGCGTAAGCGACATTCTAAAAAGTGGTGCTGCTGCCATTTGTCCTCTTCCTCCTCGGATGAGGGGAGGCTCTGACACAAGTTGCGTCGGTGCTATGAGGCTATGTTGTGGCAGAAGCTAGTTCTGTCCGGGCCGAAGGTCGTCCCTTCTACCCCGGCCATAACTGGCTGTTGCCCTTTAGGCCGTCGTCGACCACTGCGGAGTCAGTCGTCACACCCCGCCTGTGGAGTCGGCGATGTCCTCCCGACTCTATCAAAGCTGGTCTCCTCACCCATCTTGGTGGAGCCGCCACCTAAACAGCCACCCTTGGGGGCTCCTCCCAAGGAGTCTCAGCCTGCCTCAGGCCTCCCGCACAGGCTGTCCATCACTCTCACTCTCGACAGCCCACGGCGGGTTTCAAGTGACCCCAGTGGCAGACCACTTTACCCAGACTCTTCGGAGTTAGAGGACTCCAAGCTGGCATCTCGTTCTCAGGACAACGATGCAATGAGTCTTTACAGTGAGGAGGGGCCCACCTCCTTCATGGGCATCCTCCACCTCATCTCCGAGTCCACGGGGATGAAGTTGGAGCTCGTTGAGAAATGGGTAGAATACCCCTTAACTGACATCCTCAGAAGAGGGGATTCTCCGACAGAGGCCTTCCCGGTGGCTGAAGCCGTTGTGGGCCCAGTCCTGGAGCTATGGCAGCACCCAACCTCCTGCCCCGCACCTTCCACCAGGATAGCCTGCAAATACACGGTACCCACTGGCTCCCTTTCAGGGTTTACACAGCATCCCTCGGCTGAGGAAGTGGTGACTGAGTCTGTGTTTAGGCGAGTGGGGAATTCAGGAGGCATTGATAGACCACTGGACAAAGAATCCAAGAAGTTGGATCATTCTGCCCAAAAGGTCTATGCTGCCTCGTCACTTGGTCTCCGTCAGACGAGCTTGGCTGTGATCATGGCACATTTTTGTCACGCCCTGTTGGGCTCCTTAGATGAGGTGCTTCCTCACCTCCCTGCGAACCTTCAGACCACGGTCAAACAGGTTTGGGACCAGGGTCGGACTGTTGCTAGGCAGCAACTCCAAACGGCCTTGGACATCGAGGATTCCTGTGCCCATTCGGTAGCAGCCGCAGTCGCCATGCACCACAGAGCCTGGTTGCCGGTCTCAACTTTCATGGCCGACACCCAGCACAAGTTGGCAGATGTCCCGTTCCTGGGTATCGACTTGTTCGGTCCAGGGGTGGACGGTCACCTTGAACGTATCGAGAAGTCCAGTACCACATTGGACTCCACTATGTCTGCCCAAAAGGAATCCCAGGGTTCCAGAAAGGAGAAGAAGAAGGCCTTTTGACCTTCTGCCCCAACGGCCAAGCAGCCCCAGTTTCAATCTGGGCATTAGCAGCAGGCCCAGTCTTGGCGCCTCAGTCAGCACGCAAACCGGGAGGGAAAGGTCCAGGTGGTCCTGCTACCGGACCCTCCTCTTCCAGGCCTGCTCAGTGACGGGATGGGGGTGACCAGCCCCATACCCATCACGCCTGCTCTGGGTCCTCACGTGGGGGGCTGGCTCTGCCACTTCCTTTCCGCTTGGTCAACTGTTACCATGGACAGGTAGGTGGTGGAAGTGGTTAGTCAGGGACTGCCTCTAGAGTTTGAGCAATGCCCGACAAACCGAGACCGTGTCCCACGCGAGGAAAGGGTATCAGTTCGTACTCAGTCGGCTCTTCGAGACAACATTGCCCAACTCCTCCTCAAGGAGGTAATGGCTCGAGTCACAGATTCCCCAGTCAAGCCAGGGTTCATTTCCAGGTGCTTCCTGGTTCCAAAACGGACGGAGGTCTGGCGCTCCATTCTGGATCTGCACAACCTGAACCAGTATCTCAGGCCGCGCACCTTTCAGATGGTAACCCTGTCCCAGATCATACCATCTCTCGAGCAAAACATGTAGTTCTGCTCCTTGGATCTTCAGGACGTGTTCTTCCACTTCCTGATCCATCCATCACACGGAAGCTTCCTCTGCTTCTGAGTGGAGGGAACCCTCTACAAGTTCCAAGCCATGCCATTCGGCCTGTTATCGGCCCCCCATGTCTTCACCAAATGCATTGCAGTGGTAGCGGCCCATCTTTGGCATCGATGAGTCAGAGTGCATCATTATCTCGATGATTAGCTCATAGTGGGTCCCGCCAGGTTGGAGGTGGAGAGGTCCAGGGATCTGGCCCTCCAGACCTGTCTCGAACTTGGCCTCCTAATCAACAAGGCAAAGTCAAAACTCGTGCCTTCGCATGTGATCTGCTTCATCGGAGCAGAGCTCAACTCTTGCTGAGCGAGAGCCTGGCTCCCGGCGGACAGGGCGGAGGTTCCCTCCCCCTTTGCCCAGTCATTTCTGGTTGGGCAATTACGCCCTGCCCGGGACTTCCTGCATCTTCTGGGTTACATGGCAGCCTGCACCTCTGTGGTCCATTGAGCTCGGTGGCATATAAGCCCCATTCAGTGGGGCTTGTCCAGCCAGTGGTCCCAGCATCAGAGTCATTTCTACCAGCCGGTCACAGTAACTCAGAGGCTTTGGGACGCTCTCCAATGGTGTACTGTCCCGTAACACCGGCAGGGAAGAATCCTGTTTGTCCACCCCGAGCCGATGGTCATCCTTACGATTGATGCCTCTGTCATGGGCTGGGGAGCTGACATGGGGAGCCACGGGCTCTGTAACCTCGAGGAATCCTGATGTCACATCAACCTGTTGGAGCTTCAAGCGCTGACTGCATTAGCTCCGTTTCTGCGGGGTCAAGTTGTCCAGGTCTAAATAGACAATACCACAACCATGCACTACCTCAACAAGCAGGGTGGCACGCACTCCTGGCCCCTGTGCAAGAAAGCGCTCTGCATCTGGACACTCGTGAGCCGTCTGAATGGGGATCTCCTCACCATCCATGTGGCAGGATGCCTCAGCTGTGTGGGTGAGGCGTCCCATGAGTGGTCTTTTCATCCGGAGGTAGTCCACAGTCTGTTCTCCCAGTGGGGCACCCCTCAGGTGGACCTGTTCGCCTCCAGGGAGAACATAAAGCTGAGGCTGTTTCATGCCCACCCCCCTCAGCAGGGCTCGCTGCAGGGGGATGCCTTCTTGAGGCCATGGACCCCAGGCCTCTTCTACGCTTTCCCTCCATTTCCCTTGGTACACAAAGTGCTTCTCAAGGTGAGGGGGGACAAGGCGAAGGTGATCCTGGTAGCCCCAGATTGGCCAAGCCAGTTCTGGTACCCAGATCTCCTCAGCCTCAGTGCCAGGCTCCCGAGGCATCTCCCAGCTTGCCCGGACCTGATATCAGTCAGTCAGTGGAAGGTATTCCATCCAGACCTTCAATCCCTGCACCTAACAACCTGGTACCTGAGCGGCTAGAGTTCCAGGCTTTGGGTCTTTCCAGCGATGTACTCAACGTGGTTGAGTCATCCAGGAAACAGTCAACCAGGAGGTGCTATGCCTTCAAATGGAAAAGGTTTTCCATTTGGTATCAGGGCAAGGGCTTAGACCCTAATTCCTGTCCTGTGGCCAATATCTTCAACTACCTTTGGTCCCTCTCCAAAGGAGGTCTCCGGACGACTACCCTTGAGGTGCACCTGGCAGCGCAGCCATCTCCGCTTACTGGGCACGGACCGGTCAGCAGGCGGTGGCACAGGAGATGGTGGTCTGGTGCTTTTTCAAGGGCCCTGATCACATATCCCCTCTGGTGCATGAACCTTCAACTCTGTGGGATCTACTGCTGGTACTGGCAAAGCTCATGGGCAAGTCATTTGAACCAATGCACAGGTGTGAGATGTCACATCTGTCGTGGAAGACCGCCTTCTTGGTGGCCATTATGTCAGCCAGAAGGACGGGAGCCCCAGGCGCTCTCGGTGGAGTCTCCTTATTTGGTCTTCCATAGGGACAAGGTTGTCCTGTGCCCCAACCCGAAGTTCCTTCCGAAGGTTGTGTCAGAGGTTCACCTTATAAGGGTGTTAACTCTGCCGGTGTTCTATCCGAATTACACCTTGGAGGCCGAGTACAGGCTCCATACTCTGGACCTGAGATGAGCGCTCTCTTATTATAAGGAGCAGATGGTTGAAGTTCGGGGAGAGATTCGCCAGCTGTTTGTCACCTACTCAGAAGCCGCACCTGGCAGACTAGCAGCGAAGTGGACGAGTGGCAGATGGATTACATCATGCATTGATCTCTGCTATAGGTTGGCGGGTAGGGAGCCTCCTGTAGGGCTAAGAGCTCATTTCACCCACCATACCGATGCGTCGGTACATAAATACATAGATACATAGACAGTGTCGGCAGATAAGGGCCTATGGCCCACCCAGTCTGCCCATTTGAGCTTGTAAGTTCAGTTTATGTTTTCCTAGAAGTCTGTTGCCCCTTACCCCTGACCTCCAGAATTCCTTTATGTCTATCCCATGCATTCTTAAATCCCGTGATTGTTTCAGCCCCCACCACTTCCTCTGGCAGGGTGTTCCACTTGTCCACCACCTGTTCTGTGAAGAAATTTTTCCTCACATTTCCTCTGAATCGTCCTCCCTCCAACTTCATCCCATGCCCTCTAATCCTGGAACATCTTTTTCGCTTAAAAATAGTGTATTTCTGCACCCTGTTCCTTCCTGTAAGATACTTGTATGTCTCTATCATGTCCCCTCTCTCCCTCCTCTCCTCCAGGGAGTACATGTTCAGTTCCTTCAACCTGTCCTCATAGGACTTGTGATGCAATCCATGTACCATCTTAGTTGCCCTCCTCTGAACCTTCTCTACCCTGTCTATGTCCTTACGTAGGTAAGGTCTCCAGAACTGTACACTGTACTCCAGGTGGGGCCTCACTAGTGTCTTGTGTAGTGGGATTATGACCTCCCTTTTCCTGCTGGTGATGCCCCTGCCTATGCATCCCAGCATGGCTGCCTTTAGTGACGTTCCTATCCAGGATAACTGCAGGGCTGCTACCTGGAAGTCAGCAAACACCTTCATTACCCATTACCACATTGACCTTGAGTCACGCCGGGATGCTGGTTTTGGAGCCTCAGTTCTTCAGTCTTTGTTCCCCAAGTAAGGGGTGTGCACCTTGCCCCCCTCCTCCCGGAGAACTGCTAGGAGTCTGCCAGTAAGTGTGGATAGAACAACATATCCACGATCCTAGAAAAACAGGTTACTCACCTGTGACATTAGTTCTAGGAGTGGAATATGTTGTTCATCCACACTGACTAACCTGACTTCCCTGGCCTCAACGCGCAACCTAAGCTTCCTGCGAGCAAGATCTGGCATCGTGGGGCGGAGCCGAGGGTCATACCACTCGGGTGGATGGGAGGAGCCAGCTTGAAGACCTTCTGGCAAGATATTTAAAGGGGAAGGGCATGCCAATAAGTGTGGATGAACAACATATACCACTCCTAGAACTACTGTTACAGGTGAGTAACTTGTTTTTTTACACCAGACCATATGTAAATGTACCGGGTTTCCTGTATTTCAGTGGAGGTGTATAATTGTGGTGTCGGAAGCTCTGACTGCTCTCAGTGCCTAGGAAGGGCAGACCTACGGCACAGCTGTTCCTGGTGGGAGGGCAGCTGTAAGCAGCACAAAGAAACGGGACCAACCTATGACAACTGCCCTGCTCCGGAGATTTGGAAGGTAAGATCACTGCAGAAACTTTCAACATTCCTCTCTTGGAATTTGTGGAGAGACTACTGTATTTCATTTTGGTTTTGAGTCTGGTATAGCACTTGGAATACTTTAAACAGTTTATAAAAAATAGGCATTATGGAATTATTTTAGGGGATTTAGAAAAGTTGAGTTAGAGAAGGCACTTCAGAGTAAAGGGCTACTGAGCCAGGATGAAAAAACGCAGTGTTCAGAGACAAAAGCTCGGCTGCCTATACCTCAGGTGAGGATTTGTAGGGAAAATAAAAAACTAACAATCTGGACAGCATTGACATACGTCACTCACTCTAACCTTTTTCAAAAAGCGCATGCATGCACAAAATGTTGGATGGCCAGGTGGCTAATTGGTTTGGTGTTTTTGTAAGTAAAAGTATTTATGAATATCAGCGTTATCCAGATTGTTGTTTTTCTATGAATCCTCACTTGAGGAACGGGAAGCTGAGCTTTTGTCTCTGATTTAGAAAAGTTGCCCCCTTCCATGTTTGTTCTCATTATTAAGAAATACATATTTGTTTTTTAAATATATGTTTTGCAAGCACAGATGATGATTGACTGAATGAGTTGTAATAGGAGGTGTCACACAGGGACATGTAAAATGATACAGAATACCAAAGCCCAGATGTTAAAATAATTTAAATATCCAAGTAAAAGAGGACTCTGCTCACCAGTATAAAGATTCAAATTACCCAACATTCCAAAATAAAATTGCATTCCAAGCTATTTTTCTTTATTAATAAAATAAGGATAATAATAAATTTTATTTTTAAAGCGCCTTTCAGATTTTCAAGGCGCTGTACAAAACACATAATATAGATCAAACATCATAATTCAGTATAAAACACAGATAAAACTACAGTTTCATCAACAACTTGAGCATATATATATATATATATGTAGATAAATATATATAGAGGATAATGTATGGTCCTCTATTGGTAAGCGGTCTGCTAACTGCCAAGAGGTCGCCAGGGTGACTGTGTAAACCTTAAGAGCGAAGCTCGAGAGATTTACATCGTCATGGCAACCTCGAGGCAGTTAACAGTAACCGGTTGCTGATAGAGGGACCATACTTTATTTTTTATAGTGTATGGTCCCAAGAAAAAATGAAAACGCCTCCTTACTTTTGAAAATATAGTCACCGTCGTGGCTGTTTAGTCTTTTCCTTACCGCTGCGTGCATCCGTCGGTTTCCCCAGTGAAAAAAAAGGCGCACACATGTGCAGACCAATCCCCATTGTTAACCTATCGATGTGACGTAGCATCGATAGGTTAACAACATTTATACATCAAAATGATGGTATAACAACCTTAGGAAATGATGATTTCCTAAGGGTAACAACGTTCTACCATACATTATAAATACATATGTGGGATGCACAGTGACTTTACTCAGAATATACCCTTTATTATCATGAATGAGGGGGCAGGACCATAACTCACGAGTGGCAGAGCTACGAGTGAGTTCTGAAAGCCCTGCACCCTCACAAGGGATGAATAGCGTCATTATTTGTCCAATTTATGTAATGCATTCAAAATTGTAGAGCTTGCAAATTAGTTCTTTTAACGAAGATGTAATTGTTTCTGTTTGTTATCCCTGCTCTTGCTTGATAACTGTAGAGACCATTGTGATGTCATCAGGTATTGTGCAAGCTGCTGTCCCGTTGGTTAAGAGCTGCTTTGTGACCAATCTAACATGGAAATAGATGCTGATGACCCACCTAACATTGAAATAAATTATTTATTTTCATTTAGAATGTTTCAGTGGCCAATATAAATATGTGCACGGTGTTATATAGCGAATATTCAGTGACCTGGCTCAGAATATTATTTATTTCAAAAGTTTCACCAGGAAAGACACACTAAGGTCCGGCCGATGGTGCTGAGGGTTGAGGCGCCACGCCGGCGACCCGGGTTCGGGAATGAGCCTGGGCCGCTGGGGGTCGGCAGGGGGGGAAGAGATTGAGTGTCCATAGGACTGCTCTCTCTTCCCGGGGAGGGTGTGGGGAAGCGGTTGCTCCTGGAGTGGCCTCTGGTGGCTGTCGGAGGCACCCAAGTGTGGCAGCGCAGCGGAAGCATGGAGTGGAGCTGCGGCATAATGTTGCCTTGCCAAGCCGCACTCTGAGGGGTAGGATGAGCAACCATAAGTAAAAAAATACCTCTCCTGCATGCAGTGTGATGGCCACCAATGGACGACCTAATCCAGTGGGCCAAACAAAGTCTGACGAATGGAGACGAGGATTCATGGTGATGTGGTCTCCTCCTCCAGTTCCCTGCCGCCGGGGGGGAGGGTGGCCCCCGTGAGGGGATAAGTTGTGGTCCTCCTCACTCCGGCCATCGTGGCGGAGGCTGGCTCCACCAAGGGGTTAGTTGAGCGTCTGCGTAGAAGGCTTGATGGGGGGGAAGTATGCCCCCGCAGCAGCGAGAGTATAAAGAAAATTAAAAAAAAAAAAGGAAAGACACACTAAGATAGCAGCTCATTTCCAGAGGTGTCCTGGGGGTGAGCGGTAAGGGAGATAGTTCAAGAGGAGAAAAAATAAATAGTATTAACAGCATTACATACAGGTACCTTACAGGGAGGAACAGGGTGAGGGAAAACACTATTTTCCAGCGAAAAAGATGTTCCTGGATAAGAGGGCATGGGATGAAGTTGAAGGGAGGGTGATTCGGGGAAACTTGAGGAAGAATTTCTTCGCAGAAAGGGTGGTGGACAACTGGAACACCCAACCAGAGGAAGTAGTTTGGGCTGAAACAATCACGGGATTTAAGAATGGGTGGGATAGACATAAGGGAATCCTGGAGGTCAGGGGAAAGGGGCAACAGACTTCTAGAAGAACGTAAAGGGAACTTACATGCTCAAATGGGCAGACTAGGTGGGCCACAGGCCGTTATCTGCCAACAGTATCTATATATTTATGTATCTACATATAAAAATAGAAGTCATATACAGCAATACAGTATATCAAAGAAGCATTATCATAAACATTGTAAAGCAAGTAAGTACAACATGTACATGTAGTACATACAAAATTGAACTTTGGTAGGCAGAGGAAACCACTCATACAAGCACAGGAGGGGAGCAAAATGCCAGGGCAGCATGAGCTGGAGGAGGGGAGAAGTCAAGACGGTAGAGGGTCATGGACAGTTGCAGGTGGGAGTAGAGAAGTCATAAAGAAGAGACTTAAGGGAGAAAACAGGAGGCAGAGTGGATTGAAATGGGAAGGGTAGACCACAGTTTAGGAAAGTGATATGGGAAGGCAACTGGACCAACAGTAGATTTCCTAGATGGAATAGAAAGGGAGTGGGAAGCATTGCTGCGGAGAGGATCAGGGGATGGAGGAAGAGAAGACAGTAGGAAGGTAAGGTAGGAGGGAAGGGAACCAAACCAGAATTTGGATATAAAGGAGGCACAGTTAGAAAGATGCCTGGCATCAAGAGATGGGAGGGAAAGAGCAGAGTAGAATGAGCAGTGGTGGGTATGAGGGAGACAGTCTAAGGCAGAATGACAAAAAGAGTGAAAAGGGGAGTCCAGCCTGGCAAGGGAGGATTTGGAAGCTCCACATAAACCATGTAATCATAGTCAAAAATAGGGAGAATCATTTTAAAATAATCTCTCAGCAGGCAGGAAGCGGTATACACGCTTCATTCTTGTACTGTGCACCAAGCTTGGGGTGGAGCTTGTGGCGTATAGCAACAGTGGGCACCAAGAAATCAAGATGTTGATCTAGGCAGACCCCAAGGTACTTAAAGTAGGATACATCCCCAGTCATAGCACCATTAGGGGTGTGGAATAAAGGGAGGAAGGGGAGTCTGGTAAGCCTCTGCTGGGTGCCAAAAGTCATAGAAACTTTTTTCGGCATTGGGGGACAGTTGGTTAGACCAGAACCAGCACTTAATGTTGCCAAAATCCAGCTGTAGCTGGGAGGTGAGGATATAGGAAGAGGAGACAGATGCAAAAAGTACTGCATCATCTCATCAGTTTATGTATGAATGGATGCGGAGGAACAGAGAGAGAGGGGTGGTCAGTCAAGATTATGAAGAAGGAACTAGGGCCCAGGATAGACCCTTGAGGGACACCTGAACAGATGGGGAGTGGGGAGGAAATGGCGATCTTACTTCGAGAGGGCTCTTGCAGTAGGTAATTACATGTAGGACTGACGTCGGCAGGCGGCAGGACCCCACGGAAAAATTTCCAGCTAGCAGTCCCGGGCGGACCGCCCACGCCAGGTGACCCGGTGTCGGACTGACGTCGATATAAAGGCGGTCCCAGATGCCCGCCTTCAGTTCTTTCCGCGTCGGCTCGTGCAGCACCGCGGTGAAGTTCATAAAGCTGAGTCCTGTTCTACCGTCGTTTTTTCGAAAAGTATCAGTATTTTGTTTTCTTCGTCAGGTGAACATTGTATATACGTCCCCTTCAAAAATAAATGCGACTAAATGCGAACTGACTCCTCACAAGGATGGTCACTCCCTCTGCCTTTTCTGTTTAGGCCCGACCACGTGGTCGACAAGTGCCCGCACTGCCTTCATTTCAACGCTGCCACCCGCCAGATGATGCCAGCAGTCTCTGAAGCCCATCTCCTCAAAAGAAGATGTCCGCAATGGAGAAGGGTTGAAGAAGCTTGACGGCGTCGACCTCCCCTGAAGGAACACAAAGCGGGACAAAGAAAGGCACGGGAGAAGGCCTCCTCCTCCGCAACTCTGGCGGGCAGCGGCGGTAACGTCCCTCAGGGGTCGTCGATGGCAGCCTCAAGGCTTAGGAGGCGTCAGCCCGGCCGTTAGGTTGGCGTTCGACCCCGGGTACATCCGGGCAAAGGCTTCTGCCCCAGTACGCGCCGAACTGCGGCCCTACTGGTGCGGGCACCTCCCATAAGCGGACGTCGGCTTCTCCGGCGTCCGCGCGGAAAACGCCGCTAAAGCCCGACCCTTCAAGGGTGCGCCGGCAGTGTCCCCCTCAGACTGGGCCTCTTCCCATCCTCGGCTCGCCTCCGACGAGGGACCCCCGAAGTCGGACACCGGCTCCTCTGGCATCCGCCGGGATTCGGCCCTAAGTCGCACGTCAGCCCCTCCAACATGCGCTGGGCCTCGGAGCCTATGGCAGACCCAGCTCCGTCTATCGTCTCAGGTTCCCCTCAGCTTTTGCTGCCGTCCGGGAGCCCGAGTCCCCCCTGCCTGACCCCGGGGACTTTTCCCCTCCATCCCCGGGCGAGGCTCGGGATGCTGCTCCACCGTCGGATCCCCTTCCTACAGAGCCGGATCTGACGCCGGCTCCCCGGACGCCGGTTCCGACACTGGCGGGGGATATTCCTCTCCCATCGGGCCCTCCACCCCACAGGCCTATCACGGTTGATCCACCCGTGGAGTTTCCTACTGGGCCGACTGCTCCAGCAGTTCCTCCGGTACCTGGGTATCCGCCATCTTATCCGACGCCAGTTTACCTAGGTCCACAGTATCCTGCGCCACAGTACCCGGCGCCGACTCCACTGACGCCACAGTACCCGACGCCGCAATACCCAGCTCCGGTATTCCTGCAGCCGGGTTACGGATACTGTCCTTACGGATTTCATCTGTACAACTATCCCCCTCCTCCTCCTCCTCCACCGCCCCCTAGGCTGCCGGTGGATCTCCAGGAGACTCTGGCCTCCTGGTGGGCTGAGCCAAGGCTCAGCTCACCAAGGAGGTCGAGAGCTGCCTACGGTGACGGTGCCACCTCCGGCTCCCGTACGCCCCAGATGGCACACTCCCTCTCCGCCTCCGGATTCCTGGGCTCTGCCTTCGGGATCCAGAGAGGGGCAGGACACGCGTCCAGGGATCCCCCCTAAGGAACCCGTTCCTCCCCCTAGACGAGCTAGGGAGTCTTACTCTGCTTCAAATTCCTCTTCTTCTTCTCCTCCTCTCTCGGACTCCTCGGATTCCTCCGATGGTTGTTCCGAGAAAGACGATGAGCCTCGCTCTCCGTCCAAGCCCCGGCCGAGGACTCCTCCGAAGTCTCCTCCAGAGGATCCTTCCTTCATGGAGCTGCTCAGGAAGATCCAGGAAGTCCATCAGTGGCGTTCCTTAGAGCCATATCCTCAGCAGGTTAAACTCGCCGAACATCTGGATTTGCCCATTATGGCCCCTACTCTAGTGCCACCCTGGATCGAGCCTCATGCCCACCTTGTTTCCACCATTTGGAAACAACCGTCGGCTTTAGCCCCTCTTCCTCGGAAGTCCAACAGGCTATACCAGGCTCCGGAGGGTGTAGACTGTTTAGACTCTCACCCCCGTGCAGACTCGGTTGTGATTAGCGCCGCTCCCGGCCGGTCAGCACACCTGAAACATTTGAGCTTGTCTCCCCCGGATAAGGAATCTCGCCTTCTGGATCAGTATGGAAGGAAGATTTACGCTTCTTCCACACTGGGGATTAGGGCTCTGACATATGTAGCACATATGGGGGATTACCAGAAGGCTGTCCTTACCCAGGCGGAATCCAAGATTGACTCCTTGCCTGACTCCCAAGTCAAGCAGGAGTTAGCCGACCTGGTCCATTCTGCTCTTTCGGCCAGTCGTCACATTCTGAGGATGACCTATGACGCAGTGGACACCACAGGACGGAGCTCTGTGTTCGCCGTAAGTCTTTGGCGTCATGCATAGCTCCGTGTGTCAGGTCTGGTCCCGGAGGTACAATCAGCAATCCAAGAGGCACCTTTCAGAGGTTCTGTGCTTTTCGGTGGTGATGTCAAGGACATCATCACTGACTTGCAGGAAAAGGGGACGGCCCTTAAATCTGTTGATTCAATGTACCGTCCCCATCCCTACTCAGCGCCGTCCCTTTCGCAGACGCAGCCGGCCTCAAGCGAAACCTCAGGGAAGGCAGGCCACTAAGCGTCGGGCTCCCACAGCTGCCAGGCCCCCACGCCCAAAAAGCATCGGGCCCCAGCTGCTGGCCTCACACCACCACGACTCCTTCCCTCCCACCGCCTTCGGACTCCCCGGAGGAACTGGTAGGAGGGAGATTCTCCCTCCCCTTCCGGGTTGGGAGAGGATAACATCGGATTCATGGGTGCTTCAGATCATAGCAGAGGGGCACTCCATAGAGTTTCTGCAGAAACCTCCACATCATCCCCCTCTGAATTCCTCTTGCTCAAGGGACCATCTTCCTTGGGTCAAGGAAGAAATTTCTGCTCTCCTCGCAAAGCAGGCCATAGATCCCGTCCCCCTTCACCTTCACGGGACGGGTTATTATTCCCATTTCTTCCTTGTACCAAAGAAGACGGGAGATCTCAGACCCATCCTCAATCTCAGCTCCCTGAACCTATATGTGGAATACAAGAGGTTCAGGATGCTCTCCCTTCAAACCCTCTTGCCCCTGCTTCGGCCGGGCCGATGGCTTTATGCACTGGATATGCAGGATGCGTACCTGCACATCCCTATTCGCCCTTCGCACTGAAAGTACCTCAGGTTTGCGTTCCAGGGGGACCACTACCAATTCTGGGCACTCCTTTTGGCCCTTCCTTGGCTCCCCGAGTCTTTACTAAATGCCTGGCGGTGGTAGCGGCCCACCCAAGTGCATGTCTTTGGGAGTTCAGGTTTCCTTACCCGACGACTGGCTCCTGGCGGCCCTGGGTCCAGGAGGAACCCTGCATTTTCTCCCCTCACCCAGCAGGTTTTCACTGGCCTGGGTATCACCATCAACGATTCCAAGTCTCACCTGGATCCTTCCCAGAGACTCCAGTTCATCGGGGCAATCCTCGATACGACAATGTGCAGGGCCTTCCTGCCTCCGGATGGGGGCCCTCCCTCCAGTCCCAGATTTCACTTTTATCAGACACTGGGAGGGTTCAGGCGGTGATGGTGCTTCCGTCTCTGGGGCTTATGGCGGCTGCCATCCCGACGGTTCCGCGCGCGCGCCTCCACGTGAGGATCTCTCAGTGGGATTAACTGGTAGACGACCTAGATCATCTGGTACTGATCTCCTCGCCGATGATAAGAGACTTGCAATGGTGGATGGTTCGAGAGAACCTCTTCCGGGGGGGTCCCCTTTTTTCATCCTCCCCCCGCTCAGACTCTGACCACGGACGCTTCAGGCGAAGGTTGGGGAGCCCATCTGGGTCCTCACACAAACCCAGGGCCTATGGTCAAAATTGGAGTTAGTTCTCCACATCAATGTGCTCGAGCTTCGAGCAGTACTGTACGCTCTCCAGGCCCTTCACCAATACATCCTTCCCGGTCACCTAGTCGTCCAAACAGACAACATGTGCGTGGTGTGGTACATCAACAAGCAGGAAGGGACTCGGTCCTACCCGCTATGCAGGGAAGCGATGAGGGTTTGGGAATGGGCAACTCTTCACAACCTTCACCTCACGGCGATCCATGTTCCGGGAGTTGACAATGTCCTGGCAGACAAACTGAGTCGTTCTTCGGCTCTGCCACATGAGTGGGAACTGGACCAAAAAGTTCTAAAAAGCATCTGCCAGATCTTCCCTTGTCAATCTTCACCATTCATTACTTCCTGGTGTAAGCCGGATGGCGCACCTATCCGAAACTTTTTTAAAGTTGCCCTATGACCCCACCCTCGAGAAGCGGCGTCATACGCGGCGGCCGTTAATGAGACCGACTCCTCCTCCAACTCAGTTCTGTTTCTCCGCCGTCGAGGCAGCACCCTGTTCGCGGTAGCTAACGAAAGTGCGTATCCGACCCTTTTCTACACTCGCGCCTACGGTAAGACTGTTCCTTTTCTTTCCCTTTGTGCGGCGCGGGTGTATTCCGACTGTGTTTAATCTTGTTTATTTGGCATTGATGTCCCGGTTCTGGGTGAAACGTTCTTCTAAGGCGGGCGTGCCTATGCGTCGGTGCTCCCTGCGGCGGCATTTCTCCGTCTCGGACCGGCGTAGCGTCTGTCGCCGTTGCCTGGGACCCAACCATAATATGGATTCGTGCGGCGCTTGTTTCTCGATGGACCGTCGCGTCCCCTCGAAGTCCAGCAGTACAAGCTCGGCTGAGGCCCGCGCCCGACTTTCGGGAGACGGCGTCGCTCGCGGGAATCTCGGTGAGATCCTTAGGCCTTTCCCGGGTCCCTCCGGGCCTATACGATCCGAGGAGGAGGGTCTCCTCTCCCCTTCTTGCGAGGGGGCCCTTCCCCGGTGTTGGGGAGGCGTCGTAGCCCCTCCGGGGCGCTGCGTGACACCGCCTCGGCAGTCACCTCTTGGAGGTGCAGAAGCTCCCCGTGTTGAGGCCCTTGGCTGGGCCTGGCTTTCGGGTGGACCCTCGGCTTTGTCGCCTCGCCCGGCGCCATTTTGAATCAGCGTTCGCGGTGCGGTAATGTAGCGCCGTTCAGCGCCGTTTCAGATCCCAGCTGCTCGCGGTGCGGTGATCGAATGGCGCCCGTTCGTAAAGCCGCCGCTTTAGATCCCCAGCGCCCGTTCGCGCCGGTGATCGAAAGCGGCGCCGTTAAGCGATGCCGTTTTGGCCTCGGCGCGTTCGCGGTCGCCGATGAGCCTGGCGGCGCCGCCGGCAATTACCGCTTGCCTCCCGGCGCCGCCCGGCGTCGGCTAACCTTCCCCCTCCTCCGGGCGGTGCCGGGTCTGCGGAGCTGGCGGTGGGAGTTGGGCCTTCATGCTGCCCGGCGTGCTGGGGCCGCGGCGTCGCGACTCGGTACGGGGCCGTTCGCGGCCCGCGGCCTCGGGGACCCTGGGGTGGCCAGCATCGAGGTCCTGCTGGTCTCGTCCTCCTCGGGGGGCGATGACTCAAATGTGGACCCATCCTGGCATCCCCATTCTTGAGAATCTGGGTCCTCGGTGGCTAGGGGTACCAAGGGCGCAGCGGGCCCCTCCTCTGTCCCCCTTGCCGTCGTCTCTGGGGTTCCTCGGCTGGGGGAGTGGCCGAGGTCCCGGGGGCCAGGCGTGGAGGGTGACGGAGGAGGCTCCTCTCTGGAGGTCAGTGACAGCCACCGGGTGCCTTGCCTCCTCTGGGGTTAGGGGAGGTGCAGTCGGGGAGGAGGGCCTCTCGGGAATCCGAGGGGTTGAGGGGCAGGCGTCCTGCTGCTCGGTCTTCTTTGGCACCTCAGGGGGTGGCCAGGAGCCAGTGGCACGAGCCCGCCCCTCCCCAGGTTCTAGGGTGTCCTCTGGCGGCGTTTGTGCGGACTGCCCTTCTGGATCCATGCAGTCCCGAGGCGTGCGTCACAGGGAGTTCTCCCCAGGGCTCTTCCAGGTTCCGCTTCCCCAGAGTTCCGTTCTGCGGCCTGGTTTGATATCCGGGATCCCTCCTACTAGAGCTCCCTTCCCCGGATTCCAGAGCCCTCGCAGAGAGCAGTTGCCTCCTAGGAGGTGCCCCTCCCATCTCTGCTGCCACACCCCGCCTCCAGGCCATGTCGGTCCTCACGGGTCCGTTATCCTGGGAGCAGTTCAGAGTTCTCTGGCCTTCCCCTCATATGTTAGTTACATGCATGGCCAGGTCTTTCGACTCTCCCCACACGCGCCGCGGAATCCTCTGGACATTCCAGTTCCCCATCATCCTCGTCTCCCTCCTCTGAGAGGAGAGGCCCCTGCTCATCTGTCCTCCGTGCTGATTTCACAGAATATCAGCGTTTCCTCCCGAGGATGGTGGGGATCTCGGATTTCCTCGTTAGGAGAGACAATACCGAGACGGGTAGACGCGTGAATTCCTTGGTAGAATTCAGTGCCCAACATCTGGTGGTACCTTCCTGGCTATCCCTTCCAGGAGGCGTCTATCCGGTCCTGGCAGTTCCTACCCGCTTTCTTCCCAAGCCCGGACTGCCAGCGTGGGTATTGTGCCCCTCTGAGTCTCTAGGTTCCCTTCCCAACCCGTCCTCAGGTTTGGTATACCTAGATACTCCTTCTAGCGCCATTGCCTGGCAGGCGCACGACCATACCACGGATTCTCTCCGGATTAGACCGTTGGGGGTCGAAAGTGTTCTCTTCTTCGGCGTGCGGTGCGTATATTGCATCACATCAGGCTCACCACGCTGCCTACAACGGCATCTGTGGTCGATGATGTCCCAGCTGCTGGCATCTATGCCTGACACGGAACAAACCAGACAAGCCGTTGCCCTCTCCGCGGTAGGCCTGGAGCTGGCAAGACACCAAGCAAGGGCATCTTATAGCGCCAATGAGGTGGCTTCCAGGCTTCGGGGACAGCGATCTGCATCAGGCGGACGGCATGGCTCGTCTCTCCAGGTTGTCACCCTGGCCTGGCGTGGGGTGATGCGCTCTGCCTTCCGGGGGACCCGTCTTTTCTCATCCAGAGCTAGGAGACTTTTACAGGGGCTCCCTCCGTCTCCTCGTCCTCGGGAGGCACCTCCTAGCTCTTCTCCCACTTAGGCTTTCTGAATAAGCCAGGGTCTTCTCCTTCTGTTTCTCACCAGCAGAAGGCTGGGGGTCTTGTTCCCTCAGGGTATGGCCTCTTCCCCCTCCTGGGGAAGAGGAGCTTGGTACTCACCCAGGAAGTAATGAATGGTGAAGATTGACAAGGGAAGATAGGAAAATTACGTACCTACCGTAATTCTTGATCTTCTCTTGTATCTTCCTCATTCATTCTCCTCCATCCTACATCCCCTCAGTGGCCTCTTCCTGTGGCTTCTCCACCTCCCGTCTCCTTCCTCTCTCTGCATTATATAAAATATAGGAAAATTGCTTCATTTTCCAAAAAAAAACAAAAGTAAAAAAAAAAAAATCTTCTTGGAGGGGTTTTAAAATCCAGAAAATTATTTACTCTAAGATTCATGGGCCATCTCGTGGATTGCATTGGCGATCAGACTGCACAACTATCTCTTGCTATTCTTATGGCAAGATACCTCTGGAGTTGTTTGGCCTGGCTCAGGCTATTCAGTTTTGATCCTGCAATCCCGTGTTCAGGTAGTTGCCCTGAAATCTAATCCCCCTCTATTCTTGCCTTGCAGAGCAGAGGAATGAGTACGTCTGTTCCTTTCTCTTCAAAAAAAAAAAAAATGCTGAGGGAACTCTCTCCGACTGCTATAGGCATCTTGGTATCTGGGTCATGCATCTAGTAAAAAAAAAAAAAATTTTTTCTATCTGTAAAAAAAAAAAAAAAAAGGAAGAGGAGAAATCAAACAAGAAGGCAAATGAGAAGGTAGGCTATCCTTCTCGCTGTTTTGCTAAGTGGTTTCTCCCTTTAAGTGTCCTCCTGGACAATTTTTACAGTAGAGCTCTGCTGACCAAATCCAATCTTAGCCAGCCTAAGCCTTGGCCGGCCTTAGCCAGTCAGTCTGAGTCCCGTTTCTATCTTGGAACGCCTGAAAGGCTTACATTTTCCATTTCTAAACCCCTGAGCAGCGCTCTCATGCTGCTGGGGTTTTATTCTTCCCTCCTCGGCTGTCCTCCAGTTAAGGCCTTCCATGCCCAGGAGCCGAGGTGGGTGTCAAGAACAATGGCATGTTGAAGATGAGGACTATGCCCTCCTGAGTCTGTCTAAGCGGGTTCGGTGAACCTTCTGTCAGCTCTATCTCCGGGGATTCTTGCTTCCCTTTAGTCGAGCCTTCAGCTACAGGCTAACTATGCTCGTTGGGCATTCTGGTCCCTTCAACATCCCATCTCTCTCTCTTTCTTCTTCTTCTTCTATTTTCTCATTTCCTTACTCATCTCTCCTCCTAAGTCGCCCAGGTAAGGAGGCCCTGCACTCCCTAGGCTAGGATGTTCTTATCTCCTCTGTCCTTCCTCCATCGGCTTATTCCTTTTCAGTTCATTCTTCCTTGCTTTTGCTATCCTCGGCTATCTTGCCTCGCTATCTATATTTTCTGCTTTCATTTTGCCTCTCCGGCTCACAGAACTGAGTTGGAGGAGAGTCGATCGCTACTACGGCCGCCCCTCGCGCATTTGTGGCCGTCGGCTCTCGAGGGTCGAGGCCGTTAGAAACTAAAAAAAAGCTCGTGACGTGCAGGCCCCAGCCATAACCTGTAAGTAATGAATGGTGAAGATACAAGAGAAGATCAAGAATTACGGTAGGTACGTAAATTTTCCTATTTGGGGGACTCCACAGATAGACCTGTTCGCCTCCTCCCAAAACGCAAAGCTTCCAACCTTTTGCTCGCTCACTCCAGAGCGAGGTGCTTTCTGGAGCGATGCTCTGTCTCTAAACTGGAAGGGCAGATTCGTCTATGCTTTTCCCCCAATTCCTTTGTTCCCTCGTGTGTTACAGAAACTGGCTTTGGAAGGAGCGAGAATGATTCCGATCGCTCCTTTCTGGCCCAGGCAAATCTGGTTCTCTCTTCTACAACAATACTCAGAGGTTCCTCCTCTTCCTCTTCCTTTATCTCGAGGATTACTGACCCAGGATCAGGGAACCCTGGTCCATCCGGGACTCAAGTCCCTTCAACTTCATGCATGGCTCCTGCAGACCTAGCCCAATCTCGCTTTGGCGTCTCTCCTAAGGTGGCCGAGATTCTGGTGGAGGCTAGAAAACCCTCCACTAGGTCCACCTATGCCATGAAATGAAAAAGATTTTCCATTTGGGCTGCATCCAGGAACATGGAGCCCTTCTCTTGTCCTGTAGCCTTTCTGCTTGATTACCTGCGTCATCTTTTCGACCTGGGTCTCAGTCACTCCTCTTTGAAAGTCCATATGGCGGCTATTTCAGCCTACCATGTCCCTTTCGCTGATAAGGCATTTGCCCAACTGGAGGTATCCAAGACCTTTCTCAGAGGGGTCCTTCATCTCAGACCCCCTGTTCGGACTTCGGCTCCACCCTGGGACTTAAACTTTGTTCTCGAGAAACTTACCCTTCCTACTTTTGAGCCTGCGGATTCTGCAGACTTGAAGTTCTTATCGTGGAAGACGCTCTTCTTGGTGGTCATTACTTCTGCTCGCAGAATTTCCGAGCTCCAGGCCCTCATGTGCAAAATCCCTTATCTGATCTTTCACAAAGAAAGAGTATCTCTTCTCACGAATCCTAAGTTTCTCCCAAAAGTGGTAGCGGAGTCTACCTTAAATCAGTCTATTGAATTACCTGCCTTTTTCACGCAGTACTCCAACCAAAGAGAATACTTGCTCCATACCATGGATGTCCACAGGATTCTGAGATACTACACCGATAGGACGAAGGATCTCAGAAAGACTGATCAGTTGTTCGTCTCTTTTGCTCACAAAAGGGAAGGCAATGCTGTCTCCAAGCAATGCCTCTCAAAGTGGTTGGCTCATTGCATCACTTTCTGTTATGACAAGTACAACAAGACCCTACCGGGTCAAGTCAGAGGTCACTCCACTCGTGGAGTAGCAGCCTCTGCGGCTTGTTTCAAGAATGTGTCTGCGGCAGACATCTGTGCTGCTGCCACTTGGACTTCCGTCCATACATTTACTAAACATTACAGTTTGGACATTGCCTCTCGCCGTAGAGCAGGCTTCGGGTTAGCTGTCTTGCAAGGCCTCCTATCGTAAGGTTTGCAAGGTTGTTTGCTACTTCTTGGAGTAGTTCCTCCTGCCGGTGTCTTTTCATTTGTTCCAGACTGCTTGGGATTCTGTCCTATATGTAATTACCTACTGCAAGAGCCCTCTCGAAGTAAGATAGTACAGTTACGTAAGAACTTACCGTAACAGTAGATCTTCGAGGGAGAGACTCTTGCAGTAGGTAATACCTTCCCACCCTCCATCCCCCTAGGGTTTTCAGCTCTTTTCCATTGGGGGAAATATCTGCTCTCTCTTGCCAGGCCTTCCGGGCCTTTTTAAAGAAAGAACTGGAAGGCGGGCGTCTGGGACCGCCCCTTTATACCGACATCGTACAATGCCGGTCACCTGACATGGGGGCGGTCCCCGCCAGGGACTGCTAGCTAGAAATTTTTCTGTGAGGTCCTGCCACCTGCCGACGTCAGTCCTATATGTAATTACCTACTGCAAGAGCCTCTCTCGAAGATCTACTGTTACGGTAAGTTCTTACGTAACGGTACTTTTCCGATGCAGACAGATTGAGACTTCCCCTCAAGGTAGGAGTGAGACCAACAGACTGAGGAGTCAGAGGCCCACTGTTTTAAGCTTGTCTAGAAGGAGGGGGTGTGCCACAGTGTCAAAAGCTTTAGCAAGATCAACAGATATGGTGGAGGTGATTAGTCCCTGATCCATACCTGAGAGGATGGAGTCAGTGAGCCAGAGGAGAGAGGTGGAAGTGGAGTGAGATATCCTAAAACCAGACTGGAAGGGGGTTAAGAAGGAGGAGAAGTTTAAAGAGGAAGAAAGAAAAAAAGAAGAAGCAGGTATTCCTCTAACAGCATGAGTGGGAAGGAGAAAGACAGGATGAAAGTTATCAGGAAAAGAACCACCAGCTTTAGAAAGAGGGATGACAGTAGTCTGCTTCCAGGCTTCAGGGACAATGGCAGAGGGAAAAAGAGAGGATCTTCCAAGAATCGTCTTCACCATTCATTATTCATGGGTCTGTGCTGGAGGTGCTAGGAACCCGTGGGAGTGTATATCTTTAAAATTCTTGAGCTAGGGGACTGATATCAGGGATGGCGCTGCCTACGAGGGGGACACATGATGTGGCGCTCGCGGGGGTGCCACTAACCAGTGCTGACCCTTTGCACTTCTCAGTTCTGTTCTTCCCTCCATTGAGGTCATACTCCATGGGAGCGTTCACCATTTTTAAGTCTGCAACTTAGTTCATTGCTGCCAGCTCAACGTCGTAACTTCTTCTTTTAACTGACACTGTTTTTCTTCTCTGTCCTTTTACGACGCCGGGCTTTGTTTTAGTGCTGTTTTTTGTTATTTTCCATAGTCAGTCATGTCTGAGTCTCAGGGGCCTCAGTAGTCAAAAAAGAAGATGGAGTCTCCCGCATGCATTGGTGCCCCTGTGGGAGAGGTATGTCTGTCAGAGACTGACTTGGCCATTGCTGGATCTTCCTTGGAGCACAACACGACATGGACCATTACGATGCTTGTTTCTCATCTGCACGATGAAGTGGGGTCGTTTACCCCCCACTTTTGAAGACAAGTGTTGCACAAGGGACTCCAAGATAAGATCCCTGGGCTCTTCCCCTGAGACCCTCCCCAGTACAGTATGTACTGAGGGAGACCAGGTTCCTTCTGGTTCTTGTGTTGCCAAGATGCAGAGCCTGGGGGAGGGGTCTGTGGGACAACTGGCTCCTTCCGAGGGGTCAGTTGTGCACCTCTCCCAGCCCGGGGCACAGACAACCCCGGTGATGAGATCGGAGCTATATGCTGGGCCTATGCCAGTGGGTTCACTGGGGTTGCGGTCCGGCACTGCTTCGGCTCCAGGTACTGAGGCTGGTACCAGTGAGTGGACCAGTGCTGCCTGAGCGGCCGGGTCCTTGCTGATGCTGCTTGTGACACTGGGGGAGGAAAGGCTTCTGGAGTCAGTGGTCTGGTGGAGATCTTCTGGATCTCATCCTCTGAGGAGTCAGATGATCCTGAGTGGCTCATGGGCTCTGGCGATGAAGGAGGCCTTTTGGGGCCTAGTTCTAGGTCTCTGTTGTCCTCGGCATTGTCTCTGGCTGTTTTTCCAGCCTTGGTGCCAGTCATGACTCACTTTGATCTGGTAACGATTGGATGTCACTGGTGTTGATTCCTGTACTGGGAGGGTCCGGTACCAGATGCGGTGCCAGGCCATGTTCTGGCACAGTCCTTTGTGTTGGGTGTGACTCTGGCGCTCTTCATGGTGGCAGGGGGGTTCTGTTGCCATTCGTGGTGCTAACTCTGCCTCAGTACAGGTTTCAATGCTGGTTCTGATGTTAGGCCTAACCCAAGGGGCAGAGTCTATTCTGGTGAGGTGGGGGCTTGTAGGCACCTGTTGGCGCCTTGCTCCACACCCAGAGTGTCTAGTAGCTTTGGTAGAAGTCTTAGTGCTGACTTGGGTGCTCTGGCCTCGCCAGAACTGTCTGGGCCTGTAGTAGGTGGGGATAGGGGACGCCTTGGGCACCACCTAGACTGCCCCTCCAAGGTTTGTTTTTTTTTAAGGTGAATGAGTTTGTCAGGCCCTCCCCTTGGACGAGGTTCCTGTACGATCTTGTAGCCCTGGCAGAGGATCTGACCTAGTCCGCTACAACTCCCTTCCTCCTTCTCCTCCTTTGCCTTCCCCTCCCGCCCTCCCAGGCATTTCAGGTCCTACAGGGTCCTTGACCTGAGAACAATACAGGGCATCAGCGAATGCCTTTCCAACTTACCTTTCAGCACCGCCAACTACTGAGACAAGCTCCTCGTCATTCTCACCTTTCTCTTCAGAGGAAGGGGAACTCTCCCCTTGTCTCTCCTCAGATGCTGATTACCCTCGTTACCAGCAGTTCCTTGAAGAGATGATGAGGGAGCTGCTACTAGACCATTTTTCAGGCTGCAATCCTGCTCATTTGATGCTGTCTTACCTTGGGGAGTACAGTCATGACTATTCATTCATACCTTCGTGGCCTAGGCCTTTTGCGGAGGCATCTAGAGACACCTGGCTCCATCCTTCTGCCCCTTCCCCAGTCCCAAGGGACACCAAGCACAGGTGCTGTGCACCAGAGGGTCTCTGGGAGTCATGCCACACCCCACTTCTGGGGTCCAGCTCCTGGACGTCCCCTCTAGGCATAGGCACCCAGTGTGTGACTGTCCCCCAGAGTGGGACTCTGCTGAGTTTGATGCCTGGGGTCGAAGGGTCTTCTCGGTGGCATGCACCATGTTGTGCATCATGGCACATCAAGTGCACCAGGCATCCTATGGAAGGCATCTCTGGGCGATGCTGGGTCACGTCGTGGTATCCATGCCAGACTGTGAGCAAACCAGCCAAGCCATGCATCTTTCTGCACAGGGCCTGGAGCTGGGGGACACTAGCAAGGGCATCATATGTTGCTAGTGAGGTACCCTCCAGGTTGGTAGGAACTACAGTCTTCATTAGGCAGATGGCATGGCTTTGTTTCTTCAGGTTGCACCCATGGTGCGGTGTAGGGTGATTGCCTTGCAGTTCCAGGGGGCCAGTTTCTGCTCCCACAGGGCCAGTGAGGAGCCTCCGCCTGCCCCGATCAGGCTTGGGCCTTGCCAGGCTCGTAAGAGGTCCCCGCATCCGTGTTTTTCCCCCGCAGGAGGCTGAGGTAACAACCATTTCCCTCCGGGTGAGCCAGCACCACCCTTGGTGGTAAGCTTGGCACCCTGATCCAGGAGTAATGAATGGTGAAGACTGATTTTTGGAAGATATGAAAATTACGTACTCCATCATTTTGATCTTCCAGAGTATCTTCACCATTCATTACTGCAACACACCCACCCACCTTCCCCCTCAGTGGCCAAGTATCTGGACAGTTTTTCTATCTTTCCTTCTGTTTCTCTATCTCCTTCTGCCTTCCTTGCTAGGCACATCAGTTTTAAAAAAAAAAGAGGGAGGCACAAGGGAGAAAAACATAAGTAAGGGTTATTTTGCCTCCTTTGTAAAAAAAAACAAAAAACAGAAGTTCAGTGGCCTACACAGCCAGTATAGTGTTATGCTTGTGCAACTGTGTTAGTTTGGTTTTGACCATTTGCACTCTCTATTCCAGAGGAATTACCACACCACCCTGTAGGGGTACCAGAGGCAAGGAACTCTCAAAGAGGGTTCCACCCCTAGAGGTGCCGTGGGACGATTCCCGTGGCTAAAGGTACCTTAGGAAGGATCCCCAAAAAGAATGAAGTAGTACGAAGCATATAAGCAAGCAGTAGCTGTGACGAAGTAGTAGATGGAGCATCAGGCAGCTTGATAACGTAATGAGATGCACAGGTTAGCAATAGCATGAGTTCAGTGGGTAGCGCTAGAGAATGAGGGGGCCTGCTAAGGAGAGAGGGACCTGCAAGTAGGGACACCATCCACCTCCATCCAACAGCGGAACCTACCTAATAGAATTAGGAAACACTAATTATAGCTAACTAACTTTTGTGACCTGAGGCATGGAGGAGAGAAAAAAACCCTTTGAGGAGGAAATCTCTGGGGATCCAAGGCCTAGGTTGCCTTCCCTCCAGGCTGGGATATTTTATTTAGTGACAGCTCTGCAGCTGCGATTTGGAAACCCAATTAAAGAGAGGTGGAAAATATTCCTATTTGGTGGAAAGCTGTCGCTCAATCCCTCTAGTGGGAATGCTGTGGAAAGTTGAGAGAGTGCTCTACAACATCGGGGACAACCAAGACGGGAGGAGGAGAGCAACGACTGCTGAGGCACTCACCTGGCCTGTTTGCCCTAAATACAAACCAGATGAACCAGAGGCAGTCATAGGGAGTATGCGGTGAAGGTGCCTTGCTAGGGAAACCACGAAAGCCAATGGATAACCATTGTAGTGGAACCAGTAGAGCCAAAGGAGATCAGAGTAACCACCCTTCACAGCTAGTCTTAAATTCTACACTAGGAGCTGCTGTCGCATCAACGAAGAGCTAAAGCCAAGCCCGAAGCGAGAACATTCACAGCTATGGGCCAGGTGAGAAGGACCCCGCCCCAAGTTGGGCACACTCAAGATGTGGACTTAAAATGCAGAGCGAGACTGTCAGCTGCAGGGAAACCCTACACCAGAATGGTATGGCTGGCATGCCCCAAAACTGATAAGGAGCTGAATGAGTGTTAAGTGCTGAGACCTTGCAAAGGTCGGATGCAGTAGTGAGCGCAGTAGACATCCCAGAGGCTGAAGCCGAGGGGATGGTGGTAGGCATGAAGCAAAGATTGCGTAAGCAAGGGTGGACCTGCACGTAGGTCAGTAACAGTGTAGCAATAGTTGGACCTACACGTAGGTCTGCAAAACATAGTAGCAATGAAGCAGCACTGTGAATAGTGGGGCAAGCCAGCCAGGCATTCAAAAAGTCAATAAAGGTGACACATACTCTGAGGATTTGTCGGCGGCGGAGACAGGATTTAGAACATAAGCAATTAGCCACACAGGGCCACGACTCCCCAAACACCTCCAAGTCCCCATGGTAGGAAAAACAAGAAAGAGATGGACGGGCTGAGACCCACATGCAGGTATTGAAACTAGTTGACAGCATCAGCGGTGGCTTAGCTGACCTCAGAGTATAACAGAGTGTACAAACATAGACGCAGCATCTGTATTGAGTACACAGAGTTGTAAACTTCAATAAACATAGAAAGAAAGAAGACACCATGCTCTGAAGCAGCTATCACCTGGCAGTGCAGTGAAACTGCAGTAATGAGGTAAGTAGAATGAGTTGAGAGAGCATGATTGAGCTGCATAGCTATGGTTCAGTGTGAGCCTGAATCAGGTGAAAACAATTAAGTGCAGCATGGAGAGCAACTATGGTTGAGCTGAAACAATCAGATAATTGTTGCAGTTGCATTGCAAGTAATTGAGAGTTGTGAGTGACTGAGAGCAGGTAATATGAGCTTTGGAGTAGAAATATGCTAGGAGTTTAGAAACAAAGCCCCAAAAGACAAAACCAAAACACACAAACATGGAGAACAGGGAACAAGGCCCAAAACAAAGACACACAAACAAAGAAAACGAGTAATGACAGAAACAAGCATACAGCCGGAGGCAAAATACAAACCAGAAGCAGAAAAACAAATGTAGAAGTCCAGCAGAGACAAACAAAAGCGGCAAGGGGGGGGGCCACAGGACCCAGTCAGCCGCAGAGGATAGACAGAGCCTCTGGCCAGCAAAGAAAAAAAAAGTGCTTCAGAAGGAGGCTGAGAGGAACTGCTTATGGAGCTCAGGAAAGTGGGAGTAGCTGGCCGCTTGTCTGTTGAACTACAGGCCAAGCCTTCCAACTGAAAAAAGAAAGAGTGTGTGGGCCCCTCCCCCCACAGGGAAATCTCTATCTCATTTGCTGTCGGAGAAGCTCTTTTTTCCCTTTTCTGTTTCAAAAGGGAAAAGAAATATAGGAGAACTGTGCTAAAGTTCCAGCCCAGACTCCTTCACCTTGCGCAGCTCTCCCTTTCCCTTGCAGTACTCCTGCACCTGCTTCCCAGCCAGCCTGCTACATTTTTCTTTCTCTTACTCCATTTCTCCAGAGAATTATTTTAATAAGAAAGGGGAAGATGTGGTAAATCTTTTAGTAAGAAAGGGGAAGATGTGGTAAGAGAATTGTGTGATGACTTCAATTCTTTCAGTTGGTATCTGTCCTTTCTTGTGGAGATCCCCTCCTCCCAATTTTTTTCCCTTCTCATGATTGCTCCATTGGCTTTCAAATCCAAGGTGTCTTCTTCTCAGTTCGAGTACCTTGGTTAGTATCACATTTCATGGACCCTGGCTTTTCTTATTACTGTGCTTCAGGAAAACAGGACTCCTTCAGTAAATTGCATTCCATATTTTTGCATTGGTTATATGGGATCTCTGAGTCTCTGACCCCTCTGCAATTCATGTAATGTACAGGTGGAGAACCTTTGCTGGTAACGCAGTTTCAGGGCTCATAGCTCTACTAGCATTCCTGTGTTTTTCAGTGAAGTGAAACCTTCCTCAAAGAATTCATTTCATACTTTTGCTTTGTTTATATGGGATTTCTGAGACCTTTGACTTCATTTGGAAGTCATGTAGTCTGCAGGAGAACATAGGTAAATTTCCCTGGAGCTGCGAGCAAAGCCGACTCTTCTGAGCTTTCCTACTGGGAGGTCGGGGTCCTTGCTGCACTCATAGAAACATAGAAGTTGACGGCAGATAAGGACCGCAAGGCCCATCCAGTCTGCCTATTTCTTTTTCTACCTTATAAATGTGCCATCGGCCTTTGCTCTGTCAGTGGCCTATCTATTCATACTCATTTGTATTGCTCCCTTATGCCTATCCCATGCCTGTTTGAAGCCCTGCACTGTATTCATAGCCACCACTTCTTGAGGTAGGCCATTCCATGCATCCACCACCCTTTCTGTGAAAAAGAATTTCCTCACATTCCCCTTAATCGGCTCCCTCTAATCTCATGCTGTGTCCTCTTGTCCTGCTATTTTTCTTATATTTAAACTTGTTAGACTCTTTCACCTTGTTAATGCCCTTAAGGTGTTTGAATGCCTCGATCATATCACCTCTCTCCTTCTTTGCTCAAGGGTATACATATTGAGCTCTGTTAATCTGTCCTCATATGTCTTCTGATGCAGTCCCTGCACCATTTTGGTTGCCCTTCTCTGGACTGCCTCAATTTGGTTAATGTCCTTGTGAAGGTGTGGCCTCCAGTACTGCACGCAGTACTCCAGATGGGGCCTAACCAGTGTCTTGTAAAGAGGGATTCTAGGGACATGGATATGTTGTTCATCCACACTTATTGGCAGGTTCCTTGCCGCTTTAAATCTTGCCGGAAGGTCTTCAAGCTGGCTCCTCCCACCAACCCGGGTGGTAAAACTCTCGGCTCCGCCCCATGACGCCAGATCTTTCTTACTGCTTGGAAGCTCAGGTTCCCTCCTTAGTGCTCTGTGTTTTCCACTGGTTCCTGAAAATTTCGGTCTTCGAAATCATTGGAAGTGTGTTTTCTGAAACTTCGATCTTTTCTTCTTCACTACGGTGATGGCTCAGTCCTTTTCCGGCCCCGGGAGGTGCACGGTTAGTTCCTCCAGGAGAGACTCGCATTCCACGTGCATTTATTGCCTGGACTTGGATCACGATCCTCAGGCTTGTGATTTTTGTGTCCTGCCCTTTCGGTCAGCTCTCTGGAGGACCGCGCGGCCTGTTCGGGGCTCGGACATCTGGTAGTTTTTTCCACTTCAGAGATTCCCTCGGACCGGTGGGTGTCCGCTTCGACTGCTTCTCAGCAGTTCGATCCTGCCGGGAAGGGGGCGGCTTCTCCCCTCTCTCCCTCGGTTGCGGCGCTTATCCCGCTCTCCTTGGGTTCAACTCATGCAGCCGTTCAAGGAGCTTAGTCATTCCCTCTCCTCCAAGGAGGGACCCTGGAAACCCTGCCGCTCGGCCTAAGTCTAAGGGGCATGAGGCGGGGTCTCTTCGTCAGCGGGCGGGAAGTTTACCCTCCTCATCGACCCGGCGGGCTTCAGTCGAGGATGCGGCTTCGACCTCTGGCCTCACGGTGTCCCGTCAGGTCAACCCGGTCAGGATCCCGTCGGCGTTGTCCGGTCTCCGACCCGTCTTTTGGGCGGTCTTCTGGTGCCGCCATCCCTCCGCCCGGTGAGCTGAGAGTTCTGTCCATCGCCGGGTGACAGCCCTCGGGCCTTTCTTCCGAGCCAAGGGAGGAGCGGGCGTGTCCCGCTCCTTCCCAGGCCCGCCCTCGGTCCCCCCGAGGATTTAGGTCTCGGTCTCGGTCATCCTCTCAGTCTAGCCGCTCACGCCGATCTCGGCGTTCTCGGTCGGGCCACCGAGTTAAGTGGCTTTGTCGTTCTTCCTCGTCCCCCTCCTCGGATGAGGAGTGGCTTCGATGCCATTGGCGTCATCGTTACGAGGAACTTATGTGGTGACAGCAGTTGTTGTCCTGGTATCAATCGACCCCGATTCATTCTCCGGATAGCAAGCAGCCGCCGCTCGGTCGGCAGCCGTTCGACTCAGTCGAGGAGCCCTCTCCAGGGCCGGTTGCTCGTCCGACCCTCGCTGCCCCTTTGCCTTCGGCGGAGCACAGGCCAGGCCATAACCTGTTCCTCAGGTTACTCGGTCCCCTCACTCCTGCCCGCCCCCGGCGGACAATGAGTGCCTTGGGCCTGCGGCAGCTTTTTGCAGACCCTTTGGAGCCTGAAGCCTGCTCTGCTATGTTTCCTAGCAGGGAGGACCCGGGGTCTTCTCAGGAACATTCCGTAGACGACAGCCCATCGTCTTTGACGGGTCTGCTTCAGCTCATTTCGAATTCACTGGGATGCAGCTCGAGCCCGTCTCCAAGCGGGCACCTTACCTCAGAGATTCTGGGCAGGGGTTCTCCTCGGAGAGCCTTCCCAGTGGCTGAGGCTATCGTGGGCCCAACCTTGGAGCTATGGCGGCGGCCTACTTCCTGCCCTGCGCCTTCGGCCAGGGTGGCTCGGAGGTACCCTGTCCCTGTCGGTTCTCTGCCCAGTTTCTCGGAGCACCCCTTGGCTGAAGGGGTAATCACCGACGACGTTTTCCAATGTCTTGGAAACACTGGGGATGTGGATAGACCCCCTGACAAAGAGTCCAAAAGGATGGACTACGTCGGGCGCAAGGTTTACGCTGCGTCCTCCCTAGGCCTCCGTCAGGCCAGCTCGGCGGCTCTTATGGCACACTGTTCCCATGCCCTTCTGGGCACCCTGGACGCGGTTCTACCTCATCTCGGCCGAACTACGGACCATGGTCCAGCAGTGCAGGGACCAGGGTAAGGCGGTGGCAAAACAACAGCTCAGGCGGCTCTGGATCTGGGTGACTCCTGTGCCAGATCGGTGGCGGCCGCGGTGGCCATCTGCGCGCAGAGGCGTGGCTGGAGTTATCCTCCTTTCCTTGGAAACCCAGCACGAGTTGGCGGACATCCCCTTCTTGGGGACTGACCTTTTCGGCCCTGGAGTGGAGGGACGTATCCAAGGGCCTGAGAAGTCCGATGCCACTCCGGACTCGGTCACTCCGGTCAGCCCGGAGGGTCAAGGGCAACCGTCAGCGCTTCGTAAGCCCTTTGCCCCTGAGCCCTGCAGCTCCAGACCCAGCGCGAAGGCCAGCAGGCATCGCTGGGGCCTGTGACCAGTCCAGCATCTTCCTCCAAAGGAAGCAGGAGGCAGTGAGAAACCGAGAGCCCTGGCTCCTTTCCCCTCAAAGCCTTACTCAGTGGCAGACCCAGGGCACTGCCCGGCCCGTCGTCCCAACCAGGTTTCCCCATGGGGGATGGCTCCGCACCTCATTCTGGAGGTATTTAAGGGTAGATTCTGTCGCAGGTTGCGAGCAGTTTCCCCTTTTGAGCCGTTGCCCCATGGGGATCTTGGGTCCCCTGCCTCTTGTTGGTTGTACTGTCACGCCTGGCCCTCTAGTTAGAGGTGATCAGGAAGGCTGCGGACCCCCTCCCCCTCCAACCCTGGGTTCGTGTCCAGGTATTCCTGGCCTCAAACGGACGGGGGCTCGCGCCCATTCTCCCGCACGCCTGTATATTTCATCCTCAGAACGTGGTGTGTGGCTGTTTCCTGGGCCTCCAGGATGTACCTACTCCTCGTTCTGTCCGTTTCTTGGGAGGCTCCTCCCTTTCTTAACGGGGGATCTCCTTACGAGTTCTAGCCAGGCCCTTCTTTTGCTCAGCAGTCTCTCGGCACTGAAGGGTCGGACGTAACCCCACCGAGGCAGACTGGTCTCCGTTACAGGAGCCAAGTGGGGAACTCGTGCCTTAGCGGTGAGGCTTCTTGAGGACTAAGCTCGACTCTTGAGTCCAGCTCGGCTCAGGCGGACAGGGCTGAGGTTCCTCCTCCCTCACGGTCGGGTTGGCGGTGAGTATGTCCTGCCAGGACCTCCTGCACCTCCTGGGCCTCAGGCGGCCTTCCCTAGTGGGAGGGGCCAGCCAGAGATCCAGCGCTGCGTCCTTTGGACCAGTTCGTGACTACAGCCCAGGAGTTAAGAGCTCCCTTCGGACCGTTCCAACCCGGCAGGAGAACATCCTGTTCGTTCGCCCTGAGTCGGCGGTCTTCTCCGACCGATGCTTCTCGGATGGGTGGGGTGCCCATCTGGGGAATACAGAGTGCTTCGCCTCTGGTCCTCTCTCAGTCGATGTCCTTCCTGCTCGCTGGAGCACCAGGCGGTCCGCTTAGCTTGCACGCTCGCTCCGTTTTGTCAGGGTCTAGTGGTCTAAGTCCAAGTAGGACAACACCACGACCATGTGCTACCTACCCGCCAGGTTCGGTTGATCCCCTTGCCTCGGCGCAAGGAGGTTCTCCGCATTGGGTTTTTGCACAGTCGAGGGTTCCCAGCCATTTGATGGCAGGAGCCCCAATTCCCTGGCTGCTGCCCTAAGCCGGGCATAGGCTGCGCTTCATGAGTGGTTTCCCCTGCCGGGGGTAGCACAGGATCTTCTCCCTCTTCCCTCCAGGGAGAATACGAGGCCGAGACTGTTTTATGCCCGCCCCCTCAGCAAGGCCTGCTGTAGGGGATGCCATCGGGGCCATGGACCCAGGGCCCCTCCGTGCCTCTCCCCATTTCCCTTGACCCTCACGGGCAGGCGAGGAGGACTTGGGCGCAGGTGATGCTGGTAGCCCCAGACTGGATTGCCAGCTCTGGTATCCAGCTCTCCTCAGTCTCAGCCCCAGGCTCCGGGCGGCTTCTAGTCCGCCCAGTCCTGTCTCTCCTTTTCAAGGAAGGTTATCCATCTGGACCTTCAATCCCTGCACCTGTAGGCCGATCCCTGTGCGGCTAGGGGCCAGGCCTAGGGCCCTTCGGCAAGGTCCTCGACCTTTCGAGGTGTCCTGCTAAGAAGTTGGCCAAGATGCTCGTCCTCTGGGAGAAGTTCTCCTTTTTGATGATGGGATAGGGCCTTGCCCTCCCCCGTCCCTGGGCGAGCATTCCGGACCATCTGCGGTCCATCCTTAAACCAGGGCTTCAGCCGACGACCCTCTAGTGTTTCTGCGGGTCACCCCTGTCTTCTGGGCGCGGGCCGGGAGGCAGCTGGTGGTGCGGAGAAGGTGGTCTGGCACTTCTAGGCCTCGATCACGCCTCCCCTTTTGGGGAGAGTATCCCTGTTTCTGTGGGATCCTTGCTGGTATGGGCTTAGCTCATGAGCAAGCCATCCGAACCTTTTGCACAGGTGCGAGTTTCCCCCACCTGTTGTGGAAGAACACCTTCTTGGGGCTACTCTGCCATCCAGAAGATGGGGAGAGTTCCAGGCGCTCCTTTAATCTCCCTATCCGGTCTTCCATAGGGACTAGGTTGTCCCGCGCCCCACCCGAAGTCCTTCCGAAGGCGGTGGCGGAGTCTTCCCTTTGGGGGTATTGCCTCTGCCGGGGTTTATCCCCATTCAACCTCGGAGGCTGTATACAGGTTCACAGGAACCTGTTTAGCGCTCACCTACCTAGGGGCGAAAAGCTGAATTCGGAGAGGTTGCCAGCTGTTTATCATCTTCGCTGAAGCCGCATCTGGCAGACTTGCAGCCAAGTGGACAATGAGCGGGTGGGTCACCCCTGCATAGGTCTCCACTATAGGCGGGCGGGCATGGAGCCTCCCAGAGGGATAAGCGCTCATTCTAGGGACATGGATATGTTGTTCATCCACACTCATTGGCAGGTATCCTTGCCGCTTTAAATCTTGCCGGAAGGTCTTCAAGCTTGCTCCTCCCACCCACCCGGGTGGTATAACTCTCGGCTCCGCCCCATGACGCCAGATCTTCCTTACCGCTTGGAAGCTCAGGTTCCCTCCTTAACGCTCTGCGTTTGAGACTGGTTCCTATTTCTCCGTTTGCGGATTTAAAAATAAATTTTGCGAAAAAAGACTTCGATCTTGATCCCTCGGCTGCGATGGACAGTCGACTCCGGTTGGAGATGCCCATGCGGGCAGAAGATGTCTCGGGACGGATCCACACTCCGTGTGTCTACTGCTTAGGCCTTGAGCACGACCCGCAGGCTTAGACCTGTGCTCATCTTTCTCGACCTCGTCCTCGAGACCGTGCTGCCCGATTGCAACTGGGCCGTCCCGGCGTTTCCCGGTGAAGTCAAGGAGGCCGGTTGGCGGTGTCTGGCCCGAGCTCGGCGGATCAGCTCGGCGGATGGTCGCCCTCGAAGAAGAGGCAGCCTGAGCCGTATCTTCCTCGGCCGTGGCATTTATCCCGCTCTCTCTGGGCTCTTCTTACATGGCTTCCTTTAAGGAGCTTTGTCTGTCCCTCTCCACTAAAGGAGAAGGGCCTCGTCTCTTGGGACCTTATTCTCGGTCCAAAAAGAGGACAGGGGTAAGTCCCTCCGTCGGCGCTCTTGGGGCCGGGAAGGTCCTCTCCGGGTCGTCGACCGTCGGCTGATCGACCGCTCGGCTTCGACCACTAGCCTCACGGTGTCCCGTCCAGGTCAGTTGACCGAGACTCCCACCGACAAGTCGAGATTTTCTCGACCCGTTAGACTGAGCTGTCGCCTTTAGCAGCGAATTCCCCTCTCCCTGGTTCCCCGGGAGGAGTTGAGGATCCGTGGGCTCGCCTGTGCCTCGGTTCCGGAGCCCTCGGATGGACCATCGAGCGGAAGGGATGCGGTTCGGCCGACCTCTCGCACCGACCTCGATTCCGGGACTCGGTCCCGGTCTCCGGACCTCTTGGCGGTCCAGCGATCCCACCGTCATAGGCGGTCAGGTCTCGGCACGCGGTGGCGGCGTCGCTCGTCCTCGTCCTCCTCCTCGGACGAGGGAGGCTTCAGCGTAAATTCCGTACGGCGATGCGAGAGACCTTATGTTGCAACAGCTCCTCCTGGCGAGGTAAAGCCGTCCGTCGCCTTCCGGCCATTAAGTAACTGTCACGGGCGGCGACACAACCTTGACTTATCCGAGGCCTATACCCAGGCGGTTGTTCGGCCAAAACCAGCTGCTCCACCGATTCGGTGGAACCTCCGCCTCCACAGCCACCAACTGGGGCTCCGACCAAGGATTCTCGGTCGGCTAAGGGTCTACCCCATCGGCTGTCAGTTACCCTCACTCCCGACCGACCTCGGCAGGTGAAGGGTGGCTCAGGCCAGAGCAGCTCTTGAGGACTCTTCGAGTCGAAGATGATTCCTCCTTTTTCTCCAGCGACTGGACTTGGGTCTTCAGGAGGTCAGTCAATGGGCGATAGCCGTCGTCCTTCCTAGGACTGCTTCGGCTCATCTGGAGTCCACGGGATGGAGCTCGAACCCGTTCCAAAGCGGGCCAGGTATCCCCTCACGGAATTCTGGACGAGGGATTCTCCGGCGGAGGCCTTTCCGGTGGCGAGGCCATAGTGGGTCGGCACTGGAGCTTTGGCAGCGCCCTGCTTCCTGCCCTGCACCTTGGCCAGGATGGCCAGGAAGTATCACGGTCCCTACGGTTCCTTGTCCGGTTTTGGAACACCCCCTCTGCTGAGGGTTGGTTACGACACGCGTTTTCGGCGCGCCCGGCTCGCGCCAGGATGTGGACAAACCTCCTGACAAGGGTCCAAGAATTGGACTATGTCGGGCGAAAAGTCTCGCTTCGTCCTCTCTCGGCCTTACGTCAGGCCAGTTCGGCCGTCCTCATGGCACATTTTCTCATGCCCTGTTGGGCTCCCTGGATGGTCATCCCTCATCTTCCGCCCGATCTGCAGACTACGGTTAAGCAGGTGCGGGACCAGGAGCAGGGCAGTGGCCAAACAGCAGCTCCAGACTGCTTTGGATATAGAGGACTCATGTGCCAGATCGGTCGGCGGCGCGGTGGCTATCGTCGGCGGGCTTGGCTGAGGATATCCACCTCGCCGGATACCCAGCACAAGTTGGCGGATGTTCCCTTTTGGGACTGACCTCTTGACCCTGGGGTGGAAGGTCACCTGCAGAGGATCGAGAAGTCCAATGCTACCTTGGACTCGGTCTCTTCCGCTCAGAAGGACAAAGGCCGCAAACCACAGCCTAAGCCCTTTCGTCCTTCTGTGCCCCCGGCGCGCCCGACCCAGCAACGTCAGGGCCAGCAGTCTAGCCTTGGCATCCCAAACCCAAACCGCGGCTTCCTCTAACAGGAGCGGGAGGAAAAGGCCCAGGAGGTCCCTCGGCGGTCCCTCCTCCAAGCCTGCCCAGTGGCGGGCTGAGGGTGTCACCCATTCCCGTCACCTACCCGGGTCCCCCGTGAGGCGGCTCCAGCACTTCCGTTCCGCCTGGTCCGCTGCTACCACGGACAGGTGGGTCTTGGAGGTGGTGGGAAGGGCCTGCCTCTGGGTCGAGCAGGCACCACCCTTCAGAGCCGTCGCCTCGGGAGCTTCGATCCCCAGCCTCACTGGCGGCAAGTCGAGCCGACATCGCTCTCCTCCTCCAGAAGGAGGTGATAAGAGAGTGGTGGACCCTCCTTCAGACCCAGGGTTTGTGTCCAGGTATTTCCTGGTTCGAAACAGGCGGGGCTGGCGCCCATTCTCGACCTACCGACCTAAACAAGTTCTAAGGTCTCGAACCTTCAGGATGGTTACTCTGGCTCAGATAATACCATCCTTGGAGACATGGCGTGTGGTTCTGTCTCTGGACTTGCAGGGCCGCGTTTTCAAGTCCCTATCCGTCATCTCACCAGAGATTCCCTACCGCTTCCGGCGGAAGGATCCCTCTTGAGTTCAAGCCATGCCCTTGACTTGTCTCCAGCTCAGGGTCTTCACCAAATGCATGGCAGTGGTGACAGCATTCCTCGTGAGGGGTCGGGTGTACCCTTACCTGGACGACTGGCTGATAGCAGCTCCCTCCAGGAAGGAGGCGGAGTGGTCAGAGATCTGGCCCTCAGGTCTGCTCTCAACTGGGCCTCCCTTATCAGCGAGGCCAAGTCGAACTCGAGGCAAGCAGGTGATTCTATTCATCAGGCGCAGCTCGACTCTCTCGAGCCAGCCTAGGCTCCCGGCCGGACAGGGCCGAGGTTCTTTCCTCTTTGCCCGATCATTTCTGGTTGAGGCAGTGCGCCCTGCCGGGACTTCTGCACCTCCTGGGTCTCATGGCGGCCTGCACCCAGCGTGGTCCGTTGGGCCCGCTGGAACATCGTCCCTTCGGTGGGACTGGCCAGCCAGTGGTCCTGGCACTGCGATCCTTTGGACCAGCTTGTAGCCGGTGACACAGGGGATGTGGAAGCGCTCTCCAGTGGTGGACCGTTCCAGATCATTTGCAGGAGGGCATCCGTTAGTCCGCCCCGAGCGAGCGGTCTCTCATCGACCGATGCCTCTCTGATGGGTTGGGGTGCCCATCTGGGGAACACGGGCTCATGGCCTCTGGTCCCCGCAGGAGTCGATGCCACATCAGCCTGCTGGAGCTCAGGCGGTCCGCCTAGCTCTCCCGCCTTTGCTCCGTTCCTCCGGGGTCAAGTGGTCAGAGTCAGGCGGACAATACCGCGACATGTACTATCTAAACGCCAGAGGCGGGGCCAGTAGCTCCATGCTTCTATGCAAGGAAGCTCTCCGCATTTGGTCACTCGTGCGCAGCCTGGAGGCGGATCTCTCTAGCCATTCACGTGGCGGGGCCTCCAACACCCTGGCCGATGCCTGAGCCGGATGGGGCTGCATCCACAGTGGTCTCTCCTGCGGAGTAGTACAGCATCTGTTCTCCCATTGGGGCACACCTCAGGTGGACCTGTTTGCCTCAGGAGAGCATAAAGCTGAGTCTGTTCATGCCGCCCCCTCAGCAGGGCTGCTGCAGGGGATGCCTTCTCGAGGCAGTGGACCCCGGGCCTCTTTACGCCTTTCCCCATTTCCCTTGATCCACAAGGTGCTTCTCAAGGCGAGGAGGGACAAGGCGCAGGTGATTCTGATAGCCCCAGACTGGCCTCGCCAGTTCTGGTACCAGATCTCCTCAGTCTCAGCTCCAGGACTCATGACAGCTTCCAGCTCACCGGACCTGCTCTCCAGTCAATCAGGGAAGGTGTTCCATCGGACCTTCAATCCCTGCACCTGACCTGGTTCCTGGGCGCTAGGGTTCCAGGCCTTGGGTCTTTCGACGAGGTCCTCAATGTAGTTGAGGCGTCCCGTAGAGTTGACCAGAAAATGCTATGCCTTCAAATGGAAAAGGTTTTCCATTTGGTGTCAGAAGCAAGGGCTTGGACCCTTCCTCCTGTTCCTTGGCAAGCATCTTGGACTATTTATGGTCCCTTTCTAGTCAAGGGCTTGGGTCGGCGACCTAAGGGTGCACCTGGCAGCCATCTCTGCTTACGAGGCGCGGGCGGGAAGCAGTCGGGCAGCAGGAGAAGGTGGTCTGGCGCTTTTCAAGGCCTTGATCACATTCCCCTCCAGTGGGGAACCCCCACCTCCGTGGGATCTACTGCTGGTACTGGCAAAGCTCATGGGCAAGCCATTCGAACCTATGCACAGGTGCTCTCTCACCTGTCATGGAAGACCGCCTTCTTGGTGGCTATCCGTCAGCCAGAAGGATGGGAGAGCTCAGGCGCTTTCCATCGAGCTCCTTACCTGGTCTTCCACAAGGACAAGGTTGTCCCTCTTCCCGAAATTCCTTCCGGTGGTGTCGGAGTTTCACATTAACCAGGTGTTGACTCTGCGGTGTTCTACCCCAATCACACCTCAGGAGGCCGAATATAGGCTCCATACTCTGGACCCTAGAGGCTAGCTTATTATAAGGGCTGCGGCTGAAATCAGGGAGAGGTTAGCAAGCTGTTTGTCACCTATGCTGAAGCGCATCTGGCAGACCTGCAGCAAGCGGACGATAAGCAGGTGGGTAACCTCCTGCATAGATCTCTGCTATAAGTTGGCGGGCATGGAGCCTTCCAGAGGATAAGAGCTCATTCTACCGCCATACTGCTGCAGCGGTGGCTGCTTCCGGGGCGTCCCTATCCAGGAAGTCTGCAGGGCTGCTACCTGGAAGTCAGCAAACACCTTCATTACCCATTACCACATCGGACCTTGAGTCACGCGGGATGCTGGTTTTGGGGCCTCGGTTCTCAGTCTCTCTTTCCCAAGTAAGTATTGGGGGTGTGCGTCTTGCCTCCCTCCTCCCGGAGAACTGCTAGAGTCTGCAATGAGTGTGGATGAACAACATATCCATGTCCTAGAAATACAGGTTACTCACCTGTAACAGGAGTTCTAGGAATGGTATATGTTGTTCATCCCTGACCTCGACCTCCCGGCCCGACGCACAACCTGAGCTTCCAGCGGGCCAGATCTGGCGTCATGGGGCGGAGCCGAGAGTTATACCACCCGGGTGGGTGGGAGGAGCAAGCTTGAAGACCTTCCGGCAAGATTTAAAGCGGCAAGGATACCTGCCAATGAGTGTGGATGAACAACATATACCATTCCTAGAACTCCTGTTACAGGTGAGTAACCTGTATTTTTAACCCGTCCTTCCGCTGCATCGGTGGCTGCTTCCGAGGATGCTCTGGTCCAGGATATCCGCAGGGCTTCTGCCCGGAAGCAGGCTTTACCGTTCCCCTTCCATCGACCTTGGGTCACGCCGGGGTGCTGGTGGAGCCTCGGTTCTCCAGTCTTTCTACCTAGGTAGGGGTGTCTTGCCTCCCTCCTCCGGAGAACTGCTGGAGTCTGCCAATAAGTGTGGATGAACAACATATCCATGTCCCTAGAAATGCAGGTTACTCACCTGTAACAGGAGTTCTAGGAATGGTATGTGTTGTTCATCTCATTCCAACCTCCCGGCCGGCGCTGGACAACCTGGCTTCCAGCGGGCTAGATCTGGCATCATGGGGCGGAGCCGAGAATTTTACCACCCGGGTGAGTGGGGGGAGCCAGCTTAAAGACCTTCCGGCAAGATTTAAAGCGGCAAGGAACCTGCCAATAAGTGTGGATGAACAACATATACCATTCCTAGATCTCCTGTTACAGGTAAGTAACCTGTATTTATTACCTCCCTCTTACGACTTGTGATACCCCTACTAATACACCTTAACACCCCCCTAGCCTTACCTACTGCTTTAGAGGTCTGCTTGGATGATTTCAGGTCATCGGTGATGATGATGCCCAAGTCTCTTTCTTCCTTTGTGACTGCTAGCAACTCCCCTCCCAGCCTATAGGTGGCTTCAGGGTTTCTCTTCCCTGTGTGCATGATCCTGCACTTCTTTGCATTAAATCCCAGTTGCCACTCTTCTGACCATTTTGCTAGTTTATCCAGATCTCTTCTCATTCTGCCCACCCCATCTGGATCATCTACTCTGTTGCAGATCTTGGTGTCATCTGCAAACAGACAAGCCTTACCCTCTAGTCCATCTGCAAGGTCACTAATGAAGATGTTGAAGAGGACTGGCCCCAGGACTGATCCTAGAGTACCCCACTTGTGACTTGCATCTCTTCTGACTGTATACCATTTACCACCACTCTCTGTGTTCTGCCCGTCAACCAGTTTGCCACCCAGTTGACCAACTTCTGCCCACCCAAAGCCTACCCAGCTTATTTATCAATCTTCTATGTGGAACAGTGTCAAAAGCTTTGCTGAAGTCAAGGTAGGCGACATCAGCTGCTCCCCTCGGTCCACCACTCTGGTTACCCAGTCAAAGAAATCTAGATTGGATTGACAGGACCTTCCTTTTGTAAACCCATGCTGTCTTGGATCCTGTGCCCCTATGGATTCCAGGTGTTGCACTATCCTCTCCTTATGGAGTGCCTCCATAATCTTGCCCACTACTGAGGTAAGACTGACTGGTCTGTAGTTCCCTGCCTCCTCCCTGCTACCACTCTTGTGGAGCGGGATCACATGAGCCCTTCTCCAGTCTTCTGGGACCTCTTCTGTGCTCAGAGAGTCACTAAACAGTTCTGCTAATGGCTCTGCTAGTTCCACCTTTAGTTCCTTAAGTACCTTGGGATGTATGCCATCAGGTCCCATTGCCTTGTCCACCCTGAGCTTAGCAAGCTCTTGTAGGACCCTTTCTTTTGTGAAGGGAGTAGTGCTCACCTCCTTCCCCGCTGTGTCCATGGTGCTGAGCTGTGAGCCCTGCCCTACCTTCTCTTCAGTAAATACTGAGCAAAGTATCTATTTAGGATAGATGCTTTACATGGTCCTCCTCCTCACATGCTCCATTTCTCCATTAAGCTAGCAATATCCCTCTGGACTTTCTCCTTTCACTAATGTATCTATAGAGCGTCTTGTCACCTTCTTTTACTGTTGTACTGAGTGTTTCCTCAGTTTGGGACTTTGCCTGCCTTACTGCCTTCCCTGCTTCCCTTAGGGCAGTTTGGTATGCCTCCTATCTTCATCCCATTGTGTTCCCTTATATTCCTGAAGGCCAGCCTTTTGGCTCTGACCTTTTCTGCCACTGTATTGAGAACCAAAGTGGTTTCCTTCTTCTTTGCACTTCCTTTTCTGTCTAACACAATGAGATGTTGCTTCAAGTATTGCATCCTTAATGCTTGCCCACTTTGCCTGTACCCCTCACCTGTGTTTCTTTTTGCCAGGGCTAGCTTAACTCTGTTGGCCATCTTATCAAAGCAGCTCCTCTGAAGTCCCATATTTTGCATTGGAATGGGGTGATTTAGATGTAGTAGCCAAATTGAACCATACCATGTGATGGTCACTGGCCCCAGGTGACCTTCTACCTGGAGATCTGTGATCCCTTCCTGTTAGTCAGTACTAGATCTAGGGTAGCCCTGTCTCTTGTGGGTTGTTGTACCAGTTGTTTGAGGCCCTCCCCCTGCAGGGAATCCACTATGAGTCTAGTTCTGGCAGATGTTCCTGCTGGTATTGACCAATCTGTATCCGGCATGTTGAAGTCTCCCATTATGAGAACCTCCCTTCTCACTTCTTTCTCTGCTTTGGTAGCTGGGTTTTATTGCTTTGTTCTTTTTGTATCCTGTATTCTTTTTCTACCCCTTGGGCAACCTTGCCCCATCCTTTCTTTTTTCTTACCCTTTGTTTCCTTTCTTGGCAAGCAGAACTGAGATGAACAGGGGGTCGGCATCAGTTACTGACCGTCCCGTAAGCGCCACATCGTGCATCTGCCTTGTGAGCGGCACCGTCCACAACATCAGTCCCTTAGCTCAAGAATTTTAAAGCTGTATGCTCCCACGGGGTCCTACTGCCTCCGGCACAGACCCATGAGTAATGAATGGCGAAGACATTCTGGAAGAACAAGAATTACGATGAGGTACGTAATTTTCATTTCTAGGGATGTGGGTATAGTTTGCTATTCACACACAGGCAGTTGAACTGGAAAGTGCTGATTCATTGGGCTGTCTTTAAGCAAAGCTCTTCCCACGACCCAGGTGGTATAATCTTTGGCTCTGCCCTGTGATGTCTGATCTTCCTTTCCGCTGTCAGAGTTCAGTCTCCTTCTTCGTAGCTGTGCAGCATTGTAGGCTACGAAGTGCGTCGTTAGCAATTTCCTTCATTTTCTTCAGTAATTTCAAACTTTCCTCAACTACACCTCTCCTTTGTTCTGGCTCCTGCCTCTGTGATGGAAGATGCAACCCAAGGAAACAAAACCAGCTCCCTAGATATGTCACGTGCCAATGGAAGATGTCGTGGACAGACCCACACGTATCTTGCCTCTACTGTGTCAGGGCTGCACACAATGCTTCTGGTTGTGGCCTATGTCAGATGATGTTTTCTTCTTCACTGGAAGATTGTGTGGCCTGGCTTCTTTTCAGCCAGCCGGCCAACAGGGATCTGAAGCTCCGAGCTAAAGGCTGCAAGAAGGACTCCACTGTGGCGTGGTCTGTAGCTCAGCTTGTGCCCATGGAAGAGGAGGTGGCTTCTGCTGCAGCGGGCACCTCGTCAGCCTCGGGGACTGCTCCTGGCTGGGGCCATCGTTGGAGTGTCCTTCAGTGAAGATTTTTGGGAGATGTGTCACGTCCTCCAGGCTTACGGAGAGAGAGCCTGTCTGCCATGGTATGAAACACCACAGGTGCTGCTGACTCCGGTCATGGGACAAGGAAAGATCAAGGTCCTCCCATGCCTTTGACTCCCCCGACCACTTGATGCAAATTGAGCACTTGACTCCGGTCAAGTTTTCTATGGTTGAAGAACAAGTCAACAGTCCCTTGATGCCCCTGTCAGGCTTGTTGACATAGACACTGGCTGATTCGGTGGTTGGGATTTTTCTTGACCCTGTCAGCCAGTTGTTGGTGGGGATCGATGAGGAGTCGTTCACCAAGACACCGGTTTTCCCGTTCCTCGCCCAAGGGAATATGGATTATCTGTGCCCCTGCCCGCTTCTTCTCGGGATCAGCTTCCACTGGTGATCTTGCCACAGAAGCTGGTGCTTCTCCATGCACCACAGCTTGTGATCTGTAATGAACCCCCAATGGCTTCTCCTCTGCATTACGTTGAAGTCGAGCTCTTGGTCGAGGCGCCGCTCGTGCTGTTGATTCTGCTCAACCAGGACACATTTCCATTGACTTTCCTTGATGTCCTCATACTTGGGCGAGGAGAGGCACCCGCGGCAGATGTGCACTACAAGGAACTCCTCTGGCAGCAGTGGATCATTGCAGGATGGGGTGAGGCTATATCCCCAACTCCTATGGTCGACTGGTAGGCATGAGTCATGCCCACACTGGTCCATCCTTGGCAGATGTCGCCAGCATCTGTCTCACCACCTTTGCTACTGGAGCTGCGTCCACCACAGCCTTCGGTGGGAGCACTGACAAAGGACTTCAGTGCTGCAGCCAGCTTGCCGGGCTGGCTTTTGATAGAAATTACCCAGTTGGAGGATACTCTGGTAGTCCACAGCATCAAACAGTTGAGGGCCATTTTTTTTAGAGTACTCGAATGACTGGGATGGCTCATTCATGTTGTCATCAGGGACACATACAATCAAGGAGCTGACTATCGAGCATGGGCCATTGTCATTTAGAGCTCTACTCCGACTCATATTGGAGTTCATGTCTGTCTCTCTGGAGCCTGTTTAGAAAGGGGCCAAGTACCCTTTCGCAGACATCCTCGATAGGGATGAATCCCCAGGGGTTGCTTTTCCCATGGCTAAGGCTGTAGTTGGACCAGCCCTGGAGTTCTGTCAGCATGCAGCATCCTGCCCTGCACCCTCTACCCTTATTGCTGCAAGTATCTGCTCCCTACTGGGTCTCCTTCCAGGTCCTCTGACCACCCCTCTGTCGAGGATCAGGTCATGGATTCGGCTTTCTGGAAGTCAGGAAACCAAAGGGACGTGGACAAGCACCAGACAGGAAGTCAAAGAAACTTGACCACACAGCTAAGAAGGTCTGTGCTGCCTCCTTTCTAAGTCTCTGTTAGGTGTGTTATGCTGTGATGATGGTCAACTTTGGTCACCCCCTGTTTGGAGTGCTGGATGATGTCCTGTCTCACCTCCCTGCTGACAAACAGCTGCTGGTGAAGTTGGTCAGAGACCAGGGTCAAGCAATGGCTAAACACAAGCTCTAGATGGCCTTAGACATGGGTGACTCCTGCACCCGTGCTATGGCAGCCGCCATCACAATGCATTGCAGGGCTTGGCTGATGCTCTCCACCTTCCTGATGGACAATTAATACAAGCTGGCTGATGTCCCTTTCCTGGGCACCGACCTCTTTGGCCTAGGGGTGGTAGGACATCTCACCAGAATTGAGAGGTCCAGTGCCACCTTGGACTCTGTGGCTTCATCCCAGAAGGACCCAAAGCCCAGAAACCCAAGAAGAAGCCCTTACAGTTTCGGTCCTTGTAGCCACCACAGTCTTGGCAGCAGCCCCAGTGATATCAAGCCTGGTGTCCCAAGGCCAAGTTCTCTGGTCAGGGACAAAAAAGATGCAGGGTAGGGGAAACTATGTCCCTCCAGCCCCAGTGGCCAATACCCCCTCCAAAGCTGCCCAGTGATAGGTCAGGGTGTCAGCCTCCTGCCTGTATAGTGCTTGATCCAGCTTCCTGTGGGGGAGGGGGGTCGGCTTCACCACTTTAGGCCACATTAGTCCGCCATTACCATGGGCAAGGGGGTACTGGAGGTAGTAGGCAGAGGGTTGCCTCTAGATTCGAGGCTCTCCCATCTTACTGATCCCATGCTCCTTGGTGTTGCAGGACACGCTGTCCACCATAAGGGAGGTTGTCGCTCAGCTGCTTGTAAAAGGGGCTATAGCCTGGGTCCCAGACACCCTAGCAAGTCAGGGATACATATCAAGGTACTTCCTGGTCCCGAAATGGACGGGGTTGGGGGCTTGCACTCCATATTGGATCTGAAAAATCTCAATCAGTACCTGAGGAAGTATAAATAAGTACCTTAGGTTTTGCTTGCACCTACTTAAAGGCCACAAGGTGCATGTAATCCACTTTCTATTTAGTACAACATCAAAAGATATTCTAACTTTAGGATCTTCTGCTCATAGTTCTTTCTTTTAATAAGAATATTTTAGTGTAGCAGTAATAAATCCAGATGAAATCCAACACATTCAATTTCATAAAAAAGCAAAGTGGAAAATGGTGATGTCCCATACAGCTCCCTTTCTCACAAGCTAGTTTGTAGGTAGCAAGTTTCCTGACATGTTTCGCACGTGTGTGCTTTCTCAAAGGATACTTGTTACCCTAAATCACTATCCTTAAATACACCTAGTGCTTAAAGTGATAGTACAAGATATTCACACATTACATTTACAAAAGCATCATATTAATATTATTAAAAAAACAGGTGCATTACCCAGAAAAACTTATATTTCATTTCAGCACATCTGTTTAGTATTTAAATTTTAAAACTTGTTTCTTACATACATACAAATAAGACAGGACGGGACTGCACAAATACTAAACAGATGTGCTGAAATGAAATATAAGTTTTTCTGGGTAATTTTTTTGTGGAGGGCCCCCTAGAAAGAGTCAGGTTACCTTTGCTATGCCTTAAAGTGGAAGAGGTTTTCCATTTGGTGTTGGAGCAAGAAGCTTGATCCCCTTGCCTGCCCTGTGGCTAATATCCTCAAGTACCTCTGGTCCCTCTTGCTGTTGGGGCTGCAAGCGACAATCCTCAAGGTGTACCTGGCAGCCATCTCCACATTTCACGCATGAGCGCATCATCAGGGATGGCATCTCTCCTTCACAACACCTCATAAATAGTGAATACAATTAAAGTGACTGTGCACCAATAATAAATGAATGGGAAGGTTAAAAAAAAAAAACACTCAATATTTGGCCCCCCCAAAAAAATGTGTTACAAACATTTAAATACTACTTGTAATAACCCTTATAATAAAATTGTATATTTAATGTAGTATAAATTAATTTGGCCAAAACATTAAGTATAATCATAGCAAGTGCTCTATCTTCAAATGTAAAGAGAACTGAAGATGATCAATGAAATCATTTTACAAGCAGCATAAATATCACCAATCTGTATAAAAGGGAGAGAGAGAGAAAAAATGGGAAAGAGAAAAAAATAGGTGCTTTTTCAAGGGCCTTGACCATCTGTATCATCCAGTGCATGGACCACCACCACCACCAAGGGACCTTCTTCTGGTGCTGGCTGTGCTCATGGGCAAGCCATTTGAGCCTGTGCACAGGTGTGAGATGTCACACCTGTCATGGAAGACAGCCTTTGTGGTGGCCATTATGTCAACCAGAAGGATCAGTAAGCTGCAGGATCACTCGGTGGAGTCTCCATAGCTGGTCTTCCACAAAGACAAGGTCGTTCTTCTCCCTATCTGAAGGTCCTTCTGAAGGTATTATAGGAGTTTAATTCTACAGAAAACTTAGCATTCCCCACTTGCCAAATAATGTCACAGAGCAACAGTACAGTGCAAAATGTGAAGTAACAGTTGAAACTTACACATGTAAGATGGATAAAAACACAAAGTGGTAGCAGTAAAAACCTCACCATTTCACGCATGTAGCTCTTTATCAAGAGGATAAAGAGCTACATGCTTGAAATGTTGAGCTTTTGGTGCTACTGCTTTGCGTTTTTATCCATCTTCCATGTGTAAGTTTCAATAAATTGTCACTTCATTTGTATTATACTTTTATGCAGTGACAGTATTTGGCAGTTGGGGGGGCTAAGTTTTTTGTAGAATGGACTTGATGCTTTATTAGTAGCAACCCCCTTGATAGTTAATGAGTTGCCTTTTTGCTTTTGAGTATTGGAGTTTCACTTTAACCAGGTGATTATCTTACTGGTATACATTTTCTACCCATCTTCATAGGTCGACCACAGGCTCCATAATCTGGACCTGTGGAGGGCCCTCCTTTATTATAAGGAGCACAAGGCTGGAGTTCGGGGTGAGGCTTGCAAGCTGTTTTTAACATACGCTGAAGCCTCGCCTGGCAGACTGGCAGGAAAGTGGACAGTGGGTAAGTGGATCACTTCCTGCATCGATCTCTGCTATAAGCTGGCTAGTAGGGAGCCTCCCATAGGGCTTAGAGCTCATTCCACTGGACATACCGCTGCCTTGACCTGTTTCCAGGGGCATCCCTGTCCAGGAGATGTGCAGGGCTGCCACCTTGAAGTCAGCACTCCCCTTCATCTCCGTCTACAGCATCAACCTAGAGTGTCGTCGGGATGCTGGTTTTGGGACTTCAGTTCTCCAATCTTTCTTCATCAAAAAGGGGTGCACGCCTTGCCCTCTCCTCCTGGAGAACTTCTGGAAGTCTGCCTATGTGTGGATAGTGAACTATATCGATGCCCGTAGAAAAATAGGTTACTCACCTGTAACTGTAGTTCTAGGAGTGGTGTATCAGTTCGCATCCTCACTATCCACCCGGCCTCCCCTGGCAAGTGGCACATGGATCTCTGCTTCCAGTGTGCAAGATCTGACGTCATGGAGCGGTGCTGAGGGTATGGTGGTGGGAGGAGCTTAGCTCAAAGATATTCTGACAAATCAGCACTTTCCAGTGTAACTGCCTGTGTGTGGATATGAACCACATATCACTCCTAGAACTACGGTTACAGGTGATTAACCTATTTTTGAGGAGTATGGTAACAGGCAGGGCAGTGGCAGGAGCTGAGAGAAGCAGAAGCTTAGGACTGAGACCATCAGGGCTACCTCCATTGTGAGGATTAAGGGCAAGCAGGATCTCAAAGAAAGCAGAGGGGAGTGGTAGGAAAGAAGGAAAAAGAGCTGGGGGAAGGCGAGGAAGGAAGGAAAGAGAGAGAGAGAGCCCATGTGGTGAAGTAGGAGTTAAAGGAAGAGGCAACAGCAGAAGGATCAGACAAGAGGGAGTCACCCACCTTGGGAACAGGTGAGGGAGACTGGGGCGGAGGGGAGAAAAAGGAAGGGATAACCTTCCAGAACTTAGAGGAGTGATTAATGTTGTTCTGGAGTGTGGGTGCAAAATATTGAGACTTCACAAGTCTGACGGCTTTGCTATAGACATTACAAAGGTGCTGATAGTTGGCCAAAAGCAGCCTGGGAGCAAGTGATATTAGGCAAGGTCTGTGGTATGGAGGCAAGCTGATAGCTGAGCTGTTATCCAGGGAAGATGGGAGCCCTATACTCTTGTTTTCCTCAGGGGTGCCTGATGATCCCGTGCAGCCATACATTTGAACTGAAAGTATTGGAGGGCATAATTTATATTATTGGCTGTAGAGATGAGGGATCAATCAGGTGCCCATAGGTCAGTTAGGGAGGACAAATCTAGTGACCTAAAGGACTTGAGATAGATAAATATGCATTTTGTGCGCACAGTAAACCATACAGTGGTCACTGAGGATGTCAGGAAGCATACCTGCATTCACAGTATGGTGGGGATGGAATGAGAGGACCCAGTCTAACAGTGAATGATTTAAAGGAGAACTACAGAAGACACCAGGAGAAAGGACTGCTGTGTGACTGGACTTCTGTACTGGGGCTGAGGGAGGAGGTTGCTCATCTCCAGGCTGAGTTGACCAGGATTTGTGAGACCTCCTCTTCCATCCAGGGACCACCAGTGCCACTGCCGTTGCCTTAGAGGTTGCCAAGTAAGAGGAGCGGTTGGACCACAGTGGGCTCAGGGAGGGTGAGGGTGGTGGAACAGAGGCGCATCCCTCCAGCTGTACCTCTCCACAATTCCTATGCCATTCTGGCAAAGTGTGGTTCCTCTATGGAGGCACCCACAGTGGAGACCAAGGAGGATGCTGGGAGCCTCCACAAAAGAGACCCACAGGAGGGTGGCAGGAGACCCCGCAGGGGAAGGAAACAACTCCTGGTGGGGACTCCATTGTTAGGAAGGTAGAACTGGGGAGGAAGGGAGAGGAGGTAGGTGCCTGCCTGGCGCCATGGCTTGGAGGGACAGGGAGCGAATCCTCAGGATTGCCAGAGCAGCTGCAACAGGAGGGAGCTGGATGTCATTGTCCACCTAGGGACAAATGACCTGGCCAAGAAAGGGATTAGAGAAGCACAGGAAGAGTTTGTGGAATTGGGGAGGGCCTTAGACAAGAAGCACGACGGTAATCTTCTCAGAGGTGCTGCCCATCTATGGTGTAGGAGAGGCTAGGGTGTTCCGCACCATGGGATTCAATCAGTGGTTGAAAAACTGGTGTGGAGCTCAGGTATTTGGCTTCACTGGGGACTGGGGGTCCACCTGGAGTGATGCAAGCCTATACTGGCATGATGGGTTGCATCTGTCCAGGAGGGGAACCAGGATCCTAGGTGATAGGTTTAAATGCTTCATTGGCAAGGGGGGAGGCACTGGAAAGGAGCAGGGAAATCCTAGGCCCCCCCCCAAAAAAAATCATGGTAGTAAGTGCGGTGAACACCAACATAGAGGTGTTGATAGGGAGATGGGCAGGGGTAAATGGAGAGAGTGACAAAGGCAAGAAGGACAGGGATGGGGCAAAAAGGAGTAAGGCCATCAGGAAATGGAGGGTAATGAGTACCAATGCCCGTAGTCTGGGCAACAAGCTCCCTGAGCTGGTGGCCTTGATGGAAGAGGGATGCCTGTATATTGTAGCAGTCACAGAAACATGGTACACAGAGAACCATGACTGGGATGTTAACATACCAGGGTACATAACCTACAGGAGAGACAGGCAGGGGAGAAGAGGGGGAGGAGTAGCTCTCTATGTAAAGGAAGGGATAAAAGCAACTGAACAAAAGAGTAAACAGGGAGGAGAGGAGGCACTGTGGGTCACCTTGGAGACTGGAAAGGGCACCACAATCCGCACAGGGTTTGTGTACAGACCCCCATGTCAGGGGGAGGGAATGGACAAGGATATGATAGAAGGCATTCTTAGAATGGCAGAGAAAGGGAGATACTGTTGATGGGGTCCTGAATATGCCAGATGTTAACTTGAGCACATTTGCTGCAGCCACATCCAAAACAGGGCCATTCTTGATGCCCTACAGGTTGTAGGCTCAGACAGCTAGTTTCGGAACCCACTCGTGAGGGAGCAATCTTAGACCTCGTACTCTCAAATGGGGGCAGTGAGAGGATCTCAGATCTAGAAGTGGGCTGCCATCTGGGAACAAGTGACCATCAAACAGTGTGGTTCACATTAAACTCAGCTACAGAGTCAAGCCATACAAAAGTGAGGGTACTGGACTTCAGGAGGGCTGACTTTGGCAAGATGGGAGAGTGCCTCAGAAAAGCACTAGCAAACAGGCTAGAAGGAGGTGTACAGCAACAATGGGGAATCATCAAAACTGCCATCACAGAGGCAACAAGCCTTTGTGTGAAGCAAATAAACAAATCAAAACGAAAGAAAAAGCCACTATGGTTCTCAAAAGAGGTGGCTGTGAAAGTCAGGAAGAAAAGGATAGCATTCCCGAAGTATAAGGAAACACAGAAAGAGAAGACAGAGAGCTGTACCAGTTAAGGCAGAAGGAAGCAAGAGGGAAGTCAGAATAGCAAAGGCCCAAACTGAGGAAAAGATAGCCAACTGAGTTAAGAAGGGATAAAACCTTTATAGGTACATCAGCAGCGAGAAAGACAAGGGAGGATAGTGAGGCTGAACAGAATGAGCGGTGGGTGGGCAGAGGGAGACAGTGAAAAGCAGGGATACTGAACGAATATTTCTTCTCAGTATTCACAAAAGAGGAGGGGGAAGTGCCTAATCCAATTAACAGAAGCACTCTTGATAGGGGGGTCGATCCAGGTCCTTTCACAGAAGAAAGGGTTCTGCAAGAACTCCTAAAACTGAAGGTGGACAAAGCAATGGGGCCTGATGGAATTCACCCCAGAATTCTAAAAGAATTAAGGGGGTAACTACTGAAACCACTGGCAACTCTTTTTAATAAATCATGGGAGGATGGTGTGGTACCCGGGGACTGGAGGAAGGCGGATGTGATTCCCCTTCACAAAAGTGGGACCAAGTCAGAGGCAGGAAACCACAGACCTGTCAGTCTGACCTCTGTGGTAGGGAAAGTGATGGAGTCACTTCTGAGGAAAGAATAGTTGAAGACCTAGAGACCAGTGGGGCACAGGACCCAAGAGCATGGGTTCACAGCGGGAAGGTCATGTCAGGCCATCTAATAGATTTCTTTGACTGGGTGACCAAAGTAGTAGACCATCGGAGGGCTGTGGACATGGCCTACCTAGACTTTAGCAAGGCATTTGACACAGTCCCACAGAAAAGATTAATAGTCAAATTAACCAGCCTGGGAGTGGGTCCCAGGGTGGTAGCCTGGGTAAAACATTGGCTGGACAACAGGACACAGAAGGTAATTGTAAATGGAGTCCATTCTGAAGAAAGAGGGGTTACTAGTGGGTACCGGAGGGTTCAGTATTGGGTCCAGCCCTTTTTAATGTCTTCATAAGTGACATTGCAGAGGGACTGGAAGGAAAAGTATGCCTCTTTGCAGATGACACAAAGATCTGCAACAGGGTTGATACACAAGGAGGCGTGGAAAGGATGAGAAGGGACTTGGCAAGGTTGGAGGAATGGTCAGAAGTATGGCAGCTAGGATTCAATGCAAAGAAGTGCAAAATAATGCACCTGGGAAACAAGAACCCAGGGGAAGAATACACAATGGCGGGGAGGTAGTAACAACAACAAAAAGGAAAGGGACCTGGGGGTAATCATATCAGATGACCTTAAGGTTAGCAAGCAATGTGAGAAGGCAGTAGGAGGGCTGGGGGTATACTGGGATGCATAGGGAGAGGCATCAGCAGCAGAAAACAGGAAGTTGTTATCCCTCTGTACAGACAGTTGGTGAGACCCCATCTGAGTACTGTGTCCAGTTCTGAGACCCCATCTCGCAAGGACATAGACAGGATAGAGGCAATCCAGAGGAGGGCAACTAAAATGGTGCAGGGTCTGCAAGAGAAGCCGTGAGGAGAGACTAAAGGAGCTTAATATGTATACCCTTGAGGAAAGGCGGAGGGGACATGATAGAAACTTTTAAGTACCTCAGTTGAATCAACAAAGTCCAAGAGGGTAGCATCTTTCAGAAAAAGAGACGTGCAAGAACAAGGGGACACAATTTAAAGATGGGGGAGGCGGTTCAGGGGCAATGTGAGGAAGTATTATTTCACAGACAGGGTAGTGGATGCATGGAACAGCCTTCCTGAGGAGGTTGTGAGGTCTAAAACTGTGGGAGAATTCAAGAATGCATGGGACAGACATAAGGCAATTCTTGTGGGGGGTAGGAAGAAATAGGCTGTTGGTTAACTAGGATCTGCGGCCTATCCTGTTGGTAGGGAAATGGGCAGACTAGATGGCTCAAGCGGTCCTTATCTGCCGTCAAAGTCTATGTTTCTACCACCACAGCTAATGCGGCGACCGCAGCACAGATCGGGGCTTCAGTAGCCTGATCCCTCCTGCAGGCACAATCTTAATTGAAATATATTCATACCTGAATACTCGCAAAATGTAAGACGGCTCCTGTAGCAGGCAACATTTTCTAACATCTTGGTACTCTTCCAACCCCCCACTGAGACCTCGCTGCTAACATGATACAATGATGTGCCATTGCCTCTTCCTGTATTGTCCTCTTATGTACGGAGATTTAATAATCTCTGTATCTACCATGGCCTGCTCTGTTTTCACAGACTTTGCAGAAATGCCACGTGCATACAGCGAAGCCACTCGTGATGTCAAAAGGTCAAACTGCACAAGGTAAAATATCAGTGATATTTTCAGTAGGGTCTTGGCGTATCTGATTTACGCGGTCCTTTTTATTGTAAAACGACAAGAAAAAATCCTACACTGTGATTGTTCAGTGGCCACTTTAAACAGTGATGTCAGCCCTGCATCAGCATCAACAGTACGGATCATCAATGTGCATCACTTTCTCTTGTTGCCACTGTGGACCTACTGTGTGAATAAATGGACCTGCTGGGTGGATAAATCTGACCTAGAGTGAGGATAAATGTGATATTATACAATGGTACTTTTTTAAATTCGTGAATCTGATTGGCTGACTGGCACCTTTCAAGCATGGTAAATCCTGGCATAACCCACGCAGAAGGTGTGGGTCAGCCGCATTTGGAATCACTCCTTTTTTAAATCAGTCCAGCCCACGAAAACACAGAGGTAAAGATGTCAGAGTGCCGTCCCACTAAACTGCCATAAACATGAAAATCCTCCCTCAAAACTACCTGTAAAAAAAGTGTAATTTCTATTTTGTTGAAAATAAAGTCAGTGTCTATGTCCTCGTCCCCTGTATTTTGATCTCTTCACCCTTCGGTCCCAGGACTGATAAAGACGGGAACTGGTAAGGCAGATAGTGGAATTCAAACTTGCGGCTGTTGCCACTCGGCACCCTCTGACCTCGGACCCTCTCCACTGTTCTGGAGGGCGAGGCAGAGGGCAGAGAAAAGAACAACAGCAGCTTCGTTCCCTTTGCTCAGGAGCCAAAAAGAGCCAGGGAAGGAGTCTGATGAAATGAGTCCCTCCCAGCTATTGCAGTGGACCAGGAAACGCTTCATTTCACAGCTGTAGCAACCTCAACACCCAGATAAATGTGTTATCTGATGCTGCCTACTGTCTTCCTGAGTAATCCAGCTAGAAGGAAGCTGCAGTATTCTCTGCCCATGGTGTTTTGCCTCTCTTACTGCCTGGTACCACGGCTGCATGGGGTTCCTCCCAGTTTCCCAATAACCAGCAAAAGCATGGCATCTCTTTTCTTTGCATCCTCAAATTGCACATTGCAAAGTGCTGAAATCACTGCTGCTATCCTGTTTTTCCTCTGTTTCCTACTGGCCACTAGCTTCCTCGCTGCTGCTTCTCTCAATAGCTTGCCAGATGAAGTCCCCCTAGCAGCAGCTGCAGCAGAGAGAACAGACCCAGTGCTCCGTAGAACAAATCACACCGAGAACCAGCTTCAGGAGGCTGCCCCGGTTCCTACAACAAAAATGGAGCTGGGACACAGTGAAGGGGTGACATTGGGCACACTGTTGAAGGTTTCCCAGCCCCATGGAAAGAATATGGGTCGGGAATCACAAAACAGTACTGCCCATGCGCAGTAACATCGTAGTCCTAGTAACCCAGAACTATTTTTTCTGGCACAGCAACAAATGACATAAAAATAATTTAAAATACAAAAACAAATGTTTTTGTGTTGCTTGCACGCATGTGCAAGAAACACATTGCTTTCAGTAGTTAGGGAGTATGCCTAAATACGTCAGGAAATTCGGCCACATCACCACACAATCGGCTGTTTGGTGCATTACAAGCTACCAAAAGCAGCTGATTCAAATATCCCCATGGCGACAACTTCTCTGTCGGCCTCTCACAGTTCAGGAAACCAGCGAGCTTCGCCGCCCCCGTTCAGTGTGCCTTCAGTGAAACATTTCAATAAATAAATGAAAAAAAAGCTGATGAATTGCCCAATCCCCTGTAAGCATGACCCCCTCCCAGTTCATTTTGCGATGGGGTGGCCAATCCCCATCGGCATAATCTGAACCCCATAGCTTATCGTCTCCCCCAGCACACGGTGTGGCCGATGGGGTGCCCAGTTCCCGTCGGCTCCACTCCGTCCCCAAGCGAACTTCCATCTGCCATGCTGGAGCCCACCTCAGTGTGGCAAAGGCTCTTTGGCCAGTGTGCCCAATCCCCGTCAGCTCCACTGCCCTCCAATAAACTTGCCTGGTGCCACGCTGAGAGCCCACCCCAGCCTTGGCAAAGATCCCGTCGTCTTTAAAAAAAAAAAAAAAGACCTAGAAGAAAAAGTCCCTCGTTGTTCCACCTCTCGTACCCCACCTCCGCACATCCCCCCATCACCCCATACTTACCTTTGGAGCCCAGTGCGATAATCTTTGGTGGACCGGGAACATGTGTGCACTCTTCAGAGCTGACTGCGAACTGAAGAAATGCCGGTAAGCTGTATAATGGCATAAATGTTTTTATTTTCAACTTTGTTGCATATCTCAGCCATTTTTGGGAGTATTTTCACCAAATTTTCAACATGGGGTTCTTAGGACCCCACCTCATGAACTCCATCACCGTCATTTTGTTATTCCGTCCCAAAAGGTGATTTTGTGGTCACTGCACTGAACCACCTTTTGGGACAGAGTAATGAAACAACGGTGTCACAGTTCATGAAGTAGGCCCCCAAAAACCCTATGTTGAAAATTTGGTGAAAAAATTCCTAAAAATTACTGTTTTAAGAGCATGCGTTGCGCACTTCCTATGCACGCTCGTAACTTCAAACATTTTTAATACTTTCACTCCAGATTTTCAATATTGTCATTTTACCACACATTCTTTTGAACACTACAGCTGTCATTTTTCATATCTCGCCTGAAGTGTGTTTTCACACACGTAGCACACAATGGCACAGTCGGTGTGCGAAATCAATGTTCAGAACAGATAAAGAATATCACAGTGACACTGTTCATGAGGCAGGCCATTAAAAACCCTATGTTGAAAATTTGGTGAAAAGATTCCCCAAGATGACTGTTTTACTGGCGTTACCTTGCCCAGTTCCTCACTTGCCGTAACTTCAAGTATTTTAATATTTTCACTCCAGATTTTCAGCATTTCCATTTTACCACACCTCACTTATGAACAGTACAGCTGTCATTTTCTGTCTATTCGAAATGTGTTTCGCACATGTAAGCGCACAGTGGCATGGTCGGGATTGTCTTGAAGTCAATGTTTGGGACAGATTAAGAAAATCACAGTGACACTGTTCATGAGCAGAGGTTTTGAATTGGCTATGTTGAAAATTTGGTAAGGAAAGCCCATAAAATGACTTTGTTACGGGTGTGTATTGTGCGGTTTCAACACACCCTTGTAGGTTCACAAACTCATAATCTTTTCAGTCCAGATTTTCAACATTGGCATTTTTTCCACACCTTCTTATGAACAGTACAGCTGTCATTTTTCACGCCCTGGCCGAAATGTGTTTCTAGGAGCGTGGATATGTTGTTTATCCACACTTCTTGACATGTCCCCTTCTACTTTAAATTTTGCTGGAAGTCTTCAAGCTGGCTCCACCCACCCAGGTGGTGTATACCTCGTCTCTGCCCCATGATGCCAGATGTTCCTTTCCGCTGGAAGATACAGGTTCCCTCGTGCTCTCAAAGCAAATTGTAGGCTCTAGACTCTACTTGTCGGTTTTCACCGAAAATTATTCTTAAACTCGTTCGAGTTAGCAATTGCGCTTTCACCGCATCTGACATGAAGGAAAAATCTTCCCCCGGATTTTTCCGGTGCTGCTACGGCCAGAAGATATCGCACACCGACCCCCACCTAACATGCGTTTACTGCCTAGGTGTCAGATATGACACCTTTTCGTGTAGTTTTTGCCAGGCCTTCCATCCCAATGTCCTGGACGACCACAAGGTGCGTTTGAAGCTGGGGAAACCAGAGAAAAGGAACCCTCCGGTGAAATCGATGGAGGCGAGGTGGGCAGTTTCCGCAGTCGTGGGATGTGCCGAGCAGCTGGAACAAATAAAACGATATGAGGAGGAAGCAGCGCGAGCTTCGGCCAATCGAAGCTTCTTTGTTCCCCTGAACCTTGGCTCCACCTTTATGGGTTCCTTCAAGGAGTTGTGCCAGTCTCTTCCCACTCAGGGTGAGGCACCCTCGGGCTCGCACTCCTCCCAGTCTCAGAAGAGAAAGAAGGACTCCAGGTCTTCGTCTCGACGAAGACGTTCCTGGGATCGAGAGAGATCTGAGTCCCAGGAGCACACTGTCTCGACTTCGGTCGAGATTGCATCCTCGGCCGCCGGCTTTATGGATCTTCCGTCTGGCCAGGAGACTGAGGAAGTAGCCGACAAGGTCGGAATTATTCTCAACCCGATAGACCCTTTGTCACCAGCCGTGGCCGACGACTCATTGGAAAGGACTCTGATCCTTGTATTCCCTGATGAGGAGACCCAGCCTGCTGGTATCCCCATCAAGGACCCGGTTCCGGACCCTCGGTTTGCACTGACCCTGGTGTCTCCTGATCGACTGAGTCGGCCTCCCTGATCTCGGTCGAGGTCCAGAACCTCCTCGGCCGAACGGGCGAGAAAGAGCTATAGATGCTGTAAAAAGAGGCGTTGCCTCAGGTCCTCATCCTCCTCGGACGAGGAGAGGCTCTGGCGGAAACTCCTTCGGCGCTATGAAGACCTCATGTGGCAACAGCTGATTTTGACTGGGCAGAAGCCGGCTCTGCTGCCTACCCCGGCCATAACTTGGCTTCTGCCTCCTAGGCCGACACTGACCCCTCCGGAAATGAAGTCACCCATTCCTCCACCCGTGGTACTGGTCCGTCATCCCGCTCAGCCTATTCCAGTCTCTCCACCGATCCTCGTGGAACCACCGCCTAAACAGCCTGAGGAAGGGGTGCCCTCGAAAGAGGACCAACAAGATGCCAGGCTTCCCCGTTGTCTGTCGATAACAGTCAACCTGGACCGCCCTCGGCACATCGAGGGTGACTTAGGTGGTAGACCGCTCTACTATGACTCCTCAGACTCAGACATCACCGGCATGCACTCACATCCCGGAGATGGTGAGTCAACGGTCGGCACAAGGTTGGAGGAAGGCCCTTCCTCCTTCCAGGGCTCCTCCACCTTATCTCCGACTCCACCGGAATGCCCCTGGAGCCCATCCAGAAAAAGGCGGAGTACCCTCTTACGGATATTCTCAAAAGAGGGGATACCCCGATGGAGGCCTTTCCAGTGGCTGAGTCTATTGCTAGCTGGCCCTTGAACTTTGGCAGCGCCCAGCTTCCTGCTCAGCACCATCCGCCCGCATGGCCCGCAAGTACGCAGTGCCTATTGGGTCCCTTGCGGTGTTCACTGAACACTCTTCGACCGAGAGCCTGGTGACCACCTCGGTGTTCAGGCATACGGGTAGTTCGGCTGATACTGACCAAGGATACAAGGAGTCCAAAAATATGGACCACTCTGCTCGCAGGGTCTACGCTGCCTCTTCTCTGGGCCTTCATCAGGCCAGCTCGGCTGTGATTATGGCGCACTTCTCACACTTCTCCCATGCCCTCTTAGGGTCATTGGACGAGGTCCTCCCTCATCTCCCACGGGACATGCAGACTATGTCAAGCAGGTATATGATCAAGGTCGTGCTGTCGCCAAACAGCAGCTCCAGACAGCCTTGGATATAGGGTATTTTTGTGCCCGCTCGTTGGCAACCGTAGTGGCCTCTCACCGCAGGGCTTGGCTGAGGCTTTCCTCCTTCCTGGCGGATACTCAGCATAAGCTTGCTGACGTGTCCTTCCTGGGGACCGACTTATTCGGTCCAGGAGTGGCCGGTCACCTTCAGCGTACAGAGCAGTCCAGTGCCACCTTGGATTAGACTTCTGCCAAGGATTCTTCAGGCAAGAACCAGCAGAAGAGAAAGAAGAAGCCATTTCGGCACTCTTCCCCTGCGGTCAGGCAGTCCTCCTATCAAGGAGGTCAGCAACAACATCAGCAGGAGGCTCAAGCTTGGCACCCGCGGCTCAAGCAGGGCCCTCAACAGCCCCGTAAAGGAGGCCGAAGCGCAGGTCCTGGAGCCTCCTCCTCCTCCTCTTCCAAGCCTGCTTAGTGACGGGTTGGGGGTTGCCACTCCTACACCCGTCACGCCAGCTCTGGGTCCTCCCGTGGGGGGCCGGCTCCGCCACTTTCTTTCCACCTGGTCTGCTATCACTTCGGACAGGTGGGTTCTTGAAGTGGTGGGTCAGGGACTGCCTCTGAAATTTGAGCAGTACCCTCCTAGCTGAGCCCACACCTCTCGGGAGGAAAGATCTCATGCATTCAGTTGGCTCTCCAAGACGAGGTGGCTCAGCTCCTCCGCAAGGAGGCAGTAGCTACAGTGCCGGATCCTCCAACAGATCCAGGCTTTGTTTCCAGGTACTTCCTGGTGCCCAAGCGGATGGGGGTTGGTGCCCCATCCTTGATCTCCACAACCTGAATCAATATCTCAGGTCCTGCACCTTTCAGATGGTCACTATGAGCCAGATCATACCATCCCTGGAGCGAAACATGTGGTTCTGTTTACTGGATCTACAGGACACATTCTTTCACATCCCAATCCATCTGTCCCATCAACGGTTCCACTGCTTCAGGGTCGAAGGGACCCTGTACAAGTTCCGAGCCATGTCGTTTGGCCAGTCATCGGCCCCTCGGGCCTTCACCAAATGCATTGCAGTGGTGGCGGCCCACCTTCGGCGTCGAGGAGTCAGAATCTACCCTTATCTCGACGACTGGCTCTTGGCAGGTTCCTCCCTTCAGGAGGTGGAGAGGTCAAGGGGCTTGGCCCTCCAGACCTGCTCCCAGCTTGGCCTCCTGATCAACGAGGCCAAGTCGGAACTCGTGCCCTCTCAGGTGATGGGCTTCATCGGGGCAGAACTCAACTCCTGTCAAGCCAGAGCTTGGCTCCCAGCGGACAGGGCAGAGGTTCTTTCCTCCTTTTCCCAATCATTTCTGGTTGGGCACTTGCGCCCTGCCCGGGACTTTCTGCTCCTTCTGGGTTATGTGGTGGCATGCACCTCCGTGGTCCGTTGGGCTTGGTGGCACATGCGCCCCTCCAATGGGAGCTGGCCACCCAGTGGACTTAGTGTCACAGTCTTTTTGACCTGCTGATCACTGTAACCCAGAAGATGTGGGAAGCTCTCCGATGGTGGCCCGCCCCCGACCGGTTGCAGGAATGGATCTCATTTGTCTGCCCCGAGCCGATGGTTGTCCTCACGACCGATGCCTCTTTCATGGGCTGGGGAGCCCACATGGGGGACAATAGGGCCCATGGGTTCTGGACCCCTGAGTAATCCCAATGCCACATCAACCTGTTGGAGCTCAGAGCAGTCAGACTGGCACTGTCAGCTTTCGCTCCTCAGCTCTGGAGTCAAGTGTTTCAGGTCCAGATGGACAATACCACGACCATGTACTACCTCAATAAACAGGGCGGCATGCACTCCCATCTGCTGTGCAAGGAGGTGCTTCACATCTGGACCCTCGTAAGTCGGTTGAAGGCGGATCCCCTAGCCATCCATGTGACAGGAGCCTTGAACCAGCTGGTGGATGCTCTCAGCCGTATAGGCCAGACATCCCACGAGTGATCTCTCCATCCAGAAGTAGCTTACAGCCTGTTCTCCCATTGGGGCAAACCGCTGGTGGACCTGTTTGCCTCCAGGGAAAACACCAAGCTGAGGCTGTATCATGCTGGCCCCCTCAGCAGGGCTCGCTGCAGGGGGATGCCTTCTCGAGGCTGTGGACCCCAGGCCTCCTCTGCGCCTTCCCTCCATTTCCCTTGATCCACAAAGTGTTACTCGAGGTGAGGAGGAACAAGGCGAAGGTGATTCTGGTAGCCCCAGACTGGCCACGCCAGTTCTGGTACCCCGATCTCCTCAGCCTCAGCTGCAGGCTCCCGGAGCGGCTTTGTACACGCCCGGACCTGATATCTCTGAACCAGAGGAAGGTCTTCCATCCGGAACTTCAGACCCTGCGCCTCACAGCCTGGTACCTGAGCTGCTAGAGTTCCAGGCATTGGGTCTTTCCGAAGATGACTACACCGGAATCGACCAGGAAATGGTTATGCCTTCAAATGGAAAAGTTTCTCCATTTGGTGTCAGGAAGAGGGTCTGGAGCCCTTGTCCTGTTCTGTGGCTGACATTCTCGACTACCTTTGGTCTCTTTCCAATGGGAGTCTGTGGTCATTGACCCTCAGAGTGCACCTGGCAGCCATTTCTGCTTACCGGGCATGGGTCGCTCAGCCGACATTGACACAGGAGACAGTGGTCGGGCGCTTTTTCAAAGGCCTGGATCACATATCCCCTCTGGTGCGATGAACCTTCACCTCCGTGGGATCTGTTGCTGGTTTTGGCAAAGCTCATGGGCAAGCCATTTGAACCCATGCACAAATGTGAGCTTTCATACTTGTCATGGAAGACAGCCTTCCTAGTGGCTATCATGTCTGCCAGAAGGACAGGGGAGCTTCAGGCACTTTTGATGGACTCCCCTTATCTGGTCTTTCACAGGGACAAAGTTGTCCTGCACCCCCACCCGAAATTCCTTCCGAAGGTGGTGTCAGAGTTTCACTTTAACCAGGTGTTGACTCTTCCGGTTTACTACCCTAATTACACCTCAGGCCGCCGAGTACAGGCTCCACATACCTTGGACCTGAGGCGTGCTCTGTCCTACTACAAGGAGAGGACTGACAGAAATTAAGTGAAGGTTGCCAGCGTTTTGTCACCTATGCTGGAAGCCGCTTCTGGCAGACATGCAGCCAAATGGACCATAGCAAGATGGATTACATCATGCATAGGTCTGTGTTGTGAGTTGGTGGGCAAGAGGCCTCCCAGAGGGATAAGAGCTCAATCTACCTGCCATACTGCTGCATTGGTGGCTGCTTCCAGGGACATCCCTATCCAGGAAATCTGTTGGGCTGCTACCTGGAAGTCAGCAAACGTTTTACCCACTACTACATCGACCTTGAGTCACACCGGGATGCTAGTTTTGTGGCTTCGGTTCTCCAATCCTTATTTCCTAAGTAAGGGGTATGCACCCTGCCTCCCTCCTCGCGGAGAACTGCCTGGAGTCTGCCAAGAAGTGTGGATGAACAACATACCCACGCTCCTAGAAGAACAGGTTACTTACCTATAACAGTAGTACTAGGAGTGGTATGTCTTGTTCATCCACACGCACACCCACCCGACCTCCCTCGCTTTAGGCACACAACCTTGCTTCCAGTGGGCTAAGATCTGGCGTCATGAGGCGGAGCTGAGGTATATACCACTCAGGTGGGTGGGAGGAGCCAGCTTGAAGACTTTCGGCAAGATTTAAAGTGGACATGTGAAGTGTAGATGAACATAGAAACATAGATTTTGACGGCAGATAAGGACCACTTGGCCCACCCTGTCTGCCCATTTCCCTACCTAATGGATAAGCTGCAGATCCTAGTTAACCAGCTGCCTACTTCTTCCTACCCCAACCCCCTAGAATTGCCTTATGACTGTCCCATGCATGCATGCTTGAATTCCACCACTGTTTTTGACTCCACAACCTCCTCCGGAAGGCTGTTCCATGCATCCACAACCCTCTCTGTGAAAAAATACTTCCTTAAATTACCTCTGAGCCGCCCCGCCCCATCTTCAAATTGTGCCCCTTGTTCTTGCACACCTCTTTTTTTGAAAGATGCTACCCTCTTGGACTTTGTTGATTCCCTTGAGGTACTTGAAAGTTTCTATCATGTCCCCCTCTCCCTCCTTTCCTCGAGGCTATACATATTAAGCTCCTTAAGTCTCTCTTCATATGTCTTCGGTGCAGACCCTGCACCATTTTAGTGCCCTCCTCTGGACAGCTTCCATCCTGTCTATGTCTTTGCGAGATTGGGTCTCCAGAACTGCCGCAGTACTCCAGATGGGGTCTCACCAACTATCTGTACAGAGGATAATAACTTCCTGTTTTCTACTGGTGGTGCTCTCTCTATGCATCCCAGTATCCCCCAGCCCTCCTTGCTGCCCTCTCACATTGCTCGCCCACCTTTAGGTCATCTGATATGACTACCCCCAGGTCCCTTTCCATTTTTGTTGTTGTTAGTATCTCACCCTCCATTGTGTACTCTTCCCCTGGGTTTTTGTTTCCCAGGTGCATTACCTTGCACTTCTTAGCATTGAATCTAAACTGCCATACATTTGACCATTCCTCTAACCTTGCCAAGTCCCTTCTCATCCTTTCCACCCCACCTTGTACATCAACTCTGTTGCAGATCTTTGTGTCATCTGCAAAGAGACATACTTTCCTTCAGTCCCTCTGCAATGTCGCACATAAAGACATTGAAGAGGACTGTCCTAATATTGAACCTTGCGGTACCCCACTAGTAACCCCACTTTCTTCAGAGTGGACTCCATTTACTATTACTCTCTGTGTCCTATTCTCCAGCCAATTCTTTACCCAGGCTGTCATCTTGGGACCCACTCCCAGGCTGGCTAACTTGTATATTAATCTTTTGTGTGGGACTGTGTCAAATGCCTTGCTAAAGTCTAGGTAGGCCATGTCCACAGCTACTACTTTGGTCACCCAGTCAAAGAAATCTATCAGATTTGTCTGACATGACCTTCCCGCTGTGAATCCATGCTGCCTTGGGTCCTGTGCCCCTCTGGCCTCTAGATACTCAACAGTTCTTTCCTTCAGAAGTGATTCCATCATTTCTCCTACCACTGAAGTTAAACTAACAGGTCTGTAGTTTCCTGCTTCTGCCTTGCTTCCACTTTTGTGAAGGGGAATCACATCTGCCCTCCTCCAGTCCTCGGGTACCACCCCATCCTCCCATGATTTGTTAATGAGGGTAGTCAGTGGTGTCACTAGTTCTACCCTTAGTTCTTTTAGAATTCTGGGATGAATCCCATCAGGCCCCATTGCTTTGTCCACCTTCAGTTTTAAGAATTCTTTCAGAACCCTTTCTTCTGTAACTGGGCTGGTATCAACTTCTGTATCCAGAGTGTTTCTACTGTTTGTTTTAGGTACCTCCCCCTCTTCCTTTGTAAATACTGAGCAAAAATATTTGTTTAGTATCTCTGCCTTTTCACAGTCACCCTCTGCCCACCCTCTACTAACCCTCCCTTGGTCTTCCTTCGCTCCCTGATGTACCTATAAAAAGGTTTTATCCCCCTTCTTAACTGAGTTGGCTATCTTTTCCTCGGTTTGGGCCTTTGCTGTTCTGACTGCCTTCCCAGCTTCCTTTTGCTTTAACTGATACAGTTCTCTGTCCTGCTCCTTTGTGATTCATTATACTTCCTGAATGCTTTCTTTTCTCTTGAACCTTCACTGCCACTTCCTTTGAGAACCATAGTGGTTTCTTACATCGTTCGTTTTGTTTATTTGTTTCACACAAAGGCTTGTTACCTCTGTGATGGCAGTTTATTATTCCCCATTGTTCTTCCACCCTCCTTCCTGCCCATTTGCTAGTGCATTCCTTAGGCACTCACCCATTTTGCAAAGTCAGCCCTCCTAAAGTCCAGTACTTTTGCCTTTGTATGGCTTGACTCTATTGCTGTGTTTATTATGAACCATACTGTTGGAGTGGTCGCTAGTTCCCAGATGGCTACCCACTTCTACATCTGTGATCCTCTCTTCATCTCCATTTGAGAGAACCAGATCTAAGATTGCTCCCTCTTGAGTGGGCTCCAATACTAGTTGTCTAAGGCATGCCCCCTGTAGGGCATCTGGAATAACCCCACTCTTCGAAGTGGCTGCTGCAACTGCACTCCAGTTAACATCTGGCATATTCAGATCACCCATCAGCAATATCTCCCCTTTTTCTGTCATTCTAAGTATTCTTATACCAACAACATATACCACTCCTAGAACTACTGTTACAGGTGAGTAACCTGTTCTTTCGCACTTCTGGCGCAGAATAGCACAGTCGCTGTGGGAAATCAGTGTTTGGGATAGATTAAGAAAATCAGTGTGACACTGTTCATCAGCAGAGGTCCCAAAATGCCTATGTTGAAAATCGGCTGTAAAAAGTCCCAAAACTAATTATATTACGGGTGTGCGTTGCACAGTTTCTATGCACACTTGTGACTTCACCAGTTTTTTTATATTTTCACTCCAGATTTTCAACATTGCCATTTTTTACGCCTCCTCATGAACAGTACAGCAGTTATTTTTCACATCCTATTTGAAATGTGTTTTCGCACCTGTGGCGCCAAATGGCGCAGTCGCTGTGCAAAATCACCTTTCGGCTAATGAACTGATAGTGTCAGTGTTCATGCGGTGGGATCACAAAAAGCCGATGTTGAAAACTTGGAGTAAAAATACCAAGAAATGCCCAGGGTGTTATGGTTTTTGACCATAATGCCCTACCCTGTAGGGACTGACAGGCGTCAGTAGTGTGTCTTATGATTGTCGACAGTAATGCTCATGCCATTCCACCCCCACCCTGCAGCCAGTGGCAGGCATCAAGGTATGCCTTGGACCCTTTGGCCCCAGAGTTCACTCCATTCTCCTATACTGCACCCATTTCATTTTATTTCCTTATGGAATGAGGTGAGTGTAAAGCCCGAACACTTTAAAGCGCACCTCAACACTTGTAAGTGTCTGCAGGGTAGGGTGAGATGAAATGTCATGTCCATTATGGGCGACGACCCAAAGGCACACCCCAATGCCTGTCCATCTCTGCAAGGTGGGGGTGGAGTTAGCATCAGTTCAGTACTTCACTGCCATTCCTATACAGCTTCTGTCTAACTCCTGCACTTCCACTGCTAATGACAGCAAGGAACACTTGGCATTGACAAATGCTTGTCTTTAGTTTCTTTTTGGCACAAAAATATAGGGGGACATTGTATAATCTTAATAAACTACTCCAGGGTGTGGATTCTGCTGTTCTCACTCTAGGTCTGACCACCCTCAAAATATTGAAAATATTTGCTCAAATATTTCCTCACAAGCATTGCATAAATGTGGAATATACAGTGGCCAGCCCTTAAATTTGCCACAATGACCGTATACCAGCACTCTTTCTCTTTTTCACCCCTCCCCCCCCAAAACCAATTTTGGCCATTTTAGAAGATAGATAATCCACTACAGGGCGTGTGGTCATGCTCTGATATAGACACACATTGGTGGTTGAATGCTTTCAGCCTGCGGCCTCGTGCCTCATAATGCACACCAAGGCACGCGTATGTCAGAGTACAACCACATGCCTTGCAGTGCATTATCTGTCACGTATACATGCAGTACCTGTAGGAATAAAAATCAGCACATACCACTGATATTTTTTGTTTACCTTGTCACTGGCTGGAGATGGCAGCGCAAGCAGGATACTTCTGTTGTTAGAATGCCCCAGCTGATTTGTGCTACGGCTCCAATTATGTAGTTCTCCCTCGCTAGCACACTCAGTATAAACTTTACTTTCTGCTAAAAAAAAAAAAAAAACACACTTTCCGTACTAAGTGCCACAATAAGAGAATAACACGATACTGCAGATTTTTAAAATCTTTTACAACAATTGTAGTGCTAGTATGTCATTCCTCCCAACCACTGCTCTGAGCCTTTGACTGGTGTTCTCGGCAACAGTACTCCCAAACCTGGACCAACAACATCTCCTACTCTGGTTCCCCACTAGGTTGCACCTGGCACACTCTGCATACTACAGCTGCCGAGTCATTCGCTCCCCAGGGGTGTACATACATGACTGTGTCCTGACACACAAAATAGTGTCATTAGACTAAACAACCACTGCGACCATCCTCAAACTCTAAAATAAAAAAAATAAAAAAGATAAATAGCTAAAAACACTTTGAAAACTAAAGGGCATTTCATAAATAAGAATATGTGTTGGCCCTTTAGGAAATCTCTCTGATACTGGTCCTTGTGCAGTTTGACCTGTTGCTATCACTTCTGGCGTCGTGGAGAAATAAGGCAGGGGAAACAGGATCTCATGCATACCGAAGGGTATTGACAACGTTGGACAGATGAAGGTGAGAAATCTTTATAAGAGAGTACATGTTTGCACAGCGTGCCTGTTTGCCTCTGCTTATGAATCAAAAGGGGAGGTGGGGGTGGACCTGACGGACCTAATGTCCCTTCTGACCTTAAAGTACTGTGTTACTGTGTATGAAAATGTATCTCATGTCCTTTTCAGTTCAGTTTCTCCTGATGCTGTTAAGGAACTGAGGTCATAACCCCCTGCTGGTGACATCACATTCTATTCCACAGTAACCCAATGATCAAAAGGTTGATTGTAGTTCATTTTCTATTTCTAGCAGGCATTTAATTTGACCTTTTTGCATATCAGTAATCCACATGCTGATGCAATACCCTGTATTTGTTTGCTCTTAAAAGTAGATTATGGATGGATGGAGTGTCACCCAGATAGACTAGTAGTTAGACAAGCAGCCAATTTGTGTGTTACTATAGAAGGGTGTCATCATTCAGTCATACCTACTGGACTGCAGAAGACAGCAAACTGCTCCATTGCAGGACTGTGATCGGAGTCCCATGACTCGGATATATCAAAATATTTTTTTGGGGGGGGGACTAGTGGATGTGTTTTGGGGGTTCTTTATTGAACTGTAAGGTTGTGGTTTGGACCAGGGGAGGCTTCTGATTTAGCGTGGATGGGGGCATGAGTTTTTTTATTATAAGGGTACAACAGTTAATTGTTATAGTAAGAAGTATGTGTTCTCAGGTGTCTTTGAGGGGAACAAGGGGAGGTCTGGGCTGGGGGGGGGTTGCTTAACATTTGGGACGGTGTGGGCTTGCACAGTGTGGGGGTAGTTTTCTTTTACTGGTACATGCTGTTGATTCCAAATTGGATTAAATTTCCATATCTGAATCTGATTTAAAATCCTTATACTTAGGATTTAGGATTTTTGGCAGCTTTATCGGAAAATCATAAATTTTGGCTGAAGTCCGAGATAGCTGTTAAGCTAAATGAATATCCAAGCATCCCTAGTAGGCATTTTCACTTCTTTGGCTTTACTTGCAGACATACCTTTAGTGGCACACTAACAGCTCCATATGACCCGAGAATGCTGTTGTCCCAAAGTTCTGCACTGGACCCAGCGCTTGGCCGCAGTGTGAAACTATATTCAGACTTGTACCCGACCCCAGCCGTTTAGCACTGTGTGAAGAGCAAAACCACTGCACCAAACAGGCAGATGGTGTCTCTGAGTTTACAACTATCAGAAAAGCTTTTACTTGTTGCGCTTGAGTGGCTTGCACTCGTCTTATCAGTAGGACAGTGCAGTGAAAGTGCATGTGATATCAACAGGAAATAGTTTTAAAACTATTGCATGTTTCTGAGGTTAAGCAGGGCTATAGCACCAGCTATTTCTTACCAGGTGATCTGGTTACAGCCAGTCACAAATCAGAATGCAGAAGCCGTGTCAGTGGCTCAGCAGGTAGCACACTCGCCTCTGAGGCCAGGAGATCAGAGGGCTGTAGGTTCTATCCCCACACCAGGCACTTGGGTTAATATCCCAATACTGACACTAGTGCAGCATGAGTGGGGTGCTGCACTCCTGAGGTGCCGTCTTTCGGATGAGACGTTAAACCAATGTCCCATCTGCCTGTTCTGGTGGTAATTCAGGTGGATGTTAAAGAGCCCATGGTACTTCTCGAAAAGAGTAGGGGAATTTTCCATGGTGCCCTGGCTGAATTTCCCCCTTTCACTAAAAATACCACCAACAGCTTAATCTGGTTCAAAGTCAGTTGACATTCATCTGTATCCCCCTCCCCCAGGTCGCGCCTGAAAATAGACAGCATTTGTCTAGTGCGCTTATCCGGTCAACAAAAACTAAATAATAATAATAAGAAGAATGGGGGTTCCAAGGTTTAATAATGAAAACTACACTCCCTTGGGTGAAAAAGTGACCAACAGTAGGCAATAATGCCCATAGCATGTATCTTTTGACACTGTAACCCACTGTCAGTAACTACTTCATCACTGGGCAAATGTTGTCCACTGTAAGCCTCAAACACAGTCCAAATGTGTACAGTGTGTATCTTAAGACATGCATTGTATGTGTTCGTCATGTTGTTCATTCCAGAACATGTGTGAAAGTTAACAACACTGCATACACAAGACAGATAAAATAGTTTCACTGCATACATTAAGGTAGCAGATTCAAATGAGGGACTGGGGGTAAAAGATATTATTCTATGTAATTTCCACTAGGTTTAACAAAACTACAGTGAGGAGGAAAAAGCTATTACCCAACTGGGACGGCTGGAGAAAAAGGATGTAGCAGTTTGTTGGTAGCAGTTTCCTTCAGAATCATCAAAAAAAATGTCCTTCTTCCCCAGTTTAAAGCATTTCCTTTTGTCTGCTTTTTGGCTAGATTGAGCCCTCGACTGGCCCCTTGGAGGGAGGAACACTGCTTACAATCAAAGGAAGGAACCTGGGTCGCAGGGTCAGTGACGTCATGGATGCCATCAAGATTGGGGGGGTGAAATGCACCCTGCTCCCTGACCGATATACTGTTTCAGAAAGTAAGTAGCTCAGAGGGAACAGTTACATTATGAAAAGTGCCTTTCCATTCATGGGTGGGCAAACAGGCAAGACCAGTCCTTTTAAGGAGGTTGTGGTTCTGGGCCACAGAGAGAAAATGTGGGGAAAAATCAAATTCACAAAACATTTCCTTGTTTTTACCTTCATACCCAGCTAAGTTTATTCCCCAATCTAAGCTCGGAATCTGCATTTGAACTGGGAGACAACAGAGGCAGGGACTGGGAGGAGGGAGAGAGATACATTTCTTTATGAAGATATTTTGGGAGCATAAGTTCAGTTTTTTTTTTTTTTAACAATTTATTTGCTCAGGATTGCCCAGCTGAGATGCAACAACTCATTTACAGTGCGGTCCTGTTTTTTTATTCATTTCCGCTGCTGAGTGAACTGGAGCACTGAGAAGTTCAGTGACTTGTTCAATGTCACACAATCAATATTTGGCTTTAGCAGGGTTTAAACCTGCAATCTCCTGGTGTCCAAGCCAATGTTCTAACCACTTGACCGCACTGGCCTCCTGACATAAGGGATCACCTTTCTTAATGGCTGGGGAAGGGGAATGAAGCTTCTGTGTAAATTGGCCTAAGCATTAGAGTCACCATACTGTACATGCTCTTTTTGAAAAAGGTATCTAATCTTTTATGTCTGCCTATCAGACAGATCTTCCCAGAATCAATCTTCTCCATTGAGTCGCACTTATGGGTCCGGAACAGGGACACAAGGACCTTGCGGGAGCAAATGTTTTGGCAAGGGGCCAACAGCAGCTACTAGCTATGGCACCTGCACCACACTGTGTGGACCTACCAAATAACTATTGCCAGCTCCCTCAACTACATAGATACATAGATGTTGTTGGCAGATAAGGGCCTTGTGGCCCATCCAGTCTGCCCTATCCCTCTTTCTAATGCTTAAGGTACCCTAGATTCGAACCCCCCCCCCCAGCTTGATAATTCCCATGTGCCTATCCCACACTTTCTTGAATCCCTGAACCGTGGCCACCCCCACCACTTCCTAGGGGAGACTGTTCCATCTCTCCATCACCCTTTCAGTGAAGCAGAATTTCCTCAAGTTCCCTCTAAGTTTTCCACCTTTTAGTCTCATGCTGTGCCCTCTTGTTCTGCTGTTTCCCTTCATGTGAAAGATGCTCCCCTCTGGTACCCTATTGATCCCCTTCAGACATTTGAAGGTCTCTATCATGTCCCCCTTCTCCCTCTCTCCCCTTTCCTCCAGGGAGTACATATTTAGAGCTCTGAGTCTCCTCATACGACTTATGGTGCATCCCCAACACCATTTTTGGCACCCTCCTCTGTACTGTTTCCATCCTGTCTATGTCTTTTTTGGAGATGGGACCTCCAGAATTGAACACAGCACTCCAAATGAGGCCTTACTAGGGAGTTGTGCAATGGTGCCACCACTTCCCTCCTTCTACTTGGTATACCTCTCCCTATGCATCCTAACATTCTGTTAGCCTTTCCAACTGCTTTGTCACACTGTTTAGCCACTTTGAGGTTATCTTCTATGACTGTCCCTAGATCCCTTTCCTCTGTGGTAACCTCCAGTGTTACCCCATCTAGTTCATACTCAGCCCTAAGATTCCCTCTCCCTAGGTGCATAATCTTGCACTTTTTTGCATTGAACCCCAACTGCCATTCCTTGGACCAGTTTTCTAGCCTCTTCAGATCCCTCCTCATTTTTTCTATACCCTCCTGTGTATCTACCCTGTTACATAGCTTTGTATCATCCACGAACAGGCTAACCCTCCCTTCTAGACCCTCTGAAAAATCGCTTATGAAGAGCACTGGTCCCCACTGATCCCTGGGATAGGCCACTTGTTATCCATCCTTCTTGTGAGCTAATCCCTTTTACCACTACTCTTTGTGTTCTGTTACTCAACCAGTTTCTAACCCACATGACCACCTCTGTCCCCACCCCCAGATTTGCCAGCTTGTGGATTAGTCTCCTGTGTGGGACTGTGTGGAAGGCCTTCCTGAAGTCCAGATAGGCCACATCTACCACTCTTTCCTGGTCTATTTCCTTTGTCACCCACTCAAAGAAATCAATCAAGCTGGTCTGGCATAACCTCCCTGCAGTGAATCCATGTTACCTTGGGTCCAACAGCTCCCTTGTTTCCAGGTAGTCCACCAGCCTTTCCTTAAGTAGAGTTTCCATCAATTTACCTACTACTGCGGTCAAACTGATGGGGCGGTAGTTTCCTGCCTCCTCCTTGCTACCACTTTTGTGCAAGGGTACCACTTGTGCCCTCCTTCACTCCTCTGAAACCACGCCTGTTTCTAGTGATCCGTTGAACAGCTTAGCCAGACGTTTAGCCAGTTCCTCCCGGAGCTCCTTTAGGATCCTCGGGTGTATCCCATCGAGCCCCATAGCTTTATCCACCCTATGCTGTTCGAGTGCTCTTTTCACTCTGTCCTCTGAAAAAGGTCTAATGTCCACCCCTTCTCCCTGTTTGCCCTTCTCCATTAATGAGGGACCATCTCCATTGTCTTCTTCCGTGAATACGGAGCAGAAGTATTTGTTGAGGACAGTTGCCTTGTGAATGTCTTTCTCTACTATCCTGCCTCCCTCTTCCCTAAGTCTCACAATCCCTCCCCCCATCTTCCTTCTCTCCCTAATATACCTAAAGAATGCCTTCCCTCCTTCCTTCACTGGTTTAGCTAGCTTTTCCTTGGTTTCGGCCTTTGCTGCCCTTACTGCCTTGTTCGCTTCCTTTCGTTTTTCCAAATATTCTTGCCTGTCCTCCTTGCTTTGTGTTGTCTTGTACCTCAGAAATGCCATCTTTTTTCCTCTTACTAGATCTGCTACTCCTCTCGAGAACCACAGTGGTTTCCTCTTTCTTTTGCTCTTGCTGCAGGGCCTGGCACAGTGGTTTACTACCAGGTTCAGGGCTTCCCTTATCTTATCCCACTGTTCTGCTACCCGCCTTATGTCATCGTATCCTTGCATAGCCTACCTGAATTCGTTCTTCATCTTACTAAAGTCTGTCCTCCTGAAATCCAGGATTCTAGTCCTTGTGTGGCTAGCTTCCTGTAACGTCCTTATGGTGAACCCCACAGCTTGATGATCACTAGACCCTAGGGTCTCCCCCACTGTGACTTCCTTTATTCTGTCCCCATTGCTTAGGACAAGATCCAGAATTGCATTCTCCCTTGTAGGCTCCCTCACTAGCTGTGTGAGACCTGCCCCTTGCAGGGATTGCAGGAATCCCTTACTCCTGGCTGAGGCTGCCGCCGGGATGCTGTAGTCCACATCTGGCAAGTCGAGGTCACCCATCAGCAGCAATTCACCCTTTGTTGCCATGTTTTGTATAGTCTCCAGCAGTTCTCTGTCCACATCCTCTGCCTGCCCTGGGGGCCTGTATATCACTCCCGTTCTAAGTACTGTTCCCTTCCCCACTTCCAGGGTTATCCATAGTGCCTCTGCTTTCCCCCCATTGTCTTGTGGGACTGTCACTTTTATCCCTTCCCTAATGTACAGTGCCACCCCTCCCCCTTCTTGCCTTCCCTGTCCCGTTTGTGTAGCGTGTACCCTGGAATGGCTAGCTCCCAGGCATGGTTGCTATTGCACCATGTCTCGTGACTGCCATGATATCCAGGTCCTCAGAAGCCATTAATGCCACAGGTTCCAGGATTTTGTTACCCAGATTACAGGCATTGGTACACTTAGCCTTACAATCACAGTCTCCCCTCTCTGCTATAACTCCAGTACCATCTCCCTTATTCTGTGTCTGCCCCCCTGTACTTTACATGTGGTTCCTCCTTTTTTACCTATGGCCACTCCTTGCTCATGGCCATGCCTGTTTCCTTTATTCCGATGTTGGGGGGTTCCCTTCCATTCGCCGATCCCCTTACTTTCATATCTTTCTGCTGCATTCTCATTTAGGTCTTCTTCTCTATGCTGGAGACTTCCCAGTTTAAACCCTTCACGAAGACCTCCAACTTCTGCCTCAGCGCTCTCACTCCTTCTCCGGTAAGATGCAGACCATCATGCTTAAAGAGCTTCCTGTCCCAGAAGGTCCCCCAGTCTCCAGTGTAGTGCATCCCATTGTCTGCGCACCAACCCTGGAGTTACTGGTTGGATTCCCTGATCTCTTCGCTCCTGATCTTGTCCTGACTTCCACCCTTCTTCCAAACTGGCAACACCTCCGAGAAGGCCAGGTGTGTTGTGTACTCCTTTAGGCTGTTCCCTAGGGTCTTCATGTCTGTCTTGGCTTCTTCCACAGTCCTATTTGCTATGTAATTTGTCCCAAGGTGGACAATGATTGCCGCAAAATCCTGAACTCTTCTCACCAGCCGTCCTACTCTGTCCTTATCTCTCCTTGCAGATGCTCCTGGCATGCATTTCAGCGTGGTTTCAGCTCCCTTTGCACTGATGGACTGTGCCTCAACTCCTTGCAACACAGAGTCTCCTACGACCAGAAGCCTCCTGTTGCTCTGTATATTCTTCTTCTCTTTTCTTGTACCTCCTTCTTGCTTTCTTGAATCAGGTTTGTCCTGCTTTATTCTTCCTTCTTCCTCACCTGGTTTCTGTCTCCTGGCTAGAGGGGCAAAATGATTCTGTGTGTGGATAGTGTGTGGCTGGCAGTGCCCCATCTTAGCTCTAGGTGCCCCACTGCCCCTTCCCACCACCCTCTATCCCCCAAGATCCGTGGGCCTTTGGGGGAGTTGGTGGATAAGGGGGTGGTGGGCATCCCCAATCTAGTCTCCTGTGTAGCCTCGTGATATCTTCTCTTCTCTGCCGTAGCTTCCTCTATAGTTCCTCAGCTGTCCTGCAGAAGGGGCACCCCAGTCTCCAGAGTGTCTGCCTTGCTACCAGCCTTCCACAGCTCTGGCTGATCTGGATGTCCATGTCTGTTTTCCTCCTGACCTGTAGCTGTCACTGTTTCTTTCTCACTTCACTGTGTCTTCTTTGTCCTCTCTTCCTGTTCTAACTGGTGTCTTCCCTTGGGAGCCCTGCAGGAAGTTCCCTTGGGCTTCTGTAAATGTGGAAAGACCCTGGGTGGTTGGGAGGGGGGTGAGATTCTTTGTTCTTCCCACCATCAGATGTGCGCTGCAGGAGAGGATCATCGCCTCAGTTCACCTGCATCACTGAATTTTTCCTCAGAATGTCTCATTCTTCATTTATTGTTTTTCATGTCTGGCAAGTCAAAGAAGAGGACCAAAAAATCCCCCATTTTCCATTGGTGCCAATATGACAAGAAGATTTGTCTGGTGACTTGCATCAGCTTTGCTTTTTCTGCCTCTGGCCTAACCATGATATGGACTCCTCTGACGCTTGCTTCTCTGTGGACTTTCTCACACCCTGGAAATCTGCCAGTTAAAGTAGAGTCATGAGACCCCTACCTTCAGAAGCAAGGATTGAACTAGGGCACCCAAGGTGAGGACACTGGATCCTTCCCCTGGGTCCCTTCCAGGACGTTCTAGGTCCTCGAAAGCACAGGGTTCTCATCAACCTTAGTGAGCTGAGGCATCAGAGATCCTGGTGGCCAGGTCTTGTGGACAGTCGACTCCTTCTGGGTTGTCGACTGAGAACCTGTCACAGTCTGTTCGCTTTGAGGAGTTCACCCCAGTGGACCCCTTGACACCTTACTCTGACACTGCCCCACGCTTTTGTCACAGTTTATAGTATTAACTCTGTGGGTGGAGCTAGGGATGGTGCCTGGCCTTCCTCTGACACTGGAGAGTCAGAGGACTGCCTGGGACCGATGTCGACGTCGATACTGGCCTGGAGTCCATCTCTGTCCACAGTGTTGCTAGCAATATCAAGGGAGGGGACGGCCTGACACCAGGCCTGGTGTCTATGTCGGCACTGTTTATGGTGCTGGGAAAGGGCCCGGCACTGAGCACAGTGCCAACAAAGGTGTCACTTGGTACCAGACCCAGACCTTGGTGCTGATCACGGCACTAGGGAGGCAGACAGCACTGAGCCTGATGCTGACATCAAGCACAGTGTTGGATGACATTGTGGCTGATGAGGATGAGGAGTGGCTTGGTCCTCAGGGCATTGCTATCTCAGAGGTCAACTCCAGAGGTGGCGCCGGCCTGTTGCATGGTGACCACCCAGAACCTGGGTTCTCTCTGGAACTTTCTCTTGATGTAGGTCGTGGTGAGGAACAAGGTTTCCCCGTGAGGTACGTTCAGCTGTGATCTCAGACTCACCCATGGGGATCTCCACAAGATTACCGATGTAAGTTTGCCAAGATCAGGAATCTCCACATGATTCTCCCCAAGGGCAAAGATGTCGCCAGAGTTTTGCATCTTAGGCTGAGACCTGGAAGGCCAGAAGCCTCAGTCACCCCTAGAGAGGCCTTAGCACTCCTTTGAAAGGTTGCCCACATTCTTCACCTCTTTGGGGCCCTTAACATAGAAACAACACTGGGTCTGGGTCAGTGCCATGGAGGAGTGGTACAGGGAGTCAGGGCCCAATCCAGAGTCCCTTCTCTGACACTGAACCCACCTGGGGCCTACGCCTCATCTCCTTTGATATCTTCATCTGACTTGGCCTTTTCTGCTGAAGACATGCTGTATCAGCAGTTCATGGTGGAGATGCTTAAGGCATTAGACAGCCCCACTTACACAAACCATAGTCTGGTCGCTGTGCCGTTGGGTCTCCTTGGAGTTCCCAGTATGGACACCACTGTCATTCCTTCATGGCCCAGAGACAAAGACGAGGCATCCACGGCTCAGGGGAGATGTCCCTTTTGTACATCTCCCACCCCAGGGACATCCACGTACAGTATTGTGCACCCACTGGGCCTGCAGATGACATTCCTCACCCCATTTCGGCGCTGCAGTTATTGCAGAACCAGACTGGGCCACAGTGCTCTCAGTGCAACTGACTCCCGGACTACTACTCTGTGGATTCGGGTGTGTTGGGGAGGAATGTTACCTCGCCACGCTCTCTCATATGCATTGCTGCACATCAGACCCACATAAAGGCCTACACTCGCTGCCTATGGTTGCAGCTCCATGAGTTGTTAGCTGCTATGCAACAGAGTGATTTAGCCAGGCAGGCCATTGACATGTCTACATGATGTTTAGAAGTAGTGTTGCACCAGTGAAGGGCATCTTATTATGCCAATAAGATGGGTTCTAGGCTTGTAGAAGTCTGCTTCAGGTAGACCATGTAGGTTCACCTATTCCGGCTGGCACTGTTAGCATGGCAAAAGATGTTGAACTCACACTTTCAAGGAGCCCATTTCTTTTCCCTTTGGGTTAGGTGACAGCTTTTGGGGAACCCTCCTGTTCCCGTGCCACGGGAGCCCCCGACTCAACCTGACCAGTCACAGGTGTCGCCTAACCTGCCAAACCCCAGGTGTTCTCCCCACTAAGAGGACTAAGGGTATTCTGTACCTTCAGGGTGAGCCAGCTCCTCCCTCATAAACAGAGAAGCTTGGTACTCTAACTCATAAGTGGGACTCAATGGAGATGGCGGATTCTGGGAAGATATGAAAGTTACGTACTTACCGTAACTGGTGATCTTCCAGAATATCTTCTCCATTGAGTACCACACAGACACACCATCCCCTCTCTAGAAGAGCCAGGGCCTCTGGGAAGCCGATCCTCGTTATACTACAGCATGTCCGCTATATAGAAACAGAGAATCTGTTGGCAGATAAGGACCATACAACCCATCTAGTCTGCCCATTTCCCTACTTTGTTTGGCAACCCCTACTCTTATCTGGACTGCCTTTCCTCCTCTCTGCTCTACAACAGGGTGCCTTTATGCTTATCCCATGTACTTTTGAATTCCCGTACTGTTTTCGCTTCCACCACCTCCGCTGGTAGGCTGCTCCTTGGATCCTCAGGGAGTTTTCTGTCATTCTCCCTTTTAATTATCTTCTGCCGTTCCCCATTGGGACCTATTCTGTGAAGAAAAGAAAAAAAAAAAACTGTAAAAGTAAAACAATTAAATATTTATCTATTGCTATAAATACATATTATCTATATATATTTCCTTTTTCCTGCTTAGGGCACATCCTCACTACCATGGGTATATATCCCTATTACGTGCTAAGTGTGACCCTACATCCCCTAACTGTTTTCTCAGTCTTAACTTCACTTAATAGTAGCCCTGTCTGTGGACTTGTGCTCTATGAGCAGCAGATTTGGCTCAGCTGCAACAGCTGGCTTCAACATTAGGGTACACCCCTGTGCTAAACTTGCAGGAAGAGAATGTGAGTTTCTTTTCATTACATTTGTCAAAACTTGTTTTCTTCTCTGTTTTACTGCTGGTATGCCCTGATGGTGGTCATTTGCTGTTCCAGCATGCCCAGTGGAGTCAGAAGAAACATCGGAGAGTGGGACATTTACCACTTGTAAATGGGATCTAAAAAACAGACATATTTCTGCCTCGTGGCATGATGCTTACTGCAGTCCTGTTGTATACTTTGTCTTACACTGGATCTGGCACTTTTTCTGTGCCCATCTTATTTGCAAGGGGGACAAGCCCTTGGCTACTCCCCTTTAATCTTATAGCCAGAGCGTATGTGCATACAGGGCTGCTGCTTTCTTCCCGCTACACTTTTACCAGCCTGATGGATGTCTGCTGGGCAGTGTTTTTTTTTCTTGAGATTGGCTCATATTCCTAGACTACCTGTTTTTTAAACCACCTTAGTTGTGCCCTTCTCTTTTAATCTTTGTGGATTGGTAGTCAGGTTTTATTTGTTTAATTCCTATATCCTTTATTGATCCATTTGGACTAGCCTGCCACAAGTCCCGCCTTGTTTTTTTTTCCACTTGTGCTTCCCTCCTGGGGAACAGAACTGAGCTACAGTAGGTAAGGGAGCCGGCAACGCTTTTTGGTAAGCAAGTGGCACCCCATGGTTGTGTGGGCCTCATAGCCAATAACAGTTGTGGGCCCCCTGGCCAAAAGATCTGCTCCCGCGGGGTCCTAGTGCCTCTGGCACAGACCCATAAGTGCGACTCAGTGGAGAAGAAATTCTGCAAGGTTACCAATTACTGTAAATATGTAACTTTCCTATCTTGGTTTTACATCTTATGCTAAGGAAAGCATCTCCCAGCTGTCGAGAACCCTGCTCTGGTTATTTGCTATTGGAATTCCCCAGTTAGTAGCATAACCATTGGGATACATTGATAAGCCATGGGTCACTGTAGTGCACACACAGAATCTTGTCCTTGGAGGAAATTTGAACCTTTAAGGTTTTGCAACCATTGAAATTCAAATTAGTCCAGGAGCTATGCCCACCATGATAAAGTCTGAGCTACTAAAATAAAACAAGCATTTGTCAATGCCGAATGTTTCCTTGTATAGATTATGTGGCAGGGGTTTATTGTGTTAGTTGAACTTCTTTTTTTTTTAATATTCTTTATTTTTTATTGTTTTTTTATATAGTTATATATATGACAGCAGGAGTTCATTTATACAGTATTGCTCTTTTGTCTTACAATACATGGAATGTTCTTCAGGATGGCAATTCATGTTTCTACAACATCATTCTGTTATATATCAAATGACACTAGATTAGAATTCATATCCTACAACAATTGGTCACTTTCATATAGCTCTATCAGGGAACAAATGCTTCATCCAGAGGTGAGATATAGATAACCCATGGCCTCCATTGGAGCTCAAATTGTGACATCCTTCCAGCTCTAGAAGCTACTATTCTCTCGAGATAATATATCTCAGTCATCAATGAATGCCAATGAGAGAGGGTGGGTACTTCAGCTGTTCGCCATAGGCGAGTTATAACCTTTTTAGCTGCTGCCAAGTACAACTTACTTCTACTCGGTGGAACTTTTCCGTCTTCCCAATATAAAGCAGAATCATCTGCTTGGATATTCGAATTTCTAGTCCGACAATATTCTGTATGCTCTTTTCTATATCTAACCAGTATTGGGTAACTTTCGGACAGGCACAAAAAATATGTGTTATATTTGCCATTTTTTTCTCCATACTCTCTCCAACAGAGGCCATGCCTCATAGATACAAATTTAGCAATTTTGTCAGGGGTATAAAAATAGCTACTATGACATTTCCATATATATTCTGACCAGTATGATGACTGTGATACTCTCATCGAATGATGAATAGGTTCCAACCATTTCTCATAAGTTATCTGAGTCCCTAATTCTCTATTCCATCTCCCCAAGATATCCTCAGTGGATTCCTTCCAAAAGTCTCTTATTGCGTTATATATTTGTCCAATTAAATGAATTTGTTCCTGCCTTCTATAAGCGTCCATAAAGGGGACATCAACATAGGTATGAGAGAGGGCAGAGTATTTAATGCCAATTCTTTCTGTATAAATGTCCGAATCTGTAAATATCTATAATGTTGTGTATGGGGAAATTGATATTTTGCCTGTAGTGTGGCAAAAGGCAGTACTCCATTTACATCCAGATATTGATATAACAAAAGCAAACCTTTTTTCTGCCATTCTTGATGGAACCGAACAGCACCCATATCCAAAGATACACTTTCTGTACCGATTAGTTTAAAATAACCAAAAACTTCCGTTAATGTAGTAGGCGCCCTTAGCTCATACCAAGCCTTTAACGTATAACAGGTTCCAAATGTGAAGTTTTGTAACTGTGGATAAGACTTTTGGGGGGCAAATATAGTAGGGATACTGTTTACAAGGTCATTTAGTATAAATGCAATATATTTCCATGGTTTCTCTTCCTGAGGGTTCAGCCATGTCATCACTATTTTACATGTTACTGCCTTATGGTAAACTCTAAGGTTTGGAAGATTACAACCCCCCTTTGCCACTGGTAGCTGTAACAGAGACCATCTGACCCTTGGCTGCTGCCCATTCCATACGAACCTCGAAAAAATTCTAGCCCAGGATGCAAAGTAGAATTGTGATGGAATAATAGGTAAAATCTGGAAATAATGTAGTATCTTAGGAAACCAGGTCATCCGAATAGCTTGTATTCGAGCTGAAAAAGATAATACCTGGCGTGTCCAATTCCCAACTAAATTCTCTATCTCTGTTGATAGGGACTCTAAATTAAACAGTTCCAGATGTTCTCATTTCTGGGGGAATATTTGCACCCACATATTTAATCTTATTATTTCTCCATTTCAGAGGGATCTGGTTCTTCAGAGACTGCGAGGGGGTGAAATTTAAAGATAATAACTCTGTTTTTTTGTATATTTATTTCGTATCCGGCTATTTCTGAAAACTTATCTATCACTTGTAGGGTATGGACTTTTCAGGTTCTAGGAGTGTTAGTAATACGTCATCTGCATATAATGATATGGTAAAATCCCTCCCTCCTAAAGGGACCCCCTGAATATTAGGGTGTTGCCTTATGGCTTCAGCCACTGTCTCAATGTATATGGCAAACAGTAAAGGGGAAAGTGGGGAGCCCTGCCTAGTTCCCCTTCCCAGCTGTATCATTGAAGATAACTGTCCATTCATTTTAACATATGCCTTCAGAGAGGCATAAATTCTCTGTATCATGCTAGATAATTCCCCAGGGAATCCAAACTTGCGTAAAGTTTCCCATAAAAAAGGCCAACTGACGCAATCAAAAGCCTTGTCTGCATCAAGGCTGAGCAACACTGCCTGTATCTGTCTCTGATTTAAGTGGTCCAACAAATGGCTCATTCTGCTTATATTATCTGTAGTTTCTCTGGCTTGAATGAACCCAGATTGGTCTGAATTAATCAAATATGCTAACATTTCCTCTAGTCTATGTGCCCATATGGACATAAATAACTTGTGTAGTCCATGTTTAATATGGATATTGGCCAGTATGAGGTAGATAAATCTGCTGGTTTGCCTACTTTTAAGATAGGTTAAATTTTATTTATTTATTTAGTTCATAAATCGGATGTACAACCTTTGAGTCACAGACTCATTTACAAAAGCACCTCGTCACAGGGAGGGGAACAACAAATAGTGTGGCAAGACAGGGTGGAACAATACAGGTGCGATACATACATTATACATAGCATAAAACATAGATAGTTTACCAAGGTACAGAACAAAATTCATTGGTAGGTCCTAGCAGGTCATGCAGGCAATAGCCAGAGAAAAATGGAGTAGGGTAGGCTATCGAGCCCTGGGGGCAATGGCAGGCCCTACCGTGAGCATGTACACTTCAGAGTGCCAAGTAGGTGGTTGCGTGGGGCAGCTTGAACTGACCAATTTAGGGGTGCTGAGATGTGCGTGGGGAGGAGTTATACCAGGGCGGTGCTCTGTAATAAAGGACCTTTGAGCAAGGAGGTCCTGGCTCTAGGCACCTAGAAGGTGGCTTTGCAGGCAATGCGGTGGCGGCGAGTGGGAAGCAGGCTGGAGCTGAGCAGTGACCAAGGACACAGTCCAAGAAGAGCCTTTTGCTATTATACCAGTGTGATATTGCGCGTTCTTCCAGATTGAGTATGTTCGTGGTGGTATAGAGCCGGCATGTATGGGTTCCACTTGGGGCACTGGCCAGGAGTCTGCAGGCTTTGTTGATGGAGGTCTGGATTTTGGTGAGGGCAGTGGGGCCAGCGGCTGCGTAGATGGGGAGGCCATATTCAACCAGCGACAGGATGGAGGAAGTGATGGCCAACCGTAGGGCGAAGCTGGGGAGGCAGTCTTTGTGTCGATAGAGGAGCCCAATCCAGGTGTTCGTGGCAGAGGATAGGGCACTGATATGGGCATGTAAGGAGAAAGCCGAATCAGAGGTGATGCCCAGATATTTGTATGTTGATACCTGCTCAAGAAGATGGAGGGTGTTGGGAAGGATGGAGAGGGGGGCATTTTTGGAGCTACTTTGGTGGTGTGCAAAGATCATTGACTTTGTTTTCTTGAGATTCAGGACCAGGCGGTGGTTGAGGAACCATTTTTCAGCTTGGTTGAAGGAGGATTGCAGGCTGTTCTGGAGAGTGACCAGATCGGGGTGCGAGGAGAGTAGGACTGCATCATCTGCATATAATAGCAGCTTTCCTGCACAAGAGCTAGGAAGGGTGTTCAGGAAGAGACTGAATAATGTGGGGCTCAGAATGGAGCCTTGAGGGACTCCCGAAAGTACAGGCAGTGCCGAGGATAGGCCACCAATTAGCTTGACACGTTGGGATCTACCATAAAGGTAGCTGGAGAACCAGGCTAAAGGGCCAGATGATAGTCCCACTTTACAGAGGGTGTCTAGCAATAGTGGGTGGTTCACAGTGTCGAAGGCCTTGGACAGGTCAATGAATACTGCCCCAGCCAACTCCCCGAAATCTAATGCAGAGTGCATATGGTGGGAGAATTCCAGTAGAGCTGTGGTGGTGCTGTGACCTGGGCGGAAGCCATGCTGTTCAGGGCACAGAATGTTGTGGCTGGATAGATAAGCTACAAGTTGAGTGGATACTATTTTTACGAGAGCTTTGGAGAGAGGGGGGATGGAGATAGGTCTGTAGTTATTTGGTACAGTACGGTCTCCATTTTTATGTATGGGGATGATTTCGGCCTGTTTCCATGCCCTCGGGGATTGGCCGAGACACAGGGATCGATTGAGGAAGTCAGTGAGGGGGACTAGCACAGGGATCCCCATTCATTACTATTGAGAGGCGGGCCGCCACGCAATCCTAGGCACCCGCCTCTCATATTGTGCAGCCGCCACTCTTTGCCTTTAAATGCGCGCACTCGCGCGATGGCACTCGCGTGATCGCATTCGTGCACTCGCGTGATCAGGCAAGACTGGCGCAGCTGCAGTAAAGCTCTCTGCAGGTTTGGGGATCACGGGGTAAGCGGACCAGGCTAAGGCGCCAAACCGTGGAGCCAATAGAAAGGAAGCCTCTGGGAGTGACAGTCCAGCAGCCTATAATGGAGCTGCTACGAACTGCTGGGTAACTCCCATTAGTCTGCTGCCACTTTAGGGATTTCAATCGTTCAGATCGTTCAGTCGGCTCCAGAAGTGCTAGTTGTAATTGAGTGCTGCTTCCTTTGCCTAATATTGATAAAATTTTGAAAAAAAAAAAAAAAACTTTTTTATTTTGTTTTTAAAACTTGAAGTATCAGAACTAACTGGTATATAAAGTGTTACTGAGTGTGGGGGGGGGGGATCATTGCTTGGTGACTCTCCAGCATTTCAGACCTGCAAATTCTTCTGCCTTTCACTGAAAGGGCAACTGCAGCAAAAAAAAAAAAAAAAATACAGGAAGATTTATTTTCTATGGGAACTCGTCCAAGTCACTGAACTGAATTTAGCTGCTGGTTCCTTGCATGCCTGATGCAGCGGAGCACACTTGATCTGGATTAATGGTCAGACCTGCACATGTTTAGGTAACTGCTTGTAGGTGGTTCTGGATTGTAAACTACAACATTAGACCTGTAAGCAGTGGAAGGGGCTAGAATAATCCTGAAAAAATTGAAGTGGGTCGTTGAGAGAAGGGGAAAGAGGGAGAGAGAGCTCATTGTGTGGTCTCCCACAGTGAGTGTTTGATGAGCTGCAGTGCATAAACACAGCAACACAGCCAGTTGTGTGTGTGAGGAGATTCAGGGAGCAGAAAAATATTTGTGTGAGAGAAAAAAAAATTTGGGGGTCCTTAACTGTGTCTGTCCCAGTCAAGTTGTGCAGTCTTGCTTCGTCAGTGGTCACTTGTTCTAATAAACCCTCAGGGAGCAGAAAAATATTTGTGTGAGAAAAAAAAAATTTGGGGGTCCTTAACTGTGTCTGTCCCAGTCAAGTTGTGCAGTCTTGCTTCGTCAGTGGTCACTTGTTCTAGTAAACCCTGATTCAGGGAGCAGAAAAATATTTGTGTGAGGCTCCGCTCAACCAGCATTACCAAACTCTCCTTCTGTATTTGACAAATAAACACACGACAAGTAGGGGGAAAAAAAAGCTTTATTGTACACAATGCAGAAACTAACTAACTTTGGTTTCAAATTAACTCAAAAACGGAAACATCCTGATCAAGATCATGACAGTCATGAGTGATGACTGGGACCATGCCAGTTGGTCAGTTGATCAGGATGTCCAAGAGACTCCTTGCACCTACTCCTATACAGAAAAAAAAACCTCTAAGCATAGAGCAACAGGCTTTTATACTGGCTGGCTAAACAAATACTGTTGGTTAGAGTACAAAGAAAATGATGGCATGTTTTGGCATTTTGCATAAAACATAAACAGATGCCCAAATCAGGAACAGTTTGGGTACTCAGTGGGTGTAAGACATTCAGAGAAGATGCTATAAAAAGGCATCAGAACAGTTCAGTTCACGTTGTTGCTTCTGAACTGGAAGCAAACTGCAAATTTCAGCTTCAAAAGGTGGAATAGAGCAGGCAATGCAGCAGGCCCTGACCCTGGAACAGGAAGCTTTTGTGGCATCCCTTCGTTGCATGTACTGGCTAATAAAAAATGAGCTGCCTCACAGAACGAAATATGGCTCACTGCTGGATCTTGCCAAATCATTGGGATGCAAATACCTAGACAATATACATATTGCTGATGCTGTTAAATATCGTTCTGATCGAACTGTCAGAGAAATGGTTCTCTGTCTGGGTGAGTGGTCAGGAGATCAGTTCTTACAGATTTGAAGGCTGCCAAATTTTTTTCATATTTGGCGAACGAAACAACTGATATTGCTGTTATGAAGCAGCTTATTTTGTATGGTATGTACTGCAAAGAAGGGAAACCCAGAGTTTCTTTCCTGGGACTTGAGGAACTAATTGATGGAAAGGCAGACACAATTGTTAAAAAAATGCTGGAGTTCTCTGATAACAATCAAATCTCAGTTGATCACCTTGCAGGGTTAGGCAGTGATGGAGCAGCCGTTATGCTGGGCAGGCAAGGCAGGGTGGCTAAAAGCTGAAAGAAGTCAGCCCAATTCTTGTTGAAAATCACTGTATGGCTCACGGAGAGCCTTGGCTGTAAAGGCAGCAGCAAATGAAGTGACATACATTAAAAGTTTAATCAAACACTAGATCACTTATACAGATATTATGAAAACTCTGCTGTTAGCATGGCTGCCCTGAAAGAAATTCAGCAGGCAATGGAAAACCCTGTTTAAAGCCTAAACAGGCAAAAGCAGTTAGGTGGTTGTCCCATGATGCAGCATGTGACACACTAAGGAAGATTTTCCCATCCGTTGTTACGTCCTTGCATAGAGGCCTCTGAAGAGGCATGATCCCCAGCTGTGGGCCTAGTAAAAATGGTGGAAACTGGGAGTTTTCTCTATTTTTATGCATGATGTGACATACTTACACCTTAGCATCTTATCTAAATGCTTTCAAACATCAGCTCTGAATTTTACTGATATAAAGAGACATTTACATTCCACTTTAGAGATTCTTAGGACACGCCTACTGGTACCTGGTCAGTACTTCTCCTCCGTTCGCCTGAACTAGTACTCCTGAATGATAATGGCCTGAACTTGCCATTTAGCGAACCACAGTTAAATCATTTCAGAACCTCTGTGCATGACAAGTTTATTAGGGCCTAATTGCTCAAATTGAGCAAAGGTTTCCAAACACAGAACTTTTGGATCGTCCAGTATCTTTGACCCAACATGACACAGGAAGTTGATATTGAAGAGTTGGAAGGGTATGGTAGTGATAGCCTTGAGATTATTCTTAGTCAGTATGCTACTATTGTGGATGTAGATGCTTCTGCACTGGAATGGGCTTCTCACGTAGTCTCATGTTCACGGAAAAGATGGCCTTTAAGACTATTTCTGATGTGCTGCCTCTAACTACTAGTATGTAGACCTGTATCCAAACATATCTACTTTGGCAGAACTGGCAATGATAATACCCATGTCAACTGCAGATTGTGAGAGGGTTTTTCTGCACTGAATCGAATAAAACGCAGGAACTAAATAGATTAAGTGCCAGTGTGCTAAATGCACTTCTGCTTATCTCAATTGAGGGCCCTGATGTTGACAGTTTCCCTTATTTAGAAGCTGCAGCTCATTGGGCAGGATTTCGAAACCGAAGATTAGATCTTGGCCTTGCAGGCACTAGTAAAGAGTTGTAGTATGGCCTCATCAAAATGTCAAGACTCTCACAAACTGTTGCCTGGCCTGCAACTAGAATGCAGAGGTTCACCAGTATGTTTTATCACACTTTTCAAACAACATGAAGTCTTGCTATATTATGACAATTGCAGTTTGTCCCACCATTAGAACTGCTCCGGAGGTGAAAGAGTTAACTCCCATTCTAAGAATGGAATTTGGAGCACGAGCTCGGTTAGAGAAGCTCTGTCTGGGTTATTTCAAACCCAAACTGTCAGATTCTTTACTCCGCCTCACTGAACAGTCGCTCGGAATTTCTCCTACCTTTCGGTTCATTTCTCGGTTTAAACAGTGTTTCTCTGGTTCAAATCGACCGAGAATATTATTATTTTAACCATAAACCGATCGGTTCAAGCTCTGTCTGTGGTATCGTAAGTAATTACAGTTTATTTTCTGTGTGGAACTTGTAAATGTTATCGGTTGGTTTGAACCGATCAGCTTATTTAAAACTTGAAATTGAAGGTTTTAGAGTGCGGTTCAGTTCTTATCGGTTCTAAAAAACGCAGTTTCATTACGTTTTTCCAAGACCCGTGACACGGTTAGGAAAGCGATAAGGGTGTCTTGCCTGGCACTGCCGTTTAAAAGGCAAGTTTTTGGTTAGGCTGGCATTATGTCTGAAACCCAAAGAAAACCGGGTCCACTGGGTTTCAACACTGTGATGTCTGTGGGGAAGTCTTTGCCAAGGCTGACCCACACACACCTATGTATATTGTCTGGGGTTTGACCACCTCAATTCAGACTGCCAGATTTGTAAAAATTTCCCTGCAGCCACCCTGGATAAGAGAGTTGGCAGGCTCAGGGCGAGAGAGGCCAAAAAGTCCGCTGACCCGGATGGCCAGCCCAGTTTGGTGCCAACCGAACCGGAGGAAGTGCTCTCTGACCAGGGCGAGACTTCCTCGGGCAAACGTAAAGATGGCTCGGAGGGGCCAGTTCCAGTAAAGACAGCAAGAAAATCAGCAGGTGTGGAGCCCAAAATTCCTTCTCCAACTGCTGCAGAGATAGCAAGAGCTATTCAGATTGTTCAGTCACTTTCTCTGGTTCCGTCCGAACCGCCACTGTCTGGTAAAAGGTCGGTTCAGTCGGTTCCACTGGTTCAGGAATATGATGTTGAAGAGTTTTATGAACCAGAGGAGGGGGAGGATGATTATGAACAGTATGAATGTGACTTGGAGGGTCTGGGTGTGCCCATTGAACCGGACATCTCCCCAGACAGACCTTTTGAATCTCCCCCTTCGCTTTCTGAGTCCCCCTCTCACTTTATGTTTTACAAAAAAGTTGCTGAAACCCTCCAGCTCCCATTGGAGGAAGCTGTGGATGAGCAAGAGGAACCTGATTTTGTAGAAATGATGGATATTCCAGAGTCTAGGAGGTTGTCTATTCCCTTGCATAAATCATTTAGGAAACAAACAATAAAATTTTAAAATTCTAATTCTGTGCCTCCTGTGGACAAAAGATGGACAGGAGGTACACTCTGTCAGGTCCTGATACAGAATTCCTTTCACAGCAATGCAGTCACGTTGGTGTGGTTCAGGCTGCAGCCTGTGATAAACTGATATTCCCTTGGCTTCATCCTCCTGACAAAGGATTCCAGGAAGATTGATGCCATGGCTAAAAACAATACATGGCATTGTCCTTGGGACTCAGGCAAGCAAATTACATGGCTTATGTAGCAAGGTATCAAAATCTAGATGGGACACTGTCATGGCTTTGGCCAAACAGGCCTCTGCCAGCTTGCTAATGAGCTGGAACAGGTGGCTGCTGATGGCATTGAGGCATCTAAGGTGCAGTTTCATGCTGCTGTGGATTTTAATGATGTATCCCTAGAGTCATGGCTACATCTGTAGCTTTCGAGGTTGGCCTGGCTCAGTGTACTAGCTTGTCACAGGATACCCAGACTAAGGCTATGGATTTTCCTGTGGTTGGAAATTCTCTGTTTGGGAGCAGACAGAGAATTATATGAAAAATGGATGAATATAGGACTACCTATAAGAGTGCTCAGGCTAAGGGCGTGAAGTCACTCCTCAGAGGCAGACCCCCAGGGGTAGAGGTGAGGCCTTTTCACAGGCCTTTTACCAAAGCCAGGCCTCCTCTGCTTATGCTCGGAGGATTCTTCAGAGGGAGGAGGCAGGCGGGCGTGGGCAGGCCTGCTCCCACCCCTCAGCCTAAAGCACCTTCCAAACAGACACCCTGATGGGGTGCCCAGGGCGATTCTCCTTTACCTGTAAGGGGCAGGTTGGCTTACTTCGTTCAGAACTGGTGTCTCTAACTTCAGACAAGTGGGTCCTGGAAGTAGTAAGCCAGGGTCTGGTTCTCAGCTTCAAAAGTTCCCAAAGATGAGAATCAGATCTTTCCCACACAAACTCTTTAGAGACCTTTACTTTAGAAACAGAAGTCTCAACCCTCCTGGCTCTCAGAGCTGTAGAAAGGGTTTCTCCCCTACACCAGGGCAGGGTCTGTACTCCATATATTCCTTACCCCAAAAAGACAGGAGAATGGCGGCCCATTTTAGACCTGAGATATCTGAACAAACACCTTTTGAAACCAAAGTTCAGAATGGTAACTCTGGCAATGATTTTACCCTCTCTAAGGCCAGGGACTGGCTAGCCTCCCTGGACCTCAAGGATGCCTATTTCACGTCCTAATCAAAGCTCCCACGAAAGTACCTCAGATTCGAACTGCCCTCAGGTCACTACCAGTTCAGAGCAATGCCCTTGACCTCACCTCTGCCCCAAGGGTATTCACAAAATGTCTGGCAGTAGCAGTTGCTCATTTAAGAAGGCAAAGGATTGCTGTCTTTCCCTATCTGGACGACTGGCTCATTGTAGGCCAGTCCCAGAACAGGTAAAATCTCACCTGCAAGTTACCAGCAGCTGCTCACCTCCCTGGGCTTCTTGCTCAATCTTAAAGTCAGTTCTGGAACCAGTTCAGGTGCTCACCTTCATAGGTGCAGAATTGGACACAAAGCAGGCCAGAGCCTTCCTACCCTTAGAGAGGTAAGGAACTTGGTGGCTCTGGCCTCCTCCTCCTCTGCAGGTCTCTCGACCAGCAAGACACTTTTGCAGCTCCTGGGGCACATGACTGCATCCACAGCTGTAGTGCAAGGAGCAAGATTTCAGATGATGGACATTCAGTTTCACTTGAGAGCCTTTTGGTCTCAGAGAAGAGACCCCCTTTCCAAGTTGGTCCCAGTGACCCGAACCCTGGTCCAGGCCCTCCAGTGGTGGCAGGATCAGAGCAATTTAAGACTGGGGTTCCCCTTCATTCCTCTGTCTCACTCCTTGACCCTCACTACGGATGCTTCCCTCCTGGGGTGGGGAGCCCACATGGGCGACCTCTCCACTCAGGGATTGTGGTCCCCTCAGGAATCTCTGCTCCACATCAATTTGCTGGAACTCAGAGCTGTTTTTTTAGCACTTCAAGTGTTTTCTGCGTCTGTTCAGAACAAAGTGGTACAAGTCAGAACAGACAACACCACAACAATGTGGTACATCAACAAGCAGGGGCACTCGGTCTTGACCTTGTGCACGAGGCAATGAAGTTGTGGTCTCTGGCCTATTCCTGAACACTTCCCTCATAGCAGTTCACCTTCCAGGAAAGGACAATGTCCTAGCAGATGCTCTCAGCAGGATTTCCCAGGGCCATCACGAATGGTCTCTGGATCCTCAAGTACTGGGGATAGTTTTTGCCAGATGGGGCACCCCTCAGATAGATCTTTTGCAGCCCAGACAGTCACCAACTTCCACTGTTATGTTGTGAGGCCCCAGTGTTGGGCTCAGTCCCCTGGATGCCTTTCTCCTAGATTGGGAAGGAAGTTTCTTTATGCCTTTCCCCTTCCTCTCCTATTCAAGGTGCTAGTCAAAATCAGATCCCAGCCTTGCAGGGTGATTCTGATTGCCCCAGATTGAGCCAGGCAGCCCTGGTACCCTCCTTCTGTCCCTAGCAGTCCATCTTCCCTGTGTCTCCCCAGGAATCACAACCTGTTAACCTGTGCCCAGGGGAGAGTTTGGTATCCGAACCTCAAATCCCTCAACCTCAGGCCTGGCTCTTGAGGAGTTAGAGCCTGCTGACCTACACCTTTCTCAGGGTGTTCTTGAAATCCTAAAGGCTTCTAGGAAGCCTTCCACTAGGGCTACTTATAATTCTAAGTGGCAAAGGTTTTCCATTTGGTGTTCTGGGAAACATATTTCCCCGGAATCTGCTGATTTGCCCATTGTTTTGGACTATATGATCCATCTTAATTCTTTGGGCCTGAGACCAGCTACCCTGAAAGTACATTTGGCATCTGTCTCTGCTTTTGTGTCAGCAGGAAAGCCCTCCTCTCTTTCCGCTCACCCTGTATTTTCCAAGTTTTTTAAAGGATTACTTCATACTAATCCACCTTTTAGGGATCCGGCCCCTGCCTGGGACCTTAATGTTTGCATTGCACAGTTAATGCAACCCCGTTTTGAACCTCTGTCTTCTGCAGAGCTTAAGTACTTAACTTGGAAAACTGTTTTCCTAGTGGCTATCACTTCTGCCAGGCGCATAAGTGAGTTGCAAGCCTTGTCAGTAGAAACTGACTTTATTTCTTTCCACAGGGATAAGGTAGTCCTCAGGACTAACAGGAAGTTTGTGCCTAAGGTGATTTCAGATTTCCATCTTAATCAATCTATCTCCCTTCCAGTGTTTTTCACTGAAAATTCCTCCTCTGGTGAGAGGAGATTGCACAGTTTAGATGTTAAGAGGGCCTTAAGTTACTATATAGAATGTACCAAGGGTCACAGGTTCGAATCCCTCCAACTTTTTCTCACTTATGGTGAGGTCGGAAAAGGAGACCTGCCACTAAGAGATCAATTGCCAGGTGGATTGTCTCTTGTATCCATTTTGTTATCAGAAACTGGGAAAGTTCCCCTCTGGCCTGAGGGCTCATTCTACCAGAGGTACAGCCGCGTCTCTAGCTGCTGCCAGAGACATCCCTATCTTAGAGATATGTCAAGCAGCGACCTGGAAAGCGGTACACACTTTCACCAAGCATTACTCCCTGGATGTCCAGGCCAGAGAGATGCTCGGTTTAGCACAGCTGTGCTTCAGAGCCTATTCCCTAAGTAGGTTCTGTCCCTCCTCCATGGAGGTACTGCATGTAGTCTGCAATGTCATAATATAGCAAGACTTCATGTTGTTTGAAGAAAAAATTACTCACCTTAATGCGTTGTTTCTTCTAATGGTCTTGCTTTATATTATGTCTCCCCAACCTGCCCCTCTCAGAACTTCTACTTGGGTATGGGTGGGCAGCCTAGTATGAAGCTAGTTATGCCCATTATATGTTTCCACCCCTTCTTGGGGTTTTGGGGTGTGGTGTTTTTATTTTATCTTATATTGTATATTATATTATTACTTCTGGTCCCTGACTTGAGTCTTTGTGTTGGGACCAGGAATATGTGTTAATAGTCAGGTAGCCAGTTGGCTGAGTGTAGGTTACAGCTTCCACACAGACCTTAGTGAGTTTTGCTCGTAAAGATCTGACAGTTTGGGTTTGAAATAACCCAGACAGAGCTTCTCTAACCAAGCTCGCGCTCCAAGTTCCATTCTTAGAATGGGAGTTAACTCTTTCACCTCCGGAGCAGTTCTAATGGTGGGACAAACTGCAATTGTCATAATATAGCAAGACTCCATTAGAAGAAACAACATTACTAAGGTGAGTAATTTTTTCTTCCTTTGCTGCTGCATATTACAGAGGCCTCCAGATCATCATTTATTACTCTTTCTTGTTTCTTATGCATTTTATTGCATCCTGACTGACTCCGTCCACCGGTAGCTCCGCCCCTGGTGACCCCGCCCCATGTGGCTCCTCCCCTTACCACCGCTCTGTATTTTCACGCAATGTGGAACACTGTAGCATGACATCCAATGTTAGGCGGAGTATCCAGGAGTCAAGGGGGTCATCACTCGGGTTGCGAGAGGAGAGAGAGCATTTTGGAGGATTGGCTTCGCGTCCTGTGGTGAGATAGTCCTAAAGAGAAGTGGGGGGCGAGCGATAGCTGGATTGTTGCAAATAAGTATGGGGTCAAAGAAGTGGTCCGGGAGAACTGAGCTTAGATCTGTGAAGGTTTCGTTAAGGCAGTTAGCAATACGGGAAGGGTCTGCGTTAATAGCGCCGTTTATGATCATCTGAGGGGGGGGAGCAGGTCATCCCATTTAACTCTTTCACGTTATTCCAGAAGGTGCAGGCATTACCCCAGGTGGATGTCAAGGTGAATTGGTAGTGGCTGGCTTTGGCTTTTCTTATGGCCCAGGTGCACTGGTTGCGAGCTGCATTATAGGCTTGCCTGTCTGCTAGTTTGCCAGTATTGACAGCAATGTGCCATAGGTTATCACGTTGCTTCAGTTGTTGGATCGGGAGGGGGGGGATATCCAGGCAGCCGAGTGTCTCTTGGTATGAGTGTGGGTGACAGAGCTGAAAACATCACAGGCCTTGCAGAAGGCATTGGTGAGAAAGCAAAGCGGCGTCTTTATCCATTAACGCGGGAGATTGGGGACCAATCAAGTTGTACCAGGTGGCGCTTAAGTTTGCGTAGACCTCCGGGCGCGGCGACGGGTGGCGTGGCTGTGCAGTTTTGAGCGTGGGGTTGGACCAGTGGCAAAGAATTTGCGAGTGGTCACTGAGGGAGTTGGGTAATACATTAATATCCTTTATTTTGTGGGGGCGGTTGGAGAGCACAATGTCAAGAAGCGTGCTAGTCCCACTTGATTGGTTAAATCTGGTGGGTTGAGTCACTAGTTGGGATAGATCAAGGGCCGTGAAGTTATCTTTAGTTTGTGTTGAGGTAGCACTGAGCCAGTTGATGTTGAGATCTCCCACTATGAGCTGTTCCGCCTTGTGTGGCAGGGTAGTGAGGTAATCAGTGAGGGAGCGGATAGCTTGGTTTTGTTCTCATGGGGGTACATATGTCGTTGTGAGGTAAAGAGGCCATGGCTTGGGTCAGGGAGATTTTAAGGTGATTGCTTGGGCCCCATGGAGAGCTTTGAAGTCGCGGGCATGACCCAGGAGGGAATTTGTTAGGTGAATTGCAGCCTCCCCAGCTTACCCACACGATCTTCTCTGAAGAGGGAGAAGCCAGGGAGTATATTAGTGTAATCCCATGATGGAGGAGGTGAACCCTCCTGTTGAATTTCTAAAAAGGTGTTTAGTAGTAAAGGAGTCGGTTGTGTGTTAGTTGAACTTCTTGTGGGAGGAAAAGCCTGCCTGAACTATGTTTTGACAAGCCGTCATATTTTGGACAGCATCTGAATACAGAAACTCGGGTAATAAGAAGGCTACGTTGAAAATCTGGGGTTCAAATATTTACGATTTCCGTAGTTACGAGCATGTTTACCGAAATTGCAACAAATGGGCATAACTTTGTCATTTGTTCATATTTTGACCCCAGATGTTGAACATAGTCTTCTTTTTACCCCACCTCATGAAGGCCGTAGGTGTAAATTTTCAAATCTGTGGGAAAACGACATTCCACGCCACAGGTGCGAAAACACGTTTTGGTCAGGATGTGAAAAATGACAGCTGTACTGTTCATGAGGTGGCGTGATAAAATGGCTATATTGAAAATTTGAAGTGAAAATATTGAAAATGACCAAAGTTACACGCATGCGTAGAGAATTTTGAACAACCGCGTTTAACTTGGCCATTTTTAGGATTTTTTTCACCAAATTTTCAACATGGCCTTTTTGGGACCCCACCTCATTTTGTTGCTTGGTCCCAAAAGGTGATTTCGCACATCGACCACGCCATCCTGCGCCACAGCTGCAAAAACACATTTTGGGAAGGATGCGCAGAATGACAGCTTTACTGTTCATGAGAGTGTGTGAAAAAATAGCAATGTTGTGAATTTGGAGTGAAAATATTAAAAATTGTCAAAGTTATGAGCATGCGTAGCAAAATTTCAACGACCGTGCATAACTCGGGCATTGTTTGGTGTTTCTGCATCAACTTTTCAACATGGGTTTTTTGGGACCCTACCTCATGAACACTAGCACTGTCATTTTATTACTTGGTCCCAAAAGGTGATTTCTGCGCAGGACTGTGAAATCACCTTTCGGGACAGAGTAATGAAATGACTGCCAGTGTTCATGAGGTGGGGTTGCAAAAAAACCATGTCGAAAATTTGGTGCAAAAATAATGAAAAATGGCCAAGATATCAACATAAGTTGAAAACGCCATTGACAGCCATTATACAGCGCTTACCTTGATTCTTCAGTTCGCGGTTCAGCTTTGAAGAGTGCAGACATATCCCAGTCCACAGAAGATGACAGCCACTGACCTTGGATGGTAAGCATAGAACAAGGGGGTGTGTGGGCTGGTGGGCTGCTCAGTGGAAGGGTTGAGATGGGGAGGGGGACAGGGAGACGACGAGGGACCATTTTATTTTTTACAGGCTTTAAAAAAAAAAAAGGCATCGGGGGACAGTTTTCGTTTGTTTCACAGGGTATGAAACATTTTTAATTTCGGGACACTGGGAGTGGGCTCTCCAGTATCCGGTGGGGGGTAGATCATGCTGACACAGGGATTGGGCACCCCGAAGTTGGCACGGGGAAGGGAGGGTGCGGGGTGGACAGCATGCAGATGGAGCAGGAGGGCTTAATTTTGATACAGGGACAGGGAATGGGGAACGAAGGGTGCGGGGCAGACAACACGCACAGGGAGGGAGTGGGAGGGCTTCTTTGTGATACCGGGATGGGGAAGGAAGGGTGAGAGGCATAGCACGCAGAGTGAGGGAGTGGGAGGACGTACTTGTAATACTGGCATGGGAAATGAAGGGTGCGGGGAGGACAGCATGCAGAGGAAGGGAATACAGCTGGTGATAAGGCAGAGGATGCGTGGGTGCATCATCACTATTAAAGCACTGCGGTATGCGAATGGCGGCAAAGAACAGGGGACAGAGCTGTCTGCTTACCAGCTGGCATTATGCAAATGAAAAGAGTGAAGCTCTCTCATTGGAGTGCTTCATTTCTTTCAACTAGAGAACAGCTTCCAGCTGTAAAACTCTCTAGTGTCACAGTCTGGTAGCGTACTCATTGGTTTGTCAGGGATGAGCCCACTGTAGATTGCTCTGCATTGGACTAGTCCCTGACACACCAATCAAATGTTCTTCTTTTTTTTTTTTTTCAAACTCTATTTTTCATCCCCCACAGCTGAACTCTCTCCGATGACCTTCCTTCTGCCATCTGTACCTCCCTGCATGGCACTGTGTCCTCCTCCGCTACTCTCCAGCACCGGGCATCCCTCAGGTCTGCCCTCCAGGGAAGGGTTGCCCCGGCCCAGGACGCTGTTTCTTCCAGTATTGAGCTAACCGGGCCGGAGAGGGCAAGGGAAGCGGAGAGGACCAAGCCCGACTACGGGAGTGTGGATTGCAGGGGAAGGCACCATCGCCTATCAGCTACAGAGGGTTTTTTTCCCCTCTTAGTACTCCCTCTCCAGATGGAGCCCCAACGTGCAGTGATGCCAGGGAACATCTTGCCGTGGCTCTGCAACCATCTTCTCTGGCCCTGTAGTGTTGCAGTACCTCCGGTCTCTATCAGAGGTTGCCGGTGCGAGCGTCGTCCTGGCCCCAGGAGGAGAGCTGTCCTCAGACACTCAATCTTCCCCTCCCTCACCGACCTCCAGCGATCCAGGCTCGTTCCGAACCCGAATGCGCCGGCGTGGTAGTGTGACGTCAGCGCCTCAACCCTCAAGCGCCACGGGCCTCTTCAAATGTTCTTCTACCACAATATGTTTCTTGTGCACGCAGGAATTGAAAATTGGTACCCCAAGTTTCTTTTTCACACAGCCTTCATCTAATTGTTGAGAGTCAGCCACTCTGCCAAAAGGGCTAATAATTAAGAACAGTCCCCCACAAGAGCCCAATTGTGTTACAGTATCTTTTTCAGTGGAGTCACGTGTCTGCCCAGTTTCATAACACCACAAAGATACCGTGTGCACACCTGTGGAGCCAGGTGCAGTGAAGAGATTGCAAGTCTCCAGTTTCTGATCCCTGAGGAAGACCACGCCTTGGTCGAAGCGCTGGGTTTACTGGTTTGTAGAGTTACATCATGTTAGAATTTGTAAGGAGAACCTGTCAAGAATTTTCTACCGAATTAAAGTTTGTATCTGAACTTTGCAAGCAGAATTTGTCCTTCTTCGACTTGGAGTGCAGTGAGTTTATTGGATGCCGGCCCAGTTTCATAACTGGTAGTGGCTGAAACACAGGAAGGTCACTGCACTTGCTGATGTTCACATTTAGCCAGCAGCTGTGCTGGGATTCAAACCTATGCTCTCCTGTTTAATGGCTGTGTGCTGTGTGTAATGTACAGCGTTTCGTGTCTTGTAATCTCTTGAATCCATATGATATACAGTGATGTACCAGTGTTCTGATACCGCTTGCACTCAATAGTTGGTTGCAGTAGTTGCTTTGCCAACATCCATGGTGCCCGCCACTAGCAGTTCCAGCTATGTAGCGAAGTAGCACCTGCTACCTCATTAAACTAGCAAACAGTAGCTGTGTTCACCTAATCTGAGCTTAATTTAATTGGTGGGAAGGCTGTAAAAAAAACATCAGCCAATGGAGTGTCAGAGAGGAAGGTTTGTCTGGTTGGCCATGATGTTATTTCAACCATTCTTATCCAACTTGTTTTAGAATCGTCTGCAGAACTGGGAAGGCCCCAAACGAGTTTTCAGATACAGTGATGGTGAATGTGAGCAAAGAAGGGAAGTCGGTGGAAGCATTTTCATACCTGGTAAGTTTAGCTTAAAAAAAAAATAAAAAATGAACTCCAAATTTCCTCAGATGGAGAATTTCCGAACCGAGGTCCTGCACTTAACTTTAATGATGAAATTCAAATCAGGGATGGCTGAACTAGTTTTAAAAGAAAGCAGCAACCTGGAAACTGACCATTTCTTAAAGAGCTGCTGACACGTTTGTGACAGGCAGCTCTTTTCAAGGAGCTGTCTTCCAAGGAGTTTATAGAGAGCTAAATGATTGATCTTACTTCGAGAGGGCTCTTGCAGTAGGTAATAACCTTGAGGACTGCCCCCCTGGCATCAGGACCACATGGAGACTTTAGCTAGCAGTGTCTGGTGGGGGACCGCCCACCCGACGTCACGTGACTGACATCAGCGTGACACTATATAGTGGGCGGTCCCCACACCTGCCTTCCAGTTCTTTACTGCTGTTGACCTATGCATGTTGGACCTCGCATATTCCTTGCTTCAGTTCGACCACCATTTCTTGGATGAGTATCTGTTTTTCTTTTTTTAATTTGCAAAAATGTAATCTTCTAGGGACATGGATATGTTGTTCATCCACACTCATTGGCAGTATCCTTGCCGCTTTAAATCTTGCCGGAAGGTCTTCAAGCTTGCTCCTCCCACCCACCCGGGTGGTATAACTCTCGGCTCCGCCCCATGACGTCAGATCTTCCTTACCGCTTGGAAGCTCAGGTTCCCTCATAACGCTCTGCGTTTCGACTGTTCCTATTTCTCCGTTTGCAGTTTAAAAATAAAAATTTGCAAAAGACTTCAGTCTTGATCCCTCTGACTGCGATGGACAATCGACTCCAGTTTGGAGATGCCCATGCGATGCAGAAGATGTCTCGGACGGATCCACACTCCACGTGTGTCTACTGCTTAGGCCTTGAGCACGACCCGCGGGCTTGCGACCTGTGCTCATCTTTCTCGGCCTCGTCCTCGAAGACACGTGCTGCCCGGTTGCAACTGAGCCGTCCGAAGCGTTCCCTCGGTGAAGTCAGGAGGCCCGGTTGGCGGTGTCAGCGGCTGTTCGGGCGGATCAGCTCGGCGGATGGTCGCCCTCGAAGAGGCGGCGCGGCCGTATCTTCCTCGGCAGCGGCATTTATCCCGCCTCTCTGGGTTCTTCCTACGGCTTCTTTTAAGGAGCTTTGTCCGTCCCTCTCCACTAAAGGAGAAGGGCCTCGTCTGCTGGACCTTATTCTCGGTCAAAAGAGGACAGGGTAAGTCCCTCCGTCGGCGCTCTTGGGAGGCGGAAAGGTCCCTCTCCCGGGCCGTCGTCCACCGGCCCGAGTCGACGGCCGGCCCGACCACTGGCCTCACGGTGTCCCGTCCAGGTCAGTTGACCGAGACTCCACTGATGAAGTCGAGATTTTCTCGACCCATTAGACAGGCTGTCGCCTTCAGCAGCGAGATTCCCCTCTCCCGGTTCCCAGGGAGGAGTTGAGATCCCGTGGGCTCGTCTGTGCCTCCGGTTCCGGGCCCTCGGATGGACCTTCCGAGCGAAGGAGTGCGGTTCGGCCGACACCTCCCGCACCGACCCGGAAATTCCGGGACTCTGGGTCTCGGTCTCGGACCTCTTGGCGGTCCAACCCGTTCCCACCGTCATAAGCGGTCTGAGTCCTCGGCACAGTGATGGCGGCGTCGCCGCTCGTCCTCGTCCTCCTCCTCGGATGAGGAGAGGCTTGGCGTAAATTCGTCGGCCAGTGCGAGGACCTTATGTTCAACAGCTCCTCCTGGCGGGAATAAGCCGACTCCGGCGCCTTCCCGGCCATTAAGTAACTGTCACGGGCAGCCGACACAACCCCTCGACTTGTCCGAGGCCTATACCAGGCGGTTGTTCGGCCAAAACCAGCTGCTCCACCGATTCGGTGGAACCTCCGCCTCCACAGCCACCAATTGGGGCTCCGACCAAGAATTCTCAGGTCGGCTAAGAGGTTTACCATACAGCTGTCAGTTACCTCACTCCCGACCGACCTCGGCGGGTGAAGGTGGCTCAGGCCAGAGGCAGCTCTTGAGGACTCTTCCGAGTCCGAAGATGATTCCTCCTTCTTCTCCAGCGACTGGACTTGGAGTCTTCAGGAGGTCAGTCAATGGGCGATAGCCCGTCGTCCTTCCTAGGACTTCGGCTCATCTCGGAGTCTACGGGATGGAGCTCGAACCCGTTCCAAGCGGGCCAGGTATCCCCTCACGGAGATTCTGGACCGAGGGATTCTCCGGCGGAGGCCTTTCCGGTGGCGAGGCCATAGTGGGTCGGCACTGGAACTTTGGCAGCGCCCTGCTTCCTGCCCTGCGCCCGGCCAGGATGGCCAGGAAGTATCGCGGTCCCTACCGGTTCCTTGTCGGTTTTGGAACACCCTCTGCTGAGGGGTTGTTTACCGACAGCGTTTTCCGCCCCGGCTAGCGCCAGGGATGGACAAACCTCCTGACAAGAGTCCAAGAAATGGACTATGTCGGGCGAAAGTCTCGCTCGTCCTCTCGGCCTTACGTCAGGCCAGTTCGGCCGTCCTCATGGCACATTTTCTCATGCCCTGTTGGGCTCCCTGGATGAGGTCATCCCTCATCTTCCGCCGATCTGCAGACTACGGTTAAGCAGGTGCGGGACCAGGGCAGGGCAGTGGCCAAACAACAGCTCCAGACTGCTTTGGATATAGGGACTCATTGTGCCAGATCGGTGGCGGCCGCGGTGGCTATCGTCGGCGCGGGCTTGGCTGAGGATATCCACCTTTGCTCGGATACCCAGCACAAGTTGGCGGATGTTCCTTTTGGGGACTGACCTCTTGACCCTGGGGTGGAAGGTCACCTGCAGAGGATCGAGAAGTCCAATGCCACCTGGACTCGGTCTCTTCCGCTCAAGGACAAGGCCGCCAAACCACAGCCTAAGCCCTTCGTCCTTCTACCCTTTGCCTTCCCGGCCCAGCAACGTCAGGGCCAGCAGGCTCGGCCTTGGCATCCCAAACCCAAGCCGCCCGGCTTCCTCTAACAGGAGGCAGGAGGAGAAGGGCCCAGGAGGTCCTCGGCGGTCCCTCCTCCAAGCCTGCCCAGTGGCCAGGCTGAGGGTGTCGCCCCATCCCGTCACCTTACCCTGGTCCCCCGTGAGGCGGCTCCAGCACTTCCGTTCCACCTGGTCCGCTGTTACCACGGACAGGTGGGTCTTGAAGGTGGTGGGAAGAGGCCTGCCTCTGGAATTCGAGCAGGCACCACCCTTCAGGCCGTCGCCCCTCGGGGCCTGGATCCCCAGCCTCACTGGCGGCTCGTCGAGCCGAGCCGCTCTCCTCCTCCAGAAGGAGGTGGTAAGAGGTGGTGGACCCTCCTTCAGACCCAGGGTTTGTGTCCAGGTACTTCCTGGTTCCGAAGCGGACGGGGCTGCGCCCCATTCTCAACCTACACGACCTAAACAAGTTCCTAAGGTCTCGGACCTTCAGGATGGTCACTGTGGCTCAGATAATACCATCCTTGGAACTCAGCGTGTGGTTCTGCTCTCTGGACTTGCAGGACGCGTTTCTTCACGTCCCTATCCGTCCGTCTCACCAGAGATTCCTCCGCCTCGAAGGAAGGATCTCTCGTGAGTTCCAAGCCATGCCCTTGGCTTCTCCAGCTCCCAGGGTCTTCACCAAATGCATGGCAGTGGTGACAGCATTCCTCTTGCCCGAGGGGTCGCGGTGTACCCTTACCTGGACGACTGGCTGATAGCAGCTCCCTCCAGGAAGGAGGCGGAGTGGTCAGAGATCTGGCCCTCCAGGTCTGCTCTCAACTGGGCCTCCTTATCAGCGAGGCCAAGTCGGAACTCGAGCGAAGCAGGTGATTCTATTCATCGGGCAGCTCGAGCTCTCTTGAGCCAGCGCGGCTCGGCGGACAGGGCGAAGGTTCTTTCCTCCTTTGCCCGATCATTTCTGGTTGGGCAATTGCGCCCTGCCCGGGACTTCCTGCGCCTCCTGGGTCTCATGGCGGCCTGTACCAGCGTGGTCCGTTGGGCCCGCTGGAACATGCGTCCCCTTCAGTGGGGACTGGCCAGCCAGTGGTCACAACGCTGCGATCCCTTGGACCAGCTTGTGTCGGTGACACAGGGGATGTGGAACGCTCTCCAGTGGTGGACCGTTCCAGATCATTTGCAGGAGGGCATCCCGTTCGTCCGCCCCGAGCCGACGGTCTCTCTGTCGACCGATGCCTCTCTGATGGGTTGGGTGGTCCCATCTGGGGAACACCGGGCTCATGGCCTCTGGTCCCATGGAGTCCCGATGCCACATCAACCTGCTGGAGCTCGGCGGTCCGCCTAGCTCTCACCGCCTTTGCTCCGTTCCTCCGGGGTCAAGTGGTCCGAGTCCAGGCGGACAATACCACGACCATGTACTATCTAAACCGCCAGGGCGGGGCGCGCTCCATGCTTCTATGCAAGGAAGCTCTCCGCATTTGGTCACTCGTCGCGCAGCCTGGAGGCGGATCTCCTAGCCATTCACGTGGCAGGAGCCTCCAACACCCTGGCCGATGCCCTGAGCCGGATAGGGGCTGCATCCCACGTGGTCTCTCCTGCGGAGGTAGTACAGCATCTGTTCTCCCTTTGGGGCACACCTCAGGTGGACCTGTTTGCCTCCATGGAGAGGCGAGCTGAGTCTGTTCCATGCCGCCCCCTCAGCAGGGCTCGCTGCAGGGGATGCCTTCTCGAGGCAATGGACCCCGGGCCTCTTTACGCCTTTCCCCATTCCCTTGATCCACAAGGTGCTTCTCAAGGCGAGGAGGACAAGGCGCAGGTGATTCTGATAGCCCCAGACTGGCCTCGCCAGTTCTGGTACCAGATCTCCTCAGTCTCAGCTCCAGGACTCCATGGCAGCTTCAGCTCGCCGGACCTGCTCTCAGTCAATCAGGGAAGGTGTTCCATCCGGACCTTCAATCCCTGCACCTGACGGCCTGGTTCCTGGCGGCTAGAGTTCCAGGCCTTGGGTCTTTCGCGAGGGTCCTCAATGTAGTTGGGCGTCCCGTAAGTCGACCAGAAAATGCTATGCCTTCAAATGGAAAAGGTTTTCCATTTGGTGTCAGAAGAGGGCTTGGACCCTTCCTCCTGTTCCTGGCAAGCATCTTGGACTATTTATGGTCCCTTTCTAGTCAGGGCTTAGGTCGGCGACCCTAAGGGTGCACCTGGCAGCCATCTCTGCTTACAGGCGCGGGCCGAAGCAGTCGATGCGCAGGAGAAGGTGGTCTGGCGCTTTTCAAAGGCCTTGATCACATTTCCTCAGTCGCAAGGGAACCCCACCTCCGTGGGATCTACTGCTGGTACTAGCCAAAGCTCATGGGCAAGCCATTCGAACCTATGCACAGGTGTGCTCTCTCTCACCTGTCGTGGAGACCCGCCTTCTTGGTGGCTATCACGTCAGCCAGAAGGATGGGAGAGCTCCAGGCGCTTTCCATCGAGTCTCCTTACCTGGTCTTCCACAGGGACAAGGTTGTCCTGCGCCCCCACCCGAAATTCCTTCCGAAGGTGGTGTCGGAGTTTCACCTTAACCAGGTGTTGACTCTGCCGGTGTTCTACCCCAATCACACCTCGGAGGCGAATAGGCTCCATACTCTGGACCCTAGAAGGCGTCGCTTATTATAAGGCCGCCCGGCTGAAAGTCGAGGAGAGGTTCGCCAGCTGTTTGTCACCCACGCTGAAGCCGATCTGGCAGACCTGCAGCCAAGCGGACGATAAGCAGGTGGGTAACCTCCTGCATAGATCTCTGCTATAAGTTGGCGGGCATGGAGGCCTCCCAGAGGGATAGAGCTCATTCTACCCGCCATACTGCTGCACAGTGGCTGCTTCCAGGGGCGTCCCTATCCAGGAAATCTGCAGGGCTGCTACCTGAAGTCAGCAAACACCTTCATTACCCACTACCACATCGACCTTGAGTCACGCGGGATGCTGGTTTTGGGGCCTCGGTTCTCCAGTCTCTCTTTCCCAAGTAAGTATATGGGGTGTGCGTCTTGCCTCCCTCCTCCCGGAGAACTGCTAGGAGTCTGCCAATGAGTGTGGATGAACAACATATCCATGTCCCTAAAATACAGGTTACTCACCTGTAACAGGAGTTCTAGGAATGGTATATGTTGTTCATCCACGACCCACCAACTCGGCTTGACACAACCTGAGCTTCCAGCGGGCAGATCTCTGGCGTCATGGGCGGAGCCGAGAGTTATACCACCGGGTGGGTGGGAGGAGCAAGCTTGAAGACCTTCCGGCAAGATTTAAAGCGGCAAGGATACTGCCAATGAGTGTGGATGAACAACATATACCATTCCTAGAACTCCTGTTACAGGTGAGTAACCTGTATTTTGTGTATATCTTCTCCATCTTCCGTCAAGTCGCATAAAAACAAGTACGATTCCTGCACTACACAGCTCCTGCATAAGGACTTTCACACCTGGTGTCTCCACTGTCTAGGCCTGGAGCAGAAGACCAAGGACTGTGAGGCCTGCCTGAGCTTCAGTCAGGCCACAAGGAAGTGCCGCCAGCAGGCCCTCAAGGCCCACTGCTAAAAGAGAAGATGGCCACCATGGAAACAGAGCTGTAGAAGCTGAGGAGCTCTTCATCCTCTCCTACTGACTCATACAAACACAAGAAGAAGAGGGACAAGGAGAAGCACTGGGACCAGCATAGGTCTCCCTCTCACCCGTGGCTGCCCTCAGGCCCCTCAGGTGACCTGTGGCCCTCTTCCTCTGGGAAGACTGCTGCTGCCACCAAGTCTGCTGTACCTTCCCAGGAGCAGCCCTGGGTTTCCTGACCGCCTCTGATCACGGTGGCCTCGAGCTCCAAGGCCTCCACCACTCTTAGACCCATTTCCTCCAAGGGGTGTAAGCAACTGGGCGGGGCCTATAAGTTGCTTGTCGGACACCCCGACAAGTGCCCGGCCCGAGCCGATAAGTTGGGCACCAGGAACTCCGGTACCTGCACAACCACGGTCGATAAGCCGGTCGTCGGGTCCTTTGATGACCGCCCGACTGAAATGCTCACGTTGGGTCCCGGTGTTGGACCCGACGACATCCAGCCGGACTTTGCGTCATCAAAATACTGATTTTTGGGAGTGGGGCTGCAGCTGTACTGTAGAACTCAGTATGATTTCAGAAGTGAGATTGTAAAGCTACTAAGATTAATTTCTAAATAATACCAACATTAAAAAACAAAATAATAATTTAGCCCTGTATGAACTCCGTAGGCAGGCAGCTCCATGAGATGAGTTGCCTTACCTAATGACATTTTTGTGTCAGCTGCTCTTTAAATTTAGAAAAGAGGGGCCCGGTTCTCTATCACTAGGTGTGGAGTTGTAAAAGTGGTGAGACACACGCCTTGACGTGACCACACACCTAATGGCCATCCACATCCTGCCTCTCCTGCGACTGCCCAAAGTATTATAACCCTTCGCACCCCACACTGTTCCACGTACTCCTACTAGTGTAGTGTAAATATGTAACCTGAATGTTTATGCTCCCTTGTCACCTTGATAATTGTTTACTCTCCAGCCTTGTATTGTAAAACCAAATTTTGTATGTACTATGTCTGTATTTGTATCTGACGTGGAACCTTTGGAAAATAATCTCTGGTTCAAAGGTATTTGAATCCTAGCAACAAATAAATAAACAAGGGGAGGAGTTCCCTTGGCAGTTAAGTCACAAAGCAAATTAGCTGTTTCAGATTTTAATGTGTTTGTGCAAGCTAACACCAAGTTAAGTCCTTCAGCAATGGCCTGTGGCCTGCACAGCACTAGTCACAGGGCACTGTGCCAGCCCCAGAGGCCGTGGGCACAGGTGCTGCTCATAACTGCACCTCTCCATGTGCCAGACCCTCACCTTTTAGGCCCGATTGTGAGCCATCATAAAGTCTATTCTTAGAGTGCCTCGACGGTGTTCCCTGGTCATGCAGTGTACCCTTCTAAGCCTGGTCCATAACTTGTCCCCAGTGTCCAGTGGGTACCCCCCCCCCATCCGTGTTCTGCCCCGTGTGTGTGCTTCTCATCAGTCCCTTGATGATCTGTGTTCCTCATCGGCTCTGTTGTTTGTGGCATCTTTACTGACTGGCTGCAGTTGTTCTACAGGTGGGGATCTTGACTGAAGATGCGACCACCCATACAAGTGGCATCATTCTTTGTGGATGGTCTTGAGAGCCATTTGCATAGGAGTCCCATCCCAACCCCCTTCACTGCATGGTCACAGCAATCTTTCCAACCACGAATGTAAAGGCTAGGACTCCTCTCTGTATGACTTGGGGGGTCACAATTAAGAGACTCCTGCAAAGCGTCACAACAATTTTGCAACAGTCCTTTGCAAATGTCTGTCGGGCCTAAAGACGTTCCCCATAAAAATGGTCCTAGTGGTTTGAAAGGCAAATAAGAGAGTCGCATATAATTATAATTTCATTAATATGCTAATTCACATACTATGTGAAAACAGGAACCTTTTGGAATAATTTTTTTTGCCAAAAAGGTTTTTCTAACTCGTGGTAGGCAGGAGGCCATCAGCCACGTACCCAGTCCACCTCGAGCATCACCTACCTCCCTGATCACTGGAGAGTCCCTTGTCTGTCCCCCGTGGTGGTGTGGGCCAGAGGATCGGACACAGCTTTGTGAAGCCCGTCCCAGAAACATTTTTAGGCCCCTCCCTCCATTGTGGGGGCATGAATGTGAAGGCATGCATACACCGCACAGTCTTGCAGTTCCATCTCTTGCTTTGCTGCTCCCAGACCCGTTCTACCACCTGGCCTCTACCTGGTGGCAGTCATGCGATGGAGCCGGTAGCCCTCCCTCTCTCTGGGAGAGGAGAGTAGTCCAGCAGACACTCAGTCCTCTCCCTTCCTCCCCAGCTGACCCCCATCAACCCAAGATCACTTCCAATCCCGGGTCACCAGGGCGGTGGGTAATAGCAGTACCACTGCGCCACATGGGCCACCCTAATGGGATTCTAATTCCAAATGCTTTTAAACAGAACTGGAATGGGTTTGCCTTCACTAACAAAAAGCTAGTCACATTGCAGTAGTGGTTAATGGTTTGATGCCCTAGTGTATTGGTTCATCTTCTCCACATGCAGCAAGTTGCTGCCAGCAGGGAGGAAAAGGCTTGTGTGCAAGGAACCAGGTGAATCATGGAGGTTAGTTTCTTGATTCCCAAGAAGGAAGCGCACAGGCCTCTCAGCAGTCAGCGCCCCCTTCCCTTGCCAGACAACCAAGCAACCTTGGAGTGGCATTAGATTCGAATATGAGAATGCTAAAACAAACAAACAAAAACAACACAGCCATGCAGAGTATGAATCCCACCCATGGCCAATGGCTGGGCTGAAATTCAGAAGGATAATAACACAGCAAATTTCTGAATGTTAGCATGTGGTGGCGAAGTTCTGGAGGGATGGATCCATTAATCTGTCTCACATAACTGCCATTGCAGCCCTAGAAAACCTATTGTGAGATGTAGATAATATGATTCAATTTTTGTGTCTGTCTCTCATCTAGACTGTCTAAAACCCCAGACCTGAGCAAGGCATCATGGGCAACATATGCAAGTCTTCTAAGAGTCATTCTGTGTCTTTCCACATTGTATCTGGGTTATTCATTTCTGCTGGGTCTATCATGCATCCTTAACAGTGACCTACCCCCGTGCCTTCCAAAGTCATGACATCATTATGGAACCCTGACTCATTTCCCTTCACAGTTACAACTTAGAACGCCAGATCTTCCAAGGATCAGTCTTCACCATTCAGCACGGGTGGGTACCAGTTGGAGGTGCAGGACTCCACGGGAATGATAGCTTTAAGTTTCTAAGAGCAAGGAGCTGATGTCTGAGATGGCGCCGCCCCTGATGCTGATGTATGGCGTGGCGCTCGTGGACTGGCCAGTAACCGACGACGGCTCCTTTTCCTCCTCAGTTCTGTTTTTCCCATAGTCAAGGCTGCAACTCTGTGGGAACTTCAGTGAGAAGGTTGCACCATCTTGGATCTGCCACTTCACTCAATGCTGTATTGACTTATTTTGACACTGCTCGACACTGTTATTTCAGTTCGCTTTATTTTTTTTTTCTATTTTCCCCAATAGTACATCATTGAGTGCTTTTTTCTTTCATTTTTGTTCCAGTTACTGTGGTCATGATGAGTTCGGGGCCTAGGCAATAGAAATCTAAGACAGGGCTTCCCCTTATGTGTCGGTGCCCCTGTGGGACGTCAATGAAATTAACAGACTGCTGTGACCACTGCCTGACCTGGCTGGGCCTGACCCATGATTTGGATTTGTGTGACATGTGCTGCTCCATGGACCTTCGCCTGCATCAGATCCACGCATTAAGGTTGGGGCGGGACCCCCCAACCTTCTTAGGGTGGCGTCGCAGCCAGGACGCCAGGATCAGGTCCCTGGGCCCTTCCCTGGAACTATACGTACCAAGGGAGAGCAGGCCTCTGCTAGCCTTGATCTTGCTGGGACTGGAGGTCTGTGTGAGGGGTCAGGTGGACAGCTGACCTCCGGGGGGGTCAGCTGAGCACCTCTCACAATCTGGTGCCTCCTCGGAGGTCCCGACGTCCCGTGCTGTAGTATCACAGCTACATGCTCAGCCTGCGCCTGTGGACCCCTTGGCAGTGTGGCCTGGTGATGCTTCAGCTTCTGACACCACCCCTGGTGTCGGTGAGCGAGATGGTGCTGGCCTAGTGGCTAGGTCTCCTCCTTCTGCCGTTCATGGCCTTAGGAGAGGAAGGGTCCAGGGGTTCACCCAGCTGGAGATCTCCCTGATCTTCCTGGACATAAGTCTCCACCACTCATTCACACTATTGGGATCTGCGCCGGAGGCACTAGGACCCATCGGGAGCAAACTTTTTGCTGGAGGGTCGACACGAGAGATGGCGCCGCGAGGCACGGCACATGAGCACTAGCTCGGCGCAGCAATGACTATCTCGGCGTCGACCCTCCAACCGCCTCAGTTCCTTTTTCCGCCCGTCGAGTGCGCTTCAGTAACGACGTCGCTCGCCTGTCGGGAGTCAAACTTCAAACTAGCAGCATAGTTTTCAGTTTATTTTTTTGTAGTATTATCTCGATATAGTATCGCTTAAGTTTATTCTATTTTAATATACAGTAAAGAAGTCTCAGCCTACTTGACGGAGTCAACCATGAGCAGGTCAGGTGACGGTAGGGAGACTTCGTATGAAAGCTGTTCAGTCAGTCGGGCTGGGTCCGGTCCGCCTCCTTCTCCTGAACGGAGGGTCCGACAATGTCAGTCCAATGCCGAGGATGGCGGTCCCCGAGGCATAAAACAAGCGTGCATTCGAAACCGTTCTGCCTCGAAGCTCTTCTTTGCCACAGGTCTAAAGAGAAGGCATCACTCGAGGTCGCCTCGCTTGATATGTCTGCGCTGTCGACGCTCTGTTATCGTGCTTGTTGCGGTCTCCTCCTTCGAGTCGCCAACTTCTGCTTCCGGTAGCCGCGTCTTCGCATCAGAGTCCACCCGCCTATTGGTAGGTCTTCAGATGAGCAGTTTCATCAGTGGGCCGCTCTTATGGAGCAATGGGCTCGGAGGTTGGTTCTGCTACCTGGCTCGGTTGCCTGTGGGCCTTCGGGCTTGTCGGGCGACCAGGTAGGGCGGTTGGACTTTCCTGGTCGCGTGGCACCTTCCTCGGTGCCGACGACTCTGTGCTTGGGTGTCCCCCCCCCCCACATGGCTGCGGCGCAGGGGGCCACACTGATGCCCTTGTCTCCTGCTATTTTCCCTTCTAACCATGTTTCTCAGGGTCCTGGGATGCTTTCAACGCCGTCCGCGGCGTCGCGGGGCTTGTCGGCACCGTTTTCAGCGTCGCGGAGCTTGTCGGCGCCGTCCTTGGCGTCGCAGAGCTTGTCGGCGCCGTGTGCCTTCTCAGCGCCGTCTTCGGCGCCGTCGGCGCCACCGGGCAGCTTCTCGGCGCTGTCCTCGGCGCCGCTCTGTTCTTCGGCGCCGTTTTCAGTCCCGTTTGCCTCCTCAGCGCCGGGAGCTCTCGAGGACTCCTCTTTCCTCTCAATTCTTCCTTCCTTCCTCTTCTGTATTTCACTCCTTTCCTGTCCAAACAGTCCTCCCTGGACTATCAGGAGATGACGTTGAGCCTGACCCAGACCTTCGGTTGGGTGATGAAGTGGACGAAGCAGGATCTTTCACTGCTACAGAGCCTGTGGTCGGACCTGTCCTTTAAGTCTCTGTTGAAGAACCTGAGCTCCTCTTTCTCTCCAGACTACAGACATCGATCCTGGGAAGCGGTTAAGACTCCAATATCTTCATGCTTCGGAGATACCTACGGATTTGACTCCTCCGATTCAACCTTCCTTCGAGACGCTGTTTCAAATGGTATGGAATAATCCTGCTCTTACCCCTTCGGTGGCTAAATCCATTGATAGGAAATATTCAGCCCCCAAGGATCGTCCCATCTTGGCATCTCAAGCCTTTGCGGATCCTATTGTAGTCCTGGCAGAGAATGATAAGGTCGTTCTTCCTCAAGCTACTACAGCTCGACCTATTAACAAAGAGTCTCGTAAGATTGATACATTAGGTAAGAGAGTCTTTGCTGCGTCCACTTTAAGTATGCGCATTGCCAGTTACCAGGGCTATTTTTCTCAGTATGAGTATATCCTGTGGCACTCTATCAAGCAAATGGTTGAAGCTCTTCCGGACTCGGACTCTAAGTCAGAGCTTCTTCTGACCATTACCAGAGGTATTGAATCTAATAACCAACAGGTCAAAGCAGCCATGGATGCTTTCGACACTGCTTCTCGTTCAGCAGCCGCTGGTATTTGTACTCGCCGTCACTCCTGGCTGCGTACTTCGGGCTTCACGAATGATGCACAGCAGCAGGTGATGGCGTTGCCCTTTGACGGCTCGTATCTTTTTGGTCCTCAGGTAGAGCAAGCTCTAGAGGCTACTCAGAAGACTAGGTCGGCCATTAAGCTGGCTCGACCCCCTCCTACCCCCTCTCGAGGGCATGTCGGTAAACGTCAGTTTCATAATCGTCAGTCCTTTCGAGGCAGGGGCAGAGGACATTTCCATAAGAACCAACCTGCCCAACCTCAAAAGAAGATGCAACAGAAAGCGCAAGGGCCCAAAGCGCCCAGCGCTACCTTATGAGTTGCCGGCCCAAGTTCCATCTCCACTGCCCGAGATGGACTTTTCCTCTCCGGTGGGAGGTCGTCTGATGCACTTCTACAACCAGTGGAAGTCCATAACCTCAGACAAATGGGTCCTTTGGATAATTCGCGAGGGGTATTCTCTCAATTTTCTGGAGACCCCTCCGAATCGTCCTCCCAAACGACAACCCAGGCTGTCAATCCTTCAGTCAGACCTTCTGCGCCGAGATCCAGGGCCTTCTGAACAACAGGGCAGTAGAACTGGTGCCTCTGCATCAGCGAAACACAGGGTTCTCTCCACTACTTTCTGGTTCCAAAGAAGTCTGGGGTATCGCCCATTCTAGACCTCAGAAAGCTAAACAAATTTCTCCCAGGAGGGAAATTCAAAATGATTCTCTAGGAACCCTGTTACCTTTGCTTCATCAACCACGACTGGCTAGCCTCCCTGGACATGCAGGCGCTTACAGCACATTCCTATTCACCGAGGCATCACAAATTCCTGAGGTTTGTGGCTCTGGGTCAACACTATCAGTTCAGAGTCCTGCCCTTTGGGCTATCCTCGGCGCAGCTGAGTCTTTACAAAGTGTTGTGCAGTTCTCTTGGCGCATCTCAGGAAGCTCGGAATCCGAGTGTTTTCCTACCTGGATGACTGGCTCTAGCAAGCCCTTCCAGACAGGGGACCCTGGAAGCCGTTCAGGCGGCCTCTACTTCTTCGTCCATGGGAGTTCTGCTGAATCTAAAGAAGTCACAGTTGCAGCCCTCCCGAGACTCCTTTTCATAGGGACTCTACGGACACCTCTTGCGAAGGCTTTCCTTCCAGAGGACAGAAAGCTCGATATCCTTCAGATGGCCCGTTACATTGGGGAGAACAGATCAGTTACAGCTCTCTCAATGCAACGTATGTTAGGCCTCATGGCATCCTCAGTGTTCACTGTACCCCTAGCTCGGCTACACATGAGAACCACCCAATGGATGCTCAGTGCTCAGTGGTCCCCAACCACTCACCCACAGTCTTATCCCATCAAGGTGACAGAACCCTTACAGAGGTCTCTCACCTGGTGGTCTCAAGAGAGCAATCTCCTGGAAGGATTTCCCTTTGCTCCTCTGGATCATCAAATCTCCATCACCACAGATGCATCGCTAACGGGATGGGAGCCATTGTCTCTCTCCACACTCAAAGGTGTATGGACTCAACTCGAGGCCCAGCTTCACATAAATGTCCTAGAGATGAGAGCCGTCCTTTATACGATCCGGGCTTTGAAGGACATCCTCTGTCACAAGAACTTTCTCCTTCAAACGGACAACAAAGCTGTGATGTATTACATCAACAAGCAGGGCGATGCTCACTCTTACCCCTTATGCAGGGAAGCGATGAGGGTGTGGGAATGGTGCTTGGAACACAGATCTCTAATTCAAGCGGTCTACCTGCCAGGTGTACAAAACGACTTGGCGGACCGTCTCAGCAGAACAGAGGCAGATCCTCACGAGTGGTCTCTCGACTCAACCATAGTTCAATCACTATTCGAAGAGTGGGGAACTCCAGACCTGGACCTTTTTGCATCCCCATGCAACGCAAAACTGCCTCTCTTCTGCTCCAGAAATCCAGGGCCTGGCATTTTCTGTCAGGATGCGTTCAGGCTGCGGTGGACAAAACACTTTCTTTCCGCCTTTCCGCCTCTTCCTCTAATTCAGAGAGTACTTCTCGAATTCGAGTCCCAGGGGACCAAGATGATTCTCATTGCTCCCTCTTGGCCTCGACAACTATGGTTTCCTCTACTCAACAATATGTTGGCAGCCCTTCCGAGACCACTCCCCCTGCAGATGAACCTGTTGACTCAGGGTCCGGTGGTCCATCCCAACCTGCGATCGCTTCACCTTCACGCTTGGCTCCTGAAGAGGTAGAAGTGAACCGGTTCAATGTCTCTCGAAGAGTTTCAGACATTCTTCTGGCTGCTCGGAAGCCAGCTACTCGGAAAACTTACACGTCTAAGTGGAAGCGTTTTTCGCTCTGGTGTGCAAAGTCCTCTTGGAATCCCTTTTCCTGTCCACCAGACAAGGTTTTGGAGTACCTTTTGGACCTCTCAAATTCAGGTCTTCAGTACTCTACAGTCAAAGTTCACCTTAGTGCCATTTCAAGCGTATCATGAGCCGTTTTTCTTCTTTGTCTCTGGCTCAGTTACCTATGGTTAAGAGATTTCTTAAAGGAATTCTGCATACCAGACCCCTATAAGATGTCGGTTGCAGCCTGGGACATTAACCTTGTGCTAGACATGCTCACTCGGAAACCTTTCAACCTCTGGCTACCTGTGAGCTAAAATTTCTCTCCTGGAAGGCGGCCTTCTAGTGGCCATTACCTCAGCCGCAGGGGTCTCTGAGATACATGCCCTGGTTACTGGACCCTCCGTATACTGTGTTCCATAAGGACAAAGTAGTTCTTAGCACTCATCCTAAATTTCTTCCCAAGGTTGTGTCGGAATTCCATCTAAACCAACCTTTGGTCCTTCCCTCTTACTTTGCGGACTTCCAAAATGAAGGGGAATGATCTCTTCATTCCTTGGATGTTAAGAGAGCCTTACGTTTCTATCTAGATAGAACCAAGGATTTTCGCAAAGCCCAACAACTGTTTGTTTCCTTCAGCGAGACCCGGCTGGGTCAACCTGTCGCTATCAGATGCATCTCATCGTGGCTAGTGGCATGTCTTCGACATTGCTATTCCATGGCACAGGTTAAATTGGAAGGTAGGGTTTACGCTCACTCTACCAGAGCGGTCGCGGCATCCCTAGCGGAAATTAGCAATGTTCGATTGCAGACATCTGCAATCGACACCTGGAGCTCAGTGCATACCTTCGTAACATTATGCACTGGATGCTCATGCCAGGCGACATTCCACCTTCGGCAGAACTATCCTTAATGGACTTCTGTCCTAGAAGCGTGAGCTCTTGGTCTTCTGCCGCCCTCGGGGATTATTAATCGGTACTCTCCCAATAGTGTGAATGAGTGGTGGAGACTTATGTCAGGAAGATATGAAAATTACATACCTACCGTAATTCTTGATCTTCTTGGGCAGTCTCCACCACTCATTCCCACCCTCCATCCCCAGCTCACGCTGTGTTGGTCTTCCTCCCTCAAATCTTTAGGCCATTGAAGACTTCTTTGTTGACCCCTTCTTACGGGTGCCCGGACTATCTTATGTCGGTCTTAAGATTGAGTTACTCTTCACGTTAGTTCGCTGCACCTCCTTGGTAAAAAAAAAGGTACTGAGCGGTTGAGGCTGACGCCTGAGATAGTCATTGCCGCGAGCTGTGTCACAAAAGGCTCTCGCGGGCGCCATCTCTGGTGTCGACCCTCCAGCAAAAAGTTTGCTCCCGATGGGTCCTAGTGCCTCCGGCGCAGATCCCAATAGTGTGAATGAGTGGTGGAGACTCGTCCAAGAAGATCAAGAATTACGGTAGGTACGTAATTTTCATATCTCATCCTCCGACTCGGATGATCATGATTGGGATGATCCCAACTGGCGGCCTGACTCCTTGGAGTCGCTGGATCCTTCTGGGCCTAGTTCCAGGCCTTTGCAGCCTGTGGAGCTCCGGAGCTCCCTTCCCGATGCTGGCCATGTTGCTGCCTCCCTTGTGTACCTCGGCACCACTTGCAGCACCGTGGACATTGCCAGTGCCGATTCTGGCACTGGAGGGGATGGCGGTGTCAGGTCTGGTGCTGGGTTGGGATCTGATGCCACCTTCGATGCTGGGTCTGCTTTTGGTGCCGTGATCGACACTGTTTTGACTCGGGGGGGGGGGCGTTGGCATCACAGAGACACGTCCTGGTGCTGTGGGCATTACCAGGTTCACTACCCTACAGCCTTCTGGCTCCCCTTTGGCTGTTAGGTCCTCTCCGAGGGGCAGGGCCATATCTGGTGACATGGGGTAGCTTGATGCTCACTCACCAGTGCTGAATGGTGAAGATTGATCCTTGGAAGATATGAAAATGACGTACTCACCATAATTCTTGATCTTCCAGGATATCTTCACCATTCAGCACTGCTACAGTGTCAGTGGCTCAGTAGGTAGCACACTCACCTCTGAGGCCGGGAGATCAGAGGGCTGTAGATTCAGTTCCCACATCTGGCACTTGGATTAATATTCCAGTACTGACACTGTAGTGCAGCATGAGAGAGGTGCTGCACTTCTGAGGTGCTGTCTTTCGGATGAGATGCTAAACCGAGGTCCCATCTGCCTGGATTGGTGGTAGTTCAGGTGGATGTTAAAGATCCCATGGCACTTATCAAAAAGAGTAGGGGAATTTCCCCAGTGTCCTGGCCAAATTTCCCTCATTCACTAAAAATACCACCAACAGCTTAATCTGGTTCAAGGTCAGTTGGCATTCATCTGTATCCCCCTCCCCCGGGTCGTGCCTGAAAATAGGCAGGATTTGTCTAGTGCACTTACCCGGTCAACAAAATAAATAAATAAATAAATACCTGTCCACCTTCTCCCTAATGGTCAGGCCTCTGGGCAGTGTCTCCACGCTCTTGCCTTCCCCCCTTTTCAGAAAGGAAAAAAGAAACTTAAAAAGGGGGATGCTGGCTGTCAGCTACTCCTGAGGGAAAATCCTTTTTTTCATTAACAAAAAACAAGCAAATAAAAAAAATTATTGGTCGTACTCCTTTCCTTGCAATTCCTTCTTAGCTGCACCTTTAATGGCTGAGTTTTCCTCCTTGGGTGGCACTGCCTAGGGTGTCTCACTTATGGCCTGGTGTGAGAGTAAACCATCTCTCTACACACTCCTTTTGCCTAAGATCCCGGGATCCTCTCTCTCTGTTTCTGTCACTCTCTCTGGCCTGCCTAGTGGTCCTGGTCATCATTAACCCTTTTTTAAGCCCTCTGCCCAGAGTTTGTTTTTACCTCTTCTTCTCTGGCTGGATTTTATTATTTTACTTGTATCCTTTCTTTTTCCCTATCCCTTGGGCTCTCTTGCCTCACCTTTTTTCTCTTACTCTTTTTGTTCCTTTCTTGCGGACAGAACTCAAGAGGAGAGGGAGCCAGTTACTGGCCAGTCCACGAGTGCCACATCATATGTCAGCCTCGTGGGTGGTGCTCTCTCTGATGTCGGCTCCTCCCTCTTAAAATCTTAAAGCTATCTCTCCTGTGGAGGCCTGTGCCGCCGGCAGGCTCCCAAGGCAGTGAGAATTCTACTAAGCCACATAATCCAAGTGTCCCTGCAGATTCTGAAGGAGAAGAGATGATAGGCAATTTGAATCATCTCTGGATTCATGTAGGAAGGTACCTCTCTAAAGTACTCACAAAAGGAGCCCTACGTTTATACAGCACGTTGCCATTTTTTTTGTTTGCAAGTCAGTTTTTAATTTTTTTAATACCTGTAATGAGGACTTTTGTTCACCTATCTGCACCATTTTATTTTTACCTCTACGGGTCCACAGGCTCAAACTGCTGTCCTGTATGTTGTGTCATAGTATTACACTTCAGCATATTTGCTTTTCTGTTACTGTGGCCAGTGAAGAAACTGTCCTTGGCATTTTTGTGTTGCTTGCACGTATGTGCAAGAAACACATTGCGTCAGCTTCCTTCACAATCGGGTTGTGGAGGCGCAGCGGTGTTGTGCCGAATGGCAGCAGTCCATTCTGGAGCTGGTCTCTGCCGGAGCGAACAGAGGAGCAGGCTGTCAATAATACTAACATACTAAAATGCCAGCAGAATAAGCCTAATGGTCTTTCGCGTCTGCTCGTTTGGTCAGCCCCCACCCTGGGAGCTGACCTTGCTGCCCCTCTTTCCTTCTTTGGCTTCTCCCTTCCCAGTTCCGGATATTCTCGCTGCATTGGATTTTGCTTCCAGAACCCTTCCCCTGTACCTGTCCCACCCCCTCTTGAACCCCTCCACCGTCTCTGCCTCCACCAGCCCCCTGGGCAGCGCATTCCTTAGCTCCACCACCCTCTCAGTGAAGTAGCACCTCCCCTGAATCATCCCCCCTCCAGCTTCCACCCATGTCCTCTAGTTGCCCCCTCCTCCTTCCTTCGAAGCACCCTGACTGCTCCTCCTCTATTTACTCCCTTCATGTACCTGAAGACCTCTATCATGTCCTTCCGGTCCCTTCTCTCCTCCAGTGTGTACATATTTAGCTCTTCAAGCCTCTCCCCATAGGTCCTGTCCCCCAGGTCCCAAATCATTTTGGTTGCCCTCCTCTGGACCCTCTCCAGGAGTTTAATGTTCCTCTTTAAGTGTGGCCTCCAAAACTGCACGCAGTACTCGAGGTGCGGCCTCACCAAGCAGTTATACAGATGGAGTATCACTTCCCTCCTTCTGAAGGTGATCCCCCTAGTGATGCATCCCAGCATCCTGTTGGCCTTGGCTGCTGCCCTCCTACAAGTCTCCGAGTTGTTCATCTTGACATCCACCACCACCCGCAGGTCCCTCTCAGCCATCGAGACTTGTAGCATTTCCCCACCCAGGGTGTACACTTGGCCCAGGTTTTTGGCCCCCAGGTGCAGCACCTTGCATTTTCCTGCACTGAACCTCAGCTTCCACTTTCTAGACCCATCTTTCCAGAGCCTCCAAGTCCCCAGTAGGACCACCCTCCCCTCCTCCCTATCCACCACCGCCCCCAGTTTTGAGTCATCCACAAAGAGACTCATCTCACTCCTGATACCTGTCCTTATGTCAGAGATGTAGGTGCTCAAAGAATCTTGGCCGCTGCTATCAGGGAGCACCCCATCACTATGCAGTCAGCTGTTTTTGCTGTGGGGCCTGCCTGACTGCAGCAGTCAATTACACAGCTGCATTGTGTGGTGTCCCCATGACGATGGCTTCTCCGTCAGCCTTTTACAGTCCCCATGAAGCCGTCGGAACACCACTGCCCACCGTGCAGCGTGCCTTCCTGGTGAAACATTTCAATAAATAAATAAATGAAATAAAAGCCGACGGGGGTGCCCCATCCCCCTGTTGGCATGATTCCCTCCCCAGTTCATTTGCTGACGAGGCAGCCCTAATCCCATCCGGCATGATGCACCCCAATTTATTGTGTGTCGAGGGTGACCAATCCCCTCGGCTCATGTGTCCCAGCACACCGTATGGCCATGGGTGCCCAATTCGTCGGCCCACTCCTCCTTCTCCAACAACATCCCCAGCGTGCCAATAGTCCATGGTGTTTTTCTGTAAAATAAATAAAATGGTCCCTTTTGTCTGTGGCACCCTTGCCCAACCAGGGCCCACCCTTTGTGCACCCCACCTCCCCACACCCTCCCTCACCCCATACTTAACTCTGGAGCCCGGCACGATGTTCTTCGGTGGACTGGGAACACGTATGCACTCTTCAAAGTCGACTGTGAACTGAAGAAATGTTGGTAAGCTGTATAATGGCATAAATAGGTTTTTTTCAACTTAAGCGGATATCTCGGCCATTTTTAGGAATTTTTTTTCACCAAATTTTCAACATGGGGGTTCTTGGGACCCCACCTCATGAACCCAGTCACTGTCATTTTGTTATTCGGTCCTGAAAGGTGATTTTGTGGTAACTGCGCGGAACCACCTTTCGGGACCAATAACAAAACAATAGTGTCATAGTTCATGGGTGGCCCCAAAACCCTGTGTTGAAAATTTATTAAAATCCTCAAAATACTATTTCTGAGCATCGTTAGAAGTTCCTCATGCCTTTCGTAGCAAGAATTTTTAATATTTTCACTCCAGATTTTCAACATTGCCATTTTACCACACCTCCTTATGAACAGTACAGCTGTTATTTTTCACATCTCGCCCAAAATGTGTTTTCATTTATGTAGGGCACAATGGTGCGGTCAGTGTGCAGTATCAATGTTTGAGACAGATTAAGAAAATCACAGTGACACTGTTCATGAGCAGAGGTCTTACAATGCTTATGTTGAAAATTTGGTGACAAAAGTCCATAAAATGACTTGTGTTATGAGCGTGCATTGCGCAGTTTCCACGTACCCTCATAACTTCACAAATTTGTAATATTTTCACTCCAGATTTTCAACATTGACATTTTTACACACCTCCTTATGAACAGTACAGCTGTCATTTTTCACATCCTGGCTGAATGTGTTTTCGCACTTTCGGCGCAGAATAGCATGATCACTGTGGGAAATCATTGTTCGGGACAGATTAAGAAAATCACAGTGACACTGTTCATGAGCAGAGGTCCCAAAATGTCTATGTTGTAAATCTGGTGTAAAAAATACCCCAAATAATTACGGGCGTGCGTTACGCAGTTTCTACGCACTCGTGACTTTACCATTTTTAATATTTTTACTCCAGATTTTCAACAGTACCATTTTTTTACACCCCCTTGTAAACAGTATAGCTGTCATTTTTCACATCCTGTTCGAAATGTGTTTTCGCACCTGTGGCGCCAAATGGCGCAGTCGCTTTGCAAAATCACCTTTCAGCTAACAAATTGATAGTGGCAGTGTCACTGTTCATGTGGTGGGGTCACAAAAAGCCCATGTTGAAAACCTGGAGTACACATACTAAGAAATGCCCAGGGCGTTAGGGTTTTCGACCATAACGCCCTACCCTGTAGGGACTGACAGGCGTCGGGTGTGACTTGGGATTGTGAACAATAATGCTCATGCCATTCCACCCCCACCCTGTAGCCAGTGACAGGCATCGAGGTGCACCCTAGACTTTGTGGCTCCAGAGTCCACCCATTCTCCTATACTGCACCCATTTCAGCGTATTTCCTTAAGGAATGAAGTGAGTGTAAAGCCCGAACACTCCAAGGCACACCTCGACACTTGTAAGTGTTTGTAGCATAGGCTGAGGTGAAATGTTGTGACTGTTATGGGCAACGACCCAAAGGCACACCCCAATGCCTGTCCATCTCTGCAGGGTGGGGGTGAAACTGGCATCAGTTCAATTCTTCACTGCCATTCCTATACTGCATCTGTCTAACTCCTGCACTTCCACTGCTAATGCCAGCAAGCAGCATTCGGCATTGACAAGTGCTTGTTCATACTCTGTACAGACTGGCTTGGGAAAGTGCCCAGCTGCCATTTCTTTGTGCGTTCCTTAGTTGGTTGTCTTTGTCTACAAGGAGGTCATTGCTACAACACGACTACAACAATATGCAGTCTTGGTTTTGTGCAAGCAATCTCAAAATAAATTCTTCCAAAACTGTTTAAATGACTTTCAGGTCAGCACAAAAACTGGAAGAAAAGCCAGTCCTCCTGTAATCACCACCCTTGACGGAAACACACTAAATGCCATCTCTTCCTATAAATACCTAGGAGTACCTAGGAGTATGGCAAGACCCCCAGTTAAACTACTCAGCCCACATCAGTGTCATCACATTGAAGCTCTGCCCAAAACTTGGTCTTTACAGAACCTGTGACTCGCTCCTTTTACCTGTTAGACACACAGTGCTAACAAAAATGATCACTCCCATCTTTGATTACGCTGACACAGTGTACAGTACCATCCCCTCCACTTCGCTATCCTGGTTCAACTCCTTATTCCACACTTTTTGCCACTTTGCAACAAACTCCCCTCTCAGGACACACCATTGCATGCTCTTTTCTTCCCTTGGGATACCACCCCTATCCCATCACCATTTCAGCCACTCCATTTCTTCTATTTCCAAATTTTTGGTTCGACCTGCTGCCCCCTCCCCCCACCTGGCTCAGACTAACTCCAGCAGCCACTTCCCCATACTCATTGCGCTCTAGGGACTCCCGCTCTTTCTTCCTCTCCAAACTGTCCTCATCCTCTGGCAAATCTGCCTTCTCCTATAGACTCCCCTCTGTATGGAACCAGCTTTCTCAGCCCCTGAGAAACTCACCCTCTCACAACTCCATCAGATATCAACTTCGTCAACTCCCTCTCCCCACCTGTAACTGCAACTAGCCGGCCATGGGTCCTGCCCTTTGCCAGATGTACACGGCTAGTTATCAAAACCTCTGTACTGTATATTATAACTGTATATATTCAACTCAATGTAAATAACTCCTTTTGTAAAAAACTTATGCGACTGTAGGTAATAATCTGATGCATCTAATTATGTATTTTATTAATGTTGCAACTCCCTTTCCCCTCACCTCTGGGTCGCACCTGGAAACGAACATCGGCTCAGTGTACTTTTCCCAGTTACCAAATGTTTAAATAAACAAAATAAATCTATTGCGGACTAGTGTTTCAGCCTGTTGTGTTCTCCTTATTTATTTTTCAAGTTTCTACTGGGCATTCTAAAATATATGCATATAGTACTGTTTCCAGTTCTGGGGACCTCATCTCCAGAAGGACATAAAAAGAGTGGAGGCAGTCCAGAGAGGGCAACCAGAATGGTGCAGGGTCTGCATCAAAAGCCGTATGAGGAAAGACTGAAGGACCTCAATATGTGTACATAGGAGGAACGGAGGGAGAGTGGGCATATGATAGAAACTTTAAGATTCCTCACAGGTATAAATAATGTTCAGAAGGGAAGCATTTTTCAGAAAAACAGATGCTCAAGGACAAGGGGTCATGCTATAAAGCAGGAGGGGGATAGCCTCAGGGGAAATGTGAGGAAGTACTTCTTCATGGACAGGGTGATGGATGCCTGGAACAGCCTCTCAGCTGAGGTGGTTGGGGCAAAAACTGTAACAGGGTTCAAGAAAGCATGGGTAGACATAAGGAAATCTTAGAGATAAGACAAAGGGGAGTATAAGCTGGAGATCAAGTAGGGTCTGGGGTGAAAGAGTAGGTAGTGAAATCACGGGCAGAGGTGGGTGGGCCAAATGGTCCCTTATCTGCCGACAAACACTATGATCTTACTTCAAGTGGGAGCTCTTGCAGCAGGATATTACCATTAGGACTATGCTGCAGGCACTAAGACCTACCGGAAAAACTCTTAGCTAGCAGTACCCAGCAGGGGCTGCCCCCTGACATCGGCTCTGCCCTGACATCAGTCCTGGTGCAAAAGGAGGTGGTCCCCAGCTCCACCTCAGTTCTTTTCCAACCGCAACCCCACTCTTAATGGTGCTCTTAGTACGATGTATAGCAGTTCAGTGAATTTTTTTCAGATTTTTCTCTAGTTTTCTCTCCCTTTCGTTGAGTATCCGGCGTATGTCTTCATCACCATCATCAAAGTTGAAGACAATTTTCACATATGGGAAGGACTTGAGTATTTTTGATTCAATATGGGTGGGGACAGAGAGCATATCGGATCATAAGCCGGTGTTTGTACAGGTTGATTTACAACTTCCAAAAAAAACCACACAGTGGAGATTGCATGTTAGTCTGCTCAGAGATGAAAGGGTGCGGGAAGAAATTCGGGATATAATAAAACAGATTATACAGGCGAATGAGAGTCCAGATACCCTCCACAAATCCTCTGGGATACTGTTAAGACAATGATCAGGGAGAGTGATTTCAATTGCTACATACAGGAAAAGAGAGGGTTAAACAGAGGAGAGACTAATTCAGGAACTTAGGGATCTAGAAACACTTCAGAAAACAAGATACTCTAGAGACAGGGGAAGGAGCTAGAGGAACTAGTGAACTACAGGATTGCAACTCATGGAAAGCGGAAAAGGCACTCTTGTTTGTGAAGCAAAATTATTATGAAGGGGCCGAGGCACATGCTTCCTGGCTTATCGCCTGAAACAACAAACCGCCAAAACCAACGTTACGAGGATCAGAGATTTAAATAATGGGAAAATCTTATATAGATGGGAGCAGATAGTGGAACATTTGCCACATATTATAACACTATACCGCCCTCAGCGGGATACATGTCCGAGCGAGGCAAAGCAGTTTCTCAGGACCCTGAAATTACCTGAACTCTCTGAGACCCAAAGACAGAGTTTAGAAAAGCCAATTACTGAACAGGAAATCATGAGCACGATAGGAGAGCTTAAAGTAGGTAAATGTCCAGGACCGATGGGTTGGAGATGAAATATATAAACATTTAGGGAGGAACTGGTTCTCTTGCTGAGTCGGGTGCTGCTGGAGGAGAAAAGGTCCCCCATCATGGAATTACACCACCATAACAGTCCTTCCAAAAGAGGCAGGGATCCAAGGAGTGTGGCTCGTATGGACCGATCTCTCTCCTTAATGCCACTATAAAATCTTCGGCAGTAATAGCCAAAGGCTGCAAACCTTTCTCGCTGATTTAATTCACCCAAATCAAACAGGCTTTGTGGAGGTAGGCAAGCTCGAGGGGTTAGAAGAACCATCAACATAATAGATGTCATCAATAAAAAGCAGCCCCAGCTTGTCTTATGAGTTTGGACGTGAAAAAGCATTTGATAAAGTTAATTGGAATTTTCTTTTCCTGGTTCTTGAAAGAATGGGTTTCCCTCTGATGTTTAGAGAAGCGATTAAAGCGCTATACGCTGCACCGCAGGCTCTAGTCAGGGTAAATGGGGGGGGGTCTCGCAGAGGTTCGCCCTTGGGAGGGGCACAAGGCAGGGGTGCCCGTTGTCACCTCTTTTATTTGACATATATATAGAGCCTTTAGCGCAGGCGATAAGGGAGGCGGAAGGGGTGCGGGGGGTGGAGGTGGAGGGAGAAGAACATAAAATATCCCTATATGCGGATGATGTCCTCCTATACATTACTAACCCGGACACATCCATACCTAAGATCTGGTCCCTTATAGACGAATTTAGCCAGTACTCTGGTTACTCATTAAATAAAAAAAAAAACAGAGGTCCTTAAATTAAACTATACCCCATCACATGACATAAGACAAATGCTGGAGGTGAATTGGGAAAGAGGGAAAATAAAATATTTGGGAACTCAAATCACCAAAAATCTAATGGCACTATATCTGGCTAATTTTAACCAACAATAGCCCAGATTAGGCAGGATATTAAGAATGGGGATCTCAATCTCCTCTATATTCGAGAATACAGTCAGTGATAATGAACATTCTTCGAGATATCTATACTTATTCCAATGTCTCGATCAAATTCACAAGAATCAGTTTCAAGTTTGGCAACAGATGCTCTCAAATATATTTGGGGTTATAGCGTCCCAGAGTTAAATACGCAATCTTGCAGTCTAATAAAAGATATGGAGGCGGAATGTCCCCAACTTAGAGGACTATTTTTTGGCCACACAGTTGAAGTGGGCCCTTTTATGGTCCAATAAGACATATAGGGCCAGATGGAAGGCAATAGAGACAGTCTTGACAGATGGGATGCCGCTGGGGGCGAGGGTAGCGACACCGGAGACCCAAGGGGGAGACAGAAATATATCCCTGATGTCTGTAGGAAATACGGTGAGAACCCTAAAGCGAATATGGTCTAAACACAAACTAGATGGGGAACTCTGGCCAATGAGATGGTTTGCCTGGGATCCGGGTTTCGCCCCGGCCAAACAAGACCTCATCTTCAAAAATTGGAGCAGAATCGGTCTATACTCCCTGAATCAGTTTCTGGATGGAGACACAGTAGTGGAATTTGCCCAGATCAAAGAGAAGTATTCCCTGAGACAGGTGGATCACTTTAGATATTTGCAAATTTGAACTTACATACACACATTGCAAACAAAACATGGTTGTACTGTGAATTCAACAGGGTTATTTAACACTATAACTGAAATATTAGGAGGAACAAAAGCCAGGGGTTTAATCTCCACTATATATAGTGTCCTGAGAGATAGGGGAAGTAACAGGGCGATGCAAATCAAGGATAAATGGGAGAGGGAACTGGAGGAACGGATTGATGAAGGGGAGTGGAATTCCGCTCTGTCAATGGCCCTCAGAACTACATCCTCACCAATGTGGAGGGAATTTGAATGGAAAACCAGAATAAGATTCTTCCTAACACCAAAGTTGCAGAGTAAATGGGACCGGAGCTGCTCTGGGGACTGTTGGAGGGGGTGTGGTGCGGAACAGGCGGACTACCTACATGTGTTCTGGTCATGTCCGTCTCTTACAAATTATTGGATGGAGGTCAGGCAGAAAATACAACAGGTGTTTCACATTCAAGTAGTGCTCGGTCCCAAAAATTTGTTATTGGGGGTGAGACCGACTGAGATCAAAGGGTCAAGCAGGATCTATCTTTGGGGAGTTCTTCTCGCGGCATCACATAAGGCCATAACAAAAAAGTGGCGGACTACATGTCCTCCGACAGGTCATGACTGGCTCAAAACAGTAAGTGAAATTAAAGAAATGGAGGAAATTACATACAAAATAAATTTGAGGATACAGAGATATAATGCTGGGTGGACCCTGTGGGAGATAGCATCAGAATGAAACGGAACAGCATAAAAGGAAAAGGAGGAAATGGGGACTTAAATAGGGGAACTTTACACCGGAAGAATGGTAGACAACTGGCTCTCCCAGACCGCTCACGGTTAAATTAAAAGTGGAACCAAACAGAATATGAATTTTTGTGGAATAAGAAATTGTGCATTGGTAAACCAGAAAGTAAATGTATGCATTTGTATGTGTCAATCCAAGAATGATATATAGTACTTTTAATGGTTCTATTATGTGCCAAAATATGCAATAAACTTGAATATAAAAAAAAAAAAAGTTGAAAACAAAGTGCTCCTGTGGCCGACAGATCCCTGCCAAGGACACCCACGAGGCCTGTGTCTTCTGTCTGGAGCTGGACCACGACACTCAGGCCTGCAGGATCTGCAGAGGCGTTACCGGCAGGATGAGGATTAGACGCCTGAAGGCACTTAAAACCCACCTCTTGGAGAAACAGGTTGCCGTGATGCAGAGCTCACCATGGGAGAAGTCTAAACACCGGCACAAGTCCCACGATAAGTCCCGCGACAAAGGCCATGGTCGGTCATGTCCGTGCTTCTGCTCTCGCTCACCCCAAAAAAAGGCTTCATCTTCAGGCTCGGGCGATTCCATCCGCTCCCATCACTCCAAACAATCCCAGGACCGGGGTAGGTCTTCCGGCCATGCTAAAACCCTGGCTCTGGTAGGTGACAAACATGACCCGGCAAGGTGAAGGTCACGCCTCTGCCTGCCCCTTCTACCTTGGGCACTTCTGCTAAGGCCTGTTCTTCAGCGCATGCCTCGGCCCCGCCAAAGAAGGCCTCTGCATTGGCCCTACCCAGTGCTCTGGGTAACGCCTCTTCCAAGGTTTCTTCAAAGCCTCCATCAGCTTCCCGCCCTTCCAAAACCCCAGGCAAACGGGTCCCGGCGACGGTCAAACCCCAGAAACTGGCCTTGGGTACCGTGGCCGGTCAGGCTGTCACCAAAGTAACACCAGACAAGACCCAGTCACTGGTGTGGAGGGCCTCCACACCGGAGGACCTCTCTGTGGGCGCTTCACCCCAAGATCTTCCGAACCTACCGGCTTCTCCTATCCAGGACCAGCCCACGATGCCTGATGCCCCAGCTGGAGGAGTGGCATCTTGTTTCAGCAAGGAAGAGCTTACTGAACCGTTTCAATTTTGGTGGAGCCAAGTCAAACAGGATGTTGTCCCGCATAACTTGACCCAACCCTGGTCCCCGTTGACGGGGGGGGGGTCAAGCTCCCAGGGCAGTCCTTCGGCATCGTTCTACCAACCACTCCCTGACCAACCACCTCCAGATGAGCAGCCTAAACCCTCAGTGTCCCGCTCCCCAGTGGTCCGCTCCCATTCTAAATCGAAGGACCGTCGACAGCACCAGTGTTCCCGGTCACAAAGCTGGCATCGGTCACCCCGCAGGAGCAGGTCTCACAGCTGCCATAGGTCTGGCAGTCGCCACGGGTCAATCTTCCAGCCATCATCAGCCCATAGCTGATGTTGGTCCCATACAGTCATTGGTCCTCGAGCTGACATCGGTCCCACAGCCGGTGCCAGTTGATTACCAGATAGTCAAGGGACAGGAGCTGCTCCAAGTCAGGGTCGGCCACATCCCATTCTGACAGGGGCAAGTCTTCCTCCTCTTCTAGCTCTGACCAGTCCCTTTCAGGGGAGGGTGTCTCCCCGGACGATAAAGAGACCCCTGCCCCTCGTTAGCCTTCAGATGATCCTACATTTATGGACATCATGAGGCACATCCAGGCCTCCAGTGGGTGGGAAGTGGAGAACCTGGATCTGGAGTGCTGGAGGTTAGCCAGATACCTCAGGCAAAAGGAGCCCAAACCTCTAGTGGTCCCTCCTTTGGTGGATACTTTCCAGGAGTTAACTCAACTTACCTGGAAGCATCCAGCCACTACCCCTGCGGTTCCCAAGAAGTTGAATAGGTTTTACAGAGCACCAAGGGGGGGAGCCTTTCCTGGCGGAACACTCTCAGGTGGACTCGATGGTCATCACGGTGGCTCAAGATAAGTCTAAGCAGCTGAAGCACCTAAGTTCACAGCCTCCCGACGCAGAGTCCAGATACTTGGATGAGGTGGGCAAGAAAGTCTACTCTGCCTCCACCTGCTCCATAAAATCATTCAGCTTCCTCACGCATATGGTCCAGTACCAAAACGCATTGTGGGAGAAGGGCCAGGGAGTAGCCAAAGCCTTGCCAGATTCAGCCCAAAAGACAGAACTGCTGGAAATTCTAAAATTGGGTTTGGACGTAGGAACACATGTATTACGGGCCTTGTACGACACTGCAGACACAGCATCTAGGGCTGCAGCTTCTGGCGTTTGCCTTAGACACCATTCCTGGCTAAGGATCTCTGGATTCATCCAGGATCTGCAGTCCAGAATCAAGGATCTTCCCTTCTAGGGTTCTGTTTTGTTTGTGGAGGAGACTGAGAAATTGATTTCTTGCCTCCAGGAGTCCGGGAAGTCAATTTGGTCCATCCAAAAACTTTACAAGGGGGACCAAAAGGCATTTTGCAAATGGCCCTTTCGTAAGTAATCAGGGCAGAATACCCGTGGTCAGTTTGCATAGAGAGGTGGCTTCAAGAGGAAAGCCACAGACCAGCAAGCTGGAGGTGCCTCCTCTAGAGGCCTAGAGTCCTCCAAAACCTCTCTGCCCACTCCCGGATCCTCCCAATGACTCCCTGTTGATCCTCCCTCCTCTGGCGAAGGCAGAAGGGGAGGCAATGGGGGGCCACTTCTCCCTCCACTGGGAAGGGTGGAGCAAAATTACTTCAGACCTTTGGATCTTGGATGTCATAAAGAGAGGACATGCACTGGAGTTCACATAAATGCCTCCAGAATGTCCACCAAGATCCTCCCGTTATCCTCCTTCCCACATCCAGTTAATAGAAAGAGAAATTCAGACCCTCTTGCAGAAAAGGGCGATAGAGCCAGTTCCATGGGAGCAACGAGGAAGGGATTTTTATTCCCACTTCTTCCTGGTGCCAAAGAAAACTCAAGACCTTCGGCCCATCCTGGACCTCAGTTCTTTAAATCACTTTATAGAATACAGAAGGTTCAGGATGGTGACTCTATCAAGCCTCATTCCTCTGTTGCACCAGGGGGATAGGCTCTGTTCCCTGGACATGCAAGATGCTTATATGCACATCATGGTTTTCCCTCCCTATCGGAAGTTCCTGAGGTTCCACTTCCAGGGGAGGCATTATCAATTTTGGGTTCTACCGTTCGACCTCTCCTCCGCTCCTCGAGTCTTTACCAAGTGCTTAGTGGTGGTAGTTGCGGTTCTCAGACACAAAGGCCATTACATCTTCCCTTACCTGGATGACTGGCTTTTGACAGCTCCGTCAAAGGCGCTTCTTCTGCGCACTCTCGGAGGCACCTATACGCTATTCTGAGAGTTGGGGATCACCCTGAATCTGCCAAAATCTTCCCCAGCACCCAGCCAGATACTCTCTTTTATAGGGGCAGTTCTGGACATGGTCTAAGGCATGGCCTTTCTCCCGCAAGACGGGGGTATCGTCTCCGAGAAGTGGCCCAAATGGTATGTATAACCCCTCAAGTCCAGGCCAGGACTTTCCTCGGGCTTCTGGGGCACATGGTGGCAGCCATCCTGGTAGTTTCCTTGGCTTGCCTCCTCATGAGGATCCCTCAATGGATGCTCAGAGTGCAATGGGACCAAAGAACTGATGGTCTACACCAGCTGGTCCGGATCTCAGACCCAGTCAGGAGGACCCTTACTTGGTGGCTGAGCCCCTCCAGTCTACAAGAGGGGGTTCTTTTCCGGCAGGAGCCGCCGAGTTGGACCCTGACCACAGACACCTCCGAGCTCGGTTGGGGAGCGCATCTAGGAGACAGGCAGACCCAGGGCATCTGGACTTCAGATGATCGCAAACTTCACATGAATGTACTAGAGATGCGAGCGGTCCTCTATGCCCTTCAGGCTTTTCAGGTGGACCTAGCGCCAGGCTCTCTTCTAATCCAGACAGACAACACGGCCATCATATTTTATATTAACAAGCAAGGGGGCACACATTCCTACCCCTGTGCAGAGAGGCGATAAAAGTCTGGTATTGGGCCCTGGAACATCAGGTCACTCTAGCCACGGTGCATGTTCCAGGCATCCAGAACGTCTTGGCTGACAGCCTAAGCCAATCTTGGTCCAAGATGCACGAGCGGGAGCTACTCCAGTCAGTAGTGGATCAGCTCTTTAACACTTGGGGTCTTCTAGAGTGGGACCTCTTTGTGTCTCCATGCAATGCCACACTGCCAAATTTCTGCTTGCGAGAGCATGTGCCTGGTGTTTTCTGGCCAGACGCATTGTCCCTCTGTTGGACAGGGAGGTTCCTGTATGCCTTCCCGCTAATACAGAGGGTTCTCTTTAAGCTTCAGGCCGAGGGGGCACTTATGAATCTTGTCATGCCGCTGTGGCCTCGGCAGATTTGGTTCCCACTATTTCAGCAGCTGGCAATGGAACCTCCGATTCAGCTGCCTTGGAGCGTGCATTTGCTGTCACAGGATCAGGGCAAGCTGGTCTATCCGGACCTCAAGTCCCTGCACCTTCGTGCATGGCTCCTGCAGACATAGTCAAAGCCAGGTATGGTGTCTCAAGAGGTGGCGGATGTTCTTGTCTCAGCGAGAAAGCCCTCTGGTAGGTCCACTTATGCTATGAAGTGGAAGCGTTTCTGTCTTTGGGCTGCTTCCTGTCAGTTAGACCCACTTACCTGTACAGTGAACTCAATTTTTTGTTAAGTCAAGACTTGAGCTACTCCTCCATCAAAGTGCATATGTCGGCAGTGTCAGCCTATCATATGCTAGTGGTGGGAAGAACTTTGGCCCAGCTGGACATGTCCTGAACTTTTTTGAGGGGCATTCTGCACATAAAACCTCCCGTCAGAGATCCAATACCTCCCTGGGATCTCCTTTTTGTACTGGAGAAGCTTACCCATCTCCATTTTGAACCTGCCGCTGATTGCGAGCTGCATTTCCTTTCCTGGAAGGTATCCTTTTTCGTTGTTGTGACTTCCGCTCAGAGAGTTTCCGAACTTCAGGCCCTGATGTGTAAGGAGCCTTCTAGGATCGTGGATATGTTGTTTATCCACACTTATTGGCATGTCTCTTTCCCCTTTAAGGATCGCCGGAAGTCTTCAAGCTAGCTCCTCCCACCCGTCCACCCTGGTGGTATAAACCTCGGCTCCGCCCCATGACGCCAGATCTTCCCTTCCGGTGGAAGATTCAGGTTGCCTCCTTCGTGCTCCCGCATTTTGTAGGCCCTGGCTTCAAAACCTTCGGTTATTCCGAAAATTCGTCTAGTTAGCATTAGCGATCGCGACTACTTATCTTCGATTATGGAAGGCAAGTCTTCCCCCGGATTTCGTCGGTGTTCTTGCGGCCAGAAAATGTCACACACCGATCCCCATGCTGTGTGCGTCTATTGCCTGGGTGTCGACCATGACATCTCGAAGAGTGATTTTTGTCTTGCACTTCACCCTAACGTCCTTGACGACCGTCTCGTATGCCTGAAGTTGGGGAGGCTGGAAAAATGGAACCCTCCAGTGAAATCAAAGGAGGCTCGGTGGGTGGTTTCCTCGGCTGCGGGATCCATCGAGCAATTGGAATGCATGCAAGCCTTTGAGGGGGAAGTGGCTCGGGCTGGGGAGTCTTCCTCTTGGGGCTTCTTCGTTCCACTCAACCTGGGCTCCACCTTCTCAGGTTCCTTCCGAGAGTTGTGCCAGTCTCTCCCGACTAAGGGAGAGGGTCCTGTGGGTGCGCACTCCTCTTGGTCCCATAAGCGGGAAAAGGACCCAGGAATGTCTTCATCCCAGCGAAGACGTTCTTGGGATCAGGAGAGATCTCGTCCCAAGAACGCCAGTCTCGGCTTCGGTCGAAATTGTCTCTTCGGCCACTGACTTCTCGGCTTTGCCATCTGGCCAGTCGACCGAAGTGTTGATCGACGATGTTGAAATAGTCATCGATCTGATCGACCCATTGTCGCCGACTCTGGTCAACGATTCTCTCAATTGGACTCCGGTCCTTTCTTTCCCTAACAAGGAGACCAAGCCCACTGGGAATCCCGTCGAGTAAGTGGTCCCCGACCCTGGGAAATCGCCGATGTCTCCCAAGCGACCAAATCGGCCCGTCTGATCTCAATCAAGGTCTGGGACCCCCTCGACCAACAGGCCGAGGAAGTGCCACAAGCGCTCTAAAAAGAGGCGACACTGTCAGTTGTCCTTGTCCTCCTCGGATGAGGAGAGGCTCTGGTGTAAACTCCGTCGGTGCTACGACGACCTCATGTGGCAACAGCTGATTTTGTCCGGGCACAAGCTGACCCCGGCTTCTACCCTGGCCATTACTTGGCTTTTGCCTCCCAGGCCGAAGCAGACTCCTTTGGAGCCAAGTAAATCGTCTCCCCCGCCCGCGGATCTAGTGAAATCTCCGGGTTTGGCCTAAGCCAGTCTCCCCACCGATCGTAGTGGAACCACCGCCCAAGCAGCCTGTGGGAGGGGCTCCTTCTAAGGAAGTTAGACCAGACATCAGGCTCTCCCGGCATTTTTCGGTCAGTGTCACCCCGGACCACCCTTGGCGAGTTGAAGGTGACCTGGGTGGTTGACCGTTGTATCCAGATTCCTCGATTCGGATGAGACAGCCTACATTCTCATCCCGGGGATGACGAATTGGCCGGTGGGTTAGAGACGGGGAAGGTCCTTCATCCTTTCAGGGCATTCTTTACCTCATCTCTGAGTCTACAGGGATGCCCCTGGGACCTATCCAGAAAAAGGCGAAATACTCTTTCGTGGACATCCTCAAGAGAAGGGATACCCCGACGGAGGCCTTTCTTGTGGCCGAGGCCATAGTTGGCACAGCCTTAGAACTTTGCCTCCCGTCCAGCTCCGTCTGTCCGCATGGGTCGCAAGTATGCTGTGCACATGGGGTCTCTTGCGGGGTTCACAGAGCACTCTTCGGCCGAGAGCCTGGTGACTGCCTCTGTGTTTAGGCGTACTGGCAGATCTTCTTCGAGATACAGCTGTTGCAGCAGGTTACACCATTAGGACTGAAGCCGTCAGGCGTCAGGACCCCACAGAAATTTTCTAGCTAGCAGTCTTCAGCGGGGACTGCCTCCGACGTCGGTCCCACCCCTGACGTCAGACGTAGTACATAAGGAGGCAGTTCCACCAGAATCCCCAGTTCTTTTCTGGCCGTCGACTTCACAGCATCGGCCCCTCGGTCAGTTTCTAGTGCGCAACGACTAGGAGAATTTCAACAGTTCTTTTCAACAGATTTCGTCTCATGTCCTCTCCAACTTCTCTGGAAGGTCATTCATCGAAGTGTGCCTGCGGCAAACGGATTCCTTTTAAGGATCCTCACTTGGCCTGCGTTCGCTGCCTGGGCCCAGACCATGACACCCAGGCCTGCTCCTTCTGCCAGGGCTTTAACAGCCTTACAAGGATCCGCCGCCAGAAGGCCCGCCAAGCTTTCTTCCTCGAGGAGAGACTCAAAGCAATGGATCAAGACCCTTCCTCCAAAGGGGAGTCTTCAGGGAAGTCCCATAGGCACCACGAAAAGCACCAGGAAAGGGAGAGACCCAGATCCCCTTCCAGGGCCTCGGACTCCCGCAGCTCCGACTCCAGGTCGGACCACTCTCCGTCGAGGGCCCGCTCTCAGCCTCCCCCGGTTCTTGTCAGATCGGCTAGTGGTTCCTCCTCTCTGCAGCCTGTCAAGACCTCCAGGCCTGCATCTTCATCCACTCCGGCTAAGGCCTCGTCCAGGTCTGGGGACCGCCACAAGTCTTCCTCCCGTCATCCGGCCTCCGACGTCAGGTCTGTCTCCCAACTGCCGCCACCCCAGCGCAAGACTAAGGAGCTGACCTCTCTGAAGCGGACATCGGCCAAGATACATAGGCACTCCAAGGAACCGGCGACTGTTCGTCACCGGTCAGGCATTCGCTTTGTGACCGCGACGGCACCGGGCGCGATATCACAGAAAGGAGGACCACACCACCGCCTACCGACATCGGTCGGAAGGCGTCGGAGGAGGAGGACTCTACCCAGCCCGAAGACCAGGCGGGCGACCCAGGTCCCGTCGGGCTCCCACGGGATCCCTCTCCGGAACCAGAGACCCCCGGGGACCCAGCGTCCGGACCCGATGACAGGCCACCGGTGCCTGGTCCGTCATCGGGCCTAAATCTAGCAGAGGTGAAGGAGCTCTTCACCTTCTGGTGGGACACCATCAAGAAGGATGTGGTCACCATGCAACCTCCTCCTGCGCCTGCTGCCCCCCCGATGCCTGCACCCCCTCCTCCACCTAGGGGGTCAGCAGGTCGGGCATCGTCCCCCAAGGAGCCAGTATCACCTCCTAGGGGCAGATCTTCGTAGAGGAGAAGGCCTCCGTCAAGATCCACTTCAGGGTCACCCAGCCCCAAGAGACCCAGAAGGTGTCGATATACCCCGTCTGCAGAGGATTCCAGATCTGACATCTCGGAGTGCTCCAAATCTCCTTCTCCAAGCAGCGTCCCCTCTCCAGACCCACGCGACCTTCCCAGGTCCCCTCCGGATGACCCTTCGTTCTCTGAGATAATGAGGCATATTCAGGAGAACATGGGGTGGGACGCTGAAGAGCTTGACCCCGAAAGACTACGCCTTGCCCGCTACCTTCGGCAAAAGGACTCCAAGCCTGTGGTAGTGCCACCCTTGGTGGACACCTTCGTGGACGTCACCAAGGCTGCGTGGAAGCGTCCACATTCGACTCCGGCAATGCCGAAGAAGGCTGACCGCCTGTACAAGGCCCCAAGGGAGGACCGGTACCTGGCGAACTATCCCGACTCCCTGGTCATTACAGCCTCACATGACCGGTCTCAGAAACCGCAGCTCTTGAGCATGCAGCCACCGGACCCGGAGTCCAAGCAGTTGGACGTCCTGGGCAGGCACATGTACGCGGCCGTGACTTGCGCCATTAGGTCATTGAACTACCTCACCCACATGGTTCAGTTCCAGAACGCATTGTGGGAGCAGGGACAGGACCTAGCAGAAAAATTGCCAGACGGTGGCCAGAAGGAGGAGCTGTTGCAACTCCTCCGTACGGGTTCGGATGTAGGGACCCAGGTGCTTATAGCCGCATACGACTCTGTGGACTCTTCGGCCAGAGCTGCAGCCTCAGGCGTGTGTCTCCGGAGACACTCATGGCTCCGTGTCTCCGGGTTTACCCCGGACGTCCAGAAGAACATTATGGATGCCCCTTATCATGGCAAAGTTCTGTTTGGTGAAGCCTCAGAGAAGGTGATCACCAAATTGCAGGAAGCCGGGAAGTCGATTAGATCTGTCCACATCACGTACAGGTCTCGGCTTAGTTCCTTTCGCAGGAACCAAAATCGCTTTCGCAGCCGGATCCAAAGGCAACAACCTCGCTCCGGCCAGCAACAGAGGGGCTCCTTCACCTGAAAAGCCTAGGCCAAGACATCCTCAGGCAGAGGCCAATGAGCCATAAAGTCGGCCCAACCTGCAGGATCCAATGCTGCCACAACATGACTCCTTCCCGCCCCCCGCCCCTCCTCAGGATCAACGGGAAACGAAGGTTGGGGATCGCATCGCGAACCACCTGCCAGGGTGGTGGTCGATCACCACTGACAGGTGGGTGCTACAGTTGGTCAAAAGAGGCCATTATATAGAGTTTGTAGACAACCCGCCCACAAGGCATCCTCTACTTTCCAGCTATTTGGGTCAGGACGCCCTGCTTATTCAGCAGGAGGTGCTCACGCTTCTAGAGAAGGAAGCTTTGGAGCACGTTCCAGGGAACCAAAGAGGAGCAGGATACTATTTGCGCTTCTTCCTGGTTCCCAAGAAAACAGGGGACCTCCATTCAATCTTGGACCTCAGCGACCTCAATCTGTCGGTTGTCTACAAGCGCTTCCGCATGGTGACCCTTCCGAGACTAATCCCCATGCTGAAGAAAGACGCTTTCTTGGCGTCCCTGGACATGCAGGATGCTTACCTGCATATTCCTATCGCTCAGGCACACAGAAGGTTCCTGTGCTTCGAGTTTCTCGGCTCCCACTACCAGTTCCAGGCACTTCCCTTCGGACTGTCATCAGCAGCTCGGGTTTTTACTAAGTGCATGGCAGTTGTGGCAGCGTCTCTGAGGAGACAGGGCCACTATGTGTTCCCGTACCTGGACGATTGGCTTCTCAAGGCCCCTTACAAGGAGGCACTTCTGATAGCAATCCAATGTACCCAGGCTCTTTTTCAGTCTCTGGGCATACTCATCAACTACGAGAAGTCTCTCCTGATACCGTCCCAGAAACTGCAGTTCATAGGGGCAGTTCTGGACACCGTCAAGGGGAAAGCCTTCCTTCCCGAAGACAGAATGGAACGCATTCGATCCCTCATAAGGGACCTGTCAGCGAAGAAGACCGTCCCAGCCAGACTGGTCCTTCGCCTGCTTGGACACATGGCTGCGGCCATTCCTACAGTCCCAATGGCAAAACTCCACATGCGGGTAACCCAGTGGATGTTAAGGGTGCAGTGGGACCAAAGGCAAGACCATCTGCAGCAGCCAGTCCGAATCACGAAGGCCGTGGTTTGGGACTGGCAATGGTGGCTAGATCCGGGAACACTCTCCGTGGGGGTTCCCTTCACAGCACCGCCCCCGACGATAACTCTCTCCACAGACGCCTCAGTGCTGGGGTGGGGAGCACACTTGGACGGGGTGAGGTCTCGGAACTTGGACAACCCAGGAATATCATCTCCACATCAACATATTGGAGATGAGGGTGGTCCTTTATGTCCTGCAAGCCTTCCAGTCGGAGATTCCACCAAGTACCCTCCTGTTGCAAACAGACAATACTGCGGTGATGTATTACCTCAACAAACAAGGAGGCACACACTCCTACTCCATTTGCAGGGAGGCCATGGGAGTGTGGGAATGGGTAATATGACACGGTGCAAACCTAATTGCAGTTCACGTCCCTGGGGTGGACAATACCGTGCAGACAGCCTGAGTCGTTCCCAGGCCAGAGTCCACGGGTGGGAACTTCTACAAGAGGTGGCAGAGGATCTGTTCCACAGATGGGGCACTGCAGAATTAGATCTATTTGCATCCCCATCCAACTCAAAACTGCCCAATTTTTGCTCGCTAGATCCAGAGCCTGGTGTTTTCTGGCGAGACGTGTTGTCCCTCTCCTGGGCGGACAGATTCCTCTATGCCTTCCCTCTTTTCTCGTTGATCCAGAGAGTTCTTCTCAAACTTCGCAGGGAGCATGCGAAGCTTATCTTGGTAGCGCCTTTCTGGCCCACACAAATATGGTTTCCGCTTCTACATCAGCTATCCCGGGAACCTCTGCTTCCTTTGCCAATCAACTCCCATCTGTTGTCTCAGGAGAAGGGTTCACTAGTCCACCCGGACTTACATTCTTTGAACCTTCATGCCTGGCTCCTAGAGACATAGCCATGATGCGACACAGGGTCTCGCAGGAAGTGACGGAAGTACTTTCTGCTGCTAGAAACTGACAACCACGCAACATCACGCCATGAAGTGGCACAGGTTTTCTTATGGGCTCAAACGCTCGGTTTCTGCCCTTAGAATGTCCCGAGAAGCTGGTCCTGGAATACCTGCTTTCACTTTTTCAGTCCGGACTAGCTTACTCCTCGATTAAGGTGCACTTGTGTGCAATTTCGGCTTATCATGCCCCCATCGGCCATCGTATGGTGGCTCAATTGGACACTACTCGTGCCTTTTTAAGTGGGGGTCCTCCACCTTAGGCCACCTATCAAGGACCCGGTTCCTCCGTGGGACTTGCCCTTTGGCCTGGAGCAGCTTACGCTGCCACCTTTTGAGCCAGCAGCGGATTGCGAGCAACATTTTCTGTCGTGGAAAACTTTGTTTTTAGTTGCAGTTACTTCAGCGAGAAGAATCTCTGAATTACATGCGCTCATGTGCAAAAAGCCCTATTTAGTTTTTCACCAGGATAGGGTGTCCCTGAGGACAAATCCTAAGTTTCTGCCTAAGGTGGTTTCAGCCCTTACCCTTAATCAGGATATCGACTTACCAATGTACTTTCCCAAGTACACCAATCGAGGAGAAGCACTGCTTCACACCCTGGATGTTCACAGGTGTCTCAGATATTACCTGACCAGAACCAAACAGTACCGGAAAGCGGATCAGCTGTTTGTATCCTTTGCTGAGAGGATGAAAGGGGCCCCTGTTTTGAAGCAGACCCTTTTACGTTGGCTTATTCAGTGTATCTCTTTCTGTTATGACAAGCGCAGCAAACCCTTGCCTGGCGTGGTCACAGGCCATTCTACTAGAGGAGTGGCCACCTCCTTTGCAGCGCTGAAGAATGTTTCCACTTCAGCTATTTGTGCTGCAGCTACCTGGAGCTCGGTGCTTACCTTTATTAGGCATTACAGCCTGGACATCGTTTCAAGGCGAAGGGCAGGTTTCAGCCTAGCTGTCCCTCAGGGACTTCTGTCCTAGGCTCGAGCAGGGTGATAATCTCTGTTCTCCCTCCTCCCGATGGCGTTAGATTGTCGCTGTTGCTTGGGAATCAGTCCTAATGGTGTAACCTGCTGCAAGAGCTGTATCTCGAAGAAGATAGTACAGTTACGTAAGAACTTACCGTAACAGTAGATCTTTGAGAACAGCTCTTGCAGCAGGTACCTTCCCGCCCACCTTTCCCCCTTGGAGGAGGTAGGTTATAGCCTAACATCCATCTTCTGGGATGGAACGATTGGTTTTTAGTCTTGGCCATCTGATGGCGGATCCTCGGTCTCCTCTTCTGATGTCATCAAGCGGCCAGGAGTCTCCGGCGGGAGAACTGAGGATTCTGGCGGGACCGCCTCCTTATGACGTCGGGGGTGGGACCGACGTCGGAGGCGGTCCCCGCTGAAGACTGCTAGCTAGAAAATTTCTGTGGGGTCCTGACACCTGATGGCTTCAGTCCTAATGATGTAACCTGCTGCAAGAGCTGTTCTTGAAGATCTACTGTTACGGTAAGTTCTTACATAACTGTACTTTCTGCCGACACTGATCAGCCTCCCAAAAAAGAATCCAAACTCTTGGATCATTCGGCTCGAAAGGTCTGTGCTGCCTCCTCTTTAGGCTTTTGTCAGGCAAGTTCAGCCGTCATCATGGCACACTTCTCCCATGCCCTCTTGGGGTCTTTGGATGAAGTCCTCCCACACCTCCTTGCGGACATGCAGACCATGGTCAAGCAGGTCTGGGATCAGGGCTGGGCTGTTGCCAAACAGCAGCTTCAGACAGCCCAGGACACTGGGGATTCTTGTGCCTGCTCGATGGCAGCTGCAGTTGCCTCTCGTCGCAGGGCTTGATTGAGACTCTCCTCTTTTCCAGTAGATACTCAGCATAAACTGTGTCTTTCCTGGGCATTGACCTTTTCGGCCCACGTGTAGCTAGTCACCTTCAGCGTATTGAGCAGTACAATGCCACCTTGGAAACTTCTCCTCCTAAAGGTTCTTTGGGCAAGAAACAGCAGAAGAAGAAGCCTTTTTGGCACTCTTCCCCTGTGGCACAACAGTCCTCCTTTCAAGGAGGGCAGCAGCAGCAGCAGGCTCAAGCTTGGCACCCCAAGCCCTCCCAGGCCACAAAGGAGGCCGACGTTCAGGTCCTGGATCCTCCTGCTCCTCCTCCAACCCTGCTCAGTGACGGGGCAAGGGCTGCCAGCCCCTCTCCTGTCATGCCAGCTCTGGGTCCTCCCATGGGGGGCCATCTCTGCCGCTTTCTTTCTGCCTGGTCCATTATTACCATGGACAGGTGGGTTTTGGAAGTGGTTGGTCAGGGACTAACTTGTCATGGAAGATGGCCTTCCTGGTGGCTATCACGTCTGCCAGAGGGACAGGGGAGCTCCAGGCGCTTTCGGTGGACTCCCCTTGTCTGGTCTTCCACAGGGATAAGGTTGTCCTCCGCCCCCACCCGAAATTCCTTCCGAAGGGGGTGTCAGAGTTTCACCTTAACCAGGTGTTAACTTTGCTGGTATACTACCCTAACTACACCTCGGAGGCTGAGTACAGGCTCCATACTTTGGACCTGAGACGTGCTCTCTCCTATTATAAGGAGAGGACGACGGAAATTCGGGGAGAGGTTCGCCAGCTGTTTGTCATCTACGCTGAAGCCGCTTCTGGCAGGCCTGTTGCAAGGTGGATTACATCTTGCATAAGTCTGTGTTATGAGTTGACGGGCGTGGAGCTTCCCAGAGAGGGATAAGAGCTCATTCTACCCGCCATACTGCTGCATCGGTGGCTGCTTCCAGGGACATCCCTATCCAGGAAATCTGCTAGGCTGCTGCCTGGAAGTCAGCAAACACCTGCATTACCACATCGACCCTGAGTCATGCTGGGACGGTGGTTTTGGGGCCTCAGTTCTCCAGTCTCTGTTTCCCAAGTGAGTATCGGTGGGGGTGTGCGTTTTGCCTCCCTCCTCCTGGAGAACTGCTAGGAGTCTGCCAATAAGTGTGGATGAACAACATATCCACGATCCTAGAAAAACAGGTTACTCACCTGTAACAGGAGTTCTAGGAGTGGTATATACTGTTCATCCACATGGATCCACCCGACCTCCCTGGCTACGGACGCAAAAACCTGGCTTTCAGCGGGCTTAGATCTGACGTCATGGGGCGGAGCCGATGGTTATACCACCCGGGTGGGTGGGAGGAGCTATCTTGAAGACTTTTGGCGATCCTTAAAGGGGAAAGGGACATGCCACTAAGTGTGGATGAACAACATGCACCACTCCTAGATCTTACCAATCAAGGGGAAGCGCTCCTGCACACATTGGACGTTCACAGGGTGTTAGATATTATCCCAGGCACACTGCTTCCCACCACAAGTCAGATCAGCTTTTTGTGGCCTTTGTGCCACAACACTCAAAGTAAGATAGTACAGTTATGTAAGAACTTACCATAACAGTAGATCTTCGAGAGCAGGTGTGGGTTTCCTGCCCTCCTTCCCCCTGGTGAGATTCATCATCTTTTTTTGGCGTGCTTCCACTTGGTCTGACTTTTTAACAAATCATGGGAGGATGGGGTGGTACCTGAGGACTAGAGGAGGGCAGATGTGATTCCCTTTCACAAAAGTGGGAGCAAGGCAGAAGCAAGAAACTACAGACCTGTTAGTTTGACCTCAGTGATAGGGAAAATGATGGAATCACTTCTGAAAGAAAGAATTGTTCAGTACCAAGAGGCCAGCGGGGCACAGGACCCAAAGCAGCATGAATTCACAGCAGGAAGGTCTTGTCAGACGAATCTAATCGATTTCTTTGACTGGGTGACCAAAGTAATAGACCAGGGAGGGCCTGTGGATATGGCTTACCTAGACTTTAGCAAGGCATTTGACACAGTCCCGCACAAAAGATTAATAATCAAGTTAGCCATCTTGGGAGTGGGTCCCAGGGTGGTAGCCTGGGTAGCAAACTGGCTGCACAACAGGACACAGAAGGCAAAAGTGAATGGAACACATTCTGAAGAAAGGGGGGTTACTAGTGGAGTACCTCAGGGCTCAGTACTGGGTCCAGTCCTCTTTAACATCTTTATAGGTGACATTGCAGAGGGTCTGGAAGGAAAGGTATGCCTCTTTGCAGATGACACAAAGATCTGTAACAGAGTTGATACACAAGGGTGGGTTAGAAAGGATGAGAAGGGACTTGGCAAGGTTGGAGGAATGGTCAGACATGGCAACTTAGATTCAATGCAAAGAAGTGCAAAGTAATGCACCTGGGAAATAAAAATCCAGGAGAAGAGTACACAATAGGAGGGGAGGTACTAACTGACAACAACAATAACGGAAAGGGATCTGGGTGTAGTCATATCAGATGACCTAAAGGTGGGTGAGCAATGTGAGAAGTCAGTAAGGAGAGCCAGGGGGATACTGGGATGCATAGGGAGGGGCATCACAAGTAGAAAAAGGGAAGTGGTTATCCCTATGTACAGACAGTTGGTGAGACCCCATCTGGAGTACTACGTGCAGTTTTGAAGACCTCATCTACGCAAGGACATAGACAGGATGGAAGCAGTCCAGAGGAGGGCAACTAAAATGGTGCAGGGTCTACATCAGAAACCATATGAAGAGAGACTGAGAGCGCTTAATATGTATACCCTTGATGAAAGGAGGGACGGGGGGGACATGATAGAAACTTTTAAGTACCTCAAGGGAATCAGCAAAGTCCAGGAGGGTAGCATCTTTCTGAAAAAGAGATGTGTAAGAACAAGGGGGCACAATTTAAAGTTAGAGGGGGTACGGCTCAGGTGTAATGTGAGGAAATTCTTTTTCATGGAGAGACTGGTGGACGCATGGAACCGCCTTCCTGGAGAGGTTGTGGGGTCTAAAACAGTGGGGAATTCAAACATGCATGGGACAGACATAAAGCAATTATAGTGGGGGGTTGCAGGAAGTAGGCTATTGGTTAAGTAGAATCTGCAGCTTATCCAGTAGGTAGGGAAATGGGCAGACTGGATGGGCCAAGTGGTCCTTATCTGCCGTCAAAGTCTATGTTTCTATAACACCTTGGTAAACCAGTGTCGAAGCAGACCATTTCTAGGTGGTTGGTCCATTGCATTGTTTAATGCTACAGTAAGTACAGCAACCCCCTTCCGGGGACTGTCAGAGGTCATTCTACCAGGGGAGTGTGTATGTCCTTTACCTCTTTGAGGAATGTCTCCATTGGAGACATTTGCACAGTAGCTACTTGGAGCTCAGTGCACACATTCATTAGGCACTACTGTCTGGATATTGCTTCCAGGCGCAGGGCCGGGTTTGGCCTAGCTGTCCTTCAGGGACTTCTTTCTTAGCGAGCCGTGTTACAGCACTGATGCCTTTAAACTACCTCCCAGGGTTGTGTATTTCCTTCTCGAGGGACTGCTTGGGACTCAGTCCTAATGGTAGTAGCCTGCTACAAGAGCTCCCACTCGAAGTAAGATAGTACAGTTATGTAAGAACTTACCGTAACAGTAGATCTTCGAGAGGAGCTCTTGCAGCAGGCGTGGGTTTCCCGCCCTCCTTCCCCCTGGTGAGATTCATCATCTTTTTTTTTGGCATGCTTCCACTTGGTCCGCCTGTCGGACCCTGCTCACGGGTCTTCGGCGGGTAAACTGAGGTGGAGCTGCGGCCCCTGCTGGGTACTGCTAGCTAAGAGTTTTTCCGGTTGGTCCTAGTGCCTGCGACATTCGTCCTAATGGTTATAGCCTGCTGCAAGAGCTCCTCTCGAAGATCTACTGTTACGGTAAGTGCTTATGTAACTCTATTTTTCTATGTATGTTTCATATAAAAATGTCTATGTTGTGTGTCAGTGTGGCTTTCTTGATAGCACTTCTGCCTGTGGACCAGAAGGTGTGGGTTCTAGCCCCACACCCAGATTGGGTTCATCTGTAAATGCTAGCAGCCGAGTGTAGTACTGGGGGGGGGGTGCTGTACTGTTGGGGTATGCTGTCCTTTGGATGAGGTATTAAACCGAGGTTCCCTTCTATGCATCTCTGGTGCTGTCCTGGTAGGTGTCCAGGTGGAAGTAAAAGAACCCATGCCATTATTCACAACAGTGGGAGACTTTCCCTGTTGTCCTGGCCAACATTCTCCTTCCCATAAAACCTGTTCGTCTGTGTGTGGGTGTTGGTGTGCAAAATGGCTGCCACTGAATGTTCAGTCACTTCATTGCCAGTCTAGCATTGCTTGTAAACTGCTTTGGGATACAGTATGTATGAAAAGCGCTACATAAATGCTGATTCTTCTTGTTTCCTTAACCGTCAAAGATTCAAAGGTTTGCTTTTTCTCCTTTAATGAATATGCTTATGTATAGCCGTTTCACACTTTCAGGGGCTGATCTGAATGTGCCCAACCAGTGATACTGCCCTGCCCTGTCCTCACCAATAAAGAAAAAAGAACAATGGCACCTCAGGTAGTACAAAGATGAAAACGATTTTAATCAGTGCATTTCATATGCACAGTCGCCCAGCGGTACAGGCTTGCAACCTCAACTAGTTTCGCACTGTCCGTGCGTCATCAGGAGGATGTCCTCATCAGCAACCCTTTTTTGCCTTCTCAGTTGGCAGAGATATCACACACTGCTTTAAGATCTGCCCCTCGGTCCCCCTCTCTTTTGCTAACCTTACTGCTCTTTATCGTTGTGCTGTGCCTTCTAAGCTAACACTGCATTTATGTGTCTGTATATGTGCATGCGGACAGGTAGTGTTCTGGGGACATTTCTGTGGTGTTCTGTCCACACTTCAGGCAGTGTTCCTTTCTCCTTTAAGGCTTGCCAGAACGTCTTCAAGCTGGCTTTTCCCACCCACCCACCCAGTTGGTAACTCCTAGCACCGCCCCATGATGTCAGATCTTCCTTTCCGCTGGAAGGAGAAGGTTCCCTTCTTACCGTTCTCACGCTGAGAAGGCCCTTTGCTTATGAAACTTTGAAGTTTTATGAGGATCTCGACCTTTACGACAGATACCCAGCACGAGCTGGTGGATGTCCCCTTCCTCGGCACTGACTTGTTTGGCCTTGGGGGTTGAAGGGCACCTCACCCACGCTGAGAAGTACAGTGCCACCTTGGACTCAGTGACATCTGCTCAGAGAGATCACAAGGGCTCTGAGCACCAGAAGAAGCCATTTCAGCGCCTCTCTGCCCTCGCAGCCAAACCAGCCCAGCCTCAGGTTGGTCAACAAACTCAGGCCTGGCTACCTTGACTGAAGTCTGTAGCCATGGTCGTCCGTAGGCCAGGAGGTTGAGGCCCTGGTGGCCCCTCAGCCAGTCCCTCCTCTGCCTCCAAGCCTGCCCAGTGACAGGATGAGAGGTGCCCGCCTCATGTCTATCCTGAGTAAGAAGTTATAAAATTCTTTTGTAGCAGGATTTTTTGAGTCAGGTTAGTTCCCCCTGATAATACTTATAATTTTTTAAACATTATTAAAAGAAATGATTATTTTGAAATAGAAAGCATTATTCATGATATCTCTGTATATGTGTTATGTATCCACAGATGTTATAATCAAATTGTTTAGAAAATGGGCTTTTTATATGGATACATCTGATTGGCTGGTACCCCTACGACAGGGGTACATTAACTTTCAGTAGATGCCCACCAAATAAAAAGTTCCAGACCAAACCTGTCTCATGCCCAGCCAAGTATCCTAGTGCCCAGCCTGCTTCATCATTGGCTAAAGCACTGGGCACACAATTTCAAACTGCCGCCATTTTTAATGGCTTAGCGAGAGATCGCCGTTTGCTTAGCAAGAGACCCCCCCCCAGAACAGACACCACCACACCCAGTAATGTAAAAATATTACAACTGACATTTTAGAACAGTAATGAACACAAATGAAAACCTCTTCCTTTCCCTCCCGCTTATAGAGCTAACAACCCGGGTGTGCCTGCTGCAAGCTATAGTCCTTCTTCACCACTGCATTGTGCCCACGTTCCTCATTTTCCCTGACTGTTACGGAAATTAAAAGGAAAAAAAAAAAAAATTGCCACAGCATGCAGATCCACTTCCTGATACACAGTACTCCTACCCAACTGTACCTAAGGGGTAACTCATCTGATTAGTTTTAGGGCTCCTCCGGTTTGGTACATCGGCGTGCAGGCTCACTCCTTGGACAAAACAGATGCTCCTCTTCATACTCCTGGTTCTAGTGGAAGGCAGCAAGGACCGGGAGTTCATTTAACAACACACACACACTGAAAAACACAAAAGAAAACAAATAACTCCGTGCCAGACCAGAAGTTACAGCATGAGCAGGCAGCGAGGACTGGGAAACTTTAAAATAATGCAGCCTGAACAACTAGCTCCTGATCACGCGCTCACAGTTTCCGATACATTCACCTGCTGCACAGTGTGGCCACCTCCATTCCTCTCCCGATTTTTTTCCACTATAAAACTGCAGTTCTTCTCAGTAAGATAGCTGAAAACGAAAGGTAAATATTAAAATTCACCTCTTTCTGTGAGGCCTGTTTATTCCACCTGCAGCTCATCCGCCACCATCATTCCTCAGCCACGTTCCCCTACCAATAAATGAATGCCAAATTAAAAATCAGTGAACTAATTAATTAAAAAAAAGCAATGTAACTTACTGAAGACGTGAGCACATGTGCATATGTGTGTGTGTGTGTGTGTGTGTGTGTGTGTGTGTGCGTGTGTGGACGGGGGGTAGGCATGACAGCCAGCTGCAAAAAAAAAACACCATTCCAATACAGGCAGAGGAAATTACAATTTAATCAAGCAATTTAGCGTTTTAACACTTAAAAAATGATAATAATAATAAAAATATTATTTAATACAGTTCCCCATTTTCTAAGCACAATCATACCCTCCAGGGTGGGCGGTATGGGCAATACCGGACTTTCCAGGGGCTATAATGCCCTCTGCCTGCGGCAGCGGGCCTCATTACGCCCCTGGGCGGTCCCGTATTGCCCTATACCGCCCACCCTGTCAGGTATTATTGCTTACATGGATGAAAGAAAATATTTGAAAGGCTTAATATGTCTGATGAAGGAACTGAATTGTTCTGAAACGTTACAAAGTTAAAAATTTAAAAAGGAGTCACCAGATATAACTTTTCAAAAAGAAAATAAAGAATGTTTATACTTTTTACACACCTACTGTTGATGGATATATTTCTTAAGAGAGTTGAGTGGGTTTTTCTTTGTTGACGTACCTCCTCCTTTGGGGGCCAAGCTCCACCACTTCCTTTCTGCCTGGTTCGCTGTCATGATGAACAGGTGGATTCTTGAAGTGGTTGGCCAGGGTCTGTCTGGAATTTGAGGAGTACCCGCCTTGCTGAGTCCATACCCCACTGGAGGGCATCGTGTCTGCAGACATCCTGTCGGCCCTTTGGGACATTGCCCAGCTCCTCTGCAAGGAGGTCGTGGCTCCTGTCGCTGACCCTCCGGAATACCCAGGGTTTGTCTCCAGGTACTTCCTGGTACCAAGGTGGATGGGGGGCTGGTGCCCCATCTTAGATCTGTATGAACTGAACAAGTTTCTCAGGCTGCGCACCTTCAGAATGGTCACTCTGTCTCAGATCATACCATCTCTCGAGCAAAACTTGTAGATCTTACTTCGAGAGGGCTCTTGCAGTAGGTAATTACATATAGGACTGACACTGGCAGGCGGCAGGACCCCACGAAAAAAATTCTAGCTAGCAGTCCCTGGTGAGGGACCATCCCCACATCAGGTGACCAGCGTCCGGAGACGTTGGTATAAAGGAGCAGTCTCTGATGCCCGCCTTCCAGTTCTTTCCCGCCGTTAGCTCGTGCAGCGCCTCGCGGAAAAGTTTGTCTTACAATCAGCCCTGCCTTAACGATTTTTACCGAAAATAATTGCTTTTTCGACTAACGCCAGTACAATCACAGTGTATGTCATCCCTATACCCTCCAAGCACAAGAACAGCATTCGCATGCGGCGCCCAACTACCGCACAAGGACGGCCACTCCCTGAGCCTGTTCTGCCTAGACCTCGATCACCCGGTCGAGAAGTGCCAGCACTGCCTCAGTTTCAACGCGGCTACCCGGAAAAGGCGGCAGCAATCCCTGGAAGCCCATATTGTAAAGAAGAAAATGAGTTCAGTGGAGAAGGAGCTCAAAAAACTGAGGCAGATGTCCACTTCCCCGAAGGCCATCGGAAGAAGAAGGAGAGGCACCAGAACAAGGGCTTCTCCACTGCGTCTTCCTCTGGAGTCGCTGGGACGCAGGTAACATTCCCTCCGGGGGATCGCTCTTCTACGGCCGCCTCGGAGGTTTCCGAGGGGGCGTCAGCCCGCCCGTCTGGCTCACGCTCGGGCCTTGTGGACGCCTCTGGGCAGTTGGAGGCCTCCGCCCCTGATTTGGCCGCAGGCTTGCAGCCTACCACTGTGGGCAACTCTGGTAAGCTGGGCGTCGGCTCCTCCGACGTCTGCCCAGAGAGGGTCAGTAAGACGTCCGACCCTTCGGGGTGGCGCGCGGCCTCCTCTCCACCGGACCAGGCCGGTCACTCCTTGTAGCCATTACTTCTGCTCGCAGAGTGCCTGAAATACATGTCCTGGTCACAGACCTTCCTCATACAGTATTTCACAAGGACAAGGTGGTTCTCAGAACTCACCCTAAATTAAGCAGTCTCGGAGTTCCATCTAAACCAGCCTTTGGTCCTTCCAACCTACTTTGCGAACTTCCTTAATGAAGGAGATTGTACCCCTACATTATCTGGATGGTAAAAGAGTTTTGCACTTCTACATCGACAGAACTAAGGAGATCCGCAAATCAAAGCAACTCTGTCTCGTTCAGAGTGACCCAGCTGGGTCAGCCTGTTGCTATCAGGTGTATTTCGGCGTGTCTGATAGCATGTCTCTGTCATTGCTGTTCCATGGCGCTAGTCAAGCTGGAAGGCAGGGTATACGTCCATTCTACCAGAGCAGTTGCGGCATCTCTGACAGAAATTTGGAACATGCCCATTGCAGACATCTGGAATGCAGCTACTTGGAGCTCTGTGCACTGCTCTGTTCTTGTGAAGCACTGCATTTTGGATGTCCATGCCAGACAGCATCAGTCTTTTGGCAGGACAATCCTTAATGGACTTCTGTCCTAGGTGAGTGCTACTGTCCTGCCGCCCATCTCAGGGGGATTATTTTAGCTCGGTACTCTCCCATTAGTGTGAATGAGTGGTGGAGACTTTATGTCCAGGAAGATATGAAAATTATGTACCTACCATAATTCTTGATCTTCTTGGACGAAGTCTTCGCCACTCATTCTCACGCCTACCCTCCATCCCCCGAGCTCACTGGTCTTATTTGTGATCTTCACTCCCTCAATGGCTGGGCCGTGAAGACTCTGTTGTGTTGGCCCTTCTTATATGGGTCATTCGGACTATCTTATGTCCAACATAGGTTAGTTTACGCTGCACCTCCTTGGTAAAAAATATACTGAGGTGGTTGGAGGGTCGACGCTGAGGTAGCCTATATGGTGCGAACCAGTCTCACGGCACCACTCATGCGCGGTCCTACCTCGGCACTGGCCCTCCTGAAGATTTTTGGCTCCTGCTTGGTTCTAGCACCTCCGGCGTACTCCCATTAGTGTGAATGAGTGGTGGATACATCGTCCAAGAAAATCAATTATTACGGTAGGTACGTCATTTTTATTTTCTCTCCCACCCACAAGAAATATTCAGTGTACTGTAATACTTTCCATGCTGTCACACCGTGGAAGTTACAGGATCAGCCCGCTTCAATGGAAGGAAGAGGAAGATACGTCTGTTAGACCTCAAAGTGAGTGAAGCAGCCTGTCCTTGTGGCACCTTACACCATTCGGTTCGAAGTGTGGCCCCAACTGTGCTGCGTCTCAGGGAGAGGGCAAGTGAATGACTTAACACAACTGGGTAAGTGTCCACACTGCTGCATTTGCAGTGGTGCATATGTGGCAGTGTAAACTGTCTTGTAGTGTATAGGGACTTACCAGTGCAGTGCAGTCGCTATCACAGTCAAGTATCAGGTCAGCCCTAAAGGAAAACAGACATGAAGCACACAAGGGAGGCAGTTACTAGTTATAGAAGGAGGGCTAGGAAAATTATGGGTTTGAGGCTTCATAAACTGAGGGTGGGATTAAGGAGTAAGTCATATTTACTAAAAGGAAATCTGGACGATACGCCATCTCGGCACTTCCAAGTGGTTTGAAAATATGGAGATATGTCAAACTGAAATGTTTCTAAAACGTGATTCAAACCCCAGGAAATCTTGCTGTATTCTGACAAATGCAGTATGGTCTCACCATAGGACTGCCCCGGAGCCGAAATGGTTAATAGAACCTATGCTAATAGTGGAATGTTAGGCTCGAGCTCGGTTTTCAAATCACTGTCCCTGGTTGCACTTCCTACTCTGCTTGCCTCAGTAAGATGTCTCCGGAGAGCTCTCCTTCACTGTAACTGAAGAGATTATTTTTACGGTTTATCTGAAGTCCGTTTACTTCATTTCGATTTTTGAAGCACTGTCCTTGGTTCAAAGGTAGAATTAGATTAGTGTAGTTTTAGTACGTCTTTTTGGTTCCTCCTCGGGTTTTCCAACCTGGAAGGAACCAATACTGTTTTACTTCATTTATTAGTTTAATTTGATTGTATGCCATCTGGTAAGGTGATTTTTGGTAGATTTAAATTCACCGGAGTAACTCTCGGTTTAATTTGGCTTTTAACAACCGATAAATGTCACAGACCAAGAAGCAACGGGCCCCACAGGTTTCCAACATTGTACAGAGTGTGGGGAACTGTTTGCAAAGGCAGATCCTCATCTTATATGTGTGTTTTACTTGGGGTTTGACCACCTCAAAGAGGATTGTGAGATCTGTAAAAACTCCTCTCAATCGGCACTTGAGAGGCACTTAAAACAACTGCAGGAGAAGATGTCTGAGAAGGCTGCTAAACCTGCTACAGACAAACTGATTTTGAGCCAAAAAGGAACTGGAGGATCAGCCCTCTGACAAGGGTGATGGTTCGTCGGTTAAAAAGAGACCTGCTGACCCTGCCACTAACCTGGCAACTAAAGGAAAGCGAAAAAGAAAAGAAAAGCATTCAGCGGATGAACCGCAACCAAGTACCCCAGTTCCCACCACTGAGGAAATAGCAAATGCTATTAAAATAATCCAGTCGCTTCAACCGATAACCCCAGTTCAGGTTCGGAAGCGGCCACAGTTGGATCCTTCAAGTTCTACTCTGGTTCCCAGTTCTTGGAACCCGAGTTGGACACCTTTGTGGAGGAATACAATGATGATGCTGATGAGGATGAGGAAGAAGATTACGGTGAACCCATTGATCTGGATATTCCACCGGATCCTCATCGTCCTGACTCCCCTGACAAGGACTATATCTCTCATTTTCAGTTTGTAAAACAAGTGGCTCAATCCCTGGACCTCCCCACACAGGAATCAACTGATGATGAGGAGGAACAGGATTATAGGGAAGTGATGGATGTCCAGGCTCCTAAAAGAGTTTAACTAGCTATCCATAAGTCCCTGAAGAAGCAGGTCATGAAAATCCTGCATACCCCAACTTCCATACCACCAGTTGATAGAAAGGTGGATAAGAAGTATTGGGTGGCTAAGGGTGGGGCTGAGTTCCTCTTCGGATGTCCTAGCTATGAGGGGGTGGTACAGGCAGCAGGCTGTGATAAAGCAGGCATTCCCCTGGCATCACACCCTCCTGATAAAAACTCCAGAAAACTGGATTCTATTGCAAAGAAGCAATACCTGGGTTCCTCCCTGGCAATTAGGCAGGCTTCATACATGGCCTATGTCGCCAGGTATCAAAGGACACTCTTAAACACTGTGCTGGAGATTACGAAATCTGTGCCAGCCCCCATGGCAGCAGACCTGGAGGAAGCTGCTAAGAGAGAGATATAGAGGCCTCCAAGGTTCAATTCAGGATGGCAGTGGATAGCAATGACACTGCAGCCAGACAGATGGCTTCCTCAGTGTCTCTTAGGAGATTTGCTTGCCTGAGGACTACCAATCTTACCCAAGATACCCAGTCCAAAGCCATGGATTTTCCATGTGAGCCTTCGTCCCTGTTTGGACAACAGACAGAGGCTTACATGATAAAGATGGACGAATACAAAGCAGCATATCAAAGTGCTGCTGCCAAGGATAAGGCTCCTACCCTACAAATGCAGCATGCCAGGGGGTCATAGGGGCAGACCTTACAGGACATTTTTCCATCCTCAAGCTTATCCACAATATCATCAGCAGAGAGACTATTTCAGAGGCAAGGGCAGGAGAGGCAACAACCGAACCAGCCCCAGCACCCAGTCAGTACCTCAAAATAATCAGACACCCTGAGGGATCTGCTGAGGTCGCCTCCCCAGTTCAAGTAGGGGGCAGGCTGACCTACTACCTCCAGGAATGGCAGTCCATCACCACAGACAGGTGGGTCCTAGAGGTAGTGGGCCAGGGCCTTGCACTCAGTTTCAAGCTCAGACCAAGACTGAGGGCAAGAGCTTTTCAACCTTCCTCCCCATCAGAGATACTCTTACTGGAAAGGGAGGTGTTAAATCTGCTCTCATTGGAAGCAGTGGAGCCAGTTCCTCTCTCACAGAGAGGAAAGGGCCTCTACTTAAGATACTTCCTTACAACCAAGAAAACAGGGGAGTGGCGACCCATACTGGATCTCAGACACTTAAACAGGCATTTACTGAAACCAAAATTCAAAATGGTCACTTTAAACACAATTCTGCCAACCCTAAGGCAAGGAGACTGGTTGGCATCTCTGGATTTAAAAGATGCCTACTTCCATATCCTAATTAGATAGTCCCACAGAAAATTCCTCAGATTCAGACTGCCATCAGGCCACTATCAGTTCAGGGCAATGCCTTTCGACCTTACGTCTGCTCCAAGGGTGTTCACAAAATGCTTGGCTGTGGTTGTGGCACACCTCAGGGGACAGGGAGTGGTAGTCTTCCCTTATCTGGATGACTGGCTAGTCATAGGGCAATCCCCTCAACAAGTAAGGGAGTCTCTGGCAATTACACAGGAACATCTACATTCATTGGGGTTCCTAGTCAACCTAAAAAAGTCAGTGTTACAGCCAGTACAGCTCCTGGAGTTCATAGGGACAGAACTGGATTCAGTCAGAGGAAGAGCTTTTCTTCCTCGGCTGAGGGAAGACAATCTGATACAGCTAGTGGACTCCTTCAAGCTTCACAGTCTCAGACTGGCCAGACATTTTCTTCAGTTGTTAGGCCACATGGCAACCTCAACTGCCACAGTGTCAAGGGCAAGATTTTAGTTGAGGGGTGTTCAGTATCACCTCAAGCAATACTGGCACCAGAAAAGAGACCGGTTATCATAGCTGGTCCCAGTCACACAAACATTCATGCAGGCACTTCAGTGGTGCCAGGATCTGGAAAACCTCAGACAGAGAGTTCCATTTCTCCAAGAGCAACCATCTCTGGTGCTCACTACAGATGCATCCCTACTAGGGTGGGGAGCACACCTAGGGGAGCATACTGTCCATGGTACTTGTCTTAAACAGGAATCATTGCTTCACATCAACCTGTTGGAGTTTAGGGCAGTGATTCTAGCACTTTAGGCATTCGCCAGCATGCTGCAGGGAAAGGTGGTTCAGGTCAGGACAGACAACATGACCACTATGTACTACATCAACAAACAAGGAGGCACAAGGTCCACACCCCTATGGACAGAAGCTATGAAAATATGGACCTTGGCCTATTCCCTGAACATTTTGCTGACAGCAATCCATCTACCAGGGAAGGACAATATGCTGGCAGATGCACTGAGCAGGATAAATCAGAACTATCACGAATGATCCTTAAACAAGTAAGTACTACAGTTGGTGTTCAAAAGGTACGACACTCCAGAGGTAGAGCTCTTTGCTTCCCCAGACAACTACCAGCTCCCTCAGTATTGTTGCAGGCCCCCACTGAAGGGCTCAGTACCACTGGATGCATTGACCCTGAATTGGACAGGGAAGTTCCTGTATGCCTTCCCTCCCTTCCCATTGCTGCTGAGAGTCCTGAACAAGCTCAGACCCTAGCCAGCCGCAATGATCCTTATTGCCCCAGACTGGGCCAGGCAACCATGGTACTCCCTAGTTCTGTACCTTTCAGTAGCCAAGCCAGTCAGCCTTCCCAGGAGGCACAATTTGCTGACCTCCTCCCAGGGCAGGATCCTCTATCCCAACCTTCGATCCCTCAGGCTCAAAACCTGGTTCTTGAGGACTAAGAGTATGCAAATCTGAATCTTACAGAAGGGTCATGAAGGTTCTAAGGGTATCCTGAAAACCTTCTACCAGGAAGATTTATACTTCCAAGTGGAAAAGATTTTCTTTATGGTGCAGGAACAAAAATCTGGATCACACCCAGGCTGGGTTATCAGTAGTCCTAGACTATCTGATCCATCTTCACTGCCTAGGCCTCAGGCCCTCTACTCTGAAGGTGCATCTGGCTGCGGTATCTGCTTACCTGTCAGCAGGTAAGCCATCCTCTCTGGCTTCTAATTCAGTGTTCCGAAAGTTTTTAAGGGGCTGCTGCATTTGCATCCTCCCCATAGAGTTCCTACCCCTGTTTGGGACTTAAATATTTGCATAGCACAGCTTATGCAGCCCCCTTTCAAGCCCGTGTCATCAGCTGACCTTAAGTATGTGACTTGGAAGGCTGTGTTTTTAGTGGCCATTACCTCTGCCAGAAGGATTAGTGAGAGTCAGGCGTTGTCTGTGGAACCCCAACTATGTGGCTTTCCATAGGAACAAGATGGTCCTCAGGACAAATAATACATTTCTTCCTAAGGTGGTATCTTTCACATTAATCAGTCCATCACCCTCCCAGTCTTCTTTACTGACCATTCTTCCTCAGGTGAGCGTAGACTACATAGCCTGGATGTCAAGAGGGCTATTAGCTACTACCTAGAGCACACGAAAGGTCACGGGATAGAACCCAGCTTTTTTTGACCTGTGGAGAGGTTGGTAAGGGTAGACCTGCCACAAAGAGATCCATAGCAAGATGGATTGTCTCATGTATCCAGTTCTGTTATGGCACAGTGGGTAAGCAGCCCCCACAAGGGCTTAGGGCCCATTCTACTAGAGGGACTGCTGCGGCAATAGCAGCTTCCTGAGACATCCCTCTTCTGGAAATATGTAAAGCAGCTACCTGGAAAACAGTTCACACATTCACCAAGCACTACTGCCTGGATACTCAGGCTAGGAGTGATGCTAGGTTTGGAACAGCAGTTCTGCAGAGCCTGTTTCCTAAATAGGTCTTCTGCCCACCTCCAAAGGCACTGCTTGGGTAGTCTACATTTGTCAAAATACAGTAAGATTTTCTGGGGTTTGAAGAAAACATTACTTACCATAGTAATGTTGTTTCTTCTATGGGAATCTTTTTTTTTATTTTTATAATTCTTCTTTTTATTGAATTTTCAACTTATATACATATAAGTCACCAATGTTTACAAATTTACAGAAACATTCATGGATTCCTTATTATACAGTCAGATAAAAATAGCATTATAAAATTCATTCCCAGCGTGGCGTGCCATCTTATTTTACAGTTCTCTGCTTAGTTCAGCACAATACAACTGGACCGTGCCTTCAGCTTCAGGATCTAATAAGCCGATAGTTTGGGGTCCCATATAGGGCTCGAGGGGCCAAGAGTTACTCACAGATCTGCCCATCTATTAGTGATACCAACCATGTGGTTTCTAGCCCCCATGAGGCAGGGATTTAATTTTGTAAAAGACTGTTCTTCACAAGTGCCGTGGTGCATCGGGTTGACACCCCCGGTAGTCTCCTCCTCCTCAGGATAGGAGGGTGGAAAAGCAATGGATGGCATTTGTTTACTATATCTCCCGTTTCGGGTTACAATCTAGCTCTATCGATCGTTTGATTATACATGTCGTTCTTCTCCATATATTCATCCCTCCCAAACCCCTTCTGGCCGGACTAACTCCGGTGAGCCACTTTATATCGTGCAGCTGCCCTACGAGGGGACCAGGGAGCCAGGCCAGGAACACCGGGATGCCACCCACCATCATCTCTATTTGTGATCCTTATCGAAGTCCTGTGTTAGGATTTCTTAGGGTGTAAGGTAGGGTCCTTCAACATAGTATATTTGCCCATCCATCTGGCTTTGAATTCTCTTCCTGTTCATTTAGGTTATGTGTTATTTTCTCCATGCTATAAATTTGTTTGTGATGTCCCACCAGTCTTGGATGATGGGGATTTTTTGTTGTTAACCACTGTCTAGTGATTGCTTTCTTTGCAGCTGTTAGGAGCAAAGAGAGCAGGTATCTAATATTAGGGCTTCTGAGGGTTTTAGGGAAATTAAGAAACAGAAACATCTCCAAGGTCAGTCGGAGTTGTGGGTCAATCAGCTGTTGCAGCTGAGCCTCGAGCTGTATGAGGAACACTTGGAGGGCTGGGCAAAGCCACATGACGTGAGACAGGTTAGCAAGCAGTTCCCCACACTGTCTCCAGCACTCTGCTGTGTTGTTTGGAACGTAATGTCTTGTAACCGCTGGGGAACGGAAGTATCGGACCAAGACTTTCCAGGTGAATTCTCGCCATTGATGTGAACTAGTAACTCGAGCTGAGAGGTTGCATGCCTGATTCCATTCCTCCAGAGAGAGCTGATATCCTGTTTCTTGTGACCATTATGTACGGATGTCTACGGTGAGGTCATTTCTTTGCGAATTAAGAGCTTGGTAATACCGTGAGACCAAGTGGTCTCGCATCCCCATTCTGTTAACTGTACCTGGAATTGAACTAACTCTGGGTATCCCTCCGGGTTCCATAGTGTCCATGGAGACCTTCTTATAGTGACGCAATTGAAGGTAGCGGTAAAAACTTTGTGGGAAAGGTGAAACTTTCTCTGAATCTCTGCGTAAGTCCAAATGCTGCCTTGTGTCATTATTTGTAACAAATATTTTAACCCCTGCCTCTCCCATTTCACGAAACCGTTATCCACCCTATTAGGGAGGAAGTCTGTTAGACTTGAGGCGGGCAGATGAGCGCCTGGTAGGGCGTTAATCGCTGGGATTTTTTAAGCACGGACCAGTTTTTAATTTGCGCTGCTAGCCAGGGGTTAGGAGTCTGTTGGGCTCTTTCTCCCGGTTCTTGCTGGTATAAGACTCTGAAGAAAGCCTGATCACTTATAAGAGTTTTCTCTATTCCAAGCCAGTGGGGAGCATAAGCTATGGTCTGTCGGGTCATTATGTGTGTGAGGGTAGTAGCCTGTTGATAAAGCTTTAGGTCAGGAAGGGCTAAACCACCACACCGACGTGGGAGGGAGAGTATCCCAGGCGAATCCAGCGGTTTTGGTAGCCCTTAAAGTTCCTTATTAGGCGATTTATTTCTCGAAAGGTTTTTAATGGTATATATAGAGGGATATTTTGAAATAGATATAAAGCTCTTGGTAATGTTATCATTCTGATTAGGTCTACTCTCCTGGATAGGCTAAGGGGCAGGATGGTCCAGGCCTGCAAGTCCTGTTTTAGTTGCACAACAAATGGCGCATAGTTTTGCTTGTAATATTTTGTGGAGTCCTTTGGAATGTATATACCGAGGTATTTCAGTTTCTGCAGGTCCCACCTGCCTGGCAGGGCGTCTCCGGCACTCTGCGTGGGTCATAGTTAAAGGTGAGGATTTCCGCTTGGTGAAATTAAGTTTGTAGCCTGATACCAAACCGTAAGAATCTAAGATCTGTCTCACAGCTGGGATCGAACAGTCAGGGTTCTGAAGATACAAGAGTATATCATCCATATAAGCGACACGGTGCTCAGTGTCTCCTATCCTGATCCCTGGATTGGCTGGGATTCCCGGATTGCTGCGCTAAGGGTTCAATGACTAGGGCAAACAACAGGGGCGATAGGACACCCCCTGACGGGTGCCCCTTTGAAGCTGAAAGTAGTTAGAATGGTGCCCATTCACTTTCACAGAGGCTTTAGGGGCTGAGTATATGTTCTGAAGTGTTTGAACAAGTGCGGAAGGAAATCCAAATTTGTTTAAGGTACCATACAAGAAGGGCCAGGCGACCCTGTCAAAGGCCTTTTCTGCATCAAGGCTTTTTAATACTGTCGGTTCTCTAGTTTCTTGCATCTGGTGCACTACATATAAGGATCTTTTAATGCTATCCGTGGTAGTGCGAGATCTAACAAACCCCGTTTGGTCTTTGTGTATTAGTAGGGGAAGTACCTGGTCTAGGCGCCGTGCTAGTATGCTCATAAATATTTTATAATCCTGGTTAAGTACAGATATGGGTCTATAAGAGGCGCAAATTTGGGATTCTTACCTGGTTTTGTATCACTGAGATTGTGCGTAGGACCCACGATTGGGGTGGAGGTTCCCCAGGACTGAGTTGAAGACCGAAGAAGTAAAGAAGCCGTCTGGGTGTTAGTAGTCTTATAGAACTCCGAGCCGTAACCATCTGGTCCGGGGGCCTTCAATGATTTAGCCCTGGCTATAGCCTGAGCTACCTCTCGCGGTGATGGGCTGTATCAGGGCCTCCCTATGTGCCTCAGTGAGTGCGGAAGTGAGATTGAGTCTAAATATTCCCCAACTGTTTGCAGGCGGAATAGTTTCTGGGGTGTAAAGGGTTTGTAAAATGCTGTAAAGGCGTCCACAATGTCATGTAGCTGGGATATCGATCGTCCCCTCGGGGTGCCTGATGGATGCAGTAGTTGCATTCTTCTTCTGTTTACGCACTTGGTATGCGAGCAGACGCGGAGCTCGTGGACCCACTTCATAAAATCGCTGCCTCAAGAAGGTCAGGGCGATTTCAGTTTGTTGCTGAGCTAACGCATCTAATTCCCGCCTGGTTTGTTGTAACTGGGGTAGGATTGACTCATCCCCCTGTTGGTGCGCCATTTGAAAGAAGTGGAGAGTGTCCTCTAGTTTCTCTTTATATGCTTTATGCTGCCTTCCTAATTCCGCCGTGTATTTAATTATATGCCCTCTAAGGACAGCTTTAATTGTGTCCCAGTGCACCGAAAATGTAGAGTCATGTGGAGGGTTATCTGTTATGATTTCTGTGATTTTTTCGGAGAGGAATTCTCGGGATTGTTTTGACCGCAGGTGAAATGGGTTCAGCCGCCACTGTGTGTTTCTCGTCTGTAGACCCAGGTCAGTCTATGGGAATCTTACTGTATTCTGAGCCCCCCCCCGCTAGGACCTACAGGGCTCTGCTCACTACCTGTATAACTGATGTTGGAAACCTGTGGGTGCCTATTAGTTTTTCGGGCATCTGTTGACTTGAGTCTTAGAGATGCCTCCTGTTTGTTAGGAGTTTTTTTCCCCTGAATAGGGGTATTTATGGATAGTACATTTAGTTTGGGTAGTTAGTACTTTTAGGTTCTGCGTGCTTCGTAAGAATCTGACGGTTGCAGGAAGTGCAACCAGGGACAGTGATTCGAAAACCGAGCTTGAGCCTAACATTCCACTATTAGCATAGGTTCTATTAACCATTTTGGCTCCAGGGCAGTCCTATGGTGAGACCATACTGCATTTGTCAGAATACAGTAAGATTCCCTTAGAAGAAACAAGATTACTATGGTAAGTAATGTTTTCTTTTTGAAGGTATACAGTTCAGAAACCTGTACTCCTGGGTTTTCATAGAATCTTGCCATGATCTAATCCATTTGGGGGCAAGAAAAAGGCCTGAACTGAGAAACACTTGCCCTGACCATCTGTTTCTTCTAATTCTTTGTGTTCTAAGGAAACAAAAGAAACAAAGAGTTATTTGTAATTTTTGGTGTCTTGCAGCTATATACAGGTACTTAGCTGTGCTGATGTAATTTGTGTCCTACACAGGATTGGAACCAGGGTTGGGATGCGACAATGCGGTAACCTGTAACACTAAATTGGAATCTCACTAGGCATTTGTTTTTCCATTATGCTTAAAATAACTGATGAGTATGTGTCTTTTAAGGTTAAAGGAAGCGCTTTGTTTGTGTCCCCTATTAGCGCACTAATTCCAGGGGAAACAGCTGGAACAGAAAAGGAGAAACGAGTAAAGACAACTGTACACAGCAAAACAGCAGTGGTTTCAATACCCCTTCTCAAGGGTGCAAGGATGGTCTTCCTGTTTTGTTCACTTTTGGCTTTGTTTTTTGTTTCTTTCTTAAACTGCAGCAAGACAGCTTCCTGTTGTACTGTTTACTTGGACTGCTGTTCCTTAAAATTTAATATACAGTTTTTTACAACCACATATTGACACTCAATGTAAACGGGTAAGCTCAGTGAGTTAGTCCGGTGTCTGGTCAAAATCATGACAGCAAGTACGCAGTCAAAAACCGCCCCATCATAACAGTGCCATATGGTTTTATACTGACCATATAGTATGGTTATTGACCGCACTGTTTTTGATGGCGCAGTCTTGACACAGTGCCAGTTAGCCCAATACCTGTAGTAGTGCTGCCACGCTGGCATCCCAGGTTCAGGAGAAGAGATGCAAACTTCAACTTCATTTGTATAGTTGGTGCAACGTTGGAAAACTGTGCTACATGTAACACAGAAACAGAAATTGATAGCAGATGAGGACTGCTTGCCCCCCCCGCCCATTTTCCCTACCTACTGCAATACCTCAGATCCTACTTGATCTCCAGCTTTTACCCTCTCTTTCCTACTGCTAGGGTTTCCTTGTGCCTATCCCATGCATACAGGAATTCCCCTACTGTTTTTGCCCCCACCACCTCTGCTGCGAGGCTATTCCATGCATCCACCACTCTTTCTGTGAAAAAATACTTCCTCGTGTTTCCCCTGAGTCTACTCCCCCCCCCCGCCTCATATCATGACCCCTTGATCTGCCTGGACTAAAAGTCTTCATCATTCATTCACAGTATTGGGATTACACCGGAGGCGCTGGGACCCAACGGGAGCCAAACATCTTCAGGAGGGCCGGTGCTGAGATATGACCGCGCATGCACGGCACCGCAAGGCTAGCTCGCACCCATATAGGCTATGTCGGCGTTGACCCTCCAACCGCCTCAGTTCCTTATTTCGCCGCCGAATGTGCTTCAGTGACGACGTCGCTTGCCCGCTGGGAGTTAAACCTTCATGTCTATATGACAGCAGCTATAGTCGTTCAGTTTCGATTAGTTTTAGTTCTTAACATTATTTCTTATTTTATTTAAAAAAAAAAAAAAGAAAGACGTAGAATCCTCTCAGCCTGCTATCGACAGAGTTGACTATGAACGGTGCCGGTGACAGTAGGGAGACTTAGTTTGAAAGCTGTTCTGGCAGCAGGGCTGTGTCCAGTCTGCAGCCCTTTACAGAGAGTGGGTCTGACCATGGGCAGTCTGGTGCTCAGGACGGAGGGCAGTCCTCCTGAAAGCTCAAAAAGAAGTGGGATGGATTGCGATTGGGGACCTGGCACTGCTCGACCTCGAGCTCTTCTTCCTTCCTTTGGTTGAAGAAGACATGGTACCACTTGAGGTTGCCCTCTGGTATGTCTGCGAGAGAATCGTCGGTTGGGGGGGCGGTAAGCCGACTCAGACTCCTTTGGGGTCAACAGTGGCTGCCATCCTTAGCGGCCATGATCCATAACACTGAAGCCCCTCTCTATCCTCTGATGGGGCTTCTGGTGAGCAGTTTCATCATTGGGCCGCTCTTATGGAGCAATGGGTGTGGCGTCTGTCCCGGTTGTCCTTGCCAGTGGACTCGGTGCCAGGGCCTTCGGGCTTAGGAGCCGCTGGACCACGGCCTGATTGGTCAGGTCAGGATGAGCACGCGGTGCCTTCCCCAGTACCAAAGCTGTCAACACCAACTCCATGTACTTTTCCTCCTCACCTGTTTCCTCTCAGGGGCCGGCACAGGTACAGCTTTCCTCTTCCCTTTCTTCTAGGACTTTCAGGGAGTCACTGGTGGTGCCACAGCCTTCGGCTGGTTTGGGGGTGGCATTGGTGGTCTTGGTGCCTCGTCCGGCACCAGCTTTTACCTTGGCATCGCGTGCAGCACCGTTGACGATGTCGGTGCCACATTTGCCGCCTCGGTCCTTGATGCCAATCCCGGGGGTGGCGTCTTCCATGTTTCTTCCCTCTAGACCTGCCTTTAGTGGTCTTCCGGGGACGGAGGTGGAATTTGATGAGTCTGGCCCTGATCTACTTTTGTCGGACGATGTAGATGAGGACTCTTTATGGGCTGGAATGTAAACCTTCTGTTTCAGCTGAGCCTGTGGTCGAAGATCTTTTGTTTAAGTCTCTTCTTAGGAACATGAGGTCCACCTTGGCCCTACAGACTTCTTCTGTGGAGCCAGGCAGACTTCTACCTTTGTAGTTTCTACATTCACTGATATTCCTGTAGACCTAACTCTGTCGGTGCACCCCTCTTTTGAGACTCTTTCTCAGGCAAAGTGAGACAGATCGGCACTTACCTCTTCTGTGGCCGAGTCCGTAGATAGGAAGTCGCCCCTCCCAAAGACAGGCCTATCCTAGCATCTCAGCCTTTTGTGGATGCTCTTGTGCTTGTGGAGAATGATAATGCTGTTCTCCCTCAGGAATCCAAAGCATTGCCTGTGAATAAGGAGTCTCGCAAGATCGACACCTTGGGGAAATGGATTTTCACAGCAGCAACCTTGGGTATGCGTATTGCTAGTTACCAGGGCCATTGCTCTCAGTACGAGTACACCCCGTGGCACACACTCAGATCAGTGGTCGAGAACCTCCCGGAATCTGACACTAACATGGAACTACTCAGACCATCTCCAGGGGCATAGACTCCAATAATCAGCAGCGGAAAGCTACTATGGACGCTTATAACACTGCCTCTAGGGCAGCTGTCACTGGGATTTGCACACATCGACACTCCTGGCTCAGAATATCTGGTTTCTCAACTGATGCTCAGCAAAAGGTTATGAACTTCCCCTTTCACGGTGCTTATCTGTTTGGCCCACAAGTGTAGCAAGCACTGGAGGCCACCCAGAAAACCAGGACTGCCATTAAAACAGCCAGGCCTGCTCCTGCAGCCCCTCAGAGTGGCAAGAACCATTGACAGTTTCGTAACAGGCAGTCATTTTGGGGTAAGGGCTGAGGAGCCTCTAAACAGGAACGAAACACCTCAGCCACAAAAGAAAATGCAGCAAAAGGCACAGGGCCCGAAAGCGCCCAGCGCCACCCTTTGAAGATTTGGCCCAAGTACCACCTGAACTGCCCAAGGTGGACACCTCTATATCAGCAGGGGGGCATCTGACTCAGTTTTGCAACCAGTGGAAGTCCATTACAATGGAGAAATGGGTCTTCAGGATTGTCCGGGAGGGGTACTCCTCAATTTTGCAGAGATTCCCCCAGATCTTCCACCCAGATGACAGGACAGCCTGTCCACCACTCAGTCAGACCTTCTTACTTCCGAGATTCAGGGCCTCCTAAGGAATAGGGCAGTAGAAGTTGTTCTGCTGGCAGTACAGAACACTGGTTTCTATACCCATTACTTTCTGGTTCCAAAGAAAACTGGCGGCATGCACCCAGTTCTAGACCTCAGAAAATTAAACGAATACCTGTTCAGGGAGAAGTTCTAGATGATACCCCTAGGAACGCTACTACCTCTGATTCATCAGTTTGACTGGCTGGCGTCTCTGGATATGCAGGATGCCTACCGGCACATCCCAGTGCACCCAAGTCACCACAGGCACCTCCGCTTCGTGGCCCTGGGTCAACAGTTCCAGTTCAGAGTCCTGCCATTTGGGCTATCCTCGGCGCTGCGAGCCTTTTCAAAGTGCTTTGCAAGAACTCGCAGTGCATCTCAGAAAACTTGGCATTCAAGTCTTCCCTTACCTGGACGATTGGCTCCTAGCGAGCCCATCCAGGCAAGAGACGCAGGAAGCAGTCGCCACAGCTTCTCAGTTCCTCACTTCCATGGGGGTTCTTCTGAATCTGGAAAAGTCCCAGCTTCAGCTCTCCCAGCAACTCCTCTTCATAGGAGCCCTCCTGAATACTTCCAGGGTGAAGGCTTTACTTTCAGAAGACAGGAGAACCGACATTCTCCAGATGGCTCTCTACATCAAGGAGAACAACTCTGTTTGAGCTCTCTCGGTGCAGCAGATGCCTGGCCTCATGGCATCATCCGTCTTCACGGTGCTCCTAGCCCGGCTACACATGAGGACCACTCAATGGATGCTCAGCACACAGTGGTCACCGACCATGCACCCGCAATCCTGCCACATAAAGGTGACAGAGCCTCTAACAGGGTCACTTGCATGGTGGACGCAGGAAGACAAGCTTCTGCAAGGTCTGCCCTTTGTCCCACTAGAACCCCAGATCACCATCACCACGGATGCATCTCTGATCAGTTGGGGAGCTCACTGACAGGACTTCCACACTCAGACAGTGTGAAGCCAAGAGAAGTCTCACCCACACATAAATGTCTTGGAGATGAGAGCTGTCCTATATGCTGCCAGAGCCCTGAAGGATCTCCTTTGTCACAAAGTAATGCTCCTTCAGATGGAGAACAAGGCTGTGATGTACTACATCAACAAGCTGGAGGCGGGCCGCATTCCTACCCTCTGTGCAGAGAGACCATGAGGGTATGGGAGTGGTGTCTCAAGCACAATGTCTTAATTCAGGCAGTCTACCTGCCAGGAGTCCAGAATGACCTAGTGGATCGCCTCAGCAGGACAGAGGCGGATCCACACAAATGGTCACTTGCACCAGACGTCGTACAGTTGCTATTCGACAAGTGGGGCAGTCCAAACCTGGACCTTTTTGCGTCCCCACTCAAAGCAAAACTACCTCTATTCTGCTCCAGAAATCCAGAACCTGGCATTTTCTGTCGGGATACATTCAGACTGCGGTGGACGAGACGCTTTCTGCACGCATTTCCTCCTCTTCCATTAATTCAGAGGGTGCTGCTCAAATTGGAGGCACAAGGGGGCAGTATGATCCTCATTGCTCCATACTGGCCTTGACAGATATGGTTTCCCTTGATCAACAGATTGTTGAAGGTCCTTCCAAGGTAACTTCCTCTACGAACGGACCTCCTGAAACAGGCCTGTGGTCCATCCCAACCTGCAGTCCCTTCGCCTCCATGCCGGGCTCCTGAGGAGATAGAAGTGGATAGGTTTCAGGTTTCTCAGAGAATATCAGAAATCCTCTTGGCAGCACGTAATCCTTCTACTAGGAAGACTTGTATGGCTAAATGAAAGCGTTTTTCTGTTTGGTGAGCAAAATCCCTTCTGGGCCCATTTCGTTGGCCTCCAAATACAGTGTTGGAGTACCTTTTAGACCTGTCAAATGCAGGACTGCAATGCTTGACAGTGAAGGTACATCTCTGCGCGATTTTGGCTTACCATGAACAAGTACAGAATTTGGCACTGGCTCAGTTACCGCTAGTCAAGAGATTCCTTAAAGGTATCCTGCACACAAGACCTCCGGTCAGGATGCCGATAGCTGTGTGGGATATTAACTTTGTACTAGATATGCTCACCTGTAAACCATTTGAGCCTCTAGCCCCCTCTGTCATGAAGTTTCTGACCTGGAAGACTGCCTTCTTAGTGGCTATTACTTCCGCTCACAGGGTTTCTGAAATCTATGCCTTGGTCACAGACCCTCCATATGCTGTCTTTCACAAGGACAAGGTGGTACTTCATACTCACCCGAAATTCCTACCCAAAGTGGTTACGGAATTTCACCTTAATCAACCCTTGGTTCTTCCTACTTATTTTGCCAGCTTCCAGAATGAAGGGGAACGTATCCTTCACTCCCTGGATGTCAAGAGGGTTTTGCGTTTCTACATTGACAGAACGAAAGAGACACTCAAATCCAAGCAACTCTTCCTATCATTCCGCATGGTCCGGCTGGGCCAGCCAGTTGCCATCAGATGCATTTCTGCATGGTTAGTGGCATGCCTTCACCATTGCTACTCGATGGCGCAGGTCAAAGTTGGAAGGTTGGGTTTATGCCCACTGTACCAGAGCAGTTGTGGCATCTCGGGCAGAGATTCATAACGTGTCCATCCCAGATATTTGCAGTGTGGCTACTCGGAGCTCGGTGCATACCTTTGTAAAGCACTACATTCTGGATGTCCATGCCAGACAGCATACTTCCTTTGACAGGATAATCCTTAATGGACTGCTGTCCTGATTAAGCTCAGTCTCCTGCCATCCTACTAAGGGGATTGGTTCTTAGCTTGGTACTCTCCCAATAGTGTGAATGAATGGTGAAGACTTTTAGTCCACTGTCCAGGAAGATATGGAAATTACATAACTACCATAATTCTTGATCTTCTTGGACGAAGTCTTCACCGTTCATTCACATGGCCACCCGCCATCCCTTGAGTTCACTCATCCTGTTTCTGGTCTTCACTCCCTCGTTGGTCTGGGCTGTGAAGACATTGTTGAGTTGACCCTTCTTACACGGGTCATCGGGCTACTGTATCTTATGCCCGGATTAGGTTAGGTTTTTCCTAGGTTAGTTTACACTGCACCTCCTCGGTTAAAAAGGTACTGAGGCGGTTGGAGGGTCAACGCCAAGATAGCCTATACAGGCCTGAGCTAGCCTCATGGTGCCATGCATGCGCGGTCCTATCTTGGTGCCAGCTCTCCTGAAGATTTTTGGCTCCCGTTGGGTCCTAGTGCCTCTGGCGTAGTCCAAATAGTGTAAATGAATGGTGAAGACTTCATCCAAGAAGATCATATGTTAGGTGTGTAATTTCCATTTCTTGAACATCTTTTTTTCTGAAAGATGCTACCCTCTTGTACCTTATTTATGCTCTTGCGGTATTTGAAGGTCTCATATCCACCCCGGCTCTCTTCCAGAGTATACTGTACATATTGAGGTCGTCTAGTCTTACCTTATATGACTTTTGGTGCAGACACTGTACCATTTTTGTTGGCCTTCTCTGAACTGCCTCTACACTGTCTGTGTTCTTCTGGAGATGCGGCCTCCAGAACTGGACACAGTACTCCAAATGGGGTCTCACCAATAATTTGTACAGTGGTGTCACCACCTCCTTTTTTCTGCTGGTGATATATTTTTTATTTTAGTCTTTGGTAACCGGGTAAGGCCCACTAGGCACAAGTTCCTGTTTTCAGGGGCGACCTGGGAGCACTGGGCAGTTAAGTGACTTGCTCAGAGTCACACAGTATGCAAGTGGAGGTTGTGAGAATCAGACTCAGGTCTGGTATGCTGGATGTATCAAGCTCGTTCCTCTAACCTCTAGGCTATACATCCCAGCATCCCACTGGCTCTCCCCACAGACTTTTCACAATGCTTGAGTCACCTTTGGGTCATCAGATATGATTATCCCCGGTCCCTTTCCTGTTTGGTGGTCGTCAGTACCCCCCCCCCCCATAACATGTACTTCTCCTCTGGGTTTCTGTGACCCAGATGCATGATTTTACACTTCTTTGCATTGAATCTTAGCTGCCACACTCTTGACCACTCCTCAGGCCTGATTAGATCCTTCCACATTTTTCCATCCCCGGAGTGTCAACCCTGTTGTAGATCTTAGTGTCATCTGCAAAGAGGCATACCTTTCCTTCTAGCCCCTCTGCAGTGTTGCTTATGAAGACGTTTAAGCAGGGTGAATTTTCCTGACTTCACGCAGCTGAGTTGTTGTTTTTTGTTTGAAAGCTGCTTTATTAATGATTAATGCACTGTCATCCACTTAGACAAATGATGCCCCCCACCACCCACACTTTTTAGCAGTAAAGTATCCCACCCTGCCACCCTCTTTCTCCCCCATGCACAGTCCCAGCACAGTTTGCTGTAGTAAAGGAGAGATTCCTTCCCCCCACCCACACCTTGTCACATAAAACACACCACCTACCTCCCCCACCCCGTGTCTTCCCTCGATTCACAGTGAACACCCACCCCACCCTCTAGCAGTCAACCTCCCTAGCCCCAAATTAAGAGGATATGCCATTCTGACTACTGAGAAAAAGAAAAACATCTAGCGTTGAAAAAAGAAACTCTTTTAACTTAGTGTCCTGCAAAGGATGAATAAATGATGGCGTACTCACCTATAGTAACACCTGATTGGCTGCTTATGAGCCAGTTAGGTGCTACCATAGGTGAGGATGTCAGTATTCATTCATTCTGTGCAGGATACGTAGTGAAGTGGACATCTTGCTACAGCACTGGACTGTTTTCTTTATTTATACTGTGAAGCAGAGTGGCATATTCTTTAAATATGAGGCTGGGAGGAGGAGGAGATTGGGTGCTATAGGGGGTGGGTTGGGAGGTTCACTGTGAATCGATGCTGTCAGACAAGGAGTGGGGGGCAATGAGTGCTGTGTTTTATGTGGCACAGGTTGGGAACATCTTTTTATTACAGTAAAGTTTGCCTTGACTGTTGGGGTGAGGAGGGAGGTGGATGCTAGATGGTGGGGTAGTAGGTGTACTTTATTGCTAGAGGTCTGGATCATGGAAGGGTGGTGAGAATCATTTCCCTATTTTGGTAGGGGTAGTTTTAAGATTAATAAAACAGGTTTTAAACCAAAAAAGAACACTTTGCATAGTTTTCACTGTGGTGAAATGCTGCTTTGCCAAACGAACACTACATGTAATTGTACTTTGCTGACACTTTAGCTGGCGAAGTGCCACTACCCATAGTCTCTGCCTTGCAGAGGTGGCTACCTCATCAGGCAAAAAACATGCGAAATATGGCTGCAGATGAAATGAAGTCTGGTGGGACCCTTCGTGAAGTTCTTTCTGAAGTGAAGATCTTGCTCGAGAGCTCGGAATAGGTAATTATATATAGGACTGGCGCCCGACGGCGGACCTGAAAAAATTTCCTAGCTAGCAGTCCCTGGCTGGGACTGCCCTACGCCAGGTGACCAGCATCATGCGACGTCAGTATAAAGGCGATCCCGGATGCCCGCCTTCCAGTTCTTTCCACTGTTAGCTCAGCAGCCATGTAAAGTTCGTGCTTAGTAAAGCCCTGTTCTTTCTCACGATTTTACCGGGTTTGAGTATTTTTCTTCTCATCAGAGTCAGCATCGTGTATGTCATCCCTACACCTTCCAAAAACAAGTGCGACTCATGCAGCGCCTAACTGCCACACAAGGACGGCCATCTCTCTGCCTTTTGCTTAGGCCCCAACCATCCGGGCGACAAGTGCCGCGTGCCTGCACTTCAATCGCGGCTACCGCCAGGCGGCAGCCAACAGTCCCTCGAAGCCCATCTGCTAAAGAAGAAGATGTCTTCAATGGAAAAATTGAAGAATCTCGGGCAGGCGCGACTTCTCTGAAGGACATCGTAAAAGCGGGACAAAGGCACGGGAGAAAACCTCCTCGACGCGACTCCGGCGAAGTCGCGGCCCAGTAACTTATCCCTCCGGGGCCCGTCCCGACGGCAGCCTCCAAGGTTTTGGAGGATCGTCTGCCCGCCCGTTGGGCTCGTGTTCGAGCCTTGCGGGCGCTGGTTCCGGCGCGGTGAGGATATTCCCTTCTGTCGGGCCCCGGGCCTCTCAATGTTGACCCGCCCATTGGGGCCCTCCTTCCGGGCCGTCTGCTCCTCCGGCACCCGGGTACCCGCCGTCCTATCAGCGCCCGTCTTACCGGGTCCACGCCCAGTACCAACGCCCGGTCCGCGCCGGCGCCGCAGTACCGACACGGGTTTCCGCGCCTGGTTTTGGATACTCGCCTTACGGATACAATCCATACACTTATCACCCTCCTCCGCCGCCGCCCCCCCCCCGGCCGCCGGTGAATCTGCAGGAGACTCTGGCTTCCTGGTGGGCTGAGGCCAAGGCTCAGCTCACCAAGGAAGTAGAGAGCCGCCTTACGGTGACGATGCCGCCTCCGGCCCCCGTACATCCGAGATGGCACACTCCCTCACCGCCTCCGGATCCCAGAGTCCTTCCCTCTGGATCCCGAGAGGGGCAGGACACGCGTCGAGGGATCCCCCCTAAGGAACCCGTTCCTCCCCCTAGACATGCCAGGGAGTCTTATTCTGCTTCTGATTATTCTTCTTCTTCGCTCTCAGATTCCTCCGACGGATGCTTCGAGAGAGACGACGAGCCTCGCTCTCCGTCCAAGCCCCGGCTGAGGACTCCTCCGAAGTCTCCTCCGGAGGATCCTTCCTTCACGGAGTTGCTCAGGAAGATCCAGGAAGTACATCAGTGGCGTTCTCTGGAACCAGATCCTCAGCGGGTAAAACTCGCCGAACATCTGGACCTGCCCCTTACGGCTCCTACTTTAGTGCCACCCTGGGTCGAGCCTTATGCCCACCTTGTTTCCACTATTTGGAAACAACCGTCGGCTTTAGCCCCGCTTCCTAGGAAGTCCAACAGGCTATACCAGGCTCCGGAGGGTGTAGACTTTTTGGATTCTCACCCTCGTGCAGACTCGGTCGTGATTAGCACCGCTCACGGACGGTCAGCACATCCTAAACATCTAAGCTCGTCTTCTCCGGATAAGGAATCTCGCCTCCTGGACCAGTATGGAAGAAAAATATACGCTTCTTCCACACTGGGAATTCGGGCCCTGAATTATGTAGCTCATATGGGGGATTACCAAAAGGCCATCCTTACCCAGGCGGAATCCAAGATTGACTCCTTACCTGACTCCCAAGTCAAGCAGGAGTTAGCTGACTTAGTCCGTTCTGCTCGTTCGGCCAGTCGTCACATCCTGCGGACGACATATGATGCAGTGGACACTGCCGGGCGGAGCTCCGTGTTTGCCGTAAGTCTTCGGCGTCATGCCTGGCTCCGTGTGTCAGGTTTGGTCCCGGAGGTGTAGTCAGCAATCCAGGAAGCACCTTTCAGGGGTTCAGTGCTTTTCGGCGGTGATGTCAAGGACATCATCACCAACTTGCAGGAGAAGGGGACGGCTCTGAAATCCGTGGATTCCATGTACCGTCCCCATCCCCCACAGCGCCGTCCTTTTCGCAGACGCAGTCGGCCACAAGCGAAACCCCAAGGAAGGCGGGCCACTAAACGCCGGGCCCCCGCAGCTGCCAGGCCCCCACCGCCAAAAAAGCTCGTGGTGTTCCAACTGCGGCGCTGCCCCACACCACCTGACTCCTCCCCTCTCCCACCGCCTCCGGACACACCGGAGGAACTGGTAGGAGGGAGGTTCTCCCTCCACCTTCCAGGTTGGGAGAGGATAACAACGGATTCATGGGTGCTTCAGATTATAGCGGAGGGGCACTCCATAGAGTTTCTACAGAAACCACTCCGCCACCCCCCTCTGAAGTCGTCCTATGCAAGGAACCATCTTCCTTTGGTCAGGGAAGAAATATCTGCCCTTCTCGTGAAGCAGGCCATAGAACCCGTTCCTCCTCACCTTCAAGGGACGGGTTACTATTCTCATTTCTTCCTGGTCCCAAAGAAGACGGGAGATCTCAGACCCATTCTCGATCTCAGCTCCTTGAACCTTTACGTGGAATACAAAAAGTTCAGGATGCTCTCCTTCAAACCCTTCTGCCCCTTCTTCGGCCGGGTCAATGGCTTTGTGCGCTGGATATGCAGGACGCATATCTGCACATCTCCATTCGTCCCTTCGCATCGCAAGTACATCCGGTTTGCTTTCCAGGGGGACCATTACCAATTTCGGGCACTCCCGTTTGGTCTTTCCTTGGCACCCCGAGTTTTTACCAAATGCCTGGCAGTGGTAGCAGCCCACCTGTGTACTATGGGAGTTCAGGTGTTCCCCTACCTGGACGACTGGCTCCTGGCGGCCTTGTCCAGGGAGGAGCTTCTGCATTTTCTCTCCCTCACCCAGCAGGTTTTCACTTGCCTGGGTATCACCATCAACCATTCCAAGTCTCATCTGGATCCCTCCCAGAGACTTCAGTTTATCGGGCTATCCTCGATACGACAGTGAGCAAGGGCTTCCTTCCTCCGGACAGGGCGGCCTCTCTTCAGTCACAGATTTCCCTGCTATTAGAACGCAGGAAGGTTCCGGCAAGGTCGGTTCTCCGTCTCTTGGGGCTCATGGCGGCCGCCATCCCCACAGTTCCCCGCACGCGGCTCCACATGAGGATATCTCAGTGGACTCTCCGCTCCCAGTGGGATCAACTCGTAGATGACCTAGATCATCTGGTTCTGATCTCCTCGCCGATGACAAGAGACTTGCAATGGTGGATGGTTCGAGAGAACCTGTTTCGGGGGGTCCCCTTCTGTCATCCTCCCCCCTCCCAGACTCTTACCACGGACGCATCAGGCGAAGGTTGGGGAGCCCATCTGGGTCCTCACCGAACCCAGGGTTTATGGTCCAGATTGGAGCTAGCTCTCCACATCAATGTGCTCGAGCTACGAGCAGTACTATATGCTCTCCAAGCCCTTCACCAATACATCCTTCCCGGTTACCTAGCCATCCAGACGGACAACATGTGCGTGGTGTGGTACATCAACAAGCAGGGAGGGACTCGATCCTACCCTCTATGCAGGGAAGCAATGAGGGTTTGGGACTGGGCAACCCTTCACAACCTTCACCTCATGGCGATCCATGTTCCAGGAGTCGACAATACCCTGGCAGACAAGCTAAACTGCTCCTCTGCTCTGCCACACGAGTGGGAGTTGGACCAAAAGGTTCTAGACGACATCTTCCATCTTTGGGGGACTCCTCAGATAGACCTGTTTGCCTCTTCCCAAACGCAAAACTTCCCACCTTTTCCTCGCTCGCTCCAGAGCGAGGCGCTTTCTGGAGCGACGCTCTGTCTCTAAACTGGAAGGACAGATTCGTCTATGCTTTTCCCCCAATTCCTCTGGTCCCTCGTGTACTGCAGAAACTAACAACGGAAGGAGCGAGAATGATTCTGATCACTCCTTTCTGGCCCAGGCAAATCTGGTTCTCTCTTCTACAACAATACTCAGAGGTTCCTCCACTTCCTCTTCCTTTATCTCGAGGATTGCTGACCCAGGATCAGGGGACCCTGGTCCATCCAGGCCTCAAGTCCCTACAACTTCATGCATGACTCCTGCAGACGTAGCCCAGTCTCACTTTGGTGTCTCTCCAAAGGTGGCCGAGATTCTAGTGGAGGCTAGAAAACCCTCGACTAGGTCCACCTATGCCATGAAATGGAAGAGATTTTCTCTTTGGGCTGCCTCTAGGAACGTAGAGCCTTTCTCCTGTCCAGTGGCCGTTCTGCTTGAATATTTACATCATCTCTTCGACCTGGGTCTCAGTCACTCCTCCTTGAAAGTGCACATGGCCGCTATTTCAGCTTACCATGTTCCTTTCGCTGATAAAGCCTTTGCCCAGTTAGAGGTGTCTAAGACTTTTCTTAGAGGGGTCCTTCATCTGAGGACCCCTGTTTGGACTCCTGCTCCCCCTTGGGATTTGAACTTTGTTCTCGAGAAACTTACCCTTCCTCCTTGAGACCTCGGCATCCATGAATCTGAAGTTCTGTCGTGGAAGGAAGCTCTTCTTGGTGGCGTTACTTCCGCTCAAGAATTTCCGAGCTTCAGGCCCTTATATGTAAAATCCCCTATTTGATTTTTCACAAAGAACGAGTAGCTCTTCGCACGAACCCTAAGTTTCTGCATAAAGTGGTAGCGGAGTCTACCTTAAATCAGTTCATAGAGTTACCTGCCTTTTTCACACAGTACTCCAACCAAGGAGAATATTTACTCCATACCATGGATGTTCACTGGATTCTGAGATACTACACTGATAGGACAAAGGATCTCAGAAAAACTGACCAGCTCTTCGTCTCTTTTGCTCACAAAAGGGAAGGCAATGCTGTCTCCAAGCAATGCCTGTCGAAGTGGTTGGCTCATTGCATCACTTTCTGTTATGACAAGTACAACAAGACCCTTCCGGGTCAAGTCAGAGGTCACTACACTCGTGGAGTAGCAGCCTCTGCGGCTTGTTTCAAGAATGTGTCTGCAGCAGACATCTGTGCTGCCGCCACCTGGACTTCCGTCCATACCTTCACGAAACATTACAGTTTGGACATTGCCTCTCGCCGTAGAGCAGGCTTCGGGCTAGCTGTTTTGCAGGGCCTCCTGTCTTGAGGCCTGCAAGGCTACTGCTACTTTCAGGAGTAGTTTCCTCCTCCCGGTGCCTTTTATTTGTTCCAGACTGCTTGGGATTCAGTCCTATATGTAATTACCTACTGCAAGAGCCCTCTCGAAGTAAGATAGTACAGTTACGTAAGAACTTACCGTAACAGTAGATCTTCGAGAGAGGCTCTTGCAGTAGGTAATATCTTCCCGCCCTCCATCCCCCTAGGCTTTTTCAGCTCCTTTTCCATTGAGGGAAATATCTGCTTCTCTCTCTGCGTCAGGCCTTCCGGGCCTGTGGCGGGAAAAAGAGCCTTGGAGGCGAGCGTCGGGACCGCCCTTTATGCTGGCGATGCATGGCGCGGTCACCTAGTAGGCGGTCCCTTGCCGGGGACTGCTAGCTAGAAATTTTTCTGTGGGGTCCTGCCGCCGGACGGCGTCAGTCCTATATGTAATTATCTACTGCAAGAGCCTCTCTCGAAGATCTATTGTTACGGTAAGTTCTTACGTAACTGTACTTTCCCTTAATTCACCCTCCTCTACTAAGGAGTGGACTTGGGTGCTAGCATTGATGAAAGTGGTTGGGAGTCCCAGCCTAGGGAGAGGAGGCAGTGCAGTTTGCCATACTATCATTTGCGCCCTACACAGATCAAAAGCTAAGTCCTTTCATGCCCTGTGTGAAACAAGATGCACAGGGGCCAACAATCTTGCTTTACATCTAGTCTAGACAACAGTCTAGTCATCTATGGCTCTGCCTCCCCTACTGCCCTTAGGAGGATATCTGTGACGCTCAACAAGGCCTGTAGACTTCTCACGGGGGCTGACCGCCTAACACACACCTGTGACCTGTATGCCCAGGCTAGATGGCTACCACTCATTAGTAGAATACAATACCAGACCTGTCTGATAGCCCAAAAAGTTCTCCTCAGACTCATGCCGCCAGGTGTGGCTAGGCTTCTTACTATCAACAGCAGCACCCAGCTGACACGTAGTTCTCAATACCGGACTTTCCAGGTCCCCAGGCACCGGACCTCATTGGTCAGAGATCCTTCTTGTACAGGGCTCCTCAGTGGTTCAACACCATTAACAAAGAAACTCTTGCAGCTGTAACGCTAAGCCCCTTTTAAAGGCAACTACGTCTATTTCTCCCCTCTACCACACAGTGTGACTGCCTCCCCTAAGCATTGCTGTACACCCCCTACCCTAACAGTAGCTGTAACCCACTTTTCCGGCCTTGCTTTCATGGCACCAGCCTCCCCACTCTCTCCCTCTGTCCCCCGCTCACCCACCCATCCTCTCCCTAAGGGCACACTCTTATCTGTGGCCACTGGCCCCTGTCCCCCTCGCTCTTTCCATCCTTGTCTGACAACGGCACCTACCTACTGGCTTCTTCCTGACTTCCTCCTACAAAGATATTGTTCTACCATGAATTCTGTTAACAGCAAGCTTATGTTGTTCTCCTTCAACATATTGACTGTACTATTTAGGCCTTAGTAATCGACATGTTAAGTTTGTAACCATTGTTCACCTTTGTGTTATGTCGCGCCACATCCTTTGACATGGAACCTTTGTAACTGAGCAGTCCCTGCTCAAAGGTACTTGTAATCCTAGAGTTTAACAAATAAATAAAAATAAATAAATGGTGCGATGGTCTGCATCTGTCCGGGGGGGAACCAGGATCCTAGGTGAGAGGTTTAAATGCTTCATTGGCAAGCATTTAAACTAGCCAAGGGGGGGAGGCACTGAAAAGGAGCAGGGACATCCCAGCCTCCCCCCACAAAACATGGTAATTAGTGAGGTAAACACCAAGGTAGAGAAGTTATTAGGGAGCAGAACAGAGGTAAATGTAAAAAAAGGCAAAGGCAGTAAGGAGAGGAATGGGACTAAAAAGGGTAAGGCTATCAAAAAGTGGAGGGTGATGAGTACCAATGCCCGCAGTCTGTGTAACAAGCTCCCTGAACTAGTGGCCTTGATTGAAGAGGGTTGCCTGGATATTGTGGCAATCACAGAAACATGGTACACAGAGAACCATGACTGGGATGTCAGCATACCAAGATACACAATCTACAAGAGGGACAGGGAGGGTAAAAGAGGAGGAGGAGGAGGAGTAGCTCTCTATGTAAAGGAAGGGATCAAAGCAACAGAACTAAAGAGTAAACAGGGAGCAGATGAGGCACTCTGGGTCACCCTGGAGATAGGAAATGGCACCACAATCCGCATGGGGGTTGTATACAGACCCCCATCTCAGGGGAAGGGAATGGACAAGGAAATAATAGAAGGCTTCCTTAGAAAGGCAGAAAAAGGGGAAATATTGTTGATGGAGGACCTGAATATGCCAGATGTTAACTGGAGCACCTTTGCTGCAGGCACGTCCAAGAGCAGGGTCATTCTTGATGCCCTACAGGGGGCATGCCTCAGACAGCTAGTATTGGAACCCACTCAGGAGGGAGCAGTCTTAGACCTGGTACTCTCAAATGGGGATGGAGAAAGAATCTCAGATTTAGAAGTGGGTAGCCATCAGGGAACAAGCGACCACCAAACAGTGTGGTTCACAATAAACACAGCCATACAATCAAGCCATACAAAAGCAAGAGTATTGGACTTTAGGAGGGCTGACTTTGGGGAAATGAGAGAGTGCCTCAGAAAAGCACTAGCAAACAGGCAAGAAGGAGGAGTGGAGGAACAATGGGGAGTAATCAAAACAGCCATCACAGAGGCAACAAGCCTTTGTGTAAAGCAAATCAATAAAACACAACGAAGGAAAAAAACGCTATGGTTCTCAAAAGAGGTGGCAGGGAAGGTTAAGGAGAAAAGGACAGCATTCAGGAAATATAAGGAAACACATAAGGAGCAGGACAGAGAACTTTATCAGTTAAAGCAGAAAGAGGCTGGGAAGGCAGTCAGAATAGCAAAGGCCCAAACCGAGGAAAGGATAGCCAGTTCTGTTAAGAAGGGGGATAAGACCTTTTATAGGTACATTAGGGAGCGAAGAAAGACCAAAGGAGGGATACTGAGGCTTAATAAAGGGAGGGAATGGGTAGAGGGTGACAGTGAAAAAGCAGGGATACTGAATGAATATTTCTGCTCAGTATTCACAAAGGAAGAGGAGGGAGGTACCTAAACCAAACAAGAGAAACACTCTGAAGACAGGGGTCGATACCAGTCCATTTACAGAAGAAAGGGTTCTGAAAGAACTAATAAAATTGAAGGTGGACAAAGTAATGGGGCCTGATGGGATTCACCCAAGAATTCTAAAAGAACTAAGGGTAGAACTAGTGACACCGCTGACTACACTCTTTAACAAATCATGGGAGGATGGGGTGGTACCCGAGGACTGAAGGAGGGCAGATGTGATTCCTCTTCACAAAAGTGGGAGCAGGACAGAGGCAGGAAACTACAGACCAGTTAGTTTGACCTCAGTGGTAGGGAAAATGATGGAATCACTTCTGAAGAAAAGAATTGTTGAGTACCTAGAGGGCAGTGGGGCACAGGACCCAAGGCAGCATGGATTCACGATGGGAAGGTCGTGTCAGGCAGAATCTAATAGATTTCTTTGACTGGGTGACCAAAGTAGTAGACCAGGGAGGGGCTGTGGACATGGCCTACCTAGATTTTAGCAAGGCATTTGATACAGTCCCACACAAAAGATTAATACACAAATTAGCCAGCCTTGGAGTGAGTCCCAAGGTGGTAGCCTGGATAAAAAATTGTCTAGACAACAGAATGGAAAGGGTAGTAGTAAATGGGGTACACAGTGAAGAAAGGAGGGTTACTAGCGGGGTACCGCAGGGTTCAGTACTGGGACCGGTCCTTTTTAATGTCTTTATAAGTGACATTGCAGAGGAACTGGAAGGAGAAGTATGCCTCTTTGCAGACGACACAAAGATCTGCAACAGGGTTGATACACAAGATGGAGTGGAAAGGATAAGAAGGGATTTGGCAAGGTTGGAGGAATGGTCAAATGTATGGCAGCTCAGATTCAATGCAAAGAAGTGCAAGGTAATGCACATGGGAAACAAAACCCAGGAGAAGCGTACACAATGGGGGGTGAGATACTGACAACAGTAAAAATGGAAAGGGACCTGGGGGTAATTATATCAGATGACCTAAAGGTGGGCAAGCAATGTGAGAAGGCAGTAAGGAAGGCTGGGGGATACTGGGATGCATAGGAAGAGGCATCAATAGTAGAAAACAGGAAGTTGTTATCCCTCTGTACAGACAGTTGGTGAGACCCCATCTGGAGTACTGTGTGCAGTTCTGGAGACCCCATCTCCGTAAAGACGTAGACAGAGTGGAGGCTGTCCAGAGGAGGGCAACCAAAATGGTGCAGGGTCTGCACCAGAAGACATACGAAGAAAGGCTAAAGAAGCTTAATATGTATACCCTTGAGGAAAGAAGGGAGAGAGAGGACATGATGGAAACTTTCAAGTACCTCAAGGGAATCAACAAAGTCCAAGAGGGTAGCATCTTTCAGAAAAAGAGATGTGCAAGAACAAGGGGGCACAATTTGAAGATAGAGGGGGGACGGCTCAGAGGTAATGTGAGAAAGTATTTTTTTACAGAGAGGGTTGTGGATGTATGGAACAGCCTCCCTGAGGTTGTGGAGTCAAGAACAGTGGAGGAATTCAAGAATGCATGGGACAGACATAAGCAGTCCTAGTGGAGGGTAGGAGGAAGTAAGCTGTTGGTTAACTAGGATCTGCAGCTTATCTGTTAGGTAGGAAAAATGGGCAGACTAGGTGGGCCAAGCGGTCCTTATCTGCCGTCAAATTCTATGTTTCTAAGCAGGGCCCTTTTTGCCTTGTGTAAATCCAGAAAACAAAAACAGAAGTTAAGTCTTAAGTTACTTCACACAGGGGAAATACTATTGGGGGGTCATAACTTGCTTAATGCAAGGCCCTTTGGGCTCAGCAAAAAGCAGAATGAGCCCAAGGGCTCTGTACAAAACACAGCATGCATTGTACCTTGATTTGCCCTTCATGAAGTACATGAGTCCTAACTTATATTATGGCTTGAACAGTTTAGATGGCCATTTTGCTGCTTTAAACATTTTCTTAGTGTTGAACCATGGAAAGTCAAGTCGGGGGACAGGCCATGGCCGAGACAGCTGCTGCTCGCCAGTGTGTCTCAGTTTGGGAGGGTTGGCAGTGGACTCCGCCACCACAGTGACCCCTGCAGCTGGGGCAGGGAGCTTGCTGCTGATACACAGGGAAGCTGCAGTTGTGCAAGGCTGAGGCAGGCATTGTTCTCACCAGGGGAGGTGGGAGGGGAAAAATGGCGGACTCAGGGTCCATGATTTTTCCACCAGCCCTGATCTGCGTCGCTGCCTGGACCACCGATCCATACTAGATTATCCTTCAGGTAGGGGATGATGGCCTTCCCTTTCCTGGCCCCGCCGGGGGGTGGGGATCCATGGGGGTCTCTGGATCAGGTGAGTAGCAGAGGGAGACGGTAACCTGTTGGGTTACAGGCACAAAACAGAAGTAGCCTGCTTAAGTTCAACCAGGGAGTAAAAGCAGTTTGGGGGGATAAGTCCCGAAATGTGCTTACTGCTAGTGCTCCTGGACTTAGTTGATTTTTGGTAGTTACCACATTTTGCTTTACGCCATAACTTGGCCACTTGTGGGCTGATTGACCTCAAATTTTCAGGGCGGTCATACAACCGCCCCACCTCATGAACACCTTTGTTTTATTTTTTTTTATTTATTAGATCATCGGTTTACAGACCTTTGAGTCAAAGACTCATTTACAAAGGCACCTCGACAAGAAAGCAATACATCACAGCAAACAAAACAATACAGTACATAACGCTTAGATTAAAAAAGCAACCAGTGTTACAGGAATTCACTGGTGGTACAAGCTTGGTAATAGGTAGATCACAGTAGTCATAATTTAGGTACACAAGTACCACGTCAGGTAGCAACCAGAGATATTTTATTACATTAGTCAGCAGATGTTGCCTGAGACCCCAGGCATATACAGCAAAAGTAGACAGGGCAACCCCAGCCTAGGGGTGAGGGTAAGGGGCAGGTGGGGGATTATGTGCAATTGCAACAGCGAGTGCTTGTCAGATGGCTTCTGAGGGAGATCATGAAAGGACCAAGCTTAGTGGAGTCAGCTATGTTGGCTGGGAGGGAATTTAATCAGGGGGGAGCCCGATAGCAAAAGGATCTCTGGGCCATAGAGGTCCTTACCCTGGGGACAATAAGGGAGGTTTTGACAGTGCTGCGGGTGGAGACTGAGGGGGAGGCACACTGCAGGGAGGTGGCGACCCCAGGGTGGAGAGCCCTAGCAGAGTCTTTTTTACAAGAAGGCAGGTTTGGAAGCGGAGTCTTTCTTCAAGGTTGAGCAAGTTGGTGGTGTAGTACAGCAGGCATGTATGGGTGCGCCTAGGGGCTCCCAGCATTAGCCTGCAGGCCATGTTTATAGAGAGCTGGATTCTTGCAAGCGCAGTGTTGTCAGCTGCAGCATAGATAGGCAGCCTATAGTCGATTAGCAACAGGATAGAGGAGGTGGTTGCCAATCTAAGGGCCCCTTGTGGTAGGCAGTCCCTATGGTGGTATAGTAGTCCAATCCTGACATTTGTGGCAGCAGAAAAGGGCATTGATATGGGAATGGAAGGAGAGTGCCGAATCAAAGGTAATGCCCAGATACTTGTGGGTGGAAACCTGCTCAATGGGGTTTAGTGTGCTTGGCAGTATCACGAGAGGGGCACCACTGGCTTTGCTTTGGCGATGCGAGAAGAGCATATCTTTGGTCTTTTTTAGGTTCAGGACTAGCCTTCGTGATGTGAACCAATGCTCAGCTCTCTCAAAAGCTTGTTGGAGGGTGGCCTGGGGTGTGTTAGGGTTGGGGTCAGAGGCGAAGAGCACAGCGTCATCCGCATAGAGAAGGATCTTACTTGGGCAGGCCTAGGGGAGGGAGTTGAGGTAGAGACTGAAGAGGGGCGGGCCTAAAATGGAGCCCTGGGGAACCCCAGAGTGGACAGGTCTTTATGTTTATGTGCCCTGAAATGTATTTTTGAGGATTCACTGTAAAATACATTTTCGGGCACATAAAATGACAGCTGCCCGAGGTAGACCACTCATTACCAGTGTGGGGCCATCTGGCTGTGATCTTCCCTTGAATCAGTCTTCTCCACTGAGTCACACTTATGGGTCTGGGCTGTAGATAATAGGACCACGCAGCAGGGGTGTTCAGATCGAAACTTTAAGGACTTGCCCAGCCATGACTGCAGCAGAATTTTCACTTGTCCCTATTCATTACAATGAAATTAGCTCTCTTTTTGTACTTGCCCTTCAAGGCAATTTACTTCCCCCGGACAGGGGGCAATAGGATTTGCACACCCCTGCCACGCAGGGGCAAATCTTTTGGCCAGGGGGCTGACAGCGGCTACAGGTCTTGGTGCCTGTGCACCCCATGTGGTGCCATGCACCTGCCTCCCTCACCAGCCACAGTTCTTTTCTTCCTGCCTTTGAGTACACATTGTGGGAGCAGTCACCTCAGTTCGCCCCTTGTCGCTGTGAATTTTCCTCTGCATCACCACCGCTTTCTTTCGATGATGGTGCTTTTCTCTGTATCTTGTTTTATTTTTCCCCTGTGATTTTGAAGTCCAAATTGAAGCCGGCCACACAAAAAAAACCACCTATTATGGGCCAGTGCCCTGTGAGAATAAGATGGCTTTTACTCTTCTGGCTCTGCGCAGCCTGCCTTTGTTAACCAGCATGCCATGGACTCCTGTGATACCTGCTTTTTGATGGATCACAACTTAGACAATTGTGCATTGAGGTGGGGTCAGCTGATCCCCATCATCAGTGGCAGGCATCAAACCTCCAAGGTAAAGTCACCAGGCCCTTTCCCTGGGTCTCACCAGGACCCTCTGGGTTCTTGGGTGTACAGGGCCCTCCTCAACCTCACCGTGCTGAGGCGTCGGAGGCCCTGATGGCTAGATGGGGGTGGACAGTCGCCTCCTTCTGGGCAGTTTGAAGGAAAAGGAAAAATAACAGCGAGCTGAAACAAGCACAGAAAACGATAGTGCTTAGATGATTGATTAAAAACAGTAGCAAGTACAAAATGTCTGAGTATGTTAGCCAGAATGAGCAGTAAAATACCTTATTACATAGACTTTGAAACATAGAAACATAGACTTTGACGGCAGATAAGGACCGCTAGGCCCATCTAGTCTGCCCATTTCCCTACCTACAGGATAGGCCGCAGATCCTAGTTAAGCAACAGCCTATATCTTCCTGCCCTCCACAAGAATTGCCTTATGTCTGTCCCATGCATTCTTGAATTCTCCCACAGTTTTAGACCCCACAACTTCCTCAGGAAGGCTGTTCCATACATCCACTACCCTCTTTGTGAAATAATACTTCCTCACATTGCCCCTGAACCGCCCTCCTTCTATCTTTAAATTGTGCCCCCTTGTTCTTGCAAGTCTCTTTTTCTGAAAGATGCTACCCTCTTGGACTTTGTTGATTCCCTTGAGGTACTTGAAAGTTTCTATCATGTCCCCCCTCTCCCTTCTTTCCTCAAGGGTATACATATTAGTATACTTATTAGTGAAATAACTTACTCAGTATAATAATGAAATGTCTTGGTTAAAGCTGAACATTACAGACCTACAATCATTTACATATTTAACCTTTTTGTACTTGTTACTGTTATTAATTGTTCATACAAGCACCAAGTGCTGTCTTTTTCTGTACTAGTTTCAGCTGTGTCATTTTTTAGTCCGTTTCTCTTCCCCTCCCTCCTGTCCCCAAACCAGTCCTCTCTATATTTTCCATTTTTCTTCTCCGTTCCTCTATATTTCATATATTTCTTATACTTTGTTCTTGAGTATTGTTATACATGTTATCTGGTCACGAACATGAACAATTATAACATCATTTTTTTATGGTTTGTTTTCAAGTTATGGGTTACATGGTATTTATTATATGTATGTAGTTATATAGCATCTGCTTTTGCATACTGCGCCTTAATATGCTGTTGGGATATTGGGACTGAATACAGGGCACAGCTGTTTTAATGCTCATGGGATACTGGGTAAGTAGAGTTGAGGAGGCTTCATGGGATGGAGAGTCTGATGGCAACACAGAGACTCATTTTAGAGAGACAACTGGCTCTTTGGCAGAAATGGGAGGAGTATTGACTGGGGACCTTGATGGGGAGGCACAGACAGACACTTAAACTGTACTTGTCTATATATATATATATATATACACACACACACACACACACACACACACACTAGTGGACTTCGGCTACTTTGCCCTTGTACTTCCCGGAGCAGTCCAAGAAAAATGAACATACCAAACAAAAAAAACAAAAAAAAAACGAAAGGATAGCCTAGTGGAGATGGGTCAGTTTGGTAACATTTGGTAACTTTACCCATCTGTTGTACTGTATGTTAGTTTATTATTCAAAGTATATGCTGTAAATTTAACGGAGCTCATGTTATTCTTGTATCACCTAGGAGTGGCTCACAAATGAACTAGCTGACATCTGGAACAACCCTTGTCAGAAGAGCTCATGTAATATCTTTGGGATGCTAAAGCTGAGTTTCCAAAAAAAAAAAAAGCTGATGGGATAAAAGGAATCCAATCAGATCCATTTTCTTGATTGCCTTGACAAAGCGCAGAGGGATGTGTGTGAAACAGTGGCCAAACTGGACATAGTAGCCATTAGCGAGACGTGGTTTACCAGTAATCACACTTGGGAGACTTCAGTACCTGGCTATGTACTGTTCAGAAGAGACCGGGGTGCAAAAAGGGGGGGGAGGTGGAGTTGCCATTTATATCAATGAAAATATCAAAGCTACAGAAATTCAGAATACACATAAGGAGCCAGAAGAACTGTGGGTCACCCTGGAAACAAGAAATGGGACAGCCATACGAACCGGGGTTGTGTACAGGCCTCCAGACCAGGGGGAGGACATAGACACGTTACTGTTAGAAGATATACAAAACATGACAGCTAAAGGAGAGGTTCTGATAATGGGAGACTTCAACATGCCAGATACAGATTGGTCAATACCAGCAGGGACATCTGCCAGAACTAGACACATGGTGGATTCCCTGCAGAGGGAGGGCTTCAAACAACTGCTAAAACAACCCACAAGAGACAGGGCTATCCTAGATCTAGTACTGACTAACAGGGAAAGGATCACAGATCTCCAGGTAGAAGGTCACCTGAGGGCCAGTGACCATCACATGGTATGGTTCAATTTGGCCACTAGAACAAAATCATCCCATTCCAAGACAAAAATATGGGACTTCAGAGGAGCTGACTCTGATAAGATGGCCAACAAAGTTAAGCTAGCCCTGGCAAAAAAAATACAGGTGAGGGGGTACAGGCAAAGTGGGCAAGTATTAAAGATGCAATACTTGAAGCAACATCCCATTGTGTTAGTGAGAAAAGGAAGTGCAAAAGAAGAAGGAAACCACTTTGGGTCTCAAACACAGTAGCAGAAAAGGTCAGAGCCAAAAGGCTGGCCTTCAGGAAATATAAGGGAACACAGCAGGATGAAGATAGGGAGGCATACCGAAGGCAGTAAGGCACAGGGCCTTCCTTTTGTAAACCCATGCTGTCTTGGATCCTGTGCTCCTATGGATTCCAGGTGTTGCACTGTCCTTTCCTTAAGGAGTGTCTCCATAATCTTGCCCACTAGTGAGGTAAAACTGACTGGTCTGTAGTTCCCTGCCTCCTCCCTGCTACCTCTCTTGTAGAGCGGGATCACATGAGCCCTTCTCCAGTCTTCTGGGGCCTCTCCTGTGCTCAGAGACTCACTAAACAGTTCCGATAATGGCTGTGCTAGTTCCACCCTTAGCTCCTTTAGTACCCTGGGATGTATGCCATCAGGTCCCATTGTCTTGTCCACCCTGAGCTTATCGAGCTCTTGAAGGACTCTTTCTTTTGTGAAGGGACTAGTGCACACCTCCCTCCCCCCTGTGTCCATGGTGCAGATCAGTGGGCCCTGCCCTACCTTCTCTTCAGTAAATACTAAGCAGAAGTATCTATTTAGGATAGATGTTTTTACATGGTCCCCCTCCTCACAGGCCCCCTTATCCCCTTTGATCTGAGCAATACCCCCTCTGGACTTTCTCCTTTCACTAATGTATCTATAGAAAGTCTTGTCACCTTCTTTTACTGTTCGTGCTAGTGTTTCCTCGGTTTGGGCCTTTACTGTCAAACTAATCTCATAGATTTCTTTGACTGGGTAACCAGAGTGGTGGACCAAGGGGGAGCAATTGATGTTGCCTGCCTTGGCTTCAGCAAAGCTTTCGATACTGTTCCACATAGAAGATTGATTAATAAGCTGGGTAGGCTCGGGGTGGGTCAGGCATTGGTCAGTTGGGTGGCAAACTGGTTGACGGGCAGAAAACAGAGAGTGGTGGTAAATGGTATACAGTCAGAAGAGATGCAGGTCACAAGTGGGGTACCTCAGGGATTAGTCCTGGGACCAGTCCTCTTCAATATCTTCATAAGTGACAGTGCAGATGGACTGGAGGGTAAGGTTTGTCTGTTTGTAGATGACACCAAGATCTGCATCGGAATAGATGATCCAGATGGTGTGGGCAGAATGAGAAGAGATCTGGATAAACTAGCAAAATGGTCGGAAGAGTGGCAACTGGGGTTTAATATAAAGAGTGCAAGATCATGCAATAGGAAGAGAAACCCTGAAGCCACCTATAGGCTGGGAAGAGCGTTGCTGGCAGTCACAAGGAAGAAGAGAGACTTTGGCATCACCATCACACGATGACCTGAAATCATCAAGCAGACCTCTAAAGCAGTAGGTAGGCTAGAGGGATGTTGGGGTGTATTAGTAGAGGTATCACAAGTTGGAAGAGGGAGGTAATAATCCTCTTTACAGACACTGGTTAAACTCCATCAGGAGTACTGTGTGCAGTACTGGAGGCCACACCTTCACAAGGACATTAACCAAATTGAGGCAGTCCAGAGAAGGGCAACCAAAATGGTGCAGGGACTGCATCAGAAAACATATGAGGACAGATTAAATGAACTCAATATCTATACCCTAGAGCAAAGGAGGGAGGGAGAGAGGTGATATGATTGAAACATTCAAACACCTTAAGGGCATTAACAAGGTGAAACAGTCTAACTTGTTTCAATATAAGAAAAATAGCAGGACAAGAGGACACTGCATGAGATTAGAGGGAGACCGATTAAGGGATATGTGAGGAAGTTCTTTTTCACCGAAAGGGTGGTGGATGCATGGAACGGCCTACCTTAGGAAGTGGTGGATATGAATACAATGCAGGGCTTCGAACAGGCATGGGATAGGCATAAGGGAGCAATACAGATGAGTATGAATAGATAGGCCATTGACAGAGCAAAGGCCTATGGCACATTCATAAGGTAGAAAAAGAAATGGGCAGACTGGATGGGCCTGCGGTCCTTGTCTGCCGTCAACGTCTATGTTTCTGTGGGCGGGAGAAGTGCTAACACAGTCCACAGTTGTTTACTTTAAATAAAGTGATTTTTTTTCAGTGCACCAAATATTGTTAATGTGCAGTTTCTGGTGCTTGTAGCCTAGCTTCTTCTAGCACTTGATTCTCCCATAGGGTTAGGTGGGAGCTGCAGTCCCAAGTTGAGAGCCCTGGCCCTCAGGTGTTCTCCCCCACGCAGAGGGCTGAGGGTATCTGATACCTTCAGTGTGTGCCAGCTCCTCCCTCTTAAATAGGGGAAGACCGATAAGTGGGATTCGGTGGAGAGAATTGATTTAGGGAAAATATCAAAGTTACATACTTACGTAACTGGTGATCTTTCTGAATATCTTCTCCATTCTAGGGATGTGGATATGTTGTTCTTATCTACACTTCTTGGCATGTCCTTTCCCTTTAGATATCTTGCTGGAAGGTCTAAAAGCTCGCTCCTCCCACCTACCTGGGTGGTATATCCCTTCCTTTCTGCTAGAAGATTCAGGTTCCCTCCTTGTTGCTCCCATGTTGAGTAGGCCCTAGCACTTAAATCTTCGGATTGCTTACCAAAACTTAAACTCATTAGAGTTTCACTGCATCGTTTTTCTGTCACGACCGCGATGGAGGACAAGTCCTGGCCCGGGTTCTGCCAATGCCCCTACGGGCAGATGTCTTACACTGACCCGAAAGCCACGTGCATCTATTGCCTGGGCCACAATCACGATACCCAGGCATGCAACTTTTGTCGTTCGTGCCAGCAGAATGTGTTGGACGATCGTCTCGCATGACTACAGCTCGGCCGACCGGAGAAACGGGACCCGCCAGCTGGTCAAATCTAAAGAGGCCCCTTGGGTGGTCTCTGCGGCTACGGGGTCCACTGAACAACTCGAGCAAATGAGGGCTTTCGAAGAGGAGGCGGCTCGAGCTGCCATCAGTCCTTTTCAGCATCGGTCTTCGTACCACTCAAACTGAGCTCTTCCTTTACAGGCTCCTTCAAGGAGTTGTGCCAGTCTGTCCCGAGCAAGGGGAGGGCCTGTTGGCTTCGCACAGCTACCGTTCCCGTAAAAAGGATTCCAAGGAGTCGAGAGAGAACGAGAAGGAGAAGTCTTGTCGATATCGTTCTTGGATCGAGAGAGGTCTCATTCCCAGGAATCTCCAGTTTCGACTTTGGTCGAAATTATGCGTATGACCGCTGGCTTCCTGAAGCCGTCATGTCACTGGCAAGATGCGGGATGACGACCTGGTTGAAATTATCGACCCTGTCGACCCATTGTCGCTGGATGAGGTTGACAATTTCTTGTCCAGGACTCCCGTCCTGATTGGACTTACCAAGGAGGAAACCCAGCCTGCTGGGAACCTTCTCACGGTCCCTGTCCCTGACCTGGAAGAGCTGTGGGTTTCCCCGGCTCCCTCTGAGCGCCCCCATCAGTCCCCCTTACGGTCGAGATCTAGGTCTCGGTCGACTTCAACCAACAGATCGGGAGAACTCATGCGCCATTGGCATGTCCAAGAAGCAGCGCCACGCTTATTCATCCTCGCCTCCTCGGAAGAAAAGAGGCTTCAGTGCAAGTTGTGTCGATGCTAAGGAGGATCTTATGTGGCAACAGTTGGTGTTGGCTGGTACGAAGTCGACCCCGGCTTCCACACCAGCCATCACATGGCTGTCGCTCTCTAGGCTGACGCCAACTCCTACAGAGCCAGCCGACACCGTCCCGCTGCCTGTGGAGCCAGTGAAGGCCCTACCAGCTCGGCTGAAACCAGCCTCTCCGCTGATTGTGGTGGAGTCGCCACCTAAACAGCCTCCCTCCAGGGCTCCTGTCAAGGAGTCTCATCCCCCTAAGGGCCTCCCGCATAGCCTGTTGGTCACCCTCACTCCTGATCTGTCCGGACTCCTCTTTGCACTCTTGTCCGTTTGACGAGGTTTTGCTTGGGGGTCTCTTGACGGAGGAAGGTCCCATGTCCTTCATGGGCATTCTCTGTCTCATCTCCGAATCCATGGGGATACCTTTGGAACCTGTTCAGAAACTGGCTTAATATCCCCTGACAGAAATTCTGACAAAAGTTGATTCTCCGACAGAGGCCTTCCCAGTGGCCAAAGCCATTGTTGGTCCGGCCCTGGAGCTTTGGCAGCACCCTGCCTCCTGCATCAGCCCGGATGGCCCGCAAGTATGTGGTTCCCAACTGCTCCCATTCTGGATTCACAGAGCACCCCTCGGCTGAGGGGTTGGCGACCGAATCCGTGTTTTGATGCTCGGGCAATTCAGGAGACACTGATAGACCTCCGGATAAAGAGTCCAAAAATGGACCAATCTCCAGAAAAGTCTGTGCTCTCGCTCCCCTGCAACCTGAGCTTGCTCACAAACTTGGTTAGCCAGTGTAGCACGAGGTGTGGCGTCCAGCACCTCAACCCTCAGCCACACCGGGCCAGCCCTTGCCATCTCTTGCCTTCCTTAGCTCGGTCCTGGGAAAACTCAGATCCTTGTTTTCTTTGATTCTCTTCAAGTATGCTGCTTTCTTCTTTGGACCCCAGTACTGATAGGAGGGCTTGACATTTTGGTTCTTTCTACCCTCTCTAGAAAGAGACCTCAACCATGGGGGGGGGGGGGACTGTCCACCCCCAATCTCTCTCTCTGTCTTTCTGTATCTCTAGGGCTGCCCAGTGCTCTGGTCATCCCTGCCCTGCCTAAGTTTATTTATTTGTGTTATTTTATTTATTGAAATGTTTAACCAGGAAGGCACTCCGAACAACAAGTTGCTTGTCTCCCGGGGGGGGGGGGGTTACAATTGGATGAAGAATTAGACATGCAGTTTAACATTATCATATCTGAGAAATTAAACATTCAAATACATTTGTAACAAGACATACAGTTAAAAACACAGAAACATAGAGTTTGATGGCAGATGAGGACCCCTTGGCCCACCTAGTCTGCCCATTTCCCTACCTAACAGATAAGCTGCAGATCCTAGTTAACCAACAGCTTACTTCCTCCTACCCCCCCCCCCACTAGGACTGCCTTATGTCTGTCCCATGCATTCTTGAATTCCCCCACTGTTCTTGACTCCACGACCTCCTCAGGGAGGCTGTTCCGTGTATCCACAACCCTCTCCATGAAAAAAATACTTCTTCACATTACCTCTGAGCTGTCCCTTCTCTATCTTCAAATTGTGCCCCCTTGTTTTTGCACATCTCTTTTTCTGAAAGATACTTCCCTCTTGAACTTTGTTGATTCCATTGAGGTACTTGAAAGTTTCCATCACGTCCTCTCTCTCCCTTCTTTCATCAAGGGTATACATATTAAGCTCCTTTAGTCTTTCTTCGTATGTCTTCTGATGCAGACCCTGCACCATTTTGGTTGCCCTCCTCTGGACAGCTTCCACTCTGTCTGTGTCTTTGCAGAGATGGGGTCTCCAGAACTACACACAGTACTCCAGATGGGGTCTCACCAACTGTCTTTACAGAAGGATAACAACTTCCTGTTTTCTACTATTGATGCCTCTCCTATGCATCCCAGTAGCCCCCCAGCCTTCCTTACTGCCTTCTCACATTGCTTGCCCACCTTTAGGTCATCTGATATAATTACCTCCAGGTCCCTTTCCATTTTTGCTGTTGTCAGTATCTCACCCCCCATTGTGTACTCTTCCCCTGGGTTTTTGTTTCCCAGGTGCATTACCTTGCACTTCTTTGCATTGAATCTGAGCTGCTATACATTTGACCATTCCTCTAACCTTGCCAAGTGCCAAGTCCCTTCTCATCCTTTCCACTCCATCTTGTGTATCAACCCTGTTGCAGATCTTTGTGTCATCTGCAAAGAGACATGCTTTTCCTTCCAGTCCCTCTGCAATGTCACTTATAAAGACATTAAACAGGACCAGTCCCAGTACTGAACCCTGCGGTACCCCGCTAGTAACCCTCCTTTCTTCACTGTGGACTCCATTTACTACTACCCTTTGCGTTCTGTTATCTAGTTGTCTAAAAATATAAATAATCATACAGTCGCATTTGTAACATAACATACAATTAAATATATCATACCTGTGGAATATGCATTTAATTACAAGTGGCATGTCTGAGGAACATAGTACAGAAATGTAATGTAGCCTTGGAGCTAACTCCTTGCAGGAATGGCTCACGGTTGAGAGGCAGATCATTTAGCAATTATTGAATGAATGAGGTGCAGTGAGGGGACATCAAGGAGGGTAGAGGGGTGGACAGGGGAGACCAGCTGGGGGAAGGAGAGGATAAAGATGGGGGGAACATTACGGAAAAAAGTGAGCAAAAAAAAAAAATCAGTTGTGAAGGGCAAGTTAGCACAGTGCTAGTGCGATGTGGGAGCACCTCAGACAGAACAAAAAGTGCAAATTATTAGCTCAAGTGAACTAATTCCTTTGATTAAGTGCAGAGAGGTAGAGTGGGGGGCAGGAGAGAGGTGGGGGTAAGGGATAGGGAAAGGAAGGATGAGTCGTACCTGGAACTGGCCCCTTCAGAGTGCGGAGATAGCTGCCAGTGGCGGAATGAGTCCATCATACCATCCCTAATCTTTCTTTTAGTCGTCCTTTTTATCTTTAGTTATTCCTCCCTTCCCTCCTTCTCACTTGGGCTCTGGCAGACAGAGTTGAGGAGATGGGGGGCCAGCATCGGTTACGGGCCAGTTCCCAAGCACCATATAATACATCTGCCTCATGGGTGACACTGTCTAAGACGTCGGCTCTCCTGACTCCAAAATTCTTAAAGAAACATGCTTCTGTTAGACTCCAGTCCTTCAGCCTAGACCCAGTCATGATGAATGGTGAAGATACTTGGGAAGATCAAGAATTACAGTAAGTACATAAGTTTCATTTTTTCATTCCTTTGTATAGGGACACGTAGACTGTCTTTTGCTCTTTTCGAGATTTTACAGTTTATTCGAAAAAATATTTTTACCAGTAACTTTCTTGACCTTATGCGTAAAAAAAAGGTACTGAGGCATTTGGAGCTGGTGCTACTTAATATGCTGTGAGTACACGAATAGCGCCATATGTCCTTGCCATACAGTGTTGTTGCTAGACCCAATATTTCTGTTCTTTTTGGGTCCTAGTGCTTCTGGTCCTATTAACAAGGAGTGTGGCTTTATGGAAGAGATACTCTAGAAGTACAAGAATTACGGTAAAGTAGCTTTCCTTTATGCCTGACATCATACTAAGGGCATGTATGCCCATGCATGTGTGCCTGTGCCTGTGCCTGTGTGCGTGTACTCACTGTTCCCATGGGAACATTAAAATGAACTCTTAATTTAGACTGCTTAATAACGTTATAGAAACGAGCGGGTTCCATTTCATGTGTCTGTGTTGTAAAATTTTGTTTGAACCCCTACAACTTTGTTTTTCAGTTGTTTTGTGGTATCTCTTTGGCCACTGTGGCCTCTGCCTACTGCCTGACCCCTGCAACCAAGTCAGATGAGCTCATGCAGTAGTTGGAATCAGGTTACGTCCTTGCTGTGGGGGAAGGGGGCATCTTGCCCCCATTCACTTCAGCTTCCACCATTTTCACTGGCCCCCTCCACCCTGTCCCGGAGACCACAGCAAATGTACTGTAGCTTTTATCAACTGGGAGAACCAAAAGAACATCAGGCATCCCAGACAACACCAGTGGGCAGCAGGGGATGCTGACATACCTGTTGGCCAGTAAGACCCACCCCCACAGATCCGAGTTCCTGGCCTCTCGAGGGACCTTCTCCATCTCTGACAGCTTATTTTTTTTTTTTTTTTTTTTTATTTAACTTTGTCTTCATAGTCAGTTCAGAAGCCCTGGCACTGGCCCTTAATGGTCTGGGCCCTAAATATATCTCTAACCTCTGCACTCCCTGCGATCCTGTATGCCACCTGTGTTCAGGGGAGTGGGGAGTTGATGGTTCCTGAAGTTCGGCAAAAGGCAGGGAAATCATACTTTTCAAAAAATTATGCCTCCTGCCTCTGGAATGCTAACCTCTGTTTTTGTGCTAATGTGCATACTGTCGTTACAATGAAACAAGCATTTGTCAATGCCGAATGTTGTCTCGCTGGCATTGGTAGTGCAGGAGTTAGAGATGCATAATAGGAATGGCAGTGAAGTATTGAACTGATGCCCAACCTCACCCACACCCTGAAGAGACACATTTTCAAAACAGCATTTTGGGACCTCCCCTCATGAACAGTGGCACTGTGATTTTGTTAATCTGTCCCAAAAGTTGATGTCCCACTGCGACCACGCCATTCTGCTCCATAGGTGCGGAAACACATTTTGGGCAGGATATGAAAAATGATAGCTGAACTGTTCATAAGGAGGTGTGAAAAAATGCCAGTGTTGAAAATCTGGCATGAAAATATTACAAATCTGCGAAGTTACAAAGGTGCGTGGAAACTGCAAAACACATGCTTGTAACACAGTCATTTTATGGACTTTCATCACCAAATTTTCAACATACGCATTTTAGGACCTCTGCTCATGAACAGCGTTACTGTCATTTTCTCAAACTGTCCGGAAAACTGATTTTGCACAGCGACCGCTCTACTCTGCGCCGGAAGTGCAAAAACACATTTTGGCCAGGTTATGTAAAATGACAGCTGAACTGTTCATAAGGAGGTGTGAAAAATGCCAGTGTTGAAAATCTGGAGTGAAAATATTATAGATTCACGAAGTTACGAGCGTGCGTGGAAACTGCGTAACACACGCTCGTAAAACAGTAATTGTTTGGATTATTTTCACCAGATTTGCAATATAGGCTTTTTGAAAGCCCACCTCATGAACAGTGGCACTGTCATTTCGTTGATCGGTCCCGAAAGGTGATTCCGCGCAGTGACCGCGAAATCACCTTCCGGGACTGAATAACGCCATGACAGTGACTGAATTCATGAGGGGCTCCAATATCCTCATGTTGAAAATTTGGAGCCAAAATTCCCCAAAATGCCCTAGATATGCACTAAAGTTGAAAAAACCCTATTTATGCCATTATACAGCTTACCAGCATTTCTTCGGTTCGTGGTCAGCTTTGAAGAGTGCAGACGTGTTCCCGGTCCACCGAAGATCATCGTGCTGGACTCCGGAGGTAAGTATGGGATGAGGGAGGGGTGTGGGGAGGCAGAGTGCGCAGAGGGTGGGCACGGGTTGAGGGAGGGAGCAGGACAAAGCGTGAGGGACTGTTCTTCTTTTTTACAGGTTACAAAAAAAAAAAAACATTGTGGGACTTTTTTTACAGGGGCATTTGACACGCTAGGGTGGGCTCCCAGCATGCCACCTGAGTGTTTGGGGGGCTAGCCAGCGGGGATGGGGCACCCCCATCGACTCATACCGAAGGGGCAAGAGCCAAGAGTTGGGGCCCCTCGCACACACCAAATGGGGGGTATGCCCACCCCGGCCGGCACAGGAACTGGTCAGGCATGACGGGAGATTGGGCACCCCCGAAGTCGGCATTGTGGCAGGAGGTGGCGGCAGTCACTGCCACCATGTTTAGTAGAATGCTTCACCAGGAAAGGCACGTGGGGATCTGCTGCTGCGTGACGAGCTTGGCCCTCATTGCAGCGGACCTTTCCTTAGATCTGGTGGCCACTTTGCATGTTGCTGGTGTCACTGCCTGCAGCTGCCTTATTGGGGAATGACGGACACACCTACTGATGCGTGCCCTGCATTCGCCCACAGTGGCCGCACCTCCAAATCTGCTACTACTACAGTATGTTGGCTGGCACGCAAGCACGAGCCAACATAAGAAGAGAAGATAAAATCAGACAGCATATAAAATATTAGCTGAAATGTGTGTAAAAATGAAGTTTTTTTCTAAATATTTCTTTAAGAGAGTGGACTTTTTTTAATGGCTGTTCTTCTGCTTACATCTTCTTGCCCTGGGGACCCTCTGACTGTTCTGTGGTCCTTCGTCCACTCCTTAACAACCTGACATCTCCAGTGCTTACCTTCCTTCCTGTGATACCACCAGGGCTTGCCCACCCCCCCCCCACTCCCAAGGCAGGGCCTTCAGGATTGTCCCAAACCCCTGTGGGGATGTCACTCTCTAGGATACGGAAGGTTGCTTGAGTTGGTGGATGTGAATCCTGCAGGAATGCACCATTATGCATTTGAGGAGGATTTACTACTTTTCTTCCCTTTCCTCTGAGGATGTAATCAGAGTGACATCAGCAGATTCTCAAGCTCACCCCACATGTGTCGTCTTCCCCTCCCCAAAATGCATCCTTTGGTGCTTTTCTCTTGTGATCACTCAGGGGACAGTGTAGCAGCAAAGATCAGCACCCTGCTTAACTCCCGGAAGGAAGGAGCATCTGCTGGGAAGCTCAATTTTCTTTCCATAGCCGGATCTCTGACAATCCAAGCTCTTTCCTGAATTTGGAGTGCTGGTGCCTGGAGCAATAGGCCTACCACTGTCCTGAAGGGCCAGCCTGAGATCGGACTTTTTAAACCTTGGTAAGACACGGTGGATGATCCGGGACCACAGAACTATCTGCACGATTGAGCAATGCCACCAAGTAGGTTTGTAGGATTGAAAGCATTCTTTTCCTTTTTAGATGCCAGCTGTTTATACTGTTGAGCCAGTCTTCGGCCCCAAAGCTGGAGGAACAAAAGTAACCATCACTGGTGCAAATCTTAATATTGGGTCGGAAATTCAAGTTCTGGTCAACGGCACAAAGAACTGTACTCTCTTAACGTAAGTATATTACAGATTTATTAAAGCAAGCTTTTAATATTGGGTCAGAGAGTCAAGTTTTGGTCAATGGCAGAAAGAACTGTACTCTCCTAACATAGGTCTATTATAGATTTGTTAAAGCAAGCTCAGAAAAACTACTGAAGTGAATTAGCCAACCACTGTATATTCTTTTAAATGCCCTTCACTTCACTGATAAACCTGGTGCAGCCCAGTATTCATGGAGATGAGGATTAAAGATGCTGGGCAGGTACTGTAGCTTATCAAAATGTGTGCCCCTTCCTTCACTAATACAGTAGTTGTCTCCCGCCCTGCATTCTTTTTTCTTTCACCCTTCCCCAGACTAAGGGCCCCTCACACACTTAACAATGCTAATACATGGCAGCAAGGAAATCAGTGACAGCATATTATTCTGTGTAAAAACGAAGTTTTTCAGAACCCCTGAAGTACATGGGGAAACTTTAGTAAAACATGAGGCACAATGCTTTGTCTCTTGGTGTAGAGTCTTATTCCGGGATGTTAGCAGGTGCCCCATTGTGATCACACATCTTGTGGCTCTCTGTAAAGGGCTGATTTATAGTTACTGGTGAGGAGGGAGGGAGCCGCCCCCCATAATAACTAAGTTTGAATGCAGATGAGGTCACTAGATGTTAGTGAGATACTAACACCTGAGTTGCGACACCCACGGATGTCTGTGTATCACATGTGTATGGGGGAAGGGGAGAGTCCTCCCCATAACTAAGTCTGAATACAAATGAGGGTCGCCAGATGTTAGTGGGCATACTAACACATGAGTAGCGACACCCATGGGCAGCTTTGTATGGCATAGTGCAAATCAAATGGTGCTAGTCAGTTCTGATCTTATCTGTGTCAATCTTCACCATTCGTCACCTTTGGGTAATGTGGCCAGAGGTCAGAACCCCGCGGGAGCTTTTTTTTTTTTTTGGGATGGGCGGAGTTGACGCACCATCGTTGTCACCCTCGAGGCCGACACACTGCGTAGCGCTGGCGGATTGGCCGTTAGGTGTCATCCACCCTACCCTCCTGCCAGTTCTTCGTCTCCCGCCATAGAGGTCGCACCTCGTGAGGACCTGCTGCTGTGCAAAAGGCCTACTTTTTCTAAAAAGCCTTTGAATCGATGCTGAAATCTTTTCAACTCCTGCCTGTTCCTCTCGACGCTGCTTTTCTTTATTTTCTCAGCGACGTCAAGTCTTGTTTAGCTTATTTTACTGTAGGTCATGTCTCGGTCGGGGGCAAGAAATCTTTGAAGACGGGACGGCCCCCTATGTGACGGTGCCCGTGCGGCCGTAAATACTCCATCGCCAAAACGCGGCCGTTGCCTGCGTGTGTCTTGGCCGCTTCATGACATGGATTAGATGCGATGCCTGCTTCTCCATGGACCGTTGTGTCATTAAGCAGCGCACGTTGAAAAGTTAGACGAAACTCCGCCAACTTTGAGGATGAAACGCACTCGTCGGGCCATACATGGTCTCTCGGCCTTTCCTTGGGTCCTCTCCCAGCTCTACTCACGGACCGTGGAGGAGGGATTCTGCTTCTAGTAGCCTCGCCATTGCAAGCCGCTTCCCGCGGTGCAGAAACCCAGTCTGTTTCCCGGGAGCAGGCGGGAGGCTACAGCACTGACAGTCGCCTCTTTGAGGCAAAGAGCTCCCCGGTGTCGTTCCATAGACTGGGAGCCTGGGTCGGCACCGTCCTCAACGTTGTCCGTTGGCACCCTCTTGGGCATCGGCGCTGTTCGCGGTGCTGTGGGCTCTGATAGCGCCGTGGTCAGCACCGGTCCGCTGCTCGGTACCGTCTCTACTTTTGATGCCATTCGTGGCACCAGTGGTGCTAACGGTGCCGTGGGTGGTTCTATGGTGCCATCTTCGACCACTTCTCTCCTGTGTGCCGTCCGCGGCGCTGAGGCTAAGGATGGCGCCGTGTCTAGCTTTGGTGCCGCTTGCAGCACCAAGCGACAACATGGCGCTGTGGGGGGTGTCGTTGTCCTCCGTGTTGCTAGCGGCACTGAGGGAGCTGTCGGGGCCGTTGTCTGTGCCGTCCTCCCTGATCTTGGCGCCGCTTGCAGCGCCGTGGGTTGGGACGGTGCCGTGGCAGGCATCGACACTGCTTCTGCTACTGCCCTCGGCGCCGTGTCTTCTTTGGGCACTGTTTGCGGTGCGATTGGAGAAGTCGGCGCTGGCTCTGGTGCAGACACCCGGACTGGTACCCCCTTTGGTCGGGATGGCAGCAGGTGCCTGCGTACTGTCTGGCATCGGACTTTGGTCTCTACCTCCTCGGAGATGGAGTCGGATTCTGATTCGGACAGGCTGTCTCACTCTTTGGAGTTGGCGGCCCACATGGGCACCCTGGTAGTTTCCTTGACTGAATGGAGCCAGACCCCCTCTGAGGGGTGGGCAGTTGCCCCCGTGTCCAGGGTCAGGGGTGCTGACCAGCAGGCAGTGGTACAGGCCACTATTGCTCTGCAGCCTGGGCTCGGATGGTTTTCTTCCCCCTCAGTTGTGGTACCCCCTCAAGTGGTGTGCCTGGCTCGCCCAACTTTAGGGCCATTCGGAGCACCCACAGGAGTGGAGGGTGCTACTCCCTGGGCGGTCCCTTCGGGGACTGACCAAGGGTGTCAGCTGCCTAGGCTGGTCTATGTGAGGAGAGGGCCCTTTCGGACTCTGAGGGATTGAGGGGTCGGGGTTCGATGCGACGACCCTTTTCTGGGACCCACCAGGGTTTGGGAAGGAGTCGTAGCGTGGACCCTCGTCCTTCTCTTGGTCTTCTCGAGAGGGCCCTGGTCTTCGGAAGGTAGGGACTGTCCTTTTGGAATTCCATGGTCCAGGTCTTCTCACAGGGGAGAATCTTCAGGGCACAGCCTAGGCAGTTCCAGTATGGTTGATCAGCTGTCGGCTGTAGGGTCTTCCAGAGCCCCTTCTACCCTTGGGGTCCCTGGTGCGCCTTTTTTGCCCAGACAGAGGATGGTTGCCTTGTGCCATTGGCTTCGTCCCCACTTCTCTGTCACCTTCTCCTGCTCTCCCAGGCCATTCTTGGCCCTAGCGGACCTCTGTCCTGGGAGTAATTCAGGGCTGTGGCTGCTCATTTCCCTTCATATGTCAGGGCCGTGGACAGGCAGGTGTTCCAACCTCCCCCTGAGCAACCAGCCACTGAATCTATGAGGTCCTCCGTTTCCTCATCCTCCTCTTCTGGAGGAGAGGAGCCCTCTGTCCACATCTCTCCTGCTGCTGATCTCGTGGAGTATCAGCATTTCCTCGTGAGGATGTTGGAGGACCTGCATGTCACCCCACCCACTCAGCACAATCCGGAGCACTCGACGCGCGGCTTTCTAGGCAGTTTCAGTGCAGACACCCTTGTGGTGCCCACCTGGCCTGCTCCCTTTTGGGAGGCATCGTTGTGATTCTGGCAGAGACCCTTTTCTGGAGTCCCAGCCACTAGGGATCTCCGCTAGGGGTATTGTGCCCCCCAGCGACTCAGGTACTTTGCCTCATCCTCCGTCAGGATTGATGCAGCTGGACACTCCCGATGGGCTTCTCGCCTTACACCGTGACTGGCCCCCAGATGCAGATTCCATGGATTTTGACTTCTGGGGAAGGAGGACTTTCTACTCGGTACGGTTAATTCTTTCAATATCTGCACATCAGGCCCTCGCTACCTATGATGGGTTCCTGTGGTCCAGGCTAGGTCAACTCTAGCCTCTATGCCTGTCTGGGAACCAGACAAGCCATTGCACTCTGCACGTGGCCTGGGAGCTAGCAAGGCACCAAGCGAGGGCATCTTACGGCACCAACGAGGTAGCTTCCAGGGTCGTAGGGACAGCGATCTGCACTAGGTGGACGGCATGGCTGCGTCTCTCCTGGTTGTCGCCCTTGACCCGGCATAGGGTGATTTCCTCCACATACCAGAGAACCCATCTCTTCTCCCGTAGGGTGAGGCGGCGTCTGTCGGGGCAACCTCCTGCCCCCTCCGGGGGTGTCCCCGTCTCACTCTCCCCAGTCTCGGGCCTCTTCAGACCCGTAAAGGTTCTCTCTCCCAATGTGCCACCCACTGAGAGCTAAGGGACCTGGTCCTTTAGGGTCCAGGGCCCCCTTCAGGGGGGCTCGGTACTCACCCAAAGGTGATAAATGGTGAAGATTGCCACAGATAAGATATGAAAATTACGTACCTACCATAATTCCTGATCTTTCTGTGTATCTTCACCATTCATCTCAATCCCACCCTCCATCCCCAGGGCCTCAGTCTCTGGGTCCCCTTCCTCTGTGTGCCTCCCCATTCCTTTCCATTGGTCAGGGCGGGGTGACCTTGGGCACACGGGGATTTTTTACATTCTGTTGGGGGGAGAGTGATTAGGGGAGAGGGCGCTTCTTTCCTCATTGCCTCGGCTCCACCCCTGTGGGGGTGGGGGTTGGTGGTTGCCCTCTCTTCTTTTCTCTCTCTCTCTCTCTGTCTCTCTCCCTTTTCCGCTGTTCTCCCTCGTTCTTGTCCTTAGGGTCTCAACCCTCAAATTAATTTAAGAAACTTGTTTTTTACCACCAAGCTTGGTTTCGGGGGGGGGGGGGTACAGCCTTGTATCCTGTATTTTCTTCCAGAATAGCCGCTTCTGCTCATGTTGGAGTTTACTGCCAGTGATTCTGTGCCTTGAATTCTGGCAGTGTAGCCTTCTGGCTACTCCTTCACAGTTCCTGTACAATCTGGAGACAGGTCAAGGCTTCAGGGTATGTTTTCCCCCCACATCCTTACTTCTAATTCTTCCCTGCCTCCCTCCTCTTCTACTTCCAGAGATTGGGGTCCCTTCCCAATCCCCTTAGATTTCCAGCTTTCTTTCTGTCCTCTCAGTCATTTATTTCTCCTTCTAGTTTGTATATCTTTTCCTTTATCTGTCCCTTGGGCTCCCTTGTCCCTCCCTCTCAACCTTTTCTTACTCTATGGCGACTCAGAACTGGCGGGAAGGCGGGGTTGATGACACCTAACGGCCAGCCCTCGAGTGCCACGCAGTGTGTTGCCCTCGAGGGCAGTGCCGATGGTGCGTCGACTCTGCCCATCCCCCCTCCCCCCCAAAAAAAGCTCCCGTGGGGTCGTGACCTCCGGCCACATTACCCAAAGGTGATGAATGGTGAAGATACACAGAAAGATCAAGAATTACGGTAGGTACGTAATTTCATTTCCTCTCTATACATCATCAACATTGTGATCTCACTGCCTGTGAAACTGTTGTGACCAAGAAGAGCCAATCTACTGCTGTTTGATTGGTACCATATGACACCTGTTACCAGTCAGGCAGTAGGACTTGTGATGTAACAGTGAGTGAGTTCACATGCTGATGATGTAGTGAGAGGAACAGAACTAGGTGTGTCTGCTTCGAGGTAAAGTACTGGTTTTCACATCACACCCGATACTCTTAGGTAGAAAACCATCTAACGAGCACACAGAAAATGAAAAACACTTCAGAAATAAAACATAATAAGGGACAGCTATTAAAATTTACTAATGTTTTCTGCCTGCTATTTATGTTCTTGCTGATAAAGTACAGAGCCTGGACCTTGGAACCACAGTTTGCATTTGGCACTCTAAAAACTTGTTCCTGTAGTGCAAGCTGTCTCACTTTTAACCTCAGTACGTGCTCTTGGAAACTGGACCCAGAGTTTACCAGTACAGTAAATTACCTCTACCTTTTGAAAACATTTTAAATTCACAGGTGAATTAATATAAAATGGGTAGGTAAAACAAAGAACTATGTTTAGCCCAGACCCATTCTCTGACCATGCAGTGATATTTCTTTCTGCATGACAACAGGTTTGGTTTCTTTTTACATATTTCTTTAAAGACCCATTTTATTAGTGCAGTAACGTACCAGAATGTACTTAAGCTATGATTGCTGCACTTCCTGGGTAGCCAAAGGCTCAAGGCTGCACAGTGCACCTGAAAGGTGCCGCAATATAGCTTAATCCACACCCAGTCATGTGTTATTGGTAACAAAATGTTTGAAATATACAGAATGCACAAGATACACCGACTGTGAATTGAAAGATACCTAACACACTTGGAAAATCAAAATAAACAGGTTTTAAACCATAGGAAGTGTACAAACAGAAAAAGCCTAAACCAAACATAATTCTGAGTTCTTACCACTGAGGTATTAGAATAGTCTTTGCACACAGCTTTTCCACATAGGGAGTGAGACAGGCCCTTCTTGGTTGCAAGATCGAGTAGTAGTCACACAACATTCTCCAGATCCCAGGCTTGACTATCTCTCTTGTGCCTGTGCACTCTAGTTAAAGTGTGCCTTGAGCACCTATGATGCCACAGGGCTTGGACGTAACTTCACTGTCAGCAGCTGGCTTGTTTTTTCAGTGACATCCAGTCAGCTTTATTCAAACCCCCATCAGTTTTGACTGGTTTTGGAGTTGCCTCTTCATGAGGTAAGCAAGTTAAGCTACCTATTCCAGTGTGAATAGGTGATGAGCCCACCGGCTTTGTCTTTTGTCTCAGGAACAGCTTAACAATTCTTTTTTCAGATATTATTGACCTTATTCAGCATGGGTGAAGCTATCTCCCCAGTCCCGGTGTTATTTATTTTATTTATTTAGTTCTTGGATTGCAGTACCTTTGGGTTAAAAGCTCATTTCTAGGGACATGGATATGTTGTTCATCCACACTGTCTGGCAGGTTCCTTGCCGCTTTAAATCTTGCCGGAAGGTCTTCAAGCTGGCTCTTCCCACCCACCCGGGTGGTAAAACTCTCGGCTCCGCCCCATGACGCCAGATCTGCCTTACCGCTTGGAAGCTCAGGTTCCCTCCTTAACGCTCTGCGTGTAGACTGGATCCTAATTCTTCGGTTCGCCTGAAACTTATTTTAAAATTTTCAAGACTTGGTCAAGTTTTCTCCTAAGTGGCTGCGATGGACAAATCGACTCCCGGTTTTGGCGGTGCCTTGTGGGCAGAAAATATCCAGGGCGGACCCTTGCGCCACGTGTGTCTACTGCCTCGGCCTGAAGCGTGACCCACAGGCCTGCGAGTTATGCTGTTCGTTTCAGCCAATGTCCTGGAAGACGCGCTGCCTGGTTACAGCTTGGGCGCCCCAGAGCGCTACCCGCTGGTAAAAAGTCGAAGGAGGCCCGTTGGGCGGTTACTGCGGCGGCTGGCTCGGCTGAGCAACTTGAGCAAATGATCGCCCTCGAGGAGGAGGCGGCACAGGCCACATCGTCCTCTTCCTCGGTCGCGGCATTTATCCTGCTCTCTCTGGGTACCTTGTATTCATCTTCTTTTAAGGAGCTTTGCCAATCCCTTTCCACGAAGGGAGAGGGGCCATCGGGACATTCCTCTTGGTCAGAAAGAAGGACCCAAAAGGTAAGTCCCATCGTCGGCGTTAGTGGGGCGGAGGTCCCCTTCCCGGACAGTCGAACACTCGACTTGATCGAGGTTGCAGCTAGACAGCTGGCTTCATGGCGTCCCGATCAGGCCAGCCGGCGAGACACCATGTCAATTGAGAGATTTTTTCTTGACCGTCGGACGGGCTATCGACTGGTGAAGCCGACAGCCCTTCTTCACCGGTTCCCCGGTGGAGGCCGAGACTGCCTGCGCCTCCGTTGCCGTAGTCCCCGGTTAAGGCTTCCGAGCCAAGGGAAGAGCGGGTGTTCCCCGCCCCTTCCCAGACCCGTCCTCAGAAACGCTGAGGATCTCGGTCTCGGGCATCGTCTCGGTCCAGCCGATCCCGCCGACATCGGCGGTCTCAGTCTCTGCACCGAAGTAAGCTGCGCCGCCGCTCGTCCTCGTCTATCTCATCGGAAGAGGAGAGGCTTCGGCGCAAGTTGCGTCGACGCTACGAGGACCTGATGTGGCAGCAGTTACTTCTGTCCAGGAACAAGCCGATGCTGTCGCCTTCCCCGGCCATCAAGTGGCTGTCACCCGAGCAGCCAAAACAACCCCTCGCGGTAGCCAAGGTGCCCAAGCCTGGGCCGGTTGTTCGGCCGAAACCAGCTGCCCCACCGATTGTGGTGGAACCTCCACCTCCACAGCCGAAATCGGGGGCGCCGACCAAGGACTGTCAGTTGGGTCAGGGTCTGCCCCACAGGTTGTCGCTCACCCTCACTCCCGACTGTCCTCAGCAGGTGGAGGGTGGCTCAGGCCCCAGGCAGCTCTTCGCGGACTCCTCGGAGTCCGACAACGACTCCTCCCTGTTCTCCAGGCCCATTGACCTGGAGTCCTCCGGGGCCAGTCAATGGATGAAAGCCCATCGTCCGTCATGGGTTTGCTTCAGCTCATCTCGGAGTCCACCAAGATGCAGCTCGAGCCCGTATCCAAGCGGGCCAAGTATCCCCTGATGGAGATACTGGACTGAGGGGATTCACCCACGGAGGCCTTTCCGGTGGCTGAAGCCATTGTTGGCTTGGAGCCTTGGCGCTCTGGCAGCGGCCTGCTTCCTATCCTGCACCTTCGGCCAGGATGGCCAGGAAGTATGCAGTCCCTAGTGGCTCTTTGCCCGGTTTTTCGGAACACCCCTCTGCCAAGGGGTTGGTCACCGACAGCGTTTTCCGGCATTCCGGGAATGCTAGGGATGTGGACAAGCCCTCCGACAAGGAGTCCAAAAAGCTGGACTATGCCGGGCGCAAGGTGTACACTGCGTCCTCCATTGGCCTCCGCCAGGACAGCTCGGCCGTGCTGATGGCACACTTCTCCCACGCCGTCATGGGCTCCCTGGATGAGGTGATCCCTCATCTCCCGGCCAACCTGCAGACCACGGTCCGGCAGGTACGGGACCAGGGTAGGGCAGTGGCTGAGCAGCAGCTCTAAACGGCTCTGGACATTGGAGACTTCTGTGCCAGATCGGTTGCAGCCGTGGTGGCCATGCGCCGCAGAGCATGGCTGAGGATATCCACCTTCACGGCAGATACCCAGCACAAGCTGGCGGATGTCCCCTTCTTGGGGACCGACCTCTTCGGCCCTGGAGTGGAAGGTCACCTCCAGCGGATCGAAAAGTCCAATGCCATTCTGGACTCGGTCACCTCCGCCCAGAAGGACAAAGGCCGCCGACACACAAGTCCTTTTGTCCTTCTGCGCCTGCAGCACGTCCGGCCCAACAGCACCAGGGCCAGCAGGCTCGCGCTTGGCATCCCAAACCCAAGCCCGCAGCTTCCTCCAACAGGAAGCAGGGAGGTAAAGCCCAGGAGGTCCCTCGGCGGTCCCTCCTCTAAGCCTGCCCAGTGGCCGGGTTGAGGGGTGTCGCCCCAGCCTCGTCCTCCCCTGGAGTTCCCCCATGGGGGCGGCTCCGCCACTTCCTTTCGCTTGGTCCGTTATCACCACGGACCATTGAGTTTGGAGGTGGTGGGAAGGGCCTGCCCTGGAGATCGAGCAGGCCCGCCCTTCCGAGCCGTCGCCCCTCGGGGGGAGCCTACGGAATCCACAGCCTCTTTGTCGGCTCGCCCGAGCGATATCGCCCTGCTCCCAAAAGAGGTGATCAGGAAGGTGGCAGATCCTCCTCCAGACCCAGGGTTTGTGTCCAGGTACTTCCTGGTCCCAAAGCGGATGGGGGCTGGCGCCCCATTCTTGACCTGCACGACCTGAACAGGTTCCTACGGTCTCAGACCTTCAGGATGGTCACTCTGGCTCAGATAATCCCATCCTTGGAACGAGGCGTGTGGTTCTATTCTCTGGACCTTCAGGACGTGTTCTTTCATGTCCCAATCCGTCCGTCCCACCAGAATTCCTCCACTTCAGGGCAGAGGGATCCCTCTCAGTTCGGGCCATGCCCTTCGGCCTTTCCCTAGCTCCCAGGGTCTTCACCAAATGCATGGCAGTGGTGACAGCATTCCTCGGCGCCGAAGGGTCCGGGTGTACCCAAACCTGGATGGCTGGCTGATTGCAGCCCCTTCCAGAACGGAGGTGGAGCAGTCCAGAGATCTAGCCCTCCAGGTTTGCTCTCAGGTTGGCCTCCTCATCAGCGAGGCCAAGTTGGAATTCGTGCCAAAGCAGGTGATCCATTTAATCGGGGAAGAGCTCGACTCTCTACGAACCAGAACATGGCTCCCGGCGGACAGGGCTGAGGTTCTTTCCTCCTTTGCCCAGTTATTTCAGGTTGGGCAATTGCGCCCTGCCCGGGACTTCCTGTGCCTCCTGGCCCTCATGGCGGCCTGCACCAGCGTGGTCCATTGGGCCCGTTGGTACATGTGTCCCCTTCAGTGGGGGCTGGCCAACCAGTGGTCTCAGCACTTTGATCCTGTGGATCAGCTAGTGACAGTGACCCAGGGGATGTGGAACGCTCTCCAGTGGTGGACCGTTCCAGCACATTTGCAGGAGGGCATCCCGTTTGTCTGCCCCGAGCCGATGGTCTCTCTATCGACCGATGCCTATCTGATGGGTTGGGGTGCCCATCTGGGGGAGCACAGAGCGCATGGCCTCTGATCCCCTCGGGAGTCCTGATGCCACATCAACCTGCTGGAGCTTCGAGCGGTTCGTCTAGCCCTCACTGCCTTCGCTCCGTTTCTACGGGGTAAAGTGGTTCAGGTCCAGACGGACAATACCACGACCATGTACTACCTGAACCGCCGGGCGGACAGCGCTCCGGCCTTTGCGCGGGAAGCTCTCCACATTTGGTCACATGCGCGCAGTCTGGAGGCGGATCTCCTTGCCATCCACGTGGCAGGAGCCTCCAATACCCTGGCCGATGCCCTAAGCCAAATAGGGGCTGCGTACCACGAATGGTCTCTCCTGCCAGAGGTAGTACAAGATCTGTTCTCCTACTGGGGCACGCCTCAGGTGGACCTGTTTGCCTCCAGGGAGAATGCGAAGCTGAGACTGTTCCATGCCTGCCCCCCTCAGCAGGGCTCGCTGCAGGGGGGGGATGCCTTCTCGAGGCCATGGACCCTGGGCGTCTTCTACGCCTTTCCTCCATTTCCCTTGATCCACAAGGTGCTTCTCAAGGCGAGGAGGGACAAGACACAGGTGATTCTGGTAACCCCAGACTGGCCCCGCCAGTTCTGGTATCCAGATCTCCTCAGTCTCAGCATCAGGCTCCCGAGGCAGCTTCCAGCTCGCCCGGACCTGCTCTCAGTCAATCAGGGGAAGGTATTCCATCCAGACCTTCAATCCCCGCACCTGATGGCCTGGTTCCTGAGTGGCTAGAGTTCCAGGCCCTGGGTCTTTCCGACGAGGTCCTCAACGTCGTTGAGGCATCCCATAAGGAGTCGACCAGAAAATGCTACGCCTTCAAATGGAAGAGATTTTCCATTTGGTGTCAGAGCAAGGGCCTGGACCCTTCCTCCTGTTCCTTGGCTAGCATTCTGGACTACCTGTGGTCCCTTTCTCAGCAAGGGCTTCAGTCTACGACCCTTAAGGTGCACCTGGCAGCCATCTCTGCTTACCGGGCGCGGGCCAGGAAGCAGTCGGTGGCGCAGGAGAAGGTGGTCGGGTGCTTTTCCAAAGGCCTTGATCACATATCCCCTCCGGTGCGAGAACCTCCGTGGGATCTACTGCTGGTACTGGCTAAGCTCATGGGCAGGCCATTCGAACCGATGCACAGGTGTGACATCTCTCACCTGTCGTGGAAGACAGCCTTCTTGGTAGCTATCACGTCAGCCAGAAGGATGGGAGAGCTCCAGGCGCTTTCCATCGAGTCTCCTTATCTGGTCTTCCACAGGGACAAGGTTGTCCTGTGCCCCAACCCGAAATTCCTTCCGAAGGTGGTGTTGGAGTTTCACCTTAACCAGGTGTTGACTCTGCCGGTGTTCTACCCCAGTCACACCTCGGAAGCGGAATATAGGCTTCATACTTTAGACCCTAGAAGAGCGCTCGCTTATTACAAGGAGCGGATGGCTGAAGTTCGGGGAGAGGTTCGCCAGCTGTTTGTCACCTACGCTGAAGCCACACCTGGCAGACCTGCAGCCAAGCAGACGATAAGCAGGTGGGTCACCTCCTGCATAGATCTCTGCTATAGGTTGGCGTGCATGGAGCCTCTCGGAGGGATAAGAGCTCATTCTACCTGCCATACCGCTGCATCGGTGGCTGCTTCCAGAGACATCCCTATCCAGGAAATCTGCAGGGCTGCTACCTGGAAGTCAGCACACACCTTCATCACCCACTACCACATCGACCTTGAGTCACGCCGGGATGCTGGTTTTGGGGCCTCGGTTCTCCAGTCTTTATTTCCCAAGTAGGGGTGTGTGCCTTGCCTCCCTCCTCCCATAGAACTGCTAGAGTCTGCCAGACAGTGTGGATGAACAACATATCCATGTCCTAGAAATACAGGTTACTCACCTGTAACAGGAGTTCTGGGGTATATGTGTTCATCCCACCACTCCACCCGACCTCCCGGCCGGACAGACAACCTGGCTTCCAGCGGGCTAGATCTGGCGTCATGGGGTGGAGCCGAGAGTTTTACCACCCGGGTGGGTGAGAGGAGCCAGCTTGAAGACCTTTCAGCAAGATTTAAAGTGACAAGGAACCTGCCAGACAGTGTGGATGAACAACATATACCATTCCTAGAACTCCTGTTACAGGTGAGTAACCTGTATTTACAAAGGTACCACGTTAATGTAACAATAGTCAAACAAAACAGTACAAAAACAGCAAAACATGGTTTGAAAAATGAGCATTTAACATGAAGTAAACTTTTAAGGTGCAATACGTCAGACAGTATTAAATCAGCCGGGTTGACCTTGTCACATAGTGGGGTAGGGTGAGAATAAAGGGGGAGCTGGGGTATGGAGGTAAAGGGGGCAGGAGTATGTCATCTCTTTTACAGTTTAACCCTTTGCAAGTAGTTTACTGGAACAAATTCTTTAGGAATCCGTACAGAAAATAATTCTGTGTGCAGTTGTCAGACTGGCCATTAGACTTCATCTGCTCTGGCAGCTTTTTTTTTTTGTCAACTCTGTTTTATGCCCCCTTCTCACTGGCCCAGTAGGACCTCTCTCCAGCGTGGACACTGGGATTGGCTTTCTCCCACCCTGCCCGAAATCCTCCAGCCCAACCTCCGTCCCAGGGTGCTCTCGTACCTCACCCCGACCTAACCAACCCCCTAGTTCTGAGTCCCCAAGGTGGGACTGTCAACTCTACCGGCACTCTATCTAGAATCTAGAAGGTGGCCAGAGTGAGGGTGAGAGCCGGAGGTTGGTTGGATGAATTCAGTGATGGGCATGGGTGCCGTCTGTGGGTCCTGTCTTCGCCGTGCCAGGGTTTTTTCTGTTTTTTCATGTCCCCTGGGGCACAGAGGTGCAGTGACATCCAGCGCGTGGCATGCATGCTCCTGCACCTGTGTGCAGGATGTTTGCCGACACCTCCATACCCCGTGTACATGCCCCCGTTAGCTGTGGTGCACCCAGTCTCCACTGGGAGCCACCAGAAATGCGGGATGTACTACCCTCCCTCCCCAGAAGAGAGCAGTCCATCGGACGTTCGACCCACTCCTCCCGGGCTGACCCCTGGCGACCCGAGTCCGCTCCTGAACACAGGTCACCGGCATGGAGTGAGGTGTGGTGTCCAGTGCCTCAACCCTCAGTGCCACTGAGTCAGCCCATTACTTTGGTCACTTGTCAACAACTGATATCATTATCCCAATTGTGACATTGTAACTTTCCATAGCAAAAGATTGTGATGTTACACACAGAGGACTGTGATGTCACATGTACACAAGGAGCCAGAGCAGATGAAATCTAATGGGCAGTGGTCCTGTTTTCATGTTAACGTGCAGTTATAAAGAAAATACACAAATATGTGATAGAAAAGCTAAATACAAAAACGGTACTAAAATGTATCAGTAAATGATGTTTAATAATATGGGAGTAGTTCTTAATGTTCACTAGCAGTGAGTTTCGCAGACTTTGGTCTACAACTTCAAAACAGTGGTTTCATGTAGATGTTAAACTGGAATTAGGCAGGTACTGCAATGCTTATTTCATGACATGAGGTGTTTCAAGGTGTGTCTGAAGGCCGCACAGATAGGAAGGGATTCATCTGTTAAGAACTTTGCACTTTAAGAGCATAGATTTGAAATCAACCTGCAGTACCACCTGATTGATAGCCAGTGCTGCAGTTCACAAAGCACTGATGTAACACAAGCGAAAGGAGGAAGACAAGGGGAGGAACTGTGAATATAAGAAGGGTGTGACAGGATTGGATATAACCCTGTCCCATTTGTTATGCATGGAGAGTTAAAGGCAAGGATCTAGTCTGCCCTTCCCTATTCTGTCACTCGTCTATCTCTTGCCTGTGTGATTGCGCAATCAAATTTTTCTTGTGGCACCTAGGAATCGGCCACTCCGATGGTCCCACAATTTTTCCCCTAATCGCCCATCCTTTACTTGATGTTTCTGTTCTTTCTCCCCTTGCTTCTCGGTGATTAAAAAATATATATGTGAATCTTTATTTGAAACTGAGATCCCTTGATCTGCAAATATATATAAATATATTGTTGAGATTAATGCAGACAGCTACTTGTGTTTGTTGGAAAAGTTAGCAGTTTGGAACACGGGTTTGACCTTGAGGAACCTTTTGAACTTCACAATCTGGTTGGCAGAGTTGTCAACAGTAAGCCAGCTCTGGACAGAATTTATTAATTGGTGGCACCTGTTAAGAAGTCTGGATGTACTCTTCAGGCTGGTAACTGGAAGGGCAATGACAAAGTTTTGTTACATTGTATGAAAACAGGAGATATAGCTTAACAAGAACAGGATGCAGAATTTAATTGCCAGGGAAAAACATCTTATAAAAAAGGAGCAATGTTTTGTTTAAGATAGAGGGAGATAGAGATTTTAGAGAAATGGACTCAGATGAAAGATTTTTGTTTGTACTACCTTTGTGAAGAGCTATCCTATGCATCTTTATTTTTTATTATTTTATTGTTATTGATAATAAAATGCTACTTGTGAATTTTATAACTTCTCCTGGTTTACCTATGATTCCTGACCTATGCATCTGCGAAAAAGTACAGGAGGCGATTGTGTAAAGAAGGATTAGGAAAAGCTAGGTTCCCTGAACAGATACTTCTGCTCTGTCTTCACCGTGAAGGGAGATGGGGGACTGACCACATAAAAGCAGCAGGAACACTGGGGAAGGGGGTGGACACAAGTCCATTCACAGAGGAAAGAGTCCTGAGAGGTCTTGAAAATCTGAAAGTGTATAAGGTTGTGGGGCCAGACGGTACATCCAGAGGTGCTGAGGGAGCTCAGGGAGGTATTGGCTGCACCTCTGACAGCCCTATTCAACAACTCACTGGAAACAGGAGTTATTTCGGAGGACTGGAGGAGGACAGATGTAGTCCCACTTCATAAAAGTGGCAGCAGTAAGGAGGCTGGCAACTATAGGCTGATCCGTCTAATGTCAGTGGTACGGAAGTTAGTGGATACACTATTAAAATAAATGTTAGTGGAGTATCTTGAATCCAGTGGGTTACAAGACCCGAGGCTATGTGGCTTCACGGGGGTTGGGGGTGGGGGTCATAGCAGACAACCTGATTGATTTTGTTAACTGGGTGACTGGGAACTAGATCAGGGTAGGGTGGTGGACACAGCCTACCTGACTTCAGCAAGGCCTACGACACCGTACCACATAGGCTTATAAGGAAACTGGATAGTTTGGGGGGTGGGATGGTGGCAAACTGGGTGCGGAACTGGTTGACAGATAGGCGACAGAGGATGGGGGTAAATGGCACTCATTCTTTGAGGGAAGAGTGACCAGGGATGTACCGCAGGGCTCAGTGGTGGGACCAGTTCTCTTCAATGCCTTCATAAGTGACATTGCAGAAGAGCTGTAAGGAAGGTTATATCGTTTTTGCAGATGACACCAAAATCTGCAATAGTGTAGTACTTCAGAGGGGGTGGAGAGAGTCAGTAGAGACCTGAAAAGACTGAGGAGTGGTCATCGGTATGACACCTGGGTTTCAGTGCAAAATAGTGCAGAATCATGCACCTAGGACACAGGAACCCAGGGGCAGTGTATAAAATCGCCAGGAGGAGGAGAGAGGTCTGGTTACCATTGTATCAATTGTTGGCAAGGCTCCACACGCAGTACTTTGTCCAGTTCTGGAGACCACATTTCAGGAAAGACACAGTATAGAGGCTGTTTAGAGAAAGGGAACTAAAATGATGACAAGAAACATTGCAGTAAGAAAGAAATAATGGGGCCTACTGTTAATTTCGTGTAATAAAAAGGCTATGGTTTACTGTTTCAGTTTTAAAACATTCATGGAAATTTAATTTTTGTAAATTAATTACTTTTAAATGATTAAACATTTAGGGAAACCATCATAACATTTGTGCGAGAAACACCAGAAGTTGTCTTTCCAATGTTTACTGTAGATGGACTTTCATTTGACAAGGATAGTTTGCCTTATGCTGACTGTGGAATTCAGCCTGGTATTTTGACAGTAAACACCCTAGCTGTTTGGGGATGTTAGTTTTGGTTTCACAATGCGTTTTTTGTCACAAGGCAATAATTTGATTTTACCCCAGATGTCATAGATATAGATGACTTGTGTAACAGAAGAAAAATGCACCCTAGCCATCCACATTACATGATTGTTCTCTCAATGCAGTCTTCCCAGCATTTTGGAAGCTTTGGTATCTTTCAGCAAAATAAAAACAGAGCACTGGCTCTCTTTTTTGTTGCTTGGTTTTTGGTTTCAGCATTGTATCTAGGCCAGGTGGACTCTTCCTTGCTCCTCACAGGTCCGAATCCCCCAATATGGGCATTTTCTGTAATTCCCCTGTCTCCATGACAGTAACTATGGAAAGTTTATGGGACTTTTCCCTGTTTTTATCCCACACAAATTTATTTACCCAGGGTAGCCCAACTGAAATGAAACATCTCGTTCACAGTGAGGTCCTGCTGCCACCTTATTCCACAGTTATTATGGCTGAAGTGCAGAAGGGTCACGTGACTTGCTCACGTTCCTACAACAACAAATATCTTGGCCCTAGTGGGCCTGGTGCCTTTGACACACTGTATTTCAGAAGATTTTGATGTAAGCACTATTTACACACTGCTCCTAGGTTCAGTGGAGCTGGCCTATATGATAGTGCCATTCACAAACTGGCTCATACAGCAGACCATCTCAGCTCCTTTATTTATTTATTTCAGCTTAGGAAACACCCTTTGAGCTGGAAGCTCATTTACAAAGGTTCCGTATCAGGCAGCATAGACATCACGTAACATAAATTCAGCAGTGTGGGACAGGTAAACAAATAGTGGGAAACAGCTGTTGGGGATTATTATATACAGCCATTACACTTTACATAGTCAGCATATTGTTACTAGAACAGCAGTGAATCAACAACTAATGACATACTTAAATACTGTCAAGCACCAAGAAAGGTAGGGTTGTCAGAAGTAATTAGCTTAAAAGTAAAGTAAGCAAGATGGAGCATGGGTGGAAAAAATGAGGGCCCAACGGGGCGGGAGAGGGTCTTTTGCAGGAGAGGACGTGTAAAATTATGAAAGGTAGGAGGATATTTTTTTTGTTGTTGTTCTTGACAGTGTGTGTGTGTGTGTTGGGGGGGGGTAAAAATCTGTCTGTATGGAGAGAGGGGAAACTATAAGTTCATGCATGGAGTTCGAGATTAGGTTCCAGAGAAGCAGTCATGGCTACTAGTGTTGACAAGGTGAAGCTTTATTTCCTTTTTATGGCTGTGGGCGGAGCCTACAGTCGTCTTGCTTTAGCTAGAAAAACTGGGATACCGTGGAACACGTTTTTAGTACTTTTCAGTGTATCCTTCCATAACCGCAAATCACTATGACAGTTAAATACTCCCTTCTTTTTGTTTAGAATGTTGTAGACAGAACTCCAAGCTGCTTATCAGATGGCGATTAGGAAACTGAAACAGCTTGTTAAATATTGGTTGCCTATTAAACTGGAGATTTGTTTACCCTCTTCAAAATGCAACAACTTGCACATTTAAATACTTAGCATTTAAACATTTTCTTGCTACTAGCTTCAGTTGGGCAGGTATTCTCTTTCAAGAAAGATTCATGTCTCATAAATGTCACCCTTTTTCAGCAAAGAATCTCCCAAAAAGATTTACACTGCTTTTCTAACCTCTTAAGACACTATCTGATAAGAACTATCCCAGACATAGTTTATTATATACAGCAAACACACACACACACACACACACACACACACACTGTATACACCATCCTCATGGCCACAGCATTCAAAATAAATACTGCAATCTAATATGTTATAAAATAAACTGTTTATTTCTTAATTATGTGAAACACAGTAAAGGTAGCTTTCCTTTAAATATATCTTATGCTGTATTTGGTATCCTGAATAGCACAGGGGAGATGCTACATCTCATTCTCATAGGGATCTTCATTTTACACATCTTTGCACTGTATTTACTCAGGCTGTCCCAGATTAGATACAGTATCTTGTTTTCAGTGGGGTCATGATTTTACCATTTTTATAATGTATTTTATTCAGGGTAGCATACTCCAGATGTAAAATATTGTTTTCAACATATTCTGATTTTATGTGCAACCCCAAGGGGGTGCTACCCTTAGGGCTATTACCCCTGTCTGCCCCCACAGAGGCAGGTTGAGGGGCCCAGATCCGTAGACGGGTGCCTCCACCCAGAGGTCGGGGTTAGCGCAGTTAAGACTACCACGGTTACAGCCATCTGAGCTACTGCAACCCCCCCTTCGTCCCACTAGTGACTCACACTGGGTAGCAGCAATTCTGTTCACAAGTACACTTACCCCACGGAAAATATAATCTAACTCCCTTCGGGGACCCCTGTAAAGTAAGGCACAGTTATGTTGCAATCACCAAACAGCAGTTCACCATTAACGTGGCACAATAGCCAGGATGTAGCTGTACAAAACAATCTGATTTATTCAAGGGGAAACAACAAGGACAAGGGGACTAGTTGCTTAGCTTATCACTAAATTTATCTACCTAGGGCTCTGTGCACAGGCCTATCCCTATCAGTTACTGTCCTGGGTACCCAAGCCCTAGTGGCTAGTCCAAACCGTGGCAGCTGGTAGGAGCCCTTTCACACAGAGGAAATAAAAAGTTAGTTAAACAGTCAGCAGTACAGTAATCCCATTTGGTTCCAAGGTGGCAAATCAACAGGGAACTACCCTGAATTAGTACTCACGACCTCCAGACAAGATAGGGTCCTTAGACGTTGACAGGCCTACTCTTGAGCTCCACGAGACTCCTCACACATTTATATGGCAAACTGCACCAGGCAAAAGTCCTTTAATTGCAGCAGGATTTACTTGAGCTACACAAGCCTCCACACATTTATATGGTAAACAGCAACAGGCAAAAGTCCTTAAATTGCAGCAGGATTTACTTGAGCTGCACAAGCCTCCACACATTTATATGGTAAACAGCAACAGGCAAAAGTCCTTTAATTGCAGCAGGATTTACTTGAGCTGCACAAGCCTCCACACATTTATATGATAAACAGCAACAGAGGGGTACCACACCAGGCAACTGCTTCCAATGCTCCCACAGACTCACCGTCCCTGAAATACTACAACGTCAGCTTCCACTTGTCTTCGGACTGAGCGCGATTCAGCAATTTTCTCCAGTCCTCCTTCAGGTCGAGCCTGGTGGGTAGCTGTACAAAGCACAGCCTCCTCTGACTGCCCTTGACCGGGTTTGTCCGCTGGAGCCGACAACACAAAGCGGCCGCTTCAGGCCTTCTCGCGCTTCCCGCGCGAACACTCTGCAGCGCAGAAGCACACAGCTCCTCACTTCTCACTAACCACAACGCATCTGAAGCTGGCAGCACCAAGCACTCCTTCCAGATCGGGCGCTACCCGTTGCCATTGGCTGGCTGAACATGCCGGTCATTTCCTCTAGCCTTCAGTGGTGTGAAAAAGCGCCATAGCCCATAATGCCTTTCCCAAATTACAAGCAGTCCCTCTATTGGTCAGCCGACTCTGTAGGGTCCTGAGGTACTGATTGGCCCAATTCAGCAGTTCTGGAGCAAAATGGAGGAGGCAATCAAACAGTCCTTACTGCAAAGGAAGACAGGTTAGAGCAACCACATTATCATTATTATTTTACATCATTTCATATACAATCGCATCCCCAAAGAGAACTCCCTCTGACCACTAGCGATGGCAGAAGAGTCATTCTTTCAGTGTCCAGGCGGGACTGGGCATACAACCACAATCCCCCTCCATCTTAGTTACTTACGGCTGCAACAAGCAGCCCTTAAAGAGACAGCTCACGGAGGCTATTTAAAGCGCTCACTGGCTACCCAATTAAACGGCTTTAGGCCGGTAACTAACCCAAGCACCAGGCATATCCGGAACCCCCATTTGCAAGGGGGTTACATATGCAGTGCAGCATAATATTGTGTAGATGTAGAGTCCCACTGAAAATAAGATGCAACATCTTCTATGAACTACCCAGGCTAAAAACAGTATATAGCAATCAGCAGGCATATTCTAGGAAAACACATTGTAAAAATGTGTAAAAGGAAGACCACACTGAAACTGCCTCTCAGCAGATCTGCATTGTGCAGATTCATCAGAAATAATGGGTAAAAGCATGACCACACTGGAAGTGCTATTTTAAAGGATTTGCCAGTCGAGTTTCAATATATCATATATCGCATCTCAACTGGCATATCTTGTAAAAATTCTATATTTAAAATGGTTTAAATGCTTTACCCAAATAAAATAAATGTTCCCATTGTAGTTGTCTTCCACTGCACCACCTCCACTTTGTGTTTTTTTCTCAGATGGGTCCTCCAGAACTGGATGCAGAATTCCAGGTGCAATCTCATGAATGTCTTATACAGACATTGGTCACATCCCCACCTTCTCTTGCTGTAGCTGCTTCAGCTGTGCTACAGCCCATCCTTCAGTAGGTGCAGCGAAAGCATCACATATTCTTTTCTCAGCGTTGTTGCCGCTCCTAAAAGCTCTCCACAGCCATATTGGCTGTGACCAGAGTTTGTTGGATGTGTTAATATTTGTAGTATTGGCTAGTTCATCAGGGGGGCTCCTTCTTTGTGCTTGACTATGTCACCACCATACAGCACTTGGGCTTCTCCCTCTCCCCCCAAACTGAAAGTCCCCTGGTGGGTACTGAACCAGTGCCCCCACACTGTAGCACAGTATGCTGCTGCACCTGAGGCTAGCATGAGCAGTGCCTCTTTTGAAATGGAAGAGCACCTTTGACATGTGAAGGGCCACTAAAATGATCCAGACTACAGTGAAAATCATATGAGAAAAATTGGAGAGCCTTAACATGTACTCTTTGCAGGCAAGAAGGGAGAGGGGTGACATGATAGAGACCATAAGGTTTTTGTGGGGCTGTGGTAGGGTAGATGGCCATTCCAAACTTTCCCAGCTGAATGAGAATTTGACCACAGGAGGCCATAGCCTTAAACTGGTGGTGGTGTGTGTGTGTGTGTGTGGGGGGGGTGTACATAAAACAAAAAAATCAGGCATGAGTAAATTCTTCACACAGAGAGTGGTGGATATGTGGAATAGCCTGCCTGGCACGGTGGTGAACACTGGATTCATTGCCTGGTTCAGAGCTTACTGGGATGGTTTCAAAAGGTTTATTAAAGTGGAGAAATGGAGGTGGGTGGGGATGAAGCAGCAATAGTTTCAAGGCAGGGTTTCTGAGCAGACCGGATGGATTCTGTTTCTTTATCTACTCACACTACTCAGAAAGTGAATTGTTGTCTCCATAAGTACTGTGGGGAAAGTTTCATTTAAGGAGGCACCACTTAGTTAGACAGCACAGACTGCTTAAGTGGTTAACCATGGCTGCCCACTTCCCTCCAGACACTGCCACATTACATTTGTTTGTGGCCCCATCAGATGCGATGCCAAAGCACAGCGTTTCTGTTCTTCAGTTTGCAGTAAGAGGCCTGATGTGTTCCCAGTAGAATTCTGTGAGATGTGGTTTACTTGGGACTTGAGGTATGCGGCCAGGGAGAGAAACAGTTCACCCAGTGTTTGAGAGGCAGCTGTTGATATATTTGCTTGCATCAACTCTGTGATTAACAGATACAGTTCTGGCAGTCAGTCTAGCATCTGGAGACCTTTTGGTCCTTGCCTCAGAAAATGCCTTTTTATTGTCTTGGACCATCATATTTTGCAAACAGTAGTCTTTTGGCTTAAGTGAGTGTAAAGAGGTGCTGGCACTGTTGTGACATAGCTTTGCGATATTTGTTACAAGAACGAAGAACAAAGAGTACTTCTTTTCTCGCACGTCACATGTTTTTAAGGACACAATTGGGAAATGCAGTTTAAACCGAAAGTACGCCTTCAGCCGTAGAAACTGTCAGGAAGTCCCGTAAACCGATCATCCTGATTGAATCCTGATGTTCTCCATTTAGTTTGTGGTATTTTTTTGCACACAAAATCTACCATCACACAGCCTCCCAGCCCGATAACCCTGTACCCCATCAGCAAGTAATTACGGGGGGGGGGGCATGAGTGTGAATAATGTCAACAACAGCTCTCCAAATCAGATAGAGTATTATGTCCAGACCAGATGGGCCAGTGGTCTTTTCTGCTGTTATTGTCTATGTATTCATGCTACCTGGACCCTGACAGCAACCTCCATGGCTTGCGCACTCTTGTGGGGCCTTAAAGACAGAGCTATGAATCCAGCACTGTCTTGACAGTGCCCTGCCATCTCCCAGCCCTCAGAGTTACATTTCTTTCCTGATCTTTTCGCCCCCCAAGCCAGAGACTCCAGCGCTGAAGGCCTCTGTTTCTCTCACCCTTGGACTACAACTGTCTGCAGCTGCTCTGCCTCTACTTCACAGGAGGCAGTAAAACACCAGAATTACCAGCTTCCCTCCTCCCCTTACTGCAGTATGGAACAGAAATCCCATTGGTTACCCTTCTTGGACTACACAGAACCTAGGGAGGGTACCCCACCCCTAGAGCAGATAGCAGGTACACCTTAACATTGCAGAAGTCTATGTGCTAATGGTGGAGATTACCACTAAGCTTCAGAAAGCATCAATTTCACAAAAAGGTTGCTGTATTTATTTTTTTTTTTGCTTTCTTTTATTGTACTTGTTTAGGTCTTGTCAGTACTATTATATTTATTTCTTTTCCATGGCGAAGTGATAAATTCATATAGTATAACGTGTGTGAATATTTGCCCTCTAGATTCTGTGGGTTCATGCATTTTATTTTTATTTTACTTTGGTATCTTCGTTACTGTGTGACGTCTTGTATTGCATTGTACTATATGTGTATTGTGCTGCACAACGTCTTGTCTATGGTGCCTTGCGGTGTTTGTTGTCGTCACTGTGTAAAAATGAAAAGATTCAATAAACTGTTATTTTTAAGAAAAAAGTTCCCACTCCTGTGCCATGCTCGCCATGAAAAAAATGTAATATCTTGGTCCAGTGTTGTGCTGTGTACCATCAGAATCATGGTAACAGCTGGCCCAGTGGTGTGGATGACTGCGGCACTGCAAGGGCCTTGACTCCTGCCACGCTGGTGACCCGTGCTCAGCAACGAACAGAGTTGCTGGAGGTCGACAGGGAAGGGAGTGGATCATGTGCTTGACAGCTGCTCTCTTCTTCCAGGATGGGGGGGGGTCTGCACACTCTGTCAAATGACTGCCACCTGGTGGATGCCAAGTGGCAGTGCAGGTTGAAGAGGGCAGAAGAAGGGAGGACTGCGAGGCTCCATGCCATGAGCGTGTTCCTGCATGGGGAAGGGACCCAAATTACAGAGGAAAAATGATGGCAGGACAGATGTAAATGACACCTGCCCGCCGATCCCTGCCCGTTTGCACCTCCGGACCACTGGAGGCCAATTATTGGACATGTGACTTTGGAGAGGGGAGGACACCGCTCTCCCTCTTGATCCCTTCATTGGGGGCAATCCCTGGGGGTATCAGGCTCCAGTTGGGTACCAGGAAGGTGTAGGACGGTGGGCTTCAGCAGGGCAGAGCTGAGGGGAGCCCAGCCTGTCCTGGCTGAGGAGAATAAACAATGGATGGAAATCCTAATACAGCCACACAGTGAATCTAGCAGGTGCATTCCACAGGTAACCTCAGTGGAAGAGATTTTTAAAAACTGTGAGTGGTGACCAGCTTTTATGATGCAAGTCATTAATTACAAAGTTATCTGTAAAAGCTGCTTTAGCAATATCTGAGAAAACTACAATTATGCTGAGCATGATGCTGCTTTAATAGACCTATAACAGGAAATAGTAAAAAAAAAAAAAAAAAACTAGAGGAAACTAAAGTAACTGTGAATGTAATAGTTTCAGACTTAGGAGCGGCTTGCTCTTTAAACCTTCTTCAGTATATGATTAGGCTGCTGTACATGTATGTTAATCAGAGACCAACATAAGGCTGATAGAATGTTTACAGTCACTCAGAAAGCTCAGTTTCTTATATACTTTTTATAGTAATATTGAACACTTAAAACTGTCGGGTATAGGGATAAAGCAAATAGCGCGGATCTCAGTGATTTCCTCAAGTGGAGGCAGTATAGCGCAGTGGTTTAAGGCTCTGAGCTGCAAATCTGGAGACCTCAGTTTGAATCCCACAGCCCCCACTTGCATACTGTATGATCCTGAGCAAGTCACTTAACTTCCCTGTGCTCCCAGGCTGCACCTGTAAACAAGCTTTCAGTTTAGTGTGTCTCACCTGGTTAAACAATAGGAAAAAAAAAGTCTATGAAGCCCTTCAGTCTGGTTTTAGGAAAGAGCATAGCGCAGAGACTGCCCTTGTTCGGGTACAAAATGACCCCCTAATGGTGAGAGATTGAAAGGCTCGTACCATCTTGGTACTTCTCGATCTCTCAGCAGCTTTTGACACTGTGGACCATGGAGTGCTTTTGGAGACCCTGTGGTTCCTTTGTGGACTGTCGGGTACAGTCCTAAGTTGTTTTCAGTCTTTCCTCGCAGGCAGATCTCGGAGGGTGGTCACTGGAATTTATTCCTCTGATGCCCTCCATCTGTCCTGTGGGGTGCCGCAGGGCTCCATATTGGTGCCCATGTTGTTCGCAGTGTACATGCTTCCATTGGGAGATATCATCAGGTGATACGGCTTGAGTTGTCACTGCTATGCAGATGATGCTCAACTGTATATGTCCTTTGTGCCTGGACGTGTTGATGTGGCCTCTGTGCTAAATGATTGCCTCTCTGAGATCAAAGACTGGATGGGCTCCAGCTGGCTGAGACTGAATCCGGATAAGACTGAGGTCTGGGGGTGGGTCGGGGGGTTGGACATATGTCTGGCCTGTGGCTTGACGGTGTCCAGCTCACGCCCTCAGATTGGATGCGGAACCTGGGTGTTATTTTTGATGATGGCTTGACCCTTAAATCTCAGGTATTACCCGTGGTCAAATCCTCATTTTACCATCTGAGGAATATCGCCTGGGTAAAACACCTGGTTCCCTCGTGCGACCTTCCAACACTGGTTCATGCCTTCATCACTACAAATCTTGACTACTGTAATGCCCTCTACCTGGGGCTATCTGGGGTTGATAACCGCCACTTGCAGCTGGTGCAGAACGCTGCAGCCATGCTATTGACAGGTACCTCCAGGTCCAGTCATATAACGCCTGTGCTCTGTGGACTGTACTGGCTGCCTGTTTAGTGGTGGATCACCTATAAGGTAGGCTTGCTTATCTTTAAAGCCCTACATGAACAGGGACCTGACTACCTGAAAGATCTCCTGACTCCCTACACCCCTAATCGCCCTCTTCGATCCGCCGACGAGGGATTGCTAGAGATTACCAGTGTTCGTCTTAAAACATCTGGAGCTCGTGCATTTTCATTTGCAGCACCAACTCTGTGGAATTCTCTACCGCGTTGGTTGAGAGAAAGCCTGACCGTCAGTAGTTTTAAATCTTTGTTGAAAACTTATTTATTTTCATAGGCCTTCTCAGACTGAATGATTTTTAATATGTGTATTGCTCTGTTTTAAATATGTTGTTAAAATTTGTGCAGCACCTTGATACTGAAAGGCGCTTTATAAATAAAGTATGATGTGATTTGATGATGTCACCAGAAAATTGCAGTGATAAGGCTAGAATTTAACCACACAAGACTGCTATAAGCATCAGATCAGTGGCAGAATAGTTGAGGCAGTTTTACTAGTGATGTTTTTTTTTGTTTTGTTTTTTTTGCCACGTTTTTAGAAAACTCTATATTTGGACCATATTTACTAGTTGATGTTGATGGCCATTTGTAATACAGATATCTAGCGAAGAGGTGAAGAGGGCCGCAGATGACAAATGTTTAAGAGAAAAAAAATTCTCTGTCTGAAAGTGCAAGTCCTAAATCAGCTAAACAAAACCCCAGAAAACCTAGCACATGAACTTTTGTACAGTTTCTTTATTATTATTGTGCTTTAACCACCCCCAGCTCTGCCTCAGTTTACCCAATAGCTGGTAATGTTAAAGCCCTAATAACCATTAACAACAGCCTGCAATGTTCAAGGTGCAGTAGCCATTACCAACAGCCTGTGGTCTTCCATGGCAACCCCTGCCCTCCCTTACTCCCCCAGCATGGGTTGGAGGCCCAGTTTTCTTAGAAATCCTCATCTGTAGACGGTTGAGGCTTCATGGTGCAAAGCCTGAAATACCCACATTAATCTAATCAGGGCAGAGGGGAGTTTTACATGTTTGCTCCCTGAGTCCACCCTCCTCTTGCAGTGCCTCATGCAGTCTCTTCTGGCTTCTGCACCTGAAGTGGCAGAGCCAGGGCCTGCCTCTCACAGTAGAGCTGACTCCCGGCGCACCACAAGTGGTTGCTGTGGCAGCAGGTGAAGGTGCCTTCCTCTCGGCTTGGATGCACTATCATGGACTGCTCTGTTTCCAGCCCTGGCTGAAGGCACTTGACTTCGCTCTCGAACCCTGCTGGTGCACGTCGCTTTTTCTGGGTACTGTGTAACACCTTGCAGGTTCTTTTATGACGGATTTGGGGCTTTTAAAATTCCAGTGAATGATTTATTTACAAGTGGCAGTGGTAGCCGACCAGAGGGAGGTACATTATCTTCATAACAATGAGAATACGGAATCTTTCACGAATCAATCTTCTCCACAGAGCTTCACTCTAGTCTTAGGGCCAGAGGCACCAGGACCCACAGGAGTTCAAACTTGTGGGTCTGGACTGCACCATCAAGTATGGTGCTGTGCAGACCACCAGCATAAATAATGGTGTCAACCTCAACTGCTCCAGTCCCTCCCCCCGCGCCCCCTCCCCATCAGAAGTACACCTCATCGGGGCACCAACTGATATTCAGTTTCGCCTGTTTAGGCCGCTTAGTTTCTAGTTGGTTTTATTTTTATAATATGTTGTTTTCTTCTTGGCACTGAGTAGTTATTTAGCTGTTCTTGGCACTGTCATAGTTTTCGTCCTAGATCTACAAGTTTCTCTCAGCCCTACCTCATTTGATCAGTTTGTTCACTGACCGTTATGTCAAATAGGGTGTCTGTAAGGCCAGTTGCCTCAGAAATGAGTCTGTTTCAGACCACCACTCCTCTCTGGGCGAGTGTCTGTATACCAGGCAGTCTCATGCCTATTTGGGATAGCAGTCCATTACTTGATGTGCTCAGTTGTAAGCCCTTTGAACCAGTGGCTACCTGTGGCATGCAATACTTCTACTGGTAGACAGTGTTTCTTGCGGCTATAAAATCTGTGTGCAGAGTTTCTGAAACACTATTCCCATGTTTTTATAGTACCACTGGGGTATCCAAGGAGGAGGGTTATTTGTGGGAGGGAGGACAACTTGCCCAGGATGTTAGGTTGGGGGTTGAGGTAGTACAATACAGGCAGACTTGATGGACCATTGGTCTCTTTCTGCTGACAGATTGTATGTTTCATAAATGCAGGCTTTAGTAATGGATACGCTGTTCATAGTTTTCCACAAGGATAAAGTGGCACTCTGTACCCAGCCTAAATTTCTGCCACAGGTGGTGTCGGACTTATTTTTTCCAGCAATCTTTAGCGCTTGTAACCCAAGCTGGAGAACCCAGAAGTGGTGCTGCACTCTCTCGATGTTAGAAGGATCCATAGTCTATACATTGAAAGAACCAGGAACTGCAGACAGTACCCTCAACTGCTTATCTCCTTTGATCCCAACCTAAAGGGTGTTCCTTTTTCCAAGCGGTGCTCACCTAACTGGATTGTCAGTGGAGTTCACCACTGCTACACGCTAGCAGAAGAGCAATTTGAGGAGTGCGTCAGAGCTCATTCTACCAGAGTAATCGCTATCTTGGTGGCTGTGCTCCTTTTGGTCTGTATTTGTGAGATTACTTGCCTACTGCCTGGAGTTGTTTCCATCCTTTCACAAAGCACTATGCTTTGGTCATCTGCTGCAGAACACATGCAGGGTTTTTTTTTTTTTTTTTAGTTGTTTAACTAGGAGTAGCACACTAAGCTGAAAGCTTTTTTACAGGTGCAACCTGGGAGAACAGGGAAGTTAAGTGACTTGCTCAGGGTCACACAGTATGTAAGAGGAAGCTGTGGAATTCAAACCCAGGTCTGGTCTATTACCAAATTTGCAGCTCAGAGCCTTAAACCACTGCGCTATACTGCCTCCTGACTGGCTGGCTGTGTTGCAAGGCCTCCTGTCATTGTGAGTCTGAGGTCTCCAGGCTCCCTAGTTTAGGGACTTTTTCTAATTTCTTGTTAGTCGAGACCAAAGAGTGGCACACAGAGGAGAAGGATATAAAAAGAGCAGCTGTTTTGAAATATACCCCCCCCCAATAATTAATGTCTGGTGTGATAGTAGATTTGGTCATGCCCACAAAAATAATGAAAAACAAGTAGGATTTTTTTCATTTGCATTTTATAAAGCTTTTTAAAGATGCAGGCAATGAGCTGCTGAATGTCTAAGAGGAAGTGTACTGCGCGTCCATGCTGATGATTTGGGTTGCCTGTGTGAGTCCAGATTCCATCCTTCTGGGGGTGGCATCACTTTTCTTCCTTGGGGATAGGTGATATGCCCATTATAGAATGAGGGAGTGCTCCTGACCAATCAGAGCACTCCTTACCTCTGCGAGTGAGGCACTCGTTCTGTAAAATGTGACTCGCGAGAAGCTGCCCTGGAAAGAGGCACGTTTGTCGCAGGGTTTTTAAAATTTAATTATATTATTGATTGAGCTCGATGGATAATATATTAATACTGCCACAACCACTCTTTTGGTTGTAAAAGTGATCTCACTTACATCCTTAGGATATCACCTTTGGCTCGCGGTTCTCATACCCTAGGAATGCACATGTATTAACATAAACAACAGCAGTGACCCCTACAGCAAGGCCAGAAGATGAGAGACACATAAGTTGGTGCCTGTGGTGGCTGGTTGCATTTTGAAGAACCCATTAGATAAAGGAGGGACACATTGGGATGTGAACACAACATTTACTGGGCATGAGCGTGTCAAAGTTGGGGGGGGGCAAGGATGAGATGTCTATTGAGGCACTGTTTTCGGCGCCAGTAAAGACTGAACCTTAGGACTTCCCTTACATGGTCCATATTGTGCCACATCTTGCCCAGATATGTAGGCTCTGCAGAGGGGAACACTGCAGAGTACATGTTTGGTTAGGTGTGACAAGGGGGTTTACAACTCAGAGTACTTACTGGTGTCAGGGTTTGGTTAGGTGGTGGGTGCTAAGGATTAAGTAGAAGGGCATCACGTGGGAGAAAATATATCAACAAAGGTCTTTCAGTTATTGCAGACTATTGTCAAAATGAGTTACAAAAAGTTAAATGAATCAAGCGTTCTGCACAGTTGCATTCCAGAACTGAAGGCTTGTTGGTGGATTTTTTTTAACTGATTTTACCTATTTTGGCAAACTGGCATCCTGACTGGAGTGCACTTCACTGTACTACTGTTCCGCAGTTTCGTCTACAGCACACTCTTTTGGATAGGCAGAATATTGGATTCTAAGGCAGAATACAAAATTTAGATTTTTGGTATTTTGTCTCTCTCCTGATTATTTTCTTAATATCTACCTTGTATTTATTGTGGTTGTGGTGGAGGTTGAACAATCTAGTGAGTTGGCACCACAGTGAGCACAACTTTCAGCTTTTGAGAAGTGGGCTCCAGCAATCTGCTAGCCTCGTCAACAGCAAGAAAGGTTCAAAGTCAGCCTGATAATGCATTTCAAAAGCAGAACTGAAACCCTTAGAAATGGCACGTGCAGAATTGTCAGGAACTTCCTCTGGGTTGGTGGTGTGTGTCGGGGGGAGGGGAGCTTTAATAATAATATTATGATAAAGCGCATCAAAACTCCAGCTGTCTGCAGCCTTCTTGAAACAAACTAGTTTGAGGACAGAGGGTTACAGTGATGCCTCAACATGCCCAAAATATGTGGTGACCAGTGCAATACTGAAGATACTGGTAGCAGAGAGTCTCAGAGCCCAAGCAACGGCATGGCAGGCTAACATTTCACTAGATTGTCTGTCACTTTATACAGTTCATAAACTGCAGTGCAGAAAGACTGCTAAAAGAGCCCCTGATGACTTTGAAAAAAAGAAATGTAATACTGAGACAAAAATCAACCTATGTTTAATAATTTTTTCTGTAATTCTTATCCTCATTTCTGTATTACTTGTTACATATGCATAAAAAGAAGATGTCTGCCCTGTCTGTTCTAGCCGATTGCCTATACCTGACATCAGCTGTTACTGGGTATATCTTCTGCTGCATTTTTACAAGGTGTGCCTACAGGTGTGTGCTAACAGATTACTGCTGTAATCTTCGGATTCAAATTGTCTTTTGCAAGGTATATCTTCTGTTACTACTTTATTTTTCTCTGTAGCAAAGTGTTTCTTACAGGGTATATCCTCTGTGAAATTATTACAGGTGGTGCTTACATTTTTGTGACTTTTTATCATTAGGCGAAGCAAAATTACTGTTTGCCCCTATTTTATTGATTTATTTTTGCTGAAAATGTTTTTTTGTCTCAGAGGTGTTGCAGTTTCCTTCTCACAATGTCAGTGTCAGTGTCAGTGGCTTAGCAGGTAGCACACTTGCCTCTGAGGCTGGGAGATCAGAGGGCTGTGGGTTCAGTTCCCACATCTGGCACTTGGATTAATATCCCAGTACTGGCACTGTAGTGCAGTATGAGAGGGGTGCTGCACTTCTGAGGTGCTGTCTTTTGGATGAGACGTTAAACCAAGGTCCCATCTGCCTGGATTGGTGGTAGTTCAGGTGGATGTTAAAGATCCCATGGCACTTAATCGAAAAAAGAGTAGGGGAATTTCCCCGGTGTCCTGGACAAATTTCCCTCATTCACTAAAAATACCACCAACAACTTAAACTGGTTCAAGGTCAGCTGGCATTCATCTGTATCCCCTTCCCCCGGGTCGTGCCTGAAAATAGGCAGGATTTGTCTAGTGCACTTACTCTGTCAACAATAAATAATAAAATAAAATAAATAAGACAGGGAGAGTGAGAAAGCAGCCACAGCTTGCTTGAATCAAGGAGGTTATTTTCTAGACTACACTGAACTGAAGTATTACTTTTTGGACCTGTGTAAGTAACTAGTATTGATTCTGTTTTTGGGGTGGACTTTTCTTAGTTTTAACTTTAATTTGCCAGGGAGGAACTGTAGCTGGGAGATATTTGCAGTCAATTGTGACTAGACCTGTTACTTAGCCTTTGTGAAATAGGTGTCTGAAAGGAAGAAGGCACTCCCAGGGTGAGAGGTTAGAGTTGTAGGTGATTGTTTCTGGACAGCATAGGGTATACTCACCCACCCATCCCTCACCCCACCTGCCCCCAGCGCATAACTTTCCTTTATAGCAGGGGCTCTGACATCACTTCCTCAAAACTGCTAACAACGTAAACATGTTCATATCCTTAAAGGCACAGCACACTGAATAGGGGTAGAGACACACACAAGCACGCACACACTAAAGCAAGAACAAAAACCAAAAAAGCATCTGTAACTGGAAGGGACACAGACATGTGGGGAGTGAGCACTGCTTGTGGAGCAGCTGTCTTCTGGGAGACGTTCTGGAAACTTCCTTGCTGCCTTATTTGCAGGCATCTCTCTGGTCTCAGGGAGGAGGTTGTTCATCTCCATACTGACCTAGCAAGGATTCGGGGAAACCTGCTTCCCAACCCAGGCCACCGCCACTACCTCAGAGGTTGCCAAGAAAGAGAAGTGGTTGGACCACGGTGGGCTCAGGAAGTGTGAAGGTGGTGGAACAGAGGTGCATCCTCTAGTTGTGCCCCTCCACAGTTCATTCACCACTCTGGCGAAGCATGGTTCCTCTATGGAGACACCTGCAGTGGAGACCAAGGAGGATGCTGGGAACCCCACAATGGAGACCCACAGGAGGGTGGCCCAGGACCTCACAGGGATGGAAACAACTCCTGATGGGGGACTCAGTTGTTGGGGGGAGTAGAACTGGGGGAGGGAGGGGAAAGGGAGGTAAGGTGCCTGCCCGTTGCCAAGGCTCGGAGGGACAGGAATAGAATCCTCAGGATTGTGGGAACAGCGGCAAGGGGAAGGGAGCTGGATATCATTATCCACCTAGGGATGAGTGACCTGGCTGAGAATAGGATCAGAGTGGTGCAACAGGAGTTTGTGGAGTTGGGGAGGGGCCTTAGACAAGTAGCACACATGGTAACTTTCTTGGAAGTGCTACCTGTCTATGGCATGGGTGAGGCTAGGGCACTCTGTATCGTGGGATTCAATGAATGGTTGAAAAGCTGGTGCAGAGCTCAGGGATTTAGCTTCATTGGGGCCTGGGGCTCCACGTGAAGGGATGCAGGCCTATGCAGGTGTGGCGGTCTGCATCTATCCTGGAGGGGAACCAGGATCCTAGGTGATAGGTTTAAATGCTTCAGTGGCAAGCCTTTAAACTAGCCAAGGGGGGAGGCACTGAAGAGGAGAAGGGAAATCCTAGCCCCCTCCAAAAAATCAGGGTAATCAGTGAGGTAAACACCAAAATAGAGCAGTTGATAGGGAGAAGGGCAGGGGTAAATGGAGAAGAAGACAAAGGCAGTAGGGACAGGGATGGGGCAAAAAAATATAAAGCCATAAAAATGGAGGGTAATGAGTACCAGTGCCTGTAGTCTAGGTAAAAAGCTCCCTGAAATGGTAGCCTTGATGGAAGAGGGATGCCCGGATATTGTCGCAGTCACAGAAACATGGTACACAGAGAACCATGACTGGGATGTCAACATACCAAGGTACACAATCTATAGGAGGGATAGGGAGGGAAGAAGAGGAGGAGGAGGAGAAGTAGTTCTCTATGTAAGGGAAGGGATAAAAACAGAACTAAAGGGTAAACAGGGAGGAGAGGAGGACATATTGCTCATGGGGGACCTGAATATGCCAGATGTTGACTGGACCACATTTGCTGCAGCCACATCTAAGAGCAGGGCCATTCTCGATGCCCTAACAGGGGGCATGCCTCAGACAGCTAGTTTTGGAACCCACTCGGGAGAGAGCAGTCTTAGACCTGGTACTCTCAAATGGGGATGGAGAGATGATCTTGAAGTGGGTAGCCATCTGGGAACAAGTGACCACCAAACAGTGTGGTTCATGATAAACTTACTGTAGAGTCAAGTCACACAAAAGTGAAGGTACTGGACTTCAGGAGGGCTGATTTTGTCAAAATGGGAGAGTGCCTCAAAAATGCACTAGCAAACAGGCAAGAAGGTGGGGCAGAGCAACAATGGGGAAACATCAAAACCGCCATCACAGAGGCATCAAGTCTTTGTATGAAGCAAAGAAATCAAAACAAAAGAAAAAAACACTGTGGTTCTCAAAAGAGGGAAAAAAGATAGCACTCAGGAAGTATAAGGAAACAGAAGGAGCAGGACAGAGACTATACCAGTTAAAGTAGAAGGAAGCAGGTAAGACAGTCAGAATAGCAAAGGCGCAAACTGAGGAAAAGACAGCCAACTTGGTTAAGAAGGTGGATAAAACCTTTTATAGGTACATTAGGGAGCAAAGAAAGACTGAGGCAGGGATACTGAGGCTGAACAAAGAGGAAGGTGGTAGGGCAGAGAGCGACAGTGAAAAAGCAGGGATACTGAATGAATACTTCTGCTCAGTATTCACAATGGGAAAGCAGGGGGAAATACCTAATCCGGTCAATAGAAGTAATCTGGATAGTGGGGCTGATATTAGTCCTTTCACAGAAGAAAGTGTTCTGAAAGAACTCTTACAACTGAAGGTGGACAAAGCAATGGGACCTGATGGGATTCACCCCAGAATTTTACAAGAACTAAGGGAAGAACTAGTAACACCGCTGACTACCCTTTTTAATAAATCATGGGAGGATGGGGTGGTACCTGAGGATTGGAGGAGGGCGAATGTGATTTCCCTTCACAAAAGTGGGAGCAAGACAGAGGCAGGAAACTACAGACCTGTCAGTTTGACCTTAGTGGTAGGGAAAATGATGTAATCACTTCTGAAGGAAAGAATTGTTGCGTGCCTAGAGGCCAGTGGGGCAGAGGACCCAAGGCAGCATGGATTCACAGAGGGAAGGTCATGTCAGACAAATCTAATTGATTTCTTTGACAGGGTGACCAAAGCAGTAGACCAGGGAGGGGCTGTGGACATGGCCTACCGTACTTTAGCAAGGCATTTGACACAGTCCCGCACAAAAGATTAATAAACACATTAGCCAGCCTGGGAGTGGGTCCTAGGGTTTTAGCCTGTTTAAAACACTAGTTGGACAACAGGACACAGTGGGTAATAATAAATGGAGTCCACAGTGAAGATAGGAGGGTTACTAGTGGAGTACCTCAGGGTTCAGTACTGGGACCAGTCCTTTTTAAAGTCTTTATAAGTGACATTGCAGAGGGACTGGAAGGGAAAGTATGTCTCTTTGCAGATGACACAAAGATCTGTAACAAGGTTGATACACAAGGTGGGGTGGAAAGGATGAAAAGGGACTTGGCATGGTTGGAGGAATGGTCAAATGTATGGCAGCTTAGATTCAGTGCAAAGAAGTGCAAAGTAATGCACCTGGAAACAGAAAACCCAGGGGAGGAGTACATAATGGGGGATGGGATACTGACAACAACAAAAATGGAAAGGGACCTGGGGTAGTCATATCAGATGACCTAAAGGTTGGCCAGCAATGTGAGAAGGCAGTAAGGAGGGCTGAGGGGATACTGGGATGCATAGGGAGAGGCATCACCAGTAGAGAACAGGAAGTTGTTGGCCCTCTGTACAGACAGTTGGTAAGACCACATCTGGAGTACTGTGTACAGTTCTGGAGACCCCATCTCCGCATAGACATAGACAGGGCGGAGGCTGTTCAGAGGAGGGCAACCAAAATGATGCAGGATCTGCATCAGAAGACATATGAAGAAAGAATAAAGTAACTAAAGATGTATAACCTCGAGGAAAGGAGGGTGAGGGGGGATATGATAGAAATGTTCAAATACCTCAAGGGAATCAACAAAGTCCAAGAGGGTAGCATCTTTCAGAAAAAAAAGGTTGCAAAAACAATGGGGCACAATTTGAAGATAGAGGGGGGACGGCTCAGAGGTAATGTGAGGAAGTATTTCTTCACAGAGAGGGTTGTGCCTACATGAAACAGCCTTCTTGAGGAGATCGTAGAGTCAAAAACAGTGGAGGAATTCAAGAATGCATGGGACAGACATAAGGCAGTTCTAGTGGGGGGTAGGAGGAAGTAGGCTGTTGGTTAACTAGGATCTGCAGCTTATCTGTTAGGTAGGGAAATAGGCAGACTAGGCGGGCCAAGTGGTCCTTATCTGCCATCAAATTCTATGTTTCTATCACACATCCTAATCTGTTTCTGTCGAGATAATAGGAATGCCATAAACAGTGGATTAGGATGTCAGGTGTAGACAAGAAGCCAGAGTGGAGAAAGTTTAAGGGCCAGTTTCATGAGACTGTCCTTAGTAGTAAAGGAAAATGGGGAAAGAATTACAGAAAATACATGAAATATAAATAGAAATGTGTCTAAAGCTTACATTTTTTGGTATCAGGGCCTCTTTAAGGCAAGCCAGTTTCAAGGAAAACAAGAAGCTCTCAGTTCCTCTGGTGTTCAGAAAAGTTGCATAAACCTTTTTTTTATTGATTTAAAATTTGAGGACCAGGAAAGGTTCACTGAACTGAGGCTCATTTCCAAGTGATTCATGGTCAGATGATGGTCTTGATACGGAGATTTCTTCAGGGCCGTTGGACATCACCATCACCGGGGAGGACTGGGTTCACTCTAGGAGACATGTACAGTCCACTCTCCTCACCTGGGGGTTCCCCCAGTGGGCACTGATTGGGTTACCCCAAGGATGTAGAAACACACTTTGTTGACAGATCTGCTAGGCCCTTCCGTTGAGCAAGGCCCCTTGTGCAGTTCAGTAGCCCAGACTGAGGCCCTCGAGACCTGAAGTCTCAACCCTCACTAGATGGGCCTCATCGCTTCTTAGAGAGGGCACCCTCGTTCTTAGGCCCTGAGAAGCCATTAACATGTGACCAGTACCGGGCCTTTTTTGGTGCCTTAGGTGCCATAGGGAGTCGGCCTGGTCTCAATAAAGGCTCTTTTCTCTGGTATCAAAGATATCTGGAGGTGGTGCCTCATCTCCATTTATGTCCTTCTCAGAGAACAATGAATCATCTGCCCACCTTTCTTCAGATGCTGAGTATGCTTTGTACCAGTGATTCTTGGTGGAGATGCACCTGGACTTACATACTTTTACTAGTCTCTATCTAGTGGCCCTGCTGTTAGGACTCCTCAGAGTTCCCGATCTCAACACTTCTGTCATTCTTCCATGGTCTAGAGCCTTTGAGGAGGCATCCATGGCAATGTGGATGTGGGCCTTCTCCAACCCAGCCATCCCCAGGGGCCTACTCACATAGTACTGCACACCCTCAGGGACTGCTGGTGATGTACCTCACCCTTCCTTGAGGCTTGAAGTTCTGCAGACCCCATCAGGATCACGACCCCTTGCAAGCGGCTGATCTCCAGAGCCATAGTCCACTCAGACAGTCGCTCTTAGGAGGAAGGCTTTGTCCTTGGCATACACCCTGCAGAGAGAAAGAGAGATAGGCAGTCCGTTGACATTTCTGCCGGGGGTCTTGAGGTAGCCCAGCACCAGTCAAAGACATTATACGATGCTAGTGAGATGCCCGCCAGGTTGGGAGGAACTGCAGTCTGTATCAGGCGGATAGCATGGCTTTGCCTCTCATGACTAGCATCTTTGGCAGTTCCACGGGGCTCATTTATTTTCCCCTAGTGTCAGATGTGAACTGTATGGGAACTCTCCTGCTCTTGTGCCATAGAAGCCTCCCCCCCTCCCCCTGGCCAGTTTTGAGTCTTCCCAGACGTGTAAGGAGCCCCTGCCCTCAGGTGTTATCACCATTCAGAGGGCTAGGGTGTCTTTTATCCTCAGGATGAGCCAGCTCCTCCCTCAGACAGAAGCGACAGGTTGGCACTTGGACCCGTAACTTGGAATCAGTGGTGAAGACTGATTCTTGAAAGATATGAAAGTTACATACTTAGTATAACTGTTGATCTTTCAGAATATCCTCACCATTGATTACCTAACCTGCCCACCATCCCCCACTTTAGCAGGGCTAGGGCCTCCGGGGAACTCATCTTGCTAGTGCTTGCCAGCACCCCTTAGTACCAGGGCATGGCAGTATAGCCTAGAGGTTAGAGTAATGAGCTATGAATGAGCTTGATACATCCAGCAGAACAGACTTGGGGTTGAGTCTCACAACCTCCACTTGCATACTATGTGACTCTCAGCAAGTCACTTAACCGCCCAGTGCTCCCAGGTGACCCCTGAAAACAGGCACTTGGGGGGATTACCAGAAGGCAGTCCTTACTCAGGCGAAATCTAAACTAGACTCCTTACCTGACTCTCAAGTCAAACAGGAGCTAGCAGATTTTGTCCGTTCTGCTCATTCTGCCAGTCGCCACATTTTATGGGCGACATGCGATACAGTGGACACTGCCGGGCGAAGCTCCGCTTTTGCCGTAAGTCTACAGTGTCATGCTTGGCTCCGCATGTCAGGTTTGGTCCCGGAGGTGCAATCCGCCATTCTAGAGGCACCTTTCAGGGGGTCGGTGCTTTTCGGGTGTGATGTCAAAGACATCATCACCGACTTGCAAGAGAAGGGGACGGCCCTGAAATTCGTGGATTCCATGTACTGTCCCCATCCCCAGCAGCACTGTCCTTTTCGCAGACGGACTCGGCCACAAGCGAAACCCCAAGGAAGGCGGGCCACTAAACGTCGGGCCCCAGCAGCTGCCAGGCCCCCTTCGCCCAAAAAAGCAGTGGGTGCCTCAGCTGCAGCACTGCCCCACACCACCTGACTCCTTCCCTCTCCCACCGCCTCCGGATCCACCGGAGGAACGAGTAGGAGGGAGATTTTCCCTCCACCTTCCGGGTTGGGAGAGGATAACCATGGATTCTTGGGTGCTCCAGCTTATAGCGGAAAGGCACTCCATAGAGTTTCTTCAGAAACCACCCTGCCACCCTCCTCCGAAGTCGTCATACCCCAGCGACCATCTCCCCTTGGTCCAGGAAGAAATCTCGGCCCTTCTCACAAAGCAGGCTATAGAACCTGTCCCCCTTCACCTACAAGGGACAGGTTACTATTCTCATTTCTTCCTGGTCCCAAAGAAGATGGGAGATCTCATACCCAGTCTAGATCTCAGCTCCTTGAACCTTTATGTGGAATACAAAAGGTTCAGGATGCTCTCTCTGCAGAGCCTTCTGCCCCTTCTTTGGCCAGGTCAATGGCTTTGTGCACTGGATATGCAGGATGCCTATCTGCACATTCCTATTCTCCTTTCTCACCACAAGTATCTTCATTTTGCGTTTCAGGGGGACCACTACCAATTCAGGGTGCTCCCATTTGGTCTTTCCTCGGCGCCCCGAGTATTTACCAAATACCTGGCTGTGGTAGCGGCCCACCTGCGTACAGTGGGAGTACAGGTGTTCCCCTACCTGGACGACTGGCTCCTGGCAGCCTCATCCAGGGAGAAACTCCTGCATTTTCTCTCCCTCACCCAGCAGGTTTTTACTGGCCTGGGTATTACCATCATCCATTCCAAGTCCCATCTAGACCCTCCCAGAGCTACAGTTCATCGGGCTATCTTCGATCTGACGGTGAGCAAGGCCTTCCTGCCTCAGACAGGCGGCCTCTCTTCAATCCCAGATTTCCCTGCTATCAGAAAGCAGGAGGGTTCTGGCGGTGAGGTCCTCTGTCTTCTGGGGCTCATGGCGCCGCTATTCTGACGGTCCCCGAGCTCGACTCCACATGAGGATCTCTCAGTGGACTCTAGCCTCCCAGTAGGATCAACTTAGATGACCTAGATCAACTAGTTCTGATCTCCTAGCCGATGGCACAGGACTTGCAATGGTGGATGGTTCGAGAGAACCTGTTTCGGGGGGGGGTCCCCTTCTTTCATCCTCCTCCCTCCCAGACTCTGACCACGGACGCATCAGGCGAAGGTTGGGGAGCCCATCTGGGCCCTCATCGGACCCAGGGCTTATGGTCCAGACTGGAACTAGCTCTCCACATCAATGTGCTCGAGTTTCGAGCTGTGCTGTATGCTCTCCAAGCCCTTCACCAATATATTCTTCCCAGCCACCTAGCCGTCCAGGCGGACAACATGTGCGTGGTGTGGTACATAACAAGCAGGGAGGAACTCGTTCCTACCCTGTATTCAGGGAAGCTATGAGGGTTTGGGATTGGGCAACTCATCACAACCTTCACCTCACGGCGATTCATGTTCCAGGAGTTGACAACACCCTGGCAGACAAACTAAGCCGCTCCTCTGCTTGGGCACATGAGTGGGAATTGGATCAAAAGGTGCTCGACGATATCTTTCTGCTTTGGGGGACTCCGCAGGTAGACCTCTTTGCCTCCCCCCAAAATGCAAAACTTCCCAGATTTTGCTCGCTTGTTTCAAAGCGAGGCGCTTTCCAGAGCGACGCTCTGTCTCTAGACTGGAAGGACAGATTCATCTGTGCCTTTCCCCCAGTTCCTCTGATCCCAAGAGTTTTGCAGATGCTATCCAGAGAAGGAGTGAGAATGATTCTGATCGCTCCTTTCTGACCCAGGCAAATCTGGTTCTGTCTTCGACAGCAATATTCAGAGGTTCCTCCTCTTCCTCTTCCTTTATCTCAAGGTTTGCTGACCCAGGATCAGGGGATCCAGGTCTCAAGTCCCTTCAACTTCATGCATGGCTCCTGCAGACCTAGCCCAATCCCGTTTTGGCGTCTCTCCAAAAGTGGCGGAGATTTTGGTGGATGCTAGAAAACCCTTCACTAGGTCCACTTATGCCATGAAGTGGAAGAGATTCTCTATTTGGGCCGCCTCTAGGAACGTGGAGCCATTCTCCTATTCAGTGGCTGTTCTGCTGGAATACTTACGTCATCTCTTCGACCTGGGTCTCAGCCATTCCTCCATGAAGGTGCACATAGCTGCTGTCTCAGCCTACCATGCTCCTTTCGCAGATAAATATTTTGCCCAACTGGAGGTCTCTTAAGACCTTTCTCAGAGGGGTCCTTCATCTGAGGCCCCCCCATCTGAACTCCTGCTCCCCCTTGGGACTTGAACTTTGTTCTCGAGAAACTTACTCTTCCTCCCTTTGAACCTGCTGTTTCTGCGGATCTGAAGTTTTTATCGTGGAAGATGCTCTTCTTGGTGGCCATCACTTCGGCTCGAAGAATTTCCGAGCTCCAGGCCTTTATGTGTAAAATTCCCTATTTGATTTTTCACAAAGAATGAGTTGCTCTTCGCACGAATCCTAAGTTTCCACCTAAAGTAGTAGCAGAGTCTACCTTAAATCAGTCCATAGAGTTACCTGCCTTTTTCACGCAGTACTCCAACCAAGGGGAATATTTACGCCATATCATGGATGTTCACAGGATTCTAAGATACTACCCCAACAGGACAAAGGATCTCAGAAAGACTGATCAGTTGTTCATCTCTTTTGCTTACAAAAGGGAAGGCTGTGCTGTTTCCAAGCATTGCCTGTTGAAATGGTTGGCTCATTGCATCACTTTCTGTTATGACAAGTACAACAAGACCCTTCCGGGTCAAGTCAGAGGTCACTCCACCTGAGGAGTGGCGGCCTCTGGCTTGTTTCAAGAATGTGTCTGCGGCAGACATCTGCGCTGCCACCACCTGGACTTCTGTCCATACCTTTACAAAACACTACAGTTTGGACATTGCCTCTCGCCGTAGAGCAGGCTTTCGGCTAGCTGTTTTGCAAGGCCTCCTGTCTTGAGGCTTGCACGGCTACTGCTATCTTCTTGAGTAGTTTCCTCCTCCCGGTGCCTTTTATTTGTTCCAGACTGCTTGGGATTCAGTCCTATATGTAATTACCTACTGCAAGAGCCCTCTCGAAGTAAGATAGTACAGTTACATAAGAATTTACCGTAACACTAGATCTTCGAGAGAGGCTCTTCTTGAGTGTCTCATCCTCTCCATCCCCTAGGCTTTTTCAGCTCCTTTTCCATTGGGGAAATATACGCTTCTCTCTAGTCCGCCTCTTTCGGCCCGTGGCGGGAAAGAACTGGAAGGCGGGCATCGAGGACCGCCCCTTTATACCGACGTCGCTTGACGCCGGTCACCTGATGTGGGGGTGGTCCCTTGCCAGGAAATGCTAGCTAGAAATATTTCCATGGGGTCCTGCCACCCGCTGGCATCAGTTCTATATGTAATTACATACTGCAAGAGCCTCTCTCGAAGATCTACTGTTACGGTAAGTTCTAACGTAACTGTACTGTCTTAGGACCCATCCTAAGTTTCCCCCTAAGGTTGTTTCAGAATTCCATTTGAACCAACCTTTGGTCCTACCTACTTACTTTGCGAACGTCCAAAATGAAGGAGAGCATACGCTTCATTCTTTAGATGTCAAAAGAGCTCTGAGTTTCTATTTAGAAAGAACAAAACAAATTCACAAAGCTCAACAACTGTTTGTTTACTTCAGCGAGACCCGGCTGGGTCAACCTGTCGCTATCAGATGCATTTCAGCATGGCTGGTGGCATGCCTTCGCCACTGTTATTCAATGGCACAGGTTAAGCTGGAGGGCAGAGTGTATGCTCACTCTACTAGAGCAGTCATGGCATCCCTGGCAGAAATCTGCAAGCAGATATTTGTAATGAGGCTACCTGGAGCTCTGCATACTTTCATCAAGCACTATGTCCTGGATGTCCATGCTAGGCGACATCTTTCGTTTGGCAGAACCATCCTTAATGGACTTCTGTCCTAAATTTGTGAGCTCTTGGTCTCTCCTGCTGCCCTCTCAGGGGATTATTAGCTCGGTACTCTGCCATTAGTGTGAATGAGTGGTGGAGACTTTATGTCCAGGAAAATATGGAAATTACATACCCACTGTAATTCTTGATCTTCTTGGATGAAGTCTCCACCACTCGTTCACACTCCCACCCACCATCCCCTGAGCTCACCTCTGTTGCTGGTCTTCAGTCCCTCAGTCTTTAGGCTGTGAAGACTTCTTTGTTGACCCTTCTTATACGGATCATCTGGACTATCTTATGTCCAGTTTTTGTTAGGCTATCCTTCTAGGTTAGTTACGCTGCACCTCCTTGGGAAACAGGTACTGAGGTGGTTAGAGGGTCGACGCCGAGATAGTCATTGCTGCATGAGCAGAGGCTCGCAGCGCTGCTCCTCGTGGCTCCATCTCAGGCGCCGGCCCTCCTGCAAAAAGTTTGCTCCCGTTGGGTCCTAGTGCCTCTGGTGTAGATCCCATCAATGTGAATGAGTGGTGGAGACTTCGTCCAAGAAGATCAAGAATTACGGTAGGTACGTAATTTCCATTTCTAACCCCAGTAATACTCAGGTATTCATAACTTTCTGCACCAAGCCTGAAGGGTTGAACTGCCTGGAGTGATGAAACATATGCAAATGATGGAATCATCTGCACGTGACACTTTTCAAATGCTGCCCTGTAGTAACTGTTAGTGTTCTAAACCTCTTCAGATTTAACACTTCGCCTGAACAGTTTGGTCGCTCGGAGTGTCGCTTTTCATCTGAAGTGAAAACCTATAAAAACTTATAAATATTGTTTTATTTTTCATTTGGTGCTTTATATTAAGTGTTTAGTTTAACTTGGTTTTTGTGGTCAATTTGTTTTTTTTTCTCGGTTCCTCTCAGTTCAGTATAACCGGGAAGAAACCGAGCTAGTTCCTTGATTTTAAGCCTATTACTGTTAAGGATAGCGTTTATCTGTGTTTTATTTTTACTGTTTACCTACATTTTTGTAACCGCCTTTTTCGGTTACTGAACTGCTAATACCGGTTCCAGAATCTTTTTTGGTTCGGCTTACCCGGTTCCTTTTCAGTTCCAGAACTGACCAAAAAAAACCCGAAATTGTTGTTATTTTAAATTGCCTTTTTGCGGTTCTCTGTTTCTGGTTAAAATGACAGAAAAACCTAAGAAAAAGACTGGTCTGCCCGGCTTTAAAAACTGTACTCAATGTGGGGATGTTTTTGCGAAAGTAGATAAGCACACTATGTGTGTGGCTTGTCTGGGGTATGAACGTCTGAAGGAGGATTGTCAGATCTGCCTGACTTTCTCTGAAAAAACTGTTGAAAAACGCCTAGAACGGCTAAAAAAGAAGCTCCCCAAGGGTCCCACTGGCTCTGACCAGCTGATACCCTCTACTACTGTGGTTGAACCCACAAATATTGCAAATTCCACCCTTGATGCGGGTGATAATAATATAAAGAGGGGTTCTAGGAGCGTGGATATGTTGTTCGTCCATACTGTCTGGCATTGTCCCCTTCCCCTTTAAATCTTGCTGGAAGTCTTCAAGCTGGTTCCTCCCACCCACCCGAGTGGTAAATACCTCGGCTCCGCCCCATGACGCCAGATCTTCCTTTCTGCTAGAAGATACAGGTTTCCTCGTGCTACCTTGCAGCAACAGAGGCCCTGGAGTCAAATCAACGGTTTTTGCCGCACTTACTTGCCTTAAAACTCGTAAGAGTGTACGATTCAAATCTGAACGCTTTGGATATGGAGGACAAGTCATGCCCCGGGTTTCGCCGGTGTCCTTGTAGACAAAAAATGTCACGCACCGATCCTCACCTCTCGTGCGTATACTGCCTCGGTGCCGTGCATGATACCTCGGCGTGCACCATCTTTTCGGCCTTCCATCCCACCATTCTGGGGGACCGTAAGGTGCACCTTAAGCTGGGGAGACCGGAGCTTCATAATCCACCAGTGAAATTGAAGGAGGCCAGGTGGGCGGTTTCTGCAGCTGCGGGATCCGCCGAGCAGCTCAAGCAAATGGCGGCCTTCGAGAAAGAAGCTGCCCAAGCTTCAGCCAACCAAAGCTTCTTCGTGCCACTCAGCTTGGGCTCCACCTTCATGGGATCCTTCCAGGAGTTGTGCCAGTCTCTCCCTACTAAGGGTGAGGGGCTCACACTCCTCCTGATCCAAGAAGAAGTATAAGGATCCTAAACCATCTTCTTCTACCCAAAGAAGACGCTCATGGGGCCGAGAGCTGTCCGACTCTCAGGAGCAAGGGGTCTCGACCACGGTCGAGATCGCCTCCTCAGCTGACGGCTTTTTCGGTCCTTCTGTCAGGCCAGGGCACCAAAGCCGAGGACATGGCTGAACCGGCAGAGATTTCTCTCGACCTGATCGAGCTGCTGTTGACGACTCTCTGGAGAGGACGCCTGTTCTCTCCTTCTTGGACGAGGAGACCCGTCCTTCGGGCACCCCGATCGAGGGACAAGAACCGGAACCCCGGTTCTCACCGAACTCGGTTTCTCCCGACTGACAGACCCAATACCGTCAGTCTCGATCGAGGAGTAGGACCCCGTCGGTTGGTAGACCAATGAAGGGCCACAAACACTCCCGAAAGAGGCGCCGCCACCGTTTCTCATCCTCGGACAAGGAGAGACTTAGATGGAAGCTTCGTCGACGTTATGAGAACCTTGTGTGGCAGCAACTTCTTTTAACAGGTCAAAATCCAGCTGCCCCGGCAGTACCGGCCATTACTTGGCCTCAGCCTCTTCGGCCGACACCGATTCCCTCGGTGCCGAGGACTCCGGTTCTCCCTCGGGTTGGTCCGCTGCGCATTTCGGCTCGGCCTATTACAGGCTGCCCACCAGTTTTGGTGGAACCACCACCAAAACAGCCTCAAGGAGGGGTTCCTTCTAATGAGGACCAACCGACTTCGGGCCTGCCCCACAGGCTGTCCATCTCGGTTACTCCTGATCGCCCTAGGCGCATCAAAGGGGATTTAGGGTGGAGACCTTTGTATCTGGACTCCTCGGATTCGGATACCACCAGCCTTCACTCTCATGATGAGCTGTCTGTGTCAGGCATGGAGGAAGGGCCCTCTTCCTTCCAGGGCATCCTTCAACTCATTTCAGAGTCCACAGGTATGCCTCTGCAGCTCATTTAGAAGAAAGCAGAATATTCTCTCATGGATATTCTCAAGAAGGGGTATACTCTGCCGGAGGCCTTCTCAGTGGCTGAAGCCATAGTTGGCCTGGCTCTGGAACTTTGGTAGCGTCCAGTCTCTTGCTTCGCTCCCTCTGCCCACATGGCCCGCAAGTACGCGGTGCCCATGGGGTCCTTGGTGGGCTTCACTGAGCACCCCTCGGCGGAAAGCCTTGTGACTGCCTGAGTGTTTAGGTGAACGGGCAGCTCTTCAGATACTGACCGCCCTCTGTACAAGGAGTCCAAACTTACGGACCACTCGGCCCGGAAGGTCTGCGCGGCATCATCCTTAGGCCTTCGTCAGGCTAGCTCAGCAGTGATCATGGCACACTTCTCTCACGCCCTTTTGGGGTTGCTTGGTGAAGTCCTCCCTCATCTCCCAGCAGACATGCAGACCACGGTCAAGCAGGTCCAGGACCAGGGCTGGGCTGTTGCTTCAACAGCAGCTCCAGATGCCTCTGGACATTGATGTTTCCTGTGCCCACTCACTTGCTGCTGCGGTCGCCTCTCGCCGCAGGGCTTGGCTGAGGTTATCCTCCTTTCTGGTGGATACCCAGCACAAGTTAGCTGACGTGCCCTTCCTTGGCACCGACCTCTTCTGTCTGGGAGTGGCAGGTCACCTTCAGCACATTGAGCAGTCTAATGCCACCTTAGATGCCACCTCTGCTAAAGGTTCTTTGGGCAAGAACCAGCAGAAGCACAAGAAGAAGTCCTTTCGGCATTCTTCCCCTGTGGTCAGACAGCCCTCCTTCCAGGGAGGTCAGCAACAGCAGCAGGCTCAAGCTTGGCGCCTTAGGCCCAAGCAAGGTCTTCAACAGCCCTGCAAAGGAGGTCGCGATGCTGGTCCAGGTACTTCCTCCTCCTCCAAGCCTGTACAGTGACGGGTCGGGGTGGCCTCCCCGCACCCGTCACATCAGTCTGGGCCTCCCGTGAAATGAGCTCACTCCCGCCTTTCTGCCTGGTCTGGTATCACTTTGGATAGGTGGGTTCTGGAAGTGGTCAGGCAGGGTGTGCCCCTAGAGTTCGAGCAGTACCCCCCCCCCAGCCGAGCCCGTGCCCCATGGGAGGAAAGGATGTCATTTGGCACTCAGTCGGCCCTTTGGGACGACATCGCTCAGCTCCTCCTCAAGGAGGCAGTTGCTCCAGTGCCGGATCCTCCATAAGACCCAGGCTTCGTCTCAAGGTATTTCCTTGTGCCCAAGCGGACGGGGGGGGGGGGTTGGCACCCCATCCTAGATCTCCACATCCTGAATCGGCATCTCAGGTCTCGCACCTTCCGGATGGTAACTCTGAACCAGATCATACCATCTCTGGAACGAAACGTGGTTCTGTACACTCGATCTTCAGGACGCATTCTGCCACGTCCCAATCCGTCCATCCCATCAGCAGTTCCTTTGCTTCAGGGTCACAGGGACCCTGTACGAGTTCAGAGCCATGCCGTTCAGCCTGTCATCGGCCCCAAGGGTCTTCACCAAATGCATCGCAGTGGTGGCAGACCATCTATGGCGTCAAGGGGTTCGAATTTACTCCTATCTAGACGACTGGCTCTTGACGGATTCCTCCCTTCAGGAGGTGGAGAGGTCCAGGGACCTGACCCTCTGAACCTGCTCCCACCTGGGCCTTCTAATCAACGAGGCCAAGTCAGAACTCGTGCCTTCTCAGGTGATGGGCTTCATTGGGACAGAGCTTGACTCTTGTCAAGCCAGAGCTCGGCTCCTGGTGGACAGGGCGGAGGTTCTTTCCTCCTTTGCCCAATCATTTCTGGTTAGGCATTTGCGCCCTGCCGGGGACTTTCTGCGCTTCCTGGGTTACATGGCGGCATGCTCCTTGGTGGTCCGAGGGGCAAGACTGCACATGCGCCCCCTTCAGTGGGGGCTGGCCACGCAGTGGTCTCAGCGTCAGGGTCTCTTAGATCAGCTGGTCACAGTCACCCAGAGGATGTGGGACACTCTCCAATGGTGGACCGTCCCGAGTCACTTGCAGGAAGGTATCCCGTTTGTCCGCCCCGAGTCGACGGTTATCCTTACGACTGATGCCTCTCTCACGGGCTAGGGAGCCCACATGGGGGACAACAGAGTTCACGGGTTCTGGACCCCCGAGGAGTTCCAATGCCACATCAATCTGCTGGAGCTCAGAGCAGTCAGACTGGCCCTGTCAGCTTTCGCTCCTCAGCTCCTGGATCAAGTGGTTCAAGTCCAGATGGACAATACCACAACCATATACTACCTGAACAAATAGGGCAGCACGCACTCCCGTCTGCTGTGCAAGGAGGCGCTCTGGATCTGGACCTTCATCAGCCGGCTGGAAGCAAATCTCCTAGCCATCCATGTGGCAGGAGTCTCGAACCAACTGGCGGATGCTGTCAGCCACATAGGCCAGACATCCCATGAGTGGTCTCTCCATCTAGAGGTAACTTACGATGTGTTCTCCCATTGGGGCAAACCGTTGGTGGACCTGTTTGCCTCCAGGGAGAACACCAAGCTGAGGCTGTACCATGCCCGCCCCCCTCAGCAGGGTTCACTGCAGGGGGATGCCTTCTCGAGGCCGTGGACCCCAGGCCTCCTCTATGCCTTCCTTCCATTTCCCTTGATCCACAAGGTGTTACTCAAGGTGAGGAGGGACAAGGCGAAGGTGATCCTGGTGGCCCCAGATTGGCCACGCCAGTTCTGGTATCCAGATCTCCTCAGCCTCAGCTGCAGGGCCCCGGAGTGGCTTTGTACATGCCCGGACCTGATATCGTTGAACCAGGGCAAAATCTTCCACTGGGACCTTCAATCCCTGCACCTTGCAGCCTGGTTCCTAGCGGCTAGAGTTCCAGGCTTTGGGTCTTTCTGAAGATGTCTACACCGTGGTGGAAGCATCTTGAAAAGAATCGACCAGGAAATGTTATGCCTTCAAATGGAAAAGATTTTCCATTTGGTGTCAGGGAAAGAGCCTGGACCCCTTATCCTGCTCTGTGGCTAACATTCTAGACTACCTTTGGTCCCTCTCCAAAGGGGGTCTTCAGTCATCGACCCTTAGGGTGCACCTGACAGCCATTTCTGCTTACCGGGCATGGGCCGGTCAGCCAATGTTGGCACAGGAGACAGTGATAGAGCATTTTTTCAAAGGCCTGAGTCACATATCCCCTCCGATGCGTGAACCTCCACCTCCATGAGATCTCTTGCTGGTTTTGGCAAAGCTCATGGGCAAGCCATTCAAATCCATGCACAAGTGTGAGCTCTCACACTTGTGATGGAAGACTGCCTTCCTGGTGGCTATCACGTCAGTCAGAAGGACAGGGGAGCTTCAGGCACTTTCAGTAGACTCCCCTTATCTGGTCTTTCACAAGGACAAAGTTGTCCTGCGCCCCAACCCGAAATTCCTTCCGAAGGTGGTGTCAGAGTTTCACCTTAACCAGGTGTTGACTCTGCCGGTATATTACCCTAACTACACCTCGGATGCCGAGTACAGGCTCCATACTCTGGACCTCAGGCATGCTCACTCCTACTATAAGGAGAGGATGGCGGAAATTCGGGGAGAGGTTCGCCTGCTGTTTGTCACCTTCGGTGAAGCCGCTTCTGGCAGACCTGCAGCCAAACGGACCATTGCAAGGTGGATTACATCATGCATAGGTCCGTGCTATGAGGTGGCGGGCAAGGAGCCTCCCAGAGGGATAAGAGCTTATTCTACCCACCATACTGCTGCATCAGTGGCTGCTTCCAGGGACATCTCTATCCAGAAAATCTGCCAGACTGCTACCTGGATGTCAGCAAACACCTTCATCACCCACTACCACATCGAACTTGAGTCACGCCGGGATGCTGGTTTTGGGGTCTCAGTTCTCCAGTTTCTGTTGTATAAGTAGGGAGTGTGCACTTTGCCTCCCTCTTCCCAGAGAACTGCTAGGAGTCTGCCAAAGAGTGTGGATGAGCAACATATCCACAATTCTGGAAAAACAGCTTACTCACCTGTAACAGTTGTTCTAGGAGTGGTATATGTTGTTCATCTACACGGCTCCACTCGACCTCCCCAGTTGTGATGCACATACCTGACTTCCAGCGAGCTAAGATCTGGCGTCATGTGACGGAACAGAGAGTTATAACACCCGGGTGAGTGAGAGGAGCCAGCTTGAAGACTTCCGGCAAGATTAAAGTGGAAGGGGACATGCCAAAGGGTGTGGATGAACAAAATATACCACTCCTAGAACTACTGTTACAGGTGAGTAACCTGTTTTTAGTTCATCTTGGCCAGGGGCAGAGTTATTTTTGAGGGGTGATACTGCCTTTTTTATTTCTTCTGGCTTGATTTCCCAGTAACAATCTTTTATAGGTTCAGAAGTTCCAAGATACGTACAGTATTTTGATCTTTTGAAAATATTGACCCAAAATAAGAGTAAAACGTATTTGTTATATCCTCCGTAGAACTTTTATGTGTATTATTTATAGAGATAGTGTTTATAGAATTATCACTATCTTATTAGAATTAAAGAAAAAAATGCCTTAGTGTTTCCTTTTATAGCCTTGAATGAGGGAAAGGTCTTTGTCGGAGTTGGAGGGGGTGGAGCAAAGGGGCTACAGCCCTCCTTTTGAGCCCTTCGGGGTTAGGAGAGGAGTCGCAGTGCCGAACCCACGTTCTCTCCCTCGTCTCCTTCAAGAGAGTCCTTGTTGGGGGGGGTTGGAGTCCGCCTTTCTGGTCACATGCGGCCCCAGTCTCCTCACAGGGAGTTTCCCCTTCAGGGCTCAGTCCTGACTGCTTCAGGCTGGTTGAGCGGCCATTGACTGAATTGACGTGCAGATCCCCTCGTCGTCCAGGATCACCTGCTAGGTCTCACTGCCCTGGCAGAGGCGGCTCACTTAAAGTGAAAGTTGTCTCCCCCTCGCCTCTGCGCCCGGACCCTTTCCTCCCAGGCCATGTGGGTTCTTCAGGGACCTTGACCTAGAAACAGTTCAGAGCTCAGGCTGCAGAGTTCCCCAGATACGTTAGGGCCATGGATGATCAGGTCTTCCACCTGTCTCCCCCATTGCAGCCAGAGTCTAAATCCTCAGGTTCTTCGGCCTCCTTATCTTCCTCCATTGAGGAAGAGGATGCTTCTGCTCATCTGTCCTCTGACACTGATCAGCGTATTAGCGCTTGTTTGTGAGGTGGTCAGAGACATTCACCTGTCCCATATAGCAAGACGCAACATAAGCGGATGACGAGCACCTTCCTGGGTGAATACAGTGCGGATCACTTGGTGCTCCTTCTTGTCCCATACCTTTCTAGGCAGCATCATACCGCACCTGGCAGATTGAGTCCACCCCAGTTCTAGCCCCTCTGGACTGCCAGTGCAGGTATTACGCACTCTCAGGGGTCTCTAGGTACCCTGCCTCACCCCTCAGCGGGAATGACTCTACTGGACACCCTTCGGGCATAGATGCCCAGCCCTCAGACTGACCCCAGATGCGGACTCTGCAGAGTTCGACCACTTGGGGTGGAGAGTGTTCTCGGCGTGGGTCATGCTGTGAATTGCTTCTCATCAGGCATACCACACTGCCTACAACAGGCATCTGTGGGTGATGCTGGGTCAGCTGCGTGCATCGCTGCCTGATTCAGAGGCAACCAGGCAGGCCACCGCCCTCTCTGCTCAGGCCCTGGAGCTAGCAAGGCACCAGGCAAGGGTATCTTGTGATGCCAATGAGGTAGCTTTACAGCTAGTGGGGACTTTGATCTGCATCAGGGACGGCATGGTTTCATCTGTCAAGGTTATCACCCTGGCCCAATGCAGGGTGCTTGCCTCCGCGTTCTGGGGACCCATCTTTTCTCCCACAGGGCGAGGTGGGATTTGCAGGGTGACTTCTTCTCCCAAGGAATGGGAGACCCCTCGCCCTGATCAGTCACAGGCCTAACTGTCCTGGAGTTGGTGTCCTCCTTGAGCGGTCCTCCCCCACAAGAGGCTGGGGACTTCTGTTCCTCAGGGAAGTGCTGAACCCCTTTGGGGTCTCAGTAGTCACCTAGACAGTGATGAATGGTGAAGATTGACGCAAGGAAGATATGAAAATTATGCATTACCATAATTCTTGATCTTCTGTGTATCTTCACCATTCATCACTGGCACCTCCCACCTTCCTTCAGAAGGCCTCAGTCCCTGGGAGATGCCTCCTCCCTGTTTGCCCTCCTCCTCCTCCTCGAGGCCAGTGGTGGGCAAGGTTCCTCTGTGGCCTTCATGTCCTCTGTTTCCTTTGTAAGACGGTGGCGGGCCCAATGGGAGGGGAGGGCATGTATGGCTTCTTGTCCTAGCTTTGAGAGGACTCCCGGTGGGTCCATTTCCTCTCATCCTGTGGGATCTCTCTCTCTCTCTCTCTGGGATTGGTCCGGATCCGGCAGTTCGGGACCAACTCCAGGTGGTGGGGGTCTCCTAGGGGTGGGGGGAGGAAATGGGGCTGGTGGGGACTCCCCCCTCCTTTTTTGTCTCCTTCTTCATAACACTTTGTCCTTCTCCTTCCTTATAAAGAAGGGTCTTTTCGATTGGACAGGATCCTCCCTGAACCCTGTGAGTTCTAAATTTGAGAAGCTGTAGCTGGGGAGGTCCATCCTGGAGGTGGTTTTTCCCACCCAGGGTGAAAGGGAAGAAGGGGGGAGGGACCTTCTCTGCACTTCCAATATAAGAAAGCACTTTGGGACTTGCCCCCCTTGTGAGCTGCATTGGGGCCAATATGCTTGAATCTATATTCCTCGGCTGCTTCAACCTGCCTGGGTTGCACTGTTCTGCCTCTAGAAGGTTACATCTCCACCCAGAACCACAGAACTTTCAGATTGCAGTGCAGGGAGAGTGGATCCCTCTCTTCCTTCTCCCTTCTCCCATCTTTCATTATTTTCTCTCTCTCTTTCTCTGCTGTTGTCTTTCATCTCCTCTCCTGTCTTCTGAGTAGCCGTCCAGGGGCTGGGGCTAAAAGTCCATACCCCCAGGTCTTCCTCCTCCTCCTCTGCCCTCTGGCCAACTTACTCTTTTTTCAGTTTTATATCTGTCCCTATCCTGTCCCTCGGGCTCCCTTGCTCTGCCCTTGGTTTTCTCTAGCCATCTTTTTTTCCCCTCTCTCTCCGGCGAGCAGAACTGGGGTGGAGGAGGAGCCAACATCTTAATGGCCAACTTGCGAGCACCACGTTGCATGTTGGTCTTGGGGGCAGCACCGTATGCAGCGTTGACTCATCCCCCTTGAGGGGAAACAAGTTCCTGCAGGGTACTGTGCCTCCGGCCGACACCCAAACAGTGATGAATGGTGAAGATTCACAGGAAGATCAATAATTATGGTAGGTGTATAATTTTCATTTTTAGAAGTGGTGTATGATACACATCCACAGAACCCATCCGGTCTTCCCTGGCAGGTGGCACAGATTCAGTTTCCAGCATGCAAGATCTGGTGTCATGAGGCGGAGTTGGGGGATACATCCACCCAGGTGGTGGGAGGAGCTTAGCTTAAAGATGTCCGGCCAATCATCACCTTCCAGTAGAACTGCCTGTCATGAAGGCATAGATCAGGAAGCACATGAAAACCAGCAGCAGTTATAAAATTTGCAAGTACTATTTTATTATTATCAATAACAGTAAAATAAAAAAATAAAAATGGTTCAGTATAACTATTTACAAAGGCAGTACAAACTGAGAAAACAAGTCCTTCATCTGAGGGTATCTCTAATTCCAAGTTTCAGTCTCAGTCTCTCACACTCTAGCAGAAGTATTACTGCACTTTTTCTAAGTCTTAGCCTGGGAACTCATTAAGAGACATCAAGTTTTTCTCACAAAATGTATCAGAATTGTTGTCAGTTTCTTTGCAGGTGCAATAAATAGAGCATAGTGACCCAGAACTGACCTCCTTTTGACAGCTCTGCAAAGAGTTTGCAAATAAGCCTGAGAGGAGCTCAGACTGATCTCGGGTTAATCCCCTTTTAATAGCTTTTTGCAATCATTTCAACAGTACAGTATAACTATATACAGATTCAAACAAAGGGATCCCAGTATCACTTACAGTCTCACACAATGATTCACATATGTAACCCTCCCCCCCCACCAGCCACTTGTTTAACTAGTAAGCACACCTCCCATTGCTTTTCCTGTCTAGGGGAAAAGAGAGGGGTGGGGGTACAAAGCAGTTGCACAGAAACACAAAGTGTGTACAGGACACAAACAGACCTATACCAAAACCCAGGTCCTGAGTTGAGAAACTGTTGAGGGCAATACTAGGTTTGCACTTCTGACAGGGGTACCCAATAAATTCGCACAGGAAGCAGTAACTAGATTGTCCATACCAGGCTGGGATTCTAAAGTGTGGCTTTATTCCAAAACAGTTGGTACACAAAAGCAAAGATGGACCCCCAAGGGTTTACACTTTGAGGCACAAGGCAAATGCAGAACACATCTGTAGAAAACAGAAACTCGAACTTCCCATATAGCATAGGATTAGACATCTGGAAATGTGGCAATAGCCATGATGAAACACACAAAATTCTCCTGGAAGTGGCACTAGGCCATGACTTAGAACAGTTCCCATATGGCATAGGATTTACAGAAAGGAATGTGGCACACTGGCCACGATGGAGCACTCTAGGGCTCAAGACTAGCAAAACCCTCATACTAGGGGTAAACTTATCTTCAGGCATTGGCCACATGCGCTGAAAAAAAGAGGTGCCCTTACAGAACCCGAAGTGCTGAACTGGTCATTCCAGATGGGGGGGTTGCCCACCTTTTGCTTCCTTGTCCATACCGAGCCATTCTTTCAGAGTTACACCTCAACAGATAATGAACAGTAGAAATTATGATTTCTTCAAATGTTTAGCACATTTTAACATTAGAAAACACCACAAGGGGTGTAAAATTAAAGTTCTGAACAAAGTGCCTAGTCACACCTGGGACATCCACTGTTGTCAGCAAACTTTAAAACAATCTTCTTGAGAAAAGTCTCACAGAAATGGGTGAATGGGTCTCTTTGTCAGAGTGTCACCCCACAGAAAACAAGGCAGGTACATATCCTGGGTAACTCTCAGACAGAATCTACTCATGGTTGTACACCAGAGGCAGCTTCAAAATGTTTTAGATTGGAATAGGGATTGCCCCTCAAAGCCTCTGCAGTCCCCTGCATCCCACTGGGGATGAGGGCATCAGGAAATCCTGGAGACGGTTTCCACCACTTCACAAGTCAGGCAAAAGAGATTCTCAGACTAGGATGAGAAAAACAGACTCTCCTCACTACTCCACTGCTCACTGTCTGAGCACTGGAACTCAACTCCCCCTGGAATTCCAAAACTCCCCACACTCGCAGAAAGCTGTATGGCTTATGAGACTGCGAGAGTTCTAAATGTCATCACCTCTCTGCTGTCAGCTGAGGCCAAGCAAGCAGAGAGGGACTAGGTGAATATCTATTTAATTAGCTAGCCATCAGCTGCCGTCCCTACCTGGTGCTGACAGTGATGGGATTCTAGTAACCCCAGGAACCAGGGGGTTTACAACATATATTTTTATAACCGCAGAAATGCAAGAGGAAGCAAAGACAGAAACAAGTGACGACAGAGAGACAGTGAGAGGCAAAGAATCACAAGACCATCAGAGTGATCAGTCAGTTTCTAGGGCTCACAAGAACATTTGGTTGCGCAACCAGACAGACAAGAGACAGAAAAGGAGAGGATAGAGCAGATTCTTGCGTTTAACTCTTACTGCATAACAAATGGGACAGGGCCTTATTCAACCCTGTCACACTGCCAGAGTGTGGATGTGTGCCGTATACCACTCCTAGAACTACAGTTACAGGTGAATAAACTTTTTTTTTAGTTTCAGCCCTTTCCATCACAGCAGCCTTGGCAGTAACAGACCTAGCAGGGGCAGTTGAGCTTGGTGCCCTAAGACAAAGTTCCCACATCAGGGTCCCAAAAAGGGCAGGGATAGTGGTAGTTGTGCCCCTCCAGCAGCAGCGGCCAGAGCCCCCTCCAAAGCTGCCCAGTGATGAGTCAGTGGTGTCCACCTCCCATCCGTCCAGTCTCTGCTTCAGCTCCCTGTGGGGAGGCCAGTTTTGCCACTTCTGGCATCACTGGTCCGTAATTACCTCAGAGAAATGGGTCCTAGATGCAGTGCACAGGGGGTTGCCTCTCAACTTCGAGGCTCTCCTGCCTTACCGACCCCACGCTCTAAGGGAGTCTTGGTGTCACAGGATGCTGTCCGCCCTCAGGGAGGACATGGCCCAGCACCTCGCCAAAGGGGCCATAGCCCGTGTTCAGGTACTTACCGGTCCTGAAATGGATGGCAGGGCTGGTGCCCAATGATAGATCTTCACGATCTGTATCAGTTTTTCAGGAAGCACAAGTTCAGGATAGTCACACTGAACCAAAATATGCCATCTTTAGAGCAGGACATATGGTTCTGCTTCCTAGACCTCCAGGACATGTTCTTCCATATTCCAGTCTGTCCTAGATGGGGTTCTCTTATCAGTTCCAGGTCATGCCTTTCAGCCTCTTCTTGGTGTCCAGGGTCTTCACCAATCCATGACAGTGGTGGCAGCCTTTCTGTGACGCAAGGGGTTCAAGGTGTATAACTACCCGAGCGACTAGTGGCCGGGCCATCCAAGGAGGCAGTGTAGCAGTCCAAGGACCTCACCCTCTAGACCTTTAGAGACTTGGGACTTCTGGCTAACCTGGCCAAGTCCGACCTGATCCCCTTGCAGATGATTCATGTCATCAGGGCATAGCTAGACTCCTGTCAGGCCAAGGCTGCCTTCCTGCAGACTAGGCATTGGATCTTTCCTTCTTTTCCCGCTCATTTCAGGGTCGGCAATTGTACCCTGTTTGGGAACTCTTGCGGCTGCTGGGATACATGACATCCTGCACCAAGATGGTCCGATGGGCTTGTTGGCAGATGTGGCATTTGCAGTGGAAGCTGCACTGTCAATGGTTAGGTCACCTACACCGGCCAATCATGGTGACCCAGCCGATGTGGGATGCCATCTAGTGGTGACTTATCCCTGAACATCTGGAGGAAGGAGTCCTATTTGTCTGTGTAGAGCCGACAGTCACTCTTATGACAGATGTGTCTCTGGTAGGGTGGGGAGTGCACATGGGAGACCACAGAGCCCACGGGCTTTGGATTCTCAGGGAGTCCTGTCACCATATCAGGCTGCTGTAGCTCTGTGCAGTCCAGTTGGCTTTGACAGAATTTGCTCCTTTTATCCGGGGTCAGGTCATGCAAGTTCAGACATAACAACACCATGACCATATATTACCTAAAATAACAGTGTGGTATGCACTCCCTTCCATTGTATTGCGAGGCTGTTTATACGTAGACCCTTGTGTACTGCTTGGATACAGATCTGTTGATGATCCATGTCATAGTAGTACACAGCCTGCTTGCAGATGCCCTCAGCTGGATGGGTGAGATGTCACATGAGTGATCACTGCATCAGGAGATGGTGAACCATCTGTTCTCCCTTTGGGGTATGCCTCTGGTGGACCTGCTTGCCTCTAGGGATAATGCAAAGCTGAGGCTGTTTTGTGCCTGCCCCCTCAGTCTGGGACTGCTGGGGGATGCCTTTGTGAGGCCCTGGACCCTGGGCCTCCTGTACACTTTCTCTCCCTTTCCTCTGATCCACAAGGTGGCAGTCAAGGTGTGGGGGGACAAGGCACATATGATCCTGATCCCCTCATATTGGCCTCACCAGTTCTGGTACCCAAATCTCCTCAGCCTCTGCAGCAGGCCTCCATGGTGGTTGCCTCTGCGCCTGGATCTGCTGACATGTCATTGGAGGAAGAGCCTGCACCTGGATCTTCAATCCCTGCACCTCACAGCCTAGTTCTTGAGCGGCTAGAGTTCCACGTGCTGGGTCTTTCGGGGGATGTGCTTCACACTGAGGAGGCTTCCGAAAAGGAGTCAACCTGCTAGTGCTACAACTTTAAGTGGAAAAGTTTTCCATCTGGTGTCAGGGCAATGAGCTTGACTCCCTTTCGTTTCCCTTGACTAGCATTGTGGACTATCTTTGGTTCTTCTCCCAGCTGGGGCTGAAATTGACAGCCCTAAAGGTGCAGCTGGCAGCCATCTCTGCATACCAAGTGTGGGCTGGTATGCCGACGGTGGTGCAGGAAAAAGTGGCTGGATGCTTCTTCAAAGGCCTTGACCACTTGAACCTGCCAGTACATGAACACCACCATGTTGGGACTTGTAGCTGGTTCCGGCAGTGCTGATGAACAAGCCTTTCGAGCTTATGCACGGATGTGAGATGTCACACCTGTTGTGGAAAACCACCTTTGTGCTCCAGACACTCTCTGTGGTGTCTCCATACTGGGTCTTTCACAAGGATGAGGTAGTCCTTCACCCCCACCCAAAGGTCCTCCTGAAGATAGTCTCAAAGTTTCACCTTAACCCGGTGATTAGTCTTCTGATCTATTTTACTAACCCATTTTCGGAGGCCAGCCGCAGGCTCCATACCTTGGATGTGCAGAGGGCGCTTGCTTATTAAAAGGAGCATACAGGTGGAGTTGGGAGTAAGGCTTGCCAGCTTTTTGTCACCTATGCTGAAACTGCACCTGGCAGACCAGCAACTAAGAGGACATTTGGCAGGTGGATTGTCTCCTGCACCAACCTATGTTGTTGATTGGTTTGTAGGGAACCACCTGTAGGGCTTCAGACTCATTCCACTAGACGTACTACTGCCTTGGGGGCTGCTTCCAGGGATGTCGTCACACAGGATCTGTAGAGCAACTACCTGGAAGTCAGCACATACCTTCGTCATCTCCCATTATAGCACTGACCTTGAGTCATGCTGGGATGCTGCTTTTGGGGCCTCAGTTCTCCAATTTCTGTTTGCCAAATAGGGGTACGCACCTTGTCCCCTACTCCCAGAGAACTGCTAGGAGTCTGCCAGAAGTGTGGATAAGTGAACCATATCCTTATTCACCTGTAACCACAGTTCTAGGAGTAGTGTATGTTCCACATCCACACAACCCGCCTGACCTCCCCTGGCAAGTGACACACAAATCCCTGCTTCCAGTGTGCAAGATCTGACGCCACGGGACAGAGCCAAGGGATATACTACCCAGGTGGCGGGAGAAGCTTCTCTTAAAGATGGTTCTGCAAGGCCAGCCTCCTAAAGGAACACTGCCATAAGTGTGGATGTGAACCATATGCCACTCCTAGAACTATGGTTATAGGTGAGTAACCCTCATTTTTGGTTTATGTACCACCTCCCAACTTGTCCCCGAAGTCATTTTAGCTCCCACTATTGAGTTGCAATCCGTCTGTTTTAAAAATGTTTTATTTGTCCAGGTCCCCCGTCCCCAGTAAGGTTGTACTCTTCCTCCTTGCACCACTCCCTTAACGGTCATTTTTATTTATTTATTTAAACTTTTGGTAACCAGGAAAGGAACACTGAGCCAGGGCTCATTTACAGGTGCAACCACGGGAAAGGGGAAAACAGTAGGAAATAATATACAAAATGAATTTTACATAATAAACGAACATATAATAATACAGTCAGAGTACAAAATACAAAGTGCAGTTTAGAAGTACAAATGTGCAATAACGGGAAGCTTACATAATAGCAAGTAGCTACAATATAGCCAGAGTACAAAATTCAGGAGTGTAGTTCATACATAAAACAGAGCAAAATTGATACAAGGCAAGGGCAGAAAAGAAGAAGGACAAAGTGCCTGATTAGCTAGAGCTAAAGCGGGGAGAGGCTGTGTGCAGTGGCGTGCGGCTGCCTGTTCATTTCGAAGCAGGTGCTTGAATGCTGGGAGTGAGGTGGCTAGCTGGAGAGTAGGAGAGAGTTGGTTCCAAAAAGCGGGTAGTCAGAAAGAGAAGGCAGACTGATCTGCCAAGGAGTGGGGGTGAGAAAGAGAAAAAGAACTGTAGGCCCTGGAGTGGAGTGGGTCGGGGAGTGGCTGGATGGGGATAGAAGTGATGAGAGAGAGAGGAAGGCAGTAAACCAAACCAGTATTTGGCAATAAAAGCTAAGGAGTGCATCCGACAGCGGTGGCAGAATGGGGGAATGGAAAGTCATGAGTAGAGGGAGCAGTGGTGAGTGCGGAATGGGGAGCCGGTGGCAAAATGGCAAAAGGAGTTTAGGGGAGTGTCGAGTCTGGCAAGGGAAGGAGTGAGGGTGGAGCTGTAGAAAATGTCATCATAATCCAGCACAGGGAGGATGGTTTTAGTGACCAGTTCACGACGCACGGGAAGGGAAAGGCAGTCCTTACTACGGCACATAACACCTAGTTTTAGGCGGAGCTTGGCATGCACTGTGTCAATATGGACTGAATAGTCGAGTTTGTGGTCTAGCCATACACCAAGGTATTTGTATGCAGATACATTTACGAGGTGGGAACTGTCAAGGGCATAGAAGGCGGGGGTGGGGGGACAGGCTAGTTGAGAGTTTCTGTCTTGACCCAAAGGTCATTGAAACAGGTTTCTTCATATTTACTCGGACATTGTTGGCCTGGAACCAATTCATCATGCTTTTGAAATCACGTTGGAGGGGTGTCTCCACATCATGGGTTGAGGGTCTTGTGGAATAGATGATCGTGTCATCCACTTTCATATGGATTTGTGCATACAAGCAAGCTGAGGGGAGGTCATTCATAAATAGGGAGAATAAGATAGGACCAAGGATGGAGCCTTGGGGGGCCCGGCAAGGGTTGGGAGAGGAGAAAATAGGGCGGAGCCTGCCTGAACAGACTGACACCGGTTCATTAGGTAGAAGATGAACCAGTTTACTGCTGGGGTGGCTAATCAAGTTTTGTGGAGCTTGTGGATCAGGAGTGGGTGGGACACCAAGTCAAATGCTTTTGCCAAGTTGACAAAAATGACAGCAGTAATGTGACCCTGGTCCATACCGGCAGGAATGATGTCAGTGACTTGCAGTAAGGAGAATGTGATCAGTGATTCTTCCTAAAACCGGCTTGTAATGGGGAGGGTGCTTGAAATGGTGAGAATTTGAAGACCCTAGAATAGATAAGTGATTCTTGCAGCTTAGTAAGGAGGGAGAAGGTAGATGGGGTAGTAGTTCCCAAGGGTGGACAGTCACCACCTTTGTGGAGGGGAATGATCTTAGCCATTTTCCAAGCCTGGGGTACTTTTCCTGAGGGGGGCGAGAGAGAGAGATTTAGCAGGTGAGTGAGGGGGAGGGTAGTGACGGGGGCTGAAATACGAAGGACCTTAGGATCAATGCCATCAGGGCTGCCTTTGACTGGTTTTAGAGACAGCAAAGTGCTGGTCACTCTGGCATGCTTTGAGAGGTAGTGTGCTGAGCAGTAGAGCAGCCCAAGTTTTTGATTAGTGGTTTTGATGGGGTTGTTTATGTGTGCTTCGAGCACTAGGTTCTCATCAAACGTGAGTCCCAGGTATTTGAATGATGAGACTTTTTCCAGTGGAGTGCCCGAGGAGATTTTTAAGAGGAAGAGTGTTTTATGGGGGTTTGAAGGAGGTGTGACAAAAGAGCATAGTTTTTTTTTTTTCTCATTGAGAACCAGTTGGTTATTTAAGAACCAAGCTTCTAGGGCGTGGAAGTCTAGCTCAAGATTCACGGTCAGAGTACGGATATCCTTGAAAGATCTGTAGAGTATTGCATCATCTGCATAGAGTTGTACTGATACACCACTACAGTTAAGAGGCAGGTCATTGATGAATATGGAGAATAGTAGGGGACCAAGTATGGACCCTTGCGGTACCCCGTCAGTGACTGGTGCTAGAGGGGATAGTGTGTTTGCCCAATTGACATATTGAAAACGATTTGCTAGGTAATTTGAAAACCATGTGAGGGAGTTATTATCCAGTCCAATGTGGTGAAATTTAGCTGTGAGCAAGGGGTGATTAACAAGGTCAAAGGCCTTAGGTCTACAAAAACTGTGCCAGTGGCTTGGCCCAGATTCTTGTTATTGAGTAAGTCAGAGGTGACATGAAGGAGGGCAGAGTCGGTTCCACATTGTTTACGGAAACCATGCTGAAAGTCTGTGAAGATGTTTGTTTGTTCAAGGATTTAGTACAACTGGTCGTAGAGGATTCGTTCTTGAATTTTTGCAGTAGGGCAGGGGGCTGTATCAGCTTAGCCGGATTTGTGGACAGGTACCACTACCGCTGTTTTCCAATTGTCAGGAATAGAGTGGATGATGAAAGATTGATTGATTAGTATCGAGATGGGCAAGGAAGCGCTGATGCCCCAATGCAGAGGATTTTAGGGGGCATGGTGTCAAAGCCTGGAGAGCCATCACATTTGAGTCTCTTGAGCAACTTTAGGACCTCGGAATTGGTGGTAGTTTTTATATGAAAGAAGGGACGGTTGGTCTTGTGTTGATGTTGATTGGTATTGTAGTACAAGCAATGGGGGGGGGAACCATGTTTGTAGGGAGTAAGGTCTGTAAAGAAGTTGTTTATTCCAGTGGCAGTGTCAAGTTGTGTTGTGAGAGTGGCTCCATTGGCAGTCATGGTTCGGGAAACAGTGCGTTCTCTACCTTTTAGTAGGGTATTCATCTGGCGCCAGAAACATTTAGGGGTAGTAAGGTTGGTTTCTTGTAAAGATATAAGATAGTCTCTTTTGGCTACCTTTATTTTATTTTTGCATAAATTGCAGAGCCGACGATAAATAATCCAATCAGTATGTACCCTAGATCTCTTAAAGGTCTTTCAGGTTTTATCACATGTGTGCATGAGACCCCTCAGGTCATTAGTTAGCCAAGGGGCAGGGAAGCCTTTGAATCTTCTGGTTTAATATGGGGCAAGAGAGTCAAGAGCAGCTGTGAACATTGAGATAGAGTGTCAAAGGCCTGATTTACATCATGGAGGGTGTTAATTGGTGACCAGTCGATGGAGGCTAGGCAGCTGTTGAATTCTTCCTCGTTGAAGTTGGTTACATCCCTGGTTTTGATTATTTTTGGGGGTGGACAGGGTGCAGAGCTGTTCCAGACACAATAGGTGGGTGAGAGAGTCTGGGAAGATACCAGCAGCTTTGATGTTAGCTGGCGTGCTGGTTATGATCCAGTCGAGGAGCGTGTGTCTTCCAGACTTCACGTTCAGTCTAGTGGGTTGCTCTGTGATCTGCACGAAATTAATGTCCGCCAGAGCAGAGTGGTACTGCACGTTGTGTGAGCCAAGCCAGTTAAGGTTAAAGTCACCACATACCACTGTGTCACGTCTGGGGATGTTGTCCAGGCTGGTGATAACCCCCTCATAAGAGGACGAGTGTCTGGGAGGCAGATGAATACAGCCTAAGAACAGTTTCTTGGACCCACCAAGAGTGGATATACAAGTCATCCATTTTGTCAGCAGTCAGTTCAGTCCTGGTATAGATCACAACACCCCCACACTTTCCACGGGCCCAGTCCTTCCTAAAGATGTAGAATCCAGGAAGGATAACTTCATGAGATTTGACGTCAGGTTTTAGCCAGGTTTTAGATAAGCATAAGATGTCAGGTTTATGAAGCTGGGTCCTTGCTTCAGGCTCAGGCATCTGACTTGTCTACTGCCTGGAAGAGCTGAGCTGGTCAATTTCTCTCTGTTACAATTTGCCTGCACAGAAATGCTACCTTCTCACACAAATCGCTTTTTGATACTCAATGTAGTGAGTCCTCAAAGCCTGTCTGTCTTTGTCCATTCAAGACTTCCTCCAACAATGCTCCCAACTTCCAGCTCTCAGACTTCATCTCCCTGAGCTGCCTGTCAATCCACAGGGATATCAAGCACAAAGTCCTAGGTCACAAACAGACCAGTGCCATTGCAGTGAAGGTTAAGGTAGTGGCCCTTTTGTAGGCCACCACTTTCTCCTCCGATCCAGTCACACAAGCAGCCATCATTCCTGAAATATCAACCATTGCCTGGAGTCCTTCTGGGGACAACCCTTTCTAAGGGTGGTAGTTGATCATTTCCACTGGGGGTGGACTACCAGGGAAAGCTCCGAACAAGACCTTACCACACAGAGATCTGAGCAACTAATTGGATTAATGCTGAGGTTATTTCTCTTATATCCCAGTGCGAAAAACTAGATTCAAGGCATGGCCATGTTGATGGGTTGCAAACGTTACTACCTGTGCTAGACCCAGTGATTCCATCAACTGGGGGGAATCTTGTATCAAATTGAGAGAGTTAATTGTTGATCCAGGTATTGAAGTTGCCTCAGATCAATCATCTGTACAACTCCAATACATTACTGGTGATGAAGACTGCTGTTTCCTGCAGGAACACCCTCTCGTGCCCTGGAGGATGGTATACGAGAAGGATCCTGTAACCTGCATCTGGACCCCCACATACAGCCACACATTCAAACAGTGAAGATCTTCCCTGTATCACTCTTCACCATTCATCACTGGTGGGTGCCAGTCAGAGGTGCAAGACCCTGCGGGAGCATTTTTTTCTAAAAAGGGAGGAGTTGGCATTGGGAGGCCAGCACACTACGTGGCGCTCAAGGGTTGGCCAGTAACCAACACCGACACCTCCTCCACCTCAGTTCTACTTCTCCCACACAGATTGCGCAGCGACCTCATGAGCCAGTGAAGAATAGTTTCTACGTCATTGCAACCTACCTGTTGCCATCGACGCTTCCTAGTTCTGCTGTCACCGTCTTTGCCCTCTCGGCACTAAATCTGGCTCCAAAACAACATCTGCCAGTAAACTCTTTCCTTTTTATGTGGCGTCGAGTCTGTTTCTGTAGTTGCAAGTTTTGTTTTTCTGTAGGTCATGCCCAGTTCGAGGGACAAAAGGAAACAGTAGTCAAAAGCCAGCCAGTCCTCAATACGTTGGTATCACAGTGGCCAGCAATATTCTGTTATGGACCGGCATGACTGTTGTTTGACCTGCCTGTGCCCAAACCATGATGTGGACCATTACAATGCCTGCTACTCGATGGACCGCAGAGTACTGGAACACCGTGCGTTTAAGGTCGACCACACTCCGCCAACCTTCAGGGGCAGCTTTGTACCTGGGACACCAGACGCAGATCCCTCGGACCTTCCTCTAGGTCCCCTCCCAGTTCTGTACAGACCGTGGGGGGGGGGGGGGCTCTGCCCACCCGAGCCTTGCCAGGGTGGAAGTCTCTTCCTTGGTGCCAGTGGGACAGTCGGGCTCCTCTGGAGCCTGACTGGGGGCACGGTTTGATTGTAACCTCCTCAGAGGTGCAGGCTCCCCAGTGTCGTGGCCTATGTCTGCTAGGCATGGTCAAATAGCTTCCTCAGCATCACCCGTTGGCACCACCTCTGATCTTGGAGCCATTTGCGGCCCTGGTGAGCAGGGCAGTGCCATGGCCAGTGCTGGGTCTTCCAGCAGTGCCGTTTACGGGACCTAGGGTAGAAGGACCTCAGGGGTTGTCATTCACAGGATCTCCATGATCACCTCTTCGGAGGAGGATGATGGGGATGCGAATACAGACTGACAGCCTGACTCCTCGGGGTCCCGGGAGTCTACTTCTCCTGACACCTTGGTGCTCCTCCAAACGTTTCTTGCCTCGAGGCTGGTGATTGCTACCTATGCGGGTTTCAGCGCCGGGGTCGTCTGTGACAGGGTGACCCCTGTCATAGTGGACACCCCTGGGATAAATTGAAACCCCTTTCCCAAGCAGTTGTTATGTTTTGTATAATGTCCACAGGGCTAGAAATAATTTTTTTTGAGATGCCTGTCCAAGGGACAGGTGGGGTGTAAATTTTGCCTGTCTGACAAAAGTTTTACCTGTCCATATTGTTGTAAGACTTTTCTTCACTGCTGTCTCAAACACTCTGGTGGGCTGTGTGTATCTGTTCTGTTGACAGCAGCAGTGAGTGTGAGTGCCTTCTTTAATTCAGCTGTTGTTTTCCAATCCCCTCCACTAGCAGATCATAACAACAATCCTGTACAGCTTTTTTATATTCATATAGCTAGTAAGACTGCTGATCTGCAAGCTCCAGCAAGCAACCAACAACTCTGGATGGCTTTACACTGTCTGATCAAGAATACAGATGCAGAGACTTTAATCCCCCTCTTCACTGTTTGACAGTCTCGGTCTGGTCAAGTTCTTTTTTCATTCAATTTCAGCCCCCCCTCCACATGCAGAACACAAGAGAGAGTCTATGGGGCAGATGTGTATATATTTATTTGGCTGAGGCTCATTACTTAGGCAAAGGCTTTCTGCCTCAAAAAAAACTATGGAGGGCTGTTTGCAGCAGCTTAGACAGAATATATTCCGTCCCCTTCCTCTCCCCATTGACAGTGCCTGCTTTATTGTATTAGTTCTTTTTATTAATTAGTCCCTCTCCACTCCCCTGCACATACAGAGAGCCCACAACAACACTTAAGGCAAGCCTGCCCTAACTGATTTTGTTAGTACAGTCAAGAGCACTGAGAAGAGCAACAGCCTGCCTGTGTTACTGTCTTATTTTATATATTTAATTTCTTTCGTTTTTACAGTTGGCTTCAAATGTCCTAGGATAGGCTTCTGCACACTAAATGGAGGGATGCTTCTTTTTAAATTAAAACACAACACAGTAACTGTCTGGTGGCTTGTCTGTGCCATCCTTTTCCAACCACTTACAGAGATCCAACACCACAGAGTCCTCAATGCAGACCTGCCTGCCTACCCCTTTTTAATCTCCAGAAGTCCAGAAAATATTTTTTTTAATGTAGTGGTGAATAGTATTTTTGAATAGTATGCAGCCAGTAAATGACATTGAAGGACTTACTCTCCTCTTACTCCACGACATTCGAACGATTCAAAGAATTGATTGAAAATGAGGAGAGGGAGCAACCGCAATGTGCAGTGACAGTCTGCGCATGTACGGTTGCCGTAATCTACCATTACTGGGAGACTCTTCCCGCCCGCCACCACTCATTGACTTTTGTGCTGCTCAGGGTCTACATAGAGAGGTCAAGTGACACACAGTTGTAGCAGTCACCAGACCCATGGAGGAAAGGACGGGCTGAGATGCACTTTTCGGGAGGGCGGAGCTACGCATGACAGCAGCACGTTAGTATTCCTCAGGCTCTGTTACACAGCCAGCCAATTGATTCTACTGGATCCTAGTGCACAAATGAAAGGTAAAATGAAACGGACAAACTGCCTGTGTCCAAGGGACAGGTGAACTTAAAAAAACAGCTGTCCCAAATGAAAACCGGCTGTCTGGGACAAGTGGACAGCCGGTTATTTCAAGCCCTGAATGTCCAGCATGCTGGTTGGCTGGTTATAAATTAACTGCTGAAGTGCTTATAAAGCTTTCTGCGCATATTAACCTAAAACAAAACTAAGAGTACAATTACAAGAGGGCAGTTTTCATATAAGAATAACAAAAGTTTGTGTCTTCTTTTTCTAGATGTTAGCAGCCCCCTTCTAAGATATATTTTGCAGCAGACAGCATGAGGTAATATGACTCTGCAAGAGAGTTTAAGAGAGCACAGAATGTTCTGACCTCGGCTCTGAACTTTAACAACTGTTCTCTCTGGTGCAACAGTAGCCCCTAGTGGCTAGTTTTATATTATGTCTGCTGTTAATCCAAAGGCAGGGAAATTGTTTTTCCAACTTCTAGTGAGCTTATAAAAAGCCCAACCTCAGTGCTGAAAAGATAGGATAGATAGGAAGGCAGAAGACCTGCTTATAGTGTGTGCTTTCATACTGTTTGATTCATGCTAGGCTGAAGAAAAGCCTTAAAAACTGTTGAAGCTAAGCAATTGTCTGACTTACCATTTTGTATATTTTACTTAATGAAAATAAAATGATAAACACAACCATGCATTTTTTATGCACCTGACTTGTGGTCTGCCTGATATTGTGTTATCCTAAACCCATGCCCGGTGACGTAGTCGCCAAAGGCCTCTCCAGAGTCGTTTGCAATTGGGGGGGGGGGCTTAGTGTAGAGCGTGATTCCGCCCTAGTAGGTATGGGGTCTTCCGGAGCCAACACTGTTCTTGGTGCCACTCTGCTCCTCGGTGCTGGGAGAGGAACTCTCATGCTTACTGCTTTCCCTGTGAGTGAGGTGCAGCCCCTAACTCTGGTGTTGAGGAAGAGGCCCTCTCAGAGTCAGTGGGGTTGAGGGCGTGGGGTGAGGTGCAGCAACCTTCCCTTGGAGCCCTACAGGGCTCATGGAGAAGCTGCAGCGCTGACCCTGCCTTCTCTCCCTCATCATCTTTGGGGAGGACTTCTGTAAGTGGGGCTAGGGGTCGCCCTCCTGGACCCATGTGGCCCCGGTTGCCTGATGGGGGATTCTCCTTCTGGGCCAAGTCCTGACCGCTTCAGTCTGGTTGAGCAACAATTGACTGGGGAGACTGGCCTATCCTTCCAGGGGGTCAGATTGTCAGCAAGGTCTCATAGCCTGGCAGAGGGCTTCCACTTCAAGGGAAGGGGTGTTCCTCCCTCTCTCGCTCTCTCTCTCTCTTTCTCTTTCTCTACCTTCTTCTCCCTCTTTTCTGGGCCATGTGGGTCTCTCTGGGCTCTTGACCGACTTGGGAACAGTTCAGAGCCATGGCTGCTGAGGTCCCCTGTTGTGTGAAAGCCATGGACGAGCAGGTCTTCTACCTGTCTGCCCTGGAGCAGCTGGTCTCTGAATTGTTGGACTCATCTGCCTCCTCATCTTCCTCCCCTGAGGAAGAGGATCTCTCCATCAACCTGTTCTTTGATGCTGACCAAATGGCTTATCAGAGCTTCCTGTAGAGGTTGGTCAACTAGTTTCATGTTTCCAGGGTGGTAAGACGCAATCCTGAATGGACAACATGCACTTTATTAAGTGAGTTCAGTGCAGACCACCTGGTGGTGCCTGCCTGGTCAGTTCCTTCTCAGGAGGCATTGTACTGTACCTGGTAGCATGCAGGGTGCGGAATTCCTATACCTTAGATGCCCCAGGGCAGGCACTTTTACCTCTGGACACCTACTGCTGGTTTGTACCTGCCCACTGGGGCACCTAAGGTATTTTATGGTGCAGAGCTCCGTTTTTCCTTTTTTTTTTTTCTACCCTAGTGATTTTTTATATTTTCAGAAGGGTGGGGGGGAGCCTTTGGAGGTGTGAAGGCGCTGATCACGAGTGTGCCTTTCTAACTGTCAGCTGACAGTACAGTAATGAAACGCCCCTGATTTGACTGGCACAGTCATCAGCCAGCCGCCTGCCTGGGTCCGTCGCATCGGTCGCTCACTGAACCAGGTGTGAACCAATTGGAGTGACTGTGTTTCGGAGTTCGCCCGCCCCCTTAACTTGCCGTTATGCTGGAATGCAGCTCAGCACGCCATTCTGTCAACGATTTAGGAGACAGAGGTCCATGCTGAGTGCAGTAGCTGTAGACCGCGAGTTTGCTGCTGTAATTGGCATTTCTATTAAAAAAAAAAAAAGACCCAAAAGCTCTTTTAAGAGCTCTCTTTAGTACAGTCAGAGAAGTGGAGGTGTGGAGTGTTTATAGGGAGGGAGTGGGACTTGGGAGTGAGAGAGGAGGCAGAGGGTGAGCGTCAGACCGTGAAGGTGTCTGTAAGGTCTCGGAGGAAATCGGGAATCGTTAAAGAGGGAGACAAAAGAATAGAAGCAGACTCAGTAAAGTCAAGAACAGGACTTTTTAAAGTCTGCAGACAGTGCTCAGTTTTCAGCATTGCAGTCTACTGATTTTACCTGTGGGGAGCTATTCAAATTAGATAAAGGCATCTAGCTAGTGCCTGATACTAATTCTCTCTTTGGGTGTATTAACAGTTTAAAGCAGGAGAGGCAGATAGTAGGAAAAAAACAGAACCAACTGCAACAAAGAGGAGGAGAACCTATTCTGTGATCTCTGCAGCCACAGTTGCTGTCAGCTAAACTTGCTAAGTTTGCAGGGGGAACTGAATTTAAAACCTATAATAAACTATCTGTATCTAACTGAAGCTATTAAAGATCAGCAGCCTATACTGATACAGTTTACTGCTCAAAGTACTAAATCCTGTGTGAGGACTAGCAGCAAGTCAGTAGTCAACTCATCACTAGTGTGTCTATATTCACACAGTTACTGGCTGGGAAGGGAACTGAATTGAGGCAAAGAAAACAAAACTCTACCTAACTAAACCATATAAAAAAAAGCTCATTATAGTTTTACAAACTTAGTGTGTTAAAAGAATCTCTTAACAAGCTTTAATAAGCTTGTATGCTGTGTATTGCATAAACTCTAATAGGGAATATATAAGGAATTGTTGGATTCTAAAAGCGTTTTTTAAAAGCTACTTGGACCACCTAAAATAATCTGTGGTGGAGTACCTAAACTGTAAATACAAAGGGATCTGCAAACTAAGAATATCTAATTAAAAGTAATTGTTAATTAAAGTTCTAAAGACGTTTGTGAACTTGTTGGAACACCTAAAACTTAGGGGGATCTACTATTATTCTACTAGCTAATGCTACTTTAGGTGAAGTTGCCTATCTCAGTCAAATCTAAATATTGTTATTAAAAAAAAACTTTCATTGGACTATCTAAAATCTGTATACAGTTATAAAAAAATCTGCTAAGTGTTTCTCAGGCTGTACGCTGTGGGTTTGGACTATCTAAAATCTGAATACTATTATAAAAAATCTCTAGCTTCTTACAGGCTACAGTACACTGTCTGTGGACTATCTAAAATTTGAATACCTGTTAGAATACCTGTTATAATAAATAATCAGACAACACACAGTCAGGTTTTCTTGTTAAGTTTATTATTAAAAAATAAAGACAAGACACACTTTTTTCCTTATTGCATTTATTAATACTGAGTAATACAAATAAAAAATTCTTAAAATCAGTATTCACAAATTCAACTCCGAACAGCCAGGCAGACACCATGAGTCTTTTTAAATTTGGATTTAAGAGAAAGCGTTTTGATGAGACTGTGGGAGCTGACTCGGATTCCCTAACACCAAGTACTAGTACTACTACAGGCACAGCTATAACCCCACCATCTCCTTGCCCAGAGAGTGAAACTGTTGCGACCACTGAAGTTTCCTCAAGTGCTACTGCTTGTACTGAAAACAAGTTAAGGCCCCGAAAGTTAGAACATTTTAGGAATCCTGGAAAAAGGGCAGGAAGTGGCTTACGTATGACACAGATAAATGTGCCATGTTGTGTACATGGTGTCAGACTTATGATAAAAGCCAAAGCAAAAATAATTTCAGAACTGGATGCAGTACTTTTAGAGTACACATTATCTCAGCACATGAAGTGTCTATAGCACACACAAATGCTGAGAGGGCATACATTGCAAATAAAACAAAAGTTGGAGAAAGACCAATAAACAAATCCATACAATTAATGGAGCAAAAAGAAATGGATCAAATTAGTAGATTGTTCTGTACCGCATATTACGTTGCTAGGACCGAAAGGCCTTTCAGGTATTTTCCTGGGTTGATAGATTTACAAAAAAGAAATCGTGGGGATGATGCTATGAGTCACAGTTACAGTAGTGACAAGCAATGCCGTGTCTTCATTCACTATATTGCCCAAGATATTCAGAGCACTACTGCTAGTCTGCTACAAGACAATGACTTCTTTTCTTTTCTTGTTGATTCCTGCACAGATAAAAGTGTGACTGAGAAGGAGGGCATTTATGTACGTGTTTTTGAAAATGGCCTACCTGTAACAAGATTTCTTGCACTGAAACCAGTCAGTGTCCCTAATTCAGAAAGCATTTTAAATACTGTGATTAATGCTTTAGAGGGTGAAGGTGGTTTAAAGGATGGTGGTTGGAAACATAAGCTGATAAGTGCGGCATCTGATGGTGCTGCTGTAATGTTGGGGAGCACTTCAGGTGTCCTTAGTTGATAAAGCAAGATTTCCAGTGCCCACACCTCATTGACATATACTGCTGTGCACATCGTTTAGAGCTTGCTGTTAAGGATTCGTTCAGAGACTGTCCCTTTTACAAGTCATTAGAACAACTTCTGCTGAACATTTACTCGTTTTGCCACAGGTCACCAAAAAGTTGGAAAGGCCTACGGGAAACACGATCCCTTTTAAATATTAATGCGGTCAAACCAGTTAACACTGGTGGCACTAGGTGGCTTGCACACAGAGAACGGGCCATTTCTGCCCTTGAAAGGAACTGGGCTGCATTAGTGCCTCACCTCGAATATGTGTCACTGACAAACAAGCAGGATCATGGCCAAAAAGCACTAGGAATACTTAAAGTGTTTAAGACTTCAAAATGTGTTATATACATGAACTTTCTGAAAGTGTTCTTTGGTTACTTATCTGCTCTTAGTCTGTGCTTTCAGCAAGAGGATGCCACTGTTGAAAAAGTTCACAGCAGAGTAGAAAGCGCAATTCTAAAACTAAGTGGTCTCTCGAATCAAGAAACTCTTCACCGCATAACACTTACATCTGTAAATGAGAACCTAACTCAGTACAACAGTGTTGACTTAACTAATGAAACTAGCAGGCACAGATCAGGTTCTCCTTCAGACATTGTAGAAGCCACAATTTCAGAGATCAAAAAAATTATTCAGAAAATGTCACAGCACATTGAATCGCGCTTTCAGTCCTTCATGACCAATAAAGTGCTACTAGCTGCAAGAGCTTTACATTTTCAGTCCTGGCCAACATCTACAGAGGTACTTCAAACATATGGAGATCAAGCAATTCGAACAATTGTTGATCATTATAAAGTGGTCTTAGAGTCTCGTGGAGTTGATGTTACTTTGGTACTGCTGGAGTGGCTAGACTTCAAAAAGCACGTACTTCCACTTGCTGTCTGTTGAAAATTGTAAGTCTCTGAAATTGTGGCAGAAAGTGATTCTTGCGGATGTGCAGGATCAACAATTTCGAAATGTGCTGGCCATTGTCAGAATTATCCTCCTGATTCCTGTTCACACTGCTGCTGCAGAACGAGGCTTCTCTCTGATGGGAAGAATAAAAAATGACTGGAGGGTTGGATTACACCCAGACACCCTACACGACCTAATGTCTATATCTCTGAATGGACCCCAACTTAGTGACTATAACCCTGAAGGTGCCATATCACTGTGGTGGAAAAATGGCAAAAGAAGGCCTACTAACAAAGCTTATGGCTCCAGAACACTGTCAGTGCATGCTGCTTCTGCCAGCCCAAGTGGTGGTGATGAAAACGAAAGTGCTTGGTCCAGTGAAGATGACGTGTAAAATTATGCAAACTAAGGGGCGTCATGTAAATAGTTTGTTGGGCATGTACATTTTCTTCTTACATGCCCAAGTGGGCATGTACTTTTTTTCACGAATTTCATACCCTGGTAGCATGTATTAGTCCCTTCTTCAGCCCCCAGGGTCTGCCAACATAGGTACTGCACTTCCCAGGGATCTCCAGGGGCTTTGCCTCACCCCACCTCGGGCTGAGTCTCCTGGACACTTCTGCTGGGCATAGAAGCCCAAGGCACAACCAGCCTCTAGAGGCTGACTCTGCGGAGTTTGACCTTTGAGGAAGGAGAGTCTTCTCCTTGGCATGCATTATGCTTTGAATTACATTGCATCAGGACCATCATGCTGCCTACAGTAGGCACTTATGGTCGATGCTAGGCTAGTTGCTAGCATCAGTGTCTGATTTAGAGGGAACCAGGCAAGCCATTGCCCTCTCCTCACATTGCCTGGAGTTTGTGAGGCACCAGTCAAGGGCATTGTATGATGCCAATGAGGTGACGTCCAGGCTGGCAGGGACAGTGATCTGCTTCAGGCAGATGGCATGGCTTCATCTTTTCCAGTTAACACCCCTGGCCCGGCGAAGGGTGCTTGCCCCCACTTTCTGGCTGACCCTCCTTTTGTCCAGCAAGGTGAGGTGGCGACTTGAGGGGCGACTTCCTTCTCCCAGGTAAAGGGAGACCTGCCTCACCCTGACCAGTCACAGGCCTCACCTGGCTTGTGAGGGTCTCCTCCCTTTGTTTCCTCACAGGGGGCTGAGGGACATTGTACCTCAGGGAGGTACCAGGTCTTCTTCGAGGTGATCTTCGAGGTGCTTGGTAATCACTCACCACCACCAGTGATGAATAGTGAAGATTGATACAGGAAAGATATGAAAATTACGTACCTACTGTAATTCTTGATCTTCCAGTATATCTTCACCATTCAGCACTGTTTCCCGCCCACCATCCCCTCTTGGGCCTTAGACTCTGGGCAGTGCCTCCTCCCTGCCTGCCCCCTAATTGAGGCCAATTGTGGGATTAGTACTGCTGGTACCGCCAGATCCTCTGGTTCTTCTGCTGAAGAGGCAGGGCCCACCTTTGGGGGAGGGCAAGCAAGGGCACTTACCCCCTTAGATGGGGGCTTCCCAGGACCCTCTTCTTGAGATCCTGATGTGGACCCACTCTCTCCTTCAGAGCATCTGTGTCCTTTCTTTTGAGGGCCTAGATGTTCCAGCATTATTCTTGGTGCTGGTGTCCTCATTGGGATTGAGGGGGAATTGAGAGGGCCCTGAGGACCTCCAGTCCCTTCTTCAGGAGCCGTGACTCCTTCCCAGCTGACTACCCAGTGGAGATTTTTCCACAGGCAGGGTCCCTTCCCCACTTTAACAGAAAAAAAAAGTGGAGACTCCTCCAGGTCCCTCTCTTCTCCTGCTGTTTGCTTGGAGGGCATGTGGTCTATTCTTAGACCCTCTTGGGAGGAGTCTGTTATTCGGGGGGACTCTGCCCAAGGGTGGTTCCTGTCCCCACCGTGGAATTCTTAAAGGCAGGACTGGGAGACCCGTTACACCCCCTCCATCTTCTCTGAGCTTAGTGGGGCCTTTAAGCCTGACTCCTGGCTCCTTTCTGTCCCACTGGACTGATGTCCAGTTGGCCCACTCTAGCTCTGTTCAACCTGAAGAATTTTTTTGTACTCTGCTTTCCTCTGTGGAGCAGACAGAAAAAAAATCTCAGCAGTTTTAACTGTGGCTTGGGATAGTATTGCCCCACCCCCCCCGGGGCTCCCAGAGAGTCCTCTGGACCTCTGCTGGGGTGTTGTGGAGTCTTCCATCTCCTTCCCTCTCTTCTTTCTCTCTCTCTCTTTTCCTTTTCTTGCTCTCCCTCTCTTACTGTATCCCTCCCTCCCTTGCCCGTCCAGAAGTTGGGCCCCCTTGTTCCAGACTCCTAGGTTTCTCTCCTGTCCTCCCTGCAAGCATTAATTCCTTTTCAGTTTTTTTCTTTTCCTTTTTATTATCTCTCGGGCTCCCTTGTCCCGCCCTCTTTCTTTTCTCTGTTGCTGTTTTTCTCTCACTTTCCGGCTTGTGCAGAACTGAGGTGGAGGATGAGTTGGTGTCGGTTACTGGCCAGCCCTCGAGTGCCACGCAGTGCGTCAGCCTCGAGGGTGGCGTGACTCCTCCTTCCTTAGAAAAAAATGCTCCCGCAGGGTCTTACATGTCCGGCTGGTACCCATCAGTGATGAATGGTGAAGATACAGTATACAGGAAGATTAACAATTAAGGTAGGTATGTAATTTTCATTTTCCCCAACTGGGAGTACAATGAAGTTCGTCTCAGATCTGAGACAGATAGCACCCCCTACCCCCGCTGTCCCTCTGAGGGCAAAGAAACACAGAGAACCTCCCTGAGACAGCTGCCTTGTCGCCCAGCCAAATCTCTGTGATGCAAGCCAGCTCAAGTGAAGAACAAGACATTAAATACATAATAACTGTCTTGCTCCTCCTTGATCTGGCATTGCAGAGCACTGCACTTGGGATGAGAGGAGGCTCCTGGCCTTACAGCTACCAGCTCCCTACCCACTCGGGACGGCGTGAACCCTGGGTATGGGTACTAACAATGTCTCGCCTCTCTCTTGGACCCATTTCACCCCTGGGTGCCTCCTGGTCCTCACCAGACAAATAGTGCTCCCGTCCACCGCCTCCTACCATTCCGCCTCCTAACAATGCCCACCTCCTTGAAAACAGGTCTGGATCCCATGTCAGTGACCAATGCCTGGTCCCTTTTAGACCCCATCATAATTAAGGCAACATTGCAATGGTTTGTTTGAAGCACCAGTCAGTCATTTTTTAATTCAGCTATTACTGTCAAATGTGTGCAACTGTATTATGTAAATTGTGTGTTTATATGTATGAAGTTGGACAACCTTATGTCCTCCGCCCCACTGTACCCCTCTCCCCAGGTCGCACCGGGAGACAAGCAGTTGTTGCTCAGTGTGCGTTTCCTGGTAAAACAATTTCAATAAATAAATAAATTGAATCAAATATTAAGACATTTGATGGCCTCAGAGTATAAGGGTCTGGATCCCATGTCAATTACCAAGGATTCCCCTTTTAGACTCCATTATAATTAAGGCAACATTGCAATTGTTTGTTTGAAGCACCAGTCATTTTTTTGATCTTATCAAATATTAAGTCATTTGATGGCCTCAGAGTATAAAGGATCGAATTCCAGATTTTTTGACTCAGAATGTAAAAAAGATGATGATCTCCCTATGTTTGACCCTTTTGGGGGGCAGCATGTATTCTACACCAACTGTTCTTAAGCCAACCTTAATTTTTCTGAATCCCAGACTATTTGTAATATATTCTGGTGTCATGTTGTTTTTTACATTGGAACATGTATCTAATAACATGACACTACCTTCTTTCATGCAGTTAGAGTCATCCCAATTTACAGCACATGTGACAACGAGCACCCCTGGCTAAGTGGGATGCTGACCCACTAAGTATAAAAAGTAAGGGTTGAATGAAAAAAATAATAGGTCATATTGTTCAGTTGAGTCCAGATTCGCAAAACAGCAGTTTTAAAACCATTATAACAAAGAGCAGATTGTCCCTGAGGGAGAAGACAAGGTTGGTTGAAATTGAAAACTGGGGGGCCATCCCAGTGTCATGGAGCTCTGAGGTGCTGGGTGTCTCACCTGCCACCACACTGATGACCTAGGCTCGGTAACGGATCAGGGTTGCTAAGGGGCCAGCCAGGGGAAGGAGGATTAAGTGTCCAAGGGACAGCTCTCCTCCTTCAGGGAGAAAGGACAGCACGTGCTGCTGGTCACTCGCCACCTAGTGGAGACTGGGTGGCACCGCAGTGGCCACCTTCCTAGTTGGCCTGGAGTGGGCACAGTGGCATTACTGCATCTTCATGCAGTGTTGTGAGTGCCAGAGCGTGCCTTGTGGTTCAGGTAAATGGGAGAAAATGGAGCAAAAATTCCCCCAGCAGCAGATGATGGTGACACTCTGCAGGCTCCGCACTACCTCCCAAGGCACCTACCCACCCATGGGGGTCCAAGAGGTGAGGTATGATCTTGTTGGGGGGGGGGCGACTTGGCAAGGGGTGGTCGCCAGAGGGGGCTGCGGAGGGTGGAAGGGAGCACAAATACATTATGAAAAAATATTGAAAACTCTGTTGCAGTTGTCCCAGTCCCCAACTCTGAAATGAACACGGGGGAACAATTACAAGAAGTAATATAATGGAGGTAAATAACCAGGAATTCTCAAAAACTGAGGTTTGTGATTTTTTAAGTAAAATAAATACAAATAAATCTTCTGGTCCTGATAGTCTCCACCTGAGGTTTCTGTAGGAAGCTGCAAAATCCATAGCTGCACCGATAACAGCATTGTTCAATAAATCCTATAATGAAGGGGGTATACCACAGAACTGGAGAATGGCTGAAGTGGTACCCATACACAAAAAGGGGAGTAGGTCACTAGTTGAAAATTACAGACCAGTCATTTTGACTGCAGTATTAGGACAAATCATGGAAACAATCAAAGACAAATATGTAATTGAAAAGTAAGGGATTAACAGACAAAACACGAGAGATTTACAGCAGGGAGATTGTGCACTACAGACCTATTAGCCTTCTATGAAAACCAAAGCAACAGTTTAGATAAGAACATTCCAATAGAAGTTATTTATCTGGAGTTCCAGAAGGCATTTGATAAGGTACCACACACACAAAACTGATAAATGAAATGGAGAAAGTGAGAATAGACAGAAAACTTACTACTTGGGTGGCATCCTGGTTAAGCAATAGAATTTGGTTAGGTGACCTGAAGATAACTGAAGAATGGGTCAGCTTAAATAACATTTTATTCAACAGTGAGAAGTGTGTGGTGATACGTTTAGGCAGGGGAAAAAAAAAGAATGAGTTAGGTGGAAGGTAACTAAAGTGATTTTGTAGGTTTCTGCAAAAACATTACTGCTAGCACTTGCCGAAGTGGAATCTCATAAGATTCCCCAAAATCTGAACTCTGGACATTTGATTCTTTATTTCTGAAGATATCAGCCAGAAAACAGGCTTGTTACCCCTTAGTCTTACATAGATACATAGACAGTGTCGGCAGATAAGGGCCTATGGCCCACCCAGTCTGCCCATTTAAGTTTGTAAGTTCAGTTTATGTTTTCCAGGAAGTCTGTTGCCCCTTACCCCTGACCTCCAGAATTCCTTTATTTCTATCCCATGCATTCTTAAATCCCGTGATTGTTTCAGCCCCCACCACTTCCTCTGGCAGGGTGTTCCACTTGTCCACCACCCGTTCTGTGAAGAAATTCTTCCTCACGTTTCCTCTGAATCGTCCTCCCTCCAACTTCATCCCATGCCCTCTAGTCCTGGAACATCTTTTTAGCTAAAAAATAGTGCATTCCTGCACCCTGTTCCTCCCTGTAAGATACTTGTACGTCTCTATCATATCTCCTCTCTCCCTCCTCTCCTCCAGGGAGTACATGTTCAGTTCCTTCAACCTGTCCTCATAGGACTTGTGATGCAATCCATGCACCATCTTTGTTGCCCTCCTCTGAACCTTCTCTACCCTGTCTATGTCCTTCACGTGGTAAGGTCTCCAGAACTGCACAGTGTACTCCAGGTGCAGCCTCACTAGTGTCTTGTATAGTGGAATTATGACCTCCCTTTTCCTGCTGGTGATGCCCCTGCCTTTGCATCCCAGCATCCTATTCTTTACCTGCTGCCTTGTTACACTGTTTCCTGCCTTGAGGTCATCAGAGATGATAACTCCAAGATCCCTTTCCTGCTTGGTGCATGCTATCCTCACCCCCCAACTGATATATTGTGCCAGGGTTTTGTGCCCCATATGCATTATCTTGCACTTCCTTGCATTGAATTTCAACTGCCAAACCCTGACCATTCTTCAAGTTTCTGCAGGTCCTTCTCATTCTGTCTACACCCTCTGGTGTGTCTACTCTGTTACAGAGCTTTGTGTCATCAGCGAACAGTGAAATTCTGCCTTCTAGGTCCTCTGAATGTCACTGATGAAGATATTGATAGTACCCGGTCCCAGCACTGATCCCTGTGGTACCCCACTGGTCACTCTTCCTCTGTGGAGTGACAGCCATTTTACCACCACCCTCTGTGTCCTGCTGCCCAGCCAGTTACCTACCCACCGCACTACTGTCCTGCCCACACCCATATTCCCCAGTTTGTGCAATAGTCTTCTATGTGGCACAGTGTCAAAGGCCTTGCTGAAGTCCAGATAGGCCATGTCCACTGCCCTCCCCTGATCCACCTCCCTAGTCACCCAGTTAAAAAATTCAACGAGGTTGGTCTGACATGACCTTCCCCTGGTGAAACCATGCTGCCTTGTGTCCTGTAGTCCATTGACAACCAGATGTTCCACCAATCTCTCCTTCAGTAGTGCTTCCATGATCTTCCCACTACCGAGGTGAGGCTGACTGGTCTGTAGTTCCCGCTTCCTCTTTGTTCCCACTTTTGTATAAGGGGACTACATCTGCTATCCTCCAGTCTTTGGGTACCTCCCCTGTTTCTAGTGATCGGCTAAACAGGATAGCAAGAGGTTCAGCCACCACCTCTCTTAGTTCTTTAAGGACCTGGGGTGCACCCCATCTGGCCCCATTGCTTTATCAACTCTTATTACTTCCAGTTCCTTCAGGACCCTTTCTCGTGTAAAGGGACTTGTGTCCATTTCTGCACCATTCTCACCCCTTGTACTCCATTCAGACCCATTACCCTCCTCTTCCTCAGTAAAGACTGAGCAGAAATACCTGTTCAATATGTCAGCTTTACTGTTGTCATCCTCCACACAGCCCCCATCCTCCCCTTCAGACTCACTATCCTCCCTTTGCCTTTCTTTTTCATTTATGTACCTGTAAAGGTTTTGTCCCTCTACCCACTGATTTTGCAATGTGTTCTTCTGTCTGAGCTTTGGCTTCCCTTGCTGACCTCCCTGCCTCCCTTTGCTTCTCCTGGTACTTCTCCCTATCCCCTTCTGCCTGTGTCTTTTGTATTGCTGAATGCAATCTTTTGGCTTTCACTTTCTTTGCTACCTCTTTGGAAAACCATAATGGTCTCCTCTTCCTTTTCCTCTTGCTAACCTGCTTAATACATAATTCTGTTGCTCTTGTAATCCCCATTTAAATACTTCCCACTGTTCCTCAACCCCTGATTCCTGCCCCATTCCCTTAATGCCTCTTTCAAGTATCTCCCCATTTTCTCAAAGTTTGCCCCCTAAAATCCAGGATACGTGTTTTTGTGTGGTTTGGTTCTGCTCTTTCTGTGATTTCAAACCACAGTGACTGGTGGTCACTGTTCCCAGGTGCTCCCCACTCTCACCCCATCACACTGTCCCTGTTTGTGAGCACAGGGTCAGTATTGCCTTCTGCCGGTTGGTTCCATGACCAGTTGCTTGAGGAAGGCACCCTGAAGGGAGTCCAGGATAAATCTGCTCCTAGTTGATGCTGCTGCTGGGATGCTCCAGTCCACGTCTGGAATATTGAAGTCTCCAACCAGTACTACCTCACCCTTGTCTGCCATCCTCTGGATGGCTAGCATCAGCTCCCTATCTGTTTCTTCCTCCTGGGCTGGTGGTCTATAGACCACACAGTCTTCATCTGTCCCTGCTGGTTTTCCTGCTTTGAAATCACAGTCCTCTGCTTGCGACATCAGAATCATGTCCATGGCAACATGTTGTGATGTCACAAGCAGAGGATCATGACATCACAGCAGGTATAAGCAACATTTAGGCTTACCACCTTTTAGAAAGCCCAAAGTGGGACATTTCTTACTGAAACATGATTTTTCGAAGGACAGTGTGTGCCCTCTACCAATGCAACAGACTTGTTTTCTTTATATAATCAGAATTAAGGATAAATATTGTAGTTTCTTGGTTTATTCTGTTGTTTTTTATTATATTAAGGTATTTTTTTAAGATATTATAGTTTTTTGCAACATTTAGTGAAACATTAGAAATTATTTTTTCTATCATAAAGTCAGGACATAGCATTTTTCAAGTTTTTTTGCAGGACACAACTGCCCAAATCAGGACTGTCCTGCGAAAATCAGGACAGGTGGTAACCCTAGCAACATTACTAGAAAAATTCAAAATGAAAAAAAGACCCAGTTTTAATGAAAATGGCTTCAGAAGTAAATAATGGAAGGTCTCAAAATTCTAATTTGGGGAGAATTTCATGTAAATGAGTTCTGTTGGTTTACACTGTGACTTTTTTGCTGGAAATTGCAAACAGAAAGATACGTGGGAGTTATAATTAGTAGGGACCTGGGCCACGAGAATCATTGTAAAAAGATATCATGACAACTAGATTACTGGGTTGCATTAAGAAATAATTTATAAACAGGACAGAACAGTGTGTTATGCCAATGTACAGTATATTAGACCACATCTGGACAACTGTAGCCCATTCTGGAGTCCATATTTAAAGAACGACAAGGAACTGCTAGAGAGAGTCAAACACTGGGTCACAAAATTAATCCCAAGATTACATAACAAACCAAAAAGGGGAGAGGGAAGCAGGGGAAAAAATGTAAAGAGCGGGTTATCAGGCAGAGTGGGAACATAATGTGGAAGGCCATGTGTGCAAATGTAAGAAGTCCAGGAAGTAAAAATCTTCCAAAAGTCAATCTAACCATTAATTCATACACATGGGTCTAGGGCTGGAGACACTAGGACCCCACGGGAGCTTTTTCTTCTAGGGGAGGAACCGACTTTGGCTATTGATGCCGCTCGCGTGAAGCATGAACCCATGTGGTGCTATGTGCTAGACAATAACCATTATCGGCTCTGTTACACACCTCAGTTCTGTTCTTCCCTCTGTCAAATGCACACCACAGGAGTGTCGGCGCCTCAGTTCGACCGTCGAAAATTTCTTCTGCGTTACCACCTATAGTCTTCTGTTTCCTGGTTTTGCCTTCATTTTTGTTGTTTTGTTGTGATGTCAAAGTCAGAGAAAAAGAAATAGGGGCTGAAAAAGACTGCATTATACCATGGATGGTGCCAGATGTGGGGCCGAGGACAGTCCTGTGACTAGGCCATTCACTGTCACTGTCTTGGAGTCAGGAGTGGGCTGGGTTGCGGATGTCTATGTCTGGTGAGGACCAAAGCTATATTGAGGGGACTGAACGGCACCACTCTCCTCACCTGGGGATTCTCCCCTACGAGCATCGATGAGGTTGTTCCTCTTCAGTAGGTCAACCTTGTTGGGGCAAGTTTGCCATGGCCTCCCCAAGGACAAGGTGTACTGAACATTCCTGCAGCCCACGTGTAGACCCTAGAGCCTCAGGATCGTCTCTCCATCCCTGGTCTGTGCCACCTCTTTTGAACTTCCAGGGATCATGGGTCCTCTTGGGCCTATCACCTGGAGTCAGCATAAGAGTGTGGCTTTTCCAGTACCTCACTAGTACTGATTGTGTTCAGTTTCTCAGTGGTCCCCAGCTAGCACCTGCTCCCAGATCCAGCACCTTCTCTCATCCACATCCTTCTCCAATGGCACAGAATTCTTTCTACACCTATCCTTGGCCTCTGATTAGTCTCTGTACCAGAAATTCCTGGCAGACATGCTGCAGGTGCTGTGCATTGGCACAGTAGCCACACACACTGCCTTATCTACACAGTTGGGACTCCTAGGAGCTTTCAGAGATGACCACTGTGTCATCCCTCCCTGGACCAGAGCCTTTGAGAAACGCTGGACAGTTTGCCGATATCCCTTCACTCTCCTTCCAGCCCCCAAGAAAGTCTACCAGAGCTATTGCACAACCCGGGGTTCTGCAGGCACAGTACCTCACCCCACTTCAGAGAGTCAGGTCTTGCAGATCCCAGAAGGGCCTCGTCATCCGGTTCATGACTAGCTTCCTGAAGCTGACTCTGCACAGATACTTTGGGAACGAAGGTGTACTCCATGGCTTGGAACGTGATATGCATTTTTGCACATCAGACACACTTGGCAGTTTACAGCAAGCTCCAGTGGGTGTAGTTAGGACAACTCCTAGCTTCCATGCCACTATCAAAGTTAGTCGGGCTAACCATCTGCATTTCCACCAAGGGCCTGGAGTTGGCAGGGCACCAGACAGAGCACTGTACAGTGCCAGTGAGGTGGCCTCCAGGCTGGTGGGAACCAGAGTCTGCATTCTGCAGATGGCATGGCTTCACCTATCTGGACTGGCACCTCTGGACTGGCGAAGTGTGCTAAACTCCTACTTCCAAGGGTCATTTTCGCCAGTAGAGTCAGACAGGAGCTTTTAGGGTGTTGTCTCATTCCTTCTGACTCTGAATGATCTTACTTCGAGATAGAGCTCTTGCAGCAGGCTATAACAATTAGGACTATGCCACAGGCACTAGGACCACACAGAAAACTTCTGCCAGCAATACCAGTGGGGGACCGCCCCCGATGCTGGCCCCACCCTGACGTCGGTGAGGGTACAAAGAGGCTTAACCCAGCTCCACCTCAGTTCTTTCCCGCCGCGTACCACGCACGTGAAGCTAGCTGCTGCCTGCAAATCACCAGCAAGAAAAGAATACTTCAAGTTTTTTCAATGATTTTTACCGTTTTTTCCTCCTCCATGGCCGACGTTTGTACTGTTACCGCTGTTTGACTCGGTTTTCCCGCGTCCGGCATACTTTGCCTCGGTGTTCACCACCGTGGGTACCGACGTCAATCCGTTTTTTTCACCCGCGGGTTCGATGTCTTCCCAGGCCGGCAAATTCCCACCAAGGACGGTCACCGGCGGTGCGTTTTCTGCCTCGGCCTGGACCATGACATCGCTAATTGCGCCGACTGCCAGGCTTTCACAAGACGGACTCGCATCCGATTCCTGAAGGACTACCTCTTGGAGAAAAAGATGGAGCACTCGTCCGAAGGGAAGAAGGAGGAGAAAAAGAGACATAGCAAAGAGCATAGTCGGTCCCAGCACCGGTCCCGGTCTCGGTCCCGCTCGCGGTCGTGACCTTCCCCAAAGAACGCCCGTCCTTCGGGCTCAGGTGAGTCGCTGCGCTCGTCTCAGGCTAAGGCCGGCCCGTCGGGGGAGCAGCCGGCCAGGCCGATGGTGACTCCACTTAAGAGTCATCGCTAAGTCTATGGCGGTACCTACTTCGGCCCTACCGACCACTGCACCAGTGCCGCCTGCTGAAGGTGCGCCTCCAGAGCTTAAGGAATCTCCAGCGCCCCCTGTCGTCACCCCGTCGACGGTCCCGGTACCGACGCCGGTTGAAGGGGCTGGGACCTGGGGTGGGTCGTTGTTCAGCCCGGCGTCCCGTGTCAAGTCCTCCTCCCCTGGGCCCTCAAGAGAGCTCGCCGTCGTCCGCCGCTCAGAGACTTCTTTCCGCAGCGGCGGCTGAAATATTCTCCCGGATGAGCTCAAACAGGTTTTTCATTTTGGTGGGGCAGGTTCCAAGTGCTTACCACCCTGTCGCCGGCCCAGACACCGGTACCGGATCCTGCGGGTGAACCACAGCCAGAGGGCGAGACCTCTCCATTGAGGTCCCCAGAGCGCCGTTTTTCGCCCCCATCTAGGGCTTGTTCCTGCTCTCGATCTGAAGACCACCGATGTCACTCTATGGTTTCAACTGACCGATGTTGGTCCCGGTCTTGTTCCCAGAGCCCTTCTCGCGCTCAGCGGGACGGTTCCTGGCATCAGTCTCCTGACCGACGCCAGTCATCGCTCTGTCATTGGTCCAGGGACCGGAGTCGGTCTTCGGACCGTCGTCAGTCCACTGCATACCGACGTCAGCGTAGGCATGGACATGGGGTAGATCCAGACTATTCTAAGTCGGATAGTCGGTCCTCTTCCTCTTCCTCGTCATCTTCTTCGTCTTCCCTCAACCTCAAGTGCTCCCCTGAGGAGAAGGACATGCCTCGCTCACCTCCAGAAGATCCCACATTCATGGACGTCATGAGGCATATCCAGGCTTCCAACGAGTGGGACATGGAAGACCTGGACCCAGAACGCTGGAGATTGGCCAGATACCTGAGGCAGAAGGAGCCAAAGCCTTTGGTCATTCCTCCTTTAGTGGATACTTTTCAGGACCTGACTAAATCCACCTGGCTGCGCCCAGCCTCCATCCCGGCGGTTCCCAAAAAGTCGGACAGGCTCTACAAGGCTCTGAGGGCTGAACCCTTCTCGATGGAACACCTTCAGGCAGATTCAACTGTGATCACGGCTGCTCATGACAAGTCTCGACAGCTGCGACACCTCAGCTCCCAGCCTCCCGACTTGGAGTCCCGTTACCTGGATCAGGTGGGCAAGAAAGTTTATGTTGCTTCCACCTACTCCATTAAATCCCTGAATTTCCTCACGCATATGATACAGTATCAGAATGCGTTGTGGGAACGGGGTCTTGAGCTGGCACAGGCCATGCCAGACTCCGACAAGAAGACGAAGCTCCTGGCCCTTTTACAGTCGGGCTCAGACATAGGCTCTCATGTTCTGAGAGCCTCGTATGACACTGCGGATACGGCAGCCAGGGCGGCCACCTTTGGGCTTTGTCTCCGGCGCCATGCCTGGTTGAGGCTTTTGGACTTTCACCAGGATCTGCAGTCCGGTATCCGGGATCTGCCATTCCAGGGTGCCGTTTTGTTTGGGCAGGAGACGGAGGCCTTGATCTCCCGTCTCCAAGAATCGGGTAAGTCGGTCTGCCAGTTGTACCATGGCGACCAGCGACGCCCCCCTCGCCGTCGGCTTTTTCGCAAGTCCTCAGGCAATCAGGCTTCAGCCCGAGGTTCACAGCAAGGGCAGAGAGGTGGCTTCCGCAGGAGATCCGGAAACCAGCAGTCTACTGGACCTTCTGCCCATCGGCCCAAGTCCTCCCAGGCCTCTCTCCCTACCCCCAGTTCTGCCCAATGACTCCCTTCCACCCCCCCCCCCAGTGGTCAGACATCCGGGGAAGCCGGTTGGGGGCTGCTTCTCCCTTCATCTCGAAGGGTGAAGCTCTATTACCACAGATCAATGGGTCTTGGACGTTATTTGGAGAGGACACACGTTGGAGTTCACAGAGTTCCCTCCACGTACTCCGCCAAAGCTCTCCCATTATCCTCCTTCTCACATCCCACTCTTGGAAGGAGAAATTCAGGCCCTCCTGCAAAAGAGAGCAATAGAACGGGTTCCCATGGAACAGTGGGGTCAGGGGTTCTACTCCCACTTTTTTCTAATCCCAAAAAAGCCGGGGGACCTTCGTCCCATTCTGGATCTCAGTCCTTTAAATCTCTTTATAGAGTACAAAAAGTTCAGGATGGTGACTCTTCAGGGTCTCCTCCCTCTGCTGCATCAAGGGGATTGGCTCTGTTCTCTCGACATGCAGGATGCATACATGCACATCAGGGTCTTTCCTCCCCACAGGAAGTTTTTGAGGTTCTACTTCCAAGGGGAGCATTATCAGTTCCGGGTACTCCCGTTCGGCCTCTCTTCCGCTCCGTGAGTCTTCACCAAATGCCTAGCAGTGGTGGCTGCGGCTCTCAGGCAATTAGGCCATTATGTCTTCCCTTACCTCGACAACTGGCTTCTCACAATCTCGTCAAGGGACGGCCTCTTACGCTCTCTCGGAGACACCTATACTCTATTCCGAGAGCTGGGGATCACCCTGAACTTGAAAAAGTCATCCCCAGAACCCAGCCAAAACCTCGCCTTCATTGGAGCGATCCTGGACTTAGTCCAGGGCATGGCTTTTCTCCCACAGGACAGGGGAATTCGCCTGCGAAGTTTGGCGGAACGGATATCCATAGCACCTCGAGTTCCGGCTCGGAACTTCTTCAGCCTATTGGGGCATATGGCGGTGGCCATCCCAGTAACACCCTTGGTCCGCCTCCACATGAGAATCCCACAATGGATGCTCAGGGTGCAGTGGGATCAATGCTATGACGACCTGGACGCTTTGGTCAGGATCTCGGAGCCAGTCAGGAGAACCTTGCTTTGGTGGTTGGACCCCAGCAATCTGGAGAAAGAGGTCAGCTTTCATCTGGAGCCTCCAGGTCAGACTCTAATGACAGATGCATCGGTCCTGGGTTGGGGGACTGATATGGGTGTTCATCAAACGCAAGGGGTTTGGTCACCCGCAGAACGGTCCCTCCACATCAGTGTACTGGAAATGCATGGGGTCCTCTACGTTCTTCAGGCATTTCGAGAGGACCTGGTACCCGGCTGTCTTCTGATTCAGATGGACAACATAGTGGCCGTCTTTTACATCAGCAAGTAAGGAGGCACCCATTCCTAGCCTCTTTGCCGGGAGGCGATGAGAGTCTGGTACTGGGCACTGGAACAGGGCATTCGTCTGTTGGCTATGCGCGTTCCAGGTGTCCTAAACAAGCTGGTCGACAACCTCAGCAGGTCATGGGCCAGAGCGCACGAGTGGGAATTGCTTCAATCCGTAGTGGATCAGCTGTTCAGAAGGTGGGGCCTTCCCAAGCTAGATCTCCTTGCGTCACCATGCAACGCCAAACTGCCACTGTTTTGCTCGCGAGAGCTCGCGCCTGGTGTTTTTTGGCCAGACGCGTTATCCCTTTGCTGGGCAGGGAGGTTTCTTTATGCCTTTCCTCATTCAGAGGGTTCTGCTCAAACTACAGGCAGAGGGGGCACACATGATCCTAGTGGCCCCCAACTGGCCCCGACAGATTTGGTTCCCACTCCTGCAGCGGTTGTCCCAGGAACTTCCAATCCCGCTGCCCATTTGCTCGCAACTGCTGTCCCAGGACCAGGGTTCTCTAGTTCACCTGGATCTCAGATCCCTGCACCTTCATGCTTGGCTCCTCCAGACGTAGCTAGGAACTGATACGGGGTTTCCCCGGAAGTGGCTGAGGTCTTAGCGTCTGCAAGAAAGCCCTCTACTCGCTCCACTTACGCTATGAAGTGGAAGTGTTTCTGTCTCTGGGTCTTGCCACAGCATTTAGACCCTATCACCTGCTCTGTGAACTCCGCTTTGCAGTATCTTCTCTCCTGGTACGAGAAAGGCCTGAGCTTTCCTCTATCAAGGTGCACATGTGGGCGTTTGGCTATCATGCCTCGTGGGAGAGAGAGCATTGCTCAGTTAGACGTGGGCCCGCACCTTCCTTAGGGGAATTCTTCACATGAGACCTCCCATTAGGGACCCTGTCCCACCCTGGGACCTCCTTTTTGTGTTGGAGAAACTCACCCTCCCTCCTTTTGAACCCGCAGCGAGCTGAGAGCTGTGATATCTGTCTTGGAAAGTTTGTTTTCTGGTTGCTGTTACTTCTGCTCGAAGAGTTTCCGAGCTGCAGGCTCTGATGTGTAAAGAGCCCTATTTGGTTTTTCATAGGGAAAGAGTTTCCCTCAGAACTAATCCTAAGTTTCTTTCCAAAGTGGTCTCGGGGTTGACCCTCAACCAGTCGGGTGATCTTCCAGTTTATTTTCCTTCCCCTTCCAATAGAGGGGAGGCTCTCCTCCACACATTGGATGTCCACAGGTCCCTGAGGTATTACCTCAACAGAACGGTTCAACACCGTAGATCGGAGCAACTCTTTGTGGCTTTTGCGCCACATCGTTTGGGTCAACCGGTGTCCAAGCAAACTATCTCCAAATGGATAGTCCATTGAGTCTCATTTTGCTACGAGCATCACAATAAACCCTTGCCGGGTCCGGTTAGGGGTCACTCCACCAGGGACGTGTCAGCTTCTTTTGCCACGATGCGGAATGTCGCCATTCAGGACATCTGTGCGGCTGCGACCTGGAATTCGGTGCATACCTTTGTCAAGCATTACAGCTTGGATGTCGTCTCCAGACACCGTGCTGGCTTCGGCCTAGCGGTTTTGCAAGGACTCTTGTCCTGAAGGCCTCTGGAGTCAGCATATTCCTCCTCCTCCCGGGGTCGGCTACCTCTTTACTAGGGGACTGCTTGGGATTCAGTCCTAATTGTTATAGCCTGCTGCAAGAGCTCTATCTCGAAGTAAGATAGTACAGTTACGTAAGAACTTACCGTAACAGTAGATCTTCGAGAGGAGCTCTTGCAGCAGGCGCCGTTTCCCTCCCGCCTTCCCCCTCGGAGTGTGTAGTTCTATTTTTTTTCCTTATCGATGGTAGGCTTCACCTCCTTCTCTTGTCAGGTCTTCTGCTGGGTACTGGCGGGAGAACTGAGGTGGAGCTGGGTCCACCCCCTTTTGTACCCTGACCGACGTCGGGGCGGGGCCGGCGTCAAGGTGTCCTCTCGCTGGTATTGCTAACAGAAGTTTTCCGTGCGGTCCTAGTGCCTGCGGCATAGTCTTAATTGTTATAGCCTGCTGCAAGAGCTTCTCCCGAAGATCTACTGTTACGGTAAGTTCTTACGTAACTGTACTTTCTCGGATCTCACTAGACCTGTGAGGAGCCCCTGCTTTCAGGTGTTCTCCCCCACACAGAGGGCTGAGGGTGACTGTCACCCTCAGGGTGAGTAAAGTTTCTCCCTAGTTGGGAAGCTTGGTACTTGGACCCATGTGTATGAATCAGTGGTGTAGAGTGATTCTTGGACGATATAAAAATTACATACTCACCGTAATTGTTGCTCTTCCATAATATCTTCACCATTGATTCCATTGATTCAGACTCCCACCCACCATCCTCCACGCAGCGGAGAGCTAGGGCCTCTGGCAGCTCACCCTGTGGATGCTGGCAGCACTGCTGCGTATATCTGCTCCGCCATGGTCCTTATATGGTGGCTATTTGTTGTTAAAACATAAACAGAATTTGACAGCAGATAAGGACCGCTTGACTCACCCAGTTTGCCCATTCCTCCCTACCAACACTATTACCAGGGCTCTAGATAAGATTTTTTGGGATGAGTACCTGTACTCCTCATTTTGAAGGTGAGGTGAGCAAAATGAAATTCAGATGTGTACAAATGTCTTGCTGGAGTGGACTGAAGAGTACATTTATTTAAAAATGTTTTTTTTTTTTTTCTCAATAAGAATTTCGGGTGTCAATAATGCTCCAGATAATGTTGGCAGGTAGGAATTTACTCACCAGTTTTAAAACATTGTGAGTGAAACAAAAGTGGGATGCATACAAGTGCTGTAAATCTGGCAAAAAACTGTTCCTTTTGAATCACCAGTTATGTTATGAAGCACTATTCTTTGGTGTGTGGAGTATTTACAAATGTTGGGTGAGTACTGGTGCTCATTAAAAAGTTTTCAGAAGAGTATTTCCTAAAATGAAGAGAGTAAAATAGGCCAGTACAGACCTTATCTGGAGCCCTGACTATTACAACAGACTGTACCCAATCTTCAGCTCATCTCTTCCCCCCCCCCCCAGTCCTTTCCATTATGATTCCCTTGTGCTTATCCCATGCATTCTTGAACCCCACCACCTCCGCTAGAAGGCTGTTCAGGAACCCACTACTCTTTCTGTGAAGTACTTCCACACATCTCTTCTGAATTTACCCCTGTAATCCCTAGGTGGCGCTATCCCAAGGGCTACTACCACTGCCTGTTTGACTACGGACAGGTTGAGGGGCCTAGGTCCTATGGCGGGTGTCTCCACCCAGAGGTCAGGGTTTGTAGTGGTTAGACTAGCTTGGTCACAGCCCTCTGGGACACTGAGACCCCCTTTTATTCCCTCTAGTGGCTCATACAGTACACCGGAGTTACAGCCCCAATACCCCATGTATACACGCTGTTCACTAATATAGGTATCACTTACCCTCGAGACTGACTATGCAGCACATCTCTGAGGACCCCTTGTAAAGTAAGGTTAAACAACATACACAGCAAAACACAATACTGTTTCCATAAGTACCAACACCACAGACAGTATATAGTATAACAACAACAAATCTGATTTATTTAGGGGACAGTAACACGGAAGGGGGAAATCAGGTTATTAGTGGCATTAAATCACAGTACTGTGCACACATACAGGGTCTGAAAAGTCACACTCTGGGTACCCATGTTGGGGGTTGGGGGGGCTAGCCAGGTCCATTGCCCGGGGTTGGCCGGCAGGTGCAGATGGATAGGGCCCTGTAGAAAAAAGACATGCACAACACCCAATTGTAATCCGGAGCCAGAGGGCTCAGTCCATGAAGCAGTGAAACAACAAGATTTAGATGACACGCTTGTGATTGAAAAACAAGCTGCAGGGGAATACCCTGATTTGTACTCACAATACCCAAGCTGAGGAGCGGATGGAGAGTGTCCTTCTGGATTGCCAGAAGAACAGGGCATGGGGACAAAGTCCTTGTGACTGGACCTCACTGCAGTTGATAGCAAATGGATGTAGTCCGAATTTAAGCTGGGGTTTACTTCCAGCTTCAGCACACAATTCACTGTACAGGGGATTTGAAATAGCGATTCCCCACAAGCACTACGCACATTTATATGTAAAAGGAAAGTACTATACCAGGCAGGCTGCTCCTCGATCCCGACCGCAGTTACTGCAAGATACCCAGGAGAACACACAGCAGCTTCAGTTCCTGACAGACCGAGCGCGATTCAGCAATTTCTCCAGTCTTCTACAGGGTGAGCCTGGTTTCTACTCTTCAGATCTCCTTCTTTCTCCTCACAAGTCGGATTCAGTCCGATCTGGCACTTGGAACGGCTGCAGGACGAACCTCAGGGCCTCACACGCGCTTCCCACGTGAAACTATACACCGCAGGAGCACAGAGCTCCTTCTCTCTTCACTGTCACAACTGATCTAAACTTTCCAGTCACAGAGCAGGGCATTTCCTTTAGCTCCACACTATTCTGTTGGCTGGTTTGGCTGTCACTCAAAATAAGACTCCCTCTCTTGTTGGAAAAAGGCGCCAAGGTCAAAACTAAATTTCCCAGAGTCACTGCCCATACAATCCCCTTGTGGCTGGCTCAATTTAAGAGTCCAAGTTCTGATTCGTCCAAAGGCTCCATTTTAGGGCTCCCTTAACCCAATTGGCCCATCATAGCAGTTTAGGTCCAAAATTGAGGGGTAACACACACAGAGTCCCAGCTGCAGTAAAGGTAGGTTAGACAAACTACAATTTTGCTAATGCTTTAAATGATTTCTGGCAAACAGTTATATCTTTCAACAAGGCTCCCTCTGCACTTGTAGCGACGGCAGAAATGGAGCGAATTGGCAGCAACTCTGGCGGGATTCGAGCATTAAATACACAGTCCCCCCATACAAACTAATTAAGTCTGCAAGCATATAGCTCTTAAAGAGACAGTACGTGGAGGCTCAAATAGCACTCACTTGCAACCACATTTAAGCAGCTCAGACGCCGAACACCAACCAGGCTTGGAGCATTCAGGCAAGCTCCTGAAAGACTTCTGGGAACCCCCATTTGCAGGGGGGTTTCACCCTTCCTGGCCTGGAAAAACTTGGCGTCCGCATCAGGTAAGTACCCCCATAAGTTTCAATACAACCATGTACATTTACATCAGTATCACATTAGGCTTATACATGTAATTATCAGTCAACATATCACCTTACCAGAAACACATTTCTGAAACTTTTCAGTACATCACTTTTTTATACAGTATTATACACACATTGTACCATAACTCAGGTTATTACCTCCTGTACATGAAACCTGAAGAGAGGGGGCCCTTCCCTATCAGCTACCTTGGGGCTGGATGGGGCAGGGGCACCATACATAGAGGGCAACACAAGCAACTTGGAGTTAGCACTGATGTTCAGTTTGGGCAATGAGCTCGGGGACACATACACTCCTTTATGGACAACATTGAGAGGCAAGTCCACAGGCCTCTCAGGGGAATCATAACTGAGGTGCACCACAGGCTTTACAGCTCAACCAGTTTTTCTAGGGGGAACTGTTACAGTCTCTGCACTCTGAGCCTCATTTTTAGCATTGTCCTCACTTGTCAGGGAAGTCTCCATTGGGGTAGAGAGGCTAGAACTTGGGGCACTTTCAGCTCCAGGAGTTACAGTCTCTGAGTCCACAACACTTGGCTCACATGGAGAGCTTTCAGACAGTGGCGTATATGGCATCTCCCGTGACTTCCTGGACTAGACCTGCATTTGGAGGTCTTTCTGGTATAGAAGTGGAACTTGATAAATCTGACCCTATCCTGCTTTTGACCGAAGATGCAGTGGATGACTCATTTTACGGGATGGAAAGCAAGCATTCTGTATTGGCGGAGCCTGGGGTGGAAGATCTTTCTTTCCAGTCTCTCCGCAGGGATATGGGGTCCACCATAGCACTACAGACTTCTTCTGCCAACCAAGGCAGACTTTTACTTCTTGAGTTCCTACATTCCTCAGTAAGAGTAAACCCTATGGAACACATTCAGATCAGTGGTCGAGAACCTAAAACAGCCAGGCCAGCTCATGCAGCCCCTCGGGGCAGGAACTGTTGACAATTTCATAACAGGCAGCCCTTCTGAGGTGGAGGCCGAGGAGCCGTTAATAGGATCCAAACTCCTCCGCCGCAAAAGAAAATGCAGCACAAGGCATAGGGCCTGAAAGCACCCAGTGCCAACCTCTGAAGATCTAGCCCAGGTCCCACCTCAGATGCCCGAGGTAGACACCTCTACGGAGATAGGGGGACATCTGACTTGATTTTCAACCAGTGGAAGTCCATTACAATGGACAAATGAGTCCTCAGGATTGTTAGAAACGAATACTCTCTCAGTTTCACAGAGATTCCCCCAGACCTTCCACCCAGACGGCAGCTCAAGTCTGTCAACTTCTCAGTCAGGCCTTCTTACTTCCGAGATAAAGGGCCTCCTAAGGAACAGGGCAATATAAGTTGTTCCTCAGACAGAGCAGAACACTGGTTTCTACTTCCATTACTTTTGGGTCCCAAAGAAAACAGGTGACATGCGCCCTGATCTTCCTGAACATAAAATCTCCACCACTCATTCACACTGATGGGATCTATGCGCTAGGACCAAGCGGGAGAAAACTTTTTGTAGGAGGGCTGGCGCCAATGACTATCTCTGCATCGACCCTCCAACTGCCTCAGTTCCTTTTTTCTCGCCGTAGAGTGCGCTTCAGTGACGACGACGCTCACCCACCGGGAGTCAAACTTCAAACTAGCAGCATAGTTTTCAGTTTATTATTTTGTAGTATATCTCAAATAAATACCGCTTACTATAATTTATTCTTATTAAAGAAAGAAGTCTCAGCCTACATTGACAGAGTCGACCATGAGCGGGTCAGGTGACGGTAGGGAGACTTCGTATGAAAGCTGTTCAGTCAGCTGGGCTGGGTCCGTTCCGGCGCCCTCTCCGGAGGGGGTCTGACAACGACAGTCCAGTGCCCGAGGGAGGGGCATAAAGAAAATGATCGATTCTCGCACTGGTCGGCCTCGAGCTCTTCTTCGGCCCACAGGTCAAAAAAGAGAAGGCATCACTCGAGGTCGCCCTCTGGTATGTCTGCGTGTCGACGGTCAGTCATTGGGGTCAGTGGCCAGTCTCCTCCTCCGGAGTCGCCGGTTTCTGTTTCTGGTCACCGACCTCTTCGACATCGGTGCCCTTTCCCACCTTCTGGTAGGGCTTCAGATGAGCAGATTCATCAGTGGGCTGCTCTGATGGAGCAATGGACTCGGAGGTTGGTCCAGCTGCCTGGCCCAGTCACTCCGGGGCCCTCGGGCTCTTTGGGGGATCGGGTAGGGCGGTTGGGCCTCCCTAGTCATGCGGCGCCTTCTTCGGTGCAGTTGACTCCTTGCTCAGGTGTTTTCCCCCCTCACATGGCTGTGGCGCGGGGGCCACACCGATGCCTCTATCTCCTGGTATTCTTCCTTCTTTCTCCTCAAATCCTAGTTTTTGGAGTCCTGTGTTGGTTTCGGTGCCTTCGGTGTTGATGGGTTGCTCGGTACTGTCCTCGGCGCCGATGCATCTGTTGGTGCCGTCCTCTGCGCCATTGGGATTGTCCTCGCTGTTCTTGGCGCCATGCGGCCTTTCGGCACCATCCTCTGCGCGATTGGGATTTGTCCAGCGCGCCTGGGTCAGGTGGCGCCGTGTTTTTCAGCCAAGGCTTGGTGTGACGCCTTCAGGGCTTCTTGACCGAACCTTTTCCTTCCCCTTCCTTATGATTTTCACTCCTTTCCTGTCCATACAGTCCCTCCTGGGCTGTCAGGAGATGATATTGAGCCTGACCCAGACCTTAGGCTGGGTGATGACGTGGAAGGAACAGGATCTAATCCTATTGCAGAGCCTGTGGTCGAAGACCTGTCATTTAAGTCTCTGCTGAAAAATTTGAATTCCACTCTTTCTCTCCAGACTACAGATATCGATCCTGGGAAGCTTTTAAGGCTCCAGTACCTTCATGTCCAGGAGATCCCTATGGATTTAACTCCCCCGGTACAGCCTTTCTTTGAGATGCTTTCTCAAATGGTATGGAATAATCCCACTCTCATTCCTTCCGTGGCTAAGTCCATAGATAGAAAGTACACTGCTCCCAAGGATCGACCCATTTTGGCTTCTCAAGCCTTTACGGACCTTATTGTAGTCTTGGCAGAGAATGATAAGGTCATCCTCCCTCAGGCTACTACAGCCTGACCTATAAACAAAGAATCTCGAAAGATAGATACTTTAGATAAGAGAGTCTTTGCAGCATCCACCCTGGGTATGCGTATTGCCAGTTACCAGGGTTATTTCTCTCAATATGAGTATGTTCTTTGGCATTCACTCAAACAAATGATAGAAGCTCTACCAGAGTCTGACACTACTTCCGAGCTTCTACAAACCATAACCAGGGGTGTCGAGTCCAACAACCAGCAGGTTAAAGCAACTATGGACGCTTTCGATACTGCCTTCCCAGTGGTGGCGTGCATTTGTACCCGCCGTCACTCCTGGCTGCACACTTCAGCTTTACGAATGATGCCCAGCAACAGGTCATGGCGTTACCCTTCAACGGTATGTATCTCTTCAGTCCTCAAGTAGAGCAAGCTCTAGAGGCCACACAAAAGACTAGGTCTGCCATTAAATTGGCTCGACCTGCTCCCGCCCCTTCTCAGGAGGGGTGTTAATAAGCATCAGTTTCACAACCGTCAGTCCTTTTGAAGCAAGGGCAGGGGAGGTTTTAATAAAAACCAAGCCCCCCAGCCTCAAAAGAAAATGCAACAGAAAGCATGAGAGCCCAAAACGCCCAGTGCCGCCTTCTGAGTTTCTGGCCCAAGTCTCACCTCAGCTGCCCGAGAGGGACTTTTTCTCAGCGGTGGGAGGTCGTCTGACTCAGTTCTACAACTGGTGGAAGTCCATAACATCAGACAAATGGGTCCTCCGGATAATCTGCGAGGGGTATTTCCTCAATCTTTCAGAGACCCCTGCGGATCGTCCCCCTAAACGACAGCCCAGGCTGTCAGTATTTCAGTCAGAGCTTCTCGCTTCCGAGATACAAGGCCTTCTGAACAGCAGGACAGTAGAAGTAGTTCCGCTGGATCAATGAAACACAGGGTTACTTTCTAGTTCCAAAGAAAACCGGGGGCATGCGCCCCATTTTGGACCTCAGAAAATTGAACAAATTTCTTCCCAAGGAAAAGTTCAAAATGATTTCGCTAGGAACCCTGTAACCTTTGCTTCAGCAACACGACTGGCTAGCCTCCCTGGACATGCAGGATGCTTACCAGCATATTCCTATTCACCCAAAGCATCACAAATACCTACGGTTTGTGGCTTTGGGCCAGCATTATCAGTTCAGAGTCCTGCCCTTTGGGCTGTCCTCGGCGCCGCAAGTTTTTACAAAGTGTTGTGCAATTCTCACAGTGCGCCTCAGAAAGATCAGAATACAAGTGTTCCCATATCTATACAACTGGCTTCTAGCAAGCTCTTCCGGGCAAGGAACTCTTGACGCGATAGCCACGGCCTCAGACTTTCTCTTGTCCATGGGAGTCCTGCTAAATCTCAAGAAATCGCAGTTGCAGCCCTCCCAGAAGCTCCTTTTTGTAGGAACTCTTCTGGACACCTCCTGTGCGAAAGCTTTTCTACCAGAGGACAGAAAGAACGATATCCTACAGATGGCCCGATACATCAGAGAGCACAACTTGGTTTGAGCTATCTCGATGCAAAGGATGCTGGGTCTCATGGCATCCTTGGTGTTCACTGTACCCCTAGCTCGCCTCCACATGAGAATCTCTCAGTGGATGCTCAGTACTCAGTGGTCCCCAACCACTGACCCTCAGTCCTTTCTCATCAAGGTGACAGAACCTCTGAAGAGGTCACTCACCTGGTGGTTGCAAGAGGACAATCTTCTAGAAGGGTATCCCTTTGCTCCTCTGGATCATCAGATTTCCATTACCACAGACGCGTCCCTGATGGGGTGGGGAGCTCACTGTCAGAATCTCCACACCCAAGGTATGTGGACTCAGGACAAGTCCCAGCTTCACATAAATGTCTTAGAAATGAGAGCCGTCCTTTATGCAGTCCGGGCTTTGAAGGACATTCTCTGTCACAAGAACATTCTCCTTCAAATGGACAACAAAGCAGTGATGTATTACATCAACAAGCAGGGCGGTGCACACTCTTACCCTTTATGCAGGGAAGCAATGAGGGTGTGGGAATGGTATCTAGAGCACAAGGCTCTAATTCAGGCGGGCTACCTGCCGGGAGTGCAGAACGAACTGGCAGACTGTCTCAGCAGAACAGAGACAGATCATCACGAGTGGTCTCTAGACTCGACCGTAGTTCAGTCAATATTCGCAGAGTGGGGAACTCCAGACCTGGACCTTTTTGCATCCCCACTCAACACAAAAGTGTCTCTCTTCTGCTCCAGAAATCCAGGGCCTGGCGTTTTCTGTCAGTATGCATTCAAGCTGCGGTGGACAAGACACTTTCTATATGCCTTTCCTCCTCTTCCCCTAATTCAGAGGGTACTTCTCAAGTTCGAGTCCCAGTGGGACAAAATGATCCTCATTGCTCCCTTCTGGCCTTGACGGATATGGTTTCCATTACTCAACAGTATGTTGGAAACCCCTCCGAAAGTGCTTCCCCTCCAAACGAACCTTCTGACTCAGGGGCCAGTGGTCCATCCCAATCTGAGGTCGCTTCACCTTCATGCTTGGCTCCTGAAGAGATAGAAGTGAACAGGTTCAATGTCTCTCGCAGAGTCTCAGATATTCTTTTGGCTGTGCGAATGCCAGCCACTAGAAAAACTTACACAGCCAAATGGAAGCATTTTTCTCTCTGGTGTGCAGGATCCTCTTTGAATCCTTTTTCCTGCCCACCAAATAAAGTTCTAGAGTACCTTTTAGACCTCTCAAATTCAGGTCTACAATACTTCTACAGTCAAAGTTCATCTTTGTGCCTTTTCAGCTTATCATGAGCCAGTACCTTCCTTGTCACTGGCTCAGTTACCAGTATTTAAGAGGTTTCTTAAGGGTATTCTGCATACCAGACCTCCTATCGGACATCCAGTCGCAGCCTGGGACATTAATCTCATACTAGACATGCTCACTCGAAAGCCTTTCAAGCCTCTAGCTACCTGTGAGCTGAAATTTCTCACTTGGAAAACGGCCTTCCTGGTGGCCATTACCTCGGCCCGCAGGGTGTCTGAAATACATGCATTGGTCACAGACCCACCGTATACTGTGTTTCATAAGGACAAAGTAGTTCTTAGGACCCATCCTAAGTTTCTCCCTAAGGTTGTTTCAGAATTCCATTTGAACCAACCTTTGGTCCTACCTACTTACTTTGCGAACTTCCAAAATGAAGGAGAGCGTACCCTTCATTCTTTAGATGTCAAAAGAGCTCTGCGTTTCTATTTAGAAAGAACAAAACAAATTTACAAAGCTCAACAACTGTTTGTTTCCCTTCAACGAGACCCGGCTGGGTCAACCTGTCGCTATCAGATGCATTTCAGCATGGCTGGTGGCATGCCTTCGCCACTGTTATTCCATGGCACAGGTTAAACTGGAGGGCAGAGTGTATGCTCACTCTACTTGAGCAGTCGCGGGCATCCCTGGCAGAAATCCGCAAGCAGATATTTGCAATGTGGCTACCTGGAGCTCAGTGCATACTTTCATCAAGCACTATGCCTTGGATGTCCATGCTAGGTGACATCTTTCGTTTGGCAGAACCATCCTTAATGGACTTCTGTCCTAAATTTGTGAGCTCTTGGTCTCTCCTGCTGCCCTCTCGGGATTATTAGCTCGGTACTCTCCCATCAGTGTGAATGAGTGGTGGAGACTTTATGTCCAGGAAGATATGGAAATTACGTACCTACCGTAATTCTTGATCTTCTTGGACGAAGTCTCCACCACTCATTCACACTCCCACCCACCATCCCCCGAGCTCACCTCTGTTGTTGGTCTTCACTCCCTCAATCTTTAGGCTGTGAAGACTTCTTTGTTGACCCTTCTTATACGGGTCATCTGGACTATCTTATGTCCAGTTTTTGTTAGGCTATCCTTCTAGGTTAGTTACGCTGCACCTCCTCGGGAAAAAGGTACTGAGGCGGTTGGAGGGTCGACGCCGAGATAGTCATTGCTGCATGAGCAGAGGCTCGCAGCGCTGCTCCTCGTGGGCTCCATCTCAGGCGCCTGCCTCCTGCAAAGTTTGTTCCCGTTGGGTCCTAGCGCCTCTGGCGTAGATCCCATCAGTGTGAATGAGTGGTGGAGACTTCGTCCAAGAAGATCAAGAATTACGTTAGGTACGTAATTTCCATTTCTAACCCCAGTAATACTCAGGTATTCATAACTTTCTGCACTAAGCCTGAAGGGTTGAACTGCCTGGAGAGATGAAACATATGCAAATGATGGAATCATCTGCACTTGACACTTTTCAAATGCTACCCTATAGTAACTGTCAATGTTCTAAACCTCTTCAGATTTAACTCTCCGCCTGAACAGTTTGGTCGCTCGGAGTGTCGCTTTTCATCTGAAGTGAAAACCTATAAAAACATATAAATATTGTTTTATTTTTCATTTGCTGCATTATATTAAGTGTTTAGCTTAGTTTAACTTGGTTTTCGTGGTCAAATTTTTTTTTTCTCAGTTCCTCTCAGTTCGGTATAACCGGGAGGAAACTGAGCTAGTTCCTTGATTTTTAGCCTATTTCTGTTAAGGATAGCGTTTATCTCTGTTTTGTTTTTACTGTTTACCTAAATTTTTGTAACCGCCTTTTTCGGTTACTGAACTGCTAATACCGGTTCCAGAATCTGTTTCGGTTTGGTTCACCCGGTTCCTTTTCAGTTCCAGAACCGACCAAAAAAAACCTGCAATTGTTATTATTTTAAATTGCCTTTTTTCGGTTCTCTGTTTCTGGTTAAAATGACAGAAAAACCTAAGAAAAAGACTGGTGTGCCCGGCTTTAAAAACTGTACTCAATGTGGGGATGTTTTTGCGAAAGTAGATAAGCACACTATGTGTGTGGCTTGTCTGGGGTATGAGCGTCTGAAGGAGGATTGTCAGATCTGCCTGACTTTCTCTGAAAAAACTGTTGAAAAACGCCTGGAACGGCTAAAAAAGAAACTCCCCAAGGGTCCCTCTGGCTCTGACCAGCTGATACCCTCTACTACTATGACTGAACCCACAAATATTGCAACGTCCACCCCTGACACGAGTGATAATATAAAGAGGGGCTCTGAACCAGCTAGCTCCCCGGTTCCCTCTAAGAAGGCACGTAAACTGAAGCATTCAGAACCCCCTACTTTTAATCAGGGGACTTCTGTTTCAACTAACGTTATGCCAGCTCCTCAGGAGATTGCACAGGCGGTCAAAATTATTCAGGCTTTGCAGGGTTTGGTGCCCCCTGTACAGCAAACCCCTGGGCCAACAGGACAGCCTGTCAGGATTCCTCCTATTGAAGAGGAGGAGTGTAGTGATTATGAGGAGGACGAAGGGGAGCCTATTTTACCAGAGGTATCCCCAGAACAGGACTTTGGGTCACCCCCTAGGGTATCTGAAGACTTCTCTTCTCACTTTACTTTTGTGAGAAAGATGGCAGATGCCCTTGATATCTCCACAACGGAGGAAGTGGAGGATGAGGAGGAAATAGAGTACTTGGAAATGATGGATTTGACTCCCACCAAGGCCCTCCTCTTCCCAGTAAATACATTTTCCAAAAAGGATGCTCTACAGCTGTTGCAGACTCCCGATAAGAGGCTGGACAAGAAATATCAGTTGGAGAGAGAAGGGGCAGAGTTCCTGTTCTCTCATCCAGACCACCAAGGAGTTATTCAGCAGGCGGCCTGTGATAAAGCTAGAGTCCCTCTGGCTTCCTATCCACCAGATAAGGACTCTAGGAAGATAGACAGCATGGCTAGGAAAGGTTACCTTTCAGCCTTCCTAGCCATGAGACAGGCTAATTTTCAGTCCTATGCTGCCCAGTTCCAAAAGTCCCTGTGGCAGTCAGTATTGGCCATCTCTCAGAAAGCTCCCTCACCCCTATCAGACAACCTAGCAGAGACTGCTAGGTTTGGGCTGGAAGCAGCTAAATACCAATTCCAAATGGCTGCTGATACCAATGACACTGCAGCCAGATGGATGGCAAATACGGTAGCCCAGAGGAGATTTGCTTGGCTGAGAGCTACAAATCTCACTGCTGACACACAATCTAAGGCCCTGGATTTTCCCTTGAAGGGAAATGCTCTTTTTGGGGAATCCACTGTGGCATATTTGAAGAAGGTGGATGAGTATAGGCCACTTACAGGAGCAACTGTAGTAGAGACAGAGCTTCTCCATCCACCAGGCCTTATGGAAGGGGGTCCGGGGCAGGTCTTTTCATTCCAGGCCCTTTTTTCAGCCAGTGGCCATACCCCAATATCAACAGTATCCACAGCAGGGATACTTTAGGGGCAGGGTTCGAAGGGGATCTAGGCGTGGAGCTCAAGCACAACCTCCACCCCAAGCTAAACAGACCCCTTGAAGTACAGGCCACCTCCTCACTCCCTGTCGGAGACACTCTCCCACTTCCTCCAGAATTGGATTACCATCACTTCGGACAGGTGGGTCCTGGAGGTGGTGGGTCAGGGTCTGTCTTTGAATTTCAAATCCCTTCCTTCTCTATCAGCCAGGGATTTCAGTACACCATCCCGGGCAGAAGACACCTTGTTGGAGGCAGAGGTTCAGAAACTCCTGCTTTTAAAAGCAGTGGAATCTGTTCCAAGCACCCTCAGAGAAAGGGGTTTTTATTCCAAATACTTCCTCACCACAAAGAAAAGTGGGGAGTGGCGGTCTATATTGGATCTCAGATCCCTGAAGAAACATCTAAAAAAGCTAAAGTTCAAATTGGTACTTTTAGCATTGATCCTGCCAACAATCCAGAAGGGAGACTGGTTGGCATCAGTGGACTTGAAAGACGCCTACTTCCACATCAACATAAGGGAGTCTCACAGAAAATACCTCAGATTCAAACTCCCTTCAGGTCACTACCAGTTTTCAACCCTGCCTTTTGGCCTTACTTCGGCCCCAAGAGTATTCACAAAGTGCCTGACTCCAGTGGTGGCATACCTTCGAAGAAAGGGTGTATCAGTTTTTCCATATCTGACGACGGCATTGCCAGGCAAGTTGCCTCAGCAGGTTTCCAGTTTTTAAGCCTTACAAAATCTGTTGGAATCCCTGGGATTCATTCTCAACCTCGAGAAATCAGTCCTCATTCCTACCCAAAAGTTGCAGTTCATAGGGGCAGAGATAGACACCCTGCAAGGCAAGGCCTATCTTCCTCTGGACAGAGTAGAAAATCTCCAGTTAGTGGCATACTCTTTCATTTTGAACAAAAGCAAGCCTGCAAGGCTCTTTTTGCAGCTTCTGGGTCATATGGCTGCTTCCACAGCCACAGTACTGGGTTCAAGATTTCAAATGAGGGACATTCAGTTCCATCTCAAGGCTCACTGGAATCAAAGAAAAGATTCCCTATCGAAGCCCATTCCGGTTTCAAGAACTCTACTCCAAGATTTGCTATGGTGGAAAGAGGTATCCAGTCTAAGGAAGGGTGTTCCCTTTCAGAGGGACCTTTCCTTGATGGTTCTTACAACAGATGCATCCCTATTGGGCTGGGGCACCCACTTGGGAGAACACACAACCCAGGGCACCTGGTCAACCTCAGAGTCCCTGCAGCACATAAATTTGGTGGAACTCAGGGCTGTTTATCTTGCCCTAAAGGCTTTCTCAGGGCTGGTACAGTCACAGGTGGTACAGGTCAAGACAGACAATACCACCATAATGTACTACATCAGTAAGCAGGGAGGCAGCAGGTCAGGGCCTCTCTGGGCAGAGGCAATGAGAATTTGGACTCTGGCATACTCTCTGGGAGTTTCCCTCCAGGCAGTCTACCTACCAGGAAAGGACAATGCCCTGGCAGATACATTAAGTCGAATCAACCGGGCCCATCACAAATGGACCTTGAACAAGCAGGTGGTAAACGTAATCTTCCGAAGGTGGGGTACTCCAGAGGTGGACTTGTTCGCATCCCACCAGAACCATCACCTGCCTCAGTATTGTTGCAGACCACCAGATCAGGACATTCTGCCACTGGATGCTTTGACTCTGGATTGGTCAGGAAGGTTCCTTTACGCTTTCCCTCCCTTCCCTCTGGTCTTCAGGGTGCTACTCAAGCTCAGGTCCCACTCAGCGTCCCTGATCCTAATAACCCTAGATTGGCCCAGGCAGCCATGGTACTCTCTGATTCTCTCAATGTCAGTGGCCATGCCAATACGGCTACCTCAGACATACAGTCTGTTGACTTCCAACCAGGGGACCCAGTTGTATCCGAACCTCAAATCCCTCAACCTTGAGGAATTAGAATATGCTGGTTTGAAACTGTCTGAATCAGTACTTCATATTCTAATGAGCTATAGGAAAATCTCTACTAAGAAAACCTACTCCTCTAAATGGAAAAGATTTTCAATCTGGTGCTTCTCTAGGGATTTTACTCCATTACAGGCTGACATTCCAGTTGTTTTGGATTATTTCTCCCATTTGCATTCCTTGGGTTTGCAGCCTAATTCACTTAAGGTACATCTTGCAGCCTTGTCTGCTTACATTTCTGCTGGTACTACAGTATCTCTTGCCTCACACCCTATTTTTAGGAAATTATTTAAGGGCCTGACCCATTTGCACCCACCCTCACTGGGCGCCAGTGCCAGCATGGGATCTCAGTGTTTGCATTGCCAAGCTAATGGGGCATCCATTTGAGCCTATGGCGACGACTCAGCTCAAATATGTAACTTGGAAGACAGTTTTTCTAGTGGCAGTCACTTCTGCCAGAAGAATAAGTGAATTGCAGGCTTTGTCTGTAGAGCAGGATTATATCTCTTTTCACAGGGATCAAGTGATACTGAGAACAAACAGAAAATTCCTACCAAAGGTGGTTTCTGATTTCCATATCAACAAATCCATCACCCTTCCTGTCTTTTTCACTGAGCACTCTACTCATGGTGAAAGAAGGCTTCATATCCTTGATGTGAAAAGGGCCCTTGGTTACTGTATCACAGCCACTAAGGATCACAGGCAGGACAAGAAACAGTTGTTTCTGACCTATGGGGATGTGGAAAAAGGTAATCCAGCCTCTAAACGGTCCATTTCCTGTTGGATTGTCCCGTGTATTCAATTTTGTTATACAAGGGCTGGTAGGGAGCCCCCAACAGGAGTGAGGGCACATTCTACCAGAGGAACAGCTGCCACCTTGGCAGCCGTAAGGGATGTTCCACTGGTTGACATCTGTAAAGCAGCTACCTGGAAGACAGTACACACGTTTACAAAGCATTACAGTTTAGATATCCAGTCTAGAAGTGATGCTAGGTTTGGCACAGCAGTCCTGCAGAGTCTATTTCCTAAATAAGTGTTCTGTGCCCACCTCCTGTGGCACTGCTTTGTAGTCTGCAGAAAGTTATGAATACCTGAGTATTACTGGGGTTAGAAGAAAAAATTACTCACCTTAGTAATTCTGTTTCTTCTCTGTGATACTCAGGTATTCATAACTTCCCTCCCTCCTCCCCTTCCAGAACCTATTTCAATTGGGGTCAACCTTTAATTATCTCTTTCGAATAATTAAACATTTTTACTTTAGTATTGGTCTATTCAGGCTCCTAGGAAATCTGAAGAGGTTTAGAACATTGACAGTTACTATAGGGCAGCATTTGAAAAGTTGTCACGTGCAGATGAGTCCATCATTTGCATATGTTCCATCTCGCCGGGCAGTTCAACCCTTCAGGCTTACTGCAGAAAGTTATGAATACCTGAGTATCACTGAGAAGAAACAGAATTACTAGGGTGAGTAATTTTTTCTTCTCGACCTCAGAAAGTTAAACACGTTTCTGTTCTGGCAGAAATTCAAAACGATCTCCCTGGGAACTCTTTTGCCTCTGATTCATCAGTATGACTGGCTGGCATCCCTGGACATGCAAGATGCCTACCAGCACGTTGCAGTTCACCCAAGTCACCACAGGTATCTCCATTTTGTGGCTCTGGGTCAACACTACCAGTTCAGAGTCCTGATCTTTGGGCTGTCCTCTGCACCTCGAGTCTTTACAAAGTGTTTCGCACTTCTCACGGTGCCTCTCAGAAAGATGGACATTCAGGTCTTCCCTTACTTGGACAGTTGCCTCCTAGCGAGCCCGTCCAGACAGGAAACAGAGGAAGCAATCACTACGGCTTCTCAGTTCCTCATTTCCGTGGGAGTTCTTTTGAATCTGGAAAAGTCCCAGCTTCAACCCAACAGCTCCTCTTATAGGAGCCCTCCTGGACACTTCCAGGACAAGGGTTTTCCTTCCGGAGGACAGAAGGAACAACATTCTTCAGATGGCTGACTATGTCAGGGAGAATAGCACCGTTCAAGTCCTTTTGATGCAGTGAATGTTGGGCCTCATGGTTTTGTCAGTTTTCACAGTGTCCATAGCCCGACTGCTCATGAGGACCACACAATGGATGCTCAGCACGCAGTGGTCACCAACTACACACCCGCAGTCCTTCTGCATAAAGGTGACGGAGTCCCTAACAAGTCTCTTGCATGTTGGACACAGGAAGACAAGCTTTTACAAGGTCTTCCCTTTGCGCCACTGGAGTCCCAGATCACCATCACCACAGATGCATCCCTGATCAGTTGTGGAGCTCACTGTCAGGACCTCCACACTTAGGGAGTGTGGAGCCAGGAGGACTCTCATGTACACAGAAATGTCTTGGAAAAGAGGGCTGTTGATTCAGGCAGTTTTCCTGCTGGGAATTCAGAATGACCTAGCGGATCATCTCAGCAGAACAGAGGCGGATCCCCATGAATGGACACTTGCACCAGACATTGTGCATTCGCTATTCAACGAGTGGGGCAGTCTGGACCTGGACCTTTTTTCCATCCCCACTCAACGCAAAACTGACTCTATTTTGCTCCAGAAATCCAGAACCCGGTGTCTTCTGTCAGGATGCAGTCAGACTGTGGTGGACAAGAGGCTTTCTGTACACATTTCCTCCTCTTCCTTTAATTCAGAGGATGCTACTCAAATTGGAGGCACAAGGGGGCAAGATGATTTTAATCGCCCCATACTGACCTCGACAGATCTGGTTTTCATTAATCAACAGGTTGTCGAAGGTACCTCTGAGGCAACTGCCTCTACGGACGGACCTCCAGATGCAGGGACCTCTGGTCCACTCCAACTTGCGCTCCCTTCATCTCCATGCCTGGCTCCTGAGGAGATAGAAGTGGGTAGGTTTCAAGTTTCTCAGAGAATCTCGTAAATCCTCTTGGCAGCACGTAAGCTTTCCACTAGGACAACTTACATGGCTAAATGCAAATGTTTTTCTATCTGGTGTGCAAATTCCCTCCTGGACCCATTTTATTTCCCACAAAGTACAGTATTGGAGTACCTCTTAGACCTGTCAAATGAAGGACTGCAATACTCGACAGTAAAGGTACACCTCTGTGTGATTTCCGCCTACCATGAGCCAGTACAGAACATGACGCTGGCTCAGTTACTGGTAGTCAAGAGATTCCTCAAAGGTATCCTACATACTAGGCCACCAATCAGAAAACAGGTGGCCGCTTGGGATATTAACCTTGTGCTAGACATGCTCACCCGTGAGCCTTTGAGCCTCTAGCCACCTGTTGCTTGAAATTTCTGACCTGGGAGACTGCCTTCTTAGTAGCCGTTACTTCCGCTCTTGAGGTCTCTGAAATACATGCCTTGGTCACCCCCGTACACTGTATTTCACAAGAACAAGGTGGTGCTTCACACTCGTCTTAAATTCTTACCCAAAGAAGTTTGGGATTTTCACCCTAACCAGCCCTTGGTTCTTCCTACTTACTTTTCTAACTTCCAAAGTGAAGGGGAGCGCACCCATCACTCCCTGGATGTCAAGAGGGGTTTGCGTTTCTACATCGACGAAATGAAGGAGACTCGCAAGTCCAAGCAACTGTTTGTATTTTTCAGCATAGCCTGGCTAGGTTAACCTGTTGCCATTAGATGCATCTCGGCATGGTTGAAGGCATGCCTTCACCACTGCTACTCGATGGCGCAGGTCAAATTGGAAGGCCAGGTTTACGCCCACTCTACCCTGGTAGAAATTCGAAACGTATCCATTGCAGATGTTTGCAAGATGGCTACTTGGAGCTCAGTGCATACCTTTGTGAAACACTACGTTCTGGATGTCTGTGCCAGACAGCATACTTCCTTCAGCAGGACAATCCTTCATGGACTTCTGTCCTAAGTGAGCTCTGTATCCTGCCGCCCTGCTTGGGAGATTGGTTTTCAGCTTAGTACTCTCTCATTAGTGTGAATAAATGGTGAAGATTCCTGGTCCAGGAAGATATGGAAATTATGTACCTACCATAATTCTTGATCTTCTTGGACAGAGTCTTCACTATTTATTCAGGCACCCACCCACCATCCCCCGAGCTCACTCATTCTGTTTCTGGTCTTAACTCCCTTGTTGGTTGGACTGTGAAGACATTGTTGAGTTGACCCATCTTATACAGGTCATTTGGGCTATCTTACGCCCGAATTAGGTTAGGTGTTTCCTAGGTTAGTTTACGCTGCACCCCCTTGGTCGAAAAGGAATTGAGGCAGTTGGAGGGTCGATGCCAAAATAGCCTATATGGTGTAAGCTAGTCTCATGGCACCGCGCATGCATGGTCATAACCTGGCGCCAGCCCTCCTGAAGATGTTTGGCTCCTGTTGGGTCCTAGCACCTCCGGCATAGTGTCATTAATGTGAATAAATGGTGAAAACTCCATCCAAGAAGATCAAGAATTACAGTAGGTACATAATTTCCATATATTGTGTCCCAACTCTTCTGCCTACCATGGAGTATAGGACTGATTTATTGTCACAGGACTGAAGCCTGATGTTAAATACAGCCTTCCTGTTCTTATGTACATGCATGCACTGAGAAAGGTGGTGCTTTGGGACAGGCTGCTTCTTTGCTGTCAACCCCCACTGCAGTTATGGGGTTCAGGCAGCATTGTAGATGAACTCAGTGCACTGGCATCCTTTTCTTTGCTGGTCCTGACCCTGCTGCTGATGTGTGGGGCGGGATCACTGGACGCACAAGTGGCCATAGCCGCTGTGCTGAAGAAGGGAGCCAGGGCTCGACTCCCACCAGAGCCACTGAATTTGCCACTAACTGCCCTGCTGGTCCCTGCTGCTGCTGCAGTCCTGGGAACTGGAGGGTGAAAACGTCAGGAGCTTGCTGCCTACCCGAGGGAGTAGCTGGGGTGGGGTTGGGGGGCAGCTTTTATAAAATGTATTGGAAGTTCCCTACAAGCACCTTGTGCCTCATTTCGTGCCAGGTCCTGCATTAACCCGAGACACCCAACATCCTGTTGTGCCTGGGGAGGGTACCGTAATGGTAAAAAAAAACAAAATAATAATCATACTGTCTTCCTGGTGGAATGATGTCTAGCGCTGTACTGATGACTATCCCACTCTGGATTTGGCACTGTTCTGTGCCCATCTTATGCGCAAGGAGCCTTGCACTGAGCTATTCTCCTCTGTATCTACTAGACAGAGCCTTTGTGCAAAAAAACTGTAGCTTGTGTGACGATCTAGCTTCCATTCAAAACTGGGCTGTTTGGAACAGAATGTTCTTCAACTCCCAGAAGTGCATAGTATTACATGTCGGTAAAAACAATCCAGGGCAGACATATTTCATGGATGGGATTCCACTGGAATCTGTGTACAAGGAAAGGGATCTTGGAGTCACTGTCAACAACACTCTATCCCACTCTGATCATTGTGCGCAGGTGCCCAGGAAGGCAAACTACTTGACTAGGGTAATAAAGCACTCCTTTGTGACCAGAGACCCACAGTGTATATTGCAGGTACATAAAAGATTTGTTATACCACACTACGATTATGGTTCTCCCTTTTGGTGTCCTCACTTGAAAAGGGATGTGAACTTACTGGAGAAACCACAGAGAAGATTGACTAGGAGTTTACATAGTTCGGCCACTATGGATTATGACCACCAACTTCAAAAATTGGATCTGTTTAGCCTTAGAGGAGACTCAGAGGGGACCTCTTGTTTCTTTATAAACTATTACAGAATGAAGACCTAATGAAAGAGTTAGGTATGCAATATAATAGTAGTTTGATTGTGCTTACACAACTGGATGAGATGATGCTTGTGTGACTTGACATGTTGTGGATTTGATTTATGTTGTGGCTTTCCGCCTCTCTATCTATGGGATATACCACCCTATTAGGGTTACAACGCGAGGAACCCTAGAGGAGGGTGGCCCCCGTAGGTGCCGCGGGAAAGATTCCATCGGCTAAAGGTAGCTTAGGAAGAAGCCACGGGTAAGAGAGACATGCCACTGGAGGCGGAGGGGTGGATGGTGGGGCAAAGAGAAACGAATCCTGGGAAGGCCCAGGGTGAGCTACCTTGTAAAGCCTGATGGGGGAGTGACGTAGTGGCTCCACCCAATCGAACCTCAGGCTTACAGCCTTCCCATTCGATTGTGCTTACGCAACTGGATGAGATGATGCTTGTGTGACTTGATTTACATTGTGTGTTTGATTTACGTTATGACTGTCTGCCTCTCTGTCCGTGGGATATACTACCCTATTAGGGTTATGATGCAAGGAACGCTAGAAGAGGGTTCCCCCCCAATAGGTGCCGCAGGAATGATTCCATCTGCCAAAGGTAGTTTAGGAAGAAGCCCAAAAAGAATACCCAATGGGTGTCGAGCATCGAAGAGGTGAGGATGATGAATGAATGAAATCTAAGAAGATGATTTAAGGCGAACTTCCTAAGGAGAGAGGGGAAAGCCGGGCCATCATCCGCAACAAAGGAACCTAACTAATTAACCTAAGACAGCACATTAACCTCAGGAAGCACTAAGTCTAACTAATATTATGACCATTGGCATGGAGGAGAGGAAAACCTTTTAGGAGGAAACCTCTGGAGATCCAAGGCCTAGGTCGCCTTCCCTCCAGGCTGACGATGTTTGATTTAAGGATGTATGTCGTTAAAGAGAAGGATATGATTAAGGAAGATGATGACCGGATAGGGAAAACCCCCAAAAAGAAGCACAGATCGAAGAAGGAACATGAGGCAGCAGGGATCCGAGAAGGGGACGCTGAGGAGTCGATGGGAAGTAGATCCATGTAGAAGTCAGAGGAGCAAAAGGTATCCAGATGCGCTCATGAGAGACTGAGGAGGAAGAAGACTGATGATGATCACCGCAGGAGTGCAGCAGTCCAACCTGAGATGACTGAGGATGAGGAAGACGGACGATGATGGGTGTGGCGGGTCGATGAGGTAGCATAAGACCCCATGAGAGGTATGCTCGATTGAGAGATGCAAGTGTATGGAAGAAGAGATAGGAAATGAACTGGAAAAGGAACTGTGGATGATGGTGGACAGCAGCCAGCTGGCCCTTATCAAAGGGTGATGGACAGGAAGGCATGGCCTTGAGTGGTGATAGAATAGAATTGAGGTAGCAGGGAAGTAATGGACGATGGATGAAGAGGAGTGATGCCATGAGTGGATTGAATCCTGATGGCCGGTACGAGAAAAGGCAGTAGGCATCACATAAGGCATGGTGAATGATGACCGGAGGCAGGAACCTGAGACATGCGGCAGGAGGGCCGCGGGTCGCTGAGCAAATGGATGATGGATGACGAGGAGTGACGCCATGAGTGGATTGAATCCTGATGGCCGAGCAAGAATGGTATGGATGAGGGAATACCGAACAAAGTCATGAATCTGTATACATGGGGCAGGAGGGCCGAAGTTCGATGAGGTGGCATAGGAGCCATGATAGGTATGCCCAAAAGAAATATCGAATGCAGACCTTGATTGGAGTGAATGCAGAATCATTGCCTGTAGAGAGAGCTAAGGAGAGGGAGCAGAACGAGTGCACCATGAAGCAGGAATAGGCGATGTGGTGGAATAGACTGACATGAGGGTTGGAGGAGCAATCGATGGGGAGCGAGCTAAATAAATCGGAGAAAGACAGCCCAGCACAAAGTGCTAGAGTCCTGGCTATGACAAGTTGCAGGCAGGACAGCGGATGACCATCCTAGGTAAGTAAATGGTACACACTGTTGTGACAGGGAAAGGTAGACTTGGGAAAAGAATGAGACGCTGAACTGGGAAAAGGCCGACCTTGTATCCAGGTCAGTGCCAGTGGATGAAGCACTCATTGCCAAGGCCGGCATACCAATCCCATTACACAGGATAGTTAGCTCTTGGCAGTGCTCAAAAAGCTGCTACAGAAAACTAGGGAAGATAACGTGCAGAAGAACCAGTGAGACCCGACCGAGTCATCAGAAGCACACAAAGGGTCACATTAGCAGGGTGCCGTCTGCAGGGAAAAGAAATCTGAGGTATTGTGTACAAAATCTGCCTACCTGCTTTGGTTTGTTGGGACTTAAAGCACAGATCACGGGCCACCACCAGGAATAATTATGAAGCCCTGAAGGTTGCAGCAGGGAGTGTCGGGGAATGCCCTATGCAGCTGGAACGCAGCAGGCAAAAAACAATCAGGGACTACAGCAGCGACAGCCTAGAAGCGACTGGGAAACTGAAACCATGGAGAGGCTCAAAAGCCCAGCCGAGCAGGTCTGGGGAGACGTCAGGACATAAGGGGTTCAGGCAAACGAAAGCAGATGGCCAGGAGGGAAAAGTTACCGAAGGGGACAGGGATTAAAAACAGGAGTTTTGCTGTGCAGCTCGCAGAAATGTGTTGCCATCCCCTGGTGTAGTTCAGCATTGCTGCGAGTGGGATTGACAAGGCACGATAAGTGGGGCAGGGCCGGAATCCAGAGAGTCGAGAAGCAAGCGAGATTGAGAGATAGAGATACAAGGAGGAAATGTGGAGCAAACAAAAGAAAATAAAATGACACATTCACGGCTTGTGGAGTCAAATGAAATACGGTGACAAGGCAAAATATGAACGGGGGCAAGCATAGCGAGACGAGCTAGGAGAGCGCTCGAGGGAGAGAGAGAGATCCGGCAGTCAGAGGCACCCCAAAGCAAGCCAGCAGCCGAGTGAGAGGAGCGAGGAGGAGCGGCATCTCTGACCGCAAAGAGAAACGAATTCTGGGAAGGTCCAGGGTGAGCTACCTTATAAAGCCTGATGGGGGAGTGATGTAGTTGCTCCACCCAATCGAACCTCAGGTTTACAGCCTTCTCAAAAAGTACAGTTAAGATCGCATAATGGGCAACTTTCGGTGCAAAGGGCAAACACTAATAAAAGGTTACATTTTTTTACCATCAGATTAGCCCTTAGTTGGAATTCATTGCCTGATTTCGTAGTAAACCAAAAGACCATAGATAGCTTCAAGAGAGAACTTGACAAATACTGTATATCATCCACTCAACGGTAGTACAATAACCCAGCTGATGGTGGGAGACAATCTAGATGGGCCTTTGGCTTTCTTTTGTCTTGATTTACCAAGTTACAGGTCTGTTACCTTTTGTACCTGTACCAGACTGGCAGATATCTGCCGGGCAGTAGGAGTTTACTGAGACTCTGGCTCGCAACCGTAGACTACCGTCTTTTTCTGTGTCACACTGTGTGTTTCTGTGCCACCCTCTTTCCCTCTTTTTCTTTCTGTGAGAGTTGGTAGTTGGGTTTTATTTATTAGTTTGTATATTTATGCATTTTTTATTCATAGGATGCATGCACCGTCATCCTGCGAAGGGAGCAAGCTCCGCTGTTCCACGACAGGGGTGGCTGCTGCACTGGGTGTTCATCTGCACCATACTCTCTAATCGCAGCACAGTGGCAAGGAGCAGCTGCTGCAGTCAGGCCTGCCTCCCAATGTGGCATCATCCCAGGTTCACTCCCAATCTTGGGTTGCTTGCACAGCAGTGCAGCTTGCTGCCTCTGGGCCTTCAGGATGGCCTTTATCTTTGCGATTGACAACACTAAGAAACAGGACAGCATGAGGATTCCTTTCCAACGAGGGGAGTTGGAGTTCGTGAAGACTGGCTGCACCCTGGGGCCTCCCAGCATTTTAGCAGATGAGTCATTGCTAGTTTGGGATGGTTTGGGGATGAGCATCCATCTGCGCTAGACACCCAGCTGTTCAGACCCATGGCTTGAGCCATGATTCCACTCAGCAGCCCTCCAAACAATCGGACCTCACACCACAATGTCTTGTTTCTTTTCCATAATATTTCAGTTATGTTGTTATGGATGCCACAGAAGAAGATCGCCCTAGTTTTATCTTTTGCCGTGACAAAGAAAGCATTCATTTCTGAAGTGGCGCCAGCCAGTTGCAAGCAGGACTTCATCAGTATAAAGAGAGCTTGTAACTCTCAGCTGATCAGCATTTGAGGCAGCATCTGTGGAGTTCAGATGTCGGAAGAAGGATCCTCAACATGAATGTAAACAAGTCACAGGAAACTGCATAGAGGCGCTGGACCTTGGTACTTGCGTAGACGTACTGGGTCACTGCCTTACCTTAGGGCTCTGTTCAACAACCTTTGTGTCTTTCGGGAAAGTCGAAATGTTGCAGAACACCCCCCCCAACCACCACAACACACACACACACACACACACACACAAAACACTGGGGTTAGTATGCTACTGTGTAAAAAAAATACTTGTGTTTGTCCCACAGATTCAAGTTGCTGTTCTGGGTCAGTGAAATCTAGGAGCACTGGAAAAGCAGCACACTCTGTATCTTAATTCCAGCTGCAGTGCTCTGAGGAAAGCGTGCTCCTTATGCTGAAATGTCAACTGTCATGTGAACGCATCTCCTATGTGCACGCCTCTGCCCTGCTGGCTACCCAGTGACAGGAGCATTTGTAGTGGTTTGGACACTAAAACACCATGAAACAATTCTGCTGTAGCAGCTGAAGGCAGTGTGGCTGAAAGTAAGAAGATATCTGAAGTACTGTAAGGTAGGCCGTCTCTTTTGTTGATTGCAGATGCTGTGCCTGTCATTGAGTGCTACACAAGTGTAAACAGACAAGCTGTCTGACTGCTTATTCCTGACATTTAACCCCCCTCTGGGTGTGCATCAAGATGAGTATTCCTAGTGACGGGCTCCATGCTAGACAGCAACTGCTTTTTCAGGACTGTAAGGTACAGCCATATCTCTCAAGTGTCCCTGATTTTCGGGGATGTCCGTGATGTTTTCTTTTTTATTTATTCTTTATTATTTAGTGACTGGTTAAGGCCCACTAGGCACAAGTGCCTGTTTTCAGGGGTGACTCAGGAGCATTTGGGAGTTGTCAGTCACACATTATGCAAGTGGATGCTGTGTGAATCAAACCCAGGTCTGCTGGATGTACCAGACTCATTCACAGCTTGTTATTCTAACCTCTAGGTTATATTTCCAGCCCTTAAGAATTTTCCTCAGTCCCTCCTAAACTCAATGCTTTTCCACATTCATTCCCACTTAGGGGTCTAAGCTGGAGGTGCCAGGACCCAACGGGAGCAAAGTGTTTTGCAGCCTAGAGGACTGACGTCACATCTGGTGCTGCCCTTGAGGCAGACATAGTGATGTCGTGCTTATAGGCAAGGCCCTTGGAATTCTGCGATTCTGCGGTTGCGGAATTTGCCGCAGAATTTGCATCATGCCGCAGAATATATATAGTGCCGCAGAATTATTGTTTTTGGTGAATTTTCATATAAATATACTGTTTTTCGATAATGTCAGGCTTTCTTTCCCACCTCGCTTATACTGATGCCCCTCCTCTATGCTCAGCATATGATGTCATCGATGACATCACATCATATTTAGCCAATGACAGGACTGCATTCTGCCACAGAAATGAATAAATCATGCCGCAGAAATCAGACAATGCTGCCGCAGAAGTCAAGGAGCCCTGCCGCAGAAATCAGAAAATTCTGCCACAGAACACCATGGGCCCTGCTTATAGCTTGGACAGTAACTGATGCTGGCCCCACCCTTCCTTCCTCAGTTCTGTTTTCCCATTGTCGAGTGCACACTGTGTGAGCAGCGTTCATTCAACTGCATCACAATTTCCTTAGTCTGTTGCTGCCTAGTTTAATGCAGTTTTTTCGACAGCATCGTTTTTTGGTGCAGCCTTTTCTTTCCTTATTTTCAGTTATTTTTCCGTGTTGCCATGTCCAGTTCTGAGGAACGAAAAAGCAAGAATAATAAAAAGAAGAACCGTGTCCCCCCACCCCATGCGTCAGTACTCCTGTGGGGGTCATTTTGCATGCAGGACTGACATGATGACTGCTGGGCCTGCCTTCTTGGCACTGAACACGATATGGACAGGTGCAATGCTTGCTTCTCCATAAACTACCATCCCTTGAGATCCATGTGTGAAGGTGAGGGTGTGATCCACCCACCTTTGGAGGCAGACATTGTACCAGGGACACCAAGGAAAGGTCCCTGAGCTATTCCCCTGAGCCCCTTCCCAGTACTATATGTATAAGATGTCGGTGGTGGGAGGTGTCTGGTGGGCAGTCTACTTTCTCTGAGGGGCTGACTGAGCACCCCCTCCTCCAGTTTGTTGGCCCTTCAGAGTAACAGACACCTGCAGTGGTGAGAACGATGCTATATGCTCGGTCTACATCAGAGGGAAGGGTTCCAGAGCCAGCCCTGAGATGGAGCCAGAGGTTATTAGCATCTCTTTTCTTGGGCGGTCGGATGACCCAGGGTAGGATGATGGCGCTGACCTTAGGTCTGCGAACAGAGTCGATGAGGATGGAGTCCTTCCTGGACCTGGTTCCGAGCCTGTCTCAGGGCCAGGAGTCTTCACCTGGACTTGTGCCGGAGTCAGGCGCTGGGGACAGCAATGGGAACCCCTCTGACACTATTTGCGGTGCCATTTCAGGTGCTGAGTCTCACTCTGGTGCCATCTGTAGTGCCAGGTCAGGGGCCAGTTCTAGAGGGGGCTGACTGACCTAGGCATATTATGGCCTCTATAATATGCTTGGCCCACTGCCTACTACTTGGCGCTCCACTAAACCCACTAAGGACAAGAGTGAAATGCCACCTACCAGAAGTATTAAGGAAACTCATTCTAATCCTGCTGCTAATCTCTGGAAATATTCACCCTAACCCTGGTCCCCAACCAACACACTGTCAGACCCCGGCACCTCTGGGACACTTAAAGATTGTGGCCATGTACATTAGTAGCCTCCTGGCTAAGTTAGCACAGGTTGAAGCCTTGGTGGCACAAATTCAGCCAGATGTGGTAGCGCTGACAGAGATCTGGCCCACGTACAGCTGACTCCTTAGTCTCTGTCCCTGGTTACAACATGCATAGGCAGGACCGCTCCGGGAAAGAAGGTGGTGGTTGTGCAGTCTACGTGCGCAACCACCTACAGTGTCGCAGAGTCCAACTGGCTGCTGCCAATAACTACTGCGAATGCCTAGCAATAAAAATTCTGCTAGGCAAGGGGCAGCACGGACTGATTGTTACGGCTTTCTACATCCCACCTGGGAGACAGCAAGCTGGGCTTGAAGCCTTTACTAACCACTACACCCAGGCCAGCCAAAACAAAGAAACCATCATTCTAGGGGACTTTAACTGGTTAGCCAGCTCTAATCCCACTCACAGTGATCTTGTATCTGGACTGTACCTAGCACCAATGTTCAGGAGTTGCACTAGAACAAACTGCTGCATGAGAACTAGCGCCCTGATCAACTGGGTGCTCACCTCCCACCCTGAAAGTCTAATTGATGTTAAGGTACTCCTGATGTCCTGATTGACCACTCACCCATCCAATGTTAGTGGTCAGGAACAGATCAGATTACTCCCCGTCTTTGGGATTATCAACTCCAGTCAGAGTTGATTCGGGTGGGGTGCAGGACCGAGACAGTGTGCCCCTGTCTCAGGCACACCAACGCAGTGACCTGTCAGCAAAGTGTCGATTTTGCCGACAGGGTTGTAGTTTGCTGTGTTGGTGCTGCCGTATGTGGGGCATACTGTACCTTCAAAAATAGCTCCATGGCCAATTTCAAGAAGCACTTTGCAGGTATAGACTGGAGCTTCCTCGACTCTTGCTCCTCTGTCAATGCAGCCCTTCAGCTCTTCCTCACTCGATTCAACTCTGCGGCTGACAGGTTTGCCCCATACCATAATAAAATGATAAAAGGTAGGAACATGGACTGGGACACCCCTCAACTCCTCAGAATGATGTGAGAACGGGATATCCTTTGGCACTGAGCGAAAGCAACAGGATGACCATGAACATACAGTCCTACAAAGCTGCCCACAACAGGTGCTTCTGGGCCATCCAACAGGCCAAGGCCACGTACCACAAAAATCGTCAGTCACAGTGTTGGGGTGACGGGTAGAAATTCTGGGCCTCTGTTAAGAACCTACTCAGGATCGGTGACAGGACCCCTCACAATGCTTCACCACAATGATGAAGTCATACTCAATGATGCTACGATGGCCAACATCTTCAGGAAGACATTCATGGATTATAGCGCTGTCCCCCCCACCCCCGAACCCACTACTCACTCTGATGAAATACAGACTACTGACCAACCACCCACATTTACTGACATCAGATCCTGCCCAAACTTCTGCTTCTGTCACGTGACCAACAAAGAAACAAGAAAATACCTTACAAGACCTTGTGAATCACCAACTGTTGCTCCACAGGTTAACTTGCATTGGGCTGTCCTCCGATATGGTTAAGTGGTTCTCTAGCTACCTGTCTGGGCGCTCCCAGCAAGTAAAAATTAATGGAGCCATCTCTGCATCCAGTGAAGCCACAGTAGGGGTCCTGCAAGGGTCCATCTTGGGCCCTGTTCTATTCAGCCTCTTTGTGAACAGCCTACCAGATGCGTGCCCCTCTTCCAGTGAACTGCTATATGCTGACAACCAGTTGTATTCTTGCGTGACTCCTGCCAAGAAGCACTCACCAGGAACCTGCAGCACAACTTTGACCTCCTACAGGGCTGGTTCAGAAGCAGCCTGTTGGTGCTCAACAGTAAAAACCCAAGACGGTGGTCTTTGTGGGATTTCAGAAGAGGAGATCTACTGCACCCGTCTCAATAACCTACAACCCTGACTCCACGCTCGTTCCAGTACTCAGGTGTCACTATCGACGAATCCCTCTCCTTTGTCGAACACATCTGTAATATAACTACAGCCGCCAATAGGAAGCTAGGGGCTCTGTACAGGCTACAGTTCTGCCTTACACTTGAGGCTAGGTTATTAGCGGTCAGAGGCACTATCCTACTTATCCTGGACTATGGAAATGTGGTATACAACGCAGCCTCTGATTCCAGTCTGCACAAAGTCCACATGACCCTCAACAAAGCCTGTAGGTTCGTCCTTGATGCTGATTGCCTTATGCACACCTGCGAACTATACATTAGGACTAAAAGGCATCTGCTCCTGGATCGAATCAGGTTCCATTCCTGCCTGTTAGGGAAGAAGGCCCTCCTAGGATTTCGCGCCTCCATCCCTGTAGGCATTGTTCCAACCTGCTCCAGCTGAACATGCAACAAGAAGTGTAACAAAACATGCTCTAGCAGTGCCTTTCGGGAGAATTGCCCAGGGGATGCGAGCCTTCTCAGTCATGGCCCCCATCTGGCTAAATTAGCTCCCCCATTCCACCACTAGCCTCACTCGCCTCGATCACTTCAGATTCGAGCTCCGGAATTCCATCTCCCCTCCTGGCCGCTGCTTCTGCCTCACTTAATCTCCAGCTGAAACTATTGTTTCTCCTGCCCAAGGCCTATGTCCCGATTCACCTGGGACTGTCTGGACCCTCCTCCAGCACTCCCATTTCACCCCCCCCCCCCACTACTTGTACCATTCCCTCTCCCCTCCTCCCTCTGCTGCATACCCTTCCTACTTTCATCTCTTATCCTCTTCCTTACTCCCCTCTGATCATGCTCCCCCAGCTATTTCCCCATAGACGCTCTCACCTGCAACCTGCTGCTGTTTCCTCCTTCGCTTCCTCTTAACCTTAATTCTCTTGTTGATTGAACTAGCTTTAGTTGATGTTTCTGCCCTTAAGGAATGACAATGCTATATAGCTGCTTGCGGAGTATTAACTACCTGTACATACAGTATTTGCATTTATTGTGTTTTACCTACTCTCCCTGCCCTGGTGACTGTCCCCCCCCCCCCCGAGTCTGTAGTACCTGTGATACAGACCTCTCAATTTCCCTTACTGTTCAAATGTGTTGTAGAGGCCTTTAGTACCAAAAACACTGCTCTGAGTTCCAGCAAGTTTATGTGTTGGAGTGACTCTGCACTTGACCAAGTGCCCTGGGTTGTGTGGCCCCCTAGATGGGCACCCCACCCAGGTAGAGATGCATCTATTGTGAGAACAACTGATGGAAATTCTCGTTGGAAAGGAACCCCTTCCCTCAGGTTGGATTCCTCTTTCCACCACTGAAGTGCTTGTAACAGAGTATCTTACTTCGAGAGGGTTCTTGCAGTAGGTAATTACATATAGGACTGAAGCCTGCAGGTGTCAGGACCCCACGAAAAATTTCCTAGCTAGCAGTCTCTGAAGTGGGGACCTTGACGTCAGTGACCGAGACGCTGCTTTATCGCCAGTATAAAGGGGTGGCTGTGCCACACCCGCCTTCCAGTTCTTTCCCGCCGTTAGCTTGCAAAAGCACCTCTCTGTTAAGTTCACTGCTTCGTCAGTCAATTGTCGGTATTATTACGACTCTTTTTTCTATTTTCTCATCAGAATCTCTTCAGCATCTGCCGTGTATGTCGTCCCCTACTCCATCCGAGCATCAAAATAAGTGCAATTCCTGCGGCGTCCAGCTCCCGCACAAGGTCGGACACTTCCAGTGCCTCTTCTGTCTAGGCCCGGATCACCCCATGGAGAAGTGCCAGCACAGCCAGCAGTTTCATTCCACCACCCGCAAGCGGAGGCAGCAGTCCCTGGAGGCCCACATTTTGAAAAAGATGTCCTCCATGAAGAAGGAGCTGAAGAAGCTTCGGCAGGCCTCAACTTCCCGTGAGGGTCACCGCAAAAAGAAGGGGAAGCACCGGGACCGGGACTCCTCTTCCATGGTCACTGCAGCTGGAGTCGCCACACTGAAGGTAATGTGTCCCCCCCCCCCCCAGGACCCACTCATCGACGGTCATCTTGGAGGCTTCTAAGGCAACATCATCCCTCCCGTCGGGCTCGCGCTCGGCCGCCCATCGGGAGCTCCGGGATCAAAGGAGGCAGTCAGCTTCCTGGAAGACCGCCACCGCGCGCCTTCTGGGTCGAGTGGCCTGGTAAGCCAGATGTCGGTGCTCCCGATGCCCGCTCAGACAAGACTGCTAATACGCCCAACCCTTCGGGGCAACGCACGGCCTCCAAAATGCCCGCCAAGGCCGCTTCTCCCTCTCGGCCTTTGTCGGGCATCGATTCTGATAAGTCGGATGCCAGTTCCTCCGACGCCTGCTTGGACCCCATCAGTAAGGCGGACATCGGCTCCCTCGATGGACGCGTGGCGCTAGAGCCAATGCTGGACCCGACTGATCAGTCCATCATCCACGGCTCGCTGCAACGCTCGCCATTGCTCACCAAGGCTCCAGCGTCTTCCCTGTTGGACCCCGGGGATTTTAGTCCTCCTTCCCCGGGCGACACCGAGGACACAGATACGCTCCCATCAGGTCTCCTTCTTGCTGGGCCGGATGACCCGACGTCAGACCCTCCAACGCCGGCTCCAACGCCAACCTATCCGACGCCGGGCGTCATTCCCTTGCCGGACGCCATCCCTACGCTGGACCCGACACCCACCGGGCCTCCTGTACCTGGCCCGCCTGCTGGGCCCCTCCCAGGGCCATCTGCTCCATCGGAGCCCCTAGTGCCCTGGTACCTGACCCAGTCTTACCAACGCCGTCCTACCCGGGACTGCAGTATCGTGCACCGTAGTACCCGACACCGGCCTACCCAACGCTGCAGTGCCTCAGTACCCGACACTGGGTTTCCCGCTGTCGGGCTGCGGATACTCGCCATACAGATACCCCCAATATCCGTATCCCACACCTCCTCCTCCTCCACCGCCCCCTCAGCCGCCGGTGGACCTGAAGGTGACTCTGGCTTCCTGGTGGGCTGAGGCCAAGGCTCAACTCACCAGGGAGGTGGAGAGCCATCTGCCGACGCTGGACCCAGTTCTGGACCCCCATCGTTGGAGGCGAGAGACTCCCTCCCCCCTTCCCGACACTAGAGGTGAGCCCTCAGGTGCCAGGGCAGGGAAGGACACACTTCCCCGAGGGTTGCCCAAGGGTGTCCGTTCCTCCCCCGCGTTGGAAGGAATCTTCTTCTTCCTCCTCTTCGAAGACCTCGGACAATTCCAACGGGTGATCTGAATTTCATTTTTGAGAAGCTTACCCTGCCTCCTTTTGAGCCAGCATCCTCAGCAGACCTAAAGTTCCTATCCTGGGAGACTCTCTCTTCCTAGTGGCCATTACTTCATCTCACGAGATTTCCGAGCTTCAGGCCTTGATGTGCTAAATCCCGTAATTGATTTTTCACAAGGAACGGGTGGCTCTGCGTACCAACCCTACGTTTCTCCCTAAGGTGGTAGCGGAATCTACGCTGAATCAATCCATTGAGCTACCTGCTTTCTTTACACAACACTCCAATCAAGGGGAATATCTCTTGCATACTTTGGATGTTCACCAAATTCTGAGATACACACCACCAGGACGAAGGATCTCAGAAAGTCTGATCAGCTGTTTGTCTCTTTTGCTCTCAGAAGAGAAGGCAATGCTGTTACCAAGCAATGCCTATCTAAATGTTTGGCTCATTGTATCACTTTCTGTTATGACAAGTATCACAAGACCCTGCCAGGTCAAGTCAGAGGCCACTCCACCAGGGGTATCGCTGCCTCTGCGACTTGTTTTAAGAATGTGTCTGTGGCTGACATTTGCACAGCCACAACTTGGACTTCTGTCCATGCCTTTACGAAACAGTACAGTTTGGACATTGCCTTTCGCCGTAGAGCAGGCTTCGGGTTGCCTGTTCTGCAAGGTCTCCTTTCCTGAGACCCTCACAGCCGGAGGTTCTATGGTTGGGTAGTTTCCTCCTCCCGTGTCCTTCTCCTTGTTCCAGACTGCTTGGGACTCAGTCCTATATGTAATTACCTACTGTAAGAGCCCTCTCGAAGTAAGATAGTACAGTTACGTAACAACTTACCGTAACAGTAGATCTTCGAGAGAGGCTCTTGCAGTAGATAATACCTTCCCTCCCTCCCTCCATCCCCCTTAGCTTTTTCAGCTCCTTTTCCAGGAAGGGAAATATCCACTTCTCTCTCATCTTGCCTTTTTTGGCCCTTGGCTGGAAAGGACTGGAAGGCGGGCGTGGGAGATCGCCCTGACAGCAGTAGGTTTTAAACCTCTGCCTCCAGCAGCTTCTTTTCTGCGAGGGAGGGCGAACTGAACACCCTTGTTCTGAAAAGAGGAAGGGATTTAAAATTCAGAGATGGTCCCTGACTCACTACCTTCAGAATCCACTTGTCCGTGGTGATCCTTTGCCAAGCCTGGAGATAGTGAGACAGTCTGCCTCTGACAGGTAGAGAGGAGGTGGCCTGTGAAGACATGTCATGGTGTTTGCTTGCTTTGGGGCTGAGGCTGGGATTGAGACCCCCAACTGGAACCCCTTCTGCCCCTACCTCTGAAGTACCCTTGCTGGGGGTACTGTTGGTATTGGGGTCCAGCCATTGGCTGGAAAAAGGGCCTAGTATGAAAGGGCCTTCCCCTGCCTCCCCTTCCATAGGGTCTGGTAGATGGAGAGGCTTTCTCCTTAGCAGAGCTACTCTTGAAGGTGGCTTTGTATTCATCCACCTTCTTCATATAAGCCACTATTGATTCTCCAAAAAGTGAATGTCCCTCCAAAGGGAAGTCAAGAGCCTTTGTTTGGGTGTCCTGGGTAAGATTTGTAGCTCTTAGCCAGGCAAACCTTCTTTGAGCAACAGTGTTTGCCATCCATCTGGCTGCTGTATCATTGGTATCAGCAGCCATTTGGAACTGATACTGACTGCCTCTAAGCCAAACCTGGCAGTTTCTGCCAGGTCATCAGATAAGGGTGAAGGGGCTTTTTGTGCCATGGCCAATATAGACTTTTGGTAGTGGGCAGCGTAGGCCTGGCAATTTGCCTATCTAATAGCCAAAAAATCTGACAAGTATCCTGTTTTTGGCCATACTGTTGATCTTCCTAGACTCCTTATCTGGTGGGTGAGAAGCCAGGGGCACCTTAGCCTTGTCCTAGGCAGCTGCCTGCACCACCCCCTGGTGGTCAAGGTGGGAAAACAGAAACTCTGCCTCTTCCCTTTCCAGTTGGTGTTTCTTATCAAGAGTGGGGACAGAATTAGGGATCTGCAAAATCTTCAAGGTGCCGCACCCCCCCCAGTTCAATTCCACAACAGTCCTTCCCACACTGCAGGGCACGGCCATCAAGCTGCTCGGTCGCGCCCAGCCCCTTTTCCACTTTTTCTCCCCAGTGGGAGCACAGACGTGCAATGACGTCCGTTTACAGCCATGCAGACGTCCGCCGTGCTCCCCCCTTAGACATGCGCATGTCTGCAGTGCCGCTGGGCATCCCCAGGGACCACTATAGCACAAATCCCACCCTATTCCCCAGGACTAGGAGAACTGCCGTTGGACACTCAATCCTAGTCCTCCCCTGCCGACCCCCGACGACCCAGGCTCGTTCCCGAACCAGGGTCGCTGGCATGGAGCGAGGTGTGGCATCAGCGCCTCAACCCTCAGTGCCACTGGGCCAGACGGGTTGAGGCAATTATTGAAGTGGTTTCACCCACAGCAGAAGAAGAGGGCATTGGCTGGTCAGAGCCAGAGGGACCCTTAGGTGGAGGAAGTTTTTTCTTGAGCCGTTCCAGGCATTTCTCCACTGTTTTTTCTGGCACTGTTTTACAAATATCACATTCCTCATTAAGGTGATCATAGCCAAGGTAACTCACACACCAATTATGTTTGTCTGCTTTAGCAAACACTTCCCCACAGTCAGAACAATTTTTAAAACCAGGTTCACCGGTTTTCTTTTTAGGTTTCTCCGACATTTTCCTGGAAACCGATAAAAATATAAACTGCTAAACTATTTAAATATTTTTACCAAAAATTTAGCAGTTGCAGTCGGTTCCCGAACCGATGGGAACCGGAACCGAAGAGAAAAATTAACTGAGACTAGCGGTTCAGTAATCGATAAAGCAGTTACAAAATTAAAACATTTAAAATAACTTTTAAATAATCTAAACGGGATTTCCTTAGTCAGAAAACCCCGAAAATAACTTAATGAAATCGGTTCCCCACTGGTTATACTGAACCAGGAGGAACCGGCTAAAAATACTAAAATAACACTAAAACAATAAGTAAAAGGCAGCAAATCAAAGAAAAAGATACTTCTATGTTTTTATAAGTGTCTTCGCGCCACAGGAACAAGTTGAAGAGCAAGACTCTGAGCGACTAGACTTTACAAGCGGAGAGTGAAATCTAAGGGGTTTAGAACTAAGGCAGTTAGTTCAAGGCAGTATTTGAATAGTAGTCACGTGCAAAGAGTTCCATCATTTGCATGTGTTCTATCTCTCCGGGTAGTTCTGGCTTAAAGGCACACTGCAGAAAGTTATGAATACCTGAATATCACTGGGAAGAAACAAGATTACTATGGTAAGTAATTTTTTTTCTCAGACAATGCTGCACGCTGCTAATGTCTCCCCTTACTCATGTATTTGTTTGTTTATGCCGATGAGAATCCTTTGTAAAAGAGCTTTTAGCTCAAAGGTTGTAATTCCGATTTCTAAATAAATAAATAAGATTCTGGGCTTCACCGGGTGGGGTGGGGGGGCAGGGTCAGCCCTGGTTAGGTGTTGGGGCAGAGCACTGGGCCTGCAGTTAACCTCTTGTCCAGAGATGGTGGTAATTCTTGCAGGGGTCACAGTGCTGTCCTGGGGACCAGCTTCTCACTAAAACTGTCTGGCCCTGTAACTGGTCGGGACCAGGCCACTCTGTGGGATGTACATGGCTCAGATCTTCCTGGACTAGGAGTCTTTGCCATTCATTCATACTAATCGTACTACGTTGGAGGCACTAGGACCCAGCGGAAGCCAAAAATCTTCAGGAGGGCCGGCGCTGAAGTAGGACAGCACTTGTGCGGTACCGCAAGACTGGCTCGCACCATATAGGCTATCTCTGTGTCGACCCTCCAGCCGCCTCAGTTTCTTTTTTCCTGCCATTGAGTGCGCTTCAAGTGACGACATTGCTCACCTGCCGGGAGTCAAATCTGAACATCTATATGACAGCAGCTTATAGTCGTTCAGTTTTGATTAAGTTAATTCTTTTAGTGTTCTTTTCTTATTTAAAAAAAAAAAGAAGCACAAAAAGTAGTGGACCTGTTCCTGATCGGGGACCTGGCGTCGCTCGACCTAGAGTTCTTCTTCATCCCTTCAGACGAAGAAGAAACGGTGCCGCTCGAGGTCATCCTCTGGTATGTCTGTGTGAGGGTGGTCAGTGGTGGAGAGTGGTAGGCCTCACCCGACTCCAGTGGGAATAGTAAGATTCCCTTGGAAGAAACAAGATTATTATGGTAAGTAATGTTTTCTTGTAGGTGAGTAACTGAGTGGGGTTCACTGCATCAAGGAATGAAGACAGTAAGAGCTGTAATTTAGCAACACTCTGTAGTTGTGCTGGAAGTAGGATTTGTTATCTGAGTATACTTGAGCCTGCATTTAATTCTTAATTTCTGGTTTCCATACTTTTAGGATTTTGTGAGGAATGAACTGTAATGCCTTGCCTTAATGTAGTTTTTTGGTTAAACAGTTTCCATACATTATGAAAAGGTGAGCTGAATCTGTTTAGACATAGCACTGTATTCTGTGTTACATATAAGCACTAACCCATGACAGGTGTGCGGTTATTGGGGATTAATGCATACCCGGGTATGTTGTGAGGCACGAGGCCTGTGGATGTGCGTTAATCCCCACTAACCGCACACCCGGTCATGGGTTATTGTACTTATAACATGAGGTTACCCTCATGTTACTAACCCGCAGTAAACTCATTTAAAATGAAATTGCTGACTGTGTTCCTGTCGCTCTCTGTCTCTGTTGCTGCACGGGTTGGTAGTGCCGGGGGGTGGGTGCGAGCGTATGGTCAGCCACAGAGAATACCTGAAATTATGGGACGCAGCACCGAACCTAATATTACTGCAGTACTGTGGAATGAACTCCAGAGCAGGGGGAGGTAAGATTGCCATGGGGTGAGCAGTGAGGAAGGGGGGGTTCCAATCTCTGCCAGCCGCAATGTGTGTTACTGTCTACATTGCTTACACTCTGTGTGGTAATTGCACTGGGTCACCAGAGCTCCGCGGGGCGGATGGGTGGGTGGCCACCCATTGGGGACTGCACTGTGTGGCTGGGACAGCAGAGATCCACTGGATGGGTGGGTGGGGACAGACCATGATCTCCTTCTGCCTAGCTCTCTCATGGGGGGAGGCAACACTGCAGGGAAAGGGACAAAACAGCCGTTCTGGCTGCACGGGTTGAGCTGGATCAGCGGGAGAGGGGAGGAGACGGAATCGGGGGTTGGGGGAACCGGCAAGTACCTTCACTTGCCTTTCTCTCCCCACTGTTTACTGACAGCTGCTGTACAGTGTAACTTGGCTATGTTGTGGCTGTGCAGGAGAAATGTATTGCTGTAGGGACGGACACTTTTGATACCCTGCTGCTGGCTCGCTGTCGCCTACCAGGGGAATTTAATGGTTGCCTGAGTGCAGCTCAGCTACAGAGTGAAGAAGTCCAGCTGCTCAACACGGTTCGTGCTGCTAGGACTTCTTACTCTGGTTGTTCGTTAACAGTGATTAACAAACAGTCACATGCTGCTCTTCAGTCAATTACGATCTTACTTTTACAACTCCATGTTATAAGACTAATATAATTACTGTTCCTAATAATTTATTGAACTGATAATGTTACCAATGTGATCTCCACATGCTGTCAATATAAAAAAAACAAGTTCTATTGTAGTAGTGTCTGTGACCAAAAATATTTTCTGTTTTGAACAGACGTACCCATGACACCATAAAGTGCACCATGCCGCCTTTGGAGATCACCCGGTTGGAGACTGTGCCCATATGTGTTCAGTTTGAGAGGAATCCTTGCATTAGCAACAACACCAAGTTCACCTATAAGGAGAACCCGGTTATAAATGACATCCGACCTAAAAAGAGCCATGTCAGGTATGTCAGCCAGGAGTTTGACTTTGAGAGGCAGTTTGGCCTAGTGGTGCAAATGCAGAGTTGTGAATCTGGAGACTGCAATGTGTGAACCCGAGCAAGTCATTTAACCTTTGTCTGCTTAACCTCTCTGTAATTTCTCTCTAATCTGTCTCTGTGCTGTTTGAATCTCCCTGTGCCTTGAAATGACAGCAGCATTCTCTCCCCTCCATCTCATGGATCGTAAAGCAGTTTGGGATACAGTTTGTATGAAAAATACTGAATAAACCAAATTCCTGTCCTTTTAGCTAAATTAAAGAGAATTGTCAGTCGCAAACTAGACCACTACTATAGCTGGGTAACACTATCTTTTTCCCCCGTGTCATCTCTTCTTATCTCATAGGGAGGACTGCAGTATTTCTGTTCTGACCTTACTGATACCTGTCACGTCAGATCCAGCCACCTTTCATCTGGTTCCCCTCATTGCTTGTGAGGCCCCCCATTCCCCCATTTCATTTTATCTTTTTATTGAAAATTTCTGTATAAGTGAACAAAACAAACAGTACAGGTATACAGCATTTTCCATATAAGGAGCAAAGATAACATTATGCATACTATGAAGAGAAAAAGTCACTGTGCTTGAATTAGGTTTAAGTCATAACCAACAAGAGACAGAGCTAACAGTGAATAATGAGGAAGTCATTACTGTACTGACCAAGGGAAGGAGCCAGGGACTTCAAAGGGACAGATTGGCTGCTTGGATGTGGCAGGTGGATGGTCCTCATGCTGTTACACCCACAGATGTGTTGTCCCCCCATCTCCCTTGAGTGATGTCTTAAGGTTATCTACAATGACATGGCCACTATCTTAACCTGCTGGAGGAGACTCCACGGCAGGGGGATGATCGTGACACATCAGCATAGTCTAAGTACTCCACCTCGACAGCATTCTCTAGACTCCACAGGCGCAGCGTGGCAGTCAGACTCAGGATGCAAACCCAAGTCTCCCTTATGGCAGCGTGACATGCTACCCCACGCACCACAGGACTGAGTATACAGCTATCTTTTATTTCACGTAGGGCGTGGTTTGGCTATTTACAAGATGGCTGCCTAATTTTGTCTGACAGAGAAACCCCTACTATTTTCTAAACCAATCCTACTATAGAATTGCAGCTACTTGACTGTTCTGCACACTCCTGCACAAGTGTCCTGCTGCATCGGCTGGTGACCTTTGTAGATTGAATGAAGGGTTGCCTCAGGAGCGTTGGGTGTAGTGCCGTGAGCTGTTGCCTCCCAGACTACTCAGTAAGCTCCAGAAATGGTGCAAACAGCGGGCCCCACCACTGACTCAAATTTGAAAGAAATCAAAAGCATGTTTGAGCACCTCATTACCCAAATTGGAAAGCTCAAAGTTGCTGCACAAAGGACCTCAACAGACATAGCAGAAATATCCCAAATGGTGACTGTCACAGAGCAGTACATCACCGACAGTGAGACAAAACTGACTGCATAATGGCCTACATACAAGACCAGGACCACACGATCCTGCGACTGTGGGACAGGGTGGTGGACTTGGAAAATCAGGGCCGGAGGAACAGCCCTTGCTTTGTGGGGTCCTTGAAGGTAGGGAGGGCCCTAATGTTAACAGGTTCCTCCAGTGCGCCATTCCTAGGATGCTAGGCCACAAATGGCCTTCTACCTTCGAAATTTATTATTATCATGGGTCCCTTGCATCTCCCCCAGCATCCAGGGGGTGCCCATTGCTGATCATTGCCAGATTCTTAAGATTTACAAAGACAGATAATGTTCCTAGCGAGAGAGAGCAAAAACATTAAATGGCAAGACTACAGAGTTCAAGTGTTCATGGACTCCTGCCAGGCCCTGTAAGAGTGGAGACAAGCCTACACCACTGGTGGATGAGCTTGCTCGGACCTGGACTGGTTGTATTCCCTTCGAAATCCAGTGACTCTGTATCAATATAAACAGAGTAGCCAGATCATTCAGTACTCCGATACAGCTGTAGGGTTCCAGCAGAAGCAATGGCGAAAACTAAACCTAGCTGAATACAGGCCTCTAGTGACACAGAAAGGTGTGAGGGTGAGCTTCCGGTGATGCTATGGAGGGCTAGGCAGCACCATTAGAGAGCTCTCCCCTGCTGATATATAATACAGCCCTTTTTCTTCCTTAAAAACTCCCTTGCTCCAGACAACGACATTTTAACACTGCTAGAGACTTACCTGAATACATGCAATCCTGCAGTAACCGATTTTGGATATTTAACACGGGTCCATTCCAGCACGATCAGCACAGTTCCTCAGATGGTGAAATGGCCAGCCAGGAGGATTCTAAACGTACGCACCACCAAAATAAAAATGCCTCCGGAAAGTCGGCATCTACCCTTACATCGGACCCAGTCCTCCAAGTAATACAGGAGTTCTGAGCGGAGGTTAAAGAAACTCTGCAAGACCTCCGATCGGATCTGAGTACCCTGAGAACCCACGTTGATGAGGCAGACACGCTGATTACAGTAAACACCGAGCGGTTAGAGGCGCTTGAAACCTCCGTACTGGAACTTGCCAATACACAGCTAGCTATCATTCAGAGACAGGATGACTCTGAGAACAGAGCCTGGAGAAAGAACTTACATTTTAACGGGATTCCGGAGGGCATGGAGAGCACTAATATGCAGGCCTCCTCGACATCTCCTCTGGGCCACGTTAAATCGCTGCCCTGACTTCCCAATAGATATTGAATGGGCCCACTATGCCTTGGGCCCAAAACCTCCACCATCCTCTCGCCCGAGATCTGTTGTGGCACAATTTCTCAATTACTTGGTGAAAGAAACCCTCCTGCAAAAAGCTTGGGCTCAGAAGGTACTTACATATGAAATTAGTTTTTTTTTTTTATGGACAACAACTCAGCACCTGCGACGCAAATACACTCCGCTATTTCCATGTTTAAGGGCCAGTCAGTTGAAATTTAAGACCCCTTACCCTGCAAAGTTGGTGATTGCTTTCTCCACGGGTCCCCAAACCTACACGACAGCACAGGAGGCTAGGAGGGACTTGATCTCCAGGGGCCTACTCAAGGAGCAGGAAGCTCGAGGTACGATTAGACTGGGCCATGTAACAGAGAGGCCTCTTAAAGCTACAGAGACACTAGATGGAGCGCCAGACCTCCCTCGCTACCAATGCCTGGAGGATACTCTGAACAGCATCAGGCAATTCAGAAGTGCCACTGCTAATGTGGAATGAGTATCTGAGACATTACTAGGTCAGACTCGGGGGTTTGAGTAAGTGGGTGCACTCAGTGCGGTCCACGAGCTACCATTCGGAGGGGTAATGGGACGATAATTTTGGGAAACCCACTGACTAGGTTGATCAAGCGAGACAAGGCTAGCAGGGGAGGCTAATGGAGCCGAAATAATACAATACAATATTATAACCTACAATCCAACATAATGGCTCCGCACTTATCTACCCAAAACTAGGCGTAATAGGGAGGTTTCTTGATGGTGGGCATGTCCAGGCTAATAGCCTCCTCCTATAAAAATTAAATAAAGTAAAGAAAATAACAAATACAGCCTTGCACTTTGCTGATCTGGTTGAGGGGCCTGAGCATCTCGCCCAGTCCTGTGGTCCTTGTCGGACCGGCCGGCCCCCCCTCGTGGCAATGCCCCTGACTCTGTGGTATCTCGGTGGCTACAAAAATCCTGGGTCCCTTGCTCTATCTTTAAGAACTTCAGAGGCTCCTCTCAGGATGTACAGAGTCGAAATCCAGGGGTTTAAAGAGAGATGGCCTGAACAAAAGAGCTTTGATTTAATTGGCAATCTATAACCCACCAACTGACGGTCACCTTCTCTAGCTAGTCAGTGCGTTTTGTAATATGTTAACTGGGGATAGAGAACTCCTTGTTTGAGACTCCTTTACCCTAATGGACTACGGAGGGAGAGGAGGGCTACATGGGAAGATATTTTAAATAGTTAATGACCTGATTTCCTCCTGCAGGGAAGTCCATGACAGTTTAAAACTGAATGATGCAGGCAAGAGATCTTAAATACTATGGGGGGTTTTGGGGAATGGCATGGGCCCATCTGGGAGGAGAGGAGGCGACAACCATTAGGGACGGATCCGTTACCCATTGGGGCTTGCCCTTGGCAAGGGGGCCCTTGGGGTAGGAGGCAACAGATCTTTTCAGAAATATAATACATTATATTATCTTACATTTGTAGTACGTCCCGAATGGTACATAGGGACACCCATAGATTATTTATAGGCAGAAGGATCCTGACCCCAATATATTGAAGCTTTTGATGTGGGACTCTATTGCCCCTCCCCTTATCCTCCTTGGTCCCATGGCTATTGCTAATCAGTGACGGAGGGCTGGAGGAGGAGTTCACTACTGAAACTCCCATAGGATGCTGCTTTGCTTAACCCATCTCACCTTCCTGGTTATGTTCCTTTACCAGCAGAACATTCCAGTTCCTCAGGGGGTTGTCACGGTCATACTTAGGGTCGTTACCCCCTCGTCATGGGACACTCCCTTTGCAGAGTATGTCCTGGGACCCCTTCAGAGGTGGATGAGTACTTCTACCTCTATATTGGAAGCCAACCTGTATATAGTTTCCCCAATAATTTGTTATACTGGGCAGTTTCGCCCAGAACTTATGGTAAACATTTTCTTTTTTGGCTCCTCAGGTTACAGAGGAGATAGTTGCCCCAGGAAGTAAGGGTTCCCTCTTCCAAGTTTTATCCCCACTAGAGGAGCTCTGTTTAAGGTTGCAGCTCTTCACACCAAAGACGCTTTTCATCCACTCTACCCTGCTAAGGCCATAATAGGCCCTAAGTTTAGTGTTTGGAGTTATAATGTAGAACAAAAAAAAAGGTAAAAATGAGACTCACACACTAATGCTTTGAAATTGCTTTATTATACTATGCTAATAATGTTTCAATACCTCATTGTAATGGTGAACGATGGCGGTTAGCCCGTTGGGAATTTTCTCAATGAATGTAAATGGACTTCACAGCCCGGTTAAAAGATCTTGCCTAATGCAATACTTAAATAGGCAGGCGGCGGACCTCTTCTTCCTTCAGGAGACCCATCTGCCTGACTCAGAACATCAGAAGTTAAAATGGGGCCAACGTTATGACGTTTACTCATCTTCTCACCCTAGGTCTAATTGGCGTGGGACTGCTATTTTGGTACCTGCTTCCACCCCTTTGGAGGTCTGGGATATTGTTACGGATACTCAGGGCAGATATGTGATTGTTACCGGAATACTTTACTCTCAGGGTGACTCTGGTAAACACTTATCTACCCCTCCCAATCATCATTAGGGTAATTTGTGCCTACCTTACATCAGAAGGTCCTTACAGTGCACCAGGGTATTTTAATACTGGGGGACAACTTTAATTTAGCTGTCTCACCTCAACAAGATACCTCTTCCCCACGGGCTTATAGCTCTTCTGCTACCCTTAAGTACCTTAGATCAACACTTTCTCATTTGGGTATAGAGGACATATGGAGGCAGCTTTTTCCCTCAGACCCCAGATTTTCTTACTACTCACCTCGTTTCCAAACATATTCTCGCCTTGATTACTTCTCCATCTCGTGCAAGCATTTCTCTCTCATTCAAGATCTCACCTTGGGCCCGAGGATTCTCTCTGACCACCACCCATTAACTCTGAAAATAAATCTGGGCAAGCCTCCAAAACTAAAACTTTGATGATTTAATCCGGCCTCATTAAAGGACCCTGAATATATAGAGTATATTAATACTAGACTCCCACAGTTTCTAAGGGAAAATGCTGGGGGAGGGGGGAGACCTCGGACCCAATGATCTGGGATGCTCTAAAAGCTACTATAAGAGGAGAGACAATTGCTTATGCATCTCGCAAAAGACGGAAGACCGAGGCCTTATACAAATATTATACAGAACAGTTACAAGCCTAACAATTGTTATATAGGAAGGGGGATAAAATAATACAGCAGAAAATCCGACAAACTAAACAAGAAATACAAAACATAATGGTCTCTAAGATAATTCAAACCTTGAGCTATTTAAAATAATCTAACTATGAGGGGGCGCCAGAGTGACTCGTCTTTTGGCCAGGAAATTAAGAAATAGGAAACGCTCTGCTATTATTCTTAAAATTAAGCACCCAGTAACCAAGCAACTCTCTCATTCTGATGAACACATTAGGGCATCCTTTCTGGAATTTTTTCGAGCCCTGTACACACCCCCAGGTACCCCAGAGGACTCAGAGCCCCCATCTGAATTCCTCACCAAACTAACAATCTTACTTCGAGTGGGAGCTCTTGCAGCAGGCTGTCACAATTAGGACTATACCGCAGGCACTAGGACCCTCCGGAAAACTTCTCTGCCAGCAATACCCAGCAGGGACCGCCCCCGACGTTGGCTCCACCCTGGCGTCAGCTCTGGCACAAAAGGGGGCGGACCCAGCTCCACCCCAGTTCTTTTCCCACCGCGTCCCATGCACGTGAAGAGTTCCTGCTCATCTCGGCTTACCAGCCCAGCAAAAGAACTTCGGTTTTGGATATATTTTGCATTTTCTCCACTAGTTTCTGATGGTCGACCAATGCATGTCTTTGCCGTCATCGGTCTCCTCAATGGGACCCCACGTTAATAAGTGCGGTTGCGGCCGCCAAATCCCATCTAAAGATGGTCATCGGCAGTGTGTTTTCTGCCTAGGGCCTGACCACGACACTGTGGCCTGTTCAGCCTGTAAAAGAATTCACCAGCCGAACCCAAATCCACCGCTTAAAGGCCTTGAAAGTGTTTCTGCTGGAACAGAAAATGGATTTTCACACCTCTGGGGAGAAGCAGAAGAAAAAAGGACAAGTCCAAGCAGTCTCGCGAAAAGGACCGTAGTTGGTCCCGGCACTGGTCCAGGTCTCGCTCCCACTCGCGGCCTTGTCCCGAGACAGCCCGTGGATCCAAGGGCTCAGGTGAGCATCCCAAAAAAGACCAGGCTAAAGCTGGACCTTCGGGGAAGAGGCCAGAGAAGCCCAAGGTGACTCCGCTCAGGGTCACCGTGAAGCCCTCGGAGGCGCAAGCTCCGGCCCCACCTTCCAAGGCACCAGCGCCGCCTGTCAGGAGCGTGCCAACGGAGTCTAAGGACACTCCAGCGCCCCCAGTCGTGTCCCTGTCATCAGTCCCCTTACTGACGCCGGGTGATGGGGCGATGGATCTGAACGCAGCCGGTGAGGGGGCTGCATCCTCATCCAATAAGTCCTCCTCCCCTCTGGGCTCAGAAGTGGGCTCTCCTGCTAAAGTCAACGTCCCAGATATTCCATTTCCAGGGAAGGCAGCCACTGTGTTTTCGAAGGACAAGCTCAAGGATCTGTTTTCCTTCTGGTGGGGGCAGGTCCAGATGCGCGCCCCCCCCGAAGCCAGACCCCTCACCAGTCCTGGACCCTTCGGGTGAACCACAGCCAGGAGGTGCTTCTTCCCAGAGGAAGACCCCCGACAGGCCACCGCCTATTCCTCCTTCTAAGGCTTGTTCCTGGACATGGTCCGTTGACCGACATCGGCGCTCTACCAGATCGGGTAGCTGACGCCGGGTCAGGTCTTACACGAGGAGCCATTCCCATTCTGCTAAAAGGGACCGCTCCCGACGCCGGGCCCCACTCCGCCATCGGTCTCAGGACTGTCACGGTCTTTGGATCGGATCGCCAGTCGGTGAGCCACCGACACCGAGGGGCTATCCATAAGGAGGGGTCTGGCTACCGCCCAGTAGCCATTCCTCCACTTCCTCTTTATCTTCCACCTCTTCCTTTTTGGGAATTGGGGGTTCCCCGGGACAGAAGGACCAGCCCCGCTCGCCTCCTGACGATCCCACTTTTTTGGACGTCATGAGGCACATCCAGGCCTCCAATGAGTGGGATACGGAGGACCTGGATCCGGAACACCGATGTTTGGCTAAGTACCTGAGGCAAAAGGAGCCCAAGCCCTTGGTGGTACCTCCTTTAGTGGACATGTTCCAAGACCTCACTAGAGTGACCTGGAAGCGTCCGGCTTCAGTCCCGGCAGTTCAGAAGAAATCGGGCAGGCTGTATAGAGCCCTGAGGGATGAACCATTCTTGGCAGAGCATCCTCAGGCGGACTCTTCAGTTATTACGGCTACTCACGACAAATCTAAGCAGCCTAAACATCACAGCTCATAGCCTCCCGACCCGGAATCCTGGTACTTGGACCAGGTGGGCAAGAAAGTGTATTCTGCCTCCACCTGTTCAATTAGGTCCCTGAATTTCGTCATGCCCATGGTCCAGTATCAGAATGCGTTATGGGAGCGGGGACAAGAGCTGGTTAATGCCTTGCCAGACTCCAAGAAGAAAACAGAGATTCTGGATGTTCTCAAGTCGAGCTCGGACGTAGGCACACATGTTTTGCGTGCCTCGTATGATACTGCAGATACGGCTGCCAGAGCCGCAGCATCAGGTGTCTGTCTCAGGTGCCATTCCTGTTTGAGGGTTTCGGACTTTCATCAGGATCTGCAGTCTGGTATCCGGGACTTACCATTCCAGGGTACCGTTTTGTTTGGGCAGGAGACAGAGTCTTTGATCTCTCGCCTCCAAGAGTCAGACAAGTCCATCTGGTCTGTGCACCAAATGTACAGTGGAGACCAGCGGAGGCAGCAAAAGTGGCCATTTCGGAAGCTGTCAGGTGTTCAAGCCCATGGTAATCAACAGGGTCAGAGAGGAGGCTTTCGCAGGAGAGCCGGCAACCAGCAGCCTGGTGGCGCTCCTCCCCATGGACCCAAGTCCTCCCAGGCCTCTCTGCCCATCCCTGGCTCCTCCCAATGACTCCCTTCCGATCCCCCCCCCCCCAGTCTCTTGCAGAGGTTCCAGGGGAGATAGTAGGGGGTCGCTTCTCCCTGTACTTTCAGGGATGGAGCTCAATAACTACGGACAAATGGGTCCTAGACGTTATAAGGAGAGGACACACTTTAGAGTTCGTGGAGATTCCTCCAGATACTCCACCAGGGTTCTCCAGATATCCTCCTTCTCATATTCCTCTCATAGAAGGAAAGATACAGGCTCTCTTGCAAAAAAGGGTGATAGAACCAGTCCCTCTGAGACAGTGGGGAAAAGGGTAGTACTCCCACTTCTTTCTGGTTACAAAAAAGACCCAGGACCTTCGTCCCATTCTGGACCTAAGCTCACTAAATATTTATATAGAGTACAAAAGGTTCCGGATGGTGACCCTTCCAGGTCTTCTTCCTCTGCTGCACCAAGGGGACTGGCTCTGCTCCCTGGACATGCAAGATGCGTATATGCATATCTGGGTCTTTCCCCCTCACAGGAAGTTCCTGAGATTCCACTTCCAGGAGGAGCATTATCAGTTTCGAATTCTTCCATTCGGCCTCTCTTCCACTCCTCGAGTCTTCACAGAGTGTTTGGCAGTGGTGGCTGCGGCTCTTAAGACATCGGTAGCATTATGTCTTCCCTAGCCTGGACGATTGGCTGCTAGCGGCCCCGTCAAGGTCACGCCTGCTTCAAGCTCTCGGAGACACTTATACACTCTTCCGAAATTTGGGGATCACCGTGAACCTTCCAGAGTCTTCCCCAGAACCCAGCCAAAGACTCGTCTTTATTGGAGCGGTCCTGGATTCGGTCCAGGGCATGGCTTTTCTCCCCTCCCGGAGAGGGGCGATTGCCTGCAGGAGATAGCCAGATTGGTTCTAGTAACTCCTCAGGTCTCAACAAGGACCTTCCTCAGACTTCTGGGGCACATGGCAGCGGCCATTCCAGTTACTCCTCTGGCCCACCTCCACATGAGGATTCCACAATGGATGCTCAGGGTGCAGTGGGATCAGTGCTCAGACGACATCGACCGCACGGTCAGAGTCACGGAGCCAGTAAAGAGAACGCTTCTTTAGTGGTTGGATCCACTCCATTTGGGAAGAGGGTTCCTCTGCCTTCCGGAGCCCCCAAATCAGACCCTTACCAAGGATGCCTAGGATTTGGGGTGGGGGGCGCACCTAGGGGTCCACCAAACACAAGGCGTTTGGACCCCCGAGGAGCGTGAACTCCATTTATTTTTTATTTATTTAAGAATCAGTTTACAACCTTTGAGCCAGAGGCTCGTTTCCAAAGGTACTTCATCACATAAAGACATACATTGCGTTTCGGTTACATAGCAAAGATTTGCAAAAAATCAATAGGCATTCACCAGAGGTGCCACGTCACATTGTGGTCAGACAAATACAATTGGGTACAGGGTACATGTAATTGATAACAGGTATTACACAAGTCAGTATCAAGTGAGCATTCTGGTAGATAAACATTGAAATAGCTGGCACTGGCCAGGTTAAACCTAGGCATGGTGTACAGGGAAGTGGTGGAGGGGTGGTTGGTGAGAGCTGCCGGGGCATTGTCAAGAGAAAAAGAGGTGGAGGCTATGTTCAGAGACAGGAGCAGTTAGTGCTGGAAGATGTGGTTCTGAAGTGCGGTTTTGAATGTGGAGATGGTGATGGCATTGGTGATGGTGGCAGGGAGAGAGTTAAACCAGGTTGGGGCTCTATAGCTGAAGGACCTCTGGCCACGGCTGGTTCTTGTTCTGGGGACCTTTAGAGTGGTCTTGTAGGAAGACCGTGTTGCAAATGGTGGGAGGCTCTGGTGGATGGATGCCGTTACTCCCAGGGGAGAGCCCGAGTAGGGTTTTTGGTGAGGAGACAGGTCTGTTATCGGAGCTGTTTCATCCAGGGTAAGCAGGTTAGCATCGACATATAGCTGACAGGTGTGTGTGAGTCTGGGGCACCTAGTAATCAATCTGCACGCTTTATTCAGGGTTAGGTGAATTTTGTTGGAGTGCAGTGGTGTCGGCAGCACGTATACTGGTAGACCATAGTCTACAAGGGACAGAGCGGACGATGTAACAGCTAGCCGGAGAGCATTTGGGGAAGGCAGGTTTTTGTGGCGGAATAGGATGCCAAGTCGTGTGTTGGTATGCGATGTTAGCGTCAAGTGGTTGTGAAATGTGAGGGCTGAATCAAGGTAACCCCAAGGTATTTGTAGGAGCAGACTTGTTCCAGTGGTTGGTTGGTGCTTGGAAGGATATAGAGTGGGTGGTTGCTAGCTTTGTTTTGGGGGTGTGAAAAGAGCATAGTTTTGGTTTTCTTAAGATTGATGACGAGTCTGCGCTCCTTAAACCAAGCCTCGGCACTGTTGAAAGACTGCTGTAGGGAGTCCTGTAGGGAGATGGGATTACTGTGGGTGGCAAAAAGGACATCAATGTCCTGGAGATGTGAGCGGTTCTCAGTGCGCTACATGCCTTTCAGGAGGACCTCGTGCCAGGCTGTCTTCTGATTCAGACGGACAACATGGCAGTCGTCTTCTACATCAACAAGCAAGGGGGAGCTCATTCTTACCCCTTGTGCAGGGAGGCAATGAGAGTCTGGTATTGGGCGCTGGAGCGGCACATCACTCTCCGCGGTGCAAGTTCCGGCATCTTCAATGACTTGGCCGACAGTCTCAGCAGATCTTGGTCCAGGGCGCACGAGTGGGAGCTACTGCAGTCAGTAGCGGACCAGCTGTTCGACAGATGGGGTCATCCAGACCTGGACCTGTTTGCGTCACCACACAACACCAAACTGCTTCTTTTCTGCTCGTGAGAGCCCGTGCCTGGTGTTTTCTGGCCAGACGCATTGTCCCTATGTTGGGCAGAGAGGTTTCTTTACACCTTCCCTCCCTTTCTTCTTGTCCAGAGGGTTCTGTTGAAGTTGCAGGCCGAGAGGGCGCGAATGATTCTGATCGCCCCGCTGTGGCCTCTGCAGATTTGGTTCCCACTACTTCTGTGGCTTTCCATGGAACCTCCTATTCCGCTGCCAATATGCTCACAGTTGCTGTCCCAGGACAAGGGGACGCAATTTGAAAATAGATGGGGGGACAGCTCAGGGGCAATGTGAGGAAGTATTTTTTTCACATAGAGGGTGGTGGATGCATGAAACAGCCTTCCTGAGGAGGTTTTGGGGTCTAAAACCGTGGGAGAATTCAAGAATGCATGGGATAGACGTAAGGCAATTTTTTTGTGGGGTAGGAAGAAATAGGCTGTTGGTTAAATGGGATCTGCAGCTTATCCTCTAGGTAGGGAAATGGGCAGACTAAGTGGGCCAAGCGATCCTTATCTGCAGACAAAGTCTATGTTTCTGTGTTAGGATCAGGGCTCGCTGGTTCATCCTGATCTCCGATCCTTGCACCTTCATGCTTGGCTCCTTCAGACGTAGCAAAGTACAGGTACGGGGTATCGCCAGAGGTGGCGGACATTCTTGTGTAGGCAAGGAAGCCCTCAACGCGCTCCACTTACGCTGTGAAATGGAAGCGTTTTTGTTTGTGGGCCTCGTCTCACCATCTGGATCCTCTTTCGTGTCCAGTGAACTCAGCTCTTCAGTATCTCCTCATACCAACAAGGCTTGAGCTATTCCTCCATAAAGGTGCATATGTGGGCTATTTTGGCTTATCACGCCCTTTTGGGTGACAGAACCTTGCCCAGTTGGACGTGGCACGCACGTTTTTATGGGGGATTTTTCACATGAGACCTCCCATTTGGGATCCTATCCCACCCTGGAACCTCCATTTTGTGTTGGAGAAGCTTACCCTTCCTCTGTTTGAACCTGCAGCAGATTGTGAGCTGCGATACCTGTCCTGGAAGGTTTGTTTTTTAGTTGTCATTACTTCAGCTCGAAGAGTTTCTGAGCTTCAGGCTCTGATGTGTACTTAATTTTCCACAGGGAAAGGGTTTCCCTGAGGACGAACTCTACGTTTCTTCCGAAAGTGGCCTCGGAGCTGACCCTCAACCAGTCGGTTGACCTTCCAGTTTATTTTCCTTCGCCCTCTAAAAGAGGGGAGGCTCTCCTTCACACTTTGGATGTTCACAGAGCGCTTAGGTATTACCTTAAGTGTACGGCTAATCACCGTAAATTGGAGCAGCTGTTTGTGGCCTTTGCGCCACAGCACTTGGGTAGACCGGTGTCCAAGCAGACCATTTATAAAGGGATTGTCCACTATGTCTCCTTCTGCTATGAAAAGCATAACAAGCCCCTTCCAGGTCCAGTTAGGGGTCACTCCACCAGGGGAGTGTCTGCTTCCTTTTCCGCGCTGCGGAACATTTTCATTAAGGGTATTTACGCAGTCACTACCTGGAATTCAGTGCATACTTTCGGGAAGTACTACAGCTTGGACATTGCCTCCAGACTCCGTACAGGCTTCGGCCTGGCAATCCTTCAAGGACTGCTGTCTTGAGCCTCTATGCTTAGCTTCATCTCCACCTCCCGGGGTCGATTACCTCCTTGGCGAGTGACTGCTTGGGATTCAGTCCTAATTGTGATAGCCTGCTGCAAGAGCTCCCACTCGAAGTAAGATAGTACAGTTACGTAAGAACTTACTGTAACAGTAGATCTTCGAGAGGAGCTCTTGCAGCAGCCGTTACTTTCCCGCCCTCTTTTCCCCTTGAGGTGTGTAGAATTCCATCTTCGTGCTCCGCTCCATTCTCCTGTCAGGGCTCGTTCTCAGGACTTGGTGAGGTGTACCAGAGCTGACGCCGGGGTGGAACTGACGTTGGGGCAGTCCCTGCTGGATATTGCTGGCTGAGAAGTTTTCTGGAGGGTCCTAGTGCCTGCGGCATAGTCCTAATTGTGATAGCCTGCTGCAAGAGCTCCTCTCGAAGATCTACTGTTACAGTAAGTTCTTACGTAACTGTACTTTCCCCAAGCTATCTGATTCCCAACATGCTGTTCTCGATGCCCCGATTAGTGCGGACGAGATCCAAACCCACATGAAAGCTTTCAAATCTTTTAAGTGTCTGGGCTTGGACGGGTTCACGGCAGAGTGGTATAAAGTTTGCTGGCTTATTACTCCCTATGCTCCTGACCTATTAAGGGCGGTGGTGGAGGGGGAGGCTCCACCACCCTCTTGGCATTATGCAGTTCTCACTCCTATCCCAAAGCCCAATAAAGATCCATTGGACCCTGCCTCATACCAACCAATTTCTATTCTCAATGTGGATTTCAAGATATATATGGCAGTTGGGCCTCACAGTTAGAGACACATCTACCTTCCCTTATTCATCCTGACCAAGCCGGCTTTATTAAACACCATAATACCACTGATAACATCAAGCATACCATGCTTCTCTTGGAACACATGCATGCTAGACAAATCCCATCTGCTCTTCTCAGCTTTAACGCTGAGAAGGCATTCAACAAGGTTTCCTGGAATTTCTTATGGGAAACCCTAAAGATCTTTTAATTTTCTGACCAATTCCTCCTCTGGATCAAAAATATCTACTCCCAACCTAAAGCCTACATACATTTAAATGGGGCAGTGTCACCTCCTATAATTCTACAACAAGTCACCCGTCAGGGCTATCCACTCTCTTTATCTTTTTGCGCTCTGTATGGAACCTTTGACCATGACCATAAGAAATGACCCTCGAACAGAAGGCATCCCCCTAGGCCAAAAGGAATATAAAATCTCTTGAAAATAGATGGGGGGACAGCTCAGGGGCAATGTGAGGAAGTATTTTTTTCACATAGAGGGTGGTGGATGCATGAAACAGCCTTCCTGAGGAGGTTTTGGGGTCTAAAACCGTGGGAGAATTCAAGAATGCATGGGATAGACGTAAGGCAATTTTTTTGTGGGGTAGGAAGAAATAGGCTGTTGGTTAAATGGGATCTGCAGCTTATCCTCTAGGTAGGGAAATGGGCAGACTAAGTGGGCCAAGCGATCCTTATCTGCAGACAAAGTCTATGTTTCTGTGTTAGGATCAGGGCTCGCTGGTTCATCCTGATCTCCGATCCTTGCACCTTCATGCTTGGCTCCTTCAGACGTAGCAAAGTACAGGTAACGGGTATCGCCAGAGGCAATGTCTGGAGTCTGGAGGCAATGTCCAAGCTGTAGTACTTCCCGAAAGTATGCACTGAATTCCAGGTAGTGACTGCGCAAATACCCTTAATGAAAATGTTCCGCAGCGCCGCAAGGAAGCCAGACACTTGGTGGAGTGACCCCTAACTGGACCTGGAAGGGGCTTGTTATGCTTTTCATAGCAGAAGGAGACATAGTGGACAATCCCTTTATAAATGGTCTGCTTGGACACCGGTCTACCCAAGTGCTGTGGCGCAAAGGCCACAAACAGCTGCTCCAATTTACGGTGATTAGCCGTACACTTAAGGTAATACCTAAGCGTTCTGTGAACATCCAAAGTGTGAAGGAGAGCCTCCCCTCTTTTAGAGGGCGAAGGAAAATAAGGAAAATGACCCTCGAACAGAAGGCATCCCCCTAGGCCAAAAGGAATATAAAATCTCTTTGTTTTCGGATGAAATTCTCCTAAAAGTTCTATCCCCTGAAACCTCGATTCCAGCTGTCTGGGAAATTCTTAGGAATTACCAGAAGGTGGCAAATTTTATGTTAAATATTACTAAAACAGAAACGTTGATGTTATACTTCAGACTTTTGCAAAACCTGAAAGACTCCGTATCTCTAAAATGGCAATGCACTAAGTTTAAGTACTTGGGAATACAGGTCCCATTAAATTTGGAGCATCTTGAATCAGTTAACTACGAACCAATTTCCCTACTAATACAAGATGATCTCTCCAGATGGAATAGTTTAAAGTTGACACTTTTCCAGCGCATAGAAACTATTCGTATGAATATACTCCCCAGACTTCTATATCTGTTCCAAAATATCCCGATTTCCAGTCAGATTTCTACATTAAGTCCTGGAACAGGATGATCTCCTCTTTTATCTGGAATAATCAGAGCCCGCGGATTCGTTGCGCGCTTTTGTCTCTCCCCCGGAGCAGGCCGGGGTAAATCTACCAGATTTAAAAATGTATGCAAAGACGGCCTTTCTAAAAATTTTCTTTCTTTGACTTTCCCTTATGAATATGCCGGCTTGGAAAGAGATAGAATTTCTACTAAATGATCTTCATGATATTGATAAAATCAGTTTCTCTTCTTCTGGGAGGTCCCCGCCTCTTAGAGATTTCTCCACTGTACGGCCCAAATTTTACGTACCTGGAACAATTTCAAAAATAAAATTTTTTTTAAAGAAGCATTTTTTTTCTTCACTCTGATCTCAGAGGATGAGAACTTTTTCCCGACGCAGTATGACACCTCATTTGGGGCCTGGCACAGACTGGGCCTTAACTATTGCCACCAACTCAAGGGAAGAAAGAGACTTGGGCATCATCTTCACCAATGACCTGAAATCAACCAAGCAGACCGCTAAAGCAGTAGGTAAGGCTAGGGGATGTTAGGGTGTATTAGTAGGGGTATCACAAGTCGGAAGAGGGAGGTAATAATCCCTCTTTACAAGACACCGGTTAGGCTCCATGTGGAGTACTGTGTGCAGTACTAGAGGCCACACCTTCACAAGGACATTAACCAAATTGAGGTAGTCCAGAGAAGGGCAACCAAAATGGTACAGGGACTGCATCAGAAAACATATGAGGGCAGATTAACAGAGCTCAATATGTATACCCTAGAGCAAAGGAGGGAGAGAGGTGATATGATCGAAACATTCAAATATCTTAAGGACATTAACGAGGTGAAAGAGTCTTAATATGTTTCAATATAAGAAAAATAGCAGGACAAGAGGACACAGCATGAGATTAGAGGGAGACCGATTAAGGGGTAATGTGAGGATGTTCTTTTTCACAGAAATCGTGGTGGATGCATGGAATGGCCTACCTCAGGAAGTGGTGGATATGAATACAGTGCAGGGCTTCAAACAGGCATGGGATAGGCATAAGGGAGCAATACAGATGAGTATGAATAGATAGGCCATTAACAGAGCAAAGGCTGATGGCACATTTACAAGGTAGAAAAAGAAATGGGCAGACTGGATGGGCCTTGTGGTCCTTATCTGCCGTCAACTTCTATGTTTCATAGATGACTCAGGGATCCTTCTGTTCACAGTCTTGCAACAAAAATATGCTCTTCCTGACCGGGATGGATACCATTACATCCAGGTGAGGAATTATATTTTACGTCAAAGAGAATTCCCCACCTGCCGTCCTTCTCCTCTGCCTCCGCTCTGGACCCTCCTTAGAGATACTCTTGAGGGAAGGCCATGGGGACATTTAATTGGCCACCTTTATATAATTATTAGGAACAACCTGGGTGATTCGTCCCTTTCTATACTGGAAGCCTGGAATAAGGACCTCGACTTAGATATCCCCTTTTCAGACTGGAAACAAACAACCTTGAAAGCAATTAAAATCACCTCTTCAGGTATCTGGAGGGAATTTGTATGGAAGGCCTGCTCCAAATATTTCCGTTCCCTGGCAAGTCTAGCAAAATACATGCCGGCTTAGTACGGCAACTGCTGGAGAAAATGCAATTGTCCACTAGCTGACCAGGGACATATATTTTGGCATTGCCCGGCCCTAATGCCCTTTTGGTGCTCTTTACAAGTAGAATTGGGGAGGAGTCGGTGGAGTTGACGGCAGAGATATTGCTGTTATCCATCTTCCCTCCCCATAGGCCTAGGTGGTCTAGCACCTTGCTCTCTCTTTTTCTACTAGCGGCTAAGCAGGCCATTACACGTAAGTGGATGACCACAGAACCCCCAACAGTCTCAGAATGGCATGCAGTAGTTTATGAAATGTATAGATTTGAATCTCTGACAGCTAAACTTCATGGCAAACAGGACAAATTTACAAGGAAATTGCAGAGATGGATTCTTTATTATTCCCAAATTGATTCGGAATTTGTCCCCTAGGGTGGAGATATGAGGGGTTTTCCCCATCCTCACTAATTTTGCTGTCTTGAGGGCATGGTGGGGGGTGCCCTGGGAGGTTCCCCTTCCTCCCCTTCTTTCTTTAGAGTGGGTATGGGTGGGGGGGTGATGTCCGTCCGCACGCCTAGGCTAACCTGGGGATCGCCATATGGTTTCTCCATAGGTTACAGTAATGATATTGGTGTATGGAAAATTTGAATTCTTGCTTTATTAAATGTAGCAGTCCTGATTCGGTCGATTGACAATGTTACAATGTACACTCATGTAGAATCATTATGAATCAAATATGCTGATCCTAATTGTACAAGATGTCTCTCTTAATAAAAATGAAATAAAAAAAAAAGGTGTGAGGGTGATGCCACAAGACATGGACAAAACACCCGCTCTGGTGAGTTAACCAAGGAAATTAAGTCTGCTGCTTCAGTCCCTTCCAAAAGATGATGACACCTGGCTGCTCCCCCTAAAGCAGTGCCGGAGAAATAAACAAAAGAAATCCGTGGGAGGGGGAAGGAGGAAAGACCACTCTCCCTGACTGTGTTCCAGAAGCTGCAGTTGAAGCAAGGACTCCTGGACCTTCACAGATAACACTGTGGTGGAGTTAGGGGACAACAGATTTACCCCACTATGATCGGCCCCAGTAGAGGAGGATGGTGGTCCCCTGACCGAAGCTGCTGTCAAGCCCCAGGAAAAACTGCCACCTCACAAGCTCAAATCATGGGTGGAAGCAGCCACGCAAAAATACTCCTGTCGAGTGGCTCAGTGAATGCTGAAGAAACCAGGGAAGGACCATCAGTCAGACTCCCTCTGACACATCAAAACCATACCACAGGTTGACAATGCAGCAGGTTTACCTAATCTGAGCTGGACTCCAACATGAGGAATCTTATATCTCAGCCTCTCTCTCTCTCTCTCTCTCTCTCCCTCTCTCTCTCTCTCTCTCTCTCTCCTCTCCCCCAATTTGGTCATGTAAGACCCTATCAGGACCCCTCAGTACGTAAGGCAGATCCCAGCCTTAAAGGATCCGTTTTAAGGGACAGTGGGGCATAGGGTCTACAAGAAGAGAGAGGTAGCTTCCCCTTTTAATGAAACCAAAAAAAAAAAAAACAGATAACAGAAGAGAGAGCCCAGATCACGGCTTACTAACTCATATGAACATACGAATCTGCCAGCAGAAACAGACCACCTAGTCTATCAGTGTCTGCCCGAGTGTGCATCTAGCCCCCTAGATTGCAGCTGCCTCAACCTCCTCCCCATCTGTCATTCCGATGACAGCCTCAGCCCCCTCCACCCAGATCCTTCCTCGTGCTCAGTCCCACACCCTCCTAAAACGTCCTACTGTCTTACATGATACCACCCCCTCTGGCAGAGCATTACATTTAGATAGCACCCTCTCCGTGCAGTAGTTCCTCCTCATCTCCCTCCTTAATCTTCTGCCCTCCAATCTTAGTCCGTGCCCCCTCGTGTCCCTACCCTTCCTCAGTTTAAACACCCCTTCAGTGCTAGCTTTGTTTATCCCCCTCAAATACTTGAATGTTTCAGTATCTCCCCTATCCCTCCTCTCCTCCAGCGTGTACATATTCAGCTCATTCAGCCTGCCCTCGTAGGCCTTGCCCTCCATCCCCTGTAACGTTTTTGTTGCCCTCCATTGCACACCTTCCAGTAAATTAATATCCCTCTTCAGATACGGCCGCCACTACTGCACACTGTACTCCCAAGTGTGGCCTGACCAAAGATCTGTAGAGGGGCAGGATCACCTCCTTATGCCTGGACGAGAAACCCCTTGTGATACAGCCCAGCATCCTGTTCTCCTTAGCTACTGCTTTCCTGCATTGGGCAGAGTTGTTCATTCTCCCTGTTACCAAACACCCCTAGGTCCTTCTCTTCCTCAGTGATCCCCAGCCTCACCCCTCCCAACCAATAGTCTGTTCTTGGGGTCTTTGTCCCGAAGTGCATAACCTTGCACTTTTTCACAGTGAATCCCAGCTGCCACTTCCCCAACCATTCCTCCAGTTTGGTTCGGTCCCCTTGTAGTTGTTTCCATCCATCCTCTTCGTCCACTACTGCCCCCATTTTGATATTGTCTGCAAACAGACTAACGCCGCTCCCAACTCCATGTGCAGTGTCTGAGATAAAGAGCCCAAATAGCACCGGGCCCTGCTGCACCCAACTCGTCACCGGTCTAGGTGTCGAGAGCCCCCCCCCCCAACTACCACCCGTTGCAGCCTCCTCTGCAGCCAGTTCCTTATCCAGTTTGTCAGCTTCATCCCCACCCCTGCAGCAGTCAGCTTCCCCCCAGCCTCCTGTGAGGCACTGAATCGAAGGCCTTGCTGAAGTCCAAGTACAGGACATCTACAGCATGACCCATATCCAGCTCTCTTGTTACCCAGTCATAATATTCTATTAGATTGGTCTGACAAGCCCTCACCGAGAGGAACCCATGCTGCCGCCCATCCTGGAGGTCATTACCCTCGAGGATCGACACCAGCCTCTCCTTCAGTATCGTCTCCATATGTTTACTCACTATGGAAGTGAGACTGACAGGCTGATAATTTCCTGGCTCATTCCTTGAGCCACTGTTATGTATGGGCACCACAATGGCCACCCTCCAGTCCTGAGGCACCCATCCCATGTCCAGGGAGGTGCTGAACAGGTCTGCCAGTGGCTCAGCCAACACCTCCGCCATCTCCCTCAGCACCCTGGGGTGGATGCCATCAGGACCTGGTGCCTTGTCCACCCTTAATGCCCTCAGACCCTCTAGTACTCTACTCCCCTTGATCATTCTGTCCGTTATCTCCTCCCCTCCCACCCCCACCCTCCCAGTCCATGGTGGTGGTGTACCATCCTTCCCCTTTGTGAAAATGGAGCAAAAGTATTAATTTAATACTTCAGCTTGTTCCTCTCCTTTACCACCCACCCCCTCCCCACTTTATCTTCACTATATGGTCTCTGCACTGCCTCTTTTCCCTGACATACCTAAAAAAGTCCTTCTCCCCTCCCTTGATGCCCTGCACTAACCTTCTCTCCCTGGAGACCTTGGCAACTCTCACTCACTTGGTCACCTCCTTGGACCAACTCACATAAGCCTTCCTGTCCTCTTCCTTCCTCATTCTTCTGAAATTCTGGTACGCAGCTCTCTTCGTCCTCACCCTCTCCAACACTTCTCTGTTCAGCCAGCATGGTTTCCTGGCCCTGCACTTCTTGCTTTTAGTCCTGGTGCAAGCTTCTGTAGCCTCTGTTAGCCCAGTTTTAATACTACTTCTGCTGTGCATCTGTCTCTGGTCTAATACTCTGAAGTCTCCCTTGCAGTATTTCTCTCATCTTTCATAAGTCTGCCCTCCTAAAATCCACCACCTTTGTTACTGTGCCTCCAGACTCCCTGCCCAACTTTTTTTTTGTCAACTCTATTTCTGTACTCTTACCACATAGGACTCTCTCCAGCATGGTTCTTCGCTAACCCTGCTGTTCCCATCCTCCTGAAGCCTTTCCGCCACTCTTTTTTTTTTTTATGTATTTTCGTATTTATTCCTCCTCTCCCCCGCTCAGCTCCAGTGTCCTCGGGAGCACCAAGGATTCATCCCTCTGCGGTCCTCTCTACCTGGTCAGTCCTCCGTCGCCCATGTAGCCTCAGATTACCGCCCGGGCGGGGACGAGGTGGGCCCCTACATCCTGAGCAGTCTGTAGTGTCAGTCAGGAGGGTGCCAAGAGGGCGGCCGCAAATCAAGGGCAAGCTCCGGTGCTCCGTCTCCACCGGAGCTGAAGGGCATTTTCTCCTGTTTCTTGGGAAGTGGCGAGAGCCCTGACGTCAAGGCATGGAACCGACATCTGCCACTCCCCCACCCCTTCTCTACATCGGCAGTGCCTGCTGTATCTCCGGCCTCTGCCAGAGGTCAGCCGAGCACTGATCAGGGACCCCTGTCCCTCCCAGGAGAGGAGAGCTGTCCTCCGGACGCTCAATCCTCTCCCTCCCCTACCGTCCCCCAGAAACCCAGGCTTATTCCCGAACCCGGGTCGCCGGCGTGGCGCGAGGTGTGGCGTCCAGCACCTCAAGCCTCAGCACCACCGTTTCCTCCACTCCTAATCAGCACCTCCTCCTTATCATGTCACCAAAGCCCTCCCTGGATCTATGTCCCCCGGGGGCAAGGACCGCCACTTCTACCTGGCACTTTAGCTATAGTGTCTGGTGGGACAGATGGGAGGAGAGCCAGAAGGGCTTCAAAGCCCGGAATTGGACATGGTGCCAGTGCGATAGACCCGCCCTCGCCTGCCAATGGGATGGCGGTTTTTACTTGTTACTTCCCCCCATTGGTCCGACAGTGCAGTGCGCTCCAGCGCTATACGTGAGCGCTCACGCCCCCAGAAGCACCGCCGCGACCATGCCTCCTCTCTGCCAGGCCTCAACTGCTGCTAGAAACCCAGCCATCACTAGGGGTCGCCAGATGGCGAGACCTACATCCCCCCTCCCTCTCAGGAAAGGAGAGCTGTCCTCCAGACGCTCGATCCTTTCCTCCCTTGCCAACCCACGGCGACCCGAGTCCACTCCCGAACCTAGGTCGCCGGTGTGGCATCCAGCACCTCAGCCCTTCACACCACCGGGCCCTCCCTGCTCAACTTGAGAGAGAACCACACTGTTTGGTGGTCACTACCAGCTAGTGGGTCTTCCACCCTTATTTCCCTCACTGCCTCCCCATTTGACAGCACCAAGTCCAGTGTGGTACCTAGTCATGTTGGCCCACTGACCAGCTGTGTCAGGAGACCATCCTGGATCGCGTCCAGGAGCACCTGCTCCCTGGCACTGGAGGTGGTAAGGGTGCTCCAATCTATCCCTGGCAGATTGAAATCCCTCACAATCACCACACTCCCCTTGCTACACACCCTCCTTATTTGCTGCGCTAACTCCCTGTCCAGTTCCACTGATTGGGCTGGTGGTCTGTACACCACCCACAGCCTTCTACCCTTGGAGTCCAGAAGTTGCATCCATAGTGCCTCTGTCCTCCCCTCGTCCCTTGTACATCTGATCCCTTCCCTCACATAGAATGCCACTGCACCCCCTTTCCCAAACCCCGGTCTTTCCTGTAAATTTTATACCACGGGACTGCCAGATCCCAGTTATGGTACTGGGTGACCCAAGTCTCAGTCACTGCAGCGACATCCACACTTCCCTCTGCAAGGAGTGCCTGAAGGTCCACTGTTTTATTACCCAGGCTCCTTGCATTTAGAGAGACCACCTTCCACCCATTCCCATCCATCCTCCCCTCAGCTTCTTAGTCTGATCCCCTCCTCTCAGTGGTCCCATCGTTATCAAGGGGGGACAGTGCGTTTTGCATTCCAGCCTGGCGACCCTGCATACTAGCTGCACACTCACCTCCCCCCTACCTAGTTTAAATACCCTTTTGAAACAATATAATCCTCTAATTTGCTTTTTAACACCCCCTTACATGCCCCATTCAGGTGTAAACCGTCCCTTACGTACAGTTCTCTGTTAGTCTGTGTATCTCCCCATCCTCCTACTAACCCATACCCTTGTGCTTTATACCAGTCTGTCAGCCCGGAGTTGAACTCCACTGTCCTTTGCTTTCTTGCCCTGCTCGCCCTTTGGGCTGGTAGCACCTCTGAGAATGCCACAGACCTCCCTATTTCCAAGCAAAGCTTCCTTGGTTCCTCAAACCTCTCCTGTACCAACTCCATTGTGCAGCCCCCCAGGTCATTTCAAACAACATGAAGTCTTGCTATATTATGACATATGCAGTTTGTCCCAGCCTTAGAAATGCTCCGGAGGTGAAAGAGTTAACTTTCCATGCCAGGCATGGAATCTTGAGTGCGAGCTCGGTTGAAAACTCTGTCTGTTGTTCTTCAAACCCAAACTGTCAGATTCTTTACTCTGCCTCACTGAACAGTCGCTCCGGAGATTTCTCCTTCTGCTCGGTTCATTTTGTCAGTTGAAAAGTGTAATTTCTCGGTTTTTTAAACTGCATTTGTCTTATTTTAACCGCAACTGGTCGGTTCAAGCTCTGTCTGTGGTATCGTAAGTAACAGATAGGTTTTACATTTTCTCTGTGTGGAACTTGCAAACGTTATTATCAGTTCGGTTTGAACCGATCAGGTTGTTGTTAAACTTAATTAAATTGCATTTAGAGTGCGGTTCCCGGTTCTTATCGGTTCTAAAAATACCGGATTTCATTATGTTTTTTTCCACGACCCGTGACACGGGTGGAAACCGATAAGGGTGTCTTGCTTGGCGATTTGCCGTAAAAGGGCAAGTTTTTGGTTAGGCTGGCATTATGTCTGAGAAACCCTAAAGAAAAACCGGGCCCACTGGGTTTCAGCACTGTAGTGTCTGTGGGGAAGCCTTTGCCAAGGCTGACCCACACACCACATGTGTTTATTGTCTGGGGTTTGACCACCTCAATGCAGACTGCCAGATTTGCAAGAATTTCCCTGCAGCTACCCTGGATAAGAGAGTTGGTAGGCTCAGGGAATGAGAGGCCAAAAAGTCCGCTGACCCGGATGGCCAGCCCTGTTTGGTGCCAACCGAACCGTAAGGAGTGCCTTCTGACCAGGGCGAGACTTCCTCGGCCAAACGAAGAGCTGACTCGGAGGAGCCAGTTCCAGCAAAGAGGACTAGAAAATCAGCAGGTGTGGAGACAAAATTTCCTTCTCCAACCGCTGCAGAGATAGCCAAAGCGATCCAAATTGTCCAGTCGCTTTCCCCGGTTCCGACCGAACCGGCACCATCAGGTAAGCGGTCAGTTCCACTGGTTCAAGAATATGATATAGAGGAATTTTATGAACCGGAGGAGGGGGAGGAGGATTATGAAGAGAGTGAATGTGATTTTGAAAGTCTGGATGTGCCCATTGAACCGGACATCTACCCAGACAGACCTTCAGGAGTGTCTCCCCCTAGGCTTTCTGAGTCCCCTTCTCATTTATTGTTTTATAAAAAAGTTGCTGAAACCCTCCAGCTCCCTTTGGAAGAAGCTGTGGATGAACAGGAGGAGCCTGACTATGTGGAAATGATGGATATCCCAGAGTCCAGGAGATTGTCTGTTCCTTTACATAAATCTTTTAGGAAACAGACAATAAAAATTTTAAAAGCTCCTAACACTGTACCTCCTGTGGATAAAAAAATGGACAAGAGGTACACATTGTCGGGCTCTGATACGGAGTTCCTTTCACAACAATGTAGCCATGTTGGGGTAGTGCAGGCTGCAGCCTGTGATAAGGCAAATATTCCCTTGGCTTCACACCCCCCTGACAAGGACTCCAGGAAGATTGATGCCATGGCAAAGAAACAATACATGGCAGCATCCTTGGGACTCAGACAGGCAAATTATATGGCTTATGTTGCAAGATACCAGAAATCCAGATGGGATACTGTTATGGCTTTAGCGAAACAGGTCCCTGGCCAACTTGCCAAGGAGCTGGAGCAGGTGGCTGCTGATGGTATTGAGGCATCCAAGGTGCAATTGCATGCTGCAGTGGACTCTAATGATGTATCTTCAAGAGTCATGGCTACATCTGTGGCTTTTACAGCAGAATGGCTTGGCTCAGGTGTACTAGCCTGTCACAGGATACCCAGGCTAAGGCCATGGATTTTCCTGTTGTGGGTAATTCTCTGTTTGGGAGCAGACAGAGAATTACATGAAGAAATGGATGAGTATAGGACCACTTATAGGAGTGCACAGGCCAAGGAGAGGCAAGCCACTCCTCAGAGGCAGCTTTCCAGGGGCAGGGGCAGGCCTTTTCACAGGCCTTTTTACCAAGCCCAGGCCTCCTATTCAGCTTATGCCCAGAGGGGGTTCTTCAGAGGGAGAGGCAGACGGGGCACGAGCAGGCCTGCTCCCACCCCTCAGCCTAAAGCCCCTGCCAAACAGGCACCCTGATGGGATGCCCAGGGCCGATTCTCCATTACCTGTAGGGGGCAGGCTGGCTTACTGGGAGTCTTTAACATCAGACAAGTGGGTCCTGGAAGTAGTAAGCCAGGGACTGGTTCTCAGCTTCAAAAAATTTCCAAAGATGAGAACCAGATCCTTTCCACCTGCAAATCCATTAGAGGCTCTCGCTTTGGAAACAGAAGTCTCAACCCTCCTGGCTCTCAGAGCTGTAGAAAGGGTTCCTCCCCTACACCAGGGCAAAGGACTGTACTCCAGGTACTTCCTTACCCCAAAAAAGACAGGAGAATGGCGGCCCATCCTGGATCTCAGATACCTAAACAAGCACCTTTTAAAACCAAAATTCAAAATGGTGACTCTGGGAATTATTTTACCCTCCCTAAGGCCAGGGACTGGCTGCGTCCCTGGACCTCAAGGATGCCTACTTCCATGTTCTCATCAGAAGCTCCACGAAAGTACCTCAGATTCGAACTGCCTTCAGGCCATTACCAGTTCAGAGCAATGCCCTTGGCCTCACCTCTGCCCGAGGGTATTCACAAAATGCCTGGCAGTAGCAGTTGCTCATAAGAAGGCAAAAGATTGCCATCTTTCCTTACCTGGACGACTGGCTCATAGTGGGTCAGTCTCCAGACCAAGTCAAATTACACCTTCAGGTTACCCAGCAGCTGCTTACTTCTCTAGGTTTTCTTCTCAATCTTCCAAAGTCAGTTCTAGAGTCTGTTCAGCTACTCACCTTCATAGGCGCAGAACTGGACACAAAGCAGGCCAGAGCTTTCCTTCCTCTAGAAAGAGTAAAGACCCTGGTGGCTCTGGCCTCCTCCTTCACTCTGCAGGTCTCTCGACCAGCAAGGCACTTTCTACAGCTCCTAGGGCACATGGCTGCTTCCACAGCTGTAGTGCAAGGAGCAAGATTTCAGATGAGGGACATTCAGTTCCATTTGAGAGCCTTCTGGTCTCAAAGGAGAGATCCTCTAACCAAATTGATCCCAGTAACTCGAACCCTGATCCAGGCCCTGCAGTGGTGGCAGGATCAGAGCAATCTGAGACAGGGGGTTCCTTTCATCCCTCAATCTCACTCCTTGACCCTTACTACAGATGCGTCCCTCTTGGGATGGGGAGCTCACATGGGCGACCTCACCACCCAGGGATTGTGGTCCCCTCAGGAATCTCTGCTCCACATCAATCTGTTGGAACTCAGAGCTGTTTTTCTAGCACTTCAGGTTTTTTCTGCATCTGTTCAGAACAAAGTGGTACAGGTCAGAACAGACAACACCACTACAATGTGGTACATCAACAAGCAAGGGGCACTCGGTCTTCGGCCTGTACCGAGGCAATGAAGTTGTGGTCTCTGGCTTATTCCTGAACACCTCTCTCATGGCAGTTCACCTCCCAGGCAAGGACAATGTCCTGGCAGATGCTCTCAGCAGGATTTCCCAGGGCCATTACGAATGGTCACTGGATCCCCTAGTACTGGAGTTAGTATTTGCCAGGTGGGGCACCCCTCAGATAGATCTTTTTGCAGCCCCAGACAATCATCAACTTCTGCTTTTTTGTTGCAGGCCCCCAGTGTTGGGCTCAGTCCCTCTGGATGCCTTCCTTCTCGACTGGGAAGGGAAGTTCCTCTATGCCTTTCCCCTTCCTCTCTTGTTCAAGGTGCTAGTCAAAATCAGATCTCAACCTTGCAAGATGATTCTGATTGCTCCAGATTGGGCCAGACAGCCCTGGTATCCACTCCTTCTGTCCTTAGCAGTCCACCTTCCCCTGTGTCTTCCCAGGAATCACAATCTGTTAACCTGTGCCCAGGGGAGAGTTTGGTATCCGAATCTCAAATCCCTCAACCTCAAGACCTGGCTCTTGAAGAGTTAGAGTTTGCTGACCTACACCTTTCTCAAGGTGTACTCGATATATTGAAAGCTTCTAGGAAGCCTTCCACCAGGGCTACTTATAATTCTAAATGGAAAAGGTTTTCCATATGGTGCTCTAGTAAGCATATTTCCCAGAATCTGCTGATTTGCCCACAGTCCTGGATTATATGGTCCATCTAAATACTTTGGGGCTGAGGCCAGCTACCCTGAAAGTGCATTTGGCAGCTGTCTCTGCTTTTATTTCAGCAGGAAAGCCCTCTTCTCTTTCTGCTCACCCTGTATTCTCCAAGTTTTTCAAGGGATTGCTTCCCACCAACCCTCCATTCAGGGACCCTGCTCCTGCCTGGGATCTTAATGTTTGCATTGCTCAGCTAATGCAACCCTCTTTGAGCCTTTGTCTTCAGCAGAGCTTAAGTACTTGACTTGGAAAACTGTGTTTCTAGTAGCCATCACTTCTGCCAGGCGCATAAGTGAATTACAAGCTTTGTCAGTGGAGCCTGATTTTATCTCCTTTCACAGAGATAAGGTAGTCCTCAGGACTAACAGGAAGTTCTTGCCTAAGGTGGTTTCAGACTTCCACCTTAATCAAGCTATATCTCTTCCAGTGTACTTCACTGACCATTCCTCCTCTGGCGAAAGGAGGCTGCACAGTTTAGATGTAAAGAGAGCCCTTAGTTACTACATAGAGCGTACCAAGGGTCACAGGTTTGACTCCCTCCAACTGTTCCTCACTTATGGTGAGGTTGGTAAAGGGAAACCTGCCACGAAAAGATCCATTGCCAGGTGGATTGTCTCTTGTGTCCAATTTTGTTATCAAAAACTGGGTAAGGTTCCCCCTTCAGGCCTGAGGGCTCACTCTCCAGAGGTACAGCTCACGTCCCTTGCTGCGGCCAGGGACATCCTGTCTTAGAGATATGTCAAGCAGCTACCTGGAAAACAGTACACACTTTCACCAAGCATTACTCCCTGGACATCCAGGCTAGGAGTGATGCTCGGTTTAACACAGCTGTGCTTCAGAGCCTATTTCCTAAGTAGGTTCTGTCCCTCCTCCATGGAGGTACTGCTGTGTAGTCTGCATATGTCATAATAGCAAGACTTCATGTTGTTTGAAGAAAAAATTGCTCACCTTAGTAATGTTGTTTCTTCTAATGGAGTCTTGCTATATTATGACCTCCCCCCCTGCCTGCCCCTCTCAGAACCTCTGCTCTTGGGATGTGGGTGGGCAGTGCAGTGTTGACACTTAGTGATGCCCACCTTGTGTTTTTCATCCCTCCTTTTTGGGGTGTTTGGGTATTGTATTTTATTTTATTTTATTTTTTGGATCCCCTGACTTGAGTCTTTGTTTTGGGACCAAAAAATGTGTTAATATTTTAGTAGCCAGTTGGCTAGTGTAGGTTTACAGCTTCCACACAGAATCTTAGTGAGTTTTGCTCGTAAAGATCTGACAGTTTGGGTTTGAAGAACAACAGACAGAGTTTTCAACCGAGCTCGCGCTCAAGATTCCATGCCTGGCATGGAAAGTTAACTCTTTCACCTCCGGTGCAGTTCTAAGGCTGGGACAAACTGCATATGTCATAATATAGCAAGACTCCATTAGAAGAAATAACATTACTGAGGTGAGTAATTTTTTCTTATGCTCACATGTACCACCACATGAGGTTCCTACCGTCCTCCCTAACACAATTCCTCCGAGCCTGCCCTGCCCCTGTCTGCTGTCAGGCCCAGTACAGGTTCCACCCAAATCCAACTGTGTCTTTCACCCTCTCCACCTTATCCCTTTCAGGATAGAATCTCCTATCAGTGTAACTCCCCCCTTCCACACTCCCTTTCTGGATGCCCCCCCACACTTATCACGGCCTTTATTCCTTCCCTGTCCCTTAATTTCTGGAGCTGTTCTTCTTATTCCTTCTCCTCCCCTCTTGTCCAGCTTCTTGTCCACACTTGCGCCCTCTCTCCTAAGCATCCGTTCTCCCTTTGTGGTTCGCCCCATCCCTTTATGCACCAAGTTCCCTTCCTCCTGGGTGCTCCCTCCTACCGGTGCCATGGCATTGCCCCCTCTCCCCGATGTACCAGTGTGCCCCTCTGTAGTGCTGGCCCCTGTGGCCCCCCTTCTCCTCTCCCAAGCATCTCACTACCCCCTTCTACTTCAGTTGCCAGTACCTCATACCTGTTGCATAACCCCACCCCCACCCCCATCCCCTGCTGTGTCCTTGCTCCTGCTCTATATTTCACCTTGGCATCCTCTCCTTCCCCTCGTGCCTACCTACCCCACCGTCTATGACCATGTTCCTCAACCTCCCTATCTCCACCACCATCCACTGGATTTCTGCCTGTGGGACTCTTATCCTTCGACATACGGGACACTCCCATAGCCTCCATAATGTGCCCATTGAGATTGCCAATCCAGATCCATTGCAGATTACTAGCCTGTCCTCCCTGTTCCTGCTTCTGCCCCCACTCCCCTGGAGCCTGCACCCCCTTCCCTCTTGACCTCACCATTTCCGTCCTGCCGACTGCAACCCCCCCTCCTCCTATGTCCTCCTGGTGTCCGCATCTCCCCTTCCGTGCCATGTCCCCTATCTCTGTCACTATACTCAGCCACAAAATGTACCATGCCTTCCTTTGACTAGTCCAGTGCTGCTCAGATTGTCAATGTTCGTACTGACTTCTCTTCCCTAAACCTCTGCCAGTCCTACCTGCACATTACATTAAAAAATTGAAACCCTAAAATCCAACTAGTAAAAGCTTGAGTGACAGAACTTTTCAGCACTTGACTGTTAGCGTTAGGAGTTAGTTTATAAGGGCAGTTTGCAGCTCCCCAAGCCCCTCCCTCACAGCCTTCAAGTGCAACCCTCAGTGGCTTTCCAGTATTTAAGAAAGGCAGCTAGAGAGGGTGGATGGGAGGGTTTTTACTTCAGCCATCAACAGTCCTGAAAATCAGTTCAATGGCCTACACAGGCAGTATAGTGTTATGCTTATGCAACTGTCTTACTTAGGTTTTGGCCGTTCGCACTCTCTCTATTCCAGAGGAATTACCACCCTGTAGGGATATCAAAGGCAAGGAACCCTCTAAAGGGTTCCACCCCTAGAGGTGCCACGGGATGATTCCCTTGGCTAAAGATACCTTAGGAAGGATCCCCAAAAAGGAAGTAGTAGTATGAAACATGAACAATCAGTAGTTGTGAGACATAGTAATAGATAAAGCATCAGGCAGCTTGATAGCACAATGGGATGCGTAGATTATGCAATATCGTGAGTTTGATGGGTTGCGAGGGAATGAGGGGACTTCCTAAGGAGAAAGGGAATGGCAGGAACACCATCCCCTACATCCAACAGCGGATCTTGCCTATGGAAACTAAGGAACATTACGTTAGCTAACAGCTATGACCTGAGACATGGAGGAGAGAAAAAAACCCTTTGAGGAGGAAATCTCTGGGGATCCAAGGCCTAGGTCGCCTTACCTCCAGGCTTGGGATAATTTATTTAGTGATGGCTCTGCTGCAATTTGGAAACCGAATTAGGAGAGTGGAAAATATTCCAATTTGGAGGAAGGCTCTCACTCTATCCTTCTAACAGGAATGCCGTGGAGGGTTGCGAGCCGCTGCACTCTGCAACAAGACACCTCCAAGGCGGGAAGAGGAGAGTAATAACCACTGAGGCACTCACCTGCTCTACCAATCTAAAAAACAAACTGAGTGAACCAGAGGTAGTTATAGGGAGAGTAGCTTTGAAGGGCGCCTTCTCGCTCAGGCGCTAAAAGGACCCCCGTGAGATGCCCCAACCCTTCAGAGCTGAGTCTTAACTTCTACAACTTGAGGTGCCGTCGGTATGGTTGACAACTGAAGGTTCACCTGGAGTGAGGACATTCCCAGCTATGGGCCAGGTGAGAAGGACCCCGCCCCAAGCTTCGCATGCTCAAGCTGTGGACTCAGGTGCAGAGCGAGACCGTTGGCTGCAGGGGAAAACCTGCACCAGAATGTTATGGCTGGCATGCCCCAGAGACTGATGATGAGCTGAATGAGCGTTGAGTGCTGAGAACTTGCAGGACAGATGGTAGGGACCACTGAACAAAGATGACATGAGCAAGAGTGGATCTGGAAGTAGTTCAGTAAGGCAGGGTAGTTCAGTGGGGCAGAGTAACAATAATTGGACCTGCATGTAGGTCAGTAAGCAGTAGGAATAGTCAGACCTGCACGTAGGTCTGCAAAACATAGCAGCAATGATGGGACATGAACATAACTGGGGGCAGCACTATAATTTAATAGTGGGGCAAGCCAACCAGGCATTCAAAATGCCAATGAAGGTGACAAATACTCTGAGGATTTTTGGTGGCGGAGACAGAATTTAGAACACAAGTAATTAGCCATATGGGGCCACAACTCCCCAAACACTTCCAAGTCCCCACCGTAGGAAAAACAAGAGTGATGTAAGGGGTCGAGAACCACATGCAGATATTAAAGCTAGGTTACAGCATCAGCAGTAGCTTAGCTGACCTCAGAGTATAACAGCAGTGTACAAACATAGAACAGCATCAGCAGTGAGAACTATGAATGGTAGTATTCTATAAGCATGGAATAGAGGGAAGCACAGTGCTCTAAAAGCAGCTATGACCATGGGGAAGGTAGATTAAACAGAGAAAGCATGAGTGAGCTGCATAGCTAGGGTACAGAGGGAGCCTGAATGAGGTGAAAATAATTAGGCTTGTAGCATGGGGAGCAGCTTTGGTTTGTGTAAAACACAGGTACTGGTTGCAGTAGCAGTGGGAGTAACTGAAAGCAAGTAGCTTGAGCTATAAATGAGCCAGTAGCTTGAGCTCTAAATGAGCAAAGCTTAGAAACCAAATACCCCCCATAAACAAAACAAAACAACCAAGGCACACAAACACATAAAAAACAGGGAGGGCACAAAAGGAAGCACACGACCGGAGGCAAAATATAAACCAGAAGCAGAAGAACAAAACACAGAAGTCCAGCAGAAAGAAGCAGGGGGTGGCAGGCCCCAGCCAGCTGCAGAGGACAGACAGAGCCTCCGGCAGGCAAAGAAAAAGTGCTTCACAGGGAGGCTGAGGGAAACTGCTTATATAACTCAGGAAGTGGAAGTGACTGGCTGCTTGTCCATCAAACCATAGGAGGAGCCTTCTAGTTACAGAGTTAAGAGAAAGCGTTAAGCTGCTCCCAACTTAAGTCAACAGCAAACTCACACAGAATCAGTTGCAGAGTTAAATAAAGATTTAAGCTAATCCCAAACCCACAGCAAACTCACAAAAAAATCAGTTACAGAGTTAAATAAAGATTTAAACTAATCCCAAATCAACCGCAAAACTCACCCTCCTCCATTTCTCCACAACAAGCAGAATGAGCAGGCAAAATAGCCCTGTGAATATTTAAATAGTGGTTCAAACTGAATTCCAAAAAAACCCTGCTTGGCTGCTCTGTCTCTGGGCAAAGAATCCCCCACACCCCCAGCCAGCCAGCAACAGTCCTGAAAATCAGTTTCAGAGTTTAAAGAAAGCTTTAAACTGCTCCCAAGCCAACAGCAGACTCACACAAAATAATTTACAGAGTTAAAGATTTAAGCTAATCCCAAACCCACAGCAAACTCACGAAAAATCAGTTACAGAATTAAATAAAGATTTAAACTAATCGCCAATCAACAGCAAAACTTACCCTCCTCCATTCCCCACAACAAGCAGGACTCATAATACACTTACAGACAGAGTTCTAAGCTCCTACCAGTAGGCCCTCCTCAGTGCAGTAAGAGCAGCACACATGGTCGTCAGGGACCCCAAAAACACTTCAGCCACTGCGATGATCCTCAGCGACATGTTCCAGTCTGGAGACTATATATCTCCTGCTGCATAGAAACCCAGAATTTAATGGCAGATAAGGACTACTTGGCCCATCCAGTCTGCCCATTTCTCCCTATCTACCCTGTTACGGGCAGACTATGCTTGATCTACAGCTCTTTCTCAACCCCCCCCTTCTTTTCCATTATGATTCTCTTGTGCTTATGCCATGCATTTTTGAACCCCAGCACCATTTTTGCCACCACTACCTGTGCTAGAAAGCTGTACCAGGCATCCACCACTCTTTCTGTGAAGAGGTACTTCCTCACATCTCTTCTGAATCTAACCCCTCCAGCTTTATAGCATGTCCCCTTGTTCTTCAGCACCTTTTCTTCTGAAAAATACGTCCCCCCCTGTACCTTATTTATCCTCGTGAGGTATTTAAAGATCTCATTTCGAGGGGGAGCTCTTGCAGCAGGTTACACCATGAGGACTAAGCCATCAGGCACCAGGACCCCATGGAAAACTTCCAGCTAGCAATATTCAGTGGTGGACTGCCCGCTTGACATTGGCCCACCCCCGACATCATGTATGGTATAAAAGGGGTGGTCCCCCAACCCTGCCTCAGTTCTTTTCCTGCCATCGACCTGAGCACATCGGCTCCACAAACGCCTTCTGCTCCAGTCAACCACCATTTTTGCGCTTACCTGTGCTTTTTAATTTTTATTATTTCTTTTGCATGTCTTCTTCTTCTTCGACCTCTTCGGTCAGTCAGCAGCGGTCCAAGCGTCCTTCTGTCTGCCTTTTCTGCCTAGGCCCGGATCACAACCCTGAGGCCTGCGACATCTGCCTGAAGTTCACCCAGAGGACAGGAACCGCTGCCAACAGGCCTTCAGAACCTTCTTGCTTGAGAAGCGGGTTGCAGCGATGGGAGAAAAAAAATCCAGGGAAAGCATTTCTCCTTCTCCTCTCCGTTTTCTGGGGCCTCCTCCTCATCGCCATACCATCGAGAGAAGAAGTAGGATGGAAAGCATAGCCACAGGAAGAAGCATACAGAGAAGTTTTCCTCCCATTCCCTGTACCCTCATTTGAAGTCATTTGGTCCCAGGTTCTCCTCCTGCAGTAGGTCGGACTCAGCTCCTGCGGCAGCCCTTCTTCTGGGCTTCCCGTGGTGAAGCCACCTGTCCTCTCCCACTCTATAGATGGCGCTTTGGGGTCGGAGACTCTGTCCTCCACCTCCCAACCCCTGCTACTGCGGCATCTTCCCTCAGACCATCAGTCAGGTGGCTTGGCTGTGTCTTGTCTGGGCGGCGGGTTATTTTCTGTCGTCCGCCCAGCCAAGGCGCCCACTAAGTTGGCCTCAGGCTCCAGGGCTGATGCCCCTCAACGGCGCCAGGGGCATGTGCCAACCTCTGGCAAAGTGGCATCTTGGCCCCGTTTGGGAGTTAGCTCCCCATTCAACACCAGAGGGCCTGCCATCAGACCCAATGACACCTTCCAGGCCGATGCCAGATACTCTGACACCGGCTAACCTGAATCCACAGGATCCAACGCCCGAGTTGCTGCCTCCGTAGAGACTAACACCGGGACCGTCTGGTGTTCCTCAGCTGGTGCCGGCCACCCTCCTACTCCGCAGAACGGATTGCCGGATTTAACAGCCCTTTTCACCTCCTGGTGAAACACGGTAAAGGGCAACTTGCTTCCACAGTCGGAACCCCCTCCTCAGGCTCCTACTCCATTGGGGATCCCGACTCCGCCTCCTCCCCAGAAGCCTTCTCTGCTCTAAGAGGCATGGATGGAAACATAGCCGCTCATCCTCCAGATCCTTGGCCTGACACAGACGTCGGTCCCGGGGCTGTCGTCACCAACATTCGACTTCAAGGTCTTCTTCCTCAGGGGAGTTGGGGCATAGCTCTTCCTCCTCTTCTAGGTCCTCTGCTTCCAGGTCATCCCCTTTCCTTCCAATCTGAGGGGTACCCCTATGTTACCCCCGTAGGACTTGACCTTTATGGAGGTTATACGGCACATCCAGTCGAATATGGGCTGGGACACCAAGGATTTGGACCCTGAAGGAAGGCAGCTGGCTGTATTTCTCCGCCAAAAAGATCTGAAACCTATGGTGGGTACTCCTCTGGTGGACACTTTTTTTTAAAACTTTTTATTTATAAGTTTTGTGCCATATATTGTCATCAAACATACTGGGCAATGCAGTACATCACAAGTCATTCAGTATTAGTTAATATACAGATAGGTAAGACGTTTGCCACATTTGGTACAGGATATAGAGGAGGGAATTCCTTTTAAACTAATTGTTTCAAAAATAGATTATCACTTCAAGCCACGCTGTCAATGCTCTAACTGTTTTTATCCATTAGATAAACAAAAAAGCATAATCCAGCCTTTAGGCCTTTGTATGAGTTCCTCTAAAACTGTTAGCTCCATAGTCCCTCTCAGTATACCCCCCAACAACATCCACTATTTGTCCAACAGAATAATGAATTAACAATCACGTGTAGCATTCCCTCATGTTATTTATGCAGTGGATTGCCACAGACCTATTTAAAGAATTATGAAGAGAAAGAAAAAAAAAGACCCCTTAACTGCACTTCGATAAACACAAAAGAATTAACTTAATGAGGTCCGGTACTATATTTGGGCTTATTTTGTCCGTATGTCCATTATAATTTATTTATTTGCTTTTGTTAAATGGGTAAGCACACTAGACAGCCAAGTGTCTATTTTCAGGTACGACCCAGGAGGGTTACAAGGTACGTACAATGCATCAGACAGAGACAAGGTAACATACAGGCGCCTCAGGCAATGATCACATAGGTGCAGGTAGGTGATACAGCATAAAGCAAGCAGGCATAAATGGTTGTGTAGGCAGATAGCAACACAGAATCATAACACAACGAATAAGCAGAAAAATAACTTAAAGATGTAGAGTAACATCAGAGTTAGCTAAGATACATATAGGTACAGTTATAACAGGGTCCCCCGTCAGACAGAAAGTGCTTTGTGCAGATTTTCAGCAAAAATTAAACTGCCGCCAGTATCAACAGCAGTCAGGGCATCACCCTCAAGTTGAGGTATAAGGAGGGGAGAGTCTCCACTGAGGTCTATATCACACATAGACAGTGAGATGCTAATTTGAGGAAGCTCCAGAGGGGTGCCTTGAAATATGGATGGGAGGGAGAGGCACGAACTGAGGCAGGAAGGGAGTTCCACAGTCTAGGCGCATGGGCGGAGAAGGCCCGCTCCCCTGTAAGGGTGTGGGTCTTGGGCACCAGGCAGTCCAGTGCCATTATGGATCTTAAGTTGTAGGCTGGGGTTGCATGTTTGAGGGGAAGGGCAAGAGCAGAAGGAGTGGCCATTCTGACTATGTTATCTACAAGGTTACCCAGTGCAAAGACACAGTGCTTTTCAGCGGGGAGCCACTCTAGCCGTGAGTAGAGCTCACAGCGATGCGTAAGGCGAGGGGCAGGGAGTGCAAAGCGGCATATGTTGTTATAGGCAGTGTCCCATTTTGCTAGACTAGATTTCGGGACAGGGGCAAAGGCAGCGAGTCCATAGCAGAGCGTGGGAAGAAGTATCCCCCTGGCTAGGGTGAGCCGTGCAGCCGGGGTGAGGCAACTCTTGCCATTTGTGGCCTTACATATGTTCCAAAGATGCGCGGTGAGATCCAGCAGCGGGTCAAGGGTAACTCCTAGATACTTGACGGAGTCCATGGCCTGCAGGAGGGTGCCATTGGTTCCAAAGATGGTTATGGGAGTAGGGCAGGAGTTAATTTTGGCCGCGGAGCCAAATAGCATGGCCTGGGTCTTTTTCAGGTTGATGGTCAGCTTGTGGCCTTCCAGCCAGTTTTGAATGAGTTCGAAGTCAGAGTTTAGCCTGGAGTTGATGGCAGTAATCTCCGGGGAACTGGTCAGTATGATGAGATCATCCGCTTATAGGGTGGGGTGCCCATGGGTTGTGACAGAGGGCAGTTCATTAATGGATAGGGAAAACAGAATGGGTCCAAGGACGGACCCCTGGGGGACCCCGCAGTTAACTGAGGAGGGGACAGAGAGGGCACGGTTGAAGCTGGTGTATTGCTGCCTGCCCTCAAGGTAGTTAGTGAACCAAGCAAGAGGCGGGGAGGGAGAATCCAAGAGATTGAAGAGTGGAGCAGTGGAGGGAATGGTCAACCCGATCGAAGGCCTTTGAGAGATCCACGAAGACGGCGCCAGTCAGTTTGCCTTGATTAGTCGCGGTCCTGATCTCAGAGGTAACCACGGCAAGTGCAGTTGATGTACTGTGCCCTTTTCTGAAGCCGTGTTGAGCTGGAGAGAGAGAAGAGCATAACCTTGGAGGTAGTGGGAGAGTTGTCCGGCAACTGTCTTTCCAAGGAGCTTACAGATTGTGGAGAGTATGGCGATCGGGCGATAGTTTTTGATATCTTTGGGGTCACCTTGTTTGAAAACAGTGACAACCTTGGCCACCTTTCAAGTGTCAGGGATGATCCCCGAGATGAGGGAAGTGTTAAAGATGTGAGAGACAGGCCAGGCAAGGAGAGAAGCCCCCAGGTTGAGCAGTTTTGGTTCAAGGCTGTCATGTCCTGCCCCTGTGTGGGAGGAGAGACCAGCCAGGAGTTTCTGGGTCTTTCGAGGGGTGTGCCCTCCCAGAGGCTTAGGGGCAGGGAGCTGGGTAGAAGGGGGAGCAGGCAGGTCCGAGAACATGGAGTTAAATGCATTGGAGATAGTATAGGGGTTATTGCAGGTGGCTCCAGCTATATGCATGTCAGTGGCCTGTACCCTGGCAGACCCTCCAACAAGATATTTGATATTTTGCCAAAAATTCCGAGGGTTTTTGGTTGAGGCAAGCAGGGCAGATTTGCAGTACTCAATCTTGGCAGTGCAGATAGCTCTTTTACAAGAGTTTCTGAGCCGCCGATATTCAAGGAGGTTGTCGTTGTTGTGGGAGATCTTGTGTTTCTCCTAGCATTTGTCTCTCTGCTTCATTAGGGAGAATAGTCCTCCATGGAGCCATTTTGTGACGGTGCCCCTCACCCTCCTTTTTGTGAGAGGGGTGTGCTTGTTTTGCAAGGGGACAAATACCTCAAGGAAATTGTCAAGGGCTGCTACTGGGTCGTTGGTGGCAGTGACCCTAGTCCAGTCAGCGTCTTGTAGGTCCTCGAGGTACTCATTGAGTGTGAATTTGAAATAGTCTCTCATCTGGATAACTTTGCTGAGGATTTTAGGCGAGGAGATGCCCCAAATGCAGAAAGTTGGAGAGTGGTCTGAGATAGCATCAGGGAATATTCCTGAGTAAAAAATTCTGTCAGGCCTATTGCTCAGTACCCAGTCTATAAGGGATCCTTTATCCCCCTGTGGGTTAAGTCTTGTGGGTGCCGTAATGAGCTGGCAGAGCGCGAGGCCTGAGAGAAGCGGCTCATGAAGCTTGGTAATGCTTTATGATGTCCATCAAATAATAATATGGACGATCGCCCTTAAACTATTCCCAAGTGACAGGAGATCAGTGAAATCAATGCAAAGTAAAAACGTCCACGACAACACATAGACATTCCTCGTGCGTTCCCTGAGGTGGAGGAAATTAGACATTGGATCCTCTTGTTACAGTTCCATAGAGGAGAATGTGGTAAAAAAGTCACTTACTGACCACAGAAATTCAAGTGTCCCCTTGTTCGGAATCTGATGAGGAATCTTCCCTCCTTGGCAGCCCTCTCAGCCTCAGGTTAATGTTAACAGCTTTGCGGCTTCTTTGGGGTCTGTATAGATGTAGGCCTTCCAACCTACCATTACGTGCAGTCGGGCTGGCATCAGCATACTGTTTGGAACTTCTAGGTCCCTCAGTCTTCTACGGATTGCATCAAAACTTTTCCATTTTATGCGAGTTGCATAGAACAGATCTGGAAACATTAGCACCCTGTTGCCGTCCACTTCCACCCCTCTTCTGTTCCAAGCTGCCTGAAGAAGCCGATCTTGCACAGCCATGGACATGGTGACCATCATTATAGTACGCATCCCTGTAGATCGATCGTTGGCCCATCATAGATTCACTCTATAGGCATGGACAACTAGACCCTGAATATCCAGCTTGAAAGTTTCGAGCACCCATGTTGTCAAGTAGGCAGAGAGGTCATCCCCCTAGACTCCCTCCAACATCCCAATAATTCAGACATCTGCAACTCGAGTCGCATTCTCGAGGTGCTCCATTCGGGACTTCAGGAGGGTTTGTTCCTTAATGCAGGATGCTGCAGCTGCCTGGGCCCTCTCCAACAATCGCTCCGCAGCTTTTGCCATGTCAACAACACCGTCCAGCTTTTATTCGACCACCACCATTCTTTCATTGTAGGTATTCATTTTTTAATCTATTTGCTGCACGGTTTTGGTTAGGGTGGTCATCGCTAGTTGTATCGATTCGAGCGTTGCTGGCTTAGGCCCCTCTAGACTGTGTTCTCGAGTGGTTAAGGTGGAAGGCATAGACAGAGTTTTACAGGCCTCACCATGAGGAGCAAAGAAGTTCACCTTGTGATCCGCTGTTTTTCGACCTATCTTGGAAATAAGAATCAAGAGTTGGTTTACTCTGCACCACCGGGAACCAGGTTAGGTAATTGCAACACCACAAAATAGAATAGAAAATATTATTCTGTGTCGGCTATTGGATGTTAGGGAGCTCACTCAAAGCATGTCTTCTCAGCTGGACAGCAAGCCATGTCCGCTCCTGGTGGATGCCTTTATGGATGTCACTAAGTCAGCATGGAAACGCGTGTCTTCCACCCCTGCAGTTTGCAAAAATAGTGGACCGGCTTTACAACGTTCCTAAGGATGAACCCTGTTTCAGGAGGCTCACGACCAATCCAAGAGGCCACGTCATGTAAGTACCCAACCTACGGACAAGGACTCCAAGCAGGTAGAACAGCTGGGCAGAAAGATGTACACCTCTGCTACCTGTGCCATATGTTCCTTGAACTTCTTGGCCCACATTGTCCAGTACCAGAATGCCCTATGGGAAAAGGTCATGGAGCTGGTTCAGACTCAGCAGGATGATCCCCAGGAAGCTGAGCTTCTGCATATTTTAAAGTCAGGTTCGGACGTCGGTACCCATGTTCTCTGCTCGTCCTGTGACACGGTAGATGCGGCAGCTAGGGCAGCTGCCTCAGGGATTTGCCTTTACCAGTATTCTTGTGTCCAGGTTTACCCCAGACATCCAAGCCAAAATTTTGGATGCCTCCCCTTTTTGGTGAAGACTCAGAGAAGATCATCACTAACCTTCAGGAGTCAGGCAAGGCTGTTCAGTTGTGCACATAATGTACAGAGCTAGTCAGAAGCAAACGCACCACCAGCCATTTTGGAGACAGTACGGCCAGCAGTCCCAGGGCCAGCAAAATAGAGGGGTGTTTAAACATAAGACCTCTGCCCAGACATCCAGAGGTTCAGGTCCCAGGGGCCTCTAAAACCTCCTGGGCCTGCTTGCTCATCCCTGGTACCTCAGCATGGCTCCTTACCCGACCCCCCCCCCCCAGCAGTATTCCTGGGGGAGGCAGTAGGGGGTCGCTTTTCCCTCTATCTAAAGGGATGGCAAAGAATTACAACAGATCAGTAGGTGTTTCATTTGATAGAGAAGGGACATGTCCTGGAGTTCACGGAGATATCTCCAGACACTCCACCCATACACTCCCATTATCCTCTGTCACACCTTTCCCTTATCCGGGATCAGATCCAGGTGCTTTTGCAGAAACAGGCAATAGAGCTAGTTCCTCCATCTCAGAGAGGAAAAATATTTTATTCCTACTTCTTCCTGGTCCCAAAAAAGACAGGGGGACCCATGATCCATCCTGGATCTCAGCCACCTGAACAAATACATAGAGTACAAACATTTCAGGATGGTCACCCTTCCAGGCCTGCTCCCCCTCCTTCATCAGGGAGACTAGCTGTGCTCCCTGGATATGCAAGACACATACCTCCACATAGTGGTCTTTCAGCCCCATTGGAGGTTCGTTTCCGCTTTCAGGGCAGCCACCATCAGTTTCGTGCCCTGCTATTCAGCCTTTCCTTGGCCCCCCCTGGTCTTTACAAAGTGCCTGGCTGTTGTAGCGGCGGCCCTCAGGAGACAAGGTCATTATGTCTTTCCCTGTCTGGACGATTAGCTGCTTGCTGCCACATCCAGGGATCGGCTGCTCAGCACCACGGTGGACACCTTTACTTTGTTTCTGGACTTAGGTATAACCCTCAACCTCCCGAAATCCTCTCCGTGGCCTAGCCAGAGGCTACAGTACATCAGGGCAATCCTAGACAATCCATAGGCAAGGCCTTTCTCCCCTCGGTAAGGCAGAACACCTCCAGGAACAGGCTCACCTAGTTTCCTTGGCTCGCCAGATCCCTGCCAGAGTGTTCCTGTGATTATTAGGACACATGGCAGCGGCCATCATGATGGTTTCTCTGGCATGCTTACACATGAGAGTGCCCCAGTGGAACTTGTGAGTCCAGTGGGATCGACGCTCAGATGAGTTGGAACAACCGGTAACTGTCTCCATCCCAGTGCATCAGACTCTTGCCTGGTGGTTGGACCCCATCAATCTGTCATTAGGCATCCCCTTTTGGAAGGTCTTTCCCTCCCAGATCCTGACTACAGACACATCCAGTCTGGGGTAGGGTGCTCATCTGGCAGACCATCAGACACAAGGCGCCTGGGCTCCCTAGGAGGTTCATCTCCATATCAGTATTCTGGAGATGAGGGCGATCCTTTATGTCCTCCAGGCTTTCCAGACGCATCTACTCCACGGATCTTTACTTATCCAGATGGACAACATGTCGGTGATCTTCTACATAAACAAGCAAGGGGAGACTCACTCCTACCCGCTCTGCAGGGAACCCATGAGAGTCTGGTATTGGGCCATAGAACATCATCTGGAACTCACCACCATACACGTTCCAGACATACAAAACACCTTGACCGACAGCTTAAGCCGGTCTCGGTCCAGGGTACACGAGTGAGAGCTCCTTCAATCCGTGGCCGAAGAGCCATTTGACAGGTGGGGCTGGCCCGAGTTGGACCTCTTTGCATCCCCACCCAGTGCCCAACTGCCCAGTTTTTGATCGCTAGATCCAGAGCCTGGTGTTTTCTGGCGAGACGCATTGTCCTTCTCTTGGACAGGAAGATTTCTTTATGCCCCCTTTTCCATTGCTGCAGAGAGCAATTCTCAAGCTGCAGTTGGAGGGGGTGGAAATGATCATGTTAGCTCCTTACTGGCCTCGTGAGATATGGTTCCCTCTACTTCAACAGCTGGCAGTGGAACCCTGATCCCCCTGCCCCTGAGCTCAGGCTTGCTTTCCCAGGAGCAGGGCACACTGGTCCACCTGGACCTCAAATCATTGCACCTGCACGCATGGCTCCTGCAGACCTAGCAGTTGCTCGGTTTGGGGTTTCCCAAAGAGTGGCAGAAGTCTTGGTGGTGCCCAGAAAGCCTTCCACCAGGGCTACTTATTCAATGAAGGGGAAACGGTTCTGTCTTTGGGCTTCTGCCAGCTCTCTGGATCCATTCACATGTCCTGCCAACTCGGTTTTGGAGTACCTCCTTTCCCCATTGGATTCGGGTTTGAGCTACTCCTCTATCAAGGTGCACCTATCTTCTGATCTTATCTGTGTCAGTCTTCACCATTCATCCCAGATGGGTACTGGCCGGAGATCAGGACTCCGCGGGAGCTTTTGTTTTAAAAAAGGATGAAGCCAGGCCGACGCTGCATCGGCGCCGCCCTCCAGGTCGACGTACTACGTGGTGCTCGAGGATTAGCCATTAGGCTGCATCGACTCTGCCTGCCTACCAGTTCTTCATCTCCGGCCGTCGAGGTCGCCTCGTGAGAAGCTGTTAGAAGAAAAACTAGGCCTGTCAGCCTTTATTGCGACGTTTAAGTCCGTTGGTCTTACTAGTTCTGGGTTTACCTCTACTCGACGTCGCCGGTACGATCTTTCCTTTTTATTTAAAAGTTTGCGACGTCGAGTCTGTTTTGGTGTTTTTTTCTGTAGGCCATGTCTCGGTCGGAGGGCAAGAAGTTTTCCAAGGCGGCTCGGCCCCCTGTACGTTGCTGCCCATGCGGCCGCAAGTATTCCATTACCGACCAACATGACCGGTGTCTCGCGTGTCTTGGCCTGCTTCACGACATGGATTCGTGCGACGCCTGCTTCTCCATGGACCACCTGTCCTCGAACAGCGCGCATGGAAAGTGGGGCGAGCTCCGCCGACTTTCGGGGATAGGATTCGCACTCGTCGGGCCAAGCCGCGCTCTCTCGGCCTTTCCTCCGGGTCCCCTCCCGGTTCTATATGGACCGAGGAGGAGGGAGCCTCGGCTACTAGTAGCCTGGCCTTGGTCGAGGCTCCTCCTGCGGCGCAGGAGGCTCATCACACTTCCTCCAGGAGCAGCGGGAGGCGCCAGCGCAGTCGACCCCTTGCAGGTGAAGGCTCCCTGGCGTATCGCTCAGCAGTCCGGAAGGCCGAATCAGCGCCATCCTCGCCTCCCGTCCGTGGGACCAGCGCCAGTCAGTGCCGGCCTGCGGCGCAACTCGTCTCTCGGCGCCCATGGGCCTGGCGCGTGACCTGAATTGACGCCCTTCGTCATGTCTCACCTCGGCGCGTGGGACCAGGCGTCGTCAGTAGTGCCGTCCTCGGTGCATTGGTGCTCTTGGTGCCGCTTGCGGCACCGAGGGCCTAGCGGTGTTGTGTTCGGCACGGTCCGCCTGGAGCCGTCGGCGCCCGCTTTTGGTCCCCTCGGTGCCACCCGCGGCGCCGAGGGGCCTGGCGGTGTCGTCGGCGCCGAGGTCATAACTGGGCTGCCGTCGGCGCCGTCTCTGTCCCTAGTACCGCCCCGGTGCCAGTGGACTTGACGGCGCCGCGGCTGGCCCTGGCTCTGGACCTTTGGCGCGAGCTGCCCTGGCGCCTTCTGTCGGGGCTGTGGAAGGCATGGGTGCCACCTCGGCCACTGCTCTGACTGCCGGGCCCTTTAGTAAGGTTGCCTACTCCCGCCCTCCTACCGTTTGGCTTAGGGCCTCAGACTTTACCTCGTTGGAGTCGGGCTGTGAGTCGGATGGGTAGTCACACCCTTCGGGGTTGTCTGCGGAGGAGAGCGAGCCAGTGGTCTTGACGACGAGTCATAGCCAGCCCCCTTCTGAGGAGCGTCAGGTAGTTCCCGAGGTTGGGTTCAGTGGTACTGACCAGCAGGCTATGGTGCATGCCACCATTGCCATGCAGCCTGGCCTTGGAGGGTTCCTCGACCCCTCGGCAGTGGTACCCCCTCCAGTAGTGTGTCTCGATCGCCCAACTTTGGGGCCCATCGGGAAGCCTGCAGGAGGGGAGGGTGCTTGTCTCTGGGTCTTCCCTTCGGGGGCAGCCCACAGCTGCCAGCTACCTAGGCTGGCCCTTTCGAGGACCAGGACCCTCTCGGACTCTGAGGGGTTGAGGGGTGTGGGGTCGGCGTGTCGGCCTTTCTCTGGGGTCCACCCGGGCCCTGGACGAAGCCGCAGTGCGGACTTCCGCCCTTCCCCTTCCGGTTCCTTGAGGGGGTCCCATTCTTTGGAGAAAGGGGACTGTCCTTCTGGACCTATACGTCCCCGGTCGCCTCACTGGGGGGATTCTTCTGGGTGCAACCTTGGCAGTACCAACGTGGTTGTACAGCTGTCGGCTGTGGAGTCTTCCGGGACACCCTCCTCGGGTGTCCATGGTCTGCTCCCTAGCCCTGGCAGAGGTCAGCCGACTTCTTCTCTCAGCTCTGCCCCTATCCCTCTGCCACATTCTCCAGCGCTCCCAGGCATTCTTGGTCCTAGCGGCCCTCTCACCTGGGAGCAGTTCAGAGCGGTGGCTGCTCGGTTCCCGGCCTACGTTAGGGCTATGGACAGCCAGGTTTTCCAACCTCCGGCGTGCAGCCACCCTCGGGAACATTTGGTGACCTCAGCTCCTCATCCCCTCTTCTGGAGGAGAGGAACCCTCTGTCCATATCTCTCCAGGCGCTGATCTCTCTGAGTACCAAGCGTTTCTTCGTGAGGATGATGGAGGACCTTCACCTTTCTCCCCTGTCTGTAGGCAATCCCACAGACATCCGGGCGCCGCCTTTCTAAGGCGATTTTAGTCGCGGTCACCCTTTGGTGCCACCCTGGCCTACTCCCTTCGGGAGGCGTCCATGCGTTTCTGGCAGAGGTCCTTCTCCGGGTTCCCTGCCCCTAGGGACCTCAGCCAGAGGTATTGCACTCCCCCAGAGTCTCCAGATTCTATGCCTCATCCGCAGTCCGGATTGACGCACCTGGACACCCCTGACGGGCTTCGCGCCCTCCACCGTGACCGGCCCCCAGATCAAAACTCCTTGGATTTTGACTTCTGGGGGAGGAGGACCTTCTACTCGGCACGGTTGCTTCTCTCCATCTCTGCTCATCAGGCCCACTATGCAGCCTACAACAGGTTCTTGTGGTCCGCGCTAGGTCAGATCCTAGCTGCTTTGCCTGACTCGGAGCAAACCAGGCAAGCCATCGTGCTCTCTGCACGCGGTCTGGAGCTAGCAAGGCACCAAGCAAGGGCATCTTACGACGCCAGTGAGGTAGCTACCAGGGTCGTAGGGACTGCGATCTGCACCAGGAGATCGGCGTGGCTTCATCTTTCCCGGTTGTCACCCTTGGCCCGGCGTGGGGTGATTTGCTCCGCCCAGCAGGGAACCTGTCTCTTCTCCCGTAGGACGAGACGATGTTTGTCGGGGCAACTTCCTTCCCCCTCTGGGGGGAACCCGTCTCGCTCTCCCCACTCTCGGGCCTCATCAGGCCCAGAAGATTCCCCCCTTAATGTGTCACCCACTGAGGGCTAAGGGACTCTGTCCCTTAGGGTGCAATGAATCAACCCCCTTCGGGTTAAGATAAGATATAAAAATTACATACCTACCGTAATTATGATCTTTCTGTGTATCTTCACCATTCATCACAATCCCGCCCGCCATCCCCCTGGGGCCTCAGTCTCTGGGTCCTCCTCCCTCTGTGCCTACCCCTCTTCTTGAGCGGGGTAAAGTTGGGACACACAGGGGGGTATTTTCTCCCCTAAGGGGTACAGCTCGAGTGGCACTCCTTCTCTACTACATATCTCCACCCCTACGGGGTGGGAGTTGGTGGTTGCCCTCCTTCTGTTATCCATCTAACTGTTTAAAAACCAGATATCTTTCCAGAGAGAGTACTAAGTCCCTGTACCCTGTCCTTCTCCAGAATAGCCGACTCTGCTTTTGGGGTATTGCCAGTTATTCTGTGCCTTGAATTCTGGCAGAGAGCTTTGCTACTCCTTGCAGTTCCTATACAGTCTGGTGACGGACAAGGGTCTCGGATCCTTGTTACCTCTCACTCTCTCCTAAATTTTCTCCCCTCCCTTCCCTCCCTTCTTCCGCTTCCAGAGATTGGGGCCCCTACCCAATCCCCTTAGTCTTACTTCCTCTATGCTGTCCTCTCAGTCGATATTTCTCCTTTTAGTTCAGTTTTTCTCTTCCTTTTTCTGTCCCTTGGACTCTCTTGTCCCACCCTCCATCCCTTCCTCTTACCTCTCCGGCGACTCAGAACTGGTAGGCAGGTGGAGTCGATGCAGCCTAACGGCTAACCCTCGAGCGCCACGTAGTATGTCGGCCTCGAGGGCGGCGCCGATGCTGCATCGGCGCCGCCTATCCTTTAAAAAAAAAAAAGCTCCCGCGGGGTCCTGATCTCCGGCCAGTACCCATCTGTGATGAGTGGTGAAGATACACAGAAAGATCATAATTACGGTAGATACGTAATTTTTATTTTCTGCATATCGTGCACCTGTAGATGGCACAACCCTTGCTCAGCTGAATCGTTCCCGCACCTTTCTGTGGGGCGTTCTACACCTCAAACCTCTCATCAGGGACCCTGTCCCTCCTTGGGATCTTTTGTTTCTTTTGGAAAAACTTACTGTGCCTCCCTTCGAACTGGCTGCAAGTTGTGAGCTACGTTTTCTGTCATGGAAAGCGTTGTTTTTAATTGTCATTACTTCTGCTTGAAGGATTTCCGAGTTTCAGGCTCTGATGTGAAAAGAGCCTTATTTAGTTTTCCACAAGGACCGGGTGTCCTTGCTGATAAATCCTAAGATCTTCCTGGACTAAAAGTCTTCACCATTCATTCACACTAGTGAGATTACACGGGAGGCGCTAGGACCAAGCGGGAGCCAAAAATCTTAAGGACGGCCAGCACTGAGGCAGGACTGCGCATGCGTGGTGCCAAGAGACTGGCTTGCACCATATAGGCTATCTCGGCATCAACCCTTCAACTGTCAGTTACTTTTTTCCCCGCCGTCGAACGCGCTTCAGTTCTACGTCGCTCGCCAGTGGGAGTAAAGTCTTCATGTCTATACGACAGCAGCCTTCCGTTAGTTCATTAGCTTAGTTTGTAATTTGTTGTATTTATTTAAAAAAAAAAAAAACATTTCACGTCAGTACCTTCAACGGAGTTGACCATGGACATGTCGGTGATGGTAGGGAGACTTTGCTTGAAAGTTGTTCTGGCAGTGTGGCTGTGTCCGGTCTGCCGCCCTTTTCAAAGGGAGTGGGGTCTGACAGGTGCACGGGTGGGACAACAGTCCTCCCGTAAGCACAAAAAAAAGTGGTCCGATCGAGGTTGGGGACCCGGCACCACTCGGCCTTGAGCTCTTCTTCGACCTGACGGTCAAAGAAGAAGAGGTACCGCTTGAGGTCACTTTCTGGTATGTCTGCACGGGGGTCATCAGTAGCTAGGAGAGGTGGGCCCAACTCAACTCTGGTTGGGTCCCCGGTGCCCTCCGTTCCTGGCGGCCATGATTCTTTACCCAGGAGCCCTTCATTGTCCTCCGTTGGAGCTTCCGGTGAGCAGTTCCATCATTGGGCCACTTTTATGGAACAGTGGGTGTGACGTTTCTCTCGTCTCCCCTTGGCGGTGGCTTCAGCTCCAGATCCTTTGGGATTTGGGGCAACTGAGCCAGCGCTGGGGTGCTCAAGTCAAGAGGTGTGGGCTCTTCCCTTGATGCTAGCATCTTCCTCGTCCACCCCCAGTGCCTACTCCCCTCAACTGTTGTCCAAGCGGGAGATAGTACAGGTGCCTATAACCTCTTCTCCCCTTTCTTTTAGTTCTGTCAGGACTTTTCGAGGGGCGGCGCAGGCCACTTTGGGGTCAAGTGTCCAATGGCTGGTGCCAGCACCACATACAGTGCCGCGACTGATGCCAAGGGCCTTGACGCTGGTGGCGGCCTCTTCGATACCTCGTTTTTCCTGGCCCAAGCCTGTCATTGGTGACCTGTCTGACATGGAGGGAGAACTTATGAGTCTGATGTGGACAGGATCCTTTCTGACAACGATGTGGATGACTCAGTTTTTGGACTGGAGAGCAAGCCTTCAACCTCTACCAGATCCATAGTGGAAGATCTTTCTTTCCAGTCTTTACTCAAGAATATGGGATCCACCTTGGCTTTGCAAACCTCTTCGGTGGACATAGGTAAGCTGTTGCTGTTACAATTCCTGCATGTCCCTGAAATCCCAGTGGATTTGACTCCTCCGATTCCTCCTTCTTTTGAAACTTTATCAGAGATGATTTGAGACAAACCAGCTCTAACTCCCTCAGTGTCTAAACTCATTGACAGTAAATATGCCCTGCCCAAGGATAGACCAATCCTGTCTTCACAGGCTTTTGCAGTTGCCTTCGTGGTGCTTCCTGAAAATGACAAGGTCGTCCTTCCTCGGAAATCCTCTGCTTGACCTGTCAGTAAGGAATCTTGCAAGATTGACACTCTGGGTAAGTGAACTTTCACGGCTGCAGTCTTGGGTATGCGTATTGCTAGCTACCAAGGGCATTTTTCACGGTATGAGTATACTCTGTGGCATTCGCTTAAGGCTTTGGTCGAGAAGCTTCCAGAGTCTGACATCTCCTTGGAGCTACTACAGACCATAACCAGAGGCATAGAATCCAATAACCAGCAGCTGAAGGCTGCAGTGGATGCCTGTGGTACTGCTTTTAGGGCTGCCACCGCAGAGATTTGTATACGGCGTCACTCCTGGCACAGAACATCAGGTTTTCTGCATGATGCCCAGCAGAAGGTAATGAATGTTCCTTTTGATATTGCCTACCTCTTCAGATCTCAAGTAGAACAAGCACTGGAGGCCGCAGAGGAGACTAGGTCTGCTTTGAAAACGGCCAGCCTGGTACCCCCTGCCCCTCAGAGAAAATGGGAACCGCTGTCAGTTTCGCAGCTGACAGTCCTTTCGGGGTAGAGGACGAGGAGCTAGTACTAAAGACTCTGCTCTCCAGCCACAGAAGAAAACACAGTAGTACACACAGGCCCCGAAGGCGCCTAGTGCCACTCTCTGAGAATTCGGCCCAGGTCCCCCTTACGTTGCCTGAGGAGGACTCTTCCTCTGCGGTGGGAGGTCATCTGTCTCTTTTCTACGCATAGTGGAAGCAAATCACGTCAGACAAGTGGATCCTTAGAATTTTCAGAGAGGACTACTCCTTCAATCTTGTGGACAACCCTCCATTCTGTCCACTGCTCAGGCAGACCTTCTTACTGCCGAGATCCAGGACCTCCTGAAGAACAGGGCAATTGAAGTCGTTCCCCTTGAAGAGAGGAACACCGGATTCTAGTCCCATTACTTTCTGGTTCCAAAGAAAACAGGTGGGATGCACCCAATTCTCGACCTCAGAATTTGGTATCATTGAGGAGTCGTGGAATGCTTGGTCATTTCCCATGGTAACTGTAAATAAAAAAAGAAGGGGGTGTTAGAATCTGCCTTGATTTCAGGAAACTTAATCAAGTGTTAGAATTTGACAGCTACCCTATGCCCAGAATAGATGATTGGGTGGACAGACTGGGGAGTGCAAAGTATATTAGTACCCTCGATCTCACCAAAGGTTATTGGCAAATACCTTTAGCTAAAGAATCCAGAGATAAAACTGCATTTGCTACCCATATAGGATTCTATCAGTTCACTACCTTGCCATTTGGTTTACATGGTGTGCCAGCTACATTCCAGCGGTACATGGATGTAATTTTATCCCCTCACACTGGTTATTGTGCTGCGTACCTGGATGATGTCATGGTGTACAGTCCCGACTGGGAAAGCCACCTAGAACACCTACAAGCAGTTATCCAAGCTATCAAAAATGCAGGTCTGACTATTAATCCTACCATATGTGCATTGGGCATGCAGGAAACCAGATATTTGGGCTATATGTTGGGAAATGGAGAAGTTAAGCCAGAGGTTTCTAAGATAGAAGCTGTAGCTAACAGCCCTGTCCCTAAAACAAAGAAACATGTCAGGTCATTTTTAGGGCTGGCTGGTTATTATCGGAGATTTGTTCCTAACTTTGCTGAATTAGCTACTGACCTCACGAAAAAACGGTACCCAAATAATGTGAAATGAACCCCAGAGTGTGATGAAGCTTTTCAAGCCGTAAAGGCTGCATTATGTTCAGCACCTGTTTTAAGAAGCCCAGACTTTGAGAAACCATTTCTGCTACAAACAAATGCGTCCAAGGTAGGCCTAGGTGCAGTCCTAAGCCAAAATATAGATGGGAAAGAGCATCCTATTCTGTATATAAGTAGGAAATTGCATGACAGAGAGAAAAGGTACTCCAGGGTAGGGGTACCAGGGGCACCTTGTCTTTTCTAGTGACTGGGGATACTTTGTGACACTCAGCACAAGAATTACAATAGGTAGCAACATCTTCATGAGTTCTCGGCCAGTACAATCTATACAGCAAACTGGCAAGGGTAAGATCCCTCCCTGAGTGACTTGCCATAGGATTATCAAGTGCTATCTGTAACAATTCTGTTCTATACTTTTTTGGTATAACCAGTTGTTCTGTCTGTTCCTGTGTCTGAGGTTTAACCCAAACGCTGTACTGTAACCCATTACATTTTTTAAACATTGGTCCACCCTGTTTTGGTTTTACCCCTAGCTGCTTGAAATAACCCTGGAGAAAAACATAGTTAGCTTGCTTTGAAAGAAAATCTCAATCATTTATCAATTTAGTCTCAGCATTTTCATATTTTAACCCTTTATGTTCCTCAGTCATTTGTTGCCACAGTTTTTTCGGGCTTTGTCTTTCTTTCCTGAAATTCCGGATCTTGGAGCTGTGCTCAAACAAATCTCAATCAAAATCTTTGAAAGGAAAATTGTCCCCACCATCTGAAATTTTCTTTGCCTGAGCTCTTGTCACCACAGCTGCTGAATCATCACGATTTACTCCCTCTGATTAACTCAGTAAACCCTGGAAAGTTATTTCCAATAATCACAGGTACACGTAACTTAGGTACTACCCCACTTTCATTTGGTGCGACACACCCTTAACGGTCAGAGTCACTTGGGTGGTGGGATAGTATCGAGTGTCCCCGTGGATGCAGATGACACCAGTACCTGGTCCCTTTGCACAGTGTTTTCCCAGCACTTTAACATGCACTAGGGTCTGTCTGCTTCCCAAATCAGTGAGTCCCCTTTACAGTCTTATTCCCCACCTTCACATCTGTTAGGTACTTGCCCCAGTTTGCCAAGGATAAATCTGCTCCGGTGCCACTCTCTTTATTTTTTTTATTTTTATTTTTTTCAACTTTCTTTCGCTCCAGTCGTGGCTCGTGAAGACCTCTCTCTGGCAACTGGTCCTTGTCCTGCCCGCCTGAGCCCCCCTCCGGGCTTTAATTCCTCTCCCCTGCCCACCTGCAGCTGGCACCCTTGGTTTAACCCGCCCGAGGAGGGTAGCCCTACGCCTCTTGGGCTCCCTGCGATTCAGACTCCAACGGCAGGTAGGCACCAGAGGGAGGATACTGGAAGGCCATCCAAGGCAGAACCCAGTGGAGGGCATGAGGGACCAGTGCCGTCACCTGCCCCACGAGCCGGGTTTTTCCTCTGTTTTTCTTCCACCCATCCCCCCAGCGTGTGTACGCTCCTGACGCTTGGCGCATGGCAACCCTGCCAGCATCAGGCATGCTATTGTACGTGCTGCCCCACACTACTGCGGCACCCCTGGTCTCCACCAGGGACCGCCAGAGCGCCGAACTCCCTAACACCCTCCCCCCAGGACTGGAAAGCAGCCCATTGGGTACTCAATCCAGTCCCTCCCCTACCGACACCCCGGCACCCGAGCTCGCTCCCGAACTTGGGTCGCTGGCGTGGCACGAGGTGTGGTGTCCAGCACCTCAATCCTCAGCGCCACCGGGCCGGTTTGCCACTCTCTTTATTATGGCAGTTTCTCGCAAAATGGCCTGGCTTATTACAGTTATAGCAGAGAACGTCTTTTGGCACAGATTTGTTACCCCCACCAGAGTTCTTAGCAGGCTTGGAGTTTAAATGGGAAAAATAATTTCTTACCATTGCTTGGCTGTTATCTTGCTGCTGTGGCACCTCTCTGGCCATTTGGTAGTCCTCAGCCAAAGAAACAGCTTTTTCCCCATTCTCTGGTCGGTGCTCCTTTACCCACGGCTGCACATCTGCAGGCAAGATGTTGATGAATTGCTGCATGGCAAATGTGCCGATGATCTGTGGGACCGTTTTTGCTCTCTGGTTGGATCCACTTCATCAGGAGTTCTCTGAGTCAGGTGAAGGCTTCTCAAGGATTGTCAATCGAGTTGTTCCTCATAGATCGAAGTCTCTGCCTGTAGGTCTCTCTGGAGATGTCGTACCTTTTCAGGATTTCACTTTTCACCACGTCATAGTTTTCTGACTGCAATGTCCATACTGCTGTAGGGAAACTGGGCTTTTCCTGTGAGGAAGGGTACCAGTTTGATTGTCCATTGCTGCTTTGGCCACTGGCAGACTGTGGCAACTCTTTCAAAGGTTGTCAGGTATGCCTCAGTATCATCTGAGGGACACAACTTTGTAAGTTTAATGGTCTTTAAGTTGCTTGCATTTTGTTTCTCATCTGGATCTGTGCCGGATCCTCTGCCTTCGACAGCTTGCAAGGCATCCAGCCATCATTGCTTCTGTCACTGCATCTCCTCTCTCATCTGTTGCTTCTGTCGCTGCATCTCTTCTCTCCTCAGTGCTTCTAACCGTTGAATTTCTTTTTCTCTCTGCTTCTCAGTCTCTTTTTGTTGCATAGCCCACCATTTCAAAAAGTCCATTAGGCTTTTAGGTTCTGTCATTGCCTGTTCTTTTTCCATAACTTGTGCTGGCTGTACAATCTCAGACTGGATTTCTGTTGCTGCTAGTTTGGCTGCCATTCTCCTGGTAACCACTCCACGCTGCTGCAGAGTCCACACCTTCTTCTGTGCTTCCCTGGTACTAGGTCCAGTACCCACATACAAATCTCCTGTCTTAGGGTATCCCACTGTTAACACCATCTGTCACCAAGGCACAGGTCGGAAAGCATAGGAAAACCCAGGAGCAGTTGTAAAATTCCACAAAACTGTTTATTTGTAGTTGTAGTAACATAAAATAAACCTGTTCAGAATAACTATATACAGAAGCAAAAATAAAACCTTTCTTTTAAAAAAAATCTCTTTTGCAGCTCAGCTTAGCTGTTTTTATAAGTCTTTTTCAACCCTCTTCCTTTGCAAGCATCCTGTTCTTTGTAAATTTCAGGAGCTGCTAGAACATTGAGAACTTCCTGAGGTCCCCACAACAACTGCAAAAGGCTCAGGCATTTGCACCCAAGTAACCTCTAGCTTTTTACAGTTACCTCAAATTATAAATGTATATGTTTCAACAGTAACACAATTTTCTGAACAAAAGTGATCCCAATATCAGCTATATTTCCATACATTGATTCTCATCTATTTTATATTAGCAGATATAGATATGCAAGGAAGAAAGACAGCAAGAGAAAACAGAGACAGTGAGAGGCAAAGGACTGCGAGACTGTTCGGGTTGATCAAGTCCAAAGTCTCACAGGAAAATTTGGCTGCAGAACCAGACAGAAAAGGAAAGAATACAGATCCCTGCATTTAAACATTTCTTCCAAAACAAATGAGACAGGGTCCTATTCTACCCTGTCACAGTCTCTGACCATGCTTCCGCAATCTTTTCACATAAGAGTGACACAGCCTTTGTCTCGATCCCTCTTATGGAGGATGCAGAAAATCAATCTGCAACAGGGTCTCCCCTTTGCCCTGCCGGAGCCGCAGATCATTGTCCCCTTGCACACTTCCCTGGTGGGTAAGGGGGGCTCACTGTCAGGACCTCTACACTGAGGGAGTGTGGAGTCAGGACGAGTCTCACCTTCACATAAATGTTCTGGAGATTAAGGCGGTCCTGTACGCTGTCCAAGCCCTGAGGAATGTCCTCTCTCGGAAGGTAATCCTACTCCAGATGGACAACAAGGCTGTGACGTATTACATCAACAAGCAGGGCGGAGCACACTCCTACCCCCTATGCAGGGAAGTGATGAGAGTGTGGGAATGGTGTCTCGAGAACGACGCATTCGTCCAGCCAGTTTACCTCCCAGGAGTCCAGAACGACCTGGCGGATCTCCTCAGCACAGTGCAGGCGAATCCTCACGAATGGTCGCTCGTGGTAGACGTCGTGCAATCGCTGTTCGACAATTGGGGCAGTCCGGGCCTGGACCTTTTTGCATCCCCACTCAACGCAAAACTGCCTCCATTCTGCTCCAGAAATCCAGAACATGGCGTTTTCTATCAGGATGTATTCAGACTGCTTTGGACAAGACACTTTCTATACGCATTTCTTCCTCTTTCGTTGATTTAGAGGATGCTTCTCAAATTGGAAGCACAAGGGGGCGGAATGATTCTAATTGCTCCATTCTGGCCTTGACAGATATGGATCTTCCCTGTGTCACTCTTTGCCATTAATCACTGGAGGGTGATTGGCAGGAGACAAGCACCCCACAGGAGCTTTTGTTTTTGTAGGAGGGAGGAGCCGGTATTGTTGGTGTTGCCCACGAGGCCAACGCACTGCGTGGCACTTGCAGGTTGGCCAGTATCAGCCATTGGCTCCTCCTCCACCTCAGTTCTGCATCTCCTGCTGTAAAGACAGCACCTCGCCTGCAGCTCATCTTCTCATCTGCGCAATTGTGGCCTAGTTCGCCGGTGTCAACCCACAAAGCCTCAGAGCCATCCTTCTCGACGCCTCGCTTCAGTTCCTGTCACCGCTCATCTCTGCCTTGGTTCTGCTGTCCACTCTATGCCATTTTTCAAGTTAGTGGTAAGATCTTTCCTTCTTATTAATGACATCGAGTCTTTTCTGGTTTTGAAGTTTAGTTACCATCGCATCATGCCTGATCCTCGGGATAAGAAACATTCGTCTAAAACAGGTTGGCCTCCTATGCGTCAGTGTCCCTGCAGCCGGCAAATCTCCATTAATGACTGAAATGATGTTTGCCTCGCCTGCCTTGGACCTCAGCATGACATGGACACCTGCAACACCTGCTTCTTTATGGACCGCCGTGTTCTGGAGCACCGCACGCTGAAGGTCGGCAGGGCTCCGTCGACTTTCCGAGGGCAGCGTTGCTCTCGTCAGTCCACGCATAGGACCTTCGGTTCTTCCTTCGGGTCCCTTACGGGCCTACATGGTCCAGTGAAGAGGAGGCCTCCTCTTCTTCCAGCCTTGCCATGGAGGAGGTCTCTACCATGGTGCCGGAGGTCCGGTCTGGCTACACTCTGGACCGAGCTGGGAGCACTGCCCTGGCAGTCGCCTCTTCAGAGGTGCAGGCTCCCCCGTTGTTGTGTCCCACAGCTGCAGGGCTTGGTGTGGGGTGTTTCTCAGTGCCACCTCAGATTCGCTGCAGTGATCGGGGCAGCGCCGCGAGGGTTGCGGGGCCGGCCCATGGCGCCATCAGCGAGAGAGTCCCTGGGGCCGCCGGTCCTCTTCTGGATCATCTTCTCTTCTGAGCGGGATGATTCAGAGGCTGATCCGGACTGGCGGCTTGACTCCTCGGAGTCAGAGGTTCTCCATGGCCTAGCACTCTTGTACCTCCTCAGGTACTCCCACCTGCGGCTCCGGTGACTGCGGCCCGCGCCGACTATCGGGCCGATGGCAGCCCTGGGGGGGCTGGTGTGGGCCAGTGGCAGCGTTGCCATTGGTGCAGTGGTCCGGGCTTTAGGGAAGGGGTTGGCTGCCATCCCCGGTGCTACCCTCTCTCTCAAGGTCAACACTGAATCCCCCTCCTCTGCCACTCTCCTTGGGGAGTCTGCAGAGTTGGGGGGGTCTTTGGCACAGGGTACGACAAAGAGATATCCTCTGAGTCGGCGGGGTTGAGGGTCGGGGCGAGGGGCAGCGGCACCCCTCTGTGGCCCTCCGGGGCCTGGGGAGGAGCCGCAGTGTTGAGCCCAGGTTCTCTCCCTCGTCTCCTTTGAGGGAGTCCTCGTTGGGTGGGGCTGGGAACCGCCCTTCTGGATCCATGCAGCCCCGATCCCTTCATAGGGAAGCTTCCCCTACGGGGCACAGTCCCGACCACTTTACTTTTCTCAATAGGACAGTGACATTACAGACCTACAGATTCCCTGTTATGCCAGGATCGCCTCTTGGGTCTTCTAGCCCTGGCAGAGGCATGCCACATATGGTGGCAGGTTCTCCCATGCCTTTGCATCCAGCTCCTCCTCTCCCAGGCCATGTTGGTCCTTTGAGGCCTTTGACCTGGGAACAGTTCAGATCCAGGGCTGCAGACTTTCTCCAGTGCGTCAGGGCCATGGATGAACAGGTCTTTTGACCAGTTCCCCCTCCGCAGCCAGAATCTGACTCTGCAAGTTCTTCAGCCTCGTCATCTTCCTCCCCTGAAGAAGAGGCGTCATCTGTCCACATATCCTCTGACGCTGATCAGGCCCAGTATCAGCACTTCCTAGCGAGGCTGGTCAGGAACTTGCATATCTCCTATTTGGCCCATCACAATACTGAGCTTTCTTTTATTTTTATTTTTTTTTTTACCAGGAGAGATGCACTAAGCTGAAGCTTGTTTACAGGTGCAACCTGGGAGCACAAGAAAGTTAAGTGACTTGCTCAGGGTCATACAGCATGCAAGCAGGGGCTGTGGGATTCAAACCCAGGTCTCCAGGTTTGCAGCTTAGAGCCTTAAACCACTGCGCTATACTGCCTTCTTTGGCGAGTTCGGGGTGCAACCATTTGGTGGTCCCCTCCTGGCCAGTTCCCTTCCAGGAGGCATCGTACAGCACCTGGCGGCTTCCGTTTGCCACAGTTCCAGTCCCCTTAGACTGCCAGCGGTGGTATTGCGCACCCCAGGGGTCACCAGGCACCCTGCCCTATCCCACTTCGGGACTGATGCATCTGGACACTCCTACCAGGCATTGATGTCCGGTCTGCGACTGACACCCAGATCCTGACTCTGCGGAGTTCGATCATCTGGTTTGAAGAGTTTTCTCCTCTGCGTGGATGATACTGTCCATTGTTCCACATCAGGTGCACTACGCTGTCTATAACAGTCGTCTGTGGGTGATGCTGGGCTAGGAGGCTACCTGGCAAGCCATAGCCCTCTCTGCTGTAGGTCTGGAGCTGGCAAGACACCAGTCAAGGGCATGTTATGACGCCAGTGAAGACGCTTCACGACCTGCAGGGACAGCGATTTGCATTAGGCAGACGGCATGGCTTTGCCTTTCGAGGTTGTCACTCTTGGCCCGGCCTAGGGTAATGGCCTTCTCCTTTCCGGGGGACCTGTCTTGTCTCCTGCAGGGAGAGATGGAAACTGCATGGGCGCCTTCCTTCCCCCAAGGGACAGGAGGACACCGCCTTGCCCTGATCAGTTCCAGGCCTAACTGGCCAGTAAAGGGTCCCCGCCCCTCTGTGTATCCCCCATGGGGGGGCTGAGGGATGCTGTTCTCTCAGGGAGCAACTGGGCCATCTTCGGAGAGGCTCGGTACTCACCCACTAGTGATGAATGGTGAAGATTGACACAGGGAAGATATGAAAATTATGTATCTACCATAGACCTTCCTGGACATCAAGTCTCCACCACTCATTCACACTGATGGGACTACGCCAGAGGCACTAGGACCAAGCAGGAGCCAAAACTCTTCAGGAGGGCTGGAGCCTAGGTAGGGCCCCGAGGAAGCAGTGCCACAAGCCCGGCTTGCGCCATGAGGCTACCTTGGAGTTGACCCTCCAACCACCTCAGTTCCTTTTTTCCCGCCATCGAGTGCACTTCAGTGACGACATTACTCACCCACTGGGAGTCAGATTTTCACGTCTATACGACAACAGCTAAGTCGTTCAGTTTTTATTTAGTTTTAGTATATTCTTAGTTTATTATTTAAAAAAGAGTTTTTCTTTTTGCAAGAAAGAACAGAGAAGTTTTTTTCAGTCTGCCTTTTACGGAGTCGACCATGAACGGGGCTGATGACGGTAGGGAGACTGCATGAAATCTGTATTTCCAGTAGGGTTGGGTCTGGCCCGCCACCCTCTACGGAGGGGGGGTCTGACTAAGGGCAGTCCAGTGCTTGGGGGGGAAGGGCGGTCCTCCCAAAAGCACAAAAAGCCGAGCCCATTCCGATCTTCGCCGGGAACCCGGCACCACTCGGCCTCGAGTTCTTCTTCAGCCCACTGGTTGAAGAAGAAACAGTACCACTCGGGGTCGCCCTCTGGTAGGTCTGCATATCAGTCGTCGGTTGCAGGGAACAGGAGGCGGACTCCGACCCAGTCAGGGTCTACTGTGGCCTCTATCCCTGACGACTGGCATCTTCAACTCCGTAGTCCCTCCTCGCCCCTTGGGGGGGGTCCTCCGGTGAGCAGTTTCATTATTGATCCACTCTTATGGAGCAGTGGCTTTGGCAGTTGTCCCGACTTCCTGAGCCAGCAGGATCAATTCTGTGGCCTTCAGGCCTAGGGGCTTCGAACCCACGGGTGGGGCTGTTGGGTCAGCCTTGTCGCATGACACCTTCTTCAGTGCTGTCAACACCACACTCTGGTGCTTTTCCTTCTCACATGGCTGAAGCGCAGGGGCCAGCACAGGTACCTCCTCCTTCTTCTCAGGTTTTTCAGATCTTCATCCTTGGGTGCCCCAGAGTTTGGGTTGGGGTGCCACCTTCGACTCCTGTCTTGGCAGCGCTGCGCTGCATTCAGTGCCGCATGTGACGCAGTCTGCGGCGCTGCGTTCGGGGGTGTTTCCGGCACCGGCACTGCCTTGGATGCAGGGTTTCTCGACTCTGATTCAAGGAGCACCCCCTCCTGCACTCTTTCCTCCCTTTCCTTTATATACTATCCCTTCTGGGCTAGTAGAAGATAATATTGAGCCTGATCCTGATCTATGATTAGGAGACGACTTCAATGAGGATTCTTCCTTTGAAGTGGAAAGTAAGCCCTCTACTTCAGCAGAGCCTTTGGTCGAGGACCTGTCCTTTAAATTTCTACCGAAGAACATGAATTCCACCCTCTCTCTCCAAATGTCGGTGGTGGATCCAGGGAAGCTATTGCACCTTCAATATCTGCATGTTCTGGAGATCCCTGTGGAATTGACTCCTCCCGGTACAGCCCTCTTTCAAGACTCTCTCACAGATGGTGTGGGATAATCTGGCACTTATTCCTTCTGTAACTAAGTCCATAGATAGGAAGCAGACTTCCCCTGAGGATCGACCAATCCTGGTCTCTCAAGCCTTTGCGGATGCCATTATGGTCTTGGCAGAAAATGACAAAGCTGTACTCCCTCAGGAATCTGCAGCTCGTCCAGTGAATAAAGAATCCCATAAGACTGACACCCTAGGGAAGCGAGTCTTCACTGCTGCCACCCTAGGAATGCATATTGCTAGCTACCAGGGCTACTTCTCACAATATGAGTGTACCATCTGGCATTTGCTGAAAACCTTAGTCGAAGCTCTTCTGGCATCAGATGCTACTTTAGACCATTACTAGAGGCATTGAGTATAATGACCAGCAGCTTAAGGCTGCTCTGGACACTTTTGACACTGCCTCTAGGGCAGCAGCAGCAGGGATTTGCACCTGATGCCACTTTTGATTACGGACCTCGGTGTTTACAAATTATGCTCAACCAAGAGTCATGAATTTACCATTTGCCATGGCTTCTAAATTTCTCACTTCCATGGGAGTTCTGTTGAATCTGGAAGAATCGCAGCTACAGCTCTCCCAACAGCTCCTCTTCATATGAGCTCTTCTGAACACTTCCAGAGCAAGAGCCTTCCTTCCAGAGGACAGAAGAAATGATATCCTCCATATGGCTCACTTCATCGAAGAGAAAAACTCAGTCCGAGCTCTCTTGATGCAGTGGATCCTGGGTCTCATGACATCATCAGTGTTCACGGTGCCCTTGGCTTGTCGTCACATTAGGACTACTCAGTGGATGCTCAGTACTCAGTGGTCCCCAACCACACACCCACAGTCCTTTCACATCAAGGTGACGGAATCTCTAAAGCGGTCACTCACCTGGTGGATTCAAGGACAACCTGCTTCAAGGCTTTCCCTTTGCTCCACTAGAGGCACAGATCACCATCAGCACAGATGCATCTCTAGTTCGCTGGGGCGCTCACTGTCAGACTCTCCGCACTCAGGGTCTGTGGAACCAGGACAAATCTCAACTCCACATAAGTGTCCTAGAAATGAAAGCTGTCCTGTATGCTGTCTGAGCCCTGAAGGACATCCTCTGTCACAAAGCAATTCTCCTTCAAATGGACAACAAAGCAGTGATGTACTACATCAACAAGCAGGGCAGGGCACACTCTTATCCCCTGTGCAGGGAAGCGATGAGAGTGTGGGAATGGTGCCTAGAACACAAAGTGCTGATCCAATCAGTCTACCTGCCTAGAGTCCAGAATGATCTGGCAGATCGCCTCAACAGAACGGAAGCGGACCCTCACGAGTGGTCTCGCGACACAAACGTTCTACAGTCGCTCTTCGAAGAGTAGGACACACCGGACCTGGACCTTTTTGCATCCCCACTCAATGAAAAACTGCCTCTATTCTGCTCCAGAAATCCAGAACCTGGCACTTTCTGTCAGGATGCATTCAGACTGCGGTGGACAAGATGTTTTCTGTATGCATTTCCTTCTCTTCCCTTAGTTCAGAGGGTGCTGCTCAAGCTAGAGTCATGGGGGGCAGAGTGATCCTCATCGCCCCTTCCTGGCCTTGTCAGATTTGGTTTCCATTGATCAAGAAATTGTCGGAAACTCCACCGAGACAACTACCACTTTAATCGGACCTGCTGACCCAGGGCTCAGTAGTCCATCCCAACCAAAGTTCCCTTCATCTCCACGCATGGCTGCTGAGGAGACAGAAGTGAGTAGATTTAGTGTCTCCTGGTGGCACACAAGCCGGCAACTAGGAAAACCTACACGGCAAAGAGGAAACGCTTTTCTGTCTGGTGTGCAAAGTCCTTACTGGACCCCTTTTCTTGCTTACCTAACAAAGTCCTGGAGTATCTGCTAGACCTGTCAAACACAGGGCTACGATACTCAACCATGAAGGTCCGTCTCTTCGCAATTTCAGCCTATCACGAGCCTATACACTCTATGTCCCTGGCTCAATTACCCCTGGTTAAGAGGTTTCTTAAAGGTATACTGCACACTAGGCCACCAGTCAGGAGACCGGTAGCTGCTTGGGATATTAACTTTGTGCTAGACATGCTGATCCGTAAACCTTTCAAGCCTCTAGCAACATGTGAGCTGAAGTTCCTGACCTGGAAGGACGCCTTCCTTGTAGCCATTACCTCCGCTTGCAGAGTGATTGAAATACATGACTGGTCACAGACCCCACGTATACTGTATTTCACAAGGACAAGGTGGCTCCCAAAACTCACCCTAAGTTTCTTCTCAAAGTAGTCTCGGAATTCCATCTGAATCAGCCTTTGGGTCTTACGACCTACTTCGCGAACTTCCAGAATAAAGGCGAGCGTACCCTGCATTCTCTGGATGTTTAAAGGGTTTTGCGGTTCTATTTAGACAGAACTAAAGAGATCCGCAAATCAAAGCAACTCTTTGTCTCCTTCAGTATAGCCTGGCTGGGTCAGCCTGTCGCTATCAAATGTATTTCGGCTTGGCTAGTGGCATTCCTTCGCCAGTGCTACTCCGTGGCACAGGTTAAACTGGAAGGCAGAGTATACGCCCATTCTACCAGGGCAGTCACGGTATCTCTGGCAGAAATTCGTAACGTGCCCATTGCAGACATCTGCAGTGCAGCTACTTGGAGCCTGTGCACACTTTTGTGAAGCACTACGCTTTGGATGTCCATGCCAGACAGCATCCATCCTTTGGCAGAACAATCCTGAGTGGACTTCTGTCCTAAGTGAGCCCCACTCTCCTGCCACCCTTCTCGGGGGATTATTTTAGCTCGGTACTCTCCCATCAGTGTGAATGAGTGGTGGAGACTTTATATCCAGGAAGATATGAAAACTACGTACCTACCATAATTTTTGATCTTCTTGGACGAACTCTTCTCCACTCATTCATATGCCCACCTTCCATCCCCCGAGCTTACTTATATGTTTTGGTCTTCACTCCGTTGATTGCTGGGCTGTGAAGACTCTGTTGTGTTGACCCTTCTTATATGGGTCATTCGAACTATCTTATGTCCGTCATAGGTTAGTATCACTAGGCAAGTTTATGCTGCACCTCCTCAGTCAAAAAGAGACTGAGGCGGTTGGAGGGTCGATGCCAAGGTAGTCTATACAGCATGAGCCGGGCTTGCAGCGCCGCTTCCTTGCGGCTCTACCTAGGGGCCAGCCCTCCTGAAGATTTTTGGCTCCTGCTCGGTCCTAGCACCTCCGGCGTAATCCCATCTGTGTGAATGAGTAGTGGAGACTTCATCCAAGAAGATCAAGAATTTTGATAGGTATGTAATTTTAATTTCTTGATCTTCCTGAGTATCTTCACCATTCATCACTAAATCCCACCCGCCTTCCCCTCATAAGGCCTCAGTCCCTGGGCTGTGCCCCTTCCCTGCACGCCCTCCTCCTTGGGGATCTGGTTGGGTTCCCCCCTTCTTTCTCCTTGTGGCCTCCTCCCTAGGAGATGACTGAGAGGCTCTTTGGAGGAGGGCAAGTAGAGCTTTCTTTCTAGCCCAATGGGGAGAGTTCTGGTGGGCCCTTCCTCTTTGTCCTGGACATGATCTCCGGGGTCGGCCAGCCCCATGGGATGCACCGACTCTTGGGTCCCCTGGGATGGGTGGGGCTGGGGCTGACGAGAACTCCCCTCTGTTCCTTCTGTTGTTATTTCCCTTCCTCTCCTGTCTCCTTCCCCTTTTGGGGGGGTGACGTTATTAGGTCGGACCCCCTCTCCTCCCGCCTCCCAAACCCTATGGGTTCTCTTGGAAAATGGCAATGGGGGGGAGGGGTGGAGAATCCTTTCCATTGGGTGGTTCCGCCGGAAGGAGGGATCTTCTCCATCTCTTGTAGGATTCTATAAAACCGAGTTCTGCCTCAGAAGCTTCCTAAGTGGTGGGCTTTTGCCTCCCTGGAGGCTCTGCTGGTTGCAAGCTCTGTGTCCTGGGTGGATGTTGGTCCCTCCTCTCCTTTCCTCTCCCCTTGTTTTCTTTCTTTCTCTCCCTCTCACGCTTCTCTTCCCTACCCTTTCTGGCCATCCAGGGACTGGGGCCTTTCAGCCCACCCCCTCCCAGGTCCTCCTCCTCCTCCTCCTCTGTCCTCTGGTTGGCCTATTCCTTTTTCAGTTTATATCCTTTCCTTTTACTGTCCCTCGGGCTCCCTTGCCCTGCCCTTGTTTTTCTCTATCCTCTTTTTTCCTCTGTCTCTCTGGTGTGCGGAACTGAGGTGGAGGAGGAACCAATGGCCGTTACTGGCCAACCCTCAAGTGCCACACAGTGCGCTGGCCTCATGGGTCGTGCTGACGGCACCGGCATCTCCCTCCTACAAAAAAAGGAAAAAAAGCCCCAGCAGTGTGCTTGTTCCTAGCCAATCACCCACCATTGATGAATGTTGAAGATACACAGGAAGATCAAGAATTATGGTAGGTATGTAATTTTTATTCTAGGATCATGGATGTGTTGTTCATCCACACTCTTTGACATATCCCTTTCCCCTTTAAGTCTTGCCGGAAGTCTTTAAGCTGGCACCTCCCACCCACTCGGGTGGTATATATCTCGGCTCCGCCCCATAACACCAGATTTTCCTTCCGCTGGAAGATTCAGGTTCCCTCGTGCTACGCCCTGGATTCTAATCGACGGTTTTCGCTGCATTTGCTTTCTTTGAAACTCGTAAGAGTTTACAATTCCGATCTGAGCACATCAGACATGGAGGACATATCGTCCCCCGGGTTTCGTCGGTGTCCTTGCGGACAGAAAATGTTGCCTACCGATCCCCACCTCTCATGCGTTTATTGCTTGGGTGTCATGCATGACACCACCTCTTACACCATTTGTCTGGCCTTCCATCCCAACGTCCTGGACGACCGCAAGGCGCGCCTAAAGCTAGGGAGACTGGAGCTTCGCAATCCACCAGTGAAATCGAAGGAGGCCAGGTGGGCAGTTTCCGCGGCTGCGGGATCCTCCGATCAGCTCAATCGGATGGCGGCTTTCGAAGAGGAAGCTGCTCAAGCTTCGGCCAGACAAAGTTTTTTCGTGCCGCTTAACCTGGGCTCCACTTTCACTGGGTCCTTTCGGGAGCTGTGCCAGTCTCTCCTTACCAAGGGTGAGGTGCCCTCGGCTCACACTCCTCCCACCCTAAGAAAAGGGACAAGGACCCTAAATCTTCTTCTGCCCGAAGAAGACATTCCTTGGACCGAGAGCGGTCCGATTCTCAGGACTTGGTGGTCTCGACCTCGGTCGAGATCATTTCCTCGGCTGCCGGCTTCTTGCACCTTCTGTCCGGCCAAGGCACCAAGGCCGAGGATACGGCAGAACTGGCCAAGATTTCTCTCAACCCGATCGAGCCATTGTTGCTGACTCCGGTCGCCGACTCCTTGGAGAGGACACCCATCCTTTCTTTCCCCGACTTGGAGACCCGTCCTTCAGGTATCCCGATCAAGGAACAGGGGCCGGAACCTCGGTTTTCACCAAATCTGGCCTCTCCCGATCGACAGAGCCGACATCGTCGGTCTCAATCGAAGACTAGGACCTCGTTGATCAAAAAACTGAAAAGGGGTCACAAACACTCCCGGAATAGGTGCCGCCACTGATCCTCATCCTCCTCGGATGAGGAGAGACTTCAACGGAAGCTCCGTCGACGTTATGAGGACCTCATGTGGCAACAGCTAATTCTGACCAGTCAAAAGCCGGCTACACCGGCCATTACTTGGCCCCAGCCTCTTAGGCCGATGCCGACTCCTCCGGCACCGAAGAATCCGGTAGGACCGACATGCATTCCAGTTCGGCCTGTTCCGGTCTTCCCACCAATTTTGGTGGAGCCACTGCCTAAACAGCCTCAGGGAGGGGCCCCCTCGAAGGAGGATCGGACAGATACGGGCCTGCCCCGTCGTCTGTCCATCACTGTTGTCCCCGATCGCCCTCGGCGTATTGAAGGGGTCATAGGCGGGAGACCCCTGTAACCTGACTCCTCAGTCTCGGATACCACTGTTCTTCACTCACATCCTGATGATCAGTTGTCAGTGACAGCCCTGGAGGAAGGTCCTTCCTCTTTCCAGGGCATCCTTTGACTTATTTCAGAGTCCACCGGTATGCCCTTGGAGACTATCCAAAAGAAGGCGGAATATCCTCTTACGGATATCCTTAAGGGGATACCCCGACGGAGGCCTTCCCAGTGGCTAAAGCCATTGTTGGCCTGGCCCTTGAGCTATGGCAGCATCCTGCCTCTTGCCCAGCTCTGTCTGCCCGCATGGCTCGTAAGTACACTGTACCCATGGGGTCCTTGGCGGGCTTCACTGAGCCTTGTGACTGCCTCAGTGTTTACATGCATGGGTAGCCCAGCGGATACTGACCGCCCTCTGGACAAGGAGTCCAAAAATATGGACCATTCTACCCGGAAGGTATATGCAGCCTCATCCTTGGGCCTTCGTTAGGCCAGCTCAGCAGTGATAATGGCACACTTCTCTCACGCCCTCTTGGGGTCACTAGACGAAGTCCTCCCTCATCTCCCAGCGGACATGCAGACCAGGGTTAAGCAAGTCCATGACCAGGGCCGTGCTGTTGCAAAACAGCAGCTCCAGACGGCTTTGGACATTGAAGAGTCCTGTGCCCGTTCACTAGCAGCCGCAGTGGCCACTCGCCGCAGGGCCTGACTGAGATTATCCTCTTTCCCAGTGGATACTCAGCACAAGTTTGCTGAAATGCCCTTCCTTGGCACCGACCTGTTCGGTCTGGGAGTGGCAGGTCACCTCCAGCGCATAGAGCAGTCCAGTGCCTGCTTGGATGCCACTTCTGCAAAGGGTTCTTTGGGCAAGAACCAGCAGAAGCGCAAGAAGAAGCCTTTTTGGCACTCTTCTCCTGCGGTTAGGCAGCCCCCCTTCCAGGGAGGTCAGCAGCATCAGCAACAACAGCAGGCTCAAGCTTGGCATTCTAGGCCCAAGCAGGGTCCCCAACAGCCCCACAAAGGAGACCGAGGTGCCGGTCCAGGAGCCTCCTCCTCCTCCTCTAAGCCTGCGCAGTGATGGGTCGGGGGTGGCCACCCCTACTCCCGTCACGCCAGTTCTGGGTCCTCCCGTGGGGGCTGACTCTGTCACTTTCTTTCCGCCTGGTCCGGTATCACTTCGGACAGGTGGGTCCTGGAAGTGGTCGGTCGGGGACTGCCTCTAGAGTTTGAGCAGTACCCCCCTTGCTGAGCCCGTGCCCCACAGGAGGAAAGGATCTCAGTTGGCACTCAGTCGGCCCTTCGGGACGACATTGCTCAGTTCCTCCGCAAGGAGGCGGTAGCTCCAGTGCCGATCCTCCTACAGACCCAGGCTTCGTGTCCAGGTACTTTCTGGTGCCCAAGCGGATGGGGGGGTTGGCGCCCCATCTTAGATCTCCAGACCTGAATCAGTATCTCAGGTCTCGCACCTTCCGGATGGTAACTCTGAACCAGATCATACCATCACTGGAGCGAAACATGTGGTGCTGTTCACTGGATCTACAGGACGCGTTCTTTCACATCCCAATCCGTCCGTCCCACCAGCGGTTCCTCCGCTTCAGGGTCGAAGGGACCCTGTATGAGTTCTGAGCCATGCCATTCAGCCTGTCATCGGCCCCTCGGGTCTTCACCAAATGCATTGCAGTGGTGGCAGCCCATTTACAGCATCAAGGGGTTCGGATAGACCCCTACCTCGACAATTGGCTCCTGGCGGGTTCCTCCCTGCGGGAGGTGGAGAGGTCCATGGACCTGGCTCTCAGAACCTGTTCCCAATTAGGCCTCCTGATCAACGAGGCCAAGTCAGAACTCGTGCCCTCTCAGGTGATGGGCTTTATCGGAGCAGAGCTCGACTCTCGTCAAGCCAGAGCTCGGCTTCCGGCAGACAGGGTGGAGGTTCTTTCCTCCTTTGCCCAATCATTTCTGGTTGGGCACTTGCGCCCTGCCTGGGACTTCCTGCGCCTTCTGGGTTACATGGCGGCGTGCATCTCAGTGGTCTGTTGGGCCAGATTGCACATGCGCCCCCTCCAGTGGGAGCTGACCACTCAGTGGACTCAGCGTCAGGGTCTTTTTGACCAGCTGGTCACTGTCACCCAGAAGATGTGGGATGCTCTCCAATGGTGGACCGTCCCAAGTCGTGTGCAGGAAGAGATCCCGTTAGTCGGCCCCGAGCTGACGGTCGTTCTCACGACCGATGCCTCTCTCATGGGCTGGGGAGCCCACATGGGGGACAACAGAGCCCACGGGTTCTGGACCCCCGAGGTGTCCCGATGCCACATCAACCTGCTGGAGCTCAGAGCAGTCAGACTGGCACTGTCAGCTTTCGCTCCTCAGCTCCGGGGTCAAGTGGTTCAAGTCCAGACGGACAATACCACGACCATGTACTACCTCAACAAACAGGGTGGCACACACTCCCGTCTGCTATGCAAGGAGGCACTCTGGATCTGGACCCTCGTCAGCCGGATGGAGGCAGATCTCCTTGCCATCCATGTGGCAGGAGTCTCGAACCAACTGGCGGGTGCTCTCAGCTGCATAGGCCAGATGTCCCACGAGTGGTCTCTCCATCCAGAGGTAGCTTACAATCTGTTCTCCCATTGGGGCAAACCGTTGGTGGACCTGTTTGCCTCCAGGGAGAACACCAAGCTGAGGCTGTACCAGGCCCACCCCCCTCAGCAGGGCTCGCTGCAGGGGGATGCCTTTTCGAGGCCATGGACCCCAGGTCTTCTCTGCATCTTCCCTCCATTTCCCTTGATCCACAAGGTGTTACTCAAGGTGAGGAGGGACAAGGCGAAGGTGATCCTGGTAGCCCCAGATTGACCCCGCCAGTTCTGGTAACCAGATCTCCTCAGCCTCAGCTGCATGGCCCCGGAGCGGCTTTGTACATGCCCGGACCAGATATCATTGAACCAGGGGAAGGTATTCCACCCGGACCTTCATTCCCTGCACCTCACAGCCTGGTACCTGAGCGGCTAGAGTTCCAGGCTCTGGGTCTTTCCGAGGATGTCTACACCGTGGTGGAGGCATCTCGTAAGGAATCGACCAGGAAATGTTGTGCCTTCAAATGGAAAAAGTTTTCCATTTGGTGTCAGGGTAAGAATCTGGACCCCTTATCCAGCTCTGTGGCTAACATTTTAGACTACCTTTGGTCTCTCTCCATAGGGGGTCTACGGTCATCGACCCTTAGGGTGCACCTGGCAGCCATCTCTGCTTACCGGGCATGGGCCGGTCAGTCGACATTGACAAGGCCTGGATCACATATCCCCTCCGGTGCGTGAACCTTCACCTCTGTGGGATCTTCTGCTGGTTTTGGCAAAGCTCATGGGCAAGCCATTCGAATCCATGCACAAGTGTGAGCTCTCACACTTATCATAGAAGACTGCCTTCCTGCTGGCTATCATGTCAGCCAGACGGACAGGGGAGCTCCAGGCACTTTTGGTGGACTCCCCTTATCTGGTCTTTCACAGGGACAAAGTTGTCCTGCGCCCCAACCCGAAATTCCTTCCGATGGTGGTCCCAGAGTTTCACCTTAATCAGGTGTTGACTCTGCTGGTATATTACCTTAACTACACCTCAGACGCCGAGTACAGGCTCCATACCCTGGACCTTAGACGTGCTGTCTCCTACTACAAGAAGAGGACAGCGGAAATTCGGGGAGAGGTTTGCCAGCTGTTTGTCACCTACGCTGAAGCTGCTTCTGGCAGACCTTCAGGTAAACAGACCATTGCAAGATGGATTATATCATGCATAGGTCTGTGCTATGAGTTGGCGGGCAAGGAGTCTCCCAGAGGGATAAGAGCTTATTCTACCCACCATACTGCTGCATCAGTGGCTGCTTCCAGAGCTATTCCTATCCAGGAAATCTGTCGGGCTGCTACCTGGAAGTCAGCAAACACCTTCATTACCCATTACCACATCGACCTTGAATCACGTCGGGATGCTGGTTTTGGGGCCTCGGTTCTCCAGTCTCTGCTTCCTAAATAGGGGGTGTGCGCCTATCCTCCCTTCTCCCTGGAGAACTGCTAGGAGTCTGCCAAAGAGTGTGGATGAACAACATATCCACGCTCCTAGAAAAACAGGTTACTCACCTGTAACAGTAGTTCTAGGAATGGTATATGTTGTTCATCTACACGCACCCACCCGACCTCCCCAGCTTTAGGTGCATCACCTTGCTTCCAGCCAGCTAAGATCTGGTGTCATGGGGCGGAGCCGAGGTATATACCACCCGGGTGGGTGGGAGGAGCCAGCTTGAAGACTTCCGGCAAGATTTAAAGGGGAAAGGGACATGCGAAAGAGTGTGGATGAACAACATATACCACTCCTAGAACTAATGTTACAGATGAGTAACCTGTATTTTCTTACTTCTCAGCTTGTTGCTGGTAAGATAGTTATTGTGGCCAAGAATGATAAAGCTGTCCTGTCCCGGGCTAAAAGGTGTCTGCACACTCAAATTAACAAATGGTTGTGCAAGATAGACACTATGGGAAAATGGGCTTTCGTTGCTGCTACCCTTAGAATGAGGATTACCAGTTACCTGGGGCATTTTTCTAAGTATGAGTACGCCCTCTGGATCTCTCTTAGGTCTCTAGCAGAAATCCTGCCTGAACCCGTGACCAAACAGAAGATTCTTCAGACTGTCACATGTGGTATTGAGATCTAACAGTCATCAGCTCAACGCTGCTATGGATGGCTTTGACGCTGCCTCTTGCTGTGCTGTAGCCAGAATCTGTATCAGAAGACATTCCTGGCTTTGAACTTCTGGCTTCTCTAATAATGTTCAGCAGCAGGTTATGAACAATCTTCCTGGACATAAAGTCTCCACCACTCATTCACACTAATGGGACTACGACGGAAGCTGTAGGACCCAGCGGGAGTCAAAAATCTTTAGGAGGGCCAGCGCCTAGTTAGGGCCGTGAGGAAGCGGCACCCCAAACTTGGCTCACGCTGTATAGGCTACCTCGGCGTCGACCCTCCAACTGCCTCATTTCCTTTTTTCCCCGCTTTTGAGTGTGCTTCATTGACAGCGTTGCTCGCCCACCAGGAGTCAAATCTTCACGTCTGTACAACAGGAGCTACAGTCATTCAAGTATTTGTTGGTTTTTATTTATTTTAATAGATTGATTTAAAAAAAAAAAAAGTAAATTTTCGTCAAGGAAGAAGTCTTCAGCTCTCCTTTGACGGAGTCGACCATAAACAGGGCAGGTAACGGTAGGGAGGCTTTGCATGAAAGCTGTGTTTTCAGCTGGGCTGGGTCTGGTCCACTGCCCTCTACGGAGGGGGGTCTGACTACAGGCAGTGTGGTGCTTGGGAGGATGAGCGGTCTTCCTGAAAGCACAAAAAGAAGCAGTCCCATTCTCGATCTTCGTCAAAGACTCGGCACCGCTCAACCTCAAGTGCTTCTTCAACCTGCCAATCAAAAAGAAATGGCACCGCTCGAGGTTGCCCTCTGGTATGTCTGCGCATCGCTCATCAGTGGCAAGGGACAGGGGTTCGACTCCGATTCCACTGGAGTTCCCTATAGCCTCCATTCCTGATGACCTGCATCCTCAACTCTGGAGTCCCTCCCTACCCCCGGGGGGTCTTGAACAGTTTCATCATTGGGCCGCTCTTATGGAGCAATAGGTTCACTGGTTGTCCCGCCTGCCTGAGCCGGTGAGTCTGTCTCCAGGGCCTTCGGGCCTACCGGTTTGGAGCCTGCAGGCAGGGCAGTTGGGACATCCTAGTCACACGGCACCTTTTCCGGTGCTGTCACTGCCGCGCTCTGGTGCTCCTTCCCCTCTCATATACTTGTGGCACAGAGGCCAGCACAGGTGCCATTTGTCACAAACGTACCCCAGACGGCAGGCTCTCTGCTCCCACAGTGCCAAACCACAAAGTGCAGTATGTGAACAGGAAGGAAACAGGGTAACCCTCATGTCTGTTTTGGGTCTGAATCACCTACTAGTCTTGAGTCCTGGGGTCAAATATGAACCCTTTTTCGCTAGCACACACAGTTAACAGGATCAGATATTGCACTGTCTTTGGGGAAATGCGGTGCAATACTTCACCAGTGGGCACCCAGCCTGGTTCACAATTCTACCCTTTTGACTCAATTTGAGACCTAGGTAATTTCCTAACTTAGCAAGATGGTAACACACTTTTAAGCTCTTAACAGTTCTAGTCAGAATTACCCAATATTGTTTCAGCCTCCACATTCAAAAGAAAAGACTCAAGCAGGATTAAGGAAATCAAACTGTTTACTAAAATAAAAAAAATAAAATAGTAAATACATACAAAACATAGAATATATAAATACTTGCAGTCAAAAATAAATTGGAAATTACAGAAACAAAACTCCTGGTGCTTAAATTCTAAGTCTAACTAATTTCCATTTTGATGTTACCTATTTTGACAAAAGTGCCTTTTTAGTTCAGACACACATTGTGTGTGTTCCTTTAGGAGTCCAGAGATAGATGTGTCCACCCCTTTCAACCAGAGTGATAAGCCAAAAAATGCCCTTCCCATCCTGTGAGGTCACACCTCATGAGGTCACTGTTAGTCCTGTAATTAATTTGTAACCTGACCCAGCATTTCCAAAAGGGTGTCATTCTACTGCTGGCTGGAAAGCTGCAAGATAGCAATATCAAAATATGACAGTCTCTTTGATCGGAGCATTCACCTTTTATGTTCAGAAACACATCCTGACAAATATTTCTCTTACAGGTGTGAAAGCTAACAGAAATCAGTTAAAAATGGCCTTTTCCTCAAAGGTCATAAAAGGCATACTTTGTCCCTATAGATCAAAGTAAAGAGATGATTTACAATGTGTGATAACCTGGTCTTTGAATGAGGTCTTTATAATCCCAGGAAGGCTTGCAGCTATGTGTCAAAACAGAGAAGGAAATTAGTTATCTAGCTACTGTAGCAACTGTTTTTGGGTCAAAAGGTCAGGCCCCTTTAAAAGCTGCTGGCTGCCATTTTCCTAAGCAGACATTCAAATAAACATATATTTATATTGTGGCACATGGACAGCTGGTTCTGATTACACTATGACATTTTTTCTGCAATATAAAATATGTAGGGGAGAGTCTGTCAGGAGAAACTACTATCTTGCTGAAATGACACATCAAACCCCCCAGGTATAAATTCAAAGGATGGGACGTAGGTTAAACTACAGATATCTGGGATGCAGTTAGTTTGTCAGTTTGCTTTGAAGCCAGGAACTAAAATATCTATTTATGACGTCCTCAGGGAAATCCTTTGATTTGAACTAGGTGTCATGAAGAAAGGGGCATATGCATGTGTTTGGGGTGTCTTCCAAGGAAGCCAGTTAATTGCATCAAAGAAACTGATGTCTGTGTGAAGCAGGTCCCAGACTAAATTGGGAAGTCCAATATGCATTTGTTTGGGGTATCGTTAGAGGAAGCCAGTTAATTACGTCAAAGAGACTTTGATGTCTGTGTGAAGCAGATCACAGACTAGTTTGGGGAAGTCATATGAAGAGAGGAGATTCACTGATGTCACCTGTTTTTTAAAATATCTTATTAGGACATCCTGTGTTATAAAATATAAATTTTAAAGAGGGACTCTGGTCAAAAGTGCTACATTGCAGAATTAGAATAAGCATACCCCCAATAAATCTCATACCAAACATTAGGTTTCTGTGTTACTTCATTTTAAAGTTTTGGGCTATTTTGTAACCCTGATTTCACTACCTGTTCAAAAAAGCCAGTTTCAGTGAAGAGGTGCTGATGATGTCATCTCCCAAACTCACAGTCTAGCCCTCCCTGTCAGTAAGCTTATAGGACCTGGTTTTCACAAGTAAAACAGGCAGCACCATTCTAAAAACAGTGCTATAGAATCTGTGTGTTTCAGGTTTTGTAACAAAGTTGACAAATTTGTATTTTAATGCCTTTTTAATGTGGTTCATTTCCCCAGTGTTGCAGGATGCTGAGTCAGCATGCTTCCAGGCTGCTGATACCATGTGAAGTGCTACTCTGAAGTGCCTGTTTGGAAGTTGTTTTACTACAAGTGTTGCAATGCTGGTAACTGCATTGCTGTTTGTCAGTGCTGCTTTATAATATGTTTTAATAGGGGCCTTATATGTGTTAATTCTTACTTGGGGTGGAAGTGATAGCCCTGGTAAAACAATCATTATAATGTGGGGTACAACACAGATGAGCCTGAATATAGCTCAAGTAACAGCCTGTCAATGAGAAAACAGAAAATGAGCTCTGCTCAACTGAGCATCCCATTCATTCATGTTTTGATGATGTATAAAATATTGATTGATTGAGTGAGCGTTTAAGCATTGAGCTACCTACTGCATAGAAACTCTAGTAAAGTTTCAAAATAGCACTACCTCTCCCACCCCCATTTACAGGGTGATGGAATAATTGATTTAAAGTGCCATCTTGAGAAATCACCTCAATTGAAAGATAGGTGTGAATGATCACAGCCTTTCACCACATCAGAGATATCCAGCCTGCAAATCTCATATTAGTGTGCTGTGACTTAGCATCCAGCAACCCAGGAGAAAAGGACCTTAAGAAAAAAGCACCAAAAACAAAACTATGATTTTGTCAATTTTGTTACAAAACCTGAAACACACATAGGTTTTAAAGCAATGTTTATTGAATGGTGCTGCCTATTTTACTGGAGAAAACCATGTGCTCATAGTTTTTAAACTTTGGAGAAGCAGGTCCTGTAAGCTTGCTGACGGAGGGCTAGACTGTGAGTTCAGGAGATGACATCATCAGCACCTCTTCACTGAAACTGACTTTTTTGATCAGGCAGAGAATTTAAGGTTGTAAAATGATTTGTAACTTTTAAACAAAATAACTCCAGCATCCCAGTTTTGGCATGAGGGTGATTGGGGCTATGTTGATGCATATTGTGGATTTATTGATGCCAGTAACTTGTGACCATAGTCCCTCTTTAATACACCAAGGCAGAGTTAGGTGACCTCAGAGAGAAGGCTGGCTCAAGACTGCTTTTAAGTAAACTGAAAAGACCTTAGAGTTAGAGAGAGACATTAATTTTCTGACTGAGAAAGAGGAACATCAAAGCACTGAAAGATTAAAAAAGTAAGGATACATTAGATAAGACCAGTCTGAGTGTATGGGTTGTAGGAATTTGCACTTTTAAACCTGTTTTGTTTTTTAGATTGTATGTGTTGGGATATCTTGTTCTGTATTTACTGTCTTCCTATTTTTACTTATTTTAAAGTAAAGATATATATTTTAAAAACAGAAACTGCCTGATGTGTCTTAAAACTTGTTTTTTTATTAGTGAAGCTTAGATGGTTACAGTTGACACTGTGCATGAGCTTGTTGTGGTACCAAACTGGGAAACAGGTAAGAGTTCTCTAGGTCTTGCATAGAGTTCTAAGGGTTCATTTTGTAATACCTGGTTAGGTGCCCGTAGGCAAAGATATCTGGCCTCCCGAAGACAGCATTATCTGAGCCTGACAATTGGGTACGCTAACAAGAGGTTATCAGTTTGAATCCCTCCAGAACTTGGGACAAAGGTGACTCAAACCCACAAAAACAGACAAGAGGGTTACCTTGTTCTGTTAACTGTTCACAATTCTACGCTCAAAGGTTGGCACTTTGGGAGTAGAGGGCTGACCTGCTGAGTGGGGTTGTGACATATATCACAGATATAATTATAACTAGTAGAGGGTTAACACGTTACACCATTCTCTCCTGCTGAATTTCTCAGATCTTCCTGGACATAAGTCTCCACCACTCATTCACACTATTGGGATCTGCGCCAGAGGCACTAGGACCCATCGGGAGCAAACTTTTTGCTGGAGGGTCGGCGCCAGAGATGGCGCCGCGAGGAATGGTGCCACGAGCCCTAGCTCGTGCGGTAACGACTATCTCGGCGTCGACCCTCCAACCGCCTCAGTTCCTTTTTTCTCGCCGTCGAGTGCACTTCAGTGACGAACATCGCTCGCCTGTCGGGAGTCAAACTTCAAACTAGCAGCATAGTTTTCAGTTTTTATTATTTTGTAGTATTATCTCGATACAGTATCGCTTAAATTTATTCTTATTTTTAAATACAATAAAGAAGTCTCAGCCTACCTTGACGGAGTCGACCATGAGCAGGTCAGGTGATGGTAGGGAGACTTCGTATGAAAGCTGTTCAGTCAGTGGGGCTGGGTCCGGTCCGCTGCCTTCTCGGGAGGAGGTCTGACAGCGGTCAGTCCAGTGCCTGGGGGATGGGGCGGTCCCGGAAGCATAAAATAAGCAGTCGCACTCTCGGCACGTTCGGCCTCGAGCTCTTCTTCTTGACCCCGCGGGTCTAAAGAAGGCATCATTAGAAATTAAGCCCTCTGATATGTCTGTAACAGGCGCTCGGTTATCGAGGCTAGTTGCCGGTCTCCTCCTTCGGAGTCGCCAACCTCTGCTTCTGGTAGCCGACGGCTTCGACATCGGAGCCCTACCCCGCCCGCAGGTAGGTCTTCAGATGAGCAGTTTCATCAGTGGGCCGCTCTTATGGAGCAATGGGCTCGGAGGTTGGTTCGGCTACCTGGCTCGGTCGCTCGTGGGCCTTCGGGCTCTCTAGCGACCAGGTGAGGCGGTTGGACCTTCCTGGTCCTTGTGCACCTTCTTGGTGCCGTCGACTCCACGCTTAGGTGTTCCCCCTCACATGGCTGCGGCGCAGGGGGCCACACCGATGCCCTTATCTCCTGCTCTTCTTCCTTCAAAACCTGTTTTTCGGAGTCTGGGAGTGTTTTCGGCACCCTCGGCGTCGTGTGGCCTCTCGGCGCCGTCCTCGGCGTCGATGCGGTGCTCGGCGCCGTCCTCGGCACCGTGTGGCTTCTCGGCGCCGTGCGGCTTTTCAGTGCCGCGTGGCCTTGCGGCTTCGTTCTCGGCGCCGGCGGCTCTCGGGGACTCCTCTTTTCACTTGTTTCCTTCTTCCTCCTCTTCTGAATTTCATTCCTTTCCTATCCATAAAGTCCCTCCTGGACTGTCAGGAGATGACATTGAGCTTGACTCAGACCTTCGGTTGGGTGATGAAGTGGACGAAGCAGGATCTGTTACTGCTACAGAGCCTGTGGTCGAGGACCTATCCTTTAAGTCTCTGTTGAAAAATCTGAGTTCCACACTTTCTCTCCAGACTACAGACATCGATCCTGGGAAATTGTTGAGACTCAATATCTTCATGCCTCGGAGATCCCTCACGGTTTGACTCCTCGATTCAGCCTTCATTCGAGGCGCTGTCTCAAATGGTTTGGAATAATCCTGCTCTTACCCCTTGGTGGCTAAATCCATTGATAGGAAATATTCAGCCCCCAAGGATCGTCCCATTTGGCATCTCAAGCCTTTGCGGATCCTATTGTAGTCCTGGCAGAGAATGATAAGGTCGTTCTTCCTCAAGCTACTACAGCTCGACCTATTAACAAAGAATCTCGTAAGACAGACACCTTAGGTAAGAGAGTCTTTGCTACTTCTACTCTAAGTATGCGTATTGCCAGTTACCAAGGCTATTTTTCTCAGTATGAGTATATCCTGTGACATTCTATTAAACAGATGGTTGAAGCCCTACCGGAGTCGGATTCAAAGCCAGAGCTTCTTCAAACCATTACCAGAGGTATTGAATCTAATAACCAGCAGGTTAAAGCAGCCATGGATGCTTTTGACACTGCTTTCCGTTCAGCGGCTGTTGGTATTTGCACCCGGCGTCATTCCTGGCTGCGCACTTCGGGCTTTTCGAATGACGCGCAGCAGCAGCAGGTGATGGCAGTGCCCTTTGACTGTGCATATCTTTTTGGTCCTCAGGTAGAGCAAGCTCTAGAAGCTACACAAAAGACTAGGTCAGCCATTAAGTTGGCTCGGCCCCCTCCTGCCCCCTCTCGAGGGCATGCCAGTAAACGACAGTTTCATAATCGCCAGTCCTTTCGAGGCAGAGGAAGTTTCCATAAGAACCAACCTGCCCAACCTCAAAAGAAGGCGCAACAGAAAGCGCAAGGGCCCAAAGCGCTCAGCGCTACCTTATGAATTGCTGGCCCAAGTTCCATCTCAGCTGCCGGTGGACTTTTCCTCTCCAGTGGAGGTCGTCTGATGCACTTCTACAACCAGTGAAGTCCATAACCTCAGACAAATGGGTCCTTTGGATAATTCGCGGTATTCACTCAATCTTGTGGAGACCCTCCGGATCGTCCCCAAACGACAGCCCAGGCTGTCAACCCTTCAATCAGACCTTCTGCCACCGAGATTCGGGGCCTTCTGAACAACAGGGCAGTAGAAGTGGTGCCACTGCACCAACAAAACACGGGTTCTACTCCCATTACTTTCTGGTTCCAAGAAGTCCGGCGAATGCGCCATTCTAGATCTCAGAAAGCTAAACAAATTTCTCCCAAGGAGAAATTCAAAATGATTTCTCTGGGAACCCTGTTACCTCTGCTCCACCAACATGACTGGTTAGCCTCCTAGATATGCAGGGCGCTTACCAGCACATTCCTGTTCACCGAGGCATCACAAATTCCTGAGGTTTGTGGCTCCAGGGACAGCACTATCAGTTCTGAGTCCTGCCCTTTGGGCTATCCTCGGCGCCGCAAGTTTTTACAAAATGTTGTGCAGTTCTCGCAGCGCACCTCAGAAAGGTCGGAATTCAGGTGTTTCCTTATCTGGACGATTGGCTTCTAGAAAGTCCTTCCAGGCAAGAGACTCTGGATGCCGTGGAGACGGCCTCGCGCTTCCTTACGTCCATGGGAGTGCTGCTCAACCTCAAGAAATCGCAACTGCAGCCCTCCCAGAGGCTCCTTTTTATAAGGACTCTTCTGGACACCTCCTGTGCGAAGGCTTTTCTTCCAGAAGACAGGAGGAGCGATATCCTTCAGATGGCCCGTCACATCGAGGAAAACAGCTCAGTCACAGCTCTCTCGATGCAACGGATGCTAGGCCTCATGGCATCCTCAGTGTTCACTGTACCCCTAGCACGTCTGCACATGAGAACCACCCAGTGGATGCTCAGTACTCAGTGGTCCCCTGCCACTCACCCGCAGTCCTATCTCATCAAGGTGACAGAAACTTTAAGGAAGTCACTCACCTGGTGGTCTCAAGAGAGCAATCTCCTGGAGGGGTATCCCTTTGCTCCTCTGGACCATCAGATCTCCATTACCACGGACGCATCCCTAACGGGGTGGGGAGCTCACTGTCAGGCTCTCCACACTCAAGGTGCTTGGACTCAAGTCTAGTCCCAGCTCCACATAAACGTCCTAGAAATGAGAGCCGTCTTTTATGCGGTCCGAGCTTTGAAGGACATTCTGTGTCACAAGAGCATTCTCCTTCAAACGGACAACAAAGCAGTGATGTATTACATCAACAAGCAGGGCGGGGCTCACTCCTACCCCTTATGCAGAGAAGCAATAAGGGTATGGGAATGGTGCTTGGAGCGCGAGGCTCTAATTCAAGTGGTGTATCTGCCAGGTGTTCAGAACGAACTGGCAGACCGTCTCAGCAGACCAGAGACAGACCCTCACGAGTGGTCTCTCGACTCAACCATAGTTCAGTCACTATTCGAAGAGTGGGGAACTCCAGACCTGGACCTTTTTGCATCCCCACTCAACACAAAACTGCCTCTCTTCTGCTCCAGAAATCCAGGGCCTGGCATTTTCTGTCAGGATGCGTTCAGGCTGCGGTGGACAAAACGCTTTCTTTACGCCTTTCCGCCTCTTCCTCTAATTCAGAGGGTACTCCTCAAGTTCGAATCCCAGGAGACAAAATGATTCTCATTGCTCCCTTTTGGCCTTGGCAGCTGTGGTTTCCACTGCTCAATAATATGTTGGCAGTTCCTCCGAGACCACTTCCCCTGCAGATGAACCTTTTGACTCAGGGACCGGTGGTCCATCCCAACCTGAGATCACTTCACCTTCACGCTTGGCTCCGAAGAGGTCGAGTAAACCGGTTCAACGTCTTTCGAAGAGTTTCAGATATTCTTCTGGCTGCGGAAGCCAGCCACTCGGAAAACTTACAGCCAAGTGGAAGCGTTTTTCACTCTTGGTGCAAAGTCCTCTTTGAATCCCTTTTCCTGTCCACCAGATAAGGTTTTGGAGTACCTTTTGGACCTCTCGAATTCGGGTCTGCAGTACTCTACAGTCAAAGTTCATCTTAGTGCCATTTCAGCGTATCATGAGCTTGTTATTTCCCTAACTCTAGCTCAGTTACCTATGGTTAAGAGGTTTCTTAAGGGGATTCTGCATACCAGACCTCCTACAAGACGTCCAGTCGCAGCCTGGGACATTAATCTTGTGCTAGACATGCTCACTCGGAAACCTTTGAACCTCTGGCTACCTGTGAGCTAAAATTTCACTTGGAAGACTGCGTTCCTAGTGGCCATTACCTCAGCCCTAGGGTCTCTGAGATACATGCCCTGGTCACAGACCCTCCGTATACTGTGTTCCACAAGGACAAAGTAGTTCTTCGTACTCATCCTAAATTTCTTCCTAAGGTTGTGTCAGAATTTCATCTAAACCAACTTTTGGTCCTTCCCTCTTATTTTGCGGACTTCCAAAATGAAGGGGAACGTTCTCTTCATTCTTTGGATGTTAAGAGGGCCTTGCGTTTCTATCTAGATAGAACCAAGGATTTTCGCAAAGCTCAGCAACTGTTCGTTTCCTTCAGTGAGACCCGGCTGGGTCAATCTGTCGCTATCAGATGTATCTCATCATGGCTAGTGGAGTGCCTTCGTCACTGCTATTCCATGGCGCAGGTTAAGTTGGAGGGTAGAGTTTACGCTCACTCTACCAGAGCGGTCGCGGCATACCTAGCAGAAATCCGCAACGTGCCCATTGCAGACATCTGCAATGCGGCCACCTGGAGCTCAGTGCATACTTTCGTTAAACATTATGCACTAGATGTCCATGCCAGACGACATTCTTCCTTTGGCAGAGCCATCCTCAATGGACTTCTGTCCTAAAAGACGTGAGCTCTTGGTCTCTCCTGCTGCCCTCTCGGGGATTATTAGCTCGGTACTCTCCCAATAGTGTGAATGAGTGGTGGAGACTTATGTCAGGAAGATATGAAAATGATGTACCCGTAATTCTTGATCTTCTTGGACGAGTCTCACTACTCATCCTACACTCCCTCCATCTCCCGAGCTCACCTTTCTTGTTGATCTTCACTCCCTCAAATCTTTAGGCCGTGAAGACTTCTTTATTGACCCTTCTTACACGGGTCGCCCAGACTATCTTATGTCCGGTTTTTAGGTTAGGCTACCCTTCTAGGTTAGTCGCTGCACTCCTTGGTAAAAAGGTACTGAGGCGGTTGGAGGGTTGGCCCTGAGATATCGTTACCGCACGAGCTAGGGCTCGGGACGGCGCCGACCCTCCAGCAAAAAGTTTGCTCCCGATGGGTCCTAGTGCCTCCGGCGCAGATCCCAATAGTGTGAATGAGTGGTGGAGACTCATCCAAGAAGATCAAGAATTACAGTAGGTACGTAATTTTCATTTCTTCCTCCATGAGTGGAATGTTGGGGGCCTCTGATCCTGCGGAGCCGGATACGGTGCTGGCTCCTCTGGTGCTGGTGTCACGTCCTGTGCTGGCTCCGCCTGTGTTTTTGATGCCGCACCCTGTGCCAGCGCCAAGAGCACCATCGGCGCCGCGGTTCTCAACTCCGATTCGTGGAGCTCTTCCTCATCTCTCCCCCCCCCCCCATATACTCTGTCCCTCCAGGGCTTGTAGAAGATGATATTGAACCTGTTCCTGATCATCAATTGTGAGACGACTTTGATGACGATTCCTCTCTGGGGGTGGCAAATAAACCCTCTCTTACAGCACAGCCTCTGGTCGAGGACCTTTCCTTTAAGTCTCTGCCTAAGAACATGGATACCACTCTGTCTCTCCAGACTTCAGAGACTGATCCTGGGAAATTGCTGCGTCTGCAGTCTCTGCACGTTCCAGATATTCCTGTAGACATGACTCCTCCGGTGCAACCCTCTTTTGAGACTCTCTCACAGATGGTGTGGGATAATCCGGTGCTTATTCCTTCCGTGGCCAAATCCATAGATAGGAGATATGCCCCTCTCAAGGATCATCCTATTTTGGCCTTGCAAGCCTTTGCTGATGCCATAGTTGTCTTGACAGAGAATGACAAAGCAGTCCTTCCTCAAGAATCTACGGCATGTCCGGTAAATAAGGAATCTCATAAGAGTGACACTTTGGGGAAGCGAGTTTTCGCTTCCTCTACCATGGGTATGCGCATTGCTAGCTACCAGGATTATTTCTCTCAGTATGAGTATACCCGCTGTCATTCGCTCAAAGTCAGTGTAGAACCTCTTCCAGAGACGGACGTTAGCATGGAGCTTCTCCAGACCGTTACTAGAGGCATTGAATCCAACAATCAGCAACTTAAAGCTGCTATAGATGCCTTTGACACTGCTTCTAGGGCAGCAGCAGCTATGTACCGAACGCCACTTGTGGGTATGGACATTGGGATTCACAAATGATGCCCAACAGAGAGTTATGAGTTTGCCATTTGATGGAACGTATCTGTTTGGTCTGCAAGTCGAGCAGGCACTCGAGGTCACACAGAAAAGTAGAACAGCTATCAAAATGGCCAGGCCGCCCTCTGTTGCCCCTCAGCGGGGCAGGAACCGGCGGCAGTTTCATAACCGTCAGTCCTTTTGTGGCAAAGACAGAGGGGGTTTCACTAAAAATCAAGCCTCACAGCCACAAAAGAAAGTGCAGCAGAAGGCACAGGGCCCAAAAGCACCTAGTGCCACCCTCTGAGATTCTGGCCCAAGTCCCACCTCAGCTGCTGAGGGGGACTCTTCCTCGGCAGTAGGAAGGCGTCTGACTCAGTTTTACAACCAGTGGAGGTCAGTCACTTCAGATAAATGGGTGCTGAGGATAATCGATGAGGGTTACTCTCTAAATCTTTCAGAAACCCTTCCGGATCATCCACCCAAACAGCCCAAGCTGTCTGTCTCTCAGTCAGACCTTCTTGCTTCCGAGATTCACGGCTTTCTGGACAACAGGGCAGTAGAGGCAGTTCTGCGAAATCAAAGGAACATAGATTTTTACTCCCAGTACTTCCTAGTTCCAAAGAAAACAGACGGCATGGGCCCTGTTCTCGATCTAAGGAAGTTAAATTCCTTCACAAGGAGAAATTCAAGATATCATCACTCTGCAGTCTTTTACCTCTGATTCATCAAAACAATTGGCTGGCCTCCCGGGACATGCAGGACGCCTACCAACATGTTCTAATACATGTAGACCACCACAAGAATCTCAGATTTGTGGCATTGGGTCAGCACTGCCAATTCAGAGTCCTGCCCTTTGGGCTATCCTTGTCTCAAGTCTTATCTCAAGTCTTTACAAAGTGCTTTGCATTTCTCGCAGAGCATCTCAGGAAGCACAGAATTCAAGTATTCCCATATCTGTACGAATGGCTACTAGCAAGCCCCTCCAGACAAGAGACTCAGGAAGCCGTGGCTACGTCTTCCAAAATTCTCGCGTCCATGGGAGTTCTGTTGAATCTCTGAAAATCACAACTGCAACCCTCCCAACAGCTCCTCTTCCTAGGAGCCCTTCTGGAGACCTCCAGCGCAAAAGCTTTTCTTCCAGGAGACAGGAGGAGCGACATCCTTCAGATTGCCCACTTCATCAGAGAGAATGACTCGGTTCAAGCTCTCCCGATGCAGCAAATACTGGGTCTCATGGCATCCTCAGTGTTCACTGTGCCTCTGGCTCATCTTCACATGAGGACTACTAAGTGGATGCTCAGTACTCAGTGGTCCCTGACCACACATCCCCAGTTTTTTCACATCAAGGTGACGGAATCTCTAAAACGGTCACTCACCTGGTGAATGCAAGAGGACAACCTTCAGAAAGGGTTTCCCTTTGCCCCACTGAAATCTCAGATCACCATCATCGCGTACGCATCCCTACTAGGATGGAGAGTTCACTGTCAAGATCTCCACACCCAGGGTCGATGGAATCTGGACGAGTCTCAACTCCACATAAATATCCTAGAAATGAGAGCTGTCCTGTATGCAGTCTGTGCTCTGAAGGACATTCTCTGTCACAAGATCTTTCTCCTTCAAACAGACAACAAAGCAGTCATGTACTACATCAACAAACAGGGTGGAGCACACTCTTATCCCCTGTGCAGGGAAGTGAAGAGAGTGTGGGAATGGTGCCTGGAGCACAAAGCCTTGATCCAACCGATTTACTTTCTGGGAGTGCAGAACGATCTGGTGGATCGTCTCAGCAGAACGAAGATGGATCCTCACGAGTGGTCTCTTGACACAAACGTTGTGCAATCTCCCTGTGAAGAGTGGGGAACACCGGACCTGGACCTTTTTGCGTCCCCACTCAACGCAAAACTGCCTCTATTCTGCTCCAGAAATCCATAACCTGGCGCTTTCTGTCAGGATGCATTCAGACTGCGGTGGACAAGACGCTTTCTGTACACATTTCCTCCTCTTACCTTAGTTCAGAGGGTACTACTCAAGCTGGAGGCTCAAGGGGGCAGAATAAGCCTCATCGCCCCATTCTGGCCTTGTCAGATTTGGTTTCCATTAAACAACAGATTATCAGAAACTTCACCGAGACAGCTTCCACCTCAAACGGACCTGCTGACCCAGGGCCCAGTAGTCCATCCCAACCTGAGATCTCTTCACCTCTATGCTTGGCTCCTGAGGAGATACAGTAGAAGTGGGTAAGTTCATGTGGGGTCTCAGATATTCTCCTAGTGGCATGCAAACCGGCTGCTAGGAAAACTGATATGGCAAAATGGAAACGGTTCTCCATTTGGTGTACAGTCCTCCTTGGACCCCTTCTCCTGCCCACTTAACAGAGTCCTGGAGTATCTTCTAGACCTGTCAAATACAGGACTGCAATACTCAACTGTGAAGGTTCACCTTTGCGTGATCTCAGTGTACCACAAACCTGTACACTCCATGTCTTTGGCTCAGTTACCTCTGGTTAAGAGGTTCCTTAAGGGTATACTTCACACTAGGCCACCAGTCAGAAGACCGGTAGCTACATGGGACATCAACCTTGTGCTAGACATGCTCACTCGTTAACCTTTCGATCCCCTAGTAACTTGTGAGCTGAAGTTCCTGACCTGGAAGACTGCCTTCCTGGTAGCCATTACCTCCACTTGCAGAGTGTCTGAAATACATGCATTGGTCACAGATCCCCCATGTACTGTATTTCACAAAGACAAGGTGGTTCTTCGAACTCACCCTAAGTTTCTCCCCAAAGTAGTCTCAGAGTTCCATCTGAACCAGCCCTTGGTTCTTCCAACCTACTTTGCGAACTTCCAGAATGAAGGGGAGTGTACCCTGCATTCTCTGGACATTAAAAGGGTTTTGCGATTCTACTTAGACAGAACCAAAGAGATCCACAAATCTAAACAACTATTTGTCTCTTTCAGCTTGGCCTGGTTGGGCCAGCCTGTTGCTATCAGATGTATTTCGGTGTGGCTAGTGGTATGTCTTCACCACTGCTACTCCATGGCACAGGTTAAACTGGAAGGCAGAGTATACGCTCATTCTACCAGGGCAGTCGCAGCACCTCTGGCAGGAATACGGAACGTGCCCATTGCAGATATCTGCAGTGCAGTTACTTGGGGCTCTGTGCACACTTTTGTGAAGCACTATGCTTTGGATGTCTATGCCAGGTAGCATCAATCCTTTGGTAGGACAATCCTTAATGGACTCCTGTCCTAAGTGAGCTCCTCTCTCCTGCCGCCCTTCTCAGGGGATTATTTCAGCGTGGTAGTCTCCCATCAGTGTGAATGAGTGGTGGAGATTTTATGTCCAGGAAGATATGAAAATTACATAACTACCGTAATTATTGAACTTCTTGGACAGGGTCTCCACTACTCATTCACACGTCCACCCTCCATTGCCCGAGCTCACTTATCTGTTTTTGGGCTTCACTCCCTCGATGATTGGGCTGTGAAGACTCTGGTGTGTTGGCCTTTCTTATATGGGTCATTCAGACTATCTTATGTCCGACATAGGTTGGTTTCTCTTAAAGTTTGTTTACACTGCACCTCCTTGGTAAAAAAAAAAGGTACTGAGGTGGTTGGAGGGTCGACGCCAAAGTAGCCTATCTGGTCTGAACCAGGCTTCAGCGGTGCCGCTTCCTGCAGCCCTACCTGGCGTCGCCCTCCTGAAGATTTTTGGCTCCCGCTGGGTCCTAGTGCCTCCGGTGTAGTCCCATTAGTGTGAATGAGTGGTAGAGACCCCGTCCAAGAAGATCAAGAATTACGGTAGGTACGTGATTTTCATTTCCATTTGATGGTTCGTACCTGTTTGGGCAGCAGGTGGAACAGTTTCTTGAGGCCTCCCAGAAAACTAGAACGGCCATCAAGACCTCCAGGCCTACTCCCTACTATCCCTAAAGAGGAAAGGGGTTTGGTTTTTACCACTGTAAGCATTCATTTCTAGGCAAAAGCAGGGGAGCCCAAATCAGATGATAGCCTCCCCAACCACAAAAGACGGTGCACCAGAAGGCACAGACCCAAAAGCGCCTAGTGCCACCCTCTGAACTTGTGGCCCGGTCCTGCCTCAACTGCCCAGGCAGACCTCTCCTCCCAGTGGGGGATGTCTGACTCAGTTTTACTGTCAATGGGAGTCCATCACGACAGACAAATAGGTGCTCAGGATCATCTGAAGGGGATACTCTCTGAACTTTGTTGAAATCCCTCCATATTATCCACCCATAAAGCAACCCCCTCTTTAAGGTCACTTATCAGAACTTCTGGTGAAGGAGATTGTGGGCCTTCTCAGCAACAGGGCAGTAGAAGTAGTATCAAAAGCAGAGTGCAACGCAGGCTTCTACTGCCACTACTTCCTCGTTCTGGAAAAAAATGGTGTATGCGCCCCATTCTCGACCTCAGACATTTGAACACTTTTCTCCTATGAGAAAAGTTCAAAATGATCTCTTTGGTAACTTTACTACCACTCCTAAAGCCTCATGGTTGGTTAGCTTCCTTGGACATGCAGGATGCTTACCAGCATATCCTAGCCCACCCCAACCACCACAAATTATTTCGCTTCATGCTTTTGGGTCAGCATTTTCAGTTTTGAGTCCTGCCCTTTGAGCTATCCTAAGCGCCTTGAGTCTTTACAAAGTGCTTTGCCATCCTTGCGGCCCAATTAAGAAAACTTGGACTCCAGGTCTTCCCCCTGTCTAGGCGACTAGCTTCCAGCCAGTCCATCCAAACAAACAGGAAAAGAAACAAGAGGTAGCCACTGCCTCTCACTTCCTTTCTTCCATTTGAGTCCTGCTGAATCTAAAAAACTCGCAGACTCAGCCCTCTCAGCAGCTCCTTTTCACAGGGGTCTTTCTGGACACCACCGGAGACAGGGCCTTCCTTCCGGAAGACAGAAGGAAAGCCATCCTTCAGATGGCACAGTCCATAATGGAATGCAAGTTAGTTCGGGTACACTCCATGCAGCGTATGTTAAGTCTGATAGCCTCCTCCGTGTTCACAGTGCCTCTAGCACATTTCCAGATGAGGACAACTCCGTGGATGCTCAGCACACAGTGGTCCCCAGCATCACACCCTCAGTCTTACCCCATCAAGGTGATGAAGCTTCTGATTCATTCACTGGCATGGTGGACACAGGAGGACAGTCTTCTCCAGGGGCGCCCATTTTCTCAGCCTGAGCCTCAGGTAACCTTCACCACAGATGTGTCTCTGCTTGGGTGAGGAGCCTTTTGTCACCGGCACCACAGTCAAGGAGTCTGGAGTGCTATGGAGTCTCATCTCTACATCAACGTGTTGGAAATGAGAGTAGCTATTTATGCCCTCCAAATCTCATGGATTTTGTCAGCCACAGGGTAGTACTCCTCCAGATGGACAACAAGCCTATCATGTACTACATCAGCAAGCAAGGGTGAGCACACTTCTACCCTCTCTGCTGAGAAGTGGTGAGAGTGTGAGAATGATGTTTAGACCAAAGTGTTCTGATTCAAGCAATCTACCTTCCAGGAGCTCAGAATGCCTTAGCAGACGAGCTCAGCCGAACAGAAGCCAACCTTCACAAGTCGTCCTCAATACTACACATAGTGCACTCGCTGTTTAACTAGGGGGTACTTCAGATGTGGACCTTTTTGCATCCCAGATCAATGCCAAACTACCTTCATTCTGCTTCAGAACTCCAGAACATGGCGTTTTTTGTCAGGCTGCAGTGGACAAATCTTTTTCTGTACGCATTTCTGCCAGTCTCTCTTGTTCAGAGGGTACTTCTCAAACTGGAGGCACACGGCAGCAAGATAACTCTGGTCGCCCAGTGTTGGTCTCAGTAACTGTGGTTTCCTCTGTTCAACAGGCTGTCAGACAGTGCTCCGAGGGTCTTGTGATGCAGGGGTTCCTGGTCCATCCCAATCTGCGCTTCCTTCACCTACAGGCTTGGCTTCTGAAAAGACAGAGGTGAACAGGTATAAAGTCTATCCCAGAGTCTCTGAGATTCTTTTGGCTGCTCATAAACCATCCACCAGGAAGACCTACATAGCCAAGTGGACACGTTCTTCTGCATGGTACTCCTAGGCTTGCATAGATTCCTTTTGCTGACCACCAGACAAGGTTATAGAATACTTGATGGACCTCTGTGATGCAGGTTTGCAGTATTCCACAATCAAGGTCCACCTATGCGCTGTTTCAGCGTACCACAAGCTTGTAGGGAATCTCTCCCTAGCCCAGCTCCCTCTTTTCAAGAGGTTCCTTAAGAGCATCTTACACACCAGGCTTCCTGTCAGGAAATGTGCTGCAGCCTGGGATATCAACCTTGTGTTGGATGTGTTCACCCGCAGGCCTTTTGAGCCCTTGGCTACTTGTGAGCTAAAGTTTTTAACTTGGAAGATGGCTTTCTTAGTGGCCATCACTTCTGCTTGCAGAATTTCTGAGATTCATACTCTGGTAACAGAGCCGCCATATATTGTTTTTCACAGAGAAGTAGTCCTCTGTACATACCCTAAGTTTTTACCCAAGGTGGTGTTGGAGTTTCACCTATACTAGCCTCTTGTGCTGCCTACTTACTTTCCTGACTTCCAGAATGAAGGAGAGCGCATTGTCCATTCTCTGGTTGTTAGAAGGGTCCTTACGTTCTACCTAGACAGGACTAAGGAATTCAAGTAGTCTAAACAGCTCTTTGTGTCCTTTGATCGTAAATGGATGGGATAGCCTGTTACAGTCCAGTACATTTCTACTTGGATTGTTAGTTGCCTGCATCGTCGCTATGCGATGGCGCAGTTCAAGCTGGAAGGTCATGTATGTGCCCATTCCACCAGAGTGGTTGCCATGTTCCTGGCAGAAATTTGCTCTGTGCCTATCAGAGATATTTGCAGAGCTGTAACTTGGAGCACGGTGGGCACTTTTGTCAAGCAGTATGCCTTGGATGTCCATGCCAGGCACCATGCCTCATTCGGCATGACTATCCTTAATGGACTTATATCCTGAGTGAGCCTTGGTTCTCACCTCCCTGGCCCGGGGGACTTTCGTCTGAGCTTGGTACTCTAGCCATTAGTGTGAATCAATGAGGAAGATTGATTCCTGCAAGATATGAAAATTATGTACTCACTGTAATTCTTGATCTTCCTGGACCATCTTCACCATCGGTTAACACACCCACACACCATCCCTCGGGCTCACTCCAATCTGTTCATTGGTCTTCACCCCTTGTTCTTGGTTTGGGCTGTGAAGACACTGTGTTTCTGGTTTGTTGACCCTTCTTACATGGGTCACCAGGGCTGTCTTATGCCCTTAGGTTAGTGTATGGTATGTTAGTTAAAGCAGCAGTGTAACACAAAATGTTTTTCCAAAAAGCTAGTTTTAGCTACAGTTAATAAAAATATTAGCATACCTGTCAAATCTTTTTTTGCTAGATACCTCCAATGCTGCAACCATTAATTTTTTGTTTTATTTTCTCAGTCCTATCTCATACCAGGTCTACAATGATATTTCTGTGGCAGATGTGGTTGCCATCTTATTTTCTTGAGAAAAAACTCAATTAAAATATTTATAAAATACTCACATTTTGGTGGAACTATAAAATTCACCACCAAATAAAACTGAAAGATATCTGGAATATTTTACAGTGCAAAAAAGGTAGGGTCAAATTTTTTGCCTAATTTCGTTGTACTGCTGCTTTAAGTACTGCCATACCTCCTTGGTAAAAAAGATATGAAAGCAGTTGAGGGCTGGTGCCAAGGTAAGCCTGTGCTGCAAGCTCCTTCTAGTGGCACTGGGTATGCGCAGTTTACCTCGGTGCCAGACGTCCTAAAAAGTTCTGGCTCTCGCCGGGTCCTAGCGCCTCCAGTTCAGCTACCCGTTAGTGTAAATCAGTGGTGAAGATATTCCTGGAGATCAGGAATTACGGTGAGTACGTAATTTTCATTTTTTCAGCAATGAGCTGATCCTTACCAAGATCATAGCCAATCTTAACCACCTGATCAGTAGCAGAAGTCATAGCTGAGACAGTTTGTGAACAACTGGCTGTCTGAGTTCATGAGTCTTGTGATTGTACAGATATGATTGAGCTGTTTACAAAGGCTTCAGTGTAATTTACAGTCTGGAGATCTTCAGGCGCTGTTGTAAGTCCTTGCCAAACTAATTCAGGTTGGAGGGGGGGGAGCTTCACAAATAGTTGTTTTACCTCCAGTGGTTGTTTTAAACAGTTTATGTCCATCTACATAGCAAAATTAAATGTAGCTGACACTTTTAATTCAAAAGAAGGTGCATACATGCCAAATGGGCATGACTGTCTCTGAGTAATACCCTTCATGCAGCATTTACTTTTATTAGCATCTTCACCTACCCCCTCCGTCATGTCTTTGTTCAGGTCTTGTGCACTTACCGGACCTGGAGACCTCCATGGAGAGCAGACTGCATCTCTCCACCAGCCCACTTATTGCACAGCCATTTCCACTGACCTGCTTTCAGAGTCCATTGTCTTCCTTCCCTGACATGGCAGCATTTCAACAGCATCCACAACCTTTTTTGGTCGGCTTCAGTCTTTGATCCTTTGGTGCAAATGACAGGCCTTTGATGTTGATTGGAACAGCCATGCCCATCTCGCTCCCTTGTAGCTGTTCTCTTTGATGGCTGTCTGGCCTTGCTATGTCAGCAGGCTGAAGTAGACTTCCTTCTCGAGGTGTTTGTGCACCTTCTTTTGCCATCACTTAGTTGGTTCATATGGAACCCTCACAGATTTTCTACACCTTCAAGAATATATTGTTTTCTACTAGGATCTCTGTGCGAAGTGCAGTAGTCAATGCAGACCTCAAAGACTTCTGTGCTTGGAACTTCTCATCCTCTTCAGCTAAGAGCATCAGCTAATGCTGTCTGTACATATAGTAAACATTTTCCAATTCTCCATCTGCCGTATCAGTAACTCCAGTAGTCTTGTCCTTCGATCTGTCAGAGACTTCTGAACATTCTGGAGGAGCATTAATGGTAATAACTGGAACAGTAGGGCTGCCAGCAGGGCTTCCACTAGCAGCTGTCGAACCATTAGTCAGCGGACTTTCAGAAACTATCTGTACCCTTACAGATGTTTTGGAGATGGGTGCCTCCTCAGTATTCTGGGGTGGGAGGGAAGCAGGCTTCTCCTCCAAACTCCAGACTCACACGAACAGGACCCCGCCAATGCACCCTACCAGGAAGAGTAGGGGAGTTTACTCGGTGTGCTAGCCAACCTTCTCCTTCCCATAAAACTGGTTCATGTAATTGTCTAAGGCTGTGTTTGGGTGTGGATGTGCAAATTGACTGCCACCATCCATTCAGTCACACTACCAGTCTCCGATTGCTTGTAAAGCACTTTGGGAATACAGTGTGTGTGTGTGTGTGTGTGTGAAAAGCATTATATAAATGATGATTCTTGATGGGTATGTTTCTTTGCAGATGACACAAGAATCTGCAACAGGGCTGATACACAAGGTGGGGTGGAAAGGATGAGAAGGGACTTGGCAAGGTTGGAGGAGGACTGATCAAATGTATGGCAGCTTAGATTCAACGCAAAGAAGTGCAAAGTGATGCACCTAGGAATCAAAAACCCAGGGGAAGAGTACACAATGGGGGTGAGATACTAACAACAACAAAAAAATGGAAAGAGACCTGGGGGTAGTCATATCAGATGACCTAAAGGTGGGCAAGCAATGTGAGAAGGCAATAAGGATTACTGGGGTACTGGAATGCGAGGGAGAGGCATCACCAGTAGAAAACAAGAAGTTGTTATCCCTCTGTTCAGACAATTGATGAGACCCCATCTGGAGTACAGCGTACAGTTCTGGAGACCCCATCTCTGCAGTGACATAGACAAGATGGAGGCAGTCCAGAGGTGGGCAACTAAAGTAGTGCAGGGTCTGCACCAGAAACCATACGAAGAGAGAGACTAAAGGAGCTTAATATATATACCCTCAAGGAAAAGGGGGGGGGGTGGACATGATAGAAACTTTCAAATGCCTCAAGGGAATCGGCAAAGTCCAAGAGGGTAGCATCTTTCAGAAAAAGAGATGTGCAAGAACAAGGGGGCACAATTTGAAGATAGAGGGGTGACGGCTCAGAGGTCATGTGAGGAAGTATTTTTTCATGGAGAGGGTTGTGGACCCATGGAATGGCCTTCTTGAGGAGGTTGTGGAGTCAAAAACAGTGGGGGAATTCAAGAATGCATAAAATAGACATAAGGCAATTCTGGTGGGGGTTAGGAGGAAGTAGGCTGTTAGTTAACTAGGATCTGTAGCTTATACAGTAGGTAGGGAAATGGGCAGACTAGGTGGGCCAAGCAGTCCTTATCTGCCATCAAATTCTGTGTTTCTAAGGAATGGTCATAAATCACTTCATGTTTTATCAGTCTATATCCCCCTGGTAAACAACAGAGGAGATTAGAGATGTTTGCCAGATGCTTCAATCAAACCTGCTCTAAAGGGGAAGCTATTGTCAAGGGGGACTTTACTATCAATTGAGCAGCTAATTTCAGTGTTGCCCTTAAGGACCTGGTTTCCAAGCTGTTCCTAACCAGATGATGAAAGACTGCACCAGTGTTAACTATAAAACAGGAACAAAAACCCTAATCAGTTGGATTTTAATTACGCACCTGTAAAAGATAATCAAGGTTGAGGTCCTGTCTGATGCAATTAGTGACCACTCGCCTGTACTATATGAATGGCCTGCTAGAAAACCCAAGACCCCTCCCAAAACCATTTTCTACAGATTTCTACTGAAAGAGTCAACTGATGCCTTCAAATCCTACTTGGCCCATTTAGATTGGAGCTTCCTTGATGCTATCCTGGACGTCAACTCGGCACTTGATTACTTCATTACCCAATTTACTACAGCTTGCAACAGCTTTGCACCCTCTAAAAAAATGCAAAATCAAAGGAATTATATCTGAATGGATCACCCCTGCTTTACTTGCCCTACTACGGAACAGGGATAATCTCTGGTCTCGTGATAGGGACATTGGATCACCCTGATCTGCAGAGATACAAGGAAGCCCACAACCAATACACCTGAGAAGTAAGGAAAGCGAAAGCAGAATTCTATATGGAACAGCAGGTAAAAAACTGGGGCAATGGGAAGAAATTGGTGGACTGTATGAAAGACCTCCTCGGCAGCAATGTCAGATCAATGCAGATGATGCTTAACTGTAATGGGAAGAACACCGTGGCTCCCTCTGAAATGGCAAATATCTTTAATGAGGCCTTCACAGACCTGACCTCGTTCCTCCCCACCGAACAGGCACCTGTGGACAATGATGAGGATCACATTGAACAATGTAATCAACCTGGCCCGGAAAAGGATCTCCCCAAGTTTTACTTAAAGCGTGTCACTGTAAAGGAAACCAGCAATTATGTTAAAAAGGTCTGGGAGATGGACACAAATTGGTGGGGATACGGTAGATATGAAGTTACTGACCCTAGCTCTTGACATACTAACAATTCCCCTGGCAAAAATCTATAATATGTCCTTAAAACTATCCCAGTTCCCTGATCTTTGGAAAGCTGCTATTGTTATTGTAGGAGGCAGTATAGCGCAGTGGTCTACGGCTCTGAGCTGCAAATCTGGTGACATGCAGCAGACCAGACCTGGGTTTGAATCCCACAGCTTCCACTAGCATACTGTGTGACCCTGAGCAAGTCACTTAACTTCCTTGTGCTCCCAGGTCGCACCTGGAAACAAACTCTGGCTTATTGTGCCTTACCTGGTTAAACAATTTCCCCTTTCCCCTTACTTCTGTGAACAAAAGTGGGAATCACACTATTGTGGACAACTATAAGCCAATCTCTACCTTCCCCCCCATCCAAGGCTTTAAAAAAATGGCTTCTGACCAATTAGTCTGCTACTTAAATAAGTATAACCTGTTTCGTAAACAACAACATGGTTTCAGAAACCTCCACAGCACCAGAACTTCTCTTACTGAGTATACCAACCATCAGAACGTTGCGCTTGACAAAGGGCACATGGTAGGTGCTACTTACATTGAGCTGACGAAAGCCTTCGACCTCATAAACCATCAGTTGCTGCTGGTCAAGCTCTCTGCTCTGGCCTCCCTCCTGAAACCCTCGCTTGGTTTCAGTGCTACTTTACTGGGAGGACACAGAGGGTATGGGTTGAAAGGGTGCTCTCGAATTATAAAAGTGTTACAGTTGGGGTCCTGCAAGGGTCTATACTTGGCCCTCTCCTCTTCGGTCTTTTTATTACCGAACTATCTGATGCCTGCCCTTTATCCTAGACATTGTTATATGTGGACGATGCTGTAATCTATAATAGTAGCTGTCAGGTGGGAGAACTCTCAAGTGATCTCCAAAGTAGCTTCAGGTCCCTTGAGGACTGGTTTACAAGCAGCAGACTTGTTCTTAATTACAAAAAAAAACAAAGACAATGCAGTTTGGGGGGCAACATCACATGAAAAAGGTCTCCCCACTGGTTATCCTTAATGCACATGGTGCTGCCCTGGAACAAGTCAAAAACTTTTAAGTATCTAGGAGTCACCTTGCTCTCCCATTTGCTTCTCATGTTGATAATATTGCTAATCTGACCAACCAAAAACTTGGACCGCTGTACAGGCAAAAACTAAATCTGACCATTGATGCAAGATGTATGGCAGTCTCCAGCATGGCCCTCCCTATCTGTGGTCTTCTAATCTATGGTGCAACCTGTGACTCCGTCCTGAACAGGATAAGAATGATCCTCAACAAAGCCTGTTACTTTGTTCGCGAGTCTGATAGATTAACTCACACCTGCTCCGTGTACTCTCTGACTGACTTCCACTTCAGGATAGGCAAAAATATCAGACTTGCCTGTTAGCTAAAAAAGCCCAACTAGGTTTCACCCCGGTAACAATCAGTGACCTTCTCCACTAGGAGCATGTCCAGACAAGCCCTTGAAGTCCCTTTTTGTGAAACAAGTCAGGGTAAAAATTTGTTTGCAGCATGGGCTGCTTGCTGGATGAACAAACTCCCTGAATCCTTGGTGAGTCTCCCTAAAATTTCACAGTTTAAGACCTCCCTAAGAAAAGAGCTCACAGTGAAATCTACCAGCTGTTGTTTAAAATGGTTAAATACCCCTTTTTTTATATGATTACCTACTTTTTGCCAGTAGCCTGACTTCTCCGCTGCAACATCCTTGACTCTTAACCCCAAATGAAAACTACGCAAGGCTATATCTTAAATGTCCGACTATCCTTCAGTACTGTTTTAAAATGACTCATGCCCTTTTGAGTCTTATTGTCAGGTTTATCTGATACCCCATTACCACTGTATGTTTGCTCCATTTTCTGTACCTGACCTGGCTCTACTTGAGCTGGTATTGTGCGTGTCTTCTTAAAATGTATTGTAATACTATACAGACATGGAACCTTTGGAAAAGAGCACTTGTACTCAAAGGTGTTATCCGAATCTCTAATAAGTAAATAAATATACTGTGGGACTGCCCCAATATATACAGCTACTTGCAAGAAATGATACAGATCTACTCAGAAATTGTGGGTCAGCAAATAGACCTGAATGCAGTCATCCTCATCTTGGAATGCTGCTCGGAAAACATTCCTACAGTAAGTGCTCTCCTCAGGCCCAGTGGATTACAACTGTGGGAGTGGTAGCCAAGAGGATCCTTCTCTGTTGTTAGAGATCACCCGAGGTACCCTCTGCAAACGGATGGCTATCAGAAGTTGGCCACCTGTCCACTTTTTGGTCAGAAAACTTTTTCAAGGGATGCATGAAAGGGTATAATATGGCCCCCTTCCTTCATTCTAAGTATTTTCATAATGATGTTACAGATCAGAGCTCCCTTTACTAAAATAATTTTTTTACATGAGCGTAACATGAACTTCAAACAACATGAAGTCTTGCTATATTATGACATATGCAGTGAGTCCCAACCTTCAAACTGCTCCGGAGGTGAAAGAGTTAACTTTCCATGCCAGGCATGGAACTTTGAGCTCGAGCTCGGTTGAAAACTCTGTCTGTTGTTCTTCAAACTCAAACTGTCAGATTCTTTACTCCGCCTCACTGAACAGTCGCTCCAGAGATTTCTCCTTCTGCTCGGTTCGTTTTGTCTCTAAAGTATCAATTTTCGTTTTTTAACCAATTTAAACCGCAACCGGCGGTTCAAGCTCTGTCTGTGGTATTTGTAAGTACTAGATAGGTTTTACATTTACTTTCTGTGTGGAACTTGTAACAGTTTTATCGGGTTCAGTTTGAACCCGATCAGGTTATTTAAATACATTTATCTGTCTTTTAGAAGTGCGGTTCCGGTTCTTAGAGGTTCTAAAAAAAGCGGATTTCATTCACGGTTTTCCGCGACCACGTGACACGGTTTGGGAACCGATAAGAGATCTTGCTTGGCGGATTGCCATAACGGCAAGTTTTGGTTAGGCTGGCACTATGTCTGAGAAACCCAAAAGAAAAACCGGGCCCACTGGGTTTCAACACTGCAGTGTCTGTGGGGAAGTCTTTGCTAAGGCTGATCCCCACACCACCTGTGTTTATTGTCTGGGGTTTGACCACCTCAGTGCAGATTGCCAGATTTGTAAAAATTTTCCTGCAGCTACCCTGGAGAAAAGAGTTGGTAGGCTCAGGGAAAGGGAGCCAAAAAGTCCGCTGAACCGGATGACCAGCCCGGTTTGGTTGAAACCGAACCGGAGGGAGTGCCCTCTGACCAGGGTAAGACTTCCTCCGCCAAAAGGAGAGTCGACTCGGAGGAGTCGGTTCCAGCAAAAAGGACTAGAAAATCAGCTGGTGTGGAGCCAAAACTTCCCTCTCCAACCGCTGAAGAATTAGCCAAAGTGATTAAAATTGTCCAGTCGCTTTCCCCGGTTCCGACCGAACTGGCACCATCAGGTAAGAGTACGGTTCGGTCGGTTCCACCGTTTCAAGAGTATGATTTAGAGGAATTTTATGAACCGGAGGAGGGGGAAGAGGAGTATGAGGAGAGTGAATGTGGATTGAAAGTGTGGATGTGCCCATTGAACCGGACATCTCTCCAGACAGACCTTCAGGAGTGTCTCCCCCTAGGCTTTCTGAGTCCCCTTCTCATTTTATGTTTTATAAAAAAGTGGCTGAAACCCTCCAGCTCCCTATGGAGGAAGCTGTGGATGATCAAGAAGAGCCTGACTATGTAGAAATGATGGATATCCCAGAGTCTAGGAGACTATCTATTCCTTTGCATAAATCTTTTGGGAAACAGACAGTAAAAATTCTAAAAACTCCTCACACTATACCTCCTATGGATAAAAGAATGGATAAGAGGTACACATTGTCAGGCTCTGATATGGAGTTCCTTACACAATGCAGCCATGTTGGGGTAGTGCAGGCTGCAGCCTGTGACAAGACAAATATTCCCTTGACCTCACACCCCACTGACAAGGACTCCAGGAGGATTGATGCCATGGCAAACAAACAGTACATGGCAGCATCCTTGGGACTCAGACAGGCAAATTATATGGCTTATGTTGCTAGATACCAGAAATCCAGATGGGACATTGTTATGGCTCTAGCAAAGCAGGTCCCTGGCCAGCTTGCCAAGGAGCTGGGGCAGGTGTCTGCTGATGGTATTGAGGCATCTAAGGTGCAATTTCATGCTGCAGTGGACTCTAATGATATGTCATCAAGAGTCATGGCTACATCTGTGGCTCTTCGCAAAATGGCTTGGCTCAGATGTACTAGCCTGTCACAGGATACCCAGACTAAGGCCATGGATTTTCCTGTTGTGGGTAACTCTCTGTTTGGGGAGCAGACAGAGAATTACATGAAGAAAATGGATGAGTATAGGACCACCTATAGGAGTGCACAGGCCAAGGAAAGGCAGGCCACTCCTCAAAGGTAGCCTTGCAGGGGCAGGCCTTTTCATAGGCCTTTTTACCAAGCCCAGGCCTCCTCTTCAGCTTATGCCCAGAGGGGGTTCTTTAGAGGGAGAGGCAGACGGGGTACAAGCAGACCTGCTTCCATTCCTCAGCCTAAAGCCCCTGCCAAGCAGGCACCCTGATGGGGTGGCCAGGGTCGATTCTCCACTACCTGTGGGGCAGGCTGGCTTACTTTTCCAGGACTGGAAGTCTCTAACATCAGACAAGTGGGTCCTGGAAGTAGTAAGCCAGGGACTGGTTCTCAGCTAAAAAATTTCCAAGATGAGAGCCAGATCCTTCCACCTGCAAATCCATCAGAGGCTCTTGCCTCAGAGGCAGACGTCTACCCTCCTGGCTCTCAGAGCTGTGGAAAAGGTTCCACCCTACACCAGGGCAAAGGATTGTACCCAGGTACTCACCCCCAAAAAGACAGGAGAATGGCGGCCCATCCTGGATCTCAGATACCTAAACAAGCACCTTTTAAAACCCAAATTCAAAATGGTGACTCTGGGAATTATTTTACCCTCTCTAAGGCCAGGGACTGGCTAGGTCCCTGGACCTCAAGGATGCCTACTTCCATGTTCTCATCAGAAGCTCCCCATCGAAAGTACCTCAGATTCAAACTGCCCTCAGGCCATTACCAGTTCAGAGCAATGCCCTTCGGCCTCACCTCTGCCCCAAGGGTATTCACAAAATGCCTGGCAGTAGCAGTTGCCCACTTAAGGAGGCAAAAAATTGCCATCTTTCCTTACCTGGATGATTGGCTCATAGTAGGCCAGTCTCCAGACCAAGTCAGATTACATCTTCAGGTAACTCAGCAACTGCTTACTTCTCTAGGTTTCCTTCTCAATTTTCCAAAGTCAGTCCTAGAGCCTGTCCAGCTTCTCACCTTTATAGGTGCAGAACTGAACACAAAAGAAGCCAGAGCCTTCCTTCCTCCCTCTGGAAAGAGCAAGGACCCTGATCTCCCTGGCCTCCTCTTTCACCCTGCAGGTCTCTCGACCAGCAAGGCATTTTCTTCAGCTCCTGGGACACATGGCTGCTTCCACAGCAGTAGTGCAGGGAGCCAGATTTCAGATGAGGGACATCCAGTTCCATCTGAGAGCCTTTTGGTCTCAAAGGAGAGACCCTCTAACCAAATTGATCCCAGTGACTCGAACCCTGATCCAAGCCCTTCAGTGGTGGCAGGACCAGAGCAATCTGAGACAGGGGGTCCCCTTTGCCCCTAAGTCTCACTCCTTAATCCTTACTACAGATGCATCCCTCTTGGGGTGGGGAGCTCACATGGGCAACCTCACTACCCAGGGATTGTGGTCCCCTCAGGAATCTCTGCTCCACATCAATCTGTTGGAACTCAGAGCAGTTTTCTAGCACTTTAAGTTTTTCAAATCTGTTCAGAACAAAGTTATTCAGGTCAGAACAGACAATACCACCACAATGTGGTACATCAACAAGCAAAGGGCACTCTGGTCTCCGACCTTGTGCACCAAGCAATGAAGTTGTGGTCTCTGGCTTACTCTCTGAACACCTCCTTACGGCAGTTCACCTCCCAGGCAAGGACAATGTCCTGGCAGATGCTCTCAGGAGGATTTCCCAGGGCCATCACGAATGGTCACTGGATCCTCTAGTACTGGAGGTAGTATTTGCCAGATGGGGCACCCGACAGATAGATCTTTTTGCAGCCCCAGACAATCACCAACTTCCCCTTTTTTGCTGCAAGCCCCAGTGTTGGGCTCAGTCCCTCTGGATGCCTCCTTCTCAGTTGGGAAGGGAAGTTCCTCTATACCTTTCCCCCCCTTCCCTCTTCTGTTCAAGGTGCTAGTCAAAATCAGATCTCAACCCTGCAAGATGATCCTGATTGCTCCAGATTGGGCCAGACAGCCCTGGTACCCACTCCTTATGTCCTTAGCAGTCCACCTTCCCCTGTGTCTTCCCAGGAATCACAACCTGTTAACCTGTGCTCAGGGGAGAGTTTGGTACCTGAACCTCAAATCTCTCAATCTCAAGACCTGGCTCTTGAAGAGTTAGAGTTTGCTGACCTACACCTCTCCCAAGGTGTATTGGATATCCTGAAGGCTTCTAGGAAGCCTTTCACCAGGGCTACTTATAATTCCAAATGGAAGAGATTTTCCTTATGGTGCTCTGGAAAGCATATTTCCCCACAATCTGCTGATTTACCCACAGTCCTGGATTATATGGTGCATTTGAATACTTTGGGGCTGAGACCAGCTACCCTAAAAGTGCACCTGGCAGCCGTGTCTGCTTTCTTATCAGCAGGTAAACTCTCTTCTCTTTCAGCTCATCCTGTTTTCTCCAAGTTTTTCAAGGGGTTGCTTCACACCAACCCTCCATTCAGGGATCCTGCCCCGCCTGGGATCTTAATATTTGCATTGCCCAGCTTATGCAACCCCCTTTTGAGCCCTTGTCTTCAGCAGAGCTTAAGTACTTGACTTGGAAAACTGTGTTTTTGGTAGCCATCACCTCTGCCAGACGCATAAGTGAATTACAAGCATTGTCAGTGGAGCCTGATTTTATCTCCTTTCACAGAGATAAGGTGGTCCTCAGGACTAACAGAAAGTTCTTGCCTAAGGTGGTTTCAGATTTCCACCTTAATCAATCTATGTCTCTCCCTGTGTACTTCACTGACCATTCCTCCTCTGGCGAGAGGAGATTGCACAGTTTAGATGTCAAAAGATCCCTTAGCTACTACATAGATCATACCAAGGGTCACAGGTTTGACTCCCTCCAACTGTTCCTCACTTATGGTGAGGTTGGCAAAGGGAAACCTGCCACTAAAAGATCCATTGCCAGGTGGATTTTTTCTTGTATCCAATTTTGCTATGAAAAACTGGGTAAAGTTCCTCCCTCAAGCCTGAGGGCTCACTCTACCAGAGGTACAGCTGCGTCTCTGGCTGCTGCCAGGGACATCCTATCCTAGAGATATGTCAAGCAGCTACCTGGAAAACAGTTCACACTTTCCAAGCATTACTCCCTGGACATCCAGGCTAGGAGTGATGCTCGGTTTGCACAGCTGTGCTCAGAGCCTATTTCCTAAGTAGGTTCTGTCCTCCTCCATGGAGGTACTGCTGTGTATCTGCATATTCATAATATAGCAAGACTTATGTTGTTTGAAGAAAAATTACTCACCTTAGTAATGTTGTTTCTTCTAATGGAGTCTTACTATTATGACCCCCTCCGCCTGCCCTCTCAGAACCTCTACCTTTGGGATGTGGGTTGGCAGTGCAGTGTTGCACTTAGTAGATGCCCGCCTTGTTTTCACCCCTCCTTTTTGGGGTGACTGGTGTTGTGTTTTTCATTTTTTGGGTCTCCTGACTTGAGTCTTTGTTTTGGCACCAAAAAATGTGTTCTTATATTTAGTAGCCAGTTGGCTAGTGTAGGTTTACAGCTTCCACACGAACCTTAGTGAGTTTTGCTCGCAAAGATCTGACCGTTTGAGTTTGAAGAACAACAGACAGAGTTTTCAACCGAGCTCGAGCTCAAAGTTCCATGCCTGGCATGGAAAGTTAACTCTTTCACCTCCGGAGCAGTTCGAAGGTTGGGACTCACTGCATATGTCATAATATAGCAAGACTCCATTAGAAGAAACAACATTACTAAGGTGAGTAATTTATTCTTACTGTTGAGTCCTACATTTAGTTTGTTATTTTTGCTACGTATCTGTTGAGATGGTTTGCTTAATCAATGAAGCATGGCAGGGGTGACGTTATGGTGGGATAACGGCCTGCCTTTGGTGGGTTGAAGCACGAGGCAAAGCAGAGTGCTTCCACCACCCGAGAAGGGCCATTATACCACCATAACAACCCCCCTGGATTGCCTTATTGTGATTATGAAATGGGTCGCAACAGTATTAGTTAATTTAAAAAATGAAAACATATGTTTGTGCGTTTTTAATTACTGCAGAATAACAAATATAGGCAGTTAGGTTAAAGGAGAAAAAGTAGTGCCTGCCCACTCGCTGTCCCTGACCTCATGCTCCACTGCTTCTGTGTCCCGGTCCTGCCGCGGTGTCAGTAATGTCCGTTTAGGAAATGATTGGTTCGGCTGTTTCTGTGCATCATGCTAGGCGTTTTAAGCTACAGTCCATTGCAAGTTTGGGGACAAAAACGCTCCATGGACTCTGGAGCAAAGACAGAGAGACCGAGCATGTGGCAGTTATAAAATGCTGCAGGTACATGCCATGTATACTTAGCAGGTAGACCGGGAGCCGTTACTGTAGAGCCACAAAGACGAGATGCACAGTCAGTGGGGAAGCCTCTCTCACTGGGTGCTGGGTCCTGTTTGCTGAGAGCTACCTTCAGCTAGGCTGTTGTGCTGGTATTACAGGCCGATTGCAAGTACCTCTCAGCCAATGAGGATTCACAATTTATTTTTAATTTTTATTTTATTCTTTGTTAACCAGGTAAGGCCCACTAGGCACAGGTACCTGTTTTCCGGGGCGACCCAGGAGCACTGGGGCGGTTAAGTGACTTGCTCAGAGTCACACGGTATGCAAGTGGAGGTTGTGGGAACCAAACCCAGATCTGTCTGCTGGATGTATCCTGCTCATTCACAGCTCGTTACTGTAACCTCTAAGCTTTACTGCCAGCCCATTCTACCCATTTCATAATATGTGCTATGATACTTAATTATTGCAGGGTCATTATTGATCCTGATACAGTACTGTTACTAGTTTACTACGTTAAATGTTCAGCGGGTACCTTCTTACCAGTGTATTCAGTATTGACTGCCAGATTCCTATGTACTTATGAAAAGTCTGTTAATAAGAATGTTGTTTTATTCAATAAAACGATTAACTACAAAAAATGTGTTTCACATAGCACCTTTAAAGAGCTATTGACGGCTCAAAGAAAACTTTAAAAAACATAATTAGCCTTCCCCCGATGGCGCCGAGGATTGAGGCACTGGACGCCACACCGGCGACCCGGGTTTGGGAGTGAACTTGGGCGGCCGGGGGTTGGCTGGGGGGAGACAGGCTGGAGCGTCTGACGACAGCTTGCCTTCTCCGGGGGAGGGAGAGTCTTCTAATCCGGCAAGCGGTGACCCCTGGAAGAGGCTGGGGGCGCGACGGCAAGCTGGAGTCTCTGGGGTATGATTGGTAGCTGGCGTAGGCCGGCAACCAATCAGCCTCGGGGGCCGCTCCTTCGAGGAAGGTGGGGGAGGGACGTTGCTGACTTCAGCGCATGCACCATGACGTATGGGCAAGCAGCGCCCCACAAGGAACATTGGAAAAACACCCCATTGGAGCCGGGAAGACAGAGCGCCGAGCTGGGTCCCGATGTGCCAGTGCCTGCCTGCAGCCTCAGGACCCTGATGAGATTTGAAAGATTCAGGGGCTTCCCCCCTCCCGCCCAGGGGATTTCCGAGGCTGGATGGAGGGACCAGAGACTGTAAGGTAGGCAGTGGTAGGGGCAGGCTTAATGGGGGACTTCCGATAGTGCAGCTGTAGTGGGGGAGTAGGCGAGAAAAAGAGAAATATAAAAAAAAAAAAACATAATTAGGTACAATTCCACTTGTATTCCATTTATATTTTATATATTACTCCTCCCCATAGTTTATTACTAAAGAAATGTGTATGAATATGTTTTTTTTTTATATTTATAATTTTTTATTAAAAAAAATAAAACTTTTTTTTTTCATAAACAGACAGGTACAGGACAATTATATGATAATTAATTGTACATTTTGAGTTGAGAAATGTATAGCTATATTAGAGATAGTTCTACCTTCGGCAGATATGCTAACAGATCATATATCAAAGATTGCCAGTTTGTGGTGACTCTATGTTGTATCTAATGTTTTTGTTTGTTATATAATAGACAGTACATTACCCTGTCTCCCTGGCTGTGTGTTTTATTTGATGTAAACATTTTAAACAGTTGTACCATTTGGAGCTCCCCCAATCGATTAGATTTCCTTTTTTTTTTTTACTTTCTGTTTTTGTCCTCCTCCCACGCTGGAGCTTTGCTTCTTCAGGAGACACCTGGTGCTATCCCGCGACTCTGCCTTACCTGAATCCCCGGAGGTTCCCCCATGGAGCCATGGTTATACCCCCAGGCGGGTACGGGGCAGGGCCCTTACACCCCGATGTCTCTGGATTTTTCGTCGGGTCCCCCAGTGGTCAGGTAGGCAGTCACAATCAGGGTCAATACTGGCGCTCCATCTACCCGTTGCTCCAGAGGTGTTTTTTCTTCCTGTGTGGTGTTGCGCCCTGACGTCAAGGTGCTAGGCACTGATGTCCACCACACAGGTCCCCCCCCCCCCCGCTTGCTGCAGGACTTGCTGCACCTCGGGCCTCCACCCGGGGTCAGGCAAGCTACAGGCCTTGATCCTCTCCCTCCCCCCAGAGAAGGCAAGCAGTTGCTGGGATGCTCAAGCCTTCTCCCCTGGCCGAGTCGCCAGCGTCACAAGCAGAAAGCCAACCTCTGTGCTGATAGGCCAGCTTCCATTAAATATCCATTACCTTCCCCTCCGTCTCCCCTTAACACATTCCAGGCATTCATGGAACAAATTCTGGATAATGGTCGAGTTGGTACATGACCCATCTGCATCAACACAGGTCAAAGAGTTCTGTCTGATCTCTCAAACATGCTGTCAAGCGTTCAAGGGCATCTATCTCTCTTACTGTCATATTCCATGTTCCCTTTGTGAGTATGGTTGTGGTAAGCCACAGCCTGGTAATGGCCTTTTTAGCCGCCGGTATTAACAAGGAGATCTGCGAGTAAGTTTCTCTGTCTATTCTTATACCCATCAGTGGGATTGCTGTGAGAACAAATATGGGGACGGGGAGTTCCGCACATCCATATATGTCATTAATCTCTGAGGTAATTTCTGCACAGAAGTTGTCTAATAGATGGCAATTCCTGAACACATGGGCCTGGTCTGCTTTGGTGCACTCACATTCTCTCCAGCAATTTGGCTGGGTATCCAGAGAGAACATGGCTACCACTGCTGGGATTCGGCAATGCCTGCTACGTATTTTCCATGCTAATTTTCTCCAGTACAGTGAACATGAGACCATAAGTTCTCTCATTGAGTATGTTATCCACGATTCTTCTGGGATATCGTCTTGAAGTTCTTTCATCCATGTTTCTTTAATATTTGTATTTGAGTCCCCTAGGCAAGCCATCAGTGCCGTATAGAGTCTGCTGATCAAATGATCTGTCGGCCCACCTCTTTTCTGGGACAAGATGGGGGCTGGGATTGAAGGGCTGTGTATTTCTGTTTGGGACTGAAATTTGAAGCAACAGGAACTGGTGGGCCTGTGACATCATACGGTACCTGATGTCTGCATACACACACTGTTAGTGGGACTGGACAAACACTGGACTGTATGTGTTTGTGAGACTTGGGAACTTTATTGGTGGGGTTGAAATTGGGTTTGTAAATAACTGCAGTCAGTATGAGGAAACTGTATTCAGGGAAGGGACTGAGAAAGGGTGTGTGCCATTATAAACAGGGGGACAAACAGGGTGGCCATATTCCACCATGGCAGGCATCTTTGGAAGGGTTGTAGGCTGCACAGGCTGTGGGATGGCAATAATTCTCAATTGGGCCTTGAAGGAGAGGCTGCCCACTCTGTAGACAGCTATCTTGTATCAGGAGTGAAGTATATTGGTTAAGGAGTAGCTGGGGAGTTGAGGTGTCCAAAGATAAGGGGTGTGGATATGGGCAGCAGAAGGGTGGGGCTGAGGGAGGCTGAGGCGCGCTCTGAAATTACAGGACGTTGTATGTTACAGCAAGCAGGAGGGGGGATATTAGGGACAGAGGACCCTTAGATAGGGATGTGACGCTAAGGGGAAAGCATACAGGGTGAACATTCCAAATACAAAGAGAGTGGAGGGGGAAGAGTCAGGAGTGGCTGTTGTGGGGAAGCCTAAAACAGCAGACTGTGGGAAGGGAGCTCCTAAGGAGAACAGAGCAAGAGGGGAGGAAGAGGGGCAGTTTAGAGGTGCAGTCAGGAGAAACTTGGGTTACTTGATGGAGGCTGACATAGAGTGTCACAATAAATTTGAGCTACTAAGCAACCTAGAGAGGGAGGAAGGGGTTGGTGGAAATGAGGAAACTGATACAGAGGCCGGGGGGAGGGAGTCAGATACCCATAGGGCATCACAGACTGGCAATGAAAAGGATAGAAATAGTCCCAGAGGGAGAAGGGGAAACGTAAATGTTAAGCAGATGGGGGAGATGCAACATATTGCAGACATTAGGGAGGAGAGCATGACTGGAGAGAAACTGGGAGACAAGGAGGTGGGGGAGGAGCCCCCCTTCAGCAGGGGGGTCAGTACCAAGGATGGGGCCCTAGCTAAAGGGGACCCACAGAAAGCCTCTGGAGGTAGGGGTACTATTACAAGGGGGGAGGATGGCGGTGTGGGGGAAGGGGAAACCATCAGGGCCAGGATAAATGGTTCGGATAAGAGAGGGTTAAAGGGGACACCTATTTAGAAGTGATCTGAGTTAAGTGGGCAAAATAACGAGGGAGGCAGAAAGGGGAGGGTGACAAGGGGTCTCTGATAAGGCAGGAAGACTCCCATGTAATTGAGATCACGAACAAAGGGTCGGATGAGGGGCTGAGAGGGCATAGTGGAGGTAACCATAAGGATGATGGCAGTATTAAGGTTCTGTTATTGGGAGACTCGATGCTTAGGGTTATCCAGTGGGAGGGACACGGGGGTGGATGCCATAGCCAGGTGAAGGTAGTGAGTATCTCTGGGCTGACAGTGCACAGAGCAAAGTTCATGGTGTCACGAACTGGTTAGGGATTGTGGAGGAAACGGTTCCTGGTGCATTTGGGAGTAACAATCTAGAGGAAATAGCGTTTTGGAAGTCAAGCAAAGGTTCCAGAACTTGCCAGGTCTGTCGGGATAATGGATGCAACATTTCCTTTTCAGAGATGTGCCAGTACCAAAGGCCTCAGTGGAAAAAAATGAAGATCACAGAGGTTAATGACTGGCTCAGGAAGTGGGGTGAAGAGAGTGGGTTGGGGTGTTAGGGAACTGGAAAGAGTTTGGGAGGATAAGGGACTGTATGCAGGACAGGCTTTATCTTGCCCCATTAGGGAAGGAAGTCCTTAAACAGGGGATGGCTGACTACATTCAAGAAAGGTCAGTTTAAAATTGTGAGGGAGGGAAGGGATAAGGGAGGGCTGACCAGAAGCCCTCTTCTCCAGATGAGGGAGTAGCCTTCAAACCCAAGGAGGGAGGAAACATACTGGGGTGGAGGTTTCAGGAGGAACAGAGGAGGATGGAAGTATAAGGAACCTGGTTGGTGTTTGACATAAAATGGATCCGGAATAAGGGGTGGGGTTGGTGTTAGTAAATGACCAGGAGCTTGGGAAACAAGTTGGCAGAGTTCCAGGTTGTGCTGTTCGGGGGTGGATGTGGCAGTGGTCACGGAGGCGTGGGCCAACAAAAACCATGACTGGGACCTAAATGTGCGGGGGTACACTATGCTTAGGAAAGATAAAAAGGAGGGCAGAGGGGGTGGAGTGGCTATGATAATTAGAGATGACATAGAAATTGCTAGGGTAGAAGAGGTAGAGGGAAATGTGGAGGCCTTATGGGTCTGCCTTGATCCCCAGCAGGAGATAAGGTCAAGCTGGGTGTAGTATATAGGCCCCAGGATGAGTGATGTTCTGGAGGATGGTTTGCTGGACAACATCATTGCCCAGTGTGGACCAAAAGGGAAGGAGTAGTGTTGATGGGGACCTTAATATGCCAGGTACAAACTGGGGAACCATGTCCTCTAAGGTGGCCAAGGAGCAGAGGCTGCTGGATGGCTTCCAGGATGTGTTCTTAACACAGCATGTGATGGAGCCCACAAGGTAGGGTCATGTCCTGGACGTGGTTCTGGCAGATGGGGATCTGGTAAGGGACCTGGTTGTGGAGGATCCCCTGACTGGGAGCGACCACAATACTGTCTGGTTTCAAATAAGCATGGGGGAGGGGGGTGAGATCTAGGACACTGGCAGTGGACTTCAGGGGGGCAGACTTTGTGGGCATGGGAAATATTCTCAATGATCACTTGAGAGGATTACATCATGACAGATGTGGAAAGGAGATGGGAGGTCATAAAGCGGGGACTTCATGAGGCAGTCAGGACCTGCATGGGTGGCGTGAAGGAGCAAGGTCACATGACCATGCTGGTGGTCAAGTGAGAGTTCAGGTAGCAGTCAGAGAAAAGAAAGCGGCCTACAAAAATATAAAACAACAAGAGGGATAGGGATAAGGAAATGTACCATCTTGCATCTAGAAAAGTCACCGGATGGTGGGGGGCAAAGTCCAGTAAAAAGCAGCGGCTGGCACAGGGGATACATGGAGGGGAAAAGGGGTTCTTCCGGTACATTGGGGAGTGGAGAAAAACTAAGGGCCATCTCAGCAGATTGAGATCAGAAGGAGGGTGGGTGGAAGAGGTGAGAGACCAGACAGAGGTATTTAGCAGTACTTTGCCTCTGTGTTCACTAGGGAGGGGGGTGGGATATCTACAAAGCAAGGCACAATGGGGATAGAAGCAGCAGTGAGTGGGATCAGGGGAACAACAGAAATGGAGCAAGATGGAGGGAGAGGTACCCCAGGGGTGTCACATAAGAATAAGGATAAAAAGGCCAGTAAGGTGGAGGGGACGGATGATGCTATCTCTGCCAAAAGGGTGTGGTTAGCCCTCAGGGCCCTAAAGAAAGACATATCTTCTGGGCTGGATGTCATTCATCCGAGAGTACTATGGGAATTGGCGGGCATACTGGCTGCACCCCTGGCAGAGCTCTTCAACAGGTCACTTGAGACAGGGAGGGTACCTAGGGATTGGCGAGAGGCACATGTGCCAGTCCATAAAGGGCGGGTCGAGGGAAGTACCAGGTAACTATAGACCCATCAGTTTGACCTCGGTGGTGGGAAAATTAATGGAAGTATACTGAAGAAAGCGATTTGGGGTGTACTTGGAGGAGGTGGGAGGTCTGGATAGTCGGCAACATGGGTTTGTGCCAGGTAGATCATGTCAAACCAATCTTGTGGAGTTCTCAATGGGTAACATCAGAACTGGACAGGGAAAGCCTGTGGATGTATTATTCTTGGACTTCAGCAAGGCGTTTGACTCTGTCCCCACAATGGTCTGATGGAGAAGCTGATGGGGGTTGAGTAGGCCTTTGATGGTCAGATGGATTGAAAACTGGCTAGCTGGGCGCACCCAGAGAGTAGTGGTCTGTGGGAGCTCTCAAACCCTAGAGAGGTTGGTGTGGGGTACCACAGGGCTCGGTCCTGCAGTGCGATCCTGTTTAATGCATACATATCGGACATCAGGAGGGTATAGGGTGAAATGAGTCTCTTCGCTGATGACTCCAAGATGGGAGCAGTAGTTGAGGGAGAAGGGGAGGTTGGCCTTGCAAGGGACCTGGACACCCTGGAAAGCTGGGCTCACACATGGAAATTAAATTTCAATATCACCAAGTGCAAGGTGTTACATCTTGGATGGGAACCCTAAACACAGGTACACCCTGGGAGGGCGCTGGAGGCCTCAGTGAGGGAAAAGACCTAGGGGTCATGATGGATGCATGTGAATAACTCTGAGCAGTGCAGGAGAATGGCTAGCAAGGCAAACAGGATGTTGGGATGCATCGTAAGGGGATCACCTCTAGGAGCAAGGAAGTGATTCTGCCGCTGTACAATGGACTGGGTGACCACACCTTGAGTATTGTGTACAGTACTGGAGACCACACTTGAAGAGGACATACAGCTCCTGGAGAGGGTACAGAGGAGGGCAACTAAGATGATCACGAGGGCTAGAGGATTTGGACTATGAGGACAGACTTGAGGAGCTCTGCCTGTTTTCATTGGAGGAGAGGAGGCGGGGACATGACTGAGGTCTTCAAGTACCTCAAGGGAATAAATAGGAGTAAACATGGAGGGATCTTTGGACTAAAGCGAGGAGGTATCACCAGAGGGCATGGTGGAAGGTGGAAGGGTGGGGGAGATGAGTTTTTTCACTGAGAGGGTGGTGGACCCTTGGAATGCACTGCTTGGTGAGCTGGTTCAGAGATCCACAGGTGGAGGCTCAAGAGATGGTGGGACAGACACAGAAAATGGATGTATCAGATGATGGCCTGTCCCAGGGGCTGGGGATGGATGATAGGGTTTCTGGAACACGGGGGGCCTCGGCAACTAGGGATCTGAGGTTTGAGCAGACTCGATTGACCATAAGGCCTAATCTGCTGGCAAATAGTATGTTAGTAAGATAAGGGCCACTATAGGTGTCTGATGTTCTGCCAGAGCTAACAGCATTTCCCCATGGGGTTGAAGGTAATTTTTTAGTTGTAGATAATTATGAAAATATCCCTGGGGTATTTTATAAGTTGCCTGAAGAGAAGCAAATTAATAAAAGCCAATTGTGCCAATCAGCTGGTGTACATATTGTATCCCAAATAGTTTCCACTGTTCAAGGACCCTGTCTGTCTTGTTAAGGGGGAATAGGATGTCTGATGGTAAGGCTTTAAGATATAGGGCTTCTGGGAGAGTTAAATATTTTTTGATCAATGTCAGCCAATGTCTGAATGGGATTGTCGTGTGTATAGGAAATTTTGATACTGGAGAGCAGTTTGGTGGATGTCCAAACAGATAGGTGGACAGATCAAAAAGATCACTCCAGTGGACTTCAGATTGTTTCCAATGCGCACCATATGATGGAGTCAGCCAAATGTGTATGAATATATGATTGTTGTCCCTTAGAGTTTATTTTGAGTTCATCTGCCTCTATAGCGTACTCCCTACTACTACAAGTCATAATCCTCTGTTGTGACATCACAGTCTGTTGCCATGGGAGTAACTGTGAGGTCACAAGCAATGCTCTATGACTTTAGGTTGTGAGAAAGCAGCAGGAATAGATGAACTCTTAAGGAGCAGAAGTCCTGTTTTGATACACACATCCTCAGTAATAAATAAAGGAGAGGAGAAATACAGAACTAACGGGATATACAAGCTGGACTGTGTCTAAATATTATGTTTTGTCAAAGTTCACCTGAACGTGTCACCAGCTCCTTAAATACACACTGTGCCTCAGTGCACGTTGTCAGACTGCATTTGATACTGGCAATACAGGAGGTACATGCAGACTGATGGAACCACCTTTATGTGTGCAGCATATTCCTAACAGCCATACATAGAAGACTGCATACAGAGAGTCTTTTTTATGTGGGGTGGGATGCTGGCCAGGACACTGGTATGACTTTTAACTCTAAAAGTGCCATGGAGTCTTTAATCTGGGCAACAGCCAGGAATGAGCAAACAGGACTGAAGTCTCATCCAAACGATGGCACTTCAGATTCTGCAGCCCCTTCTAGTGCTACACCATAGTGTCAGTATGTTGAGTATCTGTTCTAGATCCCCAGTGTGGGACTTGACCCTTCCCAAACCTTACAGCCCAAGGACAAGAGTGCTGACGCTGAGCTAAAGTGACACTGAATAATTTCTCAGTTGATGACAGATTTCCTAAATGAATCCTGAAAACATCAATGAGACCCAGGAGACCTGTGTTCTGCTTGAACCCAGGGTGCAACCGCCTGGGCAGAAGGGATTATTATCATCAGAAGAGTGAATCCGTAGCACAGCCATGGTCAGTGTCTCTCATTAAAATCCTGTTCCCTTAGTGAGCTTTCCCAAACTGGCCTCACTGAAAGATAAAATGCGTCTTCTTTACGCCTCTGTTTTCCCTGTGAAATGAGATGCATCTGCCTACACACAAGCAGTTGTCCCAAAGGCTATACAAAACCACAAACTGGCACCCACGACCAACAGCTGATAGCAAGCTGTCTCTAGGATGACATCACATGACTGAGGGGTTTCTGGTAATAAAGCAAGAACTTTCCCAGCGTATTGTAAGCAGATGGTAAGTTAAGTCCTTCAATACACAGAAGCTTAGAGTTTCAGTTCTGATTCCCCCGCTCCCGCCAGGAATTTTAAACTTGTACTCGGGAGTTGATGGAACTGTCACCCCCCAACCCAAATCAAAAGTTGTGCTGCCCCGCCACACAAACATTGCCCCACCCCCATTTCAGTTAACAATATGTAGTAAGCCAGTGATCCTAATATTTAGTTATTTAAAAGTTTCACCAGGAAAGGCATACTGAGTTAAAACACCTTGTTTCCAGATGCATCCTAGGGGGATGGGAATGGGGAGTACACTTGAATTTACAGCAGAGTCGGATACAACAAGACATAACTATATACAGCAGGTAAATAAATTTGTATGCAACTATGTGCAGTAATTGGATACATGGAATACCCCATGCAGAAAAATAGATAAATACTGAGCCAACAGTGTGAGAATACTGCATGGTCATTCCCAACAGCAGAGAGATGTATAACAGATAAAACAGATATGTACACCACAACCAGGACGGTTATGGTCAATATTGTTGAAGGAAGGGGGGCAGAGGAAGGGAACAAGCTAGCGTACTGGAGCAAAAAAGGGGTGAGGTCATAAGAAAGAGAAAGGTGGGACTGGAGGGAGGGAGAGTGAAGTCATAGAGGGAAGGGTTTAGGTGGAGGGTAAAGGGTAATAAGAGGTGAGGGGGGAGCTGGATGGGCAGAAGGGAGTGAGATGGAGAGGTAGTGGGAGGTGGAAGGACAGTAGGACAGAAGCAGGGGAGGTTCAGTAGCAGTTACAGGTGTGGGAAGAGACATTTCGCAGTAGGGAGCATAGAGAGAAGGAGGAGGGGGTGGAGCAGATTGGGAGAGGAAGGGAGTTCCAGAGCTTAGGGAAGCGGTAGGAGAAGGTGGCCTGGCCTACTGAGGAGGTCTTGGGGGGGGGAGGGTGCAAGGGAGCAGGTGTGGGAGCTTCGGAGGGCATATGAGTCTTGGTGGGTCTGGGAGAAGGTTGAGGACAGGTAGGAGGGGAGGGAGCCAAATCAATACTTGGCAACAAATGACGAACAATGTGCCTTCTGTCTTGCTTCCAGGGAAGGAAAGGAGAGGGACGTATAAAGAGTACAGGGAGGGGAGTCCAGAGCGAAGCGACGGAAAGAATGAAAGAGAGAATCCAGGCTGGAGAGGGTAGTTTTAGGGGCAGAACTGTAGACTATGTCACCATAGTCAAATATGGGGAGGATCATTTCCTGTATGACAGCTCTGCGGGCCGGTAGCGGGATGCAGCCGCGGTGGCGGTACAGTACTCCTAATTTAGGGTGTTGGTTTTTTACATATGGCATTAACGTGTTCAGAGAAGTTGAGGTGGTTGTCAAGCCAGACCCCGAGGTACTTGAAGGATAGTACATTCTCAATGGTGGACCCATCCAGGGTGCAGAAGGAGGGGGGCCTACCAGTCGTAGAGAGCTTTTGCCTTGTGCCAGAGGTCATAGAGACCTTTTTTTGGTGTTAAAGGCCAGCTGATTTGATCGGAGCCAGAGCTGGATGTTGTCAAAGTCCCGCTGAAGCCTAGTCATTAAGTCGGCAGGGGAGTGGCCAGATTCAAATAGGAGTGTGTCATCAGCGTACATGTGAATTTACGCTGAGGTGCAGACAGCAGGAAGGTCATTTAGAAAGACCAAGAATAAAATAGGACCTAGGATGGAGCCCTGAGGTACCTCAGTGCATATTGAGAGAGGAGGGAAAATGGAGTCACCAATTCAAACTGATTGGGACCTACCTTCAAGGAAGGAGCAGAACCAGTTAGTGGCTGAGGTGGAGAGTTCTGCTGCAGAGAGCTTAGAGAGGAGACGGTGATGTGCTACATTGTCGAAGGCTTTGGCCAAGTCAACAGAGATGGCTGAAGTCACTTGGCCTAGTCCATTCCTGTGAGAATGGCATCAGTTAGCCAGAGGAGGAGGGAGGAGGAGGTGGAGTGGGTTTTAAGGAATCCAGACTGGTAAGAGGGTGAAGAAGGATGAAGAATCAAGGTAAGGGGACAGTTGAGATAGCACCAAGTGTTCTTGGAGTTTGGCGAGGGTAGGGAGGAGAGAAATGGGACGATAGTTACCAGGAATAGAAGGGTCGTCACCTTTAGGGAGGGAAATAACTGTGGCATGCTACCAGGTATTGGGGACAGAGGCTGAAGAAAAGGAGTGGTAGATTCAGAACATTTTATTTTATCTGATACACACACTACCAACCAGACAGAAGTTGGCTGGCCTATAGTCACAGTGTTTAGGATATATTATACAATGGCAAGAAAAAATCCTGGACTCTGATTGGTCAGTCTTGGGCTGGACCCGTGATGTTATCCCAGCACGACATCATGGGTCTAGTCTCAGCCTCAGTGTGAACCTGCAGATGATTGTTTGGAGCTAGAGCTCTTTTTTTGCATCTCCTCTTAAGAAACAAAAATATTTTTCCACACTAATAAAAACATTCTTTAAAATTATTTTTTTATTTTATATATAACAACGAGCCATTGTATAATAGCAATAATGCCCTTCAGGGTGTGTAGTCGTTGGGATACAGTCACGCCTCAGTTGTTGGACACACTCGGCCTGCGGCCTCGTGCCCAACCACCTGAGGCATGACATTAGCCCAGCACGACACGCACCCCGTCGGGCATTATTGCTTAATTGTTGTAAACCTGTTTACCACATCAAGGTAGCCAACCCTACAGAAGTCCATTCACACCAGCACTCATGCATGCATACATACATACTCGATCAGGTTGCTTATATTATCTGGATTCTAAGTTTAGTACCCACGTATCTTCCAAAGATCAAACTCGCACTAAAGTATCCAAGGAGAAGAAAAACAGTTCTTCAGGTACGTCACGCTCTGTTTGTGTATGCTGCCCTGAGACTCATGTTGCCCCTAGATTTTCCAGATTTTACTGTACTCAGCAAAGTACACTGAGTATGCCTGCCGGTAGACTAAGACTGAATTGATATTAAACTTGAAGCTGGGAGACAATGTCAGCAGCTTGGTAGCAATCCTTCAGAAACAAGGCATCATGCATTGACTTTAGCCACTGTTTCTTGTTGGATGTCTTGCTCATTGGTAAAGGTTGCTGTGGAGTTTTAAATATACAGAACGCTCTCTGATAGAAGACTACATGATGTTCGTCATCGGAGCAGCTGGATGGCTGTTGTAGGTGCCATACTTTGCAGGAGATGTAAAGTAGAAGTGCCAGGGCTATCTGAGTTATGTGGTGGCCAACTGAAGGAGCAAATCTCAATGGTATGGCATTCAGCTCCCGTGGAGCCTGGTGCTCAATAACCCCCCCAACACACATGTACACACACACACACACACACCCATAGCTGGCCTATCATTGAGTGGTACTGCAAAAGGAATGGCCCACCCCTTCTTGAAGTGGACAGAGCAAAAAAGGAGCAAAATTGAGGGAATGGAACTAGTTAGAAAGAGAGGTCCCAGGCTAGATTTTCTATGGCTGCGAAGGAGCCTCAAGATCTGACTTGAGGAATTTGCCAAAATTATCTGCTTCTGTTTGCTTATTAGGAAAACACTGCTTGTATTAATATGTACGTATAGTATAATCAATGTTCTGATTATATTTATCGATTGTGATCATTTCTCTTAAATGAATATTGTTTTATTGTCTGTATTAGTTCAAAATTGCATTGTTCGGCAGTCTGAGTCTGTGTAGAGAAGTGCCAAATAAAATATGTGAAATTAAGCAGTCATACTTTTTTGCTGAAATTGCTGCACACCGGACAGTTAAAAGTGAATGTCAAAACAACGTGAGTGGCAAAATGCTTGGGATTCCATTGCAACTGTTTCTTGAACAGAGCTGGAACATGCTGCGAGATCACAAGACTTGCAGACATTTAAAAGTCCCCATATCAACAAAATGTGGACATTCAGGGTCATATTTTAATGCTGCATGATGCCAGTTTGCACCATTTAACTGCGGCAAAACTGTGGTGCAACTTGGCCCGGTGTCTCATTTTTTATTGCCATTTGCAGGAAATGTATTCACCCAGGTATTTGAAAACGGTGCTGATGGTTTGTTCAGTACACTTATATTGAGGTCCACGAGGTAGGAGAAAGGCCATGCGACCTATTGAGCCTACCGCCCATCTCCCACTGCTCAGCGGTATTTGATCATTAAAATTGCCATTGACCATTTATCTGTCCAAGTCGCCTTGACCAGTGCCTTGTTTTCACATGTAGCTATTTCTAACGGTAAGTAATTCCAAATATCTCTGTGTCAAAAAGAATTTTCTTGTCTCTGTTCTAAAACAGTTCTCTTAAAGTTGCCTGTTACGACCTCTTAAAGATTGACTGGGCACCTCAAATTGCAAATTCTGACATGCCATGACATCAGTCCCTTGTGATGTCAGATATTAAGAGGAGATCACCTCTAATTGTTCTGCTTTCCAAACTTAACATATTTAGCTTTTCTAATCTCTCCTGATATGACATTTATGCTAGGCCTGATATTGATTCAGCAAATCTTCACTGTACTTTCTAAACACTGCCTATGTCTTCCCTCAGAAATGTTGCCCAGAACTAGGATAAGTAATCAAGATACAGTCTAATGTATGTTCTAGGAGCGTGGATATGTTGTTCATCCACACTCTTTGGCATGTCCCTTTCCCCTTTAAATCTTGCCAGAAGTCTTCAAGCTGGCTTCTCCAACCCCCCCCGGGTGGTAAATACCTCAGCTGTGCCCCATGAAGCCAGATCTTCCTTTTCGCTGGAAGATTCAGGTTCCCTCATGCTACTTCTGCAGTACCATAGGCCCTGGTATCTAATCAACAGTTTTCACCGCATTTGCTTTCTTTGAGACTCATACGAGTTTACGATTCCAATCCGAGCGCATCGGACATGGAGGACATATCATCCCCTGGGTTTCGCCGGTGTCCTTGCGGACAGAAAATGTTGCGCACCGATCCCCACCTCTCGGGCGTCTATTGCTTGGGTGTCGTGCATGACACCACCTCTTGCACCATTTGTCTGGCCTTCCATCCCAATGTCCTGGGCGACCGCAAGGCGCGCGCTAAAGCTAGGGAGACAGACTCGCAACCCAGCGGTGAAATCGAAGGAGGCCAGGTGGGCGGTTTCCGCGGCCACGGGATCCGCCGATCAGCTCGAACAGATGGCGGCTTTCGAAGAGGAAGCTGCTCAAGCTTTGGCCAGCGGAAGTTTTTTCATGTCGCTTAACCTGGGCTCCACTTTCACTGGGTCCTTTCGGGAGCTGTGCCAGTCTCTCCCTACTAAGGGTGAGGTGCCCTCGGGCTCGCACTCCTTCCGCCCTAAGAAAAGGGACAAGGACCCTAAATCTTCTTCTTCTGTCTGAAGAAGACGTTCCTGGGACCAAGAGCGGTCTGATTCTCAGGATCGCTTCCTTGACCGCCGGCTTCTGGGACCTTCCGTCAGACCAAGGCCGAGGATACGGCCGAATCGGCAGAGATTTCTCTCGACCCGATCGAGCCATTGTCGCTACCCCGGTCGCCGACTGCTTGGAGACGACACCCATCCTTTACTTCCCCAATGAGGAGACCCATCCCTCGGGTATCCCGATCGAGGGACAGGAGCTGGAACCTCGGTTTTCATCGAATCTGGCCCCTCCCGATCAACAGAGCCGGCACCGTCTGTCTCGATCGAGGACTAGGACCCTGTCGGTCGAAAAACTGAAAAAGGGTCACAAACACTCCCGGAAGAGGCGTAGCCACCGATCCTCATCCTTATCCTCTTCGGACGAGGAGAGACTTCGACGGAAGCTCCGTCGGTGTTATGAGGACCTCATGTGGCAACAGCTAATTCTGACCGGTCAAAAGCCGGCTACACCGGCCGTTACTTGGCCCCAGCCTCTTAGGCTGACACCGACTCCTCCGGAGCCGAAGACTCCGGTTCTCCCTCTGGTAGGACCAGCACGCATTCCCATTCAGCCTGTTCCGGTCTCCCCACCAATTTTGGTAGCGCCACCGCCTAAGCAGCCTCAGGAAGGGGCTCCCTCGAAAGAGGATCGGATAGATATGGGCCTGCCCCATTGTCTGTCCATCACTGTTGTCCCTGATTGCCCTCAGCATGTTGAAGGGGACATAGGTGGGAGACCACTGTATCCCGACTCCTCGGACTCGGATACCACTGGTCTTCACTCACACCCTGATGATGATTGTCAGTGACAGGCCTGAAGGAAGGTCCTCCCTCTTTCCAGGGCATCCTTCGACTTATTTCAGAGTCCACTGGTATGCCCTTGGAGCCTATCCAAAAGAAGGCAGAATATCCACTCACGGATATCCTTAAGAGGGGGGATTCCCCGACGGAGGCCTTCCCAGTGGCCGAAGCCATTGTTGGCCCAGCCCTTGAGCTATGGCAGTGTCCTGCCTCTTGCCCAGCTCCGTCTGCCCGCATTGCTTGCAAGTACACTGTACCCATGGGGTCCTTGGCGAGCTTCACAGAGCATCCCTCGGCCGAGAGCCTTTTGACTCTTCAATGTTTAGACGCACAGGTAGCTCAGCGGATACTGACCGCCCTCTGGGCAAGGAGTCCAAAAATATGGACCATGCTGCCCGGAAGATATATGTGGCCTCATCCTTGGGCCTTCGTCAGGCCAGCTCGGCAGTGATCATGGCACACTTCTCTCACGCCCTCTTGGGGTCACTAGATGAAGTCCTCCCTCATCTCCCAGCGGACATGCAGACCACTGTTAAGCAAGTCCATGACCAGGGCCATGCTGTTGCAAAACAGCAGCTCCAGACGGCCTTGGACAGTGGAGATTCCTGTGCCCGTTCACTAGCAGCCGCAGTGGCCACTCGCCACAGGGCCTGGCTTTGATTATCCTCTTTTCCGGCGGATACTCAGCACAAGTTAGCTGACGTGCCCTTCCTTGTCACTGATCTCTTCGGTCCGGGAGTGGCAGGTCACCTCCAGCGCATAGAGCAGTCCAGTGCCACCTTGGATGCCACTTCTGCAAAGGTTCTTCAGGCAAGAACCAGCAGAAGTGCAAGAAGAAGACTTTTCAGCACTCTTCTCCTGCGGTTAGACAGCCCCCCTTCCAGGGAGGTCAGCAGCAACAGCAGGCTGAAGCTTGGTGCTCTAGGCCCAAGCAGAGTCCCCAACAGCCCCACAAAGGAGGCCGAGGTGCCAGTCCAGGAGCCTCCTCCCCCTGTAAGCCTGCACAGTGACGGGTCGGGGGTGGCCACCCCTACACCTGTCTCACGCCAGTTCCGGGTCCTCCTGTGGGGGGGGGGCGGCTCCGCCACTTTCTTTCCACCTGGTCCGGTATCACTTTGGACAGGTGGGTCCTGGAAGTGGTCGGTCAGAAACTGCCTCTAGAGTTCAAGCAGTACTCTCCCTGCCGAGCCCGTGCCCCACGGGAGGAAAGGATCTCAGTTGGCACTCAGTTGGCCCTTCGGGACAACATTGGTCAGCCTTCAAATGGAAAAGGTTTTCCATTTGGTGTCTGAGTAAGAATCTGGACCCCTTATCCTGCTTTGTGGCTATCATGTTAGACTGCCTTTGGTCCCTCTCCAAAGGGGGTCTATGGTCATCGACCCTTAGGGTGCACCTGGCAGCCATTTCTGCTTACCGGGAGCGGGACGGTCAGTCAACATTGACACATGAGACAGTGGTCGGGCGCTTTATCAAAGGCCTGGATCACATATCCTCTCCGGTGCATGAACCTCCACCTCCGTGGGATCTTTTGCTGGTTTTGGCAAAGCTCATGGGCAAGCCATTCGAACCCATGCACAAGTGTGAGCTCTCAACTTGTCATGGAAGACTGCCTTCCTGGTGGCTGTCACGTCAGCCAGAAGGACAGAGGAGCTCCAGGCGCTCTCAATGGCCTCCCCTTATCTGGTCTTTCACAGGGACAAAGTTGTCCTGCACCCCCACCCAAAATTACTTCTGAAGGTGGTGTCAGAGTTTCACCTTAACCAGGTGTTGACTCTGCCGGTATATTACCCTAACTACACCTCAGACGCTGAGTACAGGCTCCACACCCTGGACCTGAGATGTGCTCTCTCCTACTACAAGGAGAGGACGGCGGAAATTCAAGGAGAGGTTCGCCAGCTGTTTGTCACCTACGCTGAAGCCGCTTCTGGCAGACCTGCAGCCAAACGGACCATTGCAAGATGGATTACATCATTCATATGTCTGTGCTATGAGTTGGTGGGCAAGGAGCCTCCCAGAGGTATAAGAGCTCATTCTACTCACCATACTGCTGCATCGGTGGCTGCTTCCAGGGACATCCCTATCCAGGAAATCTGTCGGGCTGCTACCTGGAAGTCAGCAAACACCTTCATTTCCCATTACCACATCGACCTTGAGTCATGTCGGGATGCTGGTTTTGGGGCCTCGGTTCTCCAATCTCTGTTTCCTAAGTAGGGGGTGTGCGCCTTGCCTCCCTCCTCTCTGAGAACTGCTAGGAGTCTGCCAAAGAGTGTGGATGAACAACATCCACGCTCCTAGAAAAACAGGTTACTCACCTGTAACAGTAGTTCTAGGAGTGGTATATGTTATTCATCCACACACACACCCACCCGACCTCCCCGGCTTTAGGCACATCACCTTGCTTCCAGCGGGCTAAGATCTGGCGTCATGGGGCGGAGCCGAGGTATTTACCACCCGGGTGGGTGGGAGGAGCCAGCTTGAAGACTTCCGGCAAGATTTAAAGGGGAAAGGGACATGCCAAAAAGTGTGGATGAACAACATATACCACTCCTAGAACTACTGTTACAGGTGAGTAACCTGTTTTTCTACACATACTGCCCCATATTTCTTTATTTCTACTTTTGACTGTACGTTTGCTGTTATATATTAGTTTGTCCTACTTACTACTGCCTCGCTTTGTTTGGTATGCCTCTGTTCTTTATCCACTATAACTCTTAGGTCCCTTTCGCTGCCTTTAACTTGCATTTTTTATCCTCCAGAAAGTACTGTAGGTCACTTCTGGGTTATTAGTTCTCATATGCAAGACAGTGCACTTGTCTGCATTGAACCTCAGTCCCAGTGATCTTGTTCACTTGACCCACTTGTTCAAATCGCTCTGGATTGTATTGACATTGTTATTATCTGTTCTGCTGACCCTTTTAGTATCATCTACATATTGTGCAAATCAGTTGTGGATTCCCTCACTCATATCCTTCACATATATTTGGAATAAGATTGGTCCCAAAACCAACCCACGGGGAACTCTGTTGGTTACCTCCCTTATGGTGGATTCATTATCATTTATTTTTACCCTCTGGCCTCTGTTAGACAGCCAGGGATGGATATTCAGCGGGATGCACAAGCATGGCATAGAGACTTGGGCCGTGCTTGCGTCCGACCTGACAGCTGCTATATTCAGTCACACAGCAAACCGGCGCTGTCTGACTGAATATCCGTCCATGTCGGTGCAGTGCTACGTGAAACTCTTCTGTCCCGACATGGACCTGGGCTGTAAATAGCCCACAGGGAATAGTGCTCCCCAGAACGGATCGTGCTGGAACCCCTGTGGGCTATATTCAGCCACAACATGCAAATGAGTCCATTGGGCATGCAAGGCACTGCAGGGCAATTTGCATGTCCCTTATTAGCTCACTTGCATTATTATTTATTTATTTTAAAATGTGATAACTGGGAAAGGCCCACTGAGTAAATGCTTGTTTCCAGGTGTGACGGGGGTCAGTGGAGGGTCATTCAATAAAGAGCAGTTGATTACAATCAAAGCACAGCATGCAAAAATATAGATTTCTTAGGCAGTAAAAATCAAAAATAAAGGCAAACAGTCAGAGCAATGTGTAGAAACATGCTAGGCAGTAACAAACATGGTTGCAGTAAACAATATGTGCTAGAGGGCAACACAATGGCATACCAACATAATGAAAAGCAGGCAGGGAGCCGTCCAGGTAGGTGAGTAATAGGATGTAGGTGGGGGAGTAGGGGAGGCTGTGAGGAAGGAATGAAGAAAGATTCACAAAGGGGGGCAGGAGTAGATCTTAGCAAGCGTCTAAAGGCATGGAGGAATGGGAATAGATGAATGGAAGAGGGGAGCTGGTTTCAGAGGGAGGGGAGATGGTAGGAGAAGGCAGCTTGCCCAGCACATGAGTGTGAGTAAGGAATGGCAAGGTTCCAGAGTCTCTGGTGCGTAGAGAGTAAGAGAAGGAGAGGGCGGGGGAGAGGAGTGAGGAAAGGTAAGAGGGTAGGGAGCCAAACCACTATTTGGTAATAAAGGAGGTGCAGTGGGACAGGTGACGTTGAGGTAGAGGGGGGATGGAAAAGAATGAATAAAGAGAGCAGTGGGGAGTTGGTGGCAAACTGACAGAAGGCATTGCAGTGGGTGTCCAGTCTGGCTAGGGAAAAAGTGGGAGTGGTGCCGTAGGCCACGTCCATGTAGTGGAACACTGGTAAGCTCATTTTAGTAACCAGCTCCCAGCAGACCTGGAGGGAGAGGCAGTCCTAGTTACGGTACAAGGCACTGAGCTTAGGGTGAAGTTTGGTATGGATGGCATCAATATGGGAAGAGAAACTGAGCTTGCTATCAAGCCAAACTCCAAGGTATTTGAAAGCAGGGACAGTGTCAATATGAGTGCCACCGGAAGTGGAGAAGACAGGGGAAGGCAAAAACCTTGCCAATTTCTGGCTGGTGCCAAAGGTCATGGACACAGTCTTCTTAGTGTTTACTCTGAACTTATTAGTCTGAAACCAACACAGCATGTTGTGGAGGTCATGCTGTAGAGGGACCTGTACGGCTGCAGTTGAGGGGTTCAAGGAATAGATGACTGTGTCATCTGTGTACATGCGGATGTGTGAAGTGACACATGCTGTGGGGAGGTCATTCAGAAACATAGAAAAAAGGATTGGGCCCAGGGTGGAGCCCTGTGGGACTCCTGCTAGGACTAGGGAGGGAGCAGAACACCACCCACCTGAATAGACTGTTGATGATCTGTAAGGTACGAACAGAACCAGGCTACAGTGGATGCAGACAGGCCTGCCATGTATAGCTTGTTCAGTAGGAGGGCGTGGGACACAGAGTCGAAAGCCTTGGCTAAATTAATGAAGATGGCCACAATGATGTGTCCCTGATCTATCCTGGTGAGGACAGTGTCAGTTACACTCAGCAGAGATGACATGGTGGGCTGGTTCTTCCTAAAACCAGACTGGAATGGAGAGAGAAGTTTAGAGGAGGTAAGGAAGTCAGCAATTCCAAAGCTTCTTCAGAATCAGAGCCCCCTCTTGGATGAACAGCCTACCCACCTCTCTTGTAACCGAAACTAGAATTGGCCCTTTCAAAACCCCACTTAGGGCCCACCTCCTGACCTCTAATACCTGTGACTGCCACTGAACCTTGCCCTCTCCCCATCTCCACCAACAGTGACCACTGGCTGGATTTCCCCCACCCACCCCACCCCACCCACCCATTCTTTTGAGCCTAACCTGAGTCTGTCAGGCATTGATTTCTTTTCTAAGTTTAATCCTGTATTGCTAAGATATGTACTAAGTAACCCTAGTACATATCTTTGCAAAGATAAGTACTAAGTAACCCTAGTATCTGACTGTTAGCCTTCACTGTTCCTTTGTAACAAAGCTGAACTGTGTCCCTGTTTATTTCGTATGCAGTGTTTATCGGTACTTAATTTCTGTGACGTGGAACCTTTGTAAAGGAGTCTTTGACTCAAAGGTATTTTCCGAATCCTCAATAAATAAAATAAATAAAGCAAGCCTAGAGTAGACAATGGATTCTTGGAGTTTAGCAAGTGAAGGCAAGAGTGATATTGGCTTGTAGTTGCGGGGAAGGGGGTGCAGAGGTAGAACCTTAGCAAATTTCCAAGCCTGAGGAACAGTTCCAAGGGAAAAGCAGTGTCAGTGGCTTAGCAGGTAGCATACTCGCCTCTGAGGCTGGGAGATCAGAAGGCTGTGGGTCCTATCTCCACATCAGGCACTTGAGTTAATATCCCAATACTGACACTGCAGTGCAGCATGAGGGGGGGTGCTGCCCTCCTGAGGTGCTGTCTTTCAGATGGGATGTTAAACCGAGGTCCCATCTGCCTGTTCAGGTGGATGTTAAAGATCCCATGGCACTTCTTGAAAAGAATAGGGGAGTTTTTATTGAATAGAAACATAGTCAAAAACATGCAATTAAGTCATACATCAACAAAAATTGTGGAAGTAATTACAAAAGAAGAGAAAAAAAAACAGAAACCTGAAATAAAAATTTAGTGAAAAAAGAAGAAGAAACTATTTAAACTTAACAACTCTGTGCACTTACCCGGTCAACAAAAACTAAATAAAAAATAAAAGGATAGGTTCAGAAGGTGAGAGGGAGGGCAATGGCTGGAGCAGAGATGCATAGGATTTGGGGGTCCAGACCATCAGGACTGATCTTGGAGGGGTTTATTTATTTAAAAGTTGATAACCAGGAAAAGCACCATGAGCTGAGGCTCGTTTCCAGGTGCAACCTGGGGAAGGGGAAACAAATGGGAGAAAAGACACAAAGGCAGCATGAAAACACATAGAAAAGAGAACAAGTCAAGGGTTGGGGTTACAAGACCCCTTTACAGTAAAAAACACAACACTGCGACATGAAACAGTACAGTCAGGAATCATATGCTCTGGGGGGTAGGTTATACAAGCCCCCAAAAACCAGTTCCAGTAGCAACAACCAATGTAGCAGCTCAAACTGAGTAGCACGTAGTTAAGGCGCTAAAGGTTGAGGGCATGGGGAGCAAGGCTGATAAGGAAGATGTCTTAGGAGCCTCTTGAGAGTAAAGAGGGAGACACAAGAGCAGAGCTCAGAGGGTAGTTTGTTCCAGAGGAAAGTGGAAAGAAAAAGGGTTAGGTAAGCTTCCTGGGGGGAAACAGAGGGAAGTGGAAGCCTTTGGATGGTTGGGGTGGGGGTGAAAGGGTTGTGTCTGGAGGAGGGTGACAGGGTGACGCACAGATAGTGAAGGATTTGTTAAAAAGAGCTGCAAAGGGGGGGGGGTTTGGAGACTAGTGAGTCATTCACCAGAAGGCCGGGTGGGCGGACTGGACTGGGGGATTGAATAGGGAGTGGATAACCTTCCAGAATTGGAATACGTGGTGTGCTGCAGCCCGTCAGCTCCCATCCTGTGTGTGCCTGACAACTTCTCTGGTGTAATGTTATGCAGTGGGTATGGATAAGGGGCAGACTAGATGGGCCTGGCGGTCATTATCTGTTGTCAAATTCCATGTTTCTATAACGTGGCGCCCCTTAAACAGCCATTTCATGTAATGTTTCATATCCCTGGTGTACAGTGGCACCCCCTCCCCCCCCGAACACTCTTGCCATGTAAGTTTTCACATCCCTGGTGTCAAGTGGCACCCCCCACCCGAACATCCGTTCCATGTAATGTTTCATATCCCTGATAAATAGTGGCGCCCTGAACACCCGTTCCATGTAATGTTTCATATCCATGGTGTATAGAGGCATCCCCTCAACCCCCCAGAACACCCGTGCCATGTAAGTTCTCATATCCCTGGTGTTGTGGCACCTCCCACCCTCCCTAACACCCGTGCCATGTGAGTGGTCATATCCCTGGTGTCAAGTGGCACCCTCCAAACACCTGTGCCATGTAAGTTTTCATATTTGTAGTGTTTCGTGGCAACCCCCGAACACCAGTTCCATATAAGGTTTCATATCCCTGGTGTTGAGTGGCATGCCTCACCCTCCCGAGCACCTGTGTACAGTGATACAAAACGCCCTGGTGTCCAGCGGTTCTGCCCACCCTTGCAGTGCCCACTGATATGTGTAAAGGTATGCATTGGCGGTTCAGCGTCCCCTACCAAACACTGACCATTGTGGACTCTTAAGACTGTGAGGATTATTGGGGGGCTAGAAGTGACAGAGATTATCCTGTGTAAATATCTTCAACAATTTTTAAGGAGCACCTTTCCTTTCCTTTTACAAATTGCCCCCGTAACCACCAGGGAACACTTACCTTCCCTGTAGTTGCAGGCTGCCAAAGTAAAAATGTTATATCCAATGGATTTTGGGATAGAAGGGATCATATGTAGGCTTCATGGACATGAGTGCCCGATTCCTTCCACTTCCCTATATTGAGCTCCACTTGTGGGCCTACACGTTTTATGACATAATGGTCTGGAGAGCGTGGGGTACACACTCCATAGACTTATAAAAGGGTGTTTTTTTAACTGCTGTTTTTTAGATTTTAGATGGCTGATTTGAACAAATCAAGCCCACCACTGAACTAACAAGGGCCTTGCCTTGTTACCTTCACACTCGTTACACTATTAAAGAACAAAACGTTTGAACACGGGGGTGGAGCTCAGTAAAGGGGAGTGGAAGAGATCAAGCTCTGAGCTCCACAGAACCTTAATACAGTCCCTTCCCACTCCAGATCCACTGGATATAATGTTTTTATTTTGACAGCCTGCAACTTCCGAGGAGGTAAGTGCCCTTGTGGGATTCTTTTGTGAGCACTGGAAAAGGCGTTCTTTAAATGTCTTGAATGAGTCATATCGCTTAAAGACTTGCTGACTTTGTACAGCTCATGGAGTATTAAGCAATAAGGCACGACAAGGTATGTGTTATAGTGTAATAACATCACTCCTGGGGTGGGTTGAAGCATAAGGTGAAGCCGAGTGCTTCCACTACCCCAGGAGTCATGCTATTACACAATAACACACACCTTGGAGTGCCTTATTGCAATTATGCAATGGCGCGATGTTATACAAAATAAAAAAGTATTTAAAAAAGGTTTTAGTAGATTTTTAGTGTGGCAATATGTCTCTGTTTCTCAAGAGTAGCTCCAAACAATCTTCCAACAAATCAGTACATATACAATAAAGGATGGGGACGTGTTCTTTTTTTGTTATTTTCATTTTTATTTGTTTTTACTTACATATCTTTCATTACATTCGATTGTGCAATACAGTAAGTAAAGGAATCAAAGCAGCGTACGTACTTACAGACATTGTGCAAACACATTGAGGATGATTCCCTTAGAAGATTATTCTTAAAGAGTCTCCAGACCCACCGGGAATCCATATTGTACTAGGCCCTAGTAGTTCTCCTTGATTTAAAAAACAATATCCTTAACTTCGTTGTGCTTACAATTCAGGCTCTTTTTATCTGGAGAGGTACCCAAGAACGCCCTGATGTGATTTCCTTTAACATTTACTATTCAAGGATCCCCAGCTAGGAGATAAGGGGAGAGACATCCCAGAGCCGCACACACACGCAGCGTTGAGTACCATCAAGATACTATCAGGGAGGGGAGGAGGGAAGGACCCAAGGAGGAAGACAGGTGGGCTATGGAACAAAAGTACCATCTCTTAGCATATAGTATAGGAGCCATCTGTTCCATCTGGCTCTAAATTCCTCTTCCCCTCTATCATTCAATCTGTATGTTATCTTTTCCATTTGATAAATCTGCCTAGTTATAGTCCACCAGTCTTTTATTGTAGGAGCTTTAGGAGTGAGCCACCTTTTAGTGATAGCCTTCTTCTCCGCTACTAGGAGAATGGCCAACAGATACCGGACACCCCGGTCTCTTAGTTTTCCGGGGAACATTGATAGGATAAATATCTGTGGAGTCAGCTGTGTAGGTTCACTGAATATTTCCTGGAGCTCCCGTTGCATGTTGTGGATGAAAATGCGCAGTCTAGGGCATGAATATACCACATGCATGAGGTGGGCTTTAGTTTCCCCACATGATCTCCAGCATGCAGCCGTGCCACCCGGTGTGTAGTGACTAGTAACCTCAGGGGTATAGAAATATCTAACTAAAAATTTCCATGCATATTCTCGCCATTGATGTGAGGAAGATGTATGTGAAACCTGCCAACAGGCCCATTCCCATTGCTTAATTTCTATGGGGGGAACCTAGTTCTCGCTGCCATCTCTCCCGGGTGTCTGCCAGGGTTCGTATAGTGGTTGACATCAAGGCTCGATAGAGAGTAGATATCAGATGCCTCTGTCCAGAGGAGGCAATCAGTTGTTGCAAACTAACTATCAAAGAGGGCAGACTTTCTATGTTACGAACTATGGGAGGTAAAGCATCGTAGTAATGCCGTAATTGTAAATATCTGTAATAGTGTGAGTTAGGGAGTCCAAAATTTTCCCTGTATATCCTGAAAAGTAAGAAACATTCCTTTGTTTGTAAACTGAGATAGATAGGTTAGGCCGTACTTGGTCCATTGTTGATACACATGATCTAATATTCGAGGTTGGAAGTTTGGGAGTGCTGCTATTGGGCAAATTAATGGTATAAAGGAGGAAATAGAAAGCTGTCTCCTAACCTGGTACCAGGCCAGCACTCTGTTATATAGTTCTGCTGGCATAGTACAGTTCTGCTCCGTAGGCGCAGTTGCACTGTATAATGATGTATAGTAGTTCTGATCTGGGGAGTTTGCTTTCTCTAGGTCCATCCAGTGCATATCACTTATCTGGATCTGTCTGGCCATTACATGCATAAGTTGCACTGCTTGATAGTACCTGAATAAATCAGGGAGTGCTAGACCTTCCAACGCTTTTGGCTTACTAAGGAGTTTCAGCTTAACCCTTGGCTTACAGCCAGCCCAAATAAAATTTGATATTGCCCTTTCCCATTCCAGAAATTGAGATCTAGGTAAGGAGATCGGTATATTATTAAAGAGGTATAGGGCCCTAGGCAGGGTCACCATTCGAATAAGTTCTATCTTCCTGGATAGACCCAGCGGGAGTGTCCTCCAGCGGGCCAGATCCTCCCTCAACTGCTACGTGAGCGGGGCATAGTTCTGCTTATAAGCGTCTCCCAGGTCCCTGGTTAAGTTAACCCCTAGATATTTTATTTTCCTTAGATCCCATTTACATGGGAATTGCCTCTGTACAACCAAGTCTGGTGTGTAATGAAAGGTTAAAATCTCGGTTTTCGAGATATTGACTTTATAACCGGAGAGTTGCCCGCATTGTTCTAACAGCTCGCTAAGCTTCGGGAGTGAGCTCTCTGGGTTTCGCATGTATAAGAGGACATCATCCGCACAGAGTGCAATACGGTGTTCTCCCTCCATTTCAGTCCTCTGTAGGTCACGGGACTGCCTGATTAATTGTGCCAAGGGTTCTATAAATAATGCAAACATGAGGAGCGAAAGGGGGCATCCCTGTCTGGTACCTCTATTTAGTTGGAAGGGTTTTGAATGGTGTCCAGAAACCCGGACCCAGGCCTTCGGGGAGGAATAAATGTTTGTAATAACTTGAACTAATGACTGAGGGAGACCCATGGATTCCATGACCAAGTATAAAAAGGGCCAAAGGACTCTGTCAAAAGCCTTTTCAGCATCAAGGCTTACTAGGGCTGCAGGGTAATCCGAGGTGTGCATTTTGCGTATTATATGGTAGGTTCTCTTTATGTTATCGGTAGTGGTTCGTCCTCCTACAAATCCGGTTTGGTCTCTATGTATTATTTGTGGGAGTATTGCTTCTAATCTACGGGCTATTATGCCCATAAATATTTTATAGTGTGAGTTTAGAACAGAAATTGGGAGGTACGATTCACAAAGTTGGGGATTTTGGCCCGGCTTAGGAATAACAGAAATTGTGGCATAGGCCCAGGTAGGTGGAGAAACGCTTCCCTCCAGAACAGTATTACAGGTACTCAAGAGTGGTGGTAATAACAGATCTCTTGCAGCTTTATAAAATTCTGCCCCATATCCGTCTGGTCCTGGGGCTTTCATTGTTTTGGCACGTGCTATGGCATTCGATAGCTCTTGCGCTGTGATAGGGGTCAACAGCTGTTCCCCCTGATCAGGGGAGATCTCCGGAAGGGACAGAGATTGCAGGAATTCTCTTATCTTTTCTGGGGCTGCTGGGCACTCTGGAGTATAAAGGTTTGTGTAATATGTTGTAAACGCCTCAACTATATCATTAAGCTTATTCTGAGGCCTACCATTTATGGGGTGGCGAATAGTGGTAACTACAGCAGACTTCCTCTGCTTTCTTATCTGATAGGCTAGTAGTCTATTAGCTCTGGGTCCCACTTCGTAGTGTAACCCCCCTGCAAATGGGGGTTCCCAAAAGACTTCCAGGAGCTTGCTTGAATGCTCCAAGCCTGAATGGTGTTTGGCGTTTAAGCCATTTATCAGTGAGTGTTTTTAGAACCTCTGGTACTGTCTCTTTAAGAGCTGTCTGCTTGCAGACATAATTAGTTTGTATGGGGGACTGTGTGTTTCTTTGATTGAGTACCACTCGAGCTGCTGCCAATTCACTCCATTTTTGTAGTCACTAGGAGTGCAAAGGGAACCTATCTGAAAGATGTAACTGTTTGCCAGAAACCATTTAGAGTAATAATGAAATTACAGTTTGTCTAACCTGCTTTCTTTGCAGTCAGAACTGTGTCTGCCTAGTTCCCCATTCTGGTTTTGAACTGCTGAACTGGACCAATCAGTGCGGGTAAGCTAGCTCTAAAATGGTGCCTTGGACGAATCAGAACTTGGACTCATAATCTGAGCCAGCCACAAGAGGATTGTATGGGCAGTGACTCTGGGAGATGTAGTTTAGACTTGGCGCCTTTTGGACCAACAGGAGCAGTCTATTGTGAGTGACAGCCAATCCAGTCAAGAACTGGGAGGAACTCAAAGGAAGTGCCGGTTTGTCTGTTGGAGTTTCAGTTTAGATCTAGCAGTGAAGGGAAAGAAACCTGTGCTCCTTCAGTGCACAGTTTCAGTCAAAACATGTGTAAGGCCCAGAGTTCCGGTCTGCAGCTTGTGTAACTGCTTGTTAGGACTGAATCCGTCCTGTGAAGAGAATCAAAGGATCTCTGAAGAGTAGAAACCAGGCTCACCCTGTAGAAGACTGGAGAAATTGTTGAATTGCACTCGGTCTGTCAGGAACTGAATCTGCTGTGTGTTCTCCGGGTATTGTGCAGTAATTGCAATCGGGATAGAGAAGCAGCCTGCCTGGTATAGTACTTTCTTTTTACCATATAAATGTGTAAGAGTCTCGTGGAGCTCAAGAGTAGCCCTGCTGACTTTGAAGGACCCTATCTTGTTTGGAGGTCGTGAGTACTAATTCAGGGTCGCTCCCTGTTGAATTGCCACATTAAATCCAAATGGAATCACTGTACTGCTGACTGTTTAAACTAATTTTTCTTTTCACTGTGTGAAAGGGCCCCTACCAGCTGCCACGGTTTGGACTAGCCACTAGGGCTTGGGTACCCAGGGACAGTAACTGGTAGGGATAGGCCTGTGCACAGAGCCATAGGTAGATAGTAAAGTGATAAGCTAATTAACCTGATTTCCCCCTGTCCTTGTTATATCCCCCTAAATAAATCAGAGCTGCTTGTTTCAGCAAAGTTATACTTCCTGAGGTATTTATCTATGTTAAAGTACTGTACTGTGATTGTTGCACTGTATCTTATTTCACAGGAGGTCCCAGTGCGGAACTAGTCCTGGGGTAAGTGTATACTGTGAAGGTAATTCTGATATATTGTGGGCCACTAGTGGGAAGAAAGGGGTTGCAGTGTCCCAGAGGGCTGTGACCAAGTAAGTTTAACTATTGCAAACCCTGACCTCTGGGTGGAGGCACCCGCCATTGGATCCAGGCCCCTCAACCTGTTAGTGGCAAATCAGGCAGGGGTAGTAGCCCCTGGGATAGCGCCATCTAGGGGTTACAGTAGTATCTCTGACGGAGATAGGTTAAAGAAATCTCTGTCTGTTGCTGTGCGAGTCTATCTAGGTCCTGTTTAACCTGTTTTAATTGTGGCAGTACCGAATTGTCACCCTGTTTGTATGCTGTTTGCAGGAAATGTAAGGTCTCTTCCAAACTAGTTTTGTACTGTTTACGAGTCCTAGTGAGCTGGGATATATGTTTAATAAGGTGACCTCTCAGTACTGTTTTTATGGTATCCCAAGGGATACTTGGTGGAGTGTCCAAGTTGTTGTTGTCATTAATTATTTCAGGTACCTTATCGGCTAAGAATTTGTTAAATTGTTTAGATTTTAAGTATATGGGGTTTAGTCTCCACATGGTGGTCTTTCTCTGTAACCCAAGCCTCCAGGTACTACTAATTTGAGCATGGTCTGACAGGGCAATGTCCGAGATTTGAGAGTCCATCAGCCGATCTAAGTTTTCTATCTGAGTATAACATGAATCGATTCTGGAGTATGTGTGATGTGCAGCAGAGTAGTGGGTATAGTTTCTTGTATAGGGGTGCATATATCGCCAAGTGTCAGCCAGACCCACTTCAGCTATAAATCTGTTCAGGAACCTTTGTTGTGGAGTCTTCCTAGGGGTATTTCGATTAGAGGAATCCCTCTCAGAGTTAGGGAGTATGTTAAAATCTCCAGCCAACATCAGTATACCCCTAGTAAACTGCACCACTCTGTCTAACAGGTATCGAACATCGGTGGCCAAGGTATCAGGTGGTAAATAAACATTGGCCAGGGTAACCTCTGCCTCCCACAGCAGCCCACGGAGCAACACCATCCTCCCATACGGGTCAATCCATTGTGACTGCAAGCGCCAGGCAACATGGTGTGGTATTAATGTAACCACCCCTCCTCCTCCCACCCCTAAAAGTCGAAGCATATACCTCTGCCTTGGCGATCCGCCCCAGTTTAGCATGCTCCTGAGCACTTAAATGAGTCTTCTGCAGGCAAATAATGTCAGCTTTAGATTTCTTAACCTGCGTGATGACTCTGGCACGCTTGACCGGGGTGGAGAGCCCATTGACATTCCAGGAGATTAATTTCATGGGGGGCTCCTCCATATTAAAGCTTGCAGTAATAGAGAGCCTGTGAGAGGTGTTTTGCGCGGCCTTCAGGTGCCCAGTCGGGGACGATGTTCAATTATACACAATCGTAGAGTTACTGTATTATCCATATTATAAAAATGTTGTCGTGTAAACATAAAACAGTTACCAGATATTAACTGGTTGCTTTGAAAGTGGCAACTGTCTTCTGTACTACGTAAAATCGATATAACATGTAACAGAACCACAATGCATCGAAATGAAACAGGGGCTTTAGGAAGGAGTGAAGCCAACCGGGCTACAATCGTCATAACAGTAAATTGTTTAACTCAACTTTTAAACTTGAGCTTCCAAAGATGAGAACTACCAAGCTCTCAATAGTGAGACTATTTCACTATGTTAGGGGAACTCGAAGAGATCCCTAGGCACTTCCAATGCCTAAATGAGGGGTAAGGGTATGGGGTATTGATGAGCCACACTCCTACCTGCCAACTTCCTGCTTGGGTGGGGTGTTACTTGGAGAGAGAAACAGGTATATCTTTAAGTCTAACCTGAAGGGAGGAAGAGGAAAAAAAAAAGGGGGTGGGGGGACCACTATCTTCACTCTTCACAGCATCTGGGAGGTGTGGGTGAACCTTAATTATTAGTTCCTTATGCCTCTAAGGTCCCATCAGTTTAAACTATCTGCTTGTATGTGTACTTTTGTTTATTACCATAATTGAACAGTATGTAAGCCTATTGCATTCACGGGGTTAATTGTTCCATTTCTCTCTGGGGCATGGCTAAGAGGCATTTCAATGCCAAATTTAATTGGGTGGGAGTGCAAAGGCAGGAGATAACCCAGTAGCCGGCTACCTAAACAGGAGCTCATCAGCCCATAATGCTACCACCTACCTCTGCCTGCCAGTGTGTCCTTGCGTGGCAGGCCGTTGTTGCATTCAAATTGAGAAAAGGCAAAAACGGTAGCAGGTCCATATATAGGCAGTAATGAAAACAAAATAAATTAAAGAACGATAGGAACATTAGACCAGGCAACAGTACTGCATTTACATCAAACTAGTGTTAAAATTAACTTAACTGTTGTTATAGAAATGGATAGGGAAGGGGGAGACAGCTTCAGTCCAAAATAACCAGGTGGTTAAGTCAAGATGTCCCATCTGCCCCTCTTCAACGGTCGGAGTTTGTTCATCGGGGCTGGCATTTTAAATGTCCAGTTTGAGTCCCACGATATTCGTTAGCAAACTCGTTATCAGGCAGTCAGCTCAGGTGTTTCTTTGTGCTTGATCCCGTAGAGAGTCAACTATCTTCCGAATCGCCTCCATGCCCTGTCGCCTCCTACCTTCTTTCCGGCCAGACTGCCAGGCTTGCTGGGCTAATTTTGCTGGCAGGGTTCCTTTGGTGGGCTTGCCTGGAGGTACCGGAATCTCCACTTTATGTTTCCGAAGGTCTTCAAGTGCCTCTCCAGCAGAGTTGTATGTGAGCTGTCCCTCTGGGTGATATACTACCAGTCTAGCTGGATATGGTGTTCGGAAACGCAGGCCTTGCTTTTTCAGTTCCTTTAGAATTGGAGCATATGCCCTTCGTCTGGCCATGATTTCGAGGGTAATCATTTGCGAAGCTACTGCTGCCTTTATAGCTCCATGGCCCGCTTTCCATGCAGTGTGAGTATTAATTCTTTCTCCTAGAAGCGAAGGAAGCGAACCAGAATAGCGTGGTCTGCCTCGGGAGGGCCTAGGGCCTAGCGTATCATGTACCCTCTCCCGAACTCTAGGGTATTTTCCTCCGGTGTTTCCAGCGTTTGCTTCAGTAGGCGGCGAATAAATTGGTGTGGATCAGCCCCCTCTTCCTCTTCTGGGATACCCGATATCCGTATGTTGTTTCGTCTATTGCGGCTTTCTGCGTCTTCTGCCCTCTCCTGCAGCGTCTGCATCCACTGGTTCAGTTGCGCTACTGCCTGCTCTGTTCTGTCGATTCTGGTATCCGATTCAGTGCAGTGGTGCTCCAGATGCTCCTGTCGTTTTCCAACATTCCAGTGTCAGTTCTTAATGCAGCAGTAGTGGTCCGGAATTCGTTTCGGAAGTCTCTGAGCTCTGCCAGGACGAGGGTCATTTGCCTTTGTAGCGTAGCTATGGGGGGCTGTCCAGAAGCGCCACTACTGTGCCACGAGGTCGACGAGGCCTGCGAGGCTTCACTGCCAGAGTCCGATAATCCGCCTTCAACGTTTTCTCTCCTCGCTTTGACATATTATCGCCTCCTTAATGTGTATCTGCTAAGCTTTCCCTGTAATTGCTGTGCAATCGGAGGTTTTTGCAGGGTTCGGAGAGAGCCTAACGGTTCAAGCTGGCATCGGGAGCGTGACGTCACCGGAAGTCCCATGGGGATGTGCTTAACGAGATTTAACTGATTACGGAGGTGGGATGCTACATAAACCCCGAGGGTGAACCCCTTGGGGGTTTATGTAGCATCCCACACCTCGGGCAATCATTAAATCCTTGTTAAGAACACGTCCCCATCCTTTATTATTTATAATTGCTGGTTAGCAATTTTTTTATTTTGATTTATTTTGAGGATGTAGCTTACCTGCGTTTGCCACTTCCTGTTCTGAGTGACCGCCAAACAGGCGAGCGAACTACAGAGCGAGAGTTGGAAAAGTTGTGCGCTACATTTTCCAAATGGAAGGATTAACAGCATACATGCTTTTACTCCTAATATGCGTGTTTTTTTGTTTTTGTTTTTTAAAAAAGACAATGCGTGGAGAACTCGTTCTGGCAGCTGCTCGCTAAGCTATTGAGGAGCCACCATGTTTGAAAAACAGTTTAGCCCGCCCATAGGATGTGAATAGCCAATGAGGGAGTGGTTATGTCTGAGTGACTTGGTTCGTGTTTGCGGGTTATAACGGCAAATATAACTCGGTCAGCCCATTCAAAAAATTGCTGTCCAGTTATTATAGTGATGTTATTTCAGAAATAAGGCATGACCAGGGGTTATGTTAATGGTCTGTTAATCATCCTCTAGGGGTGTACTTTAGGACAAGGCATAGCCAAGTACCACATGCCCCTAGAGGGTGATTAACTGACCAATAACATAACCCCTGGGAGTGCCTTATTGCTATTATAATAAAATGCTTTTAAACAGTGTTAAGCCTTGTTCAGCATACGGTTAAGCTGTACATGTATGTTAATAAAAGATTAACATAAGGCTGTTTAGAGCCAGTCAGAAAGCTCCATTTCTCAGACCCTTTTTATAATGTGTAATAACATCACTGTCTCAGACACACACTGACCAATCAGAGCCCTGGAAATTTTCTTGCCATTGTATAATACTGATTACCGCTTTTCTTTTTATCTTAGTGGAGGAAGAATTATTACACTGGAAGGGCAGCAGTTTGAACTGGTTCAGCAAGCCTCCATGATTGTCCGGACTCTTGGAAAAGAAGAAACGGTATGTTTGTGGAGCCAGAGGTCTGTGCATTAAAAATAAGTGCTGTTCCCCACCTTGCTTGTGTCAAATGTTGTGTCTTTTTTTTCCAGAGCTGTGTGATTCAGAGTCAGACCCAAATCACCTGTCCCTCTCCTGCAGCCTATAGCATCACGGAGGAGAACATGCCAGCAGTGGTGGAATTCTATATCAATGGTGTCCTTTATGTGGCTGATACCAGCTTCGACCATGAACCTGTTGTGTATCTCAGGGATGCCCACACCTACAGAAGGTTCGGACTGGAATACCACCACGATCCGCAGTTCTTCACAGCCAAGAAAGAGAAGTGGATCAAGCACCATCGAGGGGGAACCTCTGGCCCTGGTCATACATGTAAGTTATTAGTGTGAGTACCATCTGATTAGTTTTAGTTATAAAATAGGTTGGGAGAATCCTTCACTGTGATTGGTGGGAACTGATCACATGACCATGGTATCTTCTTTGAGGATCTGTCTTTCATTGGGCCACACCTATGGAACTGTAGGGCCACATGGAAACTTTGCAAGCAGTCAGCCAGGGATCACCTACGACGATGTCAGACATCGGCTGATACATAAACGTGAGTGGCCCCTCCTCTCCTCTTCTCAGTTCCTTTTCTACCGTTGACCATACTCTTTGGACATCTGAAGAAAATGCTGCTGCAATAGCCGCTGTTTTATTTCTTTTATCAGCAAAAGTAATAACTTCTGCTGTGATTTTCGTTGCCCTGTATGTCGTTAAAGGATTTGTCAAAATTGTCCTGGTATTGTGCCTGTGGTGAGAAGTTCTACACCAGCGACTCCCATGACGTCTGTATCTGCTGCCTAGGTCCGAACCACATGAAAGTCTGCAGAATGTGTTGGGCGTTTAATTCCACAATCAAGCAACGCCATAAGGAGACCTTAGAAAATGACCACCTTAAACAGAAGGTGGCTAGTATGGAGAAGGAGCTTCAGCAGAAGTGCAGCGCCGCATCACTGGCCCCATCTACTGAATCCAGGTCTTCTGAATCCCAGGACAAGGTGTCAATGAGTCCCAAATATTGGGACAAAGAGAAGGAGAGGACCTCCCCGGTGCATTGCGGGTTACTCCTCCACACAGCAGTATGTCCCCCTCTGCGCCATTGTCCACTCCGAGGGCACTGCTGACCGTCGACACAACACCTAGGTCAGAGCTTGGCACACGCACTACCAGGCCTGGTACGATTGGTACTTTGCAGTCGATGTCGGGGACTCAGCCTCACCCTTCGACTCCGCCAGTGGCACCCGTCAGCCATACGGGCACTGATGCTTAGGCAATCCTATCCTCCTTTCTGGATACGATTCGCTGCCTACTACCTAACCTCCCTGTTCCAGTGGGTCCATTGATGGGGCCTACTACTAATCCCCCCCCCCCGACACCCCAGGCTACACCCTCGCCACAGCCACGTCCTAGAGCACTGCCGAGATCGCCGGAAGTATGATTAAACTAATGCAGTCAACTTTTAGTGTTGAACCGCCCCAGAGAGAATGGAATTTATACAAATGATGGAACTCTCATTGGCGCCTGCCACTTTCAAACCGCTGCTTCTAGTAACTGCTGCAACCATACTCAGTGATCCACTTGATGAAACAAGATTACTGTGGTGAGTCATTTTTTCTTCTCTGCAAACAACATAGCCATAGACATCGTGGTGCACGCAAGAAAGGCGACCAGCAGGCACTTTTCATTTCATCTAACTGCCTGCAGTTTCACTTGCTTTTTGCTAGAAAGAGCCCATCTAAGGGTGGTAAATTGGAGCCAGTGTCTTATAATTCCCTTGTATAGATGCTGAACTGAACGTGTTCCCATTGCTGCAGTTTATTAACGTTTTTGGTAAGCACACATGTTGGGTGCGTAAATGATAATGATCTTCCCGGACATAAAGTCTCCACCACTTATTCACACTAGTGGGACTACGATGGAGGTGCTAGGACCGAGCGGGAGCCAGAAATCTTCAGGAGGGCCGGCGCCAGGGTAGGACCATGCATGTGTGGCGCTGCGATACTGGCTCGCGCCGTATAGGCTATTTTGGGCGTCGTCCTCCAACCCCTCAGTTCCTTTTTTCCCCGCCGTCGAGTGTACCTCAGTGACGACGTCAGTCACCCGCTGGGTGTCAAATATTTACGCCTGTACGACAAGAGCATAGTCGTTCAGTATTTGATTAGTTTTTAGTATATTTATTTATTTAGTTTGAAAAAAAAAGTTTATTCTTTTTCAACGAAGAACAGAAGAAGTCTTCTTCAGCCTGTCTTCGATGGAATCGACCATGAACTGGGCCGGTGACGGCAGGGAGACTTTGCTTGAAAGATGTTTTAGCAGCAGGGCTGAGTTTGGTCTACCAACCTCTTGGGGGGGGGCCTGACCATGAGTGGTCCGGTGCTCAAGAGGAAGGGCGGTCCTCTTAAAAGCACAAAAGAAGCAGGTCTGTTCCTGATCGAGGTCGGGGACCCGACACTGCTCGGCGTCAAGCTCTTCTTCATCCCGCCAGTTGAATAAGAAGCGGTAGCACTCGAGGTCACCCTCTGGTATGTCTGCATGGAGATCGTCGGTAGCAGGGGACAAGAGGCCGACCCTGGCTCTATTGGGGTTACCTGCGGCCTCAGTTCCTGGCAGCCATGATCCTCAATTCCGGAGTACTTTCCCATCTCCTGGAGGGGTTCTCCGGTGAGCAGGTTCATCATTGGGCCGCTGTTATGGAGTAGTGGGTCTGGCAGTTGTCCCAACTTCCCGTGCCTGCAGAGCCGGCCCCGGGGCCCTCGGGCCTGGGGCTATGGACCTACGAGCTGGGCAGTTGGGTCAAACTAGTCGCGCGACACCTTCGGTGCCATCGATGCTGCGCCCTCGTGCTTTTCCCCCCTCACATGGCTATGGCGCAGGGGCCAGCACAGGTACTCCTTCTCATATTTTCAGGTCTCCAGCCTTGGGTGCACAAGTGTTGGTGTCTCCAGGCACTCGTCCAGCGCTGGTTGCGGCGCCATCCTCAGCTCCAGCCTTGATGGTGCCACTTTGGATGCCAGCGTTTCAGCTCCGATTCAGCGAGCGCCTCCCCCTGCACTTTTTCCTCCATTTCCTTTCTATACTATCCCTTCTGGGCTAGTAGGAGATAATATTAATCAGATTCTGATCTACGATTAGGGGATGATTTGGATGAGGATTCATCCTTTGGAGTAGAAAGTAAGCCTTCTACTTCAGCAGAGTCCTTGGTTCTTTCAAGTTTCTTCTGAAGAATATGAATTCCACCCTTTCTCTCTAGACTTTTGAGGTGGATCCTGGGAAGCTGTTGCGCCTTCAATATCTACATGTTCCTGAAATCCCTGTGGAATTTACACCTCCAGTGCAGCCCTCTTTCGAGACTCTTTCACAGATGGTGTGGGACAGTCCGGCGCTCATTCCTTCTGTGGCTAAGTCCATTGACAGGAAATACTCTCCCCCTAAGGATAGGCCAGTCCTTGCCTCTCAAGCCTTTGTGAATGCCATAGTGGTCTTGGCAGAGAATGACAAAGCCGTTCTTCCTCAGGAATCTACTGCTTGTCCAGTAAATAAAGAATCCCATAAGACTGACACTCGGGGGAAGCAAGTGTTCACTGTTGCTACCCTAGGAATGCGTATTGCTAGCTACCAGGGCTATTTCTCTCAGTATGAGTATCCCATCTGGCATTTGCTGAAAGCCACTGTGGAGCCTGTTCTGGAGTTGGACATTAGTTCAGAGCTTCTTCAGACCATTACTAGAGGCATTGAGTCCAACAATCAGCAACTTAAGGCTGCTTTGAATGCCTTTGACACTGCTTCTAGAGCAGCAGCGGCTGGGATATGCACCCAGCGTCACTCATAGGTAAGGACTTCCGGGTTCACAAATGATGTTCAGCAGAGATTCATGAACTTTCCATTTGATGGAGTTTATCTGTTTGGCCCACAGGTGGAGCAGGCACTGGAGGCCACTCAGAAAACTTGGACTGCTATTAAGATGTCCCGACCAACCCCTGCTGCCCCTCAGCGAGGCAGAAACTGCTGGCAGTTTCATAACCATCAGTCCTTTCGTGGTAAAGGCCGAGGGGCCTTTAACAAGAACCAAGCCCTCAGCTGCAAAAGAAAATGCAGCAGAAGGCACAGGGCCCGAAGGCGCCTAGTGCCACCCTCTGAAGACCCGGCCCAAGTCCCACCTCACCTGCTTGAGGGGGACTCTTCTTCGGCAGTAGGGGGGTTTCTGACTCAGTTTTACAACCAGTGGAAGTTAGTCACAATGGACAAATGGGTCCTGAGTATAATTCGAGAGGGTTACTCTCTAAATTTTTCAGGTACCCCTCCGGATCATCCACCCAAACGACAGTCCAGACTGTCTATCGCTCAGTCAGACCTCCTTGCTTCTGAGATTCAGGACCTTCTGAACAACAGGGCAGTTGAAGTGGTACCGCAAGTAGAATGGGATACAGGTTTCTACTCCCACAACTTCCTAGTTCCCAAGAAAATGGGCAGCACACGCCCTGTTCTAGACCTAAGGAAGTTAAACCTCTTCAAGGAGAAATTCAAGATGATATCGCTAGTTACGCTCCTACCTCTGATTCATCAAAACGATTGGCTGTCTTCCCAGGACATACAGAATGCCTACCAACATGACCCAGTGCGCTCAAGCCACCACAAGTACCTACGCTTTGTGGCACTGGGTCAGCACTACCAATTCAGAGTCCTGCCCTTTGGGCTGCCTTCGGCACCTCGAGTCTTTACAGAGTGTTTTGTAGTACTTGCAGCGCATCTCAGGAAAATCGGAGTTCATGTGTTCCCGTACCTGGATGATTGGCTCCTAGTGAGTTCCTCCAGACAATGGACGCAGGAAGTGGTGACCACGGCTTCCAAGTTCTTCACATCCATGGGAGTTCTGCTGAACCTGGGAAAATCGCAGCTTCAGCTTTCTCAACAACTCCTCTGCATAGGAGCTCTCCTGGATACCTCCAGGGCAAGAGCCCGCCTCCCAGAAGACAAGAGAAACAATATTCTCCAGGTGGCTCACTTCATAAAGGCGAACAGTTCGGTTTGAGCTCTCTCGATGCAGCGGATGCTGGGTCACATGGCGTCATCGGTGTTCACAGTGCCCCGGCTCACTTGCACATGAGAACCACACAATAGATGCTCAGTACTCAGTGGTCTCCTTCCACACATCTGCAGTCCTTTCACATCAAGGTGACAGAACCCCCTAATGCGGTCACTCACCTGGTGGACTCAGGCGGACAACCTTCTCCAAAGTTTTTCCCTTTGCCCCACTGGAGACACAGATCACCATCACCACAGATGCATCTCTGATCAGCTGCGGAGCTCACTGTCAGGATCTCCATACCCAGGGCCTGTGGAATCTTGACAAGTCTCAGCTGCACATAGATGTCCTGGAAATGAGAGCTGTCATGTACGCTGTCTGAGCCCTGAAGGATATCCTCTGTCACAAAGTAATTCTCCTTCAGACGGACAACAAGGCAGTAATGTATTATATCAACAAACAAGGTGGAGCACACTCTTACCCTCTGTGCAGGTAAGTCATGAGAGTGTGGGAATGGTGCCTCGAGCACAAAGCCCTGATCCAGGTGGTCTGCCTGCCAGTAATCCAGAATGATCTGGTAGATCGCTTCAGCAGAACGAAGGCGGATCCATACGAGTGGTCTCTCGACTCAAACATTGTGCAGATACTCTTCAAAGAGTGGGGCACTCCGGATCTGGACCTTTTTGTGTCCCCATTCAATGCAAAACTGCCTCTATTCTGCTCCAGAAGTCCAGAACCTGATGTTTTCTGTCAGGATGCATTCAGACTGCAGTGGACAAGATGCTTTCTGTATGCCTTTCCTCCTCTTCCCTTAATTCAAAGGGTGCTGCTCAAGCTGAAGGCACATGGGGAGCATGATTCTCATCACCCCATACTGGCTTCGTCAGATTTGGTTTCCATTATTCAGCAGATTATTGGAGGTTCCACCGAGACAACTAACACTTCAGATGGACCTCCTGACTCAGGGCCCATGGTCCATCCCAACCTGAGGTCCTTTCATCTCCATGCCTGGCTCCTGAGGAGATAGAAGTAGGCAGATTCAGTGTCTCCCGTAGAATCTCAGACATTCTCCTAGCAGCGCACAAGCCATCCACTAGGAAAACCTACACGGCAAAGTGGAAACGATTTTCCATCTGGTGTGCAAGGTCCTCCCTGGACCCCTTTTCCTGCTCTCCAAACAAGGTGTTAGAGTACCTGCTAGACCTGTCACATGCAAGACTGCAATACTCGACTGTGAAATTTCGGCTTACCACAAGCCTAGCCACAATATGTCAGTGTCTCAGCTGCTCTTGGTCAAGGGGTTCCTTAAAGGTATCCGGCACACTAGGCCACCAGTCAGGAGACCGGTAGCCATTTGGGATATCAACCTTGTGCTAGACATGCTCACCTGTAAACCTTTCGAGCCTCTAGCAACCTGCGAGTTTAAGTTCTTGACCTGGAAGGCGGCCCTTCTTGTAGCCATTACTTCTGATCACAGGGTGTCTGAAATACATGCCCTGATCACAGACCCACCATATACAGTATTTCACAATGACAAGGTGGTTCTCAGAACTCACCCTAAATTTCTTCCAAAAGTAGTCTCAGAATTCCACCTGAACAAGCCCTTGGTCCTTCCAACCTACTTTGCGAACTTCAGAATGAAGAGGAATGTACCCTACATTCTCTGGATAAGAAGAGACTTTTGCAGTTCTGCATCAACAGAATGAAGGAGATTCGCAAATCCAAGCAACTCTTTGTCTCATTCAGCATGGCCTGGCTAGGTCGGCCTGTTGCCATCAGGTACATTTCGGCATGGCTGGTAGCATGTCTCCGCCATTGCTATTCGATGGTGCAGATCAAGCTGGAAGACAGGCTGTGTGCCCACTCTGCCAGAGCAGTTGCGGCAAGTATAGCAGAAATTTGGAACATGGCCATTACAGACATGTGCAGTGCGGCCATTTGGAGCTCTGTGCACACCTTTGAGAAGCACGATGCCTTGGATGTCCATGCCAGACAGCATCCATCCTTTGACAGGGCAATCCTTAATGGACTTCTGTCCTGAGAGAGCTTCTCTCTCTCTCTCCTGCCGCCCTTCTCGGGGATTGTTTTGGCTCAGTACACTCCTACTAGTGTGAATGAGTGGTAGAGACTTTACGTCTAGGTAGATATGTAAATTACGTACCTACTGTAATTCTTGCTCTTCTTGGACGAAGTCTCCACCACTCATTCACGCACCCACCCACCATCCCCCAAGCTCACTTATCTTGTTTTTGGTCTTCAGTCCCTCGTTGGCTGGGCTGTGAAGACACTGTTTAGTTGACCCTTCTTACATGGGTCATATGGGCTATCTTATGTCTGACATGGGTTAGTTTTACTAGGTTAGTTTACTCTGCACCTCCTCGGTAAAAAAGGTACTGAGGCAGTTGGAGGATCAACGCCGAGATAGCCTATATGGTGCAAGCCAGTCTCGTGGCACTGCACAAATGCGCAGTCCTACCTTGGCGCCGGCCATCCTAAAGGCTTTTGGCTCCCGCTTGGTCCTAGCGCCTCCGGCGTAGTCCCACTGGTGTGAATGAGTGGTGGAGACTTCGTCCAAGAAGATCAAGAATTATGGTAGGTACAGTATGTAATTTACATTTTTATCAGTTTGTCATATGTTCCATGTTTTATTTTTCTGGGGTGGTGGAGGGAGGCCTGGGATTCATGTCACTCCCTTAGGACTAAATATTTAGTGGACAGTGAGACGTCAATAGAAGACTGTAATTTAAACTACTCTATCATCTAATTTTGGAACTTTTCACTTCCATGTTGCGTTTATTGACTATCTTGACAATCATGAAACTTCTGCTTAGAAATGTGTATTAACTCCCTCTATGCCATTACTATTTGGGTGGGTCACAATATATTCTGCTCTAATTTTTACAAGTACAGATGTGTGCATCTTTGCTGCAGATGTGTTTTGTAAAAACCAAAAAAAGAAGATCTTTTCAAAATGAATAATTCCAGGGGTGTGGATATGGTGCACATCCACACTCTGGCAGTCTTCCTTTCCCCTTTAAATCTGCCAAATGTCTTCAGGCTAAGCTCCTCCCACCCACCCAGGTGGTGTACTCCCTTTTTCCACCCCATGACGTCAGATCTTCCTTTCCACTGGTAGTGTCAGGTTTCCTTCTTCGCAGCTTCATGCATGGTGTAGGCCTCCTCTTAGTGCACTGTTGGCAAACTTTCATTTGCAAACTTTTCGAACTTAGTGAGTTTATTTCTTGGTTCCACCAAGGAATCTAAGTCAGGTCCTGGCTTCAGATGTTGCATCCAGTGCAACCAGAAAATGTCTCAGGCAGATTTACATACCTCATGCATCTGCTGCCTGGGGTCAGAGCATGACAATGACACCTGTGGCCTTAACAGGACCTTGCTCTCTGTGTCCCTCGAAGACCACTATGCCCGTCTTCTTCTCAGCCAGCCGGCCATTCTGGATCCTCTGGTGTGGTGTAAGGACTCCCATAAGGTGGCTTCCTTGGCTGTGGGTTCTGCAGCACAGCTTGCAGTGATGAAAGAGGCAGCGACTAAAGCTACGGCAGATGCCTGGTCGGTCTCAGCACTTCTCCCACCAGGGGCCATTGTCAGGTTGTCATTCACAGGAGCCTTTCATGAAATATGCAAGTCCCCCCAGACCTTTGGTGAGAGTCCCTCCCACCATAGCAGGAAGAAGAAGTTGAAGAAGTCCAGCCGTCGGTCGTGGGACCAGAAAGGAGCGTGCTGTTCCTGCTACTGCGACTCCCTTAACTGCTTGGCTGCTGTTGAGTGTTTGGCTTTGGCCAAGCCCTCTGTGGTCAAGGGTCAGGTCACTAGCTTCATAGTAACCCCGTTGGGCTTGTTTGCCTTGACACAGGCCAACCAAGCAGCCAAGACCTTTCTTGACCCGGTCAACCTGTTATCAGAAGGGATCGACTATGACTCAATCTCTCAGACCCCAGTCCGTTTGGCCTTCATTCAGGAGGGTCAGGAGCAGTCGGCAGACCCATCTGTCTTCTCCCAGGAGCTGTCTTCCTCCAGGGTTGTGCAGCAGGAGAGGGACTGTGTCCTGTACACAGCCCTTCTGCCTTCCACCCCTCACCATCAACAGCCATGTCATTGGCCGAGAGATTCCTCGTACTCCTGATTTTGGTCATTTGGGAGGCACCACTGCAGGCGTTCCTCATCCTCTTTGTTTTCAGATGATGGGCTCCATCGCAGCTTGCGGCAGCGCTGCGAGGAAATGCTGCGGCAGTAGTGGGCTTTGATTGGGCAGGGTACGGCTGTACCCTCGACCCGGGCACTTCCTTGGTCACCTTCATTCTGGTCCTACTAAAGCAGGTGTCTCCAACACCCTTCTCTCCACTGATTCGAGTGGAACTGCCACCATGACAGGTATTGCAGGGAACTTGTACCAATGACTGCCGTCCAGTCACTGGCTTGCCAGGCCAGTTGTCGTTGGAGATCACCCACTAGGACGAGTCTCGAGTTGTGCATGGCAAGAAATGGCCAAGGCCGTATTTGAAGAATCTTCTTATGACTCCGGTGGGTCCTCTATGCAGTCATTGAGGACTCATGGGTTCAAGCGTGACTCGGTTGAGGAACTGACTACTGACAACTGTCTGGTGTCTTTTGGGGCTCTCCTCAAATTGATCTCTGAATCCATGGAAGACCCTCTGGAACCAGTTCAAAAAAGGGCTAAGCATCTCTTTACTAAGATTATGGACAGGGATGAATCTTGGTGGGGTCATCTTCCCGATGGCCAAGGTCATCCTGAGACCGGCTGTGGAGCTTTGGAAGCATTCAGCATCCTGTGCAGAACCCTTGGCCTGTATCATCTTCAAGTATGTAGTTCCCACGGGCACTTTGGTTTCTTGGACCACCCCTCAGCTGAGGGTCTGGTAGCTGACTCCATTTTCAAGAAAACCGGTAATATTGGGGACGTGGACAAGCCCCCAAATGAGGAGTCCAAAAAGCTTGACCACGCGGCAAAGAAAATGTACACTGCGTCCTTCCTGGGTTTCTGTTAGTCAAGCTGTACCCTGATGATGGCCAAATATTACTTCAAGGAAGACTCTTGCAGCAGGCCAACACTGGTAGGACTGAAGATGAATTTCAGATGCCAGTGAATATGGTCAGAGACCAGGGTCAAGCACTGGCTAAACACTAGCACCAAAAGGTCTTGGATATCACAGCCTTACACCCATTCCATGGCAGCAGCAATTGCGGTGTGTCACAGAGCCTGGCTGTGAATCTTCACCTCCATGGTGGGTACTCAGCATAAGTTGGCCAATGTTCCCTTCTTGGCCACTGACCTCTTTGGCCCAGGGGTAGAGGGGCATTTTACGAAGATTGAGAAGTTCAGTGCTGCCCTGGATTCTGGCCCCACCAGATATAGTTCCCTCTTCTTCAGCAGCTGGTGGAGGAGCCTCCAGCTACCCTGCCTCTGTGCAGGAATCTGCTATCCCAGGATCGGGGGACCCTGGTCTATCCAAACCTCAAGTCCCTCCATCTGCATATGTGGCTCCTAAGGCTGTAGCAATTGCCAGGTTGAGGGTCTCTAATAGGATAGTGGACGTACTAGTGGCTACATGCAAGCCTTCCACCCATACCACTTACTGTATGCCATGAAATGGAGGCAGTTTGCCATCCCGGCTGCCCAGCATTCCCTTGACCCTTTCACCTGTCATTGGAAGCACATTCTGAACTACCAGATTTCTTTGTCCGACTCAGGTCTCCAGTATTCCTCCCTCAAGATCCACCTTTCGGCCATTTCGGCTTTCCATGAGCCCATGAGTGACCGCACTATTGCTCAGCTGAATGTCTCACGCACCTTCCTTAGGGGCATCCTGCATCTGAAACCCCCCAATTCATTCTCCTGTCCCGGCTTGGGACTTAAATTTTATTTTGGGAAAGTTGACCCTGTCTCCTTTTGAACCAATCGCGACTTGCAATTTATGCGCTCTGTCTGTCTCTCTCTCTCTCTCCCTCCCTCCTCCCTCTCTCTCTCTCTCTCTCTCTCTCTCTCTCTCTTTTGCAAAGCACTCTTTTGTTCCATTACTTCTGCTTATATTTCAGAGCGTCAGGCCCTCTGGTGCGAGGAGTCTTATTTAATTTTTCACAAAGACAGGGTATCTTTGCACAAAAATCCTAAGTTTCTTCCTAAGGTGGTTTCTGAGTTTACACTCAATCAGTCTATCTACCTTCCTGTTTATTTTCCTGAGCGTGCCAATCCAAGGGAAGCACTGCTCCATATGTTAGATGTCCGCAGAACTTTGAAGCATTATCTGCTCAGGACTAAGGAGTTCAGAAAGTCTAAGCAGTTGTTTGTTTCTTTCGCCCCAGGTAGAGAAGGCGCCTCAGTTTCCAAGCTCTGTTTATCCAGATGGTTGACAAATTGCATGTGTTCTGCTATAACAAGTACAGCAAGGAGTTGTCTGGAGCTGTCAAAACCCATTCCACCAGAGGCATGGCTACCTTGGTGGCTTGCTTCAAAAGGGTCTCAGCTGTTGATATTTGTGTGGCTGCCACCTGGAGTACAGTCCACACTTTTACCAAGCATTACAGTCTGGACATTGCCTCTAGAGCCCGTGCTGGGTTCGGTAGGGCTGTCCTGCTAGGACTCTTGTCTTAAGCTTATAGAGTCTCTTGACAGATTCCCGTTTACAAGGTCTTCTATCTTAAGTTTAAAAAGATCCTTGGCTGGGAAGGTTGTTTCACGTCTCCTGTCTTAAGTTTATGGAGTTCCAGCCTCCCAGCTTATCTGTTCCTACCTGTCACTGCTTTGTACTCATTCCTACAGTAGTACCTGATGACTGAGATACCGCCGAAGAAGATAGAACAGTTACGTAAGAACTTACTGTAACAGTAGATCTTCGAGAGGATCTGAGTCATCAGGTACTTTCCCTCCCACCGTCACCCTTCTTTGGGCTTTTGTTCAGGACCTGGCTATCTGTCGTTTCCATCCTTTTATCTAGAGCTGGGTCCCCTAGGGCGTGAGCCTTGCTCCCTTCGTCTCCGGGGGGGAAAGAACTGAGGAGAGAGCTGGGCCACCTACACGTATACAGGGTTGGTGATATTGTCTGACATCAACGGCATGGGCAGCCCCAGTTGTACTGCTGAAAATCTTCCATGTGGATTCCCATTCACTGACTGTGAAATTCCTGCAGTGGTACCTGGTGACTGAGGTCCCCTCGAAGATTTACTGTTATTGTAAGTTCTTACGTAACTGTTCATCTTACTTCGAGGTACAGCTCTTGCAGCAGGTAACACCATTAGGACTGAAGCCGGCAGGCGTCAGGACCCCACGGAATTCTTCTAGCTAGCTATCTTGAGGAGCCCGACGTCGGTCCGCCTCCGACATCAGGCGTAGTACATAAGGGGCGTCCGCCAGATTCCCCAGTTCTTTCCGCCGTCGACTTTCATGTCCTCGACCCTTGACTCGTTTCTTAGTAGCGGCCTTGCACGGTAAAGTTCTTTCCTGGAAAAGTTCTTCTTTCCAGATCGATTGCTGTCTGATGTCTCTCCAACCTCTGCTGAAGGCCAACCCTCGAAGTGCGCCTGTGGGAAGCAAATCCCGTTTAAGGATCGCATTGACCTCGTCTGGTACTAGGCCCAGACCCACGACACCAGTCCTGCGCGTTCTGCCAGAGTTCAACAGCGGACCGGATCCATCACCAGAAGGCTCTACAGGCGTTTTACTTGAAGAGGATCAAGGCCATGGACACCTCAGGGGAATCTACAGAAGGCCGCAAACATTGGAAAAGCACAGGGAAGAGTTTCCTCAAGTCCCGTCAGGGCCTCCGACTCGTAGCTCCGGCTCGGTCGATCGGGTCGCCCTCCTGGGCCTGTTCTCAGCTTCCCCCTGCTGCAGTGAAGAAAACTTCGGGATCCTCTTCCTCCTCTCAGGCCAAGACCTCCAGGCCCCCTTCTTCGTCCTCCAAAGCCCTGGTTAGGTCTGGGGACCATCATCACCGCCACAAGTCGGGTTCCCGCCATTCTGAGCCCAACGTCAGGTCTGCCTCCTTGCCTCCTCCTCCCCAGCGGAAGACCAAGGAGCTTACCTCTCTCAAGAGACCGTTGGACCCGACGTCGGCCTCTCACCATAGGTCCCAGGAGCCGTCAACCGCTAGACGCCCGTCGCCGGTCAGGCCTATGCCCCCTCGGTCATCGGCAGGGGGGCTGACGTCCGCTCCAGTCGAGAAGAGGACCGCGACGCCTCCTACCGATGTCGGTCAGGAGACTGTCACGGAGGAAGAGCTGACGCAGCCCGAGGACCAGACGGGCGAACCCAGTCCTGTCTCACCTCCCAGGGAACCCTCTCCTCAGGCTGAGGCCCCTGCGGAGCCGACGCCGGAACCCAACGACCGACCACTGGCGCCCGGTCCGTCGTCGGGTCTTTGCATTTCAGAGGTCAAGGAGCTCTTCATGTTTTGGTGGGATACAATTAAAAAGGATATGGTTCCCACACCTCCTCCTCCTCCTCTTGCGACTCCTCCGGCTCCTGCCCCCCCCCCCACACACCTTCTGGGGCTGCAGGCCGAGTACCTTCCCCCCAGAAGCCCACGGATCCTCCTAGGGGGAGACCAGACAAAAGGAAACCTCCGTCTAGATCTTCTTTAGGGTCACCCAGCCCCAAGAAACCCAGGAGACGCCGCCTTTCGCCTTCGACAGAGGACACGGGATCGGAATTCTCAGGATCCAGATCCCCCTCTCCGTTCCACATCCCCTCTCCGGACCCACATGAGCTTCCTAGATCTCCTCTGGATGACCCCTCATTCTCTGATATCATGCGACATATTCAAGAGAACATGGGCTGGGATGCGGAAGAATTAGACCCCAAGAGACTACGCCTCGCCAGGTATCTTCGGCAGAAAGATCCAAAGCCTGTGGTGGTACCACCCTTGGTGGACACTTTTGTGGACGTCACCAAGGCAGCGTGGAAGCGTCCACATTCACTCCCGGCGATGCCGAAGAAGGCTGACCGCCTGTACAAGGCTCCTATGGAGGACCAGTACTTGGCTCAACATCCTCTGGCCGACTCTCTGGTCATAACAGCCTCTCATGACCGGTCCCAGAGACCGCAACGTTTGAGCACCCTGCCACCGGACCCAGAGTCCAAACAGCTGGACGCTATGGGCAGGTGCACGTATGCTTCAGCTACTTGCGCCATCAGATCCCTGAACTACTTGACCCACATGGTACAGCTCCAAAACGCCTTGTGGGAACAGGGACTGGATCTGGCAGAAAAAATGCCAGAAGGTGAGCAGAAGGAGGAAATGTTGCAACTCCTCCGTACGGGTTCGGACGTGGGAACCCAGGTGCTGCGAGCCGCGTATGACTCCACGGACTCCTCGGCCAGAGCGGCAGCTTCAGGCGTATGCCTCCGGAGACACTCATGGCTCCGTGTCTCCGGATTTACCCCAGACGTCCAGAAGAACATCATGGACGCCTCTTTCGAGGGAGAAGTTCTCTTTGGTGAGCCCTCTGAGAAGATCCTCACCAAGCTGCAAGAGGCCGGGAAGGCGGTCAGGTCGGTCCAGGCAATGTACCGACCGAGGCTTAGTTCCTTTCGTAGGAACCAAAGCCGTTTTCATGGACGGACGCAGAGACAACAGTCCCGCACCACTCCACAGCAGAGGGGCTCCGGTTCACGCAGAGCCCAGGGTAGACAGTCCGCGGGCCGAAGCCAGCGCCCAGTTAAGCCGGCCCAGCCCGCGGGTCCCTCAGTCGCCACAGCCTGACTCCTTCCCGGCCCCCGCCCCTCAGGATCAACGGGATATCAAGGTTGGGGGTCGTATTGCGAATTATCTGCCAGGATGCCAGTCTATTACTACCGACAGGTGGGTTCTGCAGTTGGTCGAAAGAGGCCACTTTATAGAATTCGCAGGCAAGCCACCCTCAAGGCCTCCTCTGCTCTCCCGTTACTCGGGTCAGCACAAACTGCTTATCAGGCAAGAGATACTTGCGCTCCTGCAAAAGGGAGCAGTAGAGTACATCCCAGAGAACCAGAGAGGGTTCGGATACTATTCTCACTTCTTTCTGGTCCTGAAGAAAACAGGGGACCTCCATCTAATCTTGGACCTCGGCGACCTCAATCTGTCGGTCGCCTACAAGCGATTTCGCATGGTGACTCTTCCAGGTCTTATTCCCATGCTAAAGAAGGACACCTTCTTAGCGTCCCTAGACATGCAGGACGCATACCTGCATATCCCTGTAGCTCCAGTGTACAGGAGGTTCCTGCGCTTCGAGTTTCTCGGCCACCATTTCCAGTTCCGAGCTCTTCCGTTCGGACTGTCCTCGGCCCCCAGGGTCTTTACCAAATGCATGGCAGTCATGGCAGCGTCTCTAAGGAGACAAGGCTACTACGTGTTCCCGTACCTGGACGATTGGCTTCTCATGGCTGCCTCCAGAGAGGCATTGTTGAGGGCTATTCAGAGCACTCAAGAACTGTTTCAGTCCTTGGGCATCCTCATCAACTACGAGAAGTCACTCCTCGTACCGTCCCAGAAGCTGCAGTTCATTGGAGCAGTTCTGGACACCGTCCAAGGGAAAGCCTTTCTCCCCGACGACAGAGTGGAACGCATCAGATCCCTCACCAGGGATATTTCCGAAGAAGAAGACCGTCCCCGCCAGGTCGGTCCTTCGCTTGCTCGGACACATGGCTGCGGCCATTCCAACCGTCCCTTTGGCAAGGCTTCACATGCGGGTGACTCAGTGGATGCTCAAGGTGCAGTGGGACCAGAGGCAAGACCACATGCAGCATCCGGTCAGAATCACGGGTGCCGTGATTCGAGACTGGCAGTGGTGGCTAGACCCAGGAACACTCTCTGCGGGCGTCCCGTTTATAGCGCCGTCCCCGGAGGTAATCCTCACCACAGACGCCTCAGGGCTGGGGTGGGGTGCACACCTGAACAGGGTGAAGTCCCAGGGAACATGGACCCCTCAGGAGGCTCACCTCCATATCAACGTCCTGGAGATGAGGGCGGTCCTATATGCCCTGCAGGCCTTTCAGTCAGAGATCCCGTCGAGTACTCTTCTGCTTCAGACAGACAACACGGCGGTGATGTATTACCTCAACAAACAAGGAGGCGCACACTCTTACCCCCCTTTGCAGGGAGGCAATGAGAGTGTGGGATTGGGTAATCCAACACGGCGCGAGCCTGGTTGCAGTTCACGTTCCCGGCGTGGACAACACAATCGTGGACGGCCTGAGTCACTCCTGGGCCAGGGTCCACGAATGGGAACTCCTTCAAGAGGTAGTGGAGGATCTGTTTTCACGATGGGGAACTCCAGAACTGGACTTGTTCGCTTCCCCATCCAACGCAAAACTGCCCAATTTCTGCTCGCTAGATCCAGGGCCTGGTGTTTTTTGGCGAGACGCGTTGTCCCTCTCCTGGGCGAACAGATTCCTCCATGCCTTCCCTCCCTTCCCGTTGATCCAGAGAGTTCTTCTCAAACTGCGCAGGGAGCACGCAGTAATGATCCTGGTAGCCCCTTTCTGGCCCAGGCAGATATGGTTCCCCTTGCTAACGCAGCTGTCCCAGGAACCTCCGCTCCCGTTGCCTTTCAGCTCCCATCTCTTGTCTCAGGAGAAAGGTTCACTGGTCCATCCGGACTTACGTTCGCTGAACCTGCATGCATGGCTCCTAGAGACGCATAGCCATTTGCGACCACCCAGGGTCTCGCACGAGGTGGCGGAAGTCCTTTCTGCCGCCAGAAAGCCGGCAACACATGCAACGTACGCCATGAAGTGGCACCGGTTTTGTTTGTGGTCGCAAGCACGCGGCCTTTCCCCTCTAGGTTGCCCGGTGAAAGCGGTGTTAGATTACCTGCTTTCCCTTTTCCAGTCGGGTCTAGCCTACTCCTCTATCAAAGTGCACCTCTGCGCTATTTCTGCTTACCACTTTCCGGTGGGACAGCGCACAGTGGCGTAGCTTGATGTCTCTCGAGATTTTTTAAGAGGGGTGTTACACCTTAGGTCTCCCATTAAGGACCCTGTTCCCCCGTGGGATTTACTCTTTGTCCTGGAACAACTCACGCTTCCCCACTTTGAACCTGCCGTGGATTGCGAGCTGCGTTTTCTGTCTTGGAAAACGTTATTTTTAGTTGCTGTTACGTCAGCAAGGAGAATTTCTGAGCTGCACGCTCTTATGTGTAAGGAACCCTATTTGATTTTCCACCAGGATAGAGTGTCCCTAAGGACGAATCCTAAATTTTTGCCTAAGGTGGTCTCCACACTCACTCTGAATCAGGATATAGACCTACCTGTCTATTTCCCCAAGTACTCCAATAGAGGAGAAGCGCTACTTCACACCTTGGATGTTCACCGCTGTCTAAGGTACTACCTAAACAGAACGAAACAGCTTTGCAAATTGGAGCAACTCTTCGTTTTCTTTGCTGAGAGGATGATGGGCCAACCAGTACCAACGCAGTCACTTTCTCGCTGGCTTGTCCAGTGTATATCATACTGCTACAATACCAAACAGAAGCCACTCCCGGGTACAGTCCGGGGTCATTCCACAAGGGGGGTGGCTACCTCCTTTGCAGCACTGTGTAACGTCTCCACCTCTGCCATCTGTGCTGCAGCTACTTGGAGCTCTGTACACACTTTTATCAGGCATTATAGCCTAGACATTGCTTCACGGCGAAGAGCCAGTTTCGGCCTGGCCGTGCTACAGGGTCTCCTGTCCTAGAGTCAGGACTTGGCATGGATATTTCTTTTCTCCTCCTCCCAGTATGCTTACAAGCGTTATTGCTTGGAAATCAGTCCTAATGGTGTTACCTGCTGCAAGAGCTGTATCTCAAAGTAAGATAGTACAGTTACATAAGAACTTACTGTAACAGTAGATCTTCTAAAACAGCTCTTGCAGCAGGTGCCTTCCCGCCCACCTTCCCCCTTGGAGGAGGCATGCCTTTTAGAGCCTTTGGCAGGGGCCTATGCCCTTTCGTCTTCTGATGATGGATCCTTGGTCTCCCATTCTGATGTCATCCTGCGGCCGGAAGTCTCCGGCGGGGAGAACTGGGGAATCTAGCAGGACCGCCCCCTTATGTACTACGCCTAACGTCGGAGGCGGAACTGACGTTGGGGGCAGTCCCTGCTGAAGATAGCTAGCTAGAAGAATTCCGTGGAGTCTTGACGCCTGCCGGCTTCAGTCCTAGTGGTGTTACCTGCTGCAAGAGCTGTTCTCGAAGTTCTACTGTTACGGTAAGTTCTTACGTAACTGTACTTTTTTTACTCATGGTGCTTCCTGGTTCCCAAGTGGTCAGGAGACCTGAGGACCATACTGGATCTGAGAAATCTAAACTTCTTCACAGAATACAAGAAGTTCAGGATGGTCGCTTTGCAGAGTCTCCTTCTGTTGCTGCAAACACGGGATTGGCTCTGCTTTCTGGATATGAAGGATGCATATCTCCATATCAAAATCCAGAAACCTCACAGAAAATACCTGAAGTTCCTGTTTCAAGGGAAATATTGCCAGTTCAGACTGTTGCCCTTTGGCTTGTCTTTTGCAATGTGGGTCTTTACCAAATGCTTGGTAGTGTTCGCAGCAACCCTTTGTAGGGACTGACGAAGAGAGCTTTTTCAAAATACACACCTGAAGAACTGGGACTTCTACTACAGTGATGGGTAGTACATGCTGAGGATGGACATTTCAAGAATTTTTTTATTTAGTGTGAAATAAATGTTTACTTTTAAGCAAGCAGATTTCTGCCTCTCTGAGGTTTTATAGTACTCTGTATTTTTCTTTGACTGAAAAGTGACTCTTGCCTTTTTTCTCTGTCATTATGCAGAGGCATCACTGCGAACCTCATATCATGGCACCTATGGAATTCTGCAGTACTGAACTATGTTTTAAGACTGCAGCTGTTTAACAGTCTTGTTTAATACTGCCTGAGCATAACTGTCAGCGTTAATGCTTCCTTCTCCTTTACAGTTTGTAAGACCACAAGTCAGAGATCTTCCCTTGTCAATCTTCACCATTCATTACTGATGGGTGTAAGCCAGAGGCGCGCACCCACCACGAGAGTTTTTTTTTTTTTGGGAGTCGGCGCCGATGGCGCCACCCGCAAGAGTGCCGCACTGCTTGATGTGCGAGGGGCGGCCGTTAGGCGCCGGAGACTCCTCCTCCATCCCAGTTCTGTTTTCCCCACTGTTGATGTTGCACCTGCTGCGCGGAGTTGAATTCAGTACTGCGTCATAGGCCGTATCCTACTCAGAGCCGTCAAGCTCCTTCATCCCGTGTTTCTCGACGTCGTCGACTGGTAAGACCGTTCTGTTTTTCTATATTATTTGACGATGCCAAGAGCTTTTCTGTGTTTTTCCTTAATTGTTTCGTATCATGTCTGGTTCGGGGGCAAAACACAAGTCTACAGCTGGCCATTCCTCTATGCGTCAGTGCCCTTGTGGCCGGCAGTTTTCCATCACAGACCGTCATGATGTTTGTCTCCGGTGCCTGGGACCCTACCATGATATGGATCATTGCGACGCCTGATTCTCCATGGATCGCCATGTGTTGGAAGTCCACACGTTTAAAGTCGGATGAGCTCCACCGATTTTCGGAGGATGACGTCGCCCGAGGGCTTCCCAGGCCAGATCTCGCGACCCTTCCTCCGGGTCCCCTACCAGGTCTATATGGCCCAGCGAGGAGGAAACCTCCTCCACTTCCAGTCTTGCAGAGGAGGAGGAGGTTTCTTCTTCGGCAGTCACCTCCGTGGAGGTGCAGGCTCCCCCAGTGTTGCGGCCCCCGGTTGCGGGGCCCAGCTCTGGTGGATCCTTGTTTTCGTCTGCCCTTGTTATCATAGAGTTTGGTGCAGCTCGCGGTTCCGGTAACTCAGCTGGGGCCGTCGGCAGTGCTGTTCTGGGTCTTGGTGCCGTCCGTGGTGCTGGGGACTTGGGTGGCACCATTGGTGGTGCCATGCTGGGTCTCAGCACCATTCGCGGTGCCGGGGACTCGGGCAGCACCGTTTGCGGTGCAGCTAGGGTGCTTGGTGCCACTGAACGTGTGGATGACTCTGCGGATATAGTTGGCATTGTGGTCTATCGTGGTACCAGGCCTGGTGCCGCCTCTGGGTAGGCTCCTGCGGCTGTTGCGATGGAGTCTTCCCTTGTCGACCCTTCCTCCTCCTCGGACGATTCAGGTGAGGACCCAGACCAGCAGCTAGAGTCTTCGGGCTCGAAACCTCCTGTAGGCCGCAGGGCTAGACGTTCCAGCGTTCCTCTCTAAGAGCCCCCGGAGCTGGTTAACCCGGATGATTCCATGGTTAGGGGTGGCTTGGAGTCTTCCATGGTGGACCTTTTGGGTATTCCGGAGAGGATACCCTCTTCTCGCAGGTCCCGGGCAGCTGCAGTTCCTGGTGCGGCTCGTGTCCTTCAGCAGAGGGGGGAGGACTCTGCCTCGGCAAGTTCCCTTTGGGGTCTTGCTCAGCAGGGACTTCCACCACTGGTCACGAGGAAGAGGGCTGCTTCGGAGTCTGAAAGATTAAGGAGTAGAGGTCAGGAGCAACGACAAGCCCCCACCGCCCTGTGGGGTGTGGGGAGGAGTCGTAGCGCTGATCTGCACCTTTCTCTTAAGGTCTCTAAAGCGCCTTCTGGTGGCGCTTCTGAGGGTTGCCTTTCTAGACTCGTGCAGTCCCAGGCACGTCACAGGGGAGATTCCCCTTCAGGGCTCTTTCCGAAGTTGCCTCTTTCCCTTTCTGCTACGCAACCCGGCACGATCTCAGGGTCCCGTCTTGGCGGCATCGCTACCTGGATCCCAAAGCCCTGGCATAGACCAGGCACGTGCTATTAGGCACCCCAAACCCATCCCTCTGCAACCACCTCCCTTTCTCCCAGGCCATGTGGGGCCCACTGGGCCATTAACTTGGGAGACGTTCAGAGCTACTGTGGCAGCCTTCCCGTCCTATGTCAGGGCCATGAACGAACAGGTTTTCTGCCTGTCCCCACTGCAGGAGTCTTCTGAGCATTCAAGCTCCACTTCCTCCTCGTCTTCCTCCTCTGAGGAAGAGGAACTTCCTGTCCACCTTTCGTCTGACGCTGATTTGACTGACTATCAGTCTTTCCTTTCGAGGATGGTGTCGGAGCTTCGTATCTCCTACGTCTGTAGGGACAATACCGAGCGGCAGACACATGCTTTCCTTAGTGAATTCAGCGCTCGCCATATGGTGGTGTTTTCCAGGCCATTCCCCTTCCAGGAGGTGTCTGTACACACCAGGCAGTCTCCAGCCACTCTTTCTCTAGCCCTGGGAGACTGCAGGAGACGGTATTGTGCCCCCCAACGAGTCTCTAGGTTCTCTGCCTCACCCGCCTTCAGGTTTGACATCCCTGGACACTCCTTCTGGGCCTCGATGCCTGGTGCATGACGAGCCTCCGGATTCAGATTCTGCTGAATTCGACCGGTGGGGACGAAGAGTCTTCTCTTCCGGTCGTGCATTGTTATGCATCTCATTGCATCATGCTCACAACGCTGCTTACAACAAGGATCTGTGGTTGATGCTGGCTCAGGTCTTACCCTCTTTGCCTGACTCAGAGCAGTCTAGACAGGCCATTGCCCTCTCTGCGCAGGGTCTGGAGCTTGGAAGGCACCCAGGGAGGGCATCCTACGATGCCAATGAGGTGGGGTCCAGACTAGTAGGGACAGCAATCTGCATTAGGCGGACGACATGGCTTCGGCTCTCCAGACTGTCACCCATTGCCCGGCGTAGGGTGGCTAACTCTGCCTTCTGGGGGACCCACCTTTTTCCCCGCAGGCGAGGAGGCTTCTTCAGGGGCAGCCTCCCTCCCCCAGCCCTCGGGGGATGCCTCCTTCCCCTCACCCTCCTTAGACTTCCTGGTCTGGTGGTTAGGGTCTCCCCTTCCTACTTTTCACCAGTAGGAGGCTGAGGGATCTGTTCCCTCAGGGTGTACTCAGACCCCCCTTCGGGGGGAGCTTGGTACTCACCCAGCAGTAATGAATGGTGAAGAATGTCAAGGGAAGATATGAAAATTACGTACCTACCTTAATTCTTGATCTTCTCTTGTATCTTTACCATTCATTACTGATTCCTGCCCACCTTCCCCTCACGGTTCTCCTTCTTCAGCGTCTCCCCCTCTTTGCTCATTCCTCCTACTTCTTCGTTGGCCTTTAAGCCAAAAAAAAAAAAACTGTCTTGATTTTTCCGTTCTTTTCTGAACGGATCCTATTTTCCTCAAACTAAAGGGGGAACAAGTGGAATTTATTCTATCCTGAGGGAACTCTTTCTGATTGCCCTTAGGGGTGACCTCTTGGTTTTCTTAACCATGTTGTTCAATTCACAGTTTAAGGACCGACCCTCTATGGCTCGGTTCCTTTTTGTTCTGGTCCCTCTGGCAGGTCATAATTTTCTTTTGTATCAGTTCTTCTAGTTGGTGCTTCCTAGCACTTCAGTTACCTTGAGCTGATACTATTGCCTGGCCTTCAGGGAGTCCGATTGAGTTCCCACTCTATCCTTTCATAAAGGGGTGCCCTCTGTAGAGCTCACCCCCTCCACACACGCATCTGTGTTAGTTTTAACAAGGTGCTAAAGGACCTCTTCCTAGTTGGGCGCTCTCTTTCTGGAACAGAATTTCTGCCTCGGCTGTCTGTGAGCTCTCAGCTAGAGCTAGAGGGGCACAGGACCCAAGGCAGCATGGATTCACAGCGGGAAGGTCATGCCAGACAAATCTGATAGATTTCTTTGACTGGGTGACCAAAGTAGTAGATCATGGAGGGGCTGTGGACATGGCCTACCTAGACTTTAGCAAGGCATTTGACACAGTCCCACACAAAAGATTAATATACAAGTTAGCTAGCCTGGGAGTGGGTCCCAAGATGACAGCCTGGGTAAAAAATTGGCTGGAGAATAGGACACAGAGAGTAATAGTAAATGGAGTCCACTCTGAAGAAAGGGGGGTTACTAGTGGGGTACCACAGGGTTCAGTATTAGGACCGGTCCTCTTCAGTGTCTTTATAAGCGACATTGCAGAGGGACTGGAAGGAAAAGTATGTCTCTTTGCAGATGACACAAAGATCTGCAACAGAGTTGATGCACAAGGTGGGGTGGAAAGGATGAAAAGGGACTTGACAAGGTTAGAGGAATGGTCACATGTATGGCAGCTTAGATTCAATGCTAAGAAGTGCAGGTAATACACCTGGAAACAAAAACCCAGGGAAGAGTACACAATGGGGGTGAGATACTAACAACAACAAAAATGGAAAGGGACCTGGGGGTAGTCATATCAGATGACCTAAGGTGGGCAAGCAATGTGAGAGGGGCAGCAAGGAGGGCTGGGGGGATACTGGGATGCATAGGGAGGCATCACCAGTAGAAAACAGGAGATTATTATCCTTTGTACAGACAGCTGGTCAGACCCCATCTGGAGTACTGTGTGCAGTTCTGGAACCCAGTCTTCGCAAGGACATAGACAGGATGGAAGCTGTCCAGAGGAGGGCAACTAAAATGGTGCAGGGTCTGCACCGGAAGACATATGAAGAGAGACTTAAGGAGCTTAATATGATAGCCTCAAGGAAAGGAGGAGAGGGGGGACATGATAGAAACTTTCAAGTACCTCAAGGGAATCAACAAAGTCCAAGAGGGTAGCATCTTTCAAAAAAGAGGTGTGCAAGAACAAGGGCACAATTTGAAGATAGAGGCGGCTCAGAGGTAATTTAAGGAAGTATTTTTCACAGAGAGGGCTGTGGATGCATGGAGCAGCCTTCGGAGGAAGGTCATGGAGTCAAAAACAGTGGTGGAATTCAAGCATGCTTGGGACAGTCATAAGGCAATTCTAGGGGTTGGGGGTAGAAAGAAGTAGGCTGCTGGTTAACTAGGATCTGCAGCTTATCCAGTAGGCAGGGAAATGGGCAGACTGGGTGGGCCAAGCGGTCCTTATCTGCCGTCAAATTCTATGTTTCTATGTTTAAGAGGTTGGGATGATGGGAGCATAAAGAATCTGCCCTTTGTGTCCAGTCTGTGAAGGCAGTTCGCTGGAATCTTCTTTCAGTCCTATCAAGTGGGATCCTTGCTCCCTTGTTTTGGCCTGAACTTATAAGCCTTAAACCGATATATCAGTGGGCAATATTCTCCCCTCCCAATATACCCTGTTTCTCTCTCTCTCTCTCTCTCTCTCTGTCTCTCTCTTTCTTCTTCTTCTTCTTCTTCTCCTTTTCTCCTTCTCTTCATCTGTTCCTCCCTTGGAGCCGCCCCAGAGGTGAGGCCCTGCGGTCCCTTAGGGTAGGCATTTTCTTCTTTTTCTGTCCTCTTCCAGTTTATGCCTTTTTCAGTTTATATCCTTTCCTTTTTTCTATCCCTTGGCTCGATTGCCTCACTGTCTTTCTCTTGTCCTTATTTCGCCTCTCCGGCTAACAGAACTGGGATGGAGGAGGCGTCTCCGGCGCCTAACGGCTGCCCCTCGCACATCATGCAGTGCTTCACCCTCGGGGGCGGCGCCATCAACGCCGACTCCTAAAAAAAAACAAAAAAAAACTCCTGTGGTGGGTGCATGCCTCCGGCTTACACCCATCAGTAATGAATGGTGAAGATACAAGAGAAGATCAAGAATTACAGTAGGTACGTAATTTTCATTTCATGCACCTCCAGAACTGACCCGCCTGTTGTCCTGTGTAATGTGGTACATGTAAGCATTAATCCACGACAAAGGTGAAATCTAATGGTGAGTCAATGCATGGTTGGGCGGCCGAGTGCCTACAATGACCAACCATGCATTAACTCTCCATTAGATGCCACCTTCAGAGTGGATTAATGCGCTTGTAACATGGCAGGTGCAAGGCTAGTATCAGTTACATCCTCTATGACTTCATATTCAGCACAGATTAGCTCAGCTACTTATTTCACTTTCAAAATTCTGCTTCAGCTTTCTTACTTTTCAAGTCTGTATCTAACTGTAAGCGTGCGCGTGCACGTTGGACGGCTTACTCTCACTATCAATCTACCGATACATTAATGCTGGACCCGAACATTTTCCCAGTTCTACTTGGGTACTATATTGCTCTTCATCCGTTTACATCTTAGTCTCATCCCGTGCTGGATTGTGGGCAGAATCTGTTCACTGCATATTTGGCTGTCATGCTACACCAACACTGCTGTTTTATCATTTGTCTGATCGCCAGCACTGCGTCGTCTGACGTACAGATGGCGCTTTCTGACGACCTCTGCAAATTTTGCTCTTTTCCGCACTCCTGTGTTTGCTCGTGACGTTCTTTTCCGTCACAAATCCGCTCTCACTATCACTTACGGCATCGCCTGCCTCCCAACCCGGTGCAATCCATTCTTTCACCTCACGTACATGTCTCCTGCTCTTTCATTTCTCGAGACCTTCCCTATTACACCACTAACAGGAACACCGGCTTTTCGAGCAACTCTCAATCTTTATTCCGACCTATAGGTGGCGCTTTTAGCCAGCACCATTACTTCTCCTGTCTTTCCACCTTATCTATACGTACCTCAGTGAATCCCGCATCCATAGATCGAAATATTGACTCAGCCTTCAAGTGACAGCCACTCTTGCGCACAATCGTGCAGCCATTTACTAGTCCACACACTACAGAGCACCCCATCTGATATCTAATTGACCTTCTACTCTCCTCTGTGCCCCGCCGCGACCAACTTGTCCTTTCTCATGCCCTATTCTTTCCTGTTCCCAGTTCTCCCGTCCCTACTGAGTGTATCGGTGAGAGACACAAATACCCCTTGTTTTCCTAATATGTCTCCTGCTTACCCCTTGCACCATGGCGCAACACAGTGCTCCCTGCACTATCTGTGCTGGATCTGTCACTTCGCTTTTCTGCTCTCTCTTAGTAGCGCCACCTATTGGTCGATGTGCTCCCAGTCAGCACATTACACCGATCCCTTTGTGAACGCATTCCCAAGCTCAACACAGCATTATTGCTCTGAGCATTCTACAGCAACACGGCATTATCGTGCCATAATGCTGTGTTGCTCTTCTACCACCTGATGCTGTTCTGCCAATCCTGTTCTTTGATTTCTCTTCTCTTATTTTAGCCATGTTACAAGTAGGGAACGTTACTGTCTTTAGATTTCTCTTTTTAATAAAAGGTGGATCATAGGGGTCCTTCCATCCCCTGAAGGATTATTACTAGTGATGTTGTACTGCCCCACTGAAGTTCTGGATCCATAGTTATGTTGTTCAGAAGTGATTAATCAATAATTCCTTTCTCATGTTGGAACTGGGCTTGTGGTTTATACTGCATTTTTAGAAACTCTTTCACTTTTAGTGCAACTTGGGTGGACGTGCGTGACCTTCAATGTTGCAATATGAGAACCGAATGTTATGTTATATGCTCTGTGAAAGTCGTGTTCCTAGCCCATTGACTGTAGTAGCTAATTTTTCTGATATATACAGTGCTGTTAACAGAGGTTGTTACAATTTCAGAATTCCCTTCCAAGGATGTAACGAAAGGAACATAATCACTCATTCTATTGTAATTCTGTTTAACTGAGTCATTGCATTGTCTTGTTTACATTATGGTGGTATGTGCTGTATTGTACAGAATCAAATAAAAGGTTTTTTTTTTTTTTAAAGTATAAGCAGTGACAAGTTGGCAGACTGGGTGGGTCAAGTGGTCCTTATCTGTCAACAAATTCTGTGTTTCTTTGTTTCCAAAGCCGCAGTTTCCCTTGGATGCTGTCCAGCTACATTGTCATTTTTAAAACTTTCTTCTGAATGGGCTGCCCTGTGTTGGGCCGCAGTGCATCATCCTGCCTCCTGAGAAACTGAGGTTTATGTGAGAGCCCCCTGGAATCCCACACTGAGGCTGGCAGCTCTTTGTTGAGGTGGAGATGCCACTTGGCTACTGAGGCATGTGGGCATGGTCCACTCAGCATTCAGACAGTCACTGGCTGTCAACCAAGGTGTGTCATTTACAGTGATGGCGGCCACCCTCCCAGTCACAGGAAATGTGCAGGCATGGTATCTTCATTTGTGTGTGTGTGTGTGTGGGGGGCCTGGGGTCTCCTCAATACTGTCAAACAAGCCTGTGTGCAGCAGTAGGCTCCATCCCTCTGTAGTTGTTCTTTGCCTGGTTTGTCTGTTCCAGGTTTTTTTTTTAAAGCTGTGTGCCTAATAATCAGCTCATTTCTTTTTGTTTGTTTCAGAAAGAACCTGACAATTTGGAACTAAGTCAAGAAGAATACAAAGTGAAGACTGGCCCCTTTCCTTGTGAGATTGTCATTGTTAAAGACAAAATGATCCACTGCACAGTTAATGACTCGCTAAGCACGGATGAGCAGCAGTTACCTGTTATAGTAAGTGGTGGGTGAAGACAACAGAAAATTGGAAATCGGAGGGAATCTCTAGCACACAGATTGAATATATATCAAAACTAGAGCAGATATCATCTGACTTAGTAGGTTCCTGTCTTTCACTTCTCCAGTGTTAAAGGTAGGGAATAACTTGGGTATGGTGACTGAGTGCCCCAGAAATACCACATGATGTCACCACTAATTTTACACATACAGTTTCTCTATGCTCTGAAGGGGTTGAAATCCTGGTGATACTGTCCTGTTTCCCACCTTTCAGCAGTCCCTCCCTGGTTCTCAGAGAGACCCCTGATTTTCCCTCAGAAATGTCCTTTATCCCACTTAAAGTTGGAAGGAAGTATAACATAGTGGTTAAGGGCACTGAGCTGCAAATCCGGAGTCCTGGGTTTGAATCCCATCAGCCCCCACTTGCATACTGTGTGACCCTGAGCAAGTCACTTAACTTCCTTGTGCTAACAGGTCGCACATGGAAACAAGCTCTGGCTTAGGTCCTGTCCACACTGACACTCATAAACCGTTACCGGTGGGCAAAACCATTACCTCGAGGTCCTAAAACGGTTTGCATCCGCACCAGTAATGGTTTACCAAGAAGATTTGAAACCAATCTTGAGACCTGTTTGGAGGTGTCTTGAGATCGGTTACAGTAACGTTTTGAATGTTAAATCAGTTCCCCTACTTGTGCAGACAGGTGGTGTAAATGTTACCCATTTTGTTGGTCCTCCGTGACACGTCGCGATGCAAGAGCTAGTTCAGGAAACGTTAAAAAACCTCTCCAATGGATATCAAATGCGGATGGGTGGCAAACAATTTCAAAGCGGATCAAGGCAAGTGCAGGCAATGGTATTCAAAGCCTTAAGCGGTTTTGAAGCGTTACAGCTGACAGAGGCAGCATGTGGACAGGGCCTTAGTGTGTCTTTTCCTGGTTAAATAGTTTCCCACTCCCCATAAAGTTGGCCTTTCTGTCCTGAAAGAGTACTTAAAGAGCAATTAGCTACTAAACCAAATGGCTTAATACTACTCTGTGTGTGTGTATATATATATATATATATATATATATACACACACTAGGTACCAGGTCCTTAGTTTTATGTTACTTTTCCTTTTATTGGTCTGCCAAATATGTCAGATTTGTTTGATCTTACCTGTATCAGTCTACACCATTCATCTCTGGTGTGTGCTATACCAGAGACACTAGGACCCCATGGGAAACTTTTTAGCTTAAAAAACAAAATTGAATAAATAAATAAATACTAGGAGGAGGAGTGACAGTGTCAGGGACAGCACTGCCCTCGAGGCCGCCACGTTGCGTGGCAGGTTGGCCTGTGACCGTCGTCATCCCCTCCACTACCTCAGTTCTGCTTTACCTACCAGCGAGGCTGCAACTTGTTCTACATGGGACAGTGAGAAATCTAACGACACTCCTCAACTACTGTGTTCTGCTTGCCTGACCAAATTCTTGACGCTACATTTGGCATCGTTTTGTTATTTTCTTAACTAGTGTTTGCACAGCGTTGAGTGTCTTTTCTTCTAGGACCATATCCCCCCCCCGGCTCTATTCACCAGAGGCCAGACAACTGGTTGAGCGGTTGGGGGAATGATCAGCCTCCGGGGAGCCGGCACTCAAGGCCCGAACTGACCGACCCTGATGTCGAGGCCTCAGCCAAGCACGTGGGGCCTGCATCGTTGGTCCTTTGAGAGCTTCGGAGGGTGTGACCTCAGCGCCAGTAAACAAAGCCAGCCCTCCGGTGCCACAGAGTCCCTTCCCGACACCACTCTCAGTACCTGGACCGGTGGAGTGGCTGGGGTTGCATCTCTCGGGATCGCTGTGCTCTCTTCAGATTTGGAGGATGATCAGGCTGACCCGGATTGGCAACCAAGCTTTCCAGAGCAACGGTCGCTTCCCAGGATCCGTTCGAGGTCGTCTGTGAGTTCCAGTCTTAGGACTGACATCGTTCACAGTGCCCCCCCCCCTTTTCTTCGTCAGTGTTGTGCTTGGCGTCACGGGGGACTTCAGTGCCACAGGTGGCACTGTGTCAGGTGCTGGTGCCACCCCCAGTGTCAGTGCCACGGTCAATGGCGACGTTGTGGTCGGTGCCGCATGTGGTGATGGTGTTGCAGTCAGCATCGCGCTTGCTGTTGGTGCCACAGACGGTGCTGTTTCAAGAATTGGTGTCATGGTTGATACCATCCCCGAGGTCAGTGCCTGCCCCAGTGTTGATGCTGAGATTGATGTAGATGGCAACACTGTTTCTGGGGATGGCGTCAATATCAGTGCTGCGGTCGGTGCTGCTTTGGTGACGGCTCTGCTTTGGGTGCCATTTCCATAGAGGAGGCCGATTTCGGTGCCGGGTAATTCTTCAATGCTGGCACGGAGTTGGAGATTGAATCAGAGGCTGACCCTGGTGCTGGCTTTTCTCTTTCCTCTCCCTTAAGGACATTGTCATAGTGGGACCTCGCTCGAGGGGCAAGTCTCAGTCCTCTCCAGGGTGGTCGTGGGTCCGGTCTGTCTCCTTCTCTGCTCAGGTGACCTTGGTCACTCCGGGCTGGGGTTGGAGTGCTGGGTTGTGCACCTCCTTCTCCTCCTCTAGGGGATGGAGTCTTGCAATAGGTAGGGACAGGGACCACCTTATTGGGTTTGCTCGGCTCTGGTCTCCACACCAGGGGTTTTCTATCTATGGGCTTTCCACTGGTGGCTCAGGGAGGTTTGAGCAGCAGGTGAGATCTGGACAGAGCACCCCCCCTTACTTCAGAGGGGTCCGCCGCTTGTTCCCACAGCCCTGGCAGAGGGGGCCCAGTTTCCCAGGACCATTCTACCCATCCTTCTTCATATCTGCCCCCTCTTCTCCTGGGGTTTTCCGGTTCTTTGGGGCCTCTCACCTGGGAGCAGTATAGCGCCACAGTGAGTGCTTCCCCCATGTTTTACAGGGCCATGGATGAGATGGTGTTTGCATCTCCTCTTCTTGCACTGTCATTCCCTATACAAAGCCCTTCCAGTTCATCTGCTTCCTCCTCCAAGGAAGAGGACGCCTCCTCCTTGTACCGGTCTTCAAATGCTGAAGAGTATCAATGGCTCCTGTTGACAATGATGGAAGAGCTCATTCTTACTGCAGTGTCTCAACACAATCCTGTGTGTGTGACTATGGTGATCTGCCTGGACATAAGTCTCCACCACTCATTCAAACTAATGGGATCAGCGGCGGAGGCACTAGGACCCATCAGGAGCAAACTTTTTTGTTGGAAGGTCGGCGCCTGAGATGGCGCCGCGAGCCTCAGCTCGTGCGGTAATGAATATCTCGGCATCAACCTTCCAACCGCCTCAGTTCCTTTTTTCCCGCCGTCGAGTGCACTTCAGTGACAACGTCGCTCACCCTCCGGGAGTCAAACTTCAAACTAGCAGCATAGTTTTCAGTTTTATTATTTTGTAGTAATATCTCGAATAAGTATCGCTTAAGTTTATTCTCATTTACCAAGAAGTCTCAGCCTACTTTGTCGGAGTCAACCATGAGCGGGTCAGGTGATGGTAGGGAGACTTCATATGAAAACTGTTCAGTCAGCGGGCTGGAGTCCGGTCCACCGCCTTCTCCCGGGGGTCTGACAATGGTCAGTCAAGGCGGAGGTTCCCTCGAGCATAAAATAAGCGGTCGCATTCTCGGCACTGTTCAGCCTCGAGCTCTTCTTCGGCCCATAGGTCAGAAAAGAGAAGGCATCACTCGAGGTCGCCCTCTGATATGTCTGCGCGTAGACGGTCAGTTATTGGAGCTAGTTGCCGGTCTCCTTCTTCGGAGCCAGCTTCTGTTTCTGGTAGCCGACGTCTTCGACATCGGAGCCCTACCCCGCCCTCTGGTAGGTCTTCAGATGAGCAGTTTCATCAGTGGGCTGCTCTTATGGAGCAGTGGGCTCGGAGGTTGGTCCAGCTGCCTGGCCCGGTTACTCAGGGGCCTTCGGGCTTCTGGGAAGACCAGGTAGGGCGGTTGAGCCTCCCTGGTCTCGCGGCACCGTCTTCGTTGCCGTCGACTCCGCACCTAGGTGTTCCCCCCCCTCATATGGCTGCGGTGCAGGGGGCCACACCAGTGCCTCTATCTCCTGCTCTTCTTCTTCCTCCCTTCTCCTCAAATCCTGTTTCTCGGTCTTGAGGTGTTTTCGGCGCCCTTGGCACTGTCCTCGGCACCCGTCTGCGTCTGTCGCGGGGCCGTCCTTGAGTTACTTGGCGGCATGTAGCCTCATCGGCACCGCGGCATCGTCTGGCCTCGTGGCGCAGTGTTGTCGGAGCCATACTCGGTGCCGTGTGCTTCGTCGGCGCCATGCGTTTCTGCGGCGCCGGGGGTCCTTAGGGCGTCGTACACCTCTCAGGACTCCTCCTTTAACCCTTTTCCTTCCTCATTTCCATCTGATTTCCACTCCTTTCCTGTCCATGCAGTCCCTCCTGGACTATCAGGAGATGACATTGAGCCTGACCCAGACCTTAGGCTGGGTGATGAAGTGGAAGAGACAGGATCTATTCCTGCTGCAGAGCCTGTGGTCGAGGACCTGTCTTTTAAGTCTCTGCTGAAAAACTTGATTTCCACCCTTTCTCTCCAAACTACAGACGTCGATCCTGGGAAATTGCTAAGACTCCAATATCTCCATGTTCCAGAGATCCCTAGGGATTTGACCCCTCCGGTACAGCCATCCTTTGAGACACTATCTCAAATGGTATGGAGTAATCCTGCTCTCATTCCTTCGGTGGCTAAATCCATAGATAGGAAATACTCAGCCCCCAAGGATCGACCCATTTTGACGTCCCAAGCCTTTGCAGATCATATTGTAGTTTTGGCAGAGAATGATAAGGTCATCCTCCCCCAAACTACTACAGTTTGACCTGTTAACAAAGAATCTCATAAGATAGACATTTTAGGTAAGAGAGTCTTTGCTGCTTCCACCCTGGGTATGCGCATTGCCAGCTATCAGGGCTATTTCTCTCAATATGATTCTATCCTTTGGCATTCGCTCAAACAGATGGTTGAAGCTCTACCGGAATCGAATACAAAGTCGGAGCTTCCTCAAACCATTACCAGGGGTATCGAATCCAACAACCAGGAGGTTAAAGCAGCTATGGATGCTTTCGATACTGCTTCCAGAGCGGCAGCGGGCGGCATTTTTACCCGCCATCATTCCTGGCTGCGCACTTCAGGTTTCACGAATGACGCACAACAGCAGGTGATGGCGTTGCCTTTTGATGGTGTGTATCTCTTCGGCCCTCAAGTAGAACGGGCACTAGAAGCTACACAAAAAACTAGGTCAGCCATCAAGTTGACTCGACCTCCTCCCGTCCCCCCTCGAGGGGGTGTTAATAAACGCCAGTTCCATAACTGTCAGTCCTTTCGAGGCAAAGGCAGAGGAAGTTTTCATAAAAACCAAGTCCCCCAGCCCCAAAAGAAAATGCAGCAGAAGGCGCAAGGACCCAAAGCGGCCAGTGCCACCTTCTGAGTTGTTGGCCAAAGTCCCACCTCAGCTGCCTAAGGTGGACTCTTCCTCAGCAGTGGGAGGTCATCTGACGCACTTCTACAATCAATGGAAGTCCATAACCTCAGACAAATGGGTTCTCCGGATAATCCACAAGGGATATTCACTCAGTCTTGTGGAGACCACTCCTGATCATCCTCCCAAACAACAGCCCAAGCTGTCAACACTTCAGTCAGACCTTCTCGCCTCTGAGATTCAAGGCCTTCTGAACAACAGGGCAGTAGAAGTAGTTCCGCTGCATCAGCAGAACACAGGGTTCTACTCTCATTACTTTCTGGTTCCAAAGAAAACTGGGGGCATGCGCCCCATTTTGGACCTCAGAAAGCTAAACAAATTTCTGCCCAAGGAGAAATTCAAGATGATTTCACGAGGAACCTTGTTACCTTTGCTTCATCAGCACGACTGGCTAGCCTCCCTAGACATGCAGAATGCTTACCAGCACATCTCTATTCACCTGAAGCATCACAAATTCCTAAGGTTTGTGGCTCTGGGACATTATTATGAGTTCAGAGTCCTGCCCTTTGGGCTATCCTTGGCGCCACGAGTCTTTACAAAGTGTTGTGCAGTTCTGGCCACGCATCTCAGAAAGATCGGAATACAGGTGTTCCCTTATCTGGACGACTGGCTTCTGGCAAGTCCTTCCAGGCAGGGAACTCTGGACGCCATAGCCACGGCTTCAAGCTTTCTCACATCCATGGGAGTCCTGCTAAACTTCAAAAATTGCAGCTGCAGCCCTACAGAGACTTCTCTTTATAGGAACTCTTCTGGACACCTCCAGTGCGAAGGCTTTTCTTCCAGAGGACAGGAGGAGCGATATCCTTCAGATGGCCCGCCACATCGGGGAGAGCAACTCAGTTCCAGCTCTCTCGATGCAATGGCTGCTAGGTCTCATGGCATCCTCAGTGTTCACTGTACCCCTAGCACGCCTTCACATGAGAACTTCTCAGTGGATGCTCAGTACCCAGTGGTCCCCAACCACTCACCCGCAGTCCTTTCTCGTCAAGGTGACAGAACCTCTAAGGAGGTCTCTCACCTGGTGGTCGCAAGAGAACAGTCTCCTAGAAGGGTATCCCTTTGCTCCTCTGGATCATCAGATTTCCATTACCACAGACGTGTCCCTGATGGGGTGGGGGGCTCACTGTCAGGCTTTCCACACTCAAGGTATGTGGACTCAGGTCGAGTCCCAGCTTCACATAAATGTTTTGGAATTGAGAGCCGTCCTTTATGTGGTCCAGGCGTTGAAGGACATTCTCTGTCACAAGATCATTCTCCTTCAAACAGACAACAAAGCAGTGATGTATTACATCAACAAACAGAGCGGCGCTCACTCTTACCCCTTATGCAGAGATGCGATGAGAGTGTGGAAATGGTGCTTGCAACACAAGTCTCTAATTCAAGCGGTCTACCTGCCAGGAGTACAGAACGAACTGGCGGACCGCCTCAGCAGAACAGAGACAGATCCTCAGGAATGGTCTCTCGACTCAGCCGTAGTTCAGTCAATATTCGCAGAGTAGGGAACTCCAGACCTGGACCTTTTTGCATCCCCACTCAACACAAAACTGCCTCTTTTCTGCTCCAGAAATCCAGGGCCTGGCATTTTCTGTCAGGATGTGTTCAGGCTGCAGTGGACAAAACGTTTTCTATACGCCTTTCCGCCTCTTCCTCTAATTCAGAGGGTACTTCTCAAGTTCGAATCCCAGGGGGACAAAATGATCCTCATTGCTCCCTTCTGGCCTCGACAGATGTGGTTTCCACTGCTCAACAGTATGTCGGCAACTCCACTGAAACCACTCCCACTTCAGACGAACCTCTTGACTCAAGGGCCAGTTGTTCATCCCAACTTGAGGTCGCTTCACCTTCACGCTTGCTTCCTGAAGAGATAGAAGTGAACAGATTCAGTGTCTCTCGCAGGGTTTCAGATATTCTTTTGGCTGCACAGAAGCCAGCCACTAGAAAAACTTACACAGCCAAATGGAAGCATTTTTCACTCTGGTGTGCAAAATCCTCTTTAAATCCCTTTTCCTGCCCACCAGATAAAATCTTGGAGTACCTCTTAGACCTCTCAAATTCAGGCCTGCAGTACTCTACAGTCAAAGTTCACCTTTGTGCCATTTCAGCTTATCATGAGCTGGTACTTTCCTTGTCACTATCTCCGTTACCTGTGGTTAAGAGGTTTCTTAAGGGAATTCTGCATACCAGACCTCCTATAAGACGTCCAGTCGCAGCCTGGGACATTAATCTTGTGCTAGACATGCTCACTCGAAAGTCTTTCAAACCTCTGGCTACCTGTGAGCTAAAATTTCTCAACTGGAAAACGGCCTTCCTGGTGGCCATTACCTCAGCCCGCAGGGTCTCTGAGATATATGCCTTGGTCACAGACCCTCCATATACTGTGTTCCATAAAGACAAAGTAGTCCTTGGAACCCATCCTAAATTTCTTCCTAAGGTTGTTTCGGAGTTCCATCTAAACCAACCTTTAGTCCTTCCCTCTTACTTTGCAGACTTCCAAAATGAAGGAGAACGTTCTCTTCATTCCCTGGATGTCAAGAGAGCTTTACGTTTCTATCTAGATAGAACAAAGGACTTTCGTAAAGCTCAACAGCTGTTTGTTTCTTTCAGCGAAACCTGGCTGGGTCTACCTGTCGCTATCAGGTGTATCTCAGCATGGCTAGTGGCATGCCTTCGCCACTGTTATTCCATGGCGCAGGTTAAGCTGGAGGGCAGAGGATACGCTCACTCTGCTAGGGCGGTAGCGGCATCTCTGGCAGAAATCCGCAACGTTCCCATTGCAGATATTTGCAATGCGGCTACCTGGAGCTCAGTTCATACTTTCATAAACACTATGCCCCGGATGTCCATGCCAGACGTCGTCTGTCCTTTAGCAGAACCATCCTTAATGGACTTCTGTCCTAAAACTGTGAGCTCACGGTCTCTCCTGCCGCCCTCTCGGGATTATTATCTCAGTACTCTCCCATTAGTGTGAATGAATGGTGGAGACTTATGTCCAGGAAGACATGGAAATTACGTACATACCTACTGTAATTCTTGAACTTCTTGGACGAGTCACCACCACTCATTCACACGCCCACCCTCCATCCCCTGAGCTCACCTCTGTTGTTGGTCTTCACTCCCTCAAATCTTTAGGCTGTGAAGACTTCTTTGTTGACCCTTCTTATACAGGTCTTCCGGAGTATCTTATGTCCGGTTTTTGGTTAGGCTCTCCTTCTAGGTTAGTTCGGCTGCACCTTCTCGGGAAAAAAGATGCTGAAAGGCGGTTGGAAGGTGAAGCGTGAGATATTCATTACCGCCTGCGAACTTCGAGGCTGCGAGGTGCCACTCCTACAGCAGCGCCGTCTCAGGCGCAACCTCTCAACAAAAAGTTTGCTCTCAATGGGTCCTAGTGCCTCCGGTGCTGATTCCATTAGTGTGAATGAGTGGTGGAGACTCGTCCAAGAAGATCAAGAATTACGGTAGGTACATAATTTCCATTTCCTTGGGGAGTACAGCAAGAATCTTTGGTGATTCCTCCATGGCCTTGGCCCTTTTCGGAGGAGTTGAACTACGTCTAGCAGTCACCCAGTTCCGCTCCCCCAGCCCCTGGGGACTGCCAGTGCAGGTATTGTGCTCCCTCGGGGTCTCCAGGAACTTTGCCCCATGCCACATCAGGCTTAGAGTTGCTGGACACCCCTTCTGGGCATCAACACCTGACGAGACCGTCCCACGGACACGGATTCTGTGGAGTTCGACCACTGGGGTAGGAGAGATCTTCCTGGACATAAAGTCTCCACCACTCATTCACACTAAATGGACTACGCCAGAGACGCTAGGACCGAGCGGGAGCCAAAAATCTTCAGGAGGGCCGGCACCAAGGTAGGGCCGTGAGGAAGCAGTGCCACGAGACTGGCTCGCGCCATATAGGCTGCCTCAGCATCGACCCTCCAACCGCCTCAGTTCCTTTTTTCTCGCCGTTGAGTGCACTTCAGAGTCAAATCTTCGTCTATACGACAGCAGCTTTAGTCGTTTAGTTTTGATTTGTAGTTGTAGTACAGAAGTCCTCTTCAGGCCGCCTTCGAAGGAGTCGACCATGAACGGGGATGGTGACGGTAGGGAGACTTCACATGAAAGCTGTGTTTTCAGCAGGGCTGGGTCCAGTCCACCACCCTGTATGGGGGGGGGTGAGGTCTGACTCTGGGCAGTCCGGTGCTTAGGAAGAAGGGCGGTGCTTCCAGAAGCACAGAAAGAAGGGGGCCCATTCTCGATCCTCATCAAGAACCCAGCACCGCTCGGCCTCGAGTTCTTCATCCCACTGGTCGAAGAAGAAATGGTACCGCTGGAGGTCACCTTCTGGTATGTCTGCACAACGATCATTGGAAACAGGGGACAGAAGGCCGACTCTGACTCCACCGGGGTCACCTGCTGCCTCTGTTCCTAGTGACCGACATCCTCAACTCTGTAGTCCCTCTCCGCCCGCGGGGTCTTCCGGTGAGCAATTTCATCATTGTGCAGCTCTTATGAAGCAGTGGGTTCTGCGGTTGTCCCAGCTTTCCGAGCTTGTGGAATTGGTCCCGGGGCCTTCAGGCCTAGGGACTTCGAACCCACAGGCAGGACAGTTGGGCTTGCCTAGTCATGTGGCACCTTCTCCAGTGCTGTAGACACCGTGCCCTTGTGCTTTTCCCCCTCACATGGCTGCGGCACAAGGGCCAGCACAGGTACCTTATTTCTCCTACTCACATTTTCAGATCTTCATCCTTGAGTGCTCCGAGAGTTGAGTTGGGGTCCCCATCTGGCACGGTGCCAGTTGTGGTGCTGTCTTTGACTCTGCTCTTGGCGGCGCCACAGTCGGCACCAGTGCTGCTTGCAGGGCCGGTGCTGACACAGAATCTGGGATTCTCAACTCCGATTCGAGAAGCACTTCTTCCTGCTCTCTTTCCTCCCTTTCCTTTTCATACTATCCCTCCTGGGCTAGTAGGAGACAACCTGAGCTTGATCCTGATCTGCGTTTAGAAGACGATTTTGATGAAGATGCATCTCTTGGAGTGGGAAATAAGCTCTCTACTTCAGCGGAGCTTCTGGCCGAGGACCTGTCTTTTAAGTCTCTACTGAAGAATTTGAATTCCACTCTCTCTCTCTCTCTCTCTCTCTCCAGACTTCGGAGGTGGATCCGGGGAAGTTATTGTTCCTTCAGTATCTGCATGTACCGGAGATCCCTGTGGAACTGACTCCTCCTGTACAACCCTCTTTCGAAACGCTCTTGCAAATGGTGTAGGACAATCCGGCGCTTATTCCTTCCGTGGCGAAATCCATAGACAGGAAGTATGCTCCCCCTAAGGATCGACCAATCCTGGTCTCTCAAGCCTTCGCTGATGCCATAGTTGTCCTGGCAGAAAACGACAAGGCCATCCTTCCTTAGGAGTCCACGGTTCATCCAGTAAACAAAGAATCTCGTAATAGTGACACATTAGGGAAGCAAGTCTTTACAGCCACTACCCTGAGTATGCGTGTTGCTAGCTACCAGGGCTACTTCTGTCAATATGAGTATACCCTCTGGCATTCACTTAAAACTTCTGTGGAGGCCTTTCTGAAGTCTGACATTTCCTCAAGAGGTCCTCCAAACTATCACTAGAGGTATTGAGTCCAGTAATCAGCAACTTAAGGCTACTATGGACACTTTTGACACTGCTTCTAGAGCAGCAGCAGCTGGGATATGTACCTGTCGCCACTCGTGGTTACGAACCACGGGGTTCAGAAATTATGCCCAGCAATGAGTCATGAACTTACCGTTTGATGGCGCAGGAGGCCCAGTCCAACCCCTTTGGAGGTCGGGCAGGAGGCACCGCCCCCGGAATCGCCTCCTTGGAGGTGAGTGCTCCCCCGGTGCTGCGTCCCTGGCCCTGCGGGCCTGGGCTGGCACTGTCCTCATCGCTGTCTGCTGGCACCATTTTGGGCTCTCGTGCCACTTGCAGCGTCAGGGGCTGGAGTGCGCCGGGCCGTCCCTCGGTGCTGTTCCCACTGCCGGCGTTGTTCATGGTGATGGGAGCAGTGCCGTAGAAAGTGCCAGATGTTCTTGGGGCCGTTACTGGTCTTGGTGTCATTCGCAGCGCTGAGACTGGGGATGGCTCCGACTTGTGTTGGGGAGGAGCACAGCGCGGTTGCCATCTCTGGCTCCAGCACTGTTTGTGGCGCCAGCATCATCTCTGGCTCCTGCACCATTCACAGCACTGGGGAGGAGGGCAGTGCCGTGGCTGGTGTCGCTTCCAACTCTGGTGCCGGTCATGGCGCCGGTCGCGGTGCTGGAGTTGGGGTTGGGGTTAGGGTTGACGCTGCTCACGGCCCAGGAACTGGCAGGGGTCGGAGAGTGGTCTGGTATCGGATCTCTGTGTCCACCTCCTCGGGGAAGGACTCTGGGTCGGATCCAGATTGGCTCCCAGACTCCTCGGAGTCTTCTGACGCCTCGGTGTCCACCACTTCGGCCCCCACTCAGCCTCCCTCTGTGGGGCATGCAATTCCTGCCGATTCTGTGGTTAGTGGCACTGACCAACCAGCAGTGGTCCATGTGGCCACTGCTATGCAGCCCGGAGTCGGGGTGTTGTCTTTCTTTTCAGCTGGGGTACCCCCTTCCTTGGTGTGCCTGGACAGTCTGAGTTTGGGACCATGAGGCACCCATAGAGGGGGAGGGTGCTGCACCGTGGGTGGACTCTCCGGGGTCAACCCGGCATTGTCAGCTGCCTAGGCTGTTGGCTTCGAGGCAGAGGGCTCTTTCGGAGTCCGAGGGGTTGAGGGGCCTGGGTTCAGTGTGGCGGCCTCTCCCTGGGACCTACCCAGGTTCAGGGAGGAGTCGTAGTGCAGATCTTCATCCTTTCCCTTCTTTCTCCTTGAGAGACCTCTTCTTTGGAGGCCAGGGACCATCCTTCTGGACTCACATGGTCCCCGGTCGCCTCATAGGGGGGATTCTTCCCTAGGGCATGGTCACAGCCGTTCCGATCCGTTGAACAGCTGTTGGCTGCTGGGCTTTCCGGGTCTCCCTCCCAGTTGGAAGCATCTGCCAGGCCCTCCAGCCCAGGCAGAGGACATCCTTCTCCTATGATGAGTTTGGCCCCTATTCCTCTGTCTCCATCCCCTTCTCTCCCAGGTATTTCTGGTCCTAGAGGGCCTCTGACTTGGGAGCAATTCAGGGGATCGGCTGCACAATTCCCAACTTATGTCAGGAGCATGGACGAGAGGGTGTTCCACCCCGCTCCCGAACCCTGAATCTCCGGACTCATCCGCATCCTCATCCCCCTCCTCAGAGGGAGAGAAACTGTCCATCCATATTTCCCCTGCGTCTGATCTCTCCTCATATCAGTGTTTCCTCACGAGGATGATGGATGATCTCCGGATTACCCCTACCTCAGAAAGCAACCCCGAGCACATTACGTGCGCCTTCTTAGGTGAGTTCAGTGCAGCTAACATGGTGGTTCCCGCCTGGCCTGCTCCCTTTTGGGAAGCATCATTGCGACTCTGGCAGCGTCCCTTTTCCATAGATCTAGCCCCAAGGGATCTGCACCAGCGGTATTGTGCTCCCCCAGAGTCTCCAGGACACATGCCTCACCCACCTGTGGGCTTGACGCAACTGGATACTCTTTCAGGGTTTCGCACCCCTCACTGTGACTGGCCCCCAGATTCAGACTCCTCGGATTTTGATTTCTGGGAAAGGAGGACATTTTACATTTTTACTCAGCACAGATTTTGATGTCCATTGCTCCACATCAGGCCCGCTGTGCATCCTATTACAGGTTCTTGTGGTGCAAGCTAGGTCAGCTCCTAGCCTCTCTGCCTCATTCGGAGGTAACCAGACAGGCCGTCGCCCTCTCTGCTTAGGGCCTGGAGCTAACAAAGCATCAAGCGAAGGTGTCTATGACACCAACGAGGTAGCTTTCAGGATTGTAGGGACAGCGATCTGCACTAGGCAGATGGCACGGCTTCATCTTTCCCGGTTGTCACCCAGGGCCCAGTGTAGGGTGATTTCCTCCGCCAACCAGAGAACCTATCTTCAAACACCATGAAGTCTTGCTATATTATGACTATATGCAGTCAGCCACTGCAGCTGAACTACCCCGGAGAGGAAAGAGTTAACTCCAGAGAGTCTGGAGTTCCACAGCGCGAGGGCGCTATACCAAAGCTCTATCTGGTCAGTTTCAAATGAAACTGTCAGATTCTTTACTCCGCTTCACTGAACAGTCGCTCCGGAGATCAGCTCCTTCATATCGGTTCATTTCTTGGTTCAAGCGAGTATTTTCGGTTCATTTGAACGGCAAAAGTATTTATTTTTCATTCGGTTAAAAGCTCTATCTGGTAAACCGTAGTAGAATAATTTAAAGTCTGTGTGGAAATTCAATTATCGGTTCGGTTTTGAACCGATCGGTTTGCTTAAATTAACGCTTTAAAGTGTTGGTTGGGCTTTTGAGAGCGGTTCCCGGTTCTTATCGGTTCTAAAAAACCTTGCTTTTAAAATAGGTTTTTTCAAATACCCGTGACACGGTTAGGAACCGATAAGGGTGTCTTGCCTGGCACTGCCATCAAAAGGGCAAGTTTTTGGTTAGGCTGGCATTATGTCTGAGAAACCCAAAAGAAAAACCGGGCCCACTGGGTTTCAACACTGTGATGTCTGTGGGGAAGCCTTTGCCAAGGCTGACCCACACACCACTTGTGTTTATTGTCTGGGGGCTGACCACCTCCTGTCAGACTGCCAGGTGTGTAAAAATTTCCCTGCAGCCACCCTGGAAAAGAGATTGGGCCGGCTCAGGGAACGAGGGGCCAAGAAGTCCGCTGACCTGGATGGCCAGCCCGGTCCAGTACCCACTGGACCAGAGGGAGTGCCCTCTGACCAGGGCGAGACTTCCTCAGGCAAAGGAAGGCTGGTTCAGGGAACCAGTCTCAGTGAAAAGACAAAGAAATCAGTAGGTTTGGAGTCCAAAATTGTCTCTCCAACTGCTGCAGAAATAGCTAAGTCATACAGATTGTCCAGTCACTGTCTCAGGGTCCTGCTGAACCACCTACAGTTGGTAAAAGGCTGGTTCGTTCAGTGCCAGTGGTTCAGGAGTATGATGTTGAGGAATTTTATGAACCACAGGAGAGGGAGGACGAATTTGATCATTACATGTGTGGCTGGGAGGGTCTGGACGTGCCCATTGAACCGGACATTTCTCCAGACAGACCTTTAGAATCTCCTCCTATTCTGTCTGAGTCCCCTTCTCATTTTATGTTTTACAAAAAGGTTGCAGAAACCCTCCAGCTTCCTTTAGAGGAAGCTGTGGATGAGCAAGAGGAGCCTGATTATGTAGAAATGATGGATATACCAGAGTCTAGGAGGTTGTCTATTCCTTTGCATAAGTCATTTAGAAGCAAACAACAAAGATTTTAAAAATCCTCATTCTGTCCCTCCTGTAGATAAAAAATGGACAGAAGATATACCTTGTCAGGCTCTGATACAGACTTCCTCACTGAGCAGTGTAGTCATGTGGGTGTGGTACAAGCTGCAGCCTGTGACAAGACTAATATTCCTCTGGCCTCACATCCTCCTGATAAGGATTCCAGGAAGATTGATGCCATGGCGAAAAAACAGTATATGGCAGCTTCTTTGGGACTCAGGCAGGCAAATTATATGCTTGTGTGGCTAGATATCAGAAATCTAGGTGGGACACAGTATTGCAGTTAGCAAGCAGGCCCATGGCCAGCTGGCTAGTGAGTTGGAACAGGTGGCTGCTGATGGCATTGAAGCCTCTAAAGTTCAATTTCATGCTGCTGTTGATGTTAATGATGTTTCCTCTAGGGTCATGGCCACTTCTGTAGCTTTCCGTGGGTTGGCATGGCTCAGATGCACTAATCTGTCCCAAGATACTCAGTCAAAGGCTATGGATTTTCCTGTTGTGGGTAATTCTCTGTTTGGGAACAAACAGAAAACTATATGAAAAGATGGATGAATACAGAACTATCTACAAAAGTGCCCAGGCTAAGGAGGCATGCCACTCACAGAAGCACGCTCAGAGGTGGGAGGCCTTTCCACAGGCCTTTTTACCAATTTCAGGCCTCCTCTGCATTTGCACAGCGGGGTTTCTTTAGAGGCAGAGGTAGACGGGGCACAAGTAAACCGTCCCCCTCCCCTCAGCCTAAGGCTACTGCCTAGCAGGCACCCTGATGGGGTGCCCAGGGCCGATTCTCCTGTACCAGTGAGGGGCAGGTTGGTTTATTTCAGCCAGAACTGGGTGTCCCTAACCTCGGACAGGTGGGTTCTGGAGGTAATAGGCCAGGGTCTGGTTCTCAGCTTCAAACAGTTTCGAAGATGAGAGCCAGACATTTTCCTACCAAATCCTTCAGAAGCCCTTGCTTTGGAAGCAGAGGTTTCTTCTCTTTTGGACTGCAAAGCAGTAGAAAGGGTCCCTCCTTGCCATCAGGGCAAGGGGCTGTACTCAAGATACTTTCTTACCCCAAAAAAGACAGGAGAATGGCAGCCCATTTTAGATTTAAGGTGCCTGAACAAGCATCTTTTGAAACCAAAGTTCAAAATGTTAACTCTGACAATGATTTTGCCCTCCCTGAGGCCAGGGGACTGGTTAGCTTCCCTGGACCTCAAGGATGCCTATTTCCATGTTCTGATCAGGCCTTCTCACAGAAAGTACCTCAGGTTCGAACTACCCTCAGGCCACTACCAGTCCAGGGCAGTGCCCTTCGGCCTTACCTCTGCGCCAAGGGTATTCCAAATGTCTAGCTGTGGTAGTGGCTCATTTAAGAAGGCAAGGGATTGCTGTGTTTCCCTACCTGGACGACTGGCTCATAGTGGGTCAGTCCCCAGATCAGGTAAAATCCACTTACAAGTGGCCAGCAGCTTCTCACTTCCCTGGGATTCCTGCTGAATTTACCAAAGTCAGTTCTCGGACCAGTTCAGGTACTAACTTTCATAGGTGCAGAACTGAACACAGAGTTAGCCAGGGCATTTCTCCCCTCGGAAAGGGTAGACAGACTCATTGCCCTGGCATCCTCCTTTACCCTGCGGGTCTCTCGACCAGCAAGGCATTTTCTGCAACTCCTAGGGCACATGGCTGCTTCCACAGCTGTAGTGCAAGGAGCAAGATTCCAGATGAGAACATTCAGTTCCATTTGAGGCCTATTGGTCTCAAAGGAGGGACCCCTTTCAAATTGGTTCCAGTGACCCAAACCCTGATCCTGGCCTTACACTGGTGGCAGGATCAAAGCAATCTAAAACAAGGGTTCCTTTCATTCCCGTTTCCCCTCCCTCACCCTCACCACGGATGCTTCCCTGTTAGGGTGGGAGCTCATAGGCGACCCTGTCCACTCAGGGTGTGGTCTCCCAGGAATCTCTGCTCCACATCAATCTTTTGGAACTCAGAGCTGTCTTTTTAGCTTTTCAGGCGTTTTCAGCTTCTGTCAGAACAAAGTAGTTCAAGTCAGGACAGACAACACCACAACAATGTGGTACATCAACAAGCAAGGGGCACTCGGTCATCAGCCTTGTGCACCGAAGCAATGAAGTCTCTGGCTTACTCCCTGAACACCTCCCTGATAGCAGTTCACCTTCCGGGAAAGAAAATGTCCTGGGGGATGCCCCTCAGCAGGATTTCTCAGGCCATCACGAATGGGCTCTGAATCCTCAGGTGCTGGGGTCAGTCTTTGCCAGATGGGGCACCCTCAGATAGATCTTTTCGCAGCCCCAGACAACCACCAACTTCCTCTGTTTTGTTGCAGGCCTCCAGTGCTGGGATCAGTCCCCCTGGACGCCTTTCAGTTGGATTGGAAAGGGAAGTTCCTGTATGCCTCCCCTTTCCCTTCTTTTCAGGGTACTAGTAAAAATCAGATCTCAGCCCTGCAAGGTGATTCTGATTGCTCCAGATTGGGCCAGACAGCCCTGGTACCCACTGCTTCTGTCCTTGACAGTCCACCCTGCCCTGAGCTTGCCCAGAGTCCACGACTTACTGGCCTGTGCACAGGGGAGAGTGTGGTATCCGGACCTCAAATCCCTCCATCTCAAGGCATGGCTCTTGAGGAGTTAGAATTTGCTGACTTACACCTTTCTCAAGGTGTTTTGGATATTTTAAAGGCTTCAGGAAGCCTTCCACTAGAACCACTTACAATTCTAAGTGGAAAAGGTTTTCCATCTGGTGCTCTGAGAGCAGATTATCCCAGAATCTGCTGATCTGCCCATTTACTGGACTATTTGGTCCATTTAAATTCCTTAGGCCTTAGGCCAGCTACCTTAAAGGTTAATCTGGCAGCTGTCTCTGCTTTTCTGTCAGCAGGAAAGCCTGCTTCCTTCTTCTTCTCACCCTGTGCTTTCCAAGTTTTTAAGGGTTACTTCACACCAACCTCCTTTTGAGAACCAGCTCCGCTTGGGACCTGAATGTTTGCATTGCTCAGTTAATGCAACCCCTTTGAGCCTCTGTCCTCAGCAGAGCTCAAGTTTCTGACTTGGAAAATTGTTTTCCTAGTGGCTATCACTTCTGCCAGATGCATAAGTGAACTACAGGCCCTGTCAGTGGAAGAAGATTTTATCTCTTTCCACAGAGATAAGGTAGTCCTCAGGAGTAACAGAAAGTTTTTGCCTAAAGTGGTTTCAGATTTCCACCTGAACCAATCCATCTCTCTTCCAGTATTTTCACTGAGCATTCTTCCTCAGGTGAGAGGAGTCTGCAGCTTGGGCGTCAAGAACCTTAAGCTACTATTTGGACGCACCAAGGTCACAGGTTAGAATCCTCCAACTCTTCCTTACCTATGGCGAGGTTGGCAAAGGAAACCTGCCACTAAAGGACAATTGCAATGTGGATTGTCTCTTGTATCCAATTTTGTTATCAAAAACTAGGTAGAGAACCCCCCTCAGGACTGAGGGCTCACTCCACCAGGGGTACAGCTGCATCTCTAGCGGCTGCTAGAGATATTCCCATTCTGGAAATCTGTCAAGCTGCTACTTGGAAAACAGTTCACACTTTTACCAAGCGTTATTCCCTGGATATTCAGTCCAGGAGAGATGCTCGTTTTGGCACAGCTGTGCTTCAGAGCCTATTTCCTAAGTAGGTTCTGACCCTCCTCCATGGAGGTACTGCTGTGTAATCTGCATATAGTCATAATATAGCAAGACTTCATGGTGTTTGAAGAAAAAATTACTCACCTTAGTAATTGCTTTTCTTCTCATGGAGTCTTGCTATATTATGACCACCCTCCCTCCTGCCCCTCTCAGAACTTCTACTTGGGTAGGGGTGGCAAATTAGTGCAAGCACTGTGTCATGCCATTTTAGTTCTTCCCTTCACACCCTTTATTTAGGGTTGGGGAATTAGGTATTTCTGTTTTAAGTAATATGTTGGCCCCCTTCCTGGACTTGAGTCTTGGGGGAAGGGGGGTCTAATAGTGCTTGTTAGGGAGAAACTAATAATACTATTATTCATTGTTATTATTATTATTGCTGTTTATATTGTTGTTTATATTGTTGTTATTCCTACTAGTAGGTAGCCACTTGGCTAGTGTAGAGCTTTCCACACAGACTTGTTGCTTAGTGTTAGCTTCGTAAAGATCTGACAGTTTCATTTGAAACTGGCCAGATAGAGCTTTGGTATAGCGCCCTCGCGCTGTGGAACTCCAGACTCTCTGGAGTTAACTCTTTCCTCTCCGGGGCAGTTCAGCTGCAGTGGCTGACTGCATATAGTCATAATATAGCAAGACTCCATGAGAAGAAAAGCAATTACTAAGGTGAGTAATTTTTTCTTTTTTCCGTGAGTGAGACGCAGCAACATTCGGGCAACTTCCTACCTCCTCCGGAGGGTCCCCGTCTCACCCAGACCAGTCTCGTACCTCTCCAGGCCCGTAAAGGTTCTCCCCTCCAATGTCTCCCCCACTGGGGGCTAAGGGGCTTAGTCCCTTAAGGTTGTATTGGGCCCCCTTCAGGGGGCTCAGTACTCACCCACATAGTGATGAATGGTGAAGATTGACACAGATAAGATATGAAAACTACGTACATACCATAATTCTTGCTCTTTCTGTGTATCTTCACCATTCATCACTAAATCCCACCCACTGTCCCCCGGGGCCTCAGTCTCTGGTTCCCCCTCCCACTGTGTGTCTCTCTTGTTTCTATTCCTTTCCTTTGGCCAGAGTAAGGGGACCTTGGAGACACACAGGGTGGACTTCAGCTATGAATGTGTATATATATATATATATATATATATATATATATGTAACCCATATGTCCATTTTGTAACATGGATATACATGTGGTATCTACGGGTTCGGGGAAGGATGAGGTTACCTGGCACAAGAGACCTAGGTTTGGCTACTCTGCACAGGGGCACCCAAGTAAATCCAACTATCGGAAGCAATAACTGTAATGTCCAGAACCAGAATTGGGATTTTTCAGTGTGGCTTTATTTATTAACTCACTGAACATAAACAAAGCACTGCATGGTCCCCCAAAGGGCTACGTAACTGTAATGCAGATTAGAGGTTAAACACAGCGGTCCATTTGAGGAATGAACACATTACAACAGATGTCTGGCTTTGGACCCACCAGGCACTCAGCCCGGACTTTGCATGCGCATTGGATACATAGCCTGACTGGCTCGGCTCCCCTGCCGGCCACTCGACTGACGGTCCACTTGGCGAATGGACCCAAACTCTACTTGGAAAGACATTCCGTCCAACAAGGAGGCTCCCAAACTGTGGCTTCCCACACCACTTGAAGTCTGCGACTCCTAGAGAGATTTGTTTTCGTACTTCCAAACGAGTTCCCATCAAACAAGGAGTAATTTTCGCATCCTGTGGCTCCCCACACCACTTAGAGTCTGCGACTCCTAGGAGATTTTCAAGTTGCGACCCACGTCTGGGTACCCACCCCATCACTGGCATAGTGCATAAGGCAAGTAGCAAAAACACAGAAGAAATCCGTAGAGGTGGACCTGGTTACTAAAGATGGGGGGTTTTCCCACCTCCAGCTCCCACAGCCCATACCCGGCCATTTCTCTGGACACACAGAAAACTTAAAAACTGTAAAATGTAGATTGAATGGTGGATGAACTGATGCACCCCCTCTACAGCAAACTTTAAATCCATTTAAACTTTAAACTGTCAAACTGCTCCATTTGTTCGTCCTGGTAGACATAGTCCTCCCAAATAGCAGTCCACATTACTTCCCAACTTGAAGAAAACAGTATGTTTGCCCCTTGAAATGGAGCCAAACACTCACCCATCTGTTGCAGGTGCCCCACAGGCGAAGTAACACTTTCTTTGCTGTTATACATGAACAGACTGAACTTAAATTAAAACAGGCAGCTTCCTTCCCAGGGTGGGAGAAGGGGATTGCCCCTGGAACCCACAAAGAACTTTTCCTCCCCCCCACCCAGAGGGAGGGGGGTAAACAGACAACTACTAGTGTCCTTCTTGTTTGCTTAAGGACAAACTGAAGACTCCTTTGAATTCCCAAGGTTCTAAACTTACTCTGAGCTGAAGATTCCAAATGTGGCTCATGCAGCTGCAACAGTTCTATTATGATGTCATCTCTCAAGTCTCAGCTGTGACTGAGGACAGAGTGAGACAGTGTGAAACCCATTTAACTGGAGTTTCACAAGCTGCCTTCCCTGCCTATCACTAGGTCTTACCGGGATTCTAGTAACCCCGGGTAACAAAGGGGTTACACATATATATATATATATATATATATATTAGAGGCAAAAACTCAGTTTAATGCATTAGTTAGGGTTGTTACAGCGACAAAAGTGAGAATTCGCTGTTAGGGTTGAAAAACCCCCATGGACCCCCACCCACCCCAACCCGGCATTGGGGTGCGCATTGGGATAAGTCAGCCTAACTCTCACCCCATGACATGTGTAAAAGCAGCAGAAGTATAGGAGAATGGGGTGAGAGTTAGGACCCACGTCCTGTCGCACCCCAATGCGGTTGGGGGAAGTGGGCGGGGGTCAAGAAGTTTCAACTAACTGGCAGTCTCGCTAAATTAACCAACCCTTCTTTGTGAGAATGATAACGGAAATAGTGAATGTAATGCAGCGGCGGAGCCTTGGGCCCGTGTTGTGGCATACTAACAGGGACAGCAACGCAAACAGAAATGCTAACAGTGGCGCACATGGTAACACAAGCACAAATGAGAACAGAAAGGGTAACGCACATGGTGGCGTAGACGGGAATGGTCTGCCACGTGATGTGTTGTCACATAGTAACATGGTGCCTGCAAACAGAAATGTCATTGGGCATGGGATGTAAAGTGAAACAGTAAGATAAACAGTACTGTAGACAGAAATGGCAAATAATAACAAGCATAGCGCAAATGAAAGCGTAAGGATACGCACATGGTGGGCGCAGGCGTCAATGGTAAGTGAAGCGAGTGCGGATCCATAAGCGAAAGGGCAACAGTAACAGTAATGTAAAGCGACAGGCTGGTTTTCCCAAAACCTGCATTGAGAAAGACAGTGATACAAATAATGTATGCAAAATAATGAGTATCGAGCAGAAAATGAGATCTTGGAATACTAAATACATTATATCTCAGGAACACGTCTGACGTAGAAAAAATTTAAAAGTCATATTATTTACAACTGTCCTGGCTAATTTGAGTCTTAGCCCATGAGGGGCTAAGAAATTTCGACGAAAGTCCGTATCTCTCACCGTTTCGAGATCACGGCCCTGAAAAGCGTGACGCCGTAATGTTATCCTATGGGAAAAAAGAAAAGTTTGGGCGCCATAACTTTGCCTCCCTGTAATGTTTTCACCAAACTACTGAAAGGCACATCTGTGGGCTGTTGGCTGTCTTCCTCAAATTTCAGGAAAAAGACCAAACCGTTATTTTGCAGCAGGGCTCCAAATGATTTCTGTTAAGTGTCGGGCGCCGTAATGTTATCCTATGGGAAAAACCGTCAATTTTGGAGTGCCGTAACTTTGCCTCCATGTAATATCTGTTCACCAAACTACTGAAAGGCACATATGTGTACTGTTGGCTGTCTTCCCTCCAAATTTCAGGAAAAAAGACCAAACCGTTATTTTGCAGCAGAGTGCCAAAGAATTCCTGTAATGCTTTGGGCGCCGTAATGTTATCCTATGGGAAAAACTGTCAACTTTGGAGTGCCATAACTTTGCCGCTGTAATATTTTTCAATACAACACTGAAAGGCACATCTGTGAGATATTCGGCTGCGTTCCTCAAATTTCAGCCCAAAACTCCCAACGGTTATTTTGCAGTGCAAGTGCCAAAGAATTGCTGTCATTTTCCACAGACTAGAAAATTACTATATGTAATTTGCAAAGCTTCAGAGAAATTCTAGACACTTTCGTGAGCACGAAAGTAATTTGCAAAAGTACTTTTTCAGAAATTTGAAAAACATTTTTCTGGGGTGTTTACCACAAAATAAAGACATAGCAAACATCCTCAGGGCCCGACTAGGTGAATACAAAAAAATTAGGTTGCTAGAGGGTCCCAAATTTAAATGCCAACCATTTTTCTGATCACCAACTGAAAACAAAATGGCGATTTGTGAAAGTAACAGGCCCATTGCGAAGTAAAATGCATTGCGAAAGTGTTGAACTTTTGTTAACTTTTCCCATTGACTTATAATGGGAAACTGTTTTGAATAACTTTTGAACCGTTTAATATTTTTCACGAAATCTTGAAAGGCACATCGAGGACCCTGGCTGCCGTTCCCTGAAGATTTCGGGCCGGTCCACATAAACCGTGCAACCTGTAGGCGACCACAGAATTCAAAAGCGCGTGGCGCACAGATCACACTTAATAACTCCGCGGCCAGTATATCCAACCAGTACGAAACTTGGCAGATCCAAGGCCTATGGTTCTTGATCATAAATTCCAAATTTCAGGCAAATCCATCAAACGGTTGCAAAGTTATTAAGGTGCAATGTTTTGGGGTTTAACATAGAAATGGCTCCTCAACCCTAACTATGGTAGCACTACCGTGCTACCATAATAGAGAGAGAGAGAGTTTGGATGGTGGGGGGGTAAGAGGGGGTTTCTTTCTTTATCGCCTTGCGGCATTCCGGCCCCTTGTTAGGGGTGGGGTAGTGAGAATGTAACCTGCTCTTTCCTCCTTCTTCTCTTGTCCTTCTGGACTAATCCCATAAAATTCTTTTAATTTTGGGGGAGGTTCTTCTTTTGAATTCCCCTTTTCTTTTGGAGAGTGGAGAGGTCATGTCTTGGCTCCTGGTTCCCTCAAGCTGCTCCTAAAGAATCCTTACAATTAATCCCTCTGGGTTAGTCATTCTCTGCCAGGTGTTTCTCAAATCCCTTTGGGTCAACCTTGCTTGCCTTGCCAGGTTTCCTTAATATCTACTTCTTTTGGGCAGACTGTCTGAACCTTGTTCAGTCTCTCCTTAAAAATGTTTTGGGGGTCCAGACTGCAGGGTCGGTTGACACTGTCCTTTTCCCCTCCCAATATTTTTTCCCTCCCTTTCACCTCTTTACTAGAGATTGGGGCTCCTCCCAATCCCTAAGTTTCCTCTCTTCTTCATTCTGTCCTCTCAGTTGTTTATTCCTCCTTTGATTTGTATTTCTTTTCCTTTTATCTATCCCTTGGGCTCTCTTGCCCCAACCACCTCCTTTACTTCTCACTCTACGGTGATTCAGAACTGACGTCGGGACGGAGTCGATGACAGTTGATGGCCAACCCGCAAGCTTCACGTGATGCACGTCGGCCTCAAGAGGCTCCATCCCTTCATCAACCCGGCCCATACATAAGAAAAAAAGCTCCTGCAGTGCTGCTTCAGTGAATTTCCCATTTCCTTGGCACATTTTTTTTTTTGCAGCTTTGGTGCCATGGCAGCAATACTTCTTATTCATTGAACCGTCTTTCAGGTAGGGCTCCTTTTAAAAGTTGTTGCTGCAGCAACGAGTTTTCAGCATAGGACTTCCACTCCTCTTGCTTGGAGTGTCTCTTTATCAAGCACTATGTCTGGCAGTGTCCAGATTGCCAGTCAATGTCCAGGTGAGCCAGTATGGATAGACTAATATGTATGGGGTCTTCCAAGTGGAGTCATAAAAGGAAAAAACAGTCCCATTTATGCTTGATGTTGGGCTACTGAGGTCAGTCAACCTCATGGTTGAATAAGAAAAAGGAAAGACAACATAAGATCTTACTTTGAGAGGAAGCTCTTGCAGCAGGTACCACAATTAGGACTGACAGTTCCCGGCATTTTTTCATCCAGCAGTACCGACATGGGAACGCCCCCCGCTGACGTCGGCTCCACCCCCAGTGTCACCCTGTATAAGGGAGGAGTTCCCCACATGCTCCAGTTCTTTCCCGCCGCACGGTCAGGGATAGTTCACCTCAGCTGCTGTTCATAGTACTGATCGCATCCTTCTCCACCGTTCTCGAAAGTTTTTTCGCTGCTTCTATGTCCTCTTCTTCAAAAGGACACATTAACAAGTGCTCTTGTGGGTGACAGATACCCGCCAAGGACAGCCATTCGGCATGCCTCTTCTGTCTCGGGCCCGACACCAGCGCCTGCCCCCATTGTCAGGCCTTCAACTCCCATGCTAGGGTCAGGCATCAGAAGTCCCTTTCTGCCTTCTTAGCGGAATCAAAATTGGTCGCCATGGAACGGGCCTCTTCCTCGGGGGAATCCGACCACCCTCCTGCCCACAAGCAACACAAACACCGGGAACACAAGGATAGAGAAAGGTCCCACTCTAGGACCGGGTCTTCGGGGCATGACTCCCGCCTTACGGCCCTTAAACCATCCTCCAGGTCTTCTGTGACCAAGTCTCCTGGAACTGCCCTTCATCCTCTGAAGGTACATCTGCCCGCTGAGAAGGCTTTCTCGCCAGGCGCAGGTAAGACTTCCTCACATTCTGTCTCTTCCTTGAAGGCCGACTCTCGGGAGTCGAGCAAGGCCTCCTGATCCAGTCTTCTGGCAGCAGGGCCTCCTCCTTGCCACCGAAATCTCTGGACTCCGACCGGCGCCCGCCTTTGGCGACTGACCGGCGCTCGGTCGAGAAGTCCACAAAGCATAAGGCTGACTACCCTAAGGCTCACGCCCCTGAAGGACATCCATCAGCCTCTAAAGACTAGCGGATGCCGGACTGACATCTTCCCATGACCCCACCGGCCACCAACCTGACGAAGGTCATACCACCGCTGGTCACTGTCCTTCTGACGCCAGCCACCCCAGTGCCTCCCGACATCAATTCAGGGACTCCATCACCTCAGTTGCCGGTCAGAGCCTGACAATGGAGGCACTGATGCCCCTCCAACGCCGCCCCTTAGGCCTACGCCAGTGGATAAGGGTTCGGACCCAACGCCGGTACCCCCTGACGACAGAACCGACACCGGCTCAGGCTCGGGTGCTCCTCCGCCCCTTGTGCCTGGTTCATCCAAACTGAACCTTTCACAGGTCAAGGAGCTCTTCTCCCACTTGTGGGACACCATGAAGTGAGATCTACCAGTTGATACCCTGGAACCATTAGATGTATGGGTGGATAAGGAGCCGGCACCCAAAAAGCATAAGGAGAAAAGAAGGAGGATCAGGTCCAGTAGTTCCTCACACTCTTCTTCTCCGGACAGAAGGTGCAAGAGGAAACGACACAGATCCCCTTCCTCTTCCACCCCAGACTCTTACGTGGACTCTGACACTTTGCGTGCAGAATCCGACATTGAGCCGAACCTAGGGAACATGGAGGGGCACCCCAGATCTCCTCCAGATGACCCTAGCTTCATGGAGGTGATGAGGCACATCCAGGCTAACATGGGCTGGGACACTGAGGCCCTAGACCCCGAGCGACTGCGGTTGGCTAAATACCTCTGCCAAAAAGACCCTGAGACGGTGGTCATCCCTCACATGGTCGAAACCCTCGCAACCTGGAAGTGCCCTTACTTCTCCTCTGCTGTGCCCAAAAAGGCTCATCAGCTTTACTGGGCACCTAAGGACCGTCCTTTTCTGGCCAAACCACCCTCAGCGGACTCGGTGGTGATTTCAGCAGCTCACGACCTTTCGCGGAGGCCCAAACACGTGAACACCCAGCTGCCTGACAGAGAGTCAAAGCAGCTGGATTCTGTGGGGCGCAAGGTGTGCTCTGCTGCCACTTGCAGTATTCGAAGTCTAAACTTCCTAGCACACATGGTCCAATTCCAGAACGCACTTTGGGAATAAGGGTTGGATGGACATCGTGCAAAGCATGCCCGATTGCCCTCAGTGGGCAGAGCTTGTAAAACTGCTTCAGTCCGGCTCAGACATGGGTACCCACATTCTGAGGTTGGCCTACAACTCTGCGGACACCTCTTCAAGGGTGGCCGCCACTGGCATTTGCCTCCAAGGCCATGCTTGGCTTCGGGTTTCTGGGTTTGATCCAGATGTACAGACAAACACACTGGATGCTCCCTTCAAGGGCTTCGTGCTCTTAGGCGAAGACACGGAGAAGATCATCACCAGGCTGCAGGACTCCAGCAAGGCAATCTGAACTGTGCAGTCCATGTACCGGCCGAAACAGGGGTGAGCTATTAAGCCTCGTTTTCGTGGCCGTGGGGGACATCAGCCTGAGCAGTCTCGCTTTCAACAACATTCACAGTGAAGCAGCTTCAGTCGCAGGGGCAGAGCCTGAGGTTCTTCTGCCTCCTCATCTAGACAGGCCAAGGCAGCCACTCCCTCCCCTTCCCACCACCTGACTATCCAGGCTACCCTCCTTCCCCAGACGTTCAGTCGGGGGAGACGGTCGGAGGCCGCTTTTCCCTCTACGCGGATGCGTGGGGTCAAGTGACCTCCAACCAGTGGGTACTTGATCTCGTGGAGTTCAGGCACTTCATAGAGTTTGACTCTGTTCCACCGGACAGACCACCGCCCCCATTCTGTTATCCAAGGGAACACCGAGCACTGGTCAGAAGGGAGATATTATCCCTTTTGGACAAAAATGCCATTGAGTCAGTTTCCCTGGCAGAAAGAGAGAGAGGGTTCTTCCCCCACTTCTTCCTAGTCCCAAAAAAGTCAGGAGACCTCAGACCCATTCTGGACCTCAGCGATCTGAACCAATGGGTCTTATACCAGAGATTCAGGATGGTCTCCATCTCCACTCTTCTGCCTCTCATTTCAGTGGGAGACTGGCTGTCATCCCTGAAGGGATGCCTACTTGCATATCCCTATCTCCAGGAGTCATGGAAGATTTCTGAGGTTCAGGTTTGAAGACAAGGACTATCAGTTCCGAGTCCTTCCCTTCGGTCTCTCTTCAGCCCCCAGAGTCTTCACCAAGTTCCTGGCAGCAGTCGTCATGGCACTGCGGAGACGGGGCCACTTTGTGTTCCCTTATCTGGACAATTGGCTCCTCCTGGCTCCTTCCAGGTCTCGCCTGTTGGAAACCATCAGGGACTCCATTTCGCTGTTTCAGCGCTTGGGACCACCATCAACAGAGACAAATCTCATCTGCTTCAAACCCAGAATCTCCAGTTCACCGGAGCTCTTCTGGATACCACTCTCGGGAAGGTGTTTCTTCCCACTGACAGAGTAGGTCACATTCAGGTTTTGGCGTCCCAGATCTCTTCAGCCTCAAGAGTCCCTGCAAGGCTCCTCCACAGGCTTTTAGGGCATATGGCAGCCACCATAGTTTCGGTCCCCGTAGCATGCCTTCGCATGAGAACCATCCAGTGGTCCTTAAGGGATCAGTGGGATCAAACATTAGACAGCTTGGATGCCTCGATCCAGATCTCGGAGCCAGTCCGCCGGGAAATATGCTGGTGGATGTCTTCAAAAAATGTGCTGGCGGACATCCCCTTCCACATAGGGGCACCATCCCAGATTCTGACCACGGACGCATCATCTGCGGGATGGGGCGCTCATTTGGTGACACATCGCACTCAAGACTGTTGGTCCCCAGTAGAGGAAGAGCTACATATCAACATTCTGGAGCTGAGAGCGGTCCTTTATGCCCTTCAATCCCTGGTCTCGGTCCTAGTACCGGGCCACCTCTTGGTACAGATGGATAACACTTCGGTGATGTTCTACATCAACAAGCAGGGTGGCACACACTCTTACCCCCTCTGCTGGGAAGCCATGAGAGTGTGGGACTGGGCTCTGGAGCACCAGCTCGTGTTGATGGCGGTACATGTTCCAGGGGAACAAAACGTACTGACTAACATGCTCAGCAGGGCAAAATCACAAGCTCACAAATGGGAGCTGCTTCAAGAAATGGCATATCACATCTTCTGTCAGTGGGGAACACCAGACCTGGATCTCTTCACATCACGGTTCAACGCAAAACTGCCCAATTTCTGCTTGTTAGGTAGAGAGCTTGGAGCTTTTTGGCAAGACACATTGTCCCTCTGCTAGAAAGGGAGGTTTCTCTATGTGTTTTCTCCTTCCCCGCTGTTACAGAAGGTTCTCTTCAAAGCGCAGTCAGAACCCTCCATCCTCATTCTGATCGCTCCGCTACAGCCTCATCAGATTTGGTTTCCTTTGCTTCAGCATTTAGCGGCAGAGCCTCCGCTGCCTCTTCCACTATCCTCTCATCTCCTGTCGCAGGACAGTGGGTCGCTGATCCATCCGAATCTGCGCTGTCTTTACCTGGATGCCTGGCTCCTCAGGACCTAGCTAAAGCCAGATCTGGTGTGTCCGATCAGGTAGCGCAAGTTCTGGTCAAGGCGCAGAAGCCTGCCACCAGGGCCACTTACGCTATGAAGTGGAAACGTTTCTGTATATGGGCTACAGCCAAGAGGGTGGACCCGCTGATCTGTCCAGTTAATTCAGTTCTAGGATACCTGCTTTCTCTCTCAGAGTCAGGTCTCAGTTATACACCTGGCCGCCATCTCCGCTTATCACTTGCCTGTAATGGATAAGACGGTGGCTCAGATGGAGGTTTCCAAAGCCTTCCTATGCGGTATTCTTCATATCAGATCTCCCATCCAGGATCCTGTTCCCCCTTGGGATCTCCTTTTCGTCCTGGAGAAGCTTACACTTCCTCCCTTTAAACCGGCTATGGAGGCTGAGCTCTGTCTTCTGTCTTGGAAGACTTTGCTTTTGGTAGCTATTACTTCAGTGAGGAGCATTTCAGAACTTCAAGCCCTCATGTGTAAAGAACCGTAGCTTGTTTTTCACAAGGATAAGGTTGATCTTAGCACTATCTCAAAGTTTCTACTGAATGTAGTTTCTGAGCTCACTCTGAATCAATCCGTTCAGCTCCCGGTATATTACCCGGAGCATTCTAATAGGTGGAAGCCCTGCTTCACTCCTTGGACATCCACAGGGATCTCCGATGTTACCTGGCTAGGACAAAAGGGGACAGGAAATCTGATAAACTTTTTGTATCTTTTGCTCAATGGTCCTTCGGTCGCCCGGTCACAAAGCAGATGCTTTCGCGCTTGTTGGTTCATTGCATTACTTTTTGTTATCAGAAGCACAACAGGTCTACCTCAGGGCCAGTTAGAGCTCACTCTACTAGAGCTGTCGCTGCTTTCTTCATGGCACTGAAGCGGGTACCAGCAGCCGATATTTGTGCTACCACTACCTGGAGTTCTTTTCATGCCTTCGTCAGGCATTACAGCCTTGACATTGTTTTCAGATGCAGAGCATGGTTTGGCCTTGAAGTTCTTCAAGGCCTAGTTTCCTGAAGGACCCTCCTTTTTCCTACTGTTCCTTTCCTTATTGTTGTTATGTGTTGATACTGCTTGGGAATCAGTCCTAATTGTGGTACCTGCTGCAAGAGCTTCCTCTTGAAGTAAGATAGTACAGTTACGTAAGAACTTACTGTAACAGTAGATCTTCGAGAGAAGCTCTTGTAGCAGGTATATTTCCCACCCTCCTTCCCCCAGGGATCAGTCCTTTCAGGTTGGTCATCCCTACTTGTGAGGGAATAATATCAGTTCATACTTCTGATTATTGCCTGTTACCATCTCTCTGCCTGATGGGCGTGCAAGAACTGGAGCACGTGGGGAACTCCTCCCTTATATAGGGTGACGCTGTGGGTGGAGCCAGTGTCAGCGGGGGCATTCCCACGTCGGTACTACTGGACGAAAAAATACCGGGAACCATCGCCAGGTGGCGTTAGTCCTAATTGTGGTACCTGCTGCAAGAGCTTCTCTTGAAGATCTACTGTTACAGTAATTTCTTACGTAACTGTACTTTCTGTTTCAGTTATCACTACTTGGTCTTGCGGTATGCGATACAGGGCATTGTAAAAAAGATAACTTTGTCATTAATACCACCCTCTTCATCCTCGGCAACAGGGATGGACCCGACTTCTGTGCCCTCCACTTCATTCAAGCCGGCACCTCCATCTCCCTTGCTTCTTACTAGTGAGCTCTCTGAGGATCAGTTTGTTATGTGGACAGCTGTTATGGAACAGTGGCTCCTCTGCATATCAACGCCACTTGCAGTGCCAGTGCCGATGATGGTGCCATACTTGGTACCATCCCCAATGTGGACCATTCCCTCTTTTGCTTGATGATGAGTTTGAGCACAGTCCAGATCTAATAGATACAGTGGATGAGAATTATAAGAAAACTATTATTTTATCATGAGCCAAGACTTCTACAGCAGCAGCAGTCTATGTGTGTGTCTCAAGAGGCTCTAGCATTCGAATCCTTGCTCAACAACATACACAAAACACATCTTTTTAAGGCAGTGACTTTGAAAAAAATTAGAGTAGTTATTTGAGTATTTAAATATTCCAGCCTTGCCCACTTCTCTGATGACTTTTATTCAGTTTGCTTTAGTGAATGCTGCTCTAGGAGAACACTGGATAATACCAGACAGTGCTGTCATATTCCTTCCTGAAACCCTGGAGCCAAAAATTAATTGCATGTGATGATTTGTTAGTGTTATTGTGGGTCCTGTCTAGTCTGTCAGTTATGAATTTATGTATTTAAATATGCTTTATGTTATGTTGTATTGTCTCTGGAACTGTGTACCAAGGTTTTTTTAATGTAAAAGGATTTCATTGCAAATGAGTTTTATCACAATTGAAAATATCCTGGTTCATATAAAATATGAATAAAACATTTTACCTACCTACCTACTTGCTGCTCTAGTAGTCTGGATTATGCTGGCTTCGGCACCTAAGGTCCCTTGTATAGCGGACAAAAAATATTTGGCAACAAAGTTCAAATCAAGCCTAGTACACACAGCCTGCATCTAATGTTGTCATTAGTATCACAGGAAATGCTAAAAGCAGACCTTTGTGACAGGGTTGAATTGGGTCGTGTCCCACTTGTTCTGGAGAAAGAGTTAAATGCAAGGATCTGTTCTAGTCTCTCCTTTTCTGTCTCTTATCTGTCTGATTGCACAACCAGATTTTCTCGTGAGACCTAGGACTCGATCACCCCGATAGTCTTGCAGTTCTCTGCCTCTCACTATCTCTCTACCCTCAATTGCTGTTCTGTCTCTTCTCCCCCCCTTGTATATCTGCTGGTATAAAAATATATGTCAATCATTATGTGGAAATGTAACTGATACTGGGATCCCTTTGTTTAGAAATGTATATAGTTTTAGTATTGAAATGTTTATAGTTTTGCTGTTGAAATTATTGCAAAAAGCTGTTTGGAACTCAAGGGGATAACCTGTTTGTAAACGCTCTGAGAAGCTCTAAGCAAGAGGTCAGTTCTGGGTTACAGTGTTCTATTTGCTGCTCTTATTGAAACTTACAAGAACACTACGTGAGAAGCATGCTGTTTTCTTAATGAGCAGGGGGCTGTAATTTCTTGCAAGAGAGAAACACAGAGACTGAGATTGGAAATTGAGAAGAAACCCAGATGGACTTTCTCTGTTTTATACTGCATTTGTAAATACTGTAGAGAACATATATTTCACTGGGACAAAATTTTCGCTATGTTCGCTTTTGCAGAAGTTCAGCGAAAATTAGGTCTCAGTGAAATATATGACCCGTGAAATTCAGTTAATTTACTTTGGTTTAGAGGTTGTGTAACTTTAACCCATATTTAGCAAACCACGGTTAAAAAATCTGAAAAAAAAACTGTCTGCTGTAATGACTTCATCGTCTTTCTCTCTTATCGCAATTTGCACATCATCACATTGTTGTTCAATCAAGGAGGAGACATGTAGTCATTTTTAAATGCTTGACAGACTGACATTTATTATTGTGCCCCAAAAAACTAATTTACTATATAGTCAACATTTGGTTTTATATTTAAAAATGCTAGTCAAAAGTTCCTTCACTTTATTCTGCCACTTCCTGTTCCTCGTCTGAATCATTTGGGTGTAACGGGTTGGCGTCCGTGACATCACTGCCTCACGCGACTCATCCTGTAAGTACAAACAAGTCATAATTGACATGATGGAGAGAATGGCCAGAAACAACTCTGAAGTACAGTAAGTAAAAGAAAACTTACCCAATTCAAACTTTTAGAGTGGGCATTTAGGATACCAGACTCAGCAAACCCAGTTACACAGTCATCACTTCTAGTTGACAGCTCCACGAAACTCTGCACTAGCCAAGTGGCATGCCGTTCTTTAAGCTGGTGAAGTTTAAAATAAATCTTGAACTCTTGGCTCCCCAATGCAACATTTTCTACAACAATACCAGCATACCAGTTGGTAAAACAATGGTGAAGATTATCCTTGTAAAGTTTGTTTATGGAAATGTCAGAGGGTAGGAGAAGGTCAGTGCACAATGGGGGTATAAAAATTGGCACTATGTTAACCTCCTCAAGGTGGCTTAGAACAACTTGTGTAGTATGGGCTCTGAAAAGGTCCATGATGAGATTTGCCTTTTGTTCGGATGGGAGATCGAGTTTTACTTTTGTTTCCTTAAAGTATGGTATTAACACTTCTTGAAAGTACTGCATCATTGTCGATTGATTTGCCCAGTGTCTTGCTGAATGTGTAATGCACCAGCCATTGGGGAATTTGTGTTTAGGGTGGCAAGCGTTGGTTTTGCCTATGTAGATTACCTGCAGTGGCAAAAATGAACTGGAGAGGGTGCAAGCTAACAACATAGAAACCTGCCACTTGTCCCCTAGTCCTGCGACAGAAACTTGTCGGGAGCCTGTTGCGGCCATTGTCTACTCAGATACGGGTATCGTGAATACCCCAGTTTCATCAATGTTGATGACTAGCTCAGGAGGTACAAGCTCTTGGGATACACACTTAGGTATTCGTGTGAGGAATTTTGCCTTTAGCTTGCAAAAGTCAGCGAGGGTTTTGCAAGCGGTTTTGGCACCCTTACACTTGCTGTACCCCATCTTGTTCAGAAAGCGCCAAGCCCACTTTTGTGTAAGTTCAGTGGACCCCCCATTTTCCTTCAGCAAGTAAAAGGCACTTGATTTAATGATGCTTTGTGCAATTGCGAGCACCACAGGAGCATTCACAACACCTTCTGCAGACAGGCGGCTCACTGTTTTTTTAAGCTGGTCTGTACCATCATCAGGTACCATACTGGGTCATCCTCTTTGCTTACATGGCAGGCTTGTTGATAGGTGTGTCGGATCAGGGTACCTTTGAGCTTAGCCAAGTAATCATTTTTAAAACTTCGGATTGTGCTTTCATTAATATTACTTTTGGTTTTCATTCTATAACACCTCACTGCTGACATTACCCCGTGATCCGCCGCGTATTCGCCATACTTGAAACGCACCTCGGGGGTTGTAGTGTGCATATGTCCCTGGGCGCCTTCTCTTTGCTGGTGGGTTGACAGAGGCAAGCTCGCTGGCAACAGCTACGGCTACAGGAACATCAGCACCAGAGGAATGTGCAAGCTCTGCTGGATCGACGTCGCTAACATCAAGAGGATGCTCCCGCTCTCAGGATGGCTTTTTAACCAGGATACAAGAGACATGCACCCGCAACACAGTATACAAACTGCCAGTCAGATTGCTATCTGTCAAACTGCTATTTATATAGCAGTGCTGGGCTGCCGCATTTGTGCCAAAATTTTGTACCACGAAGCTGGATGAACACCTGACATTGCAAATAATAGAAATTAATGTCCTCTACAGCAGTTACACTGAACAATTAAATTTTTTTATTTTACTTTTATTAATAATAAATCACGTGTTGCGAATTTTACAACTGCTCCTGATTTTCCTGTGCTTCCTGATCTGTGCCTCAACGACAGATGGTGTCAGCCTAAGTAGGATGTACACCATGCATACTGTAAGCCAGGAGTTTTGAGTGTGGGTACTAGACCTGGTACCAGGGAAGCATAGAAGAAAGGTATAGATTCTACAGCAACAAGCCCAGGAGTGATTACCAAGAGAATGGCAGTCAAACTAACAGAGCCAGAAGTCCAAACTGAGACTGTATAGTTAGCACCAGTTATAGAAAAAGAACTGGCAGTGACAGAACCTGAAAGCCTGACTGCCTTTTTCAAATGGTGGGCTATACAACAAAAAAAGATGGAGAAACAGAGAGGAGAGGAGAGGAGGTGCAGCACAGAGAACAAGAAAGTCAATGTTTAGAAGCACAGAGAAAAGAAATGCAACAACTCGAGCAGCAGAAGAGAGAAGAGATGTAGCGACAGGAGCAGCGGTGGCTGGATGCCTTGCAGGCTATCATAGGCAGAGGATCTGGCACAGTTCCAGACGAGCAACAGTACACAGGCTACTTGAAATACATTAAACTTTCAAACTTCTGTCCCTCTGATATCAAAGCATACCTGACAACTTTTGAAAGGGTTGCCGCAGCGTGCCAGTGTCCAAAGCAGTAATGGGCAATCAGACTGGTACCTTACCTGATAGGGTAAAGCCCAACTTGCCTACAGCAGTATGGACACTGCACCGTCATAAAATTATGACCTGGTGAAAAGTGAAATCCTGAAAAGGTATGACATCTCAGGAGAGACCTACAGGCAGAGATTTTGATCCCTGAAGTACAACTCGGTCGACAGTCCTCAAGAAGCCTTCACCCGACTCAGAGAACTCCCGATAAAATGTCTCCTGCCAGAGAGCAAAGCAGTCTCACAGATCATCGACACATTTGCAATGGAGCAATTCATCAACATCCTGCCTACAGATGTGCAGCTTTGCGTAAAAGAACACCGACCAGAAAGTGGCGAAAAGGCTGTTTCTTTGGCCGAGGACTACCAAATTGCCAGACAAATGCCACAGCAGTGAGGTAACAGCCAAGCACCGGTAAGACACTCTTTTTTCCATTTTAACTCCAAGTCTGTTAAGAACTCTGGCGAGGGTAACAAATCGGTGCCCAAAGACTGTAATTGTTATAACTGTAATAAACCAGGTCATACTGCAAGAAATTGCCATAAGAAGAGTGACACTGGAGCAGATTTGTCCTTAGCAAATTGGAGCAAGTACTTAATAGATGTGAAAGTGGGATATAAAACTGTGAAGGGACTTATAGATTCAGGAAGCAGACAGACCCTAGTACATAGTGAAGTGCTAGGAAAAGAGTGTCAAAAAGGATCAGGTACTGGTGTCATCTGCATCCACAGGGACACTCAATACTATCCCACCAGCAAAGTGACTCTGACTATTAATGGGGTGATGCACTAAATGAAAGTGGGAGTAGTACCTAAGTTACCTGTACCTGTGATTGTTGGAAATTACTTTCCAGGATTTACTGAGTTAATCAAAGAGGGACTAAATCCTAATGTTTCAGTAACTGTGGTGACAAGAGCTTAGGCAAAGAAAATCTCGAATGGTGGGGACTCTTTTCCTTTCGCTGATTTTGATTCATACTTGTTTGAGCACAGCTCCAAGATCCAGAAGTCCAGGAAAGAAAGATGACACATGAAGAAACAGTGGCAACAAAAGACTGATGGACATAAAGGATTAACATATGCAAATGCAGAAACTAAACTGATAACTGATTGTGATTTTCTTTCAGAACAAGCTAGTAATGTTTCTTTCCAGGGATAATTTAAGCAGCTGGGGGTGAAATCAAGACAGGGTGAACCTATGTTTAAAAAATGTAATGGGTTACTATACAGAGTTTGGGTTAAAACTCAGACACAGGACTAGATAGAACAACTGGTTATACCACAAAAGTATAGATCTGAGTTATTACAGATAGCACATGATAGCACTATGGCTGGTCACTCAAGGAGGGATCGCACCCCTGCCAGATTACTGTACAGATTTTACTGGCCTGGAATTCATGAAGATGTTGCTACCTATTACAGTTCTTGTGCTGAGTGTCAGAAAGTAGCCCCAGTGACTAAAAAAGACAAGGTGCCCCTGGTGCCTCTACCCTTGATAGATGTGCCTTTTGAGAGAATTGCAGCGGATTTGGTTGGCCCCTTAGACAAAAGTAAAAAGGGTAATCGACTCATTTTGGTTGTATGTCACTATGCTACTCAGTACCCAGAGGCAGTTCCAATGTGTACTGTCATAGCCCCAAAAGTGGCAGCAGAGCTTGCCTAAATCTTCAACAGAGTGGGCATACCTAAAGAAATCATTACTCATCAGGGTAGTAATTTTGGCGCTTTATTACTTAAAGTGCTGTAAAGAATACTAGATATCACTTCCATAAGAACCTCCCCCATCACCCTCAGACAGATGGTCTTGTTGATCGTTTTAATCAAACCCTAAAAATGCACTTTTCCTGCTTTTTGCTTACAGAAGAGTGCCCCAGGCATCAACAGGTTTTTCACCATTTGAAATGCTGTATGGTAGACAACTTAGAAGGCCACTAGATGTAATAAAAGAAACATGGGAACATAAACTCCATCAGAAACAATCTATTACATCTTATATGTGTATCCTGAGTAAGAAAATTGCAAAATATGTTGAAATTACCCATAGTAATCAGGAAGAGGCCCAAAACCAGCAGGAAGTGTATTATGATTATGGGGTAAAAGAAAAGGTTTTTGAGCCAGGTGAAAAGGTCTTGCTTCTGTTACCCACTACAGAAAATAAATTGTTAATTAAGTGGCAAGGACTTTATAAAGTGCTTAGACATACTGGCACAGTTAACTGAGATTGACACCCCTGATAGGAAAAATCCTACTAAGATATACAATGCTAACCTCCTCAAGAAATGGGTAGAAAACACACCAAAAGCAGCTTTGCTAGTTTTACCAGAAACTGATAAAGAAGATATTGATGTAGCTTATGTTAGATTGGAGCAAACTGTAACTGCCGATGCTATAAAGGTGAATGTTTCCTTAACCTCTGAATAAACCGCAGAAATTCATAACTTGCTAAAGACACTTAACAGTACTGTTACCACAGTGCCAGGCCGAGCTAAAGGTGTCGAGCACATAATAGCGGTAAAGAATGCTTGCCCTATTAGGCAAAAGACATACAGATTACCAAAGCGGTTAAGAGCAAACATGGTTAAGGAAATACAAATAATGAAAGAATTGGGTATCATAGAAGAGTCGAGAAGTGCTTGGTCATCACCACTGGTGATTGTAAACAAAAAAGAAGGCGATGTAAGAATATGCCTTAATTTTAGGAAACTTAAATCAAGTGTCAGAATTTGACAGTTATCCCATGCCCAGAACAGGTGATTTGGTGGACAGACTGGGGAGTGCCACATATAACATTACCCTCAATCTCACCAAGGGTTACTGGCAAATCCTTCTAGCTAAAGAATCCAGAGACAAAACAGCATTTGCCACTCCTGTGGAATTCTGTCAGTTCACCACCATGCTGTTTGGCTTACATGGCACTCGTGCTACATTCCAGCGGTACATAGATGTCATTTTAGCCCTTCCCACTGGTTATTGTGCTTCTTTCTTGGATGATGTTGTGGTTTATAGTCCAGACTGGAAAAGCCACCTGGAACACCTACGAGCAGTTATCTAATCGATCAAAAAGGCAGATCTGACAATTAATCCTACCAAGTGTGCATTGGGCATGCATGAAACTGGATATTTGGGCTATGTTTTGGGACATGGAGAAGTTGAGCCAGAAGTTTCCAAGATAGAAACTGTAGCTAACAGCCCTATCCCCAAAACCAAGAAACATGTCAGGTCATTTTTAGGGCTTGCTGGTTATTATCGGAGATTTGTTCCCAGCTTTGCAGAGTTAGCTACTCTCATCACAGAACTCACGAAAAAAATGGCACCTGAATAATGTGAAAAGGACCCCAGAGTGTGACCAAGCTTTTCGGGCCATTAAGGCTGCATTATGTTCAGCCCCTGTTTTAAGAAGCCCAGACTTTGAGAAAACATTTTTGTTACAAACAGATGCATCAGAGGTAGGCCTAGGTGCAGTCTTGAGTCAGCATATAGATGGGAAAGAACATCCTGTTCTATACTTAAGTAGGAAGTTGCATGACAGAGAAAAAAAGTACTCCACCATTGAAAAGGGATGTCTTGCAGCAAAGTGGGCAATGGAGTCCCTTAAGTTTTACCTACTAGGAGCTGACTTTGTACTTGTAACAGATCACAGTCCTCTCTGTTGGCTTAACCAAGTGAAGGACACAAATTCTAGAATCACACAGTGGTACCTGGCACTATAGCCATTTAAATTTAAAGTGATGCAAAAATCTGGGAAAGAGAATGGCAATGCTGATTTTCTGTCTAAATATGGATCAGGAACTGAGAATTCCGAAGGTTGAAAAAAAATGTGTGAGTTGAAACTTCTCTATTTGATATATGCACTGAACTTTAAAGATTATAAGCGACTGTCATGTTAAAGAAACATAGAAACATAGAATTTGATGGCAGATAAGGACCGCTTGGTCCACCCAGTCTGCCCATTTCCCAAGCTGCAGATCCTAGTTAACCAGCAGCCTACTTCTTCTTACCCCCACCCCCCAGAATTGCCTTATGACTGTCCCATGCATGCTTGAATTCCACCACTGATTTTGACTCCACTTCTCCTCGGAAGGCCGCTCCATGCATCCACAACCCTCTCTGTGAAAAATACTTCCTTAAATTACCTCTGAGCCCCCATCTTCAAATTGTGCCTCTTGTTCTTGCACACCCTTTTTTGAAAGATGCTACCCTCTTGGACTTTGTTGATTCCCTTGAGGTACTTGAAAGTTTCTATCATGTCCCCCTCTCCTCCTTTTCCTCGAGGCTATACATATTAAGCTCCTTAAGTCTCTCTTCATATGTCTTCCGGTGCAGACCCTGCACCATTTTAGTTCCCTCCTCTGGACAGCTTCCATCCTGTCTATGTCTTTATGAGATTGGGTCTCCAGAACTGCACACAGTACTCCAGATGGGGTCTCACCAGCTGTCTGTACAGAGGGTTAATAACTTCCTGTTTTCTACTGGTGATGCCTCTCCCTATGCATCCCAGTATCCCCCCAGCCCTCCTTGCTGCCCTCTCACATTGCTTGCCCACCTTTAGGTCATCTGATATGACTACCCCCAGGTCCCTTTCCATTTTTGTTGTTGTTAGTATCTCACCCCCCATTGTGTACTCTTCCCTTGGGTTTTTGTTTCCCAGGTGCATTACCTTGCACTTCTTAGCATTGAATCTAAGCTGCCATACATTTGACCATTCCTCTAACCTTGCCAAGTCCCTTCTCATCCTTTCCACCCCACCCTGTGCATCAACTCTGTTGCAGATCTTAGTGTAATCTGCAAAGAGACATACTTTTCCTTCCAGTCCTTCCATGATGTCGCTTATAAAGACATTGAAGAGGACCGGTCATACTGACCCTCAGGTACCCCACTAGTAACCCTCCTTTCTTCTGAGTGGACTCCATTTACTATTACCTCTGTGTCCTATTCTCCAGCCAATTCTTTACCCAGGCGTCATCTTGGGACCCACTCCCAGGCTGGCTAACTTGTATATTAATCTTTGTGTGGGACTGTGTCAAATGCCTTGCTAAAGTCTAGTTAGGCCATGTCCACAGCCCTCCTGATCTACTACTTTGGTCACCCAGTTAAAGAAATCTATCAGATTTGTCTGGCATGACCTTCCGCTGTGAATCCATGCTGCCTAGGTCCTGTGCCCTCTGGCCTCTAGATACTCGACAGTTCTTTCCTTCAGAAGTGATTCCATCATTTTCCTATCACTGAGGTTAAACTAACAGGTCTGTAGTTTCCTGCTTCTGCCTTGCTCCCACTTTGTGAAGGGGAATCACATCTGCCCTCCTCCAGTCCTCGGGTACCACCCCATCCTCCAATGATTTGTTAAAAAGGGTAGTCAGTAGTGTCACTAGTTCTACCCTTAGCTCTTTTAGAATTCTGGGATGAATCCCATCAGGCCCCATTGCTTTGTCCACCTTCAGTTTTAAGAGTTCTTCAGAACCCTTTCTCTGTAAATGGGCTGGTATCAACTTCTGTATCCAGAGTGTTACTACTGTTTGTTTTATGTACCTCCCTCTCTTCATTTGTAAATACTGAGCAACAATATTTGTTTAGTATCTCTGCCTTTTCACAGTCTCCTCTGCCCACCCTCCCTCCACTTTATTAAGCCTCACTATCCCTCCTTGGTCTTCCTTTGCTCCCTGATGTACCTATAAAAGGTTTTATCCCTTCTTAACTGAGTTGGCTGTCTTTTCCTTGGTTTGGGCCTTTGCTGTTCTGACTGCCTTCCCAGCCTCCTTTTGTTTTAACTGATACAGTTCTCTGTCCTGCTCCTTCTCGATTCCTTGTACTTCCTGAATGCTTTCTTTTCTTGAACCTTCACTGCCACTTCCTTTGAGAACCATAGTGGTTCTTTACATCGTCTTATTTTGTTGTTTGCTTCACAAGGCTCGTTACCTCTGTGATGGCAGTTTTATTATTCCCATTGTTCTTCCACCCTCTTTCCTGCCCATTTGCTAGTGCATTCCTTAGGCACTCACCCATTTTTTAAGTCAGCCCTCCTAAAGTCCAGTACTTTTGTCTTTGTATTGCTTGACTCTATTGCTGTGTTTATTGTGAACCATACTGTTCGATGGTCGCTAGTTCCCAGATGGCTACCCACTTCACATCTGTGATCCTCTCTCCATCTCCATTTGAGAGAATCAAGTCTAATATTGCTCCTCTCAGTGGGCTCCAGTACTAGTTGTCTAAGGCATGCCCCTGTAGGGCATCTAGAATAACTGCACTCTTCATGGCAGCTGCAACTGCACTCCAGTTAACATCTGGCATATTCAGATCACCCATCAAGCAATATCTCCCTTTTCTGCCATTCTAAGTATACTTTCTATCATTTCCCTGTCATTTCCTCCCCTGAAGAGTCTGTATACAACCCCTGTGCGTATTGTGGTACCATTGTCTGTCTCCAAATTTACCCACAGTGCTTCTTCTCCTCCCTGTTTACCCTTTCGTTCTGTAGCTTTATTCCTTCCCTTATGTAAAGAACTACTACTCCTCCTCTTTTTACCCTCCTGTCCCTCCTAGACAGTGTATCCTGGTATGTTTATGTCCCAGTCATGGTTTTGTGTACCATGTTTCTGTGACTGCCGCGATATCCAGATGTTCCTCCTCCATCAAGACCACTAATTCAGAAGCTTGTTACCCAGACTACGGGCATTGGTACTCATTGCTCTCCATTTTTGATGGCTTTACCTTCTGTTGCAGCATCCCCACTGACCGTCTCTACCTCGGTCTTTTCTCATTTAGTACCCTGTTTTGTAGGGAGGCTGGGATTTTCCTGCTGCTTGTCAGTGCTTCCTTGACTAGTTTAAAAGCTTGCCAATGAAGCATTTAAACTGACTGCCCAAAAGACTTGTTCCCTTCCTGGACAGATGCAGACCATCCTGCCAGTATAGGCTGGTGTCCCTCCAGGTGGAACCCCAGTCCCCAATGAAGCCAAAACCCTGTGCTCCACACCATTTTTTCAACCATTCATTAAACTACATGGTGCCAATTACCCTCCCCCATGCCTTTGACAGGCAGCACCTCTGAGAAGGATACTGTGTGTACTACTTGTCATAGGTCCCTCCCCAACTCTGCAATGTCCTCCTGCACTGCTCTGATCTCATGATGAGCCAAGTCATTGGAGCCAAGTCAAAGGAGAATTTAAAGAAAGTTTTGGAAACCTGTTTTTGTAAAACAGGATCTTACTTCGAGATACAGCTCTTGCAGCAGGTTACACCATTAGGACTGAAGCCAGCAGGCGTCAGGACCCCACGGAAATCTTCTAGCTAGCAGTTTTCAGCGGGGGCTAACTCCGGCGTCGGTCCGCCCCGGCGTCAGGCGTGTAGTACATAAGGAGCGGTCCGCCAGAATCCCAGTTCTTTCCGCTTCGACTTGCAGGTGTCGACCCTTCGGTCAGTACCTGCATGCATGGAAAAGTTCTTTTCCCGAATTGGAAACTCTTAATCGAATCGTCTGCCATCTGATGTCCTCTCCAACATCCACGGAGGGCCATCCATCAAAGTGCGCCTGTGAGAAGCAAATTCCCTTTAAAAACCCGCATTTGGCCGGTGTGCAGGGTCTAGGCCCGGACCACGACACCCGGGCCTGTTCCTTCTGTCAAGGATTTAACAGTCGGACCCGGACCCGTCGCCAGAAGGATCTACAAGCTTACCTTCTTGAAGAGAGATTGAAGGCCATGGATTCTGCCTCCAAGGGGGAAATCGTCCGAGAAAGCCCACCGGCACCTCGTGAAGCACAAGGAGAGGGTGAGATCAAAATCCCCTTCTAGGGCTTCCAACTCCCATAGCTCCGGCTCCCGGTCCGACCGCTTGCCTTCCCAGGCTCGCTCTCAGCCTCCCCCGGTCACGGTCAAGTCATCCTCTGGTTCCTCTACTCTGCAGCCTGTTACGACCTCCAGGCCTTCTTCATCTTCTTCCAAGGCCTCGTCGAGGTCAGGGGACCGCTATCACCACAAGTCCGGCTCCTGCCACTGGGCTCCCGACGTCCGGTCGGTCTCCTTGCCTCCTTCACCCCAGCGGAAGACCAAGGAGCTGACATCGCTCAAGAGGACGTCGGACCCGACGTCGGCCAAGCACCACCGGTCCCGGGACCCGACAACAGCCAGACGCCCATCGCCGGCCAGGCCTTCTCCCAGCGAGACGCCCGGCGGGGGACCGACACCCGACCCAGTAGAGAGAGGAACACCTATGCTGCCTACCGACGTCAGCCAGGAGGCGCTTACGGAGGAGGAGTTGACTCAGCCCGAGGACCAAGCGGGCGAACCCGGTCCTGTCGAACTCCTGAGGGAACCCTCTCCTGAACCAGAGACCCTTGGGGAGCCGACGCCGGAACCCGACGACCAACCACCGGCGCCCGGTCCGTCGTCGGGCCTCAATATTTCTGAGATGAAGGAGCTATTCACCTTTTGGTGGGATACCATAAAGAAGGACGTGGTTCCCACACCCCCTCCTCTTTCTCCTCCTCCTCCTCCACCCGTGACTCCACCGGCCCCAGCGCCCCCCCACCCCATCCAGGGCGGCAGGCCGAGTACCTTCCCCCCAGGAGTCTGCGGAATCTTCTAGGGGCAGACCAGACAAGAGGAGACCTCCGTCCAGATCTTCTTCAGGGTCACCCAGCCCCAAGAGACCCAGAAGACGCCGCCACTCGCCTTCGACGGAGGACTTGGGATTGGACTTCTCAGACGAATCCTGATCCCCTTCTCTCATCAGCGTCCCCTCTCCGGACCCACGTGAGCTCCCAAGATCTCTTCCGGATGACCCATCGTTCTCTGAGATTATGAGGCATATTCAAGAGAATATGAGCTGGGACGCAGAGGAACTTGACCCCGAGAGGCTACACCTTGCACGTTATCTTCGGCAAAAGGACCCAAAGCCTGTGGTGGTACCACCCTTGGTGGATACCTTCGTGGACGTCACCAAGGCAGCGTGGAAACGTCCACACTCGCTCCTGATGATGCCAAAGAAGGCTGACCACCTGTACAAGGCCCCTAGGGAGGACCAGTACTTGGCATCTCATCCTCTGGCCGATTCCTTGGTCATTACAACCTCACATGACCGGTCCCAGAGGCCGCAACATCTGAGCACCCTGCCACCGGACCCAGAGTCCAAACAATTGGACGCGATGGCAGGCGCACGTACGCAGCTGCAACCTGCGCCATTAGATCCCTCAACTATCTTACCCACATGGTCCAGTTTCAGAATGCCTTGTGGGAGCAGGGACTAGACCTGGCAGAAAAGATGCCGGAAGGTGAGTAGAAGGAAGAGCTGCTTCAACTCCTCCGCACGGGTTCAGACATGGGAACCCAGGTGCTTCGAGTCGCGTATGACTCTGCGGACTCCTCGGCCAGAGCGGCAGCCTCAGGCGTATGCCTCTGGAGACACTCATTGCTTTGTGTCTCCGGATTCACCTCGGACGTCCAGAGGAACATTCTGGACGCCTCGTTCCTCGGCGAAGTTCTCTTTGGTGAGTCTTCGGAGAAGGTTCTCACCAAGCTTCAAGAGGCCGGGAAGGCCGTGCAGTCTGTCCAAGCCTTGTACAGACCCAAGCCCAGTTCCTTTCGTAGGAACCAGAGCCGTTTACGCGGCCGGACTCAGAGACAACAGTCCCGCTCCAGTCCACAACAGAGGGGCATCTTCTCCCGAACAGCACAGGGGAAGTCATCCGCAGGCTGAGGCCAACGCCCTGCCAAGTCGGCCCAGCCTACAGGACCCTCAGCCGCCACAGCATGACTTCTTCCCGGCCCCCGCCCCTCAGGATCAACGGGACACCAAGGTCGGGGGTTGTATTGCGGACCACCTGCCAGGGTGGCAGTCCATTACCACCGACAGGTGGGTTCTTCAACTGTTCGAAAGAGGCCACTTTATAGAATTCATGGACAAGCCACTCACAAGGCCTCCTCTGCTCTCCCGTTACTCGGGTCAGCACAGATCGCTCATCAGGCAAGAAGTACTCGCACTTCTACAGAAAGGAGCGGTGGAGTACGTCCCGGAGAACCAGAGAGGAGTAGGCTACTATTCCCACTTCTTTCTGGTTCCAAAGAAAACAGGGGACCTCCGTCCAATATTGGACCTCAGCAACCTCAATATGTCGGTTTCGCATGGTGACCCTACAAGGGCTCATTCCCGTGCTGAAGAAGGACGCCTTTCTAGCATCACTGGACATGCAGGACGCCTACCTGCACATTCCCATTGCTCAAGCACACAGGAGGTTCCTGCGCTTCGAGTTCCTCGGCCACCACTTTCAGTTCGGGGCACTTCCTTTCGGACTGTAATTGGCCCCCAGGGTTTTTACCAAGTGTATGGCAGTCATGGCAGCGTCTCTAAGGAGGCAGGGCCACTATGTGTTCCCCTGCACCTGGACGCACTGGCTTCTCATGGCCGCCTCCAGGAGGCGCTTGTTGTTAACATCCAGAACACCCAAGCTCTTTTTCTGTCGCTGGGTATTCTTATCAACTACGAGAAGTCTCTCCTGGTACCGTCCCAGAAGCTGCAGTTCATAGGCGCAGTTCTGGACACCATACAAGGGAAAGCCTTTCTTCCCGAGGACAGAGCGGAGCGCATCAGGTCCCTCATCAGGGACCGTTCAGCGAAGAAGACTGTCCCCGCCAGACTGGTCCTTCGCTTGCTCGGACACATGGCTGCGGCCATTCCAACCGTCCCGATGGCAAGGCTCCACATGTGGGTAACCCAGTGGATGCTAAAAGTGCAATGGGATCAAAGGCAAGACCACATGCAGCAGCCGGTCAGAATCACGAAGGCCGTGATTCGGGACTGGCAATGGTGGCTAGACCCAGGGAAACTCTCTGTGGGTGTTCCATTTGCAGCGCCGTCTCCGGAGGTATTCCTCTCCACAGACACCTCAGGGCTGGGGTGGGGAGCACACCTGAACGGGGTGAGGTCCCAGGGAACGTGGACCCCTCAGGAAGCTCACCTCCATATCAACATTCTGGAGATGAGGGCGGTCCTTTATGCCCTGCAGGCCTTCCAGTCAGAAATCCCGCGGTACTCTTCTGCTTCAAACAGACAATACGGCGGTGATGTATTACCTCAACAAACAGAGGCACACTCTTACCCCTTTGCAGGAAGCTATGAGAGTGTGGGAATGGTAATTCGACGACAGGCGCGAGCCTGATTGCAGTTCACGTTCCCGGAGTGGACAACACAATGCAGAGACAGCCTGAGTCGATCTCAGGCCAGAGTCCACGAGTGGGAACTTCTTCAGGAGGTAGCAGAGGATCTGTTTCTTTGATGGGGCACTCCAGAATTGGACTTGTTCGCTTCCCCATCCAACGCAAAACTGCCCAATTTTTGCTTGCTAGATCCAGGGCCTGGTGTTTTTTGGCGAGACGCGTTGTCCCTCTCCTGGGCAGACAGATTCCTCTATGCTTTCCCTCCCTTCCCGTTGATCCAGAGAGTCCTTCTCAAACGTCACAGGGAGCATGCAACACTGATCTGCGTAGTGCCTTTCTGGCCCAGACAGATCTGGTTCCCCATGCTGACCCTGTTGTCCTGGGAACCTCCACTCCCGTTGCCCATCAGCTCCCACCGGCTGTCTCAAGAGGAGGGTTCGTTAGTCCATCCGGACTTATGCTCACTGAACCTGCATGCCTGGCTCCTCGAGACATAGCCATTCTGCGACACGGGGTCTCGCAAGAGGTGTCGGAAGTCTTTCTGTCGCCAGAAAGCCGGCAACGTACGTAATGAAATGGCGCCAGTTTTGCCTGTGGTCTCAGGCACGCGGCCTCTCCCCTTTAGATTGCCCAGAGAAATCAGTTCTGGAATACCTGCTTTCCCTCTTCCACTCAGGCCTTGCGTGCTCCTCGATTAAAGTTCACCTCTGTGCAATTTCGGCCTACCACTACCCAATAGGTCAATGCACAGTGGCACAACTCGATGCCTCTTGTGATTTCCTGAGGGGGGCGTTGCACCTTAGGCCACCCATCAAGGATCCTGTCCCTCCTTGGGACCTACTCTTCGGCCCTGAGCAGCTCACGCTGCCCCCTTTGAACTCCGCCGAGATTGTGAGCGCGCTTCGTCGGAAAAACATTTTTGGTTGCTGTCACGTCAGCAAGGAGAATTTCTGAGCTACACGCTCTTATATGTAAGGAACCTTGTTTAATTTTCCACCAGGACAGAGTGTCTCTGAGGACTCCTAAATTCCTGCCTAAGGTGGTCTCAGAACTTACTCTTAATCAAGACATCGATCTGCCGGTGTACTTCCCCAGGTACACCAATAGAGGAGAGGCATTGCTTCACACCCTAGATGTTCATCGCTCCTTAAGATACTACTTGACCAGGACCAAACAGCATCGTAATTCCGAGCAGCTGTTTATTTCCTTCGCTGAGAGGATGTTGGGCCAACCAGTCTCAAAACAGACCCTTTCCCGCTGGCTTGTCCAGTGTATTTCTTTTTGCTACAACAACAAACAGAAGCCCCTTCCGGGCACAGTCCGGGGCCACTCAACTAGGGGGGTGGCTACTTCCTTCGCAGCACTGCGGAACGTCTCCACCTCGGCCATTTGTGCCGCAGCTACATGGAGTTCAGTGCACACCTTCATCAGGCATTACAGCCTGGACATTGTCTCACGGCGGAGAGCAGGTTTCGGCCTTGCCGTTCTACAGGGTCTCCTGTCCTAGAGTCAGGATTTTTAAGATCTCTCCATTATGCCTCCTCCAAGAGTGTCTAGAGGCGCTGTTGCTTGGGAATCAGTCCTAATGGTGTAACCTGCTGCAAGAGCTGTATCTCGAAGTAAGATAGTACAGTTACGTAAGAACTTACCGTAACAGTAGATCTTCAAGAACAGCTCTTGCAGCAGGTACCTCACCGCCCACCATTCCCCCTTGGAGGAGGTTAGGCCTAACCAGGCTTCGACAGGAGCTTATCCTCCTTTGTTCTTCTGATGGCAGATCCTCGGTCTCCACTTCTGATGTCATCCAGGGGCCGGAAGTCTCCGGCGGGAGAACTGGGGATTCTGGGTGGACTGCCTCCTTATGTACTACGCCTGACGTCGGGGCCGGGACCGACGTCGGAGGCGGTCCCCGCTGAAGACTGCTAGCTAGAAGATTTCCGTGGGGTCCTGACACCTGCTGGCTTCAGTCCTAATGGTGTAACCTGCTGCATGAGCTGTTCTCGAAGATCTACTGTTACGGTAAGTTCTTACGTAACTGTACTTTCCCTCTTAAGGAGGGGGATATGTGACAGGGTTAAATAGGGCCCTGTCCCAGTTGTTCTGGAGAAAAAGTTTAAATGCAAGGATCTGTTCTATTCTCTCCTTTTCTGTCTCTTGTCTGTCTGGTGGTGCAACCAAAGTTTCTCGTGAGACCTAGAATTTGATCACCACAAAAGTCTTGCAATTCTCTGCCTGTCGCTATCACTCTACCCTCACTTGCTGTTCTGTCTTTTCTCCCCCCTTGCATATCTGCAGGTACAATAATATATATATATGAATCATGTGGAAATGTAACTGATACTGGGATCCCTTTGTTTAGAAATGTATGTAGTTTTACTGTTGAATTGTATATAGTTTACTGTAGAAATGATTGCAGTAAGCTGTTTGGAACTCAAGGGGTTAACCTGTTTGCAAACTCTCTGAGAAGCTGTAAGCAAGAGGTCACTTCTGGGTCACAGTGTTCTTTTTGCTACAGTTGTTGAAACTTACAAGAACACTATGCGAGAAGCATGCTGTTTTCTTATGGGGGGTTGCAAAGACTTATAAAAACAGAGCTGCAGTTTCTTACAAGAGAGAAACACAGAGACTGAGATGGAAATTAAGAAGAAATCCAGATGGACTTTCTCTGTTTATACTGCCTTTGTAAATAGTTATACTGAACAATTTTATTTTTTTATTTTACTGTTTTTAATAATAAATCACTTGTGAATTTTACAACTGCTCTTGGTTTTCCTATACTTTCTGACCTGTGCCTCGACGACAGCCCTCACTTGGATTGTTTCATGTATTGAACATTGTTCCTGTCTGGCCTCATGTACACCGCCTGAGGGCATCTGTGCTTACTCCCCCTGGCATATGATCACTTCTGACGCTGTTGTCAGGGGCATCCCTATAAGTGAGATCTGCAGAGCTGTCATGTGGCTTCTGTATACACTTTCAAGAACCATCCCAAACTAGATCTTCAGGCGCCTGGGGATGCTGCTTTTGAGTCCTTTGTCCTAAAGTCTCTCTTTAAGTGCGACTATGTAGGAGGAATCCAGATAGTTGTAAGACAAGTTTCTCACCTGTACTTATTGTTTTACTACTGATATCCCTTCTGCAATCATACTAGCCTGCCCAACCCCCTGGCTGCTAGCCCTCTTTGTTACCTGTTGGCATGGCCTCATGTTTCCTGTGATTCCATCCCCAATGATCTAGGGTGTAGGTGGCAAAAGTGCAGAGATGAAGGGCAGGGCGGAGGCGGACCACTTAGTAATAGATTTTCTGATGACTTTCTGTTTTTCTATGTGTTGTCCTCTCCTTGGTTAAAAAGAAACTGAGGCAGTTGTAGCTAACACTGGTCGGATCTGAAAATTGGCTTGTCCCAGTATCCTTACCCAGTTAACAAAATAAAAATGAAATGAAATAACAAGAGGAGAAAAAGGGGGTTTCAGGTATATCAGGGAAAGGAGGAAAGATAAGGAGTAGATCAGTAGACTGTGGGCAGGGGTATGTGGGTGGAGGAGGCAGGGGAGCAGGCAGAAGTATTAAATTAATATTTCTCCTCGGTCTTCACCAGGGAGGAGGGTGGGGCGGCACCACATGGGGAGGAGCAGGGCAGATGTGCAGAAGAGGGGGAGCCCATGGGTGTTGAAATCCCCGTTGATAGGGTGTGGGAAGCCCTGAAGGCCCTAAGAGCAGAGACAGCTCCGGGCCCGGATGGCCTCCACCTGCGGGTGCTTAAGGAATTCGCTGATGTCCTGGCCACGCCTCTGACAGATCTCTTTAACTCCTCCCTTCAGTTGGGATGGGCGCCTCAGGACTGGACGACAGCCCACAATGTGCCCATACCCAAGTGGGCCTCACTGGAGGAGCAGGAAACTACAGGCCGATAAGCCTGACATTGGTGGTGGGCAAAGTGATGGAGGTCATCCCAGAGGAGAGGCTGGAGGCGTTCCTGGAGTCAAGGGGTCTCCTGGATGACTGCCAACATGCCTTTGGCCAGTGCAGATCGTGTCAGACTAACCTGGTGGAGTTCTACAATTGGGCGATGAGGGCACTGGACCAGGGCAGGCTAGTGGACATCCTGTTTCTGAACTTCAGCAAAGCATTTGACTCAATGCCACACCCCGGGCTGCTGAAAAAGCTGAGGGAAATGGGGGTACGGACGGTCCAGTGGATAGGGAACTGGCTACCAGGGCGTTTTCAGAGGATGGTAGTTGGGGGTTCATCTCCCAGGAGATTCATTAGCAGGGTCCCTCAGGGGTCAGTTTTTGGGCCATTCCTGTTTAACGCTTACATAGCAGATAATCACGAATGGTATCAGGAGCGAGATGATCCTCTTCGCCGATGACTCGAAGCTGGGGGAGGTAGTGGATGGGGAGGAGGGTAGGTTAGCCCGTCAGGGGGGACCTGGAGACTCTAAGCAGGTAGTCTCGCACCTGGAAACTGTAATTTAATACAGAGAAGTGCAGGTTCTAGGGATGTGGACATGTTGTTCAATCCACACTGTCTGGCAGGTTCCTTGCTGCTTTAATTCTTGCCGAAAGGTCTTCAAGGTGGCTCCTTCCACCCACCCGGGTGGTAAAACCCTCGGCTCCTCCCCATGACGCCAGATCTTCCTTACCGCTTGGAAGCTCAGGTTCCCTCCTTAGTGCTCTGCGTTGTAGGCCTGGATCCTAATACTTCAGAATTTCTGAAAATAATTTGAAAGTTTACTAGACTTTTGTTTTCATCTTCCTTCATGGCTGCAATGGATAAATCTACTCCCAGCGTCCGTCGGTGCCCTTGCAGGCAGAAAATGTCTCGGACCGACCCACACGCCACATGTGTTTACTGCCTGGGTCTTGTCCTCGATCTGCAGGCCTGTGATCTCTGCAGGTCCTTTACGGCTTCGGTTCTGGAAGACCGCACTGCCCGACTTCAGCTGGGCGCCCCAAGAAACGGTATCTGCCGGTGAAGTCGAAGGAGGCCCATTGGGCGGTGTCCGCGGCTGTGGGCTCCGTGGAGCAGTTGATTGCCCTCGAGGAGGAAGCGGCCCAGGCCGCATCTTCTTCCTCCTCGGCATCAGCGTTTATTCCACTTTCCTTGGGCTCCTCCTACACTGCTTCTTTTAAGGAGCTTTGACAGTCCCTCTCCACCAAAGGAGAAGGACCCTAAGGGACTCACACAAGTAGGTCGAAGAAAAAGGAACTGAAAGGTAAGTCCCACCATTGACATTCGTGGGAGCGGGAGAGATCTCCTTCTCTTGACCGTCGGCTCTCAAGTTCGGTCGAGGTTGCAGCTAAGGCCGCTGGCTTCAGTGTCCCCGTCAGGTCATCCGGCCAAGACACCCATCGATGTGGTTGAGATTTTTCTCGACCCGTTGGATGGGTTGTCGACTGGAGAAGCCGACAACCCTTCTTCACCGGTTCCCCCGGTGGTTACTGAGGACTTGCCCATGCCTCCTGTGCCGAAGTCCCCAGTTAAGGACCCTGAGCCAAGGGATGAGCGGGTTTCCCCCGCCCCCTCTTTGACCCACCATCGGCGACCCCGAAGGTCTTGGTCTCGGTCCTCCTCCATGTCAGGTACTGTAGGTCCCGCTAACATCGGCGGTCTCGGTCCCGGCATCACGGAAAGTGGCATCGCCACTCGTCCTCATCGTCCTCTTCGGAGAATAGGCTCTGACGCAAGTTGCGTTGGCGCTATGAGGACACGATGTGGCAGCAACTCTTATTAGCCGGTAATAAGCCGACGCTGTCGCCCGAACGACCAAAGGAACCCCTCATTATAGTCGAGGAGCCGACTCCGGCACCGATTGCTCGGCCGAAACCGGATGCTCCATCTATTGTGGTAGAACTACTGCCTCCACAACCTAAGTCTGGGGCCCCGACCAAGGATTCTCGGTCAGGTCAGGTCTTGCCCCACAGGTTGTCGGTCACCCTCACCCCCGATCATCCTTGGCGAGTGGAGGGTGGCTCAGGCGCTCGGCAGCTGTTCGCAGACGCCTCAGAGTCCGACGACTCCTCCTTGTATTCCAGCCCCTTGACCTGTAATCTTCTGGGGGTTAGTCTGTGGACGAGAGCTCATCCTCGTTCCTGGGAATCCATCGGCTCATCTCAGAGACCACTGGGATGCAACTCGAACCCGTACAAAAACGGGCCAGATATCCCCTCACGGAGATTCTGGACCGAGGGGATTCCCACACGGAGGCCTTCCCTGTGGCCGAGGCCATTGTTGGTCCAGCCCTGGAGCTGTGGCAGCAGCCTGCATCCTGTCCGGCGCCTTTGGCCAGGATGGCTTGCAAGTACGCAGTCCGCACTGGTTCCCTCTCCGGTTTTTCAGAGCACCCCTCTGCTGAGGGCTGATAACCGATAGCATCTTCCGACTCTTCAGAAATGCTAGGATGGAAAAGCCCCGACAAGTCCAAGAAGCTGGACTACCCAGGGCAAAAAGTTTATGCTGCCTCCTCTCTAGGTCTTCGACAGGCTAGTTCAGCCATGCTGATGGCACATTTTTCACACGCCCTTATTGGTTCCCTGGATGAGGTGATTCCTCATCTCCCGGCTGATCTTCAGACGATGGTCAAGCAGGTGCGGGATCAGGGAAGGGCGTAGCCAAACAACAGCTCCAAACTGCTTTAGACATTGGAGACTCTTGTGCCTGGTCAGTAGCGGCCACAGTAGCCACGCGCCGCAGAGCTTGGCTGTGGATCTCCACCTTCACGGCGGATACCCAGCACAAGCTGGCAGACGTTCCCTTCCTGGGCATGACTTGTTCAGGCTGGGGGTGGAAGGCCATCTCCAGAGGATCGAGAAGTCCAGTGCCACCTTGGACTTGGTCACATCTACCCAGAAGGACAAAGGCTGCCAGCAGCAGCATAAGCCCTTTTATCCTTCCACCCCTGCGGCATGTCCGGCCCAGCAGCACCAGCAACAGGGCCAGCAGGCTTACACTTGGCACCCCAAGGCCAAGTCTGCCACTTCTTCCAGCAGGAAACCTGGAGGGAAGGGTCCAGGCGGCCCCTCGGCTGGCCCTTCCTCCCAGCCTAGCCAGTGACGGGTTGAGGGGGGACGGCTCCACCACTTCCTTTCCACCTGGTGCGCTATCACCACGGACCGTTGGGTGCTGGAAGTGGTCGGCAGGGGTCTGCCTCTGGAATTTGAGCAGTCCCCTCCCTATCGAGCCGTTGCCCCATGGGGGGCTACGGGCTCCGCAGCCTCTCTGTTGGCTCATCAAGCCGACATTGCTCTGCTCCTCCAGAAGGAGGTGATCAGCGAGGTGCTGGACCCTCCTCCAAACCTGGGGTTTGTGTCCAAGTACTTATTGGTCTCAAAGCAGACGGGGGGCTGGTGCCCCATTCTTGATCTGCACGACCTGACCAAGTTCCTAAGGCCACGCACCTTCAGGATGGTCACTCTGGCTCAGATCATTCCATCCTTGGAACTAGGTGTGTGGTTTTGCTCTCTGGATCTCCAGGACGCTTTCTTTCACGTCCCAATTGGTCCGTCTCATCAGCAGTTCCTCCGATTCAGAGCAGAGGGATCTCTTTACGACTTCTGGGCCATGCCCTTCGGCCTTTCTCTAGCTCCCAGGGTCTTCACCAAATGCATGGCAGTGGTGACAGCACCGAGGGAGTCCGCGTGTACCCTTACCTAGACGACTGGCTGATTGCAGCCCCCTCCAGGCTGGAGGTGGTGCAGTCCAGGGATCTGGCCTTCCAGGTCTGCTCTCAAATTGGACTCCTGATCAACGAGGCCAAATCAGAACTCGTGCCATCGCAGGTGATTCAGTTCATCGGGGCAGAGCTCAACTCTTTTCGAGCCAGAGCCCAGCTCCTGGTGGACAGGGCCGAGGTCCTTTCCTCCTTTTGCCCAATCATTTCTGGTTGAGCAAATGCGCCCTGCCCGGGACTTCCTGTGCCTTCTGGGCCTCATGGCGGCCTGCACCAGTGTGGTCCATTGGGCCCGCTGGCATATGCGTCCCCTGCAATGGGGGCTGGCACACCAGTGGTCACAGCGTTCCGGTCCTTTGGACCAGCCAGTGACTGTGACCCAGAAGATGTGGGACGGCCTGCAGTGGTGGCTCGTCCCAGCTCATCTGCAGGAGGGTATCCTGTTTGTCCGTCCCGAACCGACGGTCACTTTTACGACCGACGCCTCTTTGATGGGTTGGGGTGCCCATCTGGGGGGAACTCTGGTCCCATGGCCTCTGGTCCTCTCAGGAGTCTCGATGCCACATCAACCTGCTGGAGCTTCGAGCGGTTCGACTAGCTCTCACCGCCTTCGCTCCGTTTGTACGGGGTCAGGTGGTTCAGGTCCAGATGGACAATACCACGACCATGTACTATCTCAACCGTCAGGGTGGGACACATTCCTTTCCTCTGTACAAGGAAGCTCTCCACATTTGGTCTCTCGCGATCAGCTTGGAGGCGGATCTCCTAGCCATCCATGTGGCAGGAGCCTCGAATAGTCTGGTCGATGCTCTTAGCCGGATAGGCGCTGCATCTCACGGGTGGTCTCTCCTGCCGGAGGTAGTGCAAGACCTGTTCTCCCATTGGGGCACCCCTCAGGTGGGTCTGTTCGCCTCCAGGGAGAACACGAAGCTAAGGCTGTTTCACGCCCGCCCCCCTTAGCAGGGCTCGCTGCAGGGGGGGTGCCTTCTCGAGGCCGTGGACCCTGGGCCTCTCCTATGCCTTCCCTCCATTTCCTTTGATCCACAAGGTGCTTCTCAAGATGAAGAGGGACAAGGCGCAGGTGATTTTGGTAGCCCCAAACTGGCCTCGCCTATTCTGGTACCCAGATCTCCTCAGCCTTAGCTCCAGGCTCCCGAGGCGGCTTCCAGCCAACCCGGACCTGATCTCAGTCAGCAAGGGGAAGGTTCTCCATCCGGACCTTCAATCCCTGCACCTAACGGCCTGGTTCCTGAGCGGCTAGAGTTCCAGGCCTTGGGTCTTTCCGATGAGGTCCTCAACGTTGTTGAGGCGACCCGTAAGGAGTCAACCAGAAAATGCTATGCCTTCAGATGGAAGAGATTCTCCATTTGGTGTCAGGACAAGGGGTTGGACCCCTCTTCCTGTCCATTGATTAGTATTTTGGACTAACTGTGGTCCCTTTCTCAGCTAGGGCTTCGGTCGACGACCCTTAAGGTGCACCTGGCAGCCATCTCTGCTTACTGGGCGCGGGCCGGCAAGCAGTCGGTGGCGCAGGAAACGGTGGTTGGGTGCTTTTTCAAAGGCCTTGATTACATATCCCCTTCGGTGCGAGAATCCTCATCTCCATGGGATCTACTGCTGGTATTGGCTGAGCTCATGGGCAAGCCATTTGAACCGATGGACAGGAGTGATATCTCCCACCTTTTGTGGAAGACCGCCTTCTTGGTGGCTATCACGTCAGCCAGAAGGATGGGAGAGCTCCAGGCACTTTCCATCGAGTCTCCTTATCTAGTCTTCCACAGGGATAAGGTTGTCCTTCACCCCCACCTGAAATTCCTTCCGAAGATGGTGTTGGAGTTTCACCTTAACCAGGTGTTGACTCTGCCAGTGTTCTACCCCAATCACACCTCGGAGGCTGAATATAGGCTCCATACTTTGGACCCTAGAAGAGCGCTCACTTATTATAAGGAGCTGACAGCTGAAGTTCAGGGAGAGGTTAGCCAGCTGTTTGTCACCTACGCTGAAGCCGCATCTGGCAGACCTGCAGCCAAGTGGACGATAAGCAGGTGGGTCACCTCCTGCATAGACCTCTGCTATAGGCTGGCGGGCATGGAGCCACCTAAAAGGATAAGAGCTCATTCTACCCACCATACCGCTGCTGCGGTGGCTGCTTCTTGGGATGTCCCTATCCAGGAAATCTGCAGGGCTGCTACCTGGAAGTCAGAACACACCTTTATTTCCCATTACCACATTGACCTAGAGTCAAGCCGGGATGCTGGTTTTTGGGACCTCGGTTCTCCAGTCCTTATTTCCCAAGTAGGGGGTGCGCGCCTTGCCTTCCTCCTCCCAGAGAACTGCTAGGAGTCTGCCAGACAGTGTGGCTTGAACAACATATCCATGTCCCTAGAAATACAAGTTACTCACCTGTAACAGGAGTTCTAGGAGTGGGGTATATGTTGTTCATCCACACGACCCACCCGACCTCCCCGGCTTTGACGTGCAACCTGGCTTCCAGTGAGCTAGATCTGGCATCATGGGGCGGAGCCGAGGGTTTTACCACCCGGGTGGGTGGGAGGAGCCAGCTTGAAGTCCTTCCGGCAAGAATTAAATAGGCAAGGAACCTGCCAGACAGTGTGGATGAACAACATATACCACTCCTAGAACTCCTGTTACAGATGAGTAACCTGTATTTTCTCCACCTAGGGGTCAGGAATCCAGCACATCTGTACACCTTGGAAGGGAAGACACTGCAGGCTACAGGGGGGGAGGGGAGGGGGGAGGATCTCTGGGTGGCTGTAGATGGCAAAGTAAACAACTCAGATCAGTATAGGAGGGCTGCAGCCAAAACAAATAAAATACTGGGGTGCATAGCCAGGGGGATAACCTCAAGGAGCTGGGAGGTGCTTCTCCCATTGTATAGCTGCCTGGTCAGACCGCAACTCAAATACTGTGTGCAGTTTTGGCATCCATACATGAAAAGGGATATTGCCCTCCTGGAGAGGGTCCAGAGGAGGGTGACCAAAATGATACAGGGTCTTGGGGAGAAGTCCTACGGGGCAAAACCCGAGGAGCTCAACCTGTACTCACTGGAGGAGAGGAGGGACAGAGGGGATATGATTGCAGTCTTCAAATACCTCAAGGGATTCCATAGGGTGTTCCAGCTACAGTAGTAGGGGGCAACCAGGGGCACCCACTGAGGTTGGTTGGCGGGAGACTCACGGGGCAGATTAGGAGACGCTACTTCACTGAGAGGGTGGTGGAGCCCTGGAATGTTCTGCCCGTGGAACTGGTGGCTGTAACAACTGTGGAGGGGTTCGAGCAAGGTTGGGACAGGTACAGGGGGAGGGTGCATCTCAGCACACCATCAGAGGATGAGGATGGAAGACCACGTGGGGAGGGTGGGGGAGGCTGTAACAGTGCCCGGCACAGGCACTGATCCCTGAGCAGACCCGAGAGACCATAAGGTCTACTCTGCTGGCTTTTTAGTATGTTAGTATGCAGTGGACATTATGTGCTGACATCATGTGCAGGTGCTAAGCATCTGCGCCGCAACCCCAAATGTTCTGATTTCCACCGGGTCCTCAGACCAAAGAGCTCTATGGAGGGGATACTCGAGAAGATTAATAGTTACTGGTAAGTAACTTTTTTTTTTAGTATTTTATGTATCACGATTCAACTACAGTTAGCACGTGGAACATTACACAGATTTATGAATGGAGTTTCTTTCATTTTTCAGGTCCAAGTTGGGAAATTCAACCAAACAATAGCCACTGTTCACTTTGGAGGAAGTGAGACTGCCATCATTGTATCCATCGTGGTCTGCAGTATCTTACTGCTGGTGTGCGTAGTAGGTAAGGATTTGAAGCTGAAATCCCCAAATGTCATATTTGTCAGTGCCAAATATTTGCTTGCATGTAGTGTCACGTAGGTTTTGGTCGTGTGGTATAGAATGATGAAGACAGGGTAATATTGTAGTAAGAGAGAGTTTGCAATGGAGTCAGTGAGTAGTAAAGTTTGTCTTGTGTATTTTCATTTCTGAAGCAAGATACAGGATTTTTTTAAATACTTTTATTTCTCAGATTTTAAATATAAATTATTATGTCATGCAATACATCAAACGCATGAATACATTTAGAAAAGAAATAAACCTAAAGCTATAAAGTTACTTGGACTTTAGCGTGATAAAACAGAAGAGTATACAAACTGTACAGACCTTAAAGATTGCTAGGGGGGAGGCAAATTCAATATGTTAAGTACACTGTACGCATCACTTTATAGAGTAGTACTGCAGGCATGCTGGAAAAAAAGGTTACTCGTTTGTGCAGAAGTAAAATTTATAGATGGTAACTTCCAGCATAATAAAATAAGTAAAAAGAAAAACAAAAAACAGAAATACACCATAGTCCAAGAAAAAAGATCCACCTCCCAGTCTCACGATCAAAGCACATTTCGTTGGCAAAATAGATATACATATTTGTTGTAATAGATTAACTACAGACCAGTGAAAAACCCCTGGCGTGTTTTTTAGAAAGCCTTTTATCATTTATAGGAAACAAAGCACATAACGTAGAGCATCACATAGCTATTACACTTTTAAACTTGGAAATGCTTTTGTGGGAGCCTACTATATATACATTAATATTTGATAGCCTAAATTTATAAAACAAAAAGCATGTGAGAAAATTACATTAGTTTGGCAACATTATTAGAGAATTGTATTTCTCTGAAAATACAATTGGTCAGGACAACAGTCATTAATTTACTCCCAAGAGAAATAATCTGTTTATCTGGGAAATATTGGTTCATATTCATAAATAGTCAGATCCATAAGTATAATATTTTATTGTCCAAAAATGAAAGATAAAAGAATTGTAATCCAAGAGTTATGATCTTCCTGGACATAAAGTCTCCACCACTCATTCACATTGATGGGATCTACGCCGGAAGCGCTATGACCCAGCGGGAGCAAACTTTTTGCAGGACGGCCGCCGCCAGAGATGGAGCCTCGAGGAGTGGCGCTGCAAGCCTCGGCTCGTGCAGTAATGACTATCTCGGTGTCGACCCTCCAACCGCCTCAGTTCCTTTTTTCCCGCCGACGAGTGCACTACAGGTACGATGTCGCTCGCCAGCCGAGAGTCAAACTTCAGACTAGCAGCATAGTTTTCAGTTTATTATTTTGTAATATATCTCGAGTAAGTACCGCTTCTATAAATTGTTCTTATTTAAGAAAAAAGTCTAAGCCTACATTGACGGAGTCGACCATGAGCGGGTCAGGTGATGGTAGGGAGACTTCGTATGAAAGCTGTTCAGTCAGCCGGGCTGGGTCCAGTCAGTCGCACTCTCCGGGGGGGGGGGCGATCTGACAATGAACAGTCCAGTGCCCGGGGGGGAGAGGCAGTCCCCCCGGAAGCATAAAAGAAAATGGTTGCATTCTCAGCACGGTTCGGCCTCAAGCTCTTCTTCTGCCCACAGGTCTAAATAGAGAAGGCATCACTCGAGTTCGCCCTCTGGTATGTCTGCGAGTCGACGGTTGGTAATTGGGGCCAGTTGCTGGTCTCCTCCTCCGGAGTCGACGGTTTCTGTTTCTGGTCACTGACCTTTTCGACATCGGAGCCCTTCCCCGCCTTTTGGTAGGGCTGCAGATGAGCAGTTTCATCAGTGGGCCGCTCTGATGGAGCAGTGGGCTCGGAGGTTGGTCCAGCTGCCTGGCCCGGTCACTCTAGCCTCGGAGGATCGGGTAGGGCAGTTGGGCCTCCCTAGTCGTGCGGTGCCTTCTTTAGTGCCGTCAATTCTGCACTCAGGTGTTTCCCTCCCTCACATGGCTGCGGTGCAGGGAGCCACACTGATGCCTCTGTCTCCTGGTATTCTTCCTTCTTTCTCTTCAAATCCTAGTTTTCGGAGCCCTGTGTTGGTTTTGGCTCCTTTGGCGTCAGTGGGTCGTTCTGCGCCGTCCTCGGTGCCACGCATCATGTTGGCACCGTCCTCGGTGCTTTGTGGTTTGTCGGCGCCGTGTACGGTGCCAGGTCAGGCAGTGCCGTGCTCTTTATCGGTGCTGAGGCTTGGGGTGACATCTTCCAGTCTTCAGGGCTTCTCGACTACAAACCCTTTACCTTCCTCTTTTCCTGCTGATTTTCACTCCTTTCCTGTCCATGCAGTCCCTTCTGGGCTGTCAGGAGATGATATTGAACCTGACCCAGACCTTAGGCTGGGTGATGATGTGGAAGGTAAAGCAAATAGGATGCTGGGATGTATAGGCAGGGGCATTACCAGCAGGAAAAGGGAGGTCATAATTCCGCTATACAAGACACTAGTGAGGCCCCACCTGGAGTACAGTGTACAGTTCTGGAGACCATACCTACGTAAGGACATAGACAGGGTAGAGAAGGTTCAGAGGAGGGCAACAAAGATGGTGCATGGATTGTATCACAAGTCCTATGAAGACAGGATGAAGGAACTGAACATGTACTCCCTGGAGGAGAGGAGGGAGAGAGGGGATATGATAGAGACATACAAGTATCTTACAGGGAGGAACAGGGTGCAGGAAAACACTATTTTTAAGCGAAAAAGATGTTCCAGGACTAGAGGGCATGGGATGAAGTTGGAGGGAGGACGATTCAGAGGAAACATGAGAAAGAATTTCTTCACAGAACGGGTGGTGGACAAGTGGAACACCCTGCCAGAGGAAGTGGTGGGGGCTGAAACAATCACGGGATTTAAGAATGCATGGGATAGACATAAAGGAATTCTGGAGGTCAGGGGTAAGGTGCAACAGACTTCTAGGAAAACAAACTGAACTTACAAGCTCAAATGGGCAAACTGGGTGGGCCATAGGCCCTTTTCTGCCGACACTGTCTGTGTATCTATGTATAAGGAACAGGGCCTAATCCTGTTGCAGAGTCTGTGGTCGAGGCCCTCTCGTTTAAAATCTCTGCTGAAAAATTTGAATTATACTCTTTCTCTCCAGACTACAGATATCGATACTGGGAAGCTTTTAAAGCTCCAATACTTTCATATCCTGGAGATCCCTATGGATATAACTCCCCCAGTACAGCCTTCCTTTGAGACACTTTCTCAAATGATATGGAATAATCCCGCTCTCATTCCTTCTGTGGCTAAGTCCATAGATAGAAAGTACGCTGCTCCCAAGGATCGACCCATTTTGGCCTCCCAAGCCTTTGCGGACCCTATTGTGGTCTTGGCAGAGAATGATAAGGTCGTCCTTCCTCAGGCTGCTACAGTCCAACCTATAAACAAAGAATCTCGTAAGATAGATACTTTAGGTAAGAGAGTCTTTGCTGCACCCACCCTGGGTATGCGTATTGCCAGCTATCAGGACCATGGCTCTCCCGACTTGCCAGTCGCCCCTCATTCCTAACCCTGGACCTTTCTCCCTTGGAGTCCTGTACCTCATTCCGATATCTGCGTGTCTGGCTCGACCAGTACCTAAACTTTTCAATACTTGTTGAATCTCTTCACAAGAAACTGCATCCTAAACTGGGGACCCTTTATCATAACAAAGGCTGCATGTCCACCCCGGTCAGGCGTGAACTTGTACAAAAGATGATACTCCTGATATTTGATTACAGGGATGTGGTCTATGGTGCCGCCTCACCATCAAACCTGGCCAGCCTGGACACACTCTTTCATTCCTTGTGCCGTGTCATACTGGAATGCCCAAAACTGACACACCACTGCAACCTATACAGCTCCCTAGGGGTTGGGGGTAGGAAGAAGTAGGCTGCTGGTTAACTAGGATCTGCAGCTTATCCAGTAGGTAGGGAAATGGGCAGACTGGGTGGGCCAAACGGTCCTTATCTGCCATCAAATTCTTTGTTTCTATGTTTCCCTGGCCCTTCCCTCACTCTCGGCCTGCAGACAAATCCACTACACTAGAGTTGCTGCTAAATTCTGGACCCAAACCCTTCCTCCTTACCTGGGTGCTACCTTAATATCTCATCCCCCATCTGCCTACTCACTACGTCACTCGGATACCAGGCTTTTCCAAATCCCTCTCATGCGCACCTCTGTGGGTCAGTCGGCATTCAAATACCGATTGCCAAAACTCTGGAATGACCTGCCTGCTGATATTCGCCACTCTTCCAATTATAGCCACCTCAACACCCATCTCCTCGAACATTTCCTTACGGCCTGCTCTTGTTCCCAGCCTATACAATCATAAGTCCCCCAAGTCCTATTGGTTTCCTCCACCTGGCAGATAACAATTTAAGCACTGGCACTGGGTGCACTGGGTTTGCACTCTAGCTTGTTCCTGTCTCAAAACTGTCAACTTGTAGGTGATATAAATTCCCAGTGCAATGTATGGGATTTCACTGTGTATGTTATATACAGGTTTTGCATGTCTGACCTAGCTACCTATTGTATAAGGTCTCATGAACTTCTGTGTACAGATCATATATGTATTGCTGCCTTTCACCTATGCCCCTTCCCCTGATCTCCCCAGGTCACATCTGGTAACGAGTGGTTTCTCCGCTCAGTATGCCTGCCTGGTTAAACTCTTAAATAAATAAATTAATTTCTCTCAATATGAGTATGTTCTTTGGCATTCGCTCAAACAAATGGTAGAAGCTCTACCAGAGTCGGACATTAATTCAGAGCTTCTTCAAACCATAACCAGCGGTATCGAGTCCAACAACCAGCAGATTAAAGCAGCTATGGATGCTTTCGATACTGCCTCCCGAGCGGCAGCGGTGGGCATTTGTACCCTCCGTCACTCTTGGCTGCGCACTTCAGGTTTCACGAATGATGCCCAGCAACAGGTCATGGCGTTACCCTTCGACGGTATGCATCTCTTCTGTCCTCAAGTAGAGCAAGCTCTAGAGGCCACACAAAAGACTAGGTCTGCCGTTAAATTGGCTCAACCTGTTCCCGCCCCTTCTTGGGGGGTGTTAATAAGCATCAATTTCACAACCGTCAGTCCTTTCGAGGCAAGGGCAGGGGAGGGTTTAATAAAAACCAAGCCCCCTAGCCTCAAAAGAAAACGCAACAAAAAGCACAAGGGCCCGAAGTACCCAGTGCCGCCTTCTGAGTTTCTGGCCCAAGTCCCACCTCAGCTGCCCAAGGGGGACTCTTTCCCAGCAGTGGGAGGTCGTCTGACTCACTTTTACAACTGGTGGAAGTCCATAACATCAGACAAATGGGTCCTCCGAATAATCCGCGAGGGGTATTCCCTCAGTCTTTTAGAGGCCCCTCCGGATCGTCCCCCCAAAAGACAGCCTAGGCTGTCATTATTTCAGTCAGAGCTTCTCGTTTCCGAGATACAAGGCCTTCTGAACAACAGGGCAGTAGAAATGGTTCCACTGGATCAACGGAACACAGGGTTCTATTCCTATTACTTTCTGGTTCCAAAGAAAACAGGGGCATGCGACCCATTTTGGACCTCAGAGAACTGAACAAGTTTCTCCCCAAGGAAAAGTTCAGAATGATTTCGCTAGGAACCCTGTTGCCTTTGCTTCATCAGCACGACTAGCTAGCCTCCCTGGACATGCAGGATGCTTACCAACATATTCCCGTCCACCCAAAGTATGGCAAATACCTATGGTTTGTGGCTTTGGGCCAGCATTTTCAGTTCAGAGTCCTGCCCTTTGGGCTATCCTCGGCGCCACAAGTCTTTACAAAGTGTTGTGCAATTCTCTCAACGCACCTCAGAAAGATCGGAGTTCAAATGTTCCCATATCTGGACAACTGGCTTCTAGCAAGCCCTTCCAAGCAGAGAACTCTCGACGGCGTAGCCACGGCCTCTGACTTTCTCATGTCCATGGGAGTCCTGCTAAATCTCAAGAAGTCGCAGTTGTAGCCCTCCCAGAAGCTCCTTTTCATAGGAACTCTTCTGGACACCTCCTGTGCAAAAGCTTTTCTACCAGAGGACAGAAGGAGCGATATCCTACAGAAGGCCCGATACATCAGAGAGAACAGCTCGGTTCCAGCTATCTCGATGCAACGGATGCTGGGTCTCACGGCATCCTTGGTGTTCACTGTACCCCTAGCACTCCTCCACATGAGAACCTGCCAGTGGATGCTAAGTACTCAGTGGTCCCCAACCACTCACCCTCAGTCCTTTCTCATCAAGGTGACAGAACCTCTGAAAATGTCACTCACCTGGTGGTCACAAGAGGACATTCTTCTGGAAGGGCCTTTCCTCCTCTTCCCCTAATTCAGAGGGTACTTCTCAAGTTCGAGTCCCAGGGGACAAAATGATCGTCATTGCTCCCTAGTGGCTGGCCTCGACAGATATGGTTTCCATTACTCAACAGTATGTTGGAAACCCCTCCGAAAGCGCTTCCCCTTCAGATGAACCTTCTATCTCAGGGGCCTGTGGTCCATCCCAATCTGAGGTCGCGTCACCTTCACGCTTGGCTCCTAAAGAGATAGAAGTAAACAGATTCAATGTCTCTCAGAGAGTTTTGGATATTCTTTTGGCTGCGCGCAAGCCAGCCGCTAGAAACACTTACACAGCCAAATGGAAGCGTTTTTCTCTCTGGTGTGCAAGATCCTCTTTGAATCCTTTTTCCTGTCCACCAAATAAAGTTCTAGAGTACCTTTTAGACCTCTCAAATTTAGGCCTACAATACTCTACAGTCAAAGTTCACCTTTGTGCCATATCAGCTTATCATGAGCCAGTACTTTCCTTGTCACTGGCTCAGTTACCTGCAGTTAAGAGGTTTCTTGGGGGTATTCTGCATGCCACACCTCCTATCAGATGTCCAGTCGCAGCCTGGGACATTAATCTCGTACTAGACATGCTCACTCGAAAGCCTTTCGAACCTCAAGTTACTAGTGAGCTGAAATTTCTCACTTGGAAAACGGCCTTCCTGGTGGCCATTACCTCGGCCTGCAGGGTCTCTGAAATACATGCTTTGGTCACAGACCCTCCGTATACTGTGTTTCATAAGGACAAGGTAGTCCTTAGAACCCATCCTAAGTTTCTCCCTAAGGTTGTTTCAGAATTCCATCTAAACCAACCTTTAGTCCTACCTACTTGCTTTGCGAACTTCCAGAATAAAGGAGAGCGTACACTTCATTCTTTGGATGTCAAAAGAGCTCTGTGTTTATATTTAGATATAACAAAACAAATTCGTAAAGCTCAGCAACTGTTTGTTTCCTTCAGCGACGCCCGGCTGGGTCAACCTTTTGCTATCAGATGCATTTCAGTATGGCTGGTGGCATGCCTTCACCGCTGTTATTCCATGGCACAGGTTAAGCTGGAGGGCAGAGTGTACGCTCACTCTACTAGAGCAGTCGCGGCATCCCTGGCGGACATCCACAACGTGCCCATTGCAGATATCTGCAACGCGGCTACTTGGAGCTCAGTGCATTCTTTCGTCAAGCACTATGCCCAGGATGTTCATGCCAGGCGACATCTTTCATTTGGCAGAACCATCCTTAATGGACTTCTGTCCTAAGATTGTGAGTTCTTGGTTTCTCCTGCCACCCTCTCGGGGGATTATTAGCTCGGTACTCTCCCATCAGTGTGAATGAGTGGTGGAGCTTTATGTCAGGAGATATGCATTCACGTGCCTACCATAATTCTTGATCTTCGCACAAAGTCTCCTACTCATTCACTTCCCACCCACCATCCCCCGAGCTCACCTCTGTTGTTGGTCTTCACTCCCTCAATCTTTGGCTGTGAAGACTTCTTTGTTGACCCTTCTTATACGGGTCGCTTGGACTATCTTATGTCCGGTTTCTTGTTAGGCTACCCTTCTAGGTTAGTGACGCTGCACCTCCGCGGAAAAAAGGTACTGAGGCGGTTGGAGGGTCGACGCCGAGGTAGTCATTACTGCAAAAGCCTCGCGGCTCCATCTCTGGTGCCGGCCCTCCTGCAAAATTTTGCTCCCGTTGGGTCCTCCGGCGTAGATCCCATCAGTGTGAATGAATGGTGGAGACTTCGTCCAAGAAGATCAAGAATTACGGTAGGTATGTAATTTTCATTTACAGTGACTTCGGAAGCTCCAGCTTCGATAATGGCACCACATAGAATGTCAGTATCAGGGTGGAAAATTCCTGTACCTTAGGTACCCCAGGGCAGGCACTTTTGTCTAAGGACACCTACTGCTATTTGGTGCCTGCCCACTGGGGCACCTCAGGTATTTGTGCACAATTTTGTTTTCCCTTTCTGTCCTTTTTTCTTTTGTCTAGGCATCATTTGTGTGTGGGGGGGGGGCTGCTGGATGAGCACTGACACCCACAGTCATGGGACACAACTGTTCAGCTAGTGGAGCAGTCAGCTGACAGGCAGTCAAGCTGACAAGACAAGTAGGCTGGCTGACAGTCCGCTTCTCTGATGGACAGCTTTACCTGCCTATAAAAGACAGGAGGAGTCTGCTCACCTCAGACTGAGACACCAGTGGTAAGTGCCTCTTGTTACTTCTCCGCACAAATCCTTTGGTGCTGACTTATGGTCCCTGTAAGATGTGCCACTCTTGCTGGTTACTGCTTGTGACAGGTTGTGTCAGAGTGGCATGCTTACTGAGTCCAGTTACTGATTGGACTGATTATTAAGTCAAGAAGAATTCAAATTTAAATTAAAAGTCAAACGCTCTTGTAAGAGTTCTTAGTTGTGTGAGGGTCTCGTGTAGTGTGTAGTAGTAGGTTGAATGAGAAGCAGCGCTATAGGCACCGATAGAAGGGGAGGGTGACGGGATCACTTGACAGAGCAACTAAGCAATTAAAATTCTGAAAAGAAAATACGATGGGCTGGGAGAGGAAGGAGAGTGGCAGGAGCAACCAGCAGGCTCAGAGAAACAAAACAATCAAACATACTGTGTGTGAGGGGAGGTTGAGGGGGAACTCAAGGGAGCATAACAGCTTAGTACAATCAGAGCTCTTCTAAGAGTTAATTACAGAGGCAGGTGCTAAAAAATCACTGCTGGCAAAGGGAACTTCTTAGATACTGATACAGTGCAAAAACAAGTAGAGAAAAAGTGGGACTCTGCCTCCAGAGGGGAAGGAGATGAAATAGAAAAAAGCTATCAACACTAGTGATGATGACAACGCTTGGCTCAGGGAAGACAAAACTGAAATTATGTGACAAACAAGAGGTGGCATGTAAATCATTTCTTAGGCATGTATTTTTACTGCTTGCTTGCTTAAGTGGGCATATACTTTTTTTTTCCACAAATTTCATACCCTGGTCAGTATCATCAAAATCAGAACGGTCTTCTCTGTTTTGCTGACTATTTTTCACGAGAGTTGAGAGTTGACCCGGGTCATAGAATATGTGCCTCACTATATCGATTATTACCCGAGCTTTAAAAGGGTACAAAAGGGAGAACGTGCCACCCATTTATGGTATCTCATTCGAAACTGAAGAAATCTCCTCCTGCGAGCTTGTGTCTGGGGCTGCATTGGGGTATATATAAACTATTGTACCACGAAAAGTCATTGCCCTTTTCATTCTGGCGTGCTTGGTCACCATTTCTTGATCTCATTGTAGTGCAAACTGCACTAAATAGTAGGAGGTTTCATAAGAGAAGTTACAGCAGGCTCTTCATTACTTTCATTTTCCGAAGAGGGAGATGTGGTGGAAAGTCAAAAGGCTATAATGTGGAGAGGTGTATTCTCTGGCATATACTTAAGGCATTCAGTAAAGAATCATTTAACGATATCCCATGTTGCAACTACTTTGTTTTCTAAAATAGGCAGGCCAACAATTCTTAAATTGTTCTTACGAAAAGAGTTTTCTAAGTTCTCAATCTTGCAGGCCTGAGCTATGTTGTATTTCAACATGGCGTATATCAAGGACGGAAGGGACTTCCCTTTCACGGAGACTGCACTTATTTCTTTTGTACAGATTCAACTTTCATTTTGGAGGCCGCCTCATGTCACTCAGATCTTCCTGGACATAAAGTCTCCACCACTCTTTCACACTGATGGGAGTATGCCGGAGGCGCTAGGACCCAGCGGGAGCCAAACTTTTTCATGTGGGCCAGCACCGAGATGGAGCCGCGAGGAAGTGGCACCACAAGCCAGGCTTGTGCGGTATAGACTTGGCATCGACCCTCCAACCACCTCAGTTCCTTTTTTCACGCCGTCGAGTGCACTTCAGTGACGATGACGCTTGCCCGCTGGGAGTCAAACTTCAGACTGGCAGCTTAGTTTTCAGTTTTATTATTTTGTATTTTATCAACGAAAATACCGATTGTATATTAATAATTTCTTATTTGTACAAGAAAGAAGTCTTCTGCCCTCCTTTGACGGAGTAGACTATGAGTGGGGCAAATGACAGTAGGGAAACTTTGTATGAAAGCTGTTCAGTCAGCTGGGCTGGATCTGGTCCACCGCCCTCTCCGGAAGGGGGGTCTGACAACAGATGGTCCAGTGCTCCGGGGGATGGGCAGTCCCCTCGAAAGCATAAAAAGAAATGGTCCCATTCACGGCATCATTCAGCCTTGAGTTCGTCTTCGGCCCACTGGTGGAAGAAGAAACGCCATTACTTGAGGTTACCCTCTGGTCATCTGCGCATAGACAGACGGTTGTTAAGGTCAGGGGCCGGTCTCCACTTGTTTCAGAACCGCCGATTTCTGTCTCTGGTAGCTGGCTTCTTCGACACCGGAGTTCCTCTCCACCTATTGGAGGGGCTTCCGATGAGCAGTTTCACCATTGGGCCGCTATTATGGAGCAGTGGGTTTGGAGGTTGTCCCGACTGCCCGAACCAGCCAGTCCGTCGCCGGGACCTTCAGGCCTGTCTGTTTCGGATCGGCAGGCAGGGCGGTTAGGACTTCCTAGTCACGTGGCGCCTTCTTCTGTGCCATCGACTTCGCACTCCGGTGTCTAACCCCTCCTGTCATGGCTGCAGCGCAGGGGTCCATACCGATGCCTTTATCTCCTGCCAGTTTTCATCCTTTACCTTCAAATCTCAGTTCTCAGACTTCTGCGATGGTGCTGTCATCTGCGGTGCTGACTTTTCTGGCGCTGAGGTCCTTTTTGGTGCCGCAGGTGGTGTCGGCACCGTCTGCGGCGCCACATGCCCTGTCGGCATCAGGGTTGGTGTCGGCACCATGTGCAGTGCCACGTTACCTGTTGGCACCCTCTTTGGCACCGGGGGTGGCGTCGGCACCGTGTGCAGTGTTGTTGTCCCTGTCTGCACTGGATGCGACACAGTTTTCTGTGTCGACACCATTCTCTTCGATGGTGCCGAGGATGTGTATGGTGCCGCCTAGTTTCCAGAGGTTTTCGACTCCGATTCTTTCTCCTTCTCTTCTTCCTCCTGGTTTTCATTCCGTTCCTATCTATACAGTCCCCCCTGGACTGTCAGGAGATGCTTTTGAGCCCGATCCAGATCTTCGGCTGGGTGATGATGTTGATGGCAATTCTGCCCTGGGGACAGGGATCAATCCTCCTGCAGAGCCTGTTGTTGAAGACCTTTCCTTTAAGTCTCTGCTCAATAATTTAAATTCTACTCTTTGTCTCCAGACCACGGAAATCGATTCTGGGACGCTCCTGCGTCTCCAATATCTACATGTTCCGGAAATCCCTATGGATTTAACCCCTCCAGTACAACCCTCTTTCGAGACTCTTTCCCAAATGGTGTGGAAGAATCCAGCTCTTATTCCTTCTGTGACCAAGTCCATAGATAGGAAATATTCCCCTCCCAAGGATTGCCCCATCTTGGCCTCACAAGCCTTTGCTGATGCCATAGTGGTCCTGGCAGAGAATTATAAGGCTGTCCTCCCTCAGGAATCTACAGCCCAGCCTATAAACAAAGAATCTCGCAAGATAGACACCTTGAGTAAGAGAGTCCTTGTTACGTCAACCCTGGGCATGCACACTGCCAGCTACCAGGGCTATTTTTCTCAATATGAGTATGTTCTTTGGCATTCACTTAAAGCAATGGTAGAAGCTCTGCCTGAGTTGGAAGTTAACTCAGAGCTACTACAGACCATAACTAGAGTTATCGAGTCCAATGATCAACAAATTAAAGCTGCAGTTGACGCTTTCAATACTGCTTCCCCGGTGGCGGCAGCGGCTGGCATTGGCACCCGTCGCCACTCTTGGCTGCGTACTTCAGGCTTCACGAACAAAAAGTCATGGCCTTACCGTTCGACGGTATGTATCTGATTGGGCCTCAGGTGGAACAAGCACTAGAGGCCACACAGAAGACTAGATCTGCCATTAAGACAGCTAGAACTCCACCCGCTCCCTCTCGAGGAGGTGGGAACAAGCATCAGTTTCACAACCGTCAGTCCTTTCGTGGGAAAGACAGAGGAGGCTTTAACAGAAACCAAACCCCTCAGCTGCAAAAGAAAACACAGCAGAAGGCACAAGGCCCAAAATCACCCAGTGCCACCTTCTGAGTTTCCGGCTCAGGTCCCACCTCAGTTGCCCGAGGGGGACTCTTCCTCGACAGTGGGAGGACATCTGACTCAGTTCAGTGACCAGTGGAAATTTATAACATCAGACAAATGGGTCCTCAGGATAATCCGCGATGGGTACTCTCTCAATCTGTCGGAAACGCCTCCGGATCATCCTCCCAAGCGACAGCCCAGGTTGTCTGCGGCACAGTCAGACCTTCTTGTTTCCGAGGTACAAGGCCTTCTGAACAACATGGCAGTAGAAGTAGTTCCGCTGAATCAATGAAACACAGGATCTTCCTGGACATAAGTCTCCACCACTCATTCACACTGATGGAGTCTGCGCCGGAGGCACTAGGATCCATCGGGAGCAAACTTTTTGTTAGAAGGTCGGCGCCTCAGACGGAGCCGCGAGGAGCGGCACCGCGAGCCTTAGCTCGTGCGGTAATGAGTATCTCGACGTTGACCTTCCAACCACCTCAGTTCCTTTTTTCCCGCCGTCGAGTGCACTTCAGTGGCGGCGTCGTCGCCCGGAGTCAAACTTCAAACTAGCAGCATAGTTTTCAGTTTTGTTGTTTTGTAGTAATATCTCGAATAAGTATCAACTTAGTTTATTATTCTTGTTTCAAAGAAGTCTCAGCCTACTTTGACGGAGTCGACCATGGCGGGTCAGGTGGCGGTGGGGAGACTTCGTATGAAAAGCTGTTCAGTCGCGGGCTGGGTCGGTCTGCCGCCATCTCCGGAAGGGGATCTGACAGGTCAGTCCAGTGCCGAGGGGTGGGTGATCCCTCAAAGCATAAAAATAAAAGGTAGCATTCTGGCACCATTCGACCTCGAGCTCTTCTTCGGCCCAAAGGTCAAAAAAGAGAAGGCATCACTCGAGGTCGCCCTCTGATATGTCTGCACGTAGACGGTCAATTATTGGAGATAGTTGCCGGTCTCCTCCTTTGGAGTTGCCAGCTTCTGTTTCTGGTAGCCGACGTCTTCGACATCGGAGCCCTACCCCGCCCTCTGGTAGGTTTTCAGATGAGCAGTTTCATCAATGGGCTGCTCTTATGGAGCAATCGGCTCAGAGGTTGGTCCAGCTGCCTGGCCCGGTCACTCAGGGGCCTTCGAGCTTCTTGGGAGATCAGGTAGGGTGGTTGAGCCTCCCTAGTCGCGCGGCACCGTCTGCGGTGCCGTCGACTCCGCGCTTAGGTTGTCCCCCCCCATATGGCTGCGGTGCAAGGGGCCACACCGATGCCTCTATCTCCTGCTCTTCTTCCTCCCTTCTTCTCAAATCCTGTTTTTCGGAGTCTTGCGGTGTTTTTGACGCCCTTGGCGTCGATGGCACGCTCGGCGCCGTCTTCGGCGCTGGTGCGTCTGTCAGCGCCATCCTCTGTGCCATTGAGTTTCTTGGCCGTCGTGCGCATCGTCGGCTGCGTGGCTTCGTGGCACCGTCCAGCCTCTGGCGCCGTCTTGCGCCGTGTGGCTCCTCTGTGCCGTGCGCTGTCAGCGCTGTGCGTTTCTGCGGCGCCGAGGGTTGTTAGGGTTTCGGCCACCTTTCAGGACTCCTCTTTTAACCCTTTTCCTTCCTCATTTCCCTCTGATTTTCACTCCTTTCCTGTCCATGCAGTCCCTCCTGGACTGTCAGGAGATGACATTGAGCCTGACCCAGACCTTAGGCTGGGTGATGATGTGGAAGGAACAGGATCTATTCCTGCTGCAGAGCCTGTGGTCGAGGACCTGTCTTTTAAGTCTCTGCTGAAAAACTTGAATTCCACTCTTTCTCTCCAAACTACAGATATCGATCCGGGGAAACTGTTAAGACTCCAATACCTCCATGTTCAGAGATCCCTATGGATTTGACTTCTCGGTACAACCCTCCTTTGAGACGCTGTCTCAAATGGTATGGAATAATCCTGCTCTCATTCCTTCGGTGGCTAAGTCCATAGATAGGAAATATGCTGCTCCCAAGGATTGACCCATTTTGGCCTCCCAAGCTTTCGGATCCTATTGTAGTCTTGGCAGAGAATGATAAGGTTGTCCTTCCCCAGACTACTACAGCTCGACCTATTAACAAAGAATCTCGTAAGATAGACACTTTAGGTAAGAGAGTCTTTGCTGCTTCCACCCTAGGTATGCGTATTGCCAGCTACCAAGGCTATTTCTCTCAGTATGAGTATATCCTTTGGCATTCGCTCAAACAAGTGGTTGATGTGCTACCAGAGTCGACGCTAACTCAGAGCTTCTTCAAACCATAACCAGGGGTATCGAGTCCAACAACCAGCAGGTTAAAGCAGCTATGGACGCCCTTGATACTGCATCCAGAGCAGCGGCGGCGGGCATTTGTACCCGCCGTCACTCCTGGCTGCGCACTTCAGGTTTCATGAATGATGCACAGCAACAGGTCATGTCATTGCCTTTCGATGGTATGTATCTCTTCGGCCCTCAAGTAGAACAGGCTCTAGAGGCTACACAAAAGACTAGGTCAGCCATTAAATTGGCGCGACCTCCTCCTGTCCCCTCTCGAGGGGGTATTAATAAACGCCAATTTCATAACCGTCAGTCCTTTCGAGGCAAAGGCAGGGGAAGTTTTAATAAAAACCAAGCCCCCCAGACTCAAAAGAAAATGCAGCAGAAGGTGCAAGGGCCCAAAGCGCTTAGTGCCGCCTACTGAGTTGTTGGCCCAAGTCCCACCTCAGCTGCCTGAGGTGGACTCTTCCTCAGCAGTGGGAGGTCATCTGACTCACTTCTACAATCAATGGAAGTCCATAACCTCAGACAAATGGGTCCTCCGGATAATCCACAAAGGGTATCCCCTCAGTCTTTTGGAGACCCCTCCGGACCGTCCTCCCAGACGACAGCCCAGGCTGTCAGCTCTTCAGTCAGACCTTCTCGTCTCCGAGATACAGGGCCTTCTGAACAACAGGGCAGTGGAAGTAGTTCTGCTGGATCAACGGAACACAGGGTTCTACTCCCATTACTTTCTGGTTCCAAAGAAAACCGGGGGCATGCGCCCCATTTTGGACCTCAGAAAACTAAACAAATTCCTTCCCAAAGAGAAGTTCAAAATGATATCACTAGGAACTCTGTTACCTTTGCTTCAACACAACTGGTTAGCCTTCCTGGACATGCAGGATGCTTACCAGCACATTCCTATTCACCCAAAGCATCACAAATACCTGAGGTTCGTGGCTTTGGGACAGCATTATCAGTTCAGAGTCCTGCCCGTTGGGCTATCCTCGGCACCGCAAGTTTTTACAAAGTGTTGTGCAGTTCTCGCAGCTCATCTCAGAAAAATCAGAATACAGGTGTTCCCATATCTGGACGATTGGCTTCTAGCAATTCCTTCCAGACAGAGAACTCTAGACGCCATAGCCACAGCTTCACACTTTCTCACGTCCATGGGAGTCCTGCTAAACCTCAAAAAATTGCAGCTGCAGCCCTCCCAGAGGCTCCTTTTCATAGGAACTCTTCTGGACACCTCCTGCGCGAAAGCTTTTCTTCCAGAGGACAGGAGGAGCGATATCCTTCAGATGGCCCAATACATCGGAGAGAACAGCTCGGTTTCAGCTCTCTCGATGCAAGGGATGCTAGGTCTCATGGCCTTCTCGGTGTTCAGTGTACCCCTAGCACGCCTTCACATGAGAACCTCTCTCAATGAATGCTCAGTACTCAGTGGTCCCCGAGCACTCACCCTCAGTCCTTTCTCATCTAGGTGACAGGACCTCTAAAGAGATCACTCACCTGGTGGTCGCAAGAGGGCAATCTTCTGGAAGGGTATCCCTTTGCTCCTTTGGGTCATCAGATTTCCATTACCACAGACGTGTCCCTGATGGGGTGGGGAGCTCACTGTCAGACTCTCCACACTCAAGGTACGTGGACTCACGACGAGACCTGGCTTCACATAAATGTCTTGGAAATGAGAGCTGTCCTTTATGCAGTCTGGGCTTTGAAGGACATTCTCTGTCACAAGTACATTCTCCTTCAAACGGACAACAAAGCAGTGGTGTATTACATCAACAAGCAGGGGCGGTGCTCACTCTTACCCCTTATGCAGGGACGCGATGAGGGTGTGGGAATGGTGCTTGGAGCACAAGGCTCTAATTCATGCAGTCTATCTGCCGGGGGTGCAGAACGAACTGGCAGACCATCTCAGCAGAACAGAGACAGATCCTCACAAATGGTCTCTCGACTCAGCCATAGCTCAGTCACTATTCGCAGAGTGGGGAACTCCAGACCTGGACCTTTTTGCATCCCCACTCAACACAAAACTGCCTCTCTTCTGCTCCAGAAATCCAGGGCCTGGCATTTTCTGTCAGGATGCGTTCAGGCTGTGGTGGACAAATCTCTTTCTCTACGCCTTTCCGCCTCTTCCTCTAATTCAGAGAGTACTTCTCAAATTCGAGTCCCAGAGGGACAAAATGAACCTCATTGCTCCCTTCTGGCCTCGACAGATATGGGTTCCACTACTCAACGGTATGTCGGAAGCTCGTCCGAAACTGCTTCCCCTTCAGACGAACCTTCTGACTCAAGGGCCTGTGGTCCATCCCAACCTGAGGTTGTTTCATCTTCACGCTTGGCTCCTGAAGAGATAGAAGTGAACAGGTTCATTGTCTCTCGCAGGGGTTCAGATATTCTTCTGGCTGTACGCAAGCCAGCCACTAGGAAAACTTACACAGCCAAATGGAAGCGTTTTTCACTCTGGTGTGCAAAATCCTCTTTGAATCCTTTTTCCTGCCCACCAGATAAAGTTTTAGAGTACCTCTTAGACCTCTCAAATTCAGGCCTGCAATACTGTACAGTTAAGGTTCACCTTTGTGCCATTTCAGCTTATCATGAGCCAGTACTTTCCTTTTCACTGGCCCAGTTACCTGTGGTTAAGAGGTTTCTTAAGGGAATTCTGCATACCAGACCTCCTATAAGACGTCCGGTCGCAGCCTGGGATATTAATCTTGTGCTAGACATACTCATTCGAAAACCTTTCAAGCCTCTAGCTACCTGTGAGTTAAAATTTCTTACTTGGAAAACGGCCTTCCTAGTGGCCATTACCTCAGCCTGCAGGGTCTCTGAGATAGATGCCTTGGTCACAGACCCTCCGTATACTGTGTTTCATAAAGACAAAGTAGTCCTTAGAACTCATTCTAAGTTTCTCCCTAAGGTTGTTTCAGAATTCCATCTAAACCAACCTTTGGTCCTTCCCACTTACTTTGCGAACTTCTAAAATGAAGGAGAGCATTCTCTTCATTCCTTGGATGTCAAAAGAGCTTTGCGTTTCTATCTAGATAGAACAAAAGACTTTCACAAAGCTTAACAACTGTTCATTTCCTTTAGTGAGACCCAGCTGGGTCAACCTGTCGCTATCAGATGTATTTCAGCATGGCTGGTTGCATGCCTTTGCCACTGTTATTCCACGGTGCAGGTTTAAGCTGGAGGGCAGAGTGTACGCTCACTCTACTAGAGCGGTCGCGGCATCTCTAGCGGAAATCCTCAATGTGCCCATAGCAGATATTTGCAGTGCGGCCACCTGGAGCTCAGTGCATACTTTCGTCAAGCAGTATGCCCTGGATGTGCATGCCAGACGACATGTTTCATTTGGCAGGACCATCCTTAATGGACTTCTGTCCTAAAATTGTGAGCTCTTGGTCTTTCCTGCCGCCCTCTCGAGGGATTATTAGCTTGGTACTCTCCCATTAGTGTGAATGAGTGGTGGAGACTTTATGTCCAGGAAGTATGGAAATTACATACCTACCGTAATTCTTGATCTTCTTGGACGAGTCTCCACCACTCATTCACACGCCCACCCCTTCCCCCAAGCTCACCTCTGTTGTTGGTCTTCACTCCCTCAGTCTTTAGACTGTGAAGACTTCTTTGTTGATCCTCCTTATACGGGTCGTCCGGACTATCTTATGTCTGGTTTTTGGTTAGGCTATCCTTCTAGGTTAGTTACGTTGCACCTCCTCGGAAAAAGGTACCGAGGTGGTCGGAGGGTCGATGCCGAGATAACATATCACATTCCAGCTGGAGTCATGGAAGTAGCTCCTCGGCTCCATCTCTGGCGCCGACCCTCCAGCAAAAAAGTTTGCTCCAGCTGGATCCTAGTGCCTCCGGCACAGATCCCATTAGTGTGAATGAGTGGTGGAGACTCATCCAATAAGATCAAGAATTACGGTAGGTACATCATTTCCATTTTTTTAGTATTTGAAAAGAAATTTTTACCTTTAAAATAGTTTAAAATAGCTTTTTGTTCTAAGTGTTTTTTTTTCCTTTTTTTCTTCCTTAGTACAAAGGTACTGAGGCAGTTGAGGCCGGCATCACTGTTTATGCTGTCAGTGCACTTGACTCTGTATGCCAGTGCTGTGCATGGTACGTGCCAGCCCCAAAAATGTGAACGCTCATGGGGTCCTAATGCTTCCGGCCCTATGATCAGAGTGTATGGGTCTATGGAGAAGATATTCTTGAAGATCAAGTGGTATGGTAAGTAACTTTCCTATTTTTTTGAGCCCATATTTATTTCTTGAACAAAGACTCGATGGCCTGTTTCTAGAGCCTGTATTGCGACTGGTGTCATCAGTTTTCCGTAAAAATTCTGTGGATGCTGTTTTAGCTTCAGTGAAAACTCCAATAGCTTATTTATTCTCTACCTAGCTTTGGTTGTGTTTTGCACAAAGAGTCGAAGAGCAGAGCGCTACTGGCAGAAAACATTACTTCAGATGGAGGAAATGGAAGCTCAGATCCGGGACGAAATTCGTAAAGGTAACAACAACCCGAACAATCTGATTTGAAACATTTGCATTATAGCATGTGAATAAGTGAGTGAGTCGATGAGTGAGTGAGTGAGTCAGTGACTGAGTGAATCAGTGAGTCGATGAGTGAGTGGGTCGGTGAGTGAGTGACTGAGTCAGTGAGTGAATGGGTCAATGAGTGAATGAGTGGGTCGATGAGAGAGTGAGTTATTTCAGGGTATACCAGTGGGGCCGTGTTCATGGACCTCAGTAAGGCCTTTGATGTAGTGGAACATAGGATTCTGTTATTAAGGTTGTACAAAATGGCAGTTCATAAAGAAGCTTTGAATTGGTTTAAATCTTACTTAGCAAATGGGAAACAGTGTGTTTCTGTGAGAACAGTAATATCTACACTGGGAGAAACAAAAAAGAAGAAGGCCCACGGGGCTCAATTTTGGGTCCTTTGCTCTTCAATGTGTATCTTAATAAATTACCAGAGATTGTAAAAAAATAGTGTGGTCCGACTGTTCGTGGACGACACAGTTTTAGTGGCGTCAACGTACAGTCGTACCTCACTTGAACAAATATTATAGGAGGATGTTAAAAGACTGGAAACTTGATTCTATGAATCTAAATTGTTGATGAATCAAAAAAAGACCCAATGCATGAGTTTTAAAGTAGGAAACAAAGCCAAGGTTGTCATAGATTTAAACATATTTAAGAATCATCAGAAAATCATAAATACAAGCACATATAAATACTTAGGTGTCCTAATAGGTCAGAAACTTATCTATGAAGAACATATAAATTTAAAAGCAAGGAATTCTGTTCAAATTCTTGGGACATTGAGAAGACTTTCTCTTGACTTGTTAAAACAATGAGAATAAAGCTTGTCCAACAATTGATAATACCAGTTTTGGAATATGGGGGGCTAGCTTATAGGAGCGCCCCTAGGGAAGCGTTAAAAAAAGTGGACCAAGCATATAATAAGTTGGCTAAATTTGCTAGCTTTTGTAGATTTGGAACACATCATTGTGAAGTTTATGCTGATTTGGGTTGGATGGGTCTTAAACAGAGAAGAGACTTTAGATGGATGGTCTGGTGTTACAAATTATTCAACACTAAAGAGGTACATCCTCTAAGACGCCTTTTTTATATTGGAAACAAATATGAAAATAAATATGTGCTGAGGAGAAATACAGCAAGCATGTCTTGGCCAAGATTTTTCAATAGATTTGGTGATGTTACATTACAAATTACGATGGCACAAACATCAAACTCTGTACCATTAGAGTTAAAGGCCAAAACTTCATTATCAGAATTCCAGACAGCTCTTAGAAAATATCTTAAGCTGAATTGTTCATGCTACACACAGTTTTAATTTTTACAGCTGCATGGCGGAGCTCTGCAGACGTTTTACTATCACATAGAAAAATGGACCCCAATAGATGCCTAACAGATTTATTAAATTGGACTTTTATAGCAATCCCTCCATTCAGCAGTCTGTTTACTGCACTATTTTTTCTCTGTTAGTCAGTGTTTCCCAGTGAGGAATGAGATTTAGAATTCATTCCGGTATTGTCATCAGTGCAGGATTGCTGCAAGAGATAACAAGCATTTGTCAGTGCCGAATGTTTGCTTTCTGGTATTAGCATTGGAAATGCAGGAGTTAGAGAGATGCAGAATAGAGCTGGCAGTGAAGTATTGAACTTCACGTCAACCCCACCTCCACCCTGGAGAGACAGACAGGCATTGGGGTATGCGTTTGGGTCGTCACCCATAACAGTCATGCCATTTCACTTCACTTCACCCTATCCTGCAGACTCCGACACGTGTTGAGGTGTGCCTTGGGGTGTTTGGCTATGCAGTCACCCCATCCCATAAGGACATACGCTGAAATGGGTGCAATATAGAACAGGGTGAACTCAGGGGTCGAAGAGTTCAACGCACGCCTCAATATCTGTCACTGGCTGCAGGGTGGTGGGGTGGGGGTGGAATGGCATGAGCATTACAGTCGGCACTCCAAAGGCTCACTCACCCCTGATGCCTGTCATTTTGTACAGGGTGGGACGTTATGGTTAGACACCCTAACGCCCCGGGCGTTTGTTGGTATTTGCACTACAAATTTTCAACATGGCCTTTTTGTCACCCCCCTCCTCATGAAAGCATTTGGGACCTTTTCTCATGAACAGTGGGTTTTGTTAATGTGTCCCGAACTTTGAATTCCTACAGCAACCATGCCATTCTGTGCCAGATGTACGAAAACACAGATTGGGCAGGATGTGAAGAATGACAGCTGTACCATTCATAGGGAGTTGTGAAGAGATGGCAATGTTGAAAATCTGTAGTGAAAATATTAAAAATATTCGAACTTCCGGGCTTACATGGAAACTGCGCAACGCATGCATGTAACACAGTCATTTAGTGGAATTTTTTAATCAGATTTTCTCAATAGGCATTTTTTGACCTCTGCTCATGAACAGTGTCACTATGATTTTCCCACTCTGTCCCAAACATTGATTTCCCACGGCGACTGCACTATTCTGTGCCAGATGTGTAAATGCATGTTTTGGGCAGGATATGAAAAATGACAGCTGTACTGTTCAGAAGGAGGTGTGAAAAAATTCCAATGTTGAAAATCTGGAGTGAAAATATTACAAATGCGTCGAATATGAGAGTGCTTTGAAACTGCACAACGACGTCAGAATAACATAATCATTTCATGGACTTTTGTCACTAAATTTCAACACAGGCATTTTAGCACCTCTGCTCATGAACAGTGTCACTGTGATTTGTTTTAATCTGTCCCGAACACTGACTTCCCACAGCGACCACGCTATTCTGCGGAGCGCAAGAACACATTTTGGCCAGGATGTGAGAAATGACAGCAGTACTGTTCATAAGGAGGTGTGGAAAATGCCAGTGTTGAAAATCTGGAGTGAAAATATTACAAATTCACGAAGTTATGAGCGTGCGTGGAAACTGCGCAACGCATGCTTGTAACACAGTCATTTTATGGACTTTAATCACCAAATTTTCAACATAGGCATTTTAGGATCTCTGCTCATGAACAGTGTCACTGTGATTTTCTTAATGTGTCCCGAGCACTGATATCCCACAGTGACCGTGCTATTCTGTGCCGGAAGTGCGAAAACACATTTCGGTCAGGATGTGGAAAATGACAGCTATACTGTTCATAAGGAGGTGTGGAAAAATGCCAATGGTGAAAACCTGGAGTGCAAATATTACAAATTCGGGAAGTTACAAGCATGCGTGGAAACTATAGCACGAACGCATCAAAACAGTCATTTTTTGATTTACACCAAATTTGCAACATAGGCTTTTTGAGAGCCCACCTCATGAACACTGGCACTGTTGTTTCGTTAATCAGTCCCAGAAGGTGATTCGCGCAGTGACCGCAGAATCATCTTTCGAGACCGAATAACACCATGACAGTGGCTGAATTCATGAGACAGGGTCCCAATAAGCCCATGTTGAAAATTTGCTGTCAAAATTCCCAAAAATGCCTGAGATATGCAGCAAAGTTGAAAAAAACTTATTTATGCCATTATACAGCTTCCCGGCATTTCTTCAGTTCGTGGTCAGCTTTGAAGAGTGCAGATGTGTTCCCGGTCCACCAAAGATCATCGCGCCAGGCTCCGGAGGCGAGTATGGGGTGTGGGGAGTTAGGGTGCGCAGTGGGTGGGTGAGGATTGGGGGAGTGGATGGCGACTGGCATAGGACTGTTTCCTTTGTTTCAGGGAGAAAAAAGAAAAAGACATCACTGAAAGTTTTTTTTTCCCCCAGGCTTGCTTTCAGCACACTGGGGTGGGCTCCCAGTGTACCACCTGCCTTTTTTGGGGTAGGGGTACTTAAGCCGACGGGGATTGGGCCCCCCATTGGCAAAGAACAACTGTTGGGGGGTCATGATGCCGAGGGGGATTGGGCACCCCCTCAGCGCACAACAACTGGGGAAGGGGGGTTACATTGTGCCATCGGCAAATGAACTGGGTTGGGGGCTGCCGATAGGGTGATCGGCCACTCCCATTCAGCTTTCGTGGGACTGAGAGGTGGCAGCAAGCCGCCGCCATGTTTACATAACTTGTTACATTTGGGAAGGTACCGCCCTGCAGTGACGGGTCACTCCCTCATTGCAGCGGAATGGCTGACGCTGCAATGATGAGACGGTCCCTCATTGCAGTGGCGAAAACGTTTCAACTTGGTGGCACTTTTGGAAACCAGTGTCATCAGCAGCACACCAGCCTCATTGGTCCACCAGTGCCAAGCCCCCAAATGCAGTGCCTCCGTTGGCTGCCACAGTGCCGCACCTCCACAACCCGCTTCTCTCCTAAGCTGCCGCATAATGTTTCTTACGCATGCATGCAGGCAAACATAAAAATAATAAATGGCTTTGGAATAGCTAACTTCCGTAAACGATGAAAATATGATTTTCTTTCCACAGCACTTCTCGGCTGCATTCCACTGTTCAGCATTTTGGTCTCTGCTTTAGCTCAATTCAGCATTACAAGATCTTGTGTTTAAAGAGCATGTACCTATTATGTGCTTATAATTCTTTTACTGCTGCATATTTACCTGATTCCGTGGTATATGTGTTGGTTTCCTGCAAAATGTGTCTTTAAGGCAAGATAATGAAGCTGATTTGCCTTTTCTAGGTGGCTTTGTGTTTCATTGCTTCACCTTCCATCCCTCCCTGCTCGCAGGTTACCTTGCAACACATTTTGAGTTTTAACCCTTGATTATCCTGGTAGTTTAACTTCAGCCTTCTTGTGTACTTTTACATTGATAAATAGAAGTTGTCATTTTATTTCAGCTGCCCCCTGTTCTAAGTGCATTTCCCTGTGCAGACCCATGAAGGCATTGTGTTTTTACAGTTGTTTAAATTCCTCGCCTCTCTCATCTTATTATGCTGTCCAATGTCCACCTCCACATTTACGTTTTTTATTTCTATTTGATCAAGCTTCACAGCACGTGAGGCACGCTAGGAGGAGGATTTTAATGTTGTAAGGAACTCTTGTGTCCACTCTGTCCAATTCCTCACTGTAACATAGTAATTTAAGGTTGTCAGGAACTCTAGGTCCATCCCCTCACTGTAACATAGTAATTTAATGTTGTACGTGATCCTAGATCCATCATGTCCAATCCCTCACTGTTTAACAAGAGGTATTGTAAGTCTCAGTAGGTACAGTATCTGCATTCCAAAAGAGACTTGTTACTTTATTTTAATTAACTGAAGAAAAATTAATTCTCCTGATACAGGGAAGTGGGTGGATTAAAATTTTATAAAACCAGACCCACATGTCACCTGGGGTTTGAGCAGTCAGCCTCGGCATGATGCTGGGGACTGATGACTGGGTTTCAACTATCCTGGAGTCCAGGGCATGCAACAATTGCCGGGAGGGCTGAGTGTGGGCACAGGAAATGGTGAGGGGCACATGCAGGCACCACAAGGTGGTCTGCGCTGAACTCACTCAAAAAAGTGTGCGTCGCCCGTCCAGGATTGCGCCTTGCCACCCTGGAGCTCATTGACCATCCTCGAAAGGAAACGCTGATAAGAGGTCTGGTCAGCGTCAGAGGACAGGTGGACGGAAGGGACGTCTTTCTCGGGGAGGAAGATGAGGAGGCTGACGGGTCTGGAGAATCAGAGTCCGGCAGCTGCTGGGGAGACAGGTGGAAGACCTGCTCGTCCATTGCCCTGACATAGCGGGGGAAAGCAGCAGTCATGGCTTTGAACTGTTCCCAGGTCAGGGGCCCCGAAGGACCCACATGACCTGGGAAGTGAGGAGGAGAAGGCAGAGGGAAGGGAGAATGCAGCCTCAGCGGTTGAGTGTGCCCTCTGCCAGGGCTATGAGATCCTGCCGATGGTCCAACACCAGGGAAGGATCTGCTGGCCTCCTCAGTTAATGGCCATTCAGCCAGACTGGAGCAGTCAGGACTGAGCCCAGAAGGGGAATCCCCCTTGTGAGGTGACCAGGGCTGCGTAGGTCCAGAAGGGCAGCCCCTAGCCCCACACAACAAGGTCTCACTCAAAGAAGACGAGGGAGAGAAGGAAGGTTCGGAGCTGCAGCTCCTCCCTGAGCCCCGTAGGGCTCCAAGGGGAGAGTGCTGCTCCTCCCCCGCCCCCTTATCCCCACTTACTCTGAGAGGGACCTTTTCCTCATTCCGAGTCACAGTGACTCCTCTGTCTTCCACGCATCCTTCTGGGGAACCCGCCTCTTCTCCTGCAGGGTGAAACGGTATCTTCAGGGGCGACTTCCATCTCCCATGCAAAAAAAGACCCTGGCTCACCCTGATCAGTAACTGGCCTAACTTGACCTTTATGGGTCTCCTCTCCCTGTATCTCCCCCACAGGGAGCTGATGGAACACTTTCACTCAGGGAGGTACCAGATCCCCTTTGGGGGGTTTGATAATCACCCACCAGTGATGAATGGTGAAGATTGATGCAGGGAAGATATGAAAATTACATACCTATTGTAATTCTTGATGTTCCTGTATATCTTCACCATTCGTTACTGCTTACTGCCCTCCATCCCCTCTTGGGCCTCAGTCTCTGGGCAATGCCTCCTCCCTGCTTGCTCTCCCCCCAGTTGAGGCCAGTTGTGGGCGTCGGCCCACTGGTACCTCCGGGTTCTCTACTCCTTCCATGAAGGGACAGAGACCCACCAAGGGGGGAAGCAAGCAGGGGTGCTTGCCCCTCATTTCTTCATTGGGGCTCCCCTGGGCCCTCTTCTTGAGGCCCTGATGGGGATCCTTCCTCTCGCCTGGTCCTGGACTTTTCTTAGAGACTGGCTGGCCAACTCGGCTCTCCTGCTTGGCGAGGCGATCGGGGTCAAAGGGAACTCGGGAAGGGCCCCTGGGGACCCCCAGACCCCCCTTTCCTTCTGGGGTCATGGCCCCTTCCCTTCTTGTCTCTGGATGGGTTATTTTGGGGCAGGGTCACCTTTCTGGGATCTATTAGATCTGTATGGGGGAGGCCCTCTTCAAAGATATCCCCTTAGGCTCCTGCTCTTTGGCAGAGGACACAATGTCCATCCTTGAGACCTTCTGTTAGGGAAGTCTCTAGTGCAAGGAGACCCTGCTCATGGGTGGTTTCACTCCCCACCCTGTAGTATTTAGGATGAGGGGGAGACCCCTGCCACACCCCCCACCATCTGCTCCAGACTAGGCAGAGAGCCTTTTTAAGCCTGGCGCCTGGATTGTTTCTGTCCTGCTGGACCATGCCCATCGTGGCTTTCTCTGCCTTCTTTCATGTTCAGAAATGCATGTTTACTCCTCCCTTTTAAAAAAAAAATCTCAGGCAGGGAGTTGGTATTGGGCAGTTGTGCCTCTCTCCTTGATCCTGAGAGAGTCCTTAGACCTCTGATGGGGTGTGGTGGGGTCTCCCACCTCCTCTCCTCTCTGTTTCCTTCTATCTTTCTCTTTTTCTTCCTTCTCCCTTACTCTATCCCTCCCTTGCCTGCCCAGAGGTTGGGGCCCATAGTTCCAGACCCCTAGGTTCCTCTCTTCTGTTCTCTGGCGGCATTATTCCTTTTTCTGTTTGTATCCTTTCCTTTCCCTTTGCCTATCCCTTGGGCTCCCTTGCCCTGCCCTCTGTCCTTTCTGTATCTCTACGTTCACTCTCTGGCATGCAGTACTGAAGTACATAGATACATAGATACATAGACAGTGTCGGCAGATAAGGGCCTATGGCCCACCCAGTCTGCCCATTTAAGTTTGTAAGTTCAGTTTCTGTTTTCCAGGAAGTCTGTTGCCCCTTACCCCTGACCTCCAGAATTCCTTTATGTCTATCCCATGCATTCTTAAATCCCGTGATTGTTTTAGCCCTCACCACTTCCTCTAGTAGGCTGTTCCACTTGTCCACCACCCGTTCTGTGAAGAAATTCTTCCTCACGTTTCCTCTGAATCGTCCTCCCTCCAACTTCATCCCATGCCCTCTAGTCCTGGAACATCTTTTTCGCTTAAAAATAGTGCATTCCTGCACCCTGTTCCTCCCTGTAAGATACTTGTATGTCTCTATCATACCCCTCTCCCTCCTCTCCTCCAGGGAGTCATGTTCAGTGCCTTCAACCTGTCCCCATAGGACTTGTGATGCAATCCATGCACCATCTTTGTTGCCCTCCTCTGAACCTTCTCTACCCTGTCTATGTCCTTACGTAGGTAAGGTCTCCAGAACTGCACAGTGTACTCCAGGTGCAGCCTCACTAGTGTCTTGTATAGTGGAATTATGACCTCACTTTTCCTGCTGGTGATGCCCCTGACTATGCATCCCAGCATCCTATTTGCTTTACCTGCTGCCTTGTCACACTGTTTCCCTGCCTTGAGGTCATCAGAGATGATAACTCCAGTGGAGGAGGAGTCGACGTTGGTTACTGGCCAACCCTCGAGCACCATGCAGTACGTCGGCCTCGAGGGCGGTTCTACACCTGGTTTTGGCTCCTCCCCCTTTGGAAAAAAAAAATGCTCCCACTGGGTTCTGCACCTCCGGCTTATACCCAGTAGTGATGAATGGTGAAGATATACAGGAAGATCAAGAATTATGATAGATACGTAATTTTTATTTCTGGAGGCCTTACCTATGCAAGGACATAGCTAGGGTGGAGGCAGTTCAGAGGAGGGTAATATTGTGCAGTGGCATTAATAGATAGAGTACTCTTTTGTAAGAGGCATGCATAGGTAAAACAAAAGTTAACTGGCTGAACAGAATTGCAGCCATGTTACAAGTGATTTCCCAAAAATGGATAAAATGTTTAAAAAAAAAAAAAGGTCTCAAATTGTAAGCAACATCATTGGCTGTATGTTATTACTGTGTAGACAATGTCTGGGTTATTAAAAATAAAACAAAAATAAAATCTCATTGTAGCTTATTCAACATTGGTATATAACTGGCTACCATTATAATACAGTAACTTCATACAGTATGTACCTATCATGGTGGTCACCACTCTGTGAGTAGAATATGACGTCACATATGTCCCCCTTGATTTTATTTTCTCCCTTGCTCAATGCATATATTATTACATAGACAATGACAGCAGAAAGAGACCAAACATCCATCAAGTCTGCCTTGGGACCTGTTGTCCATACAGAACACCCCCTGCTCTCCTCCTTAATGCTGCTGACCTGAGCAACCACCAAGCCCTTCACTCCATCCTGGCCATGCCTGAAACCATTTATGGTTTTGGTGCCCACAACCTCCGCTGGCAGACTGTTCTAAAGCTTCACCACCCTTTCCGTAAAATAGAATTTCCTCACATCCTTCTTAAACCGTTACATTTCCAGTTTCAACTCATGGCCTCAGGTTCTTGTTTGTCAAAACATGTTTGTTTACAGTCCTTGATCAACTCCCACTGCATCTTTCCTGGTCTCTTTCCACAAAACATCATTATGATGCAGGAGGGAGGAGAATATGGCATCATGAGTGGCTGCATTGTTTGGGGGTTTCTAAAGTTCAGGGAGTATACAGTAAGAGTTGGTCAAGGATTTAAAACAAAACAACTCTGGGTATAGTAACACCATTAGCATGCATTTCAGTTTTACTATGAAAGGAGCAAATAAAACAACCAGCAACATTAATGAATTTTAGAAAAGGTAAACAATTAGAAAATATGGGTTTTCCATTAGAAATAACATGATGCAAAAGGGACTGACAGTGACCCCTTTAAGATAGAAATTAAGGGAAAAAAACAGATGTCCCGTTCCTTATCCATCTCGGTCGTTAATAGGGGTCAGTTTGTATTCTTCCTGGCACTGGGTGTGCACGAAGGATCACTACCATCACCAGTGACTACTGTAAAACCAATGTGGCTAACATTTCTAGGCTCCCTTTTGCCACTGTGGCTAAGACATTTTGTTGAATGTAACTGAATGTGACTGGCTATCGCACCGCACCTCAGCAGGCCGACACTGTCACATCCATCAGTATGGTTGCCGATTGGTGCCATGCAGCAGAGCTTTTTTTTTTTTCTCACAAAACCCATGAGCAAAGCCGGCTAGAGAGTGCAAGTGCACTCACTGCCCCTTGAGACCATGATATCTGTCAGTCCATTTCCGGCACCATCAGTGGGGAACCCCAGGATGTTTGGGTCACGGAGACAGGAAAGCAGCATCAGACCATGTTTGTAGAGTGGCAAATTCAGTTCACAAGTGGCTAAAACACTGGGTACATTTTAGCCAATGACTGCTTTTTAGACCCCAGCATTTATGCAGCTGGCATGAAGCAGCACTGGCCCATTTGCTGGATATGTAAAGAAAATATTTTGTACCCCTCCCCACATCACATTGTTTTACACTTTGGAGTTGTACAATAGCAATTTCTATTAGTTCTTACTCCTTGTCACAGCCCTTTGTGGGGAAAAAAGGAACCTAGGGAAAACTAGACACGTGTGCATGGGGGATAACTAAATGACCATTTTACACAATTATGAGACAACTATATATGGACGTACAATGTCTCCTGTTGTCTCAGAATTCCTAGTAATAACTCCCAAGTATTAGAGAAAACAGCTTTGGAGAAAGGAAAACAATAAGCTCTTATCAGTTTTTTATACCTACATAGTTGTGTAGAGGCAAGACGTCAAACTATACATGGCAGGCAGGTATCCGGGCATCCCTCTGCACTCTGTCCACAGGAAAATACTTGTGACCAGCTGTCACTGAACTTGCAACACCTAGCTGTCTCACCTCCTCTATCGTGTATTACTCATTTGATTATTGTGTCTGTGTAGCATAGTACAACATGAATTATGTGTGCCACACAGTTTACAGTATCAGTGTTGCGCATATTAATAATTTTACACTGAAGCCATTTGAATCACATAACCTGTCATACATAGGAACATAGAAACTGACGGCAGATAATGACTGCTGGGCCCATCTAGTCTGCCCATATTTAATTATGTTCACTTTTGCTGCAGACTCAACTTGATCTACATCACTGTCTCTTCCACCTCCTTCTGTCCTCCAAACCAAAAGTTAATTGGTTGAATAGAATTGCAGTCACATTACAAGTGATTTTCCAAAGTGAATAAACAAAAAAAGAAACAAGGTTGCAAATTGTGAAGAGCATCAGTTCTGCTGGAGACCCAACTTGATCTACAGCACTTTCTTTTCCATCCTCTTCCTTCCTACAAGGGTTTCTTTGTGCCTATCCGAGGAATTTTTGAAACCAACCACTGTTTTCACCCCCACTGCCTCCCATGGCAGACTGTTCTAGGAATCCACCACCCATTCTGTGAAGAAAGTACTTCCTCACATCTCTCCTAAATCTACCTCCTTTCAACTTCATATCATGACCCCTTGTTCTACAGCACCTTTTCCTTTGAAACATGCCTCTCTTCTGTAACTTATTAACCCCCATGAGGTATGGGCTTCATCATATCCCAACTCTCCCTCCTCTCCTCCAGAGTGTACATATTGAACTCTTTTAGTTTCCTCTCATAGGGCTTCTGATGTGGACCTTGCACCATTTTGACATTCCTCCGCTTTCTTCATGTCGCTTTCTCCTTTTTCCAATTGTTCCTCCTTCCTCACCTTTCTTCTTTGACTGCTCCTTTTCCCCCCCATCCTCCTTTGCTAACCGCCTGCTTGAGATCTTCTTACTCTCTATCTCAGTCTGTGGTGGCTCACTTTCTGCCTCCCCATTTCTTTTTTTTTTTTTTTTTTTTTATTTGTTCTTTAGTCCCCTGGATCCAGCCGGGCTTCCCGACCCGCCTCAACTCCATCCCACTGGTCAGCGCCCCCACATAGCCTTGGTTATCCCCCAGGCAGGGTTGGGGTGGAGGGAACCCCATATCCTTCTTGTCTCATCGGGCCCCCATTGTGGCCTCGCGGGTCAAGCAGTGAAGGGAACCTCCTCTGTCAGTGGAGCTAAACCGGCTCCTATTTTTTGCCCTGGAGACGTGGTTGTGCCATGGCATCAAGGCACGTACGTCCCACCGTGGTCCCCCGCTACATACGGCTTTGGGCTGCTGTACCTCCGGCCTCCACTAGAGGTCAGGACAGCACCGAGCCTTCAACCCCGCCCCCCCGGGGAAGCGAGCTGCCCGTCGGGCACTCAAGCTTCCCCTCCCAGCTGACCCTCCAGCTTCCCTGGCTCGTTCCCGAACCCGAGTCACTGGCATTGCAAGCGGTAGCGCTATCACTGCGCTGGCGGGTCGGCTCCTCCCCCATTTCTTCCATCACCTCTCTTGGCTACTTTAAATGTCCATCAAAGTAACATTTAAACTGTGCACTGAGGACTGTGGTTTCCTCCTTAATGGAAGCTGGCCTCACCTCGGTATAGGATCTTATCCTGCCAGGTTGGCCCTCAGTCTCCATTGTAGCCATACCTCTCCTCTCTGCACCATTTCTTTTACCATACCTTGAAGGCCTTGGTGCAGAGCTCCCCTTCCTTCCCCACGTAGTACAACATGCACTCGCCACTCGCATTTTAAACACACGGGAAACACAGGATCAACCAGATAAATGATCTGACTTTACTAAATGAAATTTACATACAAAGCTGACTACAGCAATTCATCTTTACATTTAAGCCCATAAAACACCTTTATCACGTTGATGCATTTGCAGCCATAGTGGCTCTGACCAGAGTTTGTTTATTATGTGCCGTAGTTTTCATATGTCAATAATATTTTACCTGTATTTCTTGTTTGCACTATAATTGTCTGTTATATGCAATCGTTATTGTATTTCAAATAATAGTGTAGCTGGGTATCTTGTTTGCATTATATGTTGTATAATAATGTTTGTAGGTATTGTTATATTGTACAGGCTTTCTTATTTAAAATAGGGATTTTATCCCTAAAGATTGTACCTGGATAAAAATAAAATGTTATCAATTAATCGAGTCAATGAGCGAGTGCATCAGTGAGTCGGTGAGTGAGACAGATTAGTGAGGGTTTAAAAAGCAATACAGTTGTGTAAGTTATTTCATTCTGAAAGCCTGTAAAATCTCTTAAGTATAGGGCTTACCTGCAGGTGTCAGTAGTGCAGAGATAGGCATGTCTAAGTAAGCCCTATATTCACTAAAGGTAGCAGCCATTTCATGGAAAGGAGAATTTGATGTCACAGTTGGAGAAGCTGTGTTCCAAATGGCATTTCTTTGTGTCTCAAGGTTCCATGCAGTGGCTGCTGTCATGAGACAATATAGCGATAATACCATAGTAGTCTAGGTTTACGAGATAATAACCAGATTTGGGATAATACACACCGAGGCCGGAGGCCAAGGTGTTTATTAACCCCATGGTCCAGTTATTACCAAGGAAACTGGGACTACTATTGGTATTATCACTGTTCTACTGGAAAAATAATGATAAAAAATGTAAAACTGCCAAACCTTTGCATTGTGCTACAGCTGTGAGAAAGCAGGAACTGTTTCAGTTTCTCATAGAAGTACTGTAGCTTTACTAGAGTCTCTGACTGACTGCTGTGTGTTGAAGCGGGAGAGCAAATCTGATTGGCTAAGTACACACACAGCAGACAATCAGAATGCAGAGCCGCTGTCCCATTAGTAAGCAATAATACCCAACTGGGTGGGCATTATGGTTTTCCCCCTACATGAACAGAGCAGGTGAGGTTATGGCTCCCTAGCTACACTCATAAAAGCTGGATATCAAGTTGCTCAGTTCGAGGCAAATGTACTACAAAAATTGCTGGATGTTATGACCTCCCAGTTGAACAGCACTTCTGCATGTATGCTGATTGAAAACAGTTCTTTTGTTGATATGTTAACAGCCTTGCAAAAGCAGCCAGATAGTTACTTCACTGTAATACATTATAAGTTCAGTGTGCTTACGCAACTTGATATGATGTATGCTTGTGTGACTTAGATATATTGTGGCTGTTCACCTCTCTATCCGTGGAATATACCACCCTATAGGGGTAAGACGGCAAGGAACCCTAGAGGAGGGTTCCACCCCTATAGGTGCCATGAGAATGATTCCCTTGGCTAAAGGTAGCTTAGGAAGAAGCCCATGGAAAAGAGAGATGTGCCACTGGAGGAGGAGGGGAGGATGGTGGGCTAATGAAGAAATGAATCCTGGAACAGTCCAGGAGAAGTGGCCTTTTAAGGCCTGATGGGGAAGTGACGTTGTTGCTCTGCCCATTGAACCACAGGCATAGCCTTTACAATTCAATGTGCTTACCCAACTTTTTCCTTTTTTTGTAAGCTTTATTTAACAGAAAGGACACTTACAGACGGAACCATCACATAAGCATTGCCTATAACAAGCCAGATTACATTGAGGTTGGGATAATCATTCCATTCTACACTTGCATTATAGATATGCAATACATAGCTACACATATGGGCTAAAATCCTTCATTAAAAATATTTACTAAAAGTGTGGCTAGTGAAGAGATTATGGATAGTGAAGAGGCTGCGGATGAGAGGCACCTCAATATTTCTCCACCTTGTGGTGTTGAGTATTTCCAACCTCCCCTCCAGGTCCTAAAACAAAGGGAACCAATTTTCGTCTAGAGCCTGTGCTTACACAACTTGATATGATGTATGCTTGTGTGACTTAGATACTTTGTGGCTGGTCACCTCTCTACCCATGTGATATACCAATCTATAGGGTTAAGATGGCGAGGAACCCTAGGTGCTGCGGGAATGATTCCCTTGGCTAAAGGTAGCTTAGGAAGAAGCCCAAAAAGAATATCCAAAAGGGTGTCAAGCATCGAAGAGGTGAGAAATCATAGTATATCGAGACCGGAAATTAAGGTGATAGGTGTAGATGGGAAGGACAGGAGAAGAACGAGATATCACGAGGATGGTGAACAAAAGGAAAACTGACAAGGTGCAGAAGGGCGGACTTCCTAAGGAGAGAGGGAACAGCCGGGGCCACCATCTGACTCCATCCAACAGCGGAACCTAACTACAGAACCTATGAAAGCACTAACCTTGTCTAATATTATGACCATCAGCACGGAGGAGAGGAAAAAACCCATTTGAGGAGGAAACCTCTGGGGATCCAAGGCCTAGGTCACCTTCCCTCCAGGCTGAAGGATGATCTTCCTGGACATAAGTCTCCACCACTCATTCACACTAGTGGGATTGGCGCCGGAGGCACTAAGACCCATCGGGAGCAAACTTTTTGCTGGAGGGTCGGCGCGAGAGACGGCGCCGCGAGACACGGCGCCGCGAGCAGCGGCTCGAGCGGTAATGACCATCTCGGCGACGACCCTCCAACCGCCTCAGTTCCTTTTTTTCCGCGCCGAGTGCGCTTCAGTGACGACGCCGCCGCTAGTCGGGAGTCAAACTTCAAACTAGCGATAGTTTTCAGTTTGTTTTTGTAACATTATCACGATAGTAGTATCGCTAGTTTTATTCTATTTTTCGTAAAATTTTTCTAATATTTAAATTTAACTTACTTGAAGAAGTCTCGGCCTACTGGACGGAGTCGACCATGAGCAGGTCAGGTGACGGTAGGGAGACTTCGTATGAAAGCTGTTCAGTCAGCCGGGCTGGGTCCGGTCAGCCTCCTTCTCCTCAGCGGGGTTCCGACTACGGTCAGTCCGATGCCCGGGGGGATGGGCGGTCCCCCCGCCGGCATAAAAATAAACGGTCGCATTCTCGGCGCCGTTCGGCCTCGAGCTCTTCTTCGGCCCACAGGTCAAAAAAGAGAAGGCATCACTCGAGGTCGCCCTCTGGTATGTCTGCGCACGGTCGGTTATCGTTGCTAGTTGCCGTCTCTCCTTCGAGTCGCCAACTTCCGATAATCGCTGCCTCGACATCGGAGCCCTCCCGCCTATAGGTAGGGCTCCAGATGAGCAGTTTCATCAGTGGGCGCTCTTTTGGAGCGATGGGCTCGGAGTTGGTTCTTCTGCCTGGCTCGGTTACCTCGGAGCCCTCGGGCTCCTCCAGCGATCAGGTAGGGCGGTTGGACCTTCCTAGTCACGCGGCGCCTTCTTCGGTGCTAGTGACTCCGTGCTTAGGTGTTTCCCCCCCTCACATGGCTGCGGCGCAGGGGGCCTCACCGATGCCCTTATCTCCTGGTTTTTTTCCTTCTCTTGCTTTACAGGTTCCCGGGGCTTTTCCGGCGCCTTCTGCAGGGTCTGTGGCCTTGTCGGCGCCGTTTTCGGGGCCGCCGGAGCTTGTGGCGCCGCGTGGTGTCTCGGCGCCGTTGGCGGCGACGCGTGGTCTCGCGGCGCCGCAGGTGGTGCCGTTGGATCGGGCGGCGCTGTTGGCGTTGTCTGCGGCGCCGTTCGCAGCGTCGACGCGGTGTCGGCCGCAGCGCCGTCAACGGCGCCCGTGCGGCGTCGTATGGCGCGCCAGGCGTTCGCGAGACGCGTGCCTCTTGACGCCGTCGCCTCCTGATGCCGTCTTCAGCCCGTTTGCCGTCTCGGAGCGACGGCACTGGGACTCCTTGTTTTCTGCCATTTCCTCCTCTCTAATTTTCCTCCTTTCCTGTCCAAACAGTCCTTTCTGGACCATCAGGAGATGATGTTGAGCCTGCCCAGACCTTCGGTTGGGTGATGAAGTGGAGGAAACAGGATCTTTCTTTGCTACAGAGCCTGTGGTCGAGGACCTGTCCTTTAGTCTCTGTTGAAGAACCTGGGATCCACTCTTTCTCTCAGACTACAGTCATCGATCCTGGGAAGATATTAAGACTCCAGTATCTTCATGCTTCGGAGATCCCTACGGATTTGACTCCTCCGATTCAGCCTTCCTTCGAGACGCTGTCTCAAATGGTATGGAATAACCCTGCTCTTATTCCCTCAGTGGCTAAATCCATTGATAAGAAGTATTCAGCTCCCAAGGATCGTCCCATTTTGGCATCCCAAGCCTTTGCGGATCCTATTGTAGTCCTGGCAGAGAATGACAAGGTCGTTCTTCCTCAAACTACTACAGCTCGACCTATTAACAAAGAGTCTCGTAAGATTGATACATTAGGTAAGAGAGTCTTTGCTGCCTCCACTCTAAGTATCGTGTGCCAGTTATCAAGGCTTTTTTTCTCAGTATGAGTATATCCTGTGGCACTCTATGAAAAGAATGGTTGAAGCTCTTCCAGATTGATTCAAGTCAGAGCTTCTTCTGACCGTTATTAAGGTATTGAGTCCAACAACCAACAGGTCAAAGCCGCCATGGGCGCTTTCGACACTGCTTCTCGCTCAACCGCGGGGATTTGTACTCGGCGCCATTCCTGGCTGCGTCATTCTGGCTTCCACGAATGATGCTCAGCAGCAGGTGATGGCGCTGCCTTTGATGGCTCCTTTCTTTTGGCCCTCAGGTGGAGCAAGCCTTAGAGGCCACTCAGAAGACTAGATCGGCCATTAAGTTGGCCAGACCTCCGCCTGCCCCTCTGGGGCATGTGAACAGGCGTCAGTTTCATGAGTCGTCCAGTCCTTTCGAGGCAGAGGCAGAGGCTTCACATAAGCCAACCTGCCCAACCTCAAAGAAGACAGCAGCAAGCAGAGGGACCTAAAGCTCCCAAGCGCTACCTTATGAGTCGTTGGCCCAAGTTCCATCCACTCTGCCCGAGGTGGAACTTTCTCCTCCGGTGGGAGGTAGTCTGATGTACTTCTACAACCAGTGGAAGTCCATAACCTCAGACAAATGGGTCCTTCGGATAATTCACGAGGGTTATTCTCTCAATTTCTTGGAAACCCCCCCGAATTGTCCTCCCATACGACAACCCAGGTTGTCGGCCTCTCAGTCAGACCTCCTCACCGCGGAGATCCAGGGCCTTCTGAACAACAGGGCAATAGAACTGGTGCCCCGCATCTCTGCGAAACACAGGGTTCTACTCCCATTATTTCTGGTTCGAAGAAATCTGGGGATGCGCCCATTCTAGACCTCAGAAAGTTAAACAAATTCCCAGGGAGAAATTCAAGATGATTTCCTAGGTACCCTGTTACCCTTGCCATCAACGCACCACTGGCTGGCGCTCTGGATATGCAGGATGCTTACCAGCATATCGTCCACCGACCCACATAAAATTCCTCAGGTTTGTAGCTTTGGTCAGCATTATCAGTTCAAGTCCTGCCCTTTGGGCTATCCTCGGCGCGTGAGATTTTACAAAGTGTTGTGCAGTTCTCTGGCGCATCTCAGGAAAGTCGGACTCCAGTGTTTCCCTACCTGGACGATTGGCTTCTATAAGCCCTTCCGGCCAAGGGACTTTGGAAGCCGTGCAAGCGACCTCGTCTTCTCACGTCCATGGGAGTTTTGCTGAATTTGAAAAATCTCAGCTGCAACCCTCCCAGAGGCTCCTTTTCATAGGGACGCTTCTAGACACCTCTTCAGCGAAGGCTTTCCTTCCAGAGGACAGAAGACTTGACATCCTTCGTGTGGCCCGTTACATCAGGGAGAACCAATCGGTTACAGCTCTCTCGATGCAACGCATGTTGGGTCTCATGGCGTCCTCGGTCTTCACTGTCCCTCTGGCCCGACTGCACATGAGAACCACCCAATGGATGCTCTCCACTCAGTGGTCCCCGACCTCTCACCCCCAGTCTTATCCCATCAAGGTGACGGAGCCCCTTCGAAGGTCTCTCACCTGGTGGTCTCAAGAGAGCAATCTCCTGGAAGGATTCCCCTTTGCTCCCCGGATCATCAGATCTCCATCACCACAGATGCATAAGCTAATGGGATGGGAGCTCACTGTCTCTCCCTCCACACTCAAGGTGTATGGACTCAGTTAAACTCATCTCCACATAAATGTCCTGGAGATGAGGCGGTCCTCTATGCAATCCGAGCTCTGAAGGATGTCCTTTGTCACAAGAACATTCTCCTTCAAGCGGACAACAAAGCAGTGATGTACTACTCAACAAGCAAGGCGGTGCTCATTCTTATCCTTTGCAGGAAGCAATGAGGGTGTGGGAGTGGTGCTTGGAGCACAAGTCTCTGATTCAAGCGGTTTACCTGCCAGGTATACAAAAGCGACTAGCAGATCACCTCAGCAGAGCGAGGCAGACCCTCACAGTGGTCTCTCGATCCAGCCGTAGCTCGGTCTCTGTTCAAAGAGTGGGGACTCCAGACCTGGACCTTTGCATCCCACTCAGCATAAAACTGCCTCTCTTCTGCTCCAGAAATCCAGGGCCTGGCATTTTCTGTCAGGATGGTTCAGGCTGCGGTGGACAAAAGCGGCTTTCTTCCCTTTCCACCACTTCCTCTAATCCAGAGTACTCCTCAAGTTCGAGTCTCAGGGGACCAAGATGATTCTCATTGCTCCTCCCTGGCCTCGGCAACTATGGTTTCCTCTACTCAACAGTATGTTGGCAGCCTCTCCGAGACCACTTCCTTTGCAAATCAGTCTTTTGACTCAGGGTTCGTTGGTCCATCCCAACCTGAAATCACTTCACCTTCATGCTTGGCTCCTGAAGAGATAGAAGTGAATCGGTTCAACGTCTCTCGTTAGAGTCTCAGACATCACTTCTGGCTGCTCGAGCCAGCCACCCGAAAACATGCCGCTTCAAATGGAAACGTTTTCTCTCTAGTGTATCAAAATCCTCTTGGAATCCCTTTCCTGTCCTCCTGGCAAGGTTCTGGAGTATCTTTTGGACCTATCAAACTTAGGTCTTCAGTACTCCACAGTTAAAGTTCACCTTAGTGCCATCTCAGCGTTCCATGAGCCGGTTTCTTCCTTAACTCTGGCTCAGTTACCTATGGTGAAGAGATTTCTGAGGGATTCTCCATACCAGACCCCTGTTAAGCGTCCAGTTGCAGCCTGGGACATTAACCTGGTGCTGGACATGCTCACTCGGAAGCCTTTGAACCCTTAGCTACCTGTGAGCTAAAATTTCTTACCTGGAAGACTGCCTTCCTGGTGGCCATTACCTCAGCCATAGAGTCTCTGAGATACATGCCCTGGTTACGGACCCTCTGTATACTGTATTCCATAAGGACAAGGTAGTTCTCCGTACTCATCCTAAATTTCTTCCCAAGGTTGTGTCAGAATTCCATCTGAACCAACCTCTGGTACTCCCGCTTACTTGGCTAATTTCCAAAATGAAGGGGGAACAGCTCTTCATTCCTTGGATGTTAAGAGAGCCTTGCGGTTCTATTTAGATAGAACCAAGGATGTTCATAAGACTCAGCAACTGTTCGTTTCTTTCAGCGACACCGGCTGGGTCAACCTGTAGCTATTAGATGCATCTCTTCATGGTTAGTGGCATGCCTTCGTCATTGCTATTCCATGGCTCAAGTTAATTAGAAGGTAGGTGTACGCTCACTCTACACTAAGTGATCCTTGGCATCCCTAGCGGAAGTCGTAATGTTCCAATTGCAGATATATACAACGCCGCCACCTGGAGCTCAGTGCATACTTTCGTTAAGCACCATGCACTGGATGTTCATGCCAGGCGACATTCGCATTCGCAGAACTATCCTTAATAGGCTTCTATCTTGAGGCGTGAGCTCTGGCTCTCCTGCCGCCCTTTGGGGGATTATCAACTGGTACTCTCCCACTAGTGTGAATGAGTGGTGGAGACTTATGTCCAGGAAGATAGAAAATTAATGCACTCCACTGCACTTTGATCTTCTTGGACCAGTCTCCACCACTCATTCACACGCCTACCTCCATCCCCTGAGCTCACATCGCTGTATTGGTCCTCACTCCCTCAAATCTTTAGGCCGTGAGGACTTCTTTGCTGACCCTTCTTACACGGGTCATCGGACTATCTTATGTCCGTTTTTAATGTTGAGTTTACTCTTCGTTAGTTCGCTACCTCCTTGGTAAAAAGGTACTGAGGCGGTTGGAGGGTGTCGCCGAGATGGTCATTACTGGCCGAAGTCGCTGCTCATGGGCGCCACTTCTCACACGACCCTCCAGCAAAAGTTTGCTCCGATGGGTCTTAGTGCCTCCGGCGCCAATCCCACTAGTGTGAATGAGTGGTGGAGACTCGTCCAAGAAGATCAAGAATTACGGTAGGTACGTAATTTTCCTTTTTGGTCAGTGATGGCTCAGCTACTGCAATTTAGAGTCGATATTGAGGGAATAGGAAAAGATTTCAATTTAGATAAAGCTCTTGCTCTGTCCTATTAATAGGAATGCTGTTGAGGGTTGCGAGCGATGTCTCTGCAACTAGACGCCCAAAAGCAAAGGAGGAGAGAAAAGACTGCTGAGGCACTCAGCCAGCCTACACAAACCTACGAAATAGACCAGGTGAACCAGAAGGCAGTCTTGATAGAGAATACCATAGAGGGTGTCTCCAAACCCGCTCGGGCAGCTGAAGGGGCCCTGATGATGAGAGACCCACCCCTCGCAGCTTCAAGTCGTAAATTCTACATCCAGAGATGTCGCCGAAATGAGGGATGACTGAAGGTCCACCCGGAGCGAAGACATTCTCACTATGGGCCAGGGAGAAGGACCCCACTCCAAGCTTCACATGCTCTAGATGCGGACTTCATGGCTGCAAAGCGAGACCATCAGCTACAGGCTAGCCCCGAGCCATGGAGCAGTGGACACAGAAGGCATGTCTCCGAGTGGAGAGCAGGTCAAGTCGAGGTAGCTTGAGACCCATTTGAGGGGTAAGCTTGAGTAGTCGATGTGAACAAGTAGACCTACAGAGAGGTCAGACTGAGCGATGGAGACCCAGATGTAGGTCGGGAGGAGGTGAATGGGGTTAGTAACCATAGGAGTGCATGCCAGCCAGGTCCATTGAAAAGCCAAATTAGGGGTGGGTCGAACTGTATGAAGGGAGAAAAGAGAATGGCTGGGAAAAGCCCACAGCCGACGGGGGAGGTACGAAGTACCAGGAGTAGTGAGATAGGAACTACGAAGTCGGGAATGGAAAAGTGGCAGATCGAGATGAATATATGAATTTCGTTGATGGAAAGAAGCTTAGAAAGTCGGTATGGACTGAAAAATGGGGGTGAAGGATGCGAAAGGGAGAGACGAGGATGGCCGGGCGAAACGTGCAGCCTACTACGAGTGAGGAAGTCAATGCAGGAGGACAGAATGGCCGAGAATGAATGAACAAGAGATGATGGTGGATCGAAAGCCTTGAAGGCCTGAACAATTTAAAACAAGATATGAAATGGACGATGTACGAGGATGAAATGAAGCCTGGAAGGCCAGTACGGTGAAGGTGAGATATGAAATAGATGATATATGATAATGGGTTAAGGGTAGGTAAGATGGCAAAATAGGGTATGGGAAGGATGAGGTTCGGAAATGATTGAGGTTGACTAGGAGTGGAGGATATACGAGTTGAGTGGTCCAGAAAGTAGGACTAGGGTAAGAGGAGGATGCAAATAGGTATGATGATGGCAGGATACGGAAACACCCCCCCAAAGAAAGGCACAGGACGAGGAAGGGTGTCCACCAGGATCTGACAGGCCCCACGAGGGAAAAAACAGTGGCACAAACTAAGCACCACGTATCAAGAAGAAGGGTCAGGAATGAGGAAGAGAGGGAGGAAAGGCCAGCAGCCAGAGGCAGTAGATGAATCCTGGAAAAGTGACAGGAGCAGAGAAAGAAAATGAATGTGGAGAGTCGAAGCTGAGGACAAGGACAGCTGGAGAGAGAGGAGGAGGAAATGTGGAATACCAAATGGCTGTGAGACTGCTACCAAAAATTCACAAGGTACATGGCGAAGACTGAGCCAGGTCTGATTCAGATCCTAGGATACTGGAAGCCAAAGACCAACATGAGCACGGCTCCTGGCCAAATGAACAGATGAGCAAGGAAAGCCACAGCTGCCCACGCAGGCAGGGAGCCAGAAGGGAGACAAAGTAATCCGAAGAAGTGCCAGAAGGTGCCCCCTCTGAAACTGCTAGGGAGACATGGGGAGCAGAGCGCCATACCACTCAAGTGTCCCTGATTTTCAGGGACATCCCTGATATGCCTCAAATGTTTCCTTAGTCCCCCCTAAACGTTGTGATTCCAGGACTGAACAATGGGGATAGTGAGTGTCGCATGATAAATCCGCTAATAATTATATTGTATAATATTTATGTTATAAATAAATGTGTATATGAATGTCTGCATGGGAATAGTAGCCAGTAAGTGAGGAGGCTTGACCTTCTGACCTCAGCATAGCCCTAATGTAGCAGAAGTGGTTTTCCTGCTCTATGTTAACACATAGGGCTTCCTTCCACATGCCAGGTGATAACAAATCGTAAAATATTCCTACTTTGATCTGCTGGGGACAAGGCATGCATTTTATAATCCTGGAGGAAAAGGGGACCTTTTAACTAATTCCTGTTAGCTCTCTCCCCTAGAAGAGAACTGTTGTCAGAATGTGGGTTCTGAGCCATCAAAGGAACTGCTTTGATCAAAGAGACTGTCATATATATTTTGTTTAATTTGTAACTGCTGATTTACAGCCAGCAGTAAAATGACATCCTTTTGGATTCCTACTCAGGTTAAAGTTTATTACAGGACTAACAGTGACCTCGTGTGCTGTGACATCACAAGGAGGTGGAGAGACTGACTTTAATAGTGCCAGCATCCGAGAGAATGGTGCAGACTCCCTCTCTGAATTTAAGGACACACTTCATTTTCTGGACTGAAAGCAAGGCACTTTTTTGTGAAACATAGGTAACTTAGCTAGACTAGACCAGTTTAAAACATCAGGCATTTTGTTCTGTAAAACTCCAAACTATTTTAGAACTGTAAATACAGGATATCTGCTGTGTCTGTGTTTTGTATTTTATCTATTTTTTTTAATTTTAGTAAACATTCTTGGTTCTCCTAAATCCTGCTTGAGTCTTTCTTTTGCATGTGTAGGTTGAAACTAGTAGTAGTAGTAAAATTTGTATTCATAATATAATGAATATGGATAACTCCACTGAGCCTAAGCTCCTTTACAGAGATGTCCAAGGTGCCAGTTCCAGTTACTCTTACATCATATTACAATATACATGATAAGGACAATAACCACAACACAGTTCTTTATCAATAAATATAACACATTTCCAAGACATCAACATATACATATGTCTAAAACACAGTACTTAACTAACAAAGTGCACAGTACATGGATAATAAGTACAGATTACAAAAATTTCCATATGATTATCCATTATTTATCTAAACTAACCCCCCCCCTCAAAATTGATATTTTCAATAAGCCATTCTTTTATTGGATTCAACTGAAAATCCCTATCTAGGGGTCTAAACTTCCCAGGTAGGTTATTCCATAGGGAGGGTCCCATACTTAAAAAAAATGATTATCCCCCCACACCATTCTCCATTTTGGAACATAACATTCTAAACTATTTGCAGAACGCAATCCCTTAACTGGATTCTTAAGCCAATACTCTCAACCAGGTATTTAGGAACTTTCCCTGAAATACATTTTAACATAAGTATAACTATACTAAAACCTCGCCTTTGAGATAAAGTGTACCAGTCCAATTCCTTATACATATCCACTCTATGTGTCATTCTTGGTGCACCTAATACAAATCTGGCCAATTTATTATACATGACATCAAGCTTGTATAACTGCTTTTTTGAGGCACCCATATAAATCAAATTTCCATATTCCAATATGGGTAATACCACAACTGTTACTACTAATTTTCTGATTTCCAAAGGCGTACTATTCCTTACTCTATATAATGAACCTAAGCACCTTCCAACTTTTGTCAAAATGTTTTCTATATGACTATCCCATTTAAGTTTTATATCTAAATAGACCCCCAAATATCTATATTTGTCAATTTGTTGCAAAATACCCCCAGAATATGTTTTAATTTGTAATCCATCTTGTTCAAATTTAGGCCCATTTCCCCTATGAAATACCATTACCTGGGATTTTGTTTTCATTTAAAACTAGTTTAGATCTGAGCAAAAAGTCCTGTAAATAATCTAATGCCTGCTGCAATACTGGCTGAATAAGTTTCACTGATAAATCAGCAAAATATACAATTGTGTCATCAGCATAAAGATGATATTGCACCCCCTGTTGTTCAAACCTCAAGTCATTCATGTAAAGATTGTATAATATAGGACCCAAAATGGATCCTTTTGGGACTCCTGAAACAATCATTTTCAAATTGGATGACCACTCCTTAATGGTCACCTGCTGCTGTCTTGAATCAAGGTAATTTCGGAAGCTGTATTGTGAAATTCTGAAACAAGTGCTCAAGAAAAGGGTGTGTTACTATCTTGCTAAAGGTAAGAATATATATAGGTCTCATATTGAGTCATGAGGGTACACTTGGGAACCTGGCTGGGTGCCACTGGGTGAAGGATTGTACTGCATTCCCCAAAGAGGATACATATCTGAACCTGTTAACTGGGTGTGCTAGCAAAAAGGTTCACATTTGACCCCCAGGACTCGAGGCTAGTAGGTGATTCGGACCCAAAACAGACAGGAGGGTTACCCTGTTTGTCTCCTGTTCACATATTGCGCTTCAGGGTTTGACACTGTGGGAGTGGAGGGCCTGACCTGCGGACCGCGTTTGTGACAGTGAGCACAAAATAATGACAGACAGTAAAGTTACAGACCAGGTCTTAAGTCGGAAAATGTACAATACACTAAGCCCCGTAGCTTCCTGACTGGAGATCACCAATACTGAAAATGTGTCCCTGATTGGGGTCTTTAGTCCCCAGGTTTTTGCAAGCCTTGTCACTGATTTAAGAAGCAGGAGGTTGAGAGCTATGCAGAGCGCACTGAAAGGCAAGCAAGCAGGGTGAGGTACAGGCGGTACCGAAGCAAAGAAACAGCGATGGGAGCGATGGTGGAAAATAGAGAAGAAACTAAGGCACGCCAGCCAGCGTGCAGAAGACAGAAGCCGAAAGGAACAAGCGACAGGGGGAGGGGGGATGATGAGGAGGCATGTATAGCCCAGGGCAAAGTGCAGGTAAAGAGCAGCAAACCATCACTCGCGATAGAGGGCCCTGCGATGACAACACGCCTAAGAGCGCCAGTGGGAGAAGGAGCGGTGGGCAACAAGCTGAATACCCCCCAGAAGATGCGCCCCAGGGATGAAAGGAGACGGAGGACGGATGGACACACAAGGTACAGGGAAGGGGAGGAAGGAGATAAGAAGAGCCGCAGCACAAGTGGCAACAAGACGAGGGCAGGCTGGACGGTTGGGGAAGACACAGCTGCAAGGCAAAATGACCAAGACATGGCTGTAAACTGCAGCAGAGAGAGAAGGGGCACAGAAAGAGGAAAAAGGAGAGGCGGGGGGGGGACATTTAAGGAGCCAACCAAGTACAAACAGAAAAACAAAAGGACGGAGCGGGTAGACAGACGGGCGGGGGAAGGAAGCACAAAAGGTAGCAAGCAGGCGGCCGGAGGCGCCGCAAAACGTATCAAGCTGAGAGGAAGGAGGACCGGGGTAGGAGTGAGGAAGGACAGCGCCTCCGGCTGCAACGAAGAAACAAATCCTGGAACAGTCCAGGAGGAGTGGCCTTTTAAGGCTTGATGGGGGAGTGATGTTGTTGCTCCGCCCATTAAACCACAGGCATAGCCTTTACAAATAAAATGTCTTTTCCTACCTTAATGTTTACTTTGGCCACTCCAGTTTTACACACATTAATACAGGTACACAGATCTTTGTCATACAGTAATTTATTTTTAATTTTTAATTAAGTATGCTTTATTTAGTAATTTTAGGGCTGAACATGTAGATGCACTTTTATTTCAGCATTCAGTGCAGGTCTGGCTCATTGTCCAGAGGAGCAGTGATAATAACTGAAGAATGCATTTAGCAAAGGTGTCTTACAGCTGTAATGCCACATTGAGATTTTCTTTGGGTTGCACTTCCCTGGTCACATCCCCTGGTAAGATACATGGACTGAGGCATGTGGGACTACCTGCCAAAACGTCGGCAGACGTATGTGTGTGTCAGTACATGCACCTCACTAGGGATGTGAAAAAGGAAGTGCAGCCCAAGAGAAATACTAGACCTGCAGTGAAGGAAAGATTTTTTTCAACCAGCACACATGCCATTCTACCTAGAGGTCATGATCTCCAGCAGTTCCTTTCTCTAAAGTCTCTTCATCAGTTCCACTGATAGAAAAGCTGAATTAAAACATCACCCTGTAATAGCTACAGTAAGTAGGAAGTGAGGTAGTCAGCTGCAGTACCACCTGATCGGTTCCATGTGATAACAGCAAATGAAAAACAGCGAAGGATATAGAGAATAATGGATGGGGAAGGGTTTGATATGAGAATTTAATGCACACCTGAGTAACAGACCAGCAATTTTTCTCCAGCAGTTTTGTGAGACTGTTTGGCCCCATCCACATACAGAATGTTGGCCAATGAGGCAGCAGCATAGTTTGACTGGCATGGCTCATGAATGTCATAACAACCAGCCAGTTGTTATGGAAAATATCAACCTGTTCAGTACATTGAGAGAAATTGCTGATCAGTTATTATAAACAAACTTCCGGCGAAACAGCAAATGTATTTTTTTTTGGGGGGGGGGGTTCACCCACCACATCCCCTTTCTATAGATAACCAGCTAACTCCAGAGGGGTGCAACTTCCCTTCACTGTTTTTGTAGGTTGCTGTTTATCCTTTGATGTTATCACTGAACACCGTCTGATCCAGCTGGTGCCAGCAGCAGTTAAGAAAGTGAAAGAGTGTGGTGCCTGGGACTGGATACTGGTCTTGCAATAACAACTAAATCAAGATACGGATAGAGATGAGTCTGATTTCAAACCATGTGCAAGCATTACTGTGTCTGGGTTGATCAGCAGGAGTAATATTCAGTGTCTTTTGCCCTCTAGTGTTTCACTTAGTATTTTTTTTTTCCAATTGTTTAACCAGGTGAGACACACTAAGTTGAAAGCGTGTTTACAGGTGCAACCAGGGACCACAGGGAAGTTAAATGACTTGCTCAGGGTCACACAGTATGCAAGTGGGGGCTGTGGGATTCAAACCCAGGTCTCCAGATTTACAGCCGAGAGCCTTAAACCACTGCGCTATACTGCCTCTGTATTTTAACATTTTCATTTAGTAACTGGTTTATGAATGGGGCTGTGTATGCAGCACCAAAATTAAAATTCAAAGCCCAGCTGTAACAATTAGTTTCAGGACTTGTTGGGCTTCTGCATGAAGGATAAATATGCCGACCCTCCCAATGCCTGAGAGGTGGAGGCAGATGTTTTAGTCACTGACAGTATTGCATTTCAGTTTTCTTCTGTCTGTGTGTCGCAAAGGCTCTACAAGGAGAGAGAAAGAGACTCAAATAACAGTTGTACAGCTGTGTCCCAGCACTTGGGCATCTACCATCTAACCCAGTGGTTCTCAAGCCCCAGATCCTATTGGCTTCAAAGGGCCTCAGAGTGCGACCACTAGAACTTTTACTGGTGGCCTCGCATATTATTTTCCCCCCAAAACTCCTGATATACTGTACACCAAACTCCTTGATATAACACATTCTTTTGTACTCAGTATACATTTAATCTTTTCCGTGGTATATTTTTACTTGAAATGTATCTTTATTTTTTTAATGTAAGAAATGGTCCACTCCACTGTCTTTGAAACTGTAACTCTGTGGTGCTCTGTGACAGCACAAAATTGTGCTGGTGGCCACTTGTGGCCACAGTTGCCCCATTTGAGTAACACTGGTCTAGTCTTACAGTGCCACGCAAGTAAAGCACCTTCATTGTGGCTTATGGATGTAGGACCACATGTGGCATGTTAGCTGTGGCTTACAAGTTGATCATTTTGTGTGTGTGTTTGGAGGGGGTGTATTTTAGGCCCTACCTGCTGATCTGAGTTGCTTCCACTGCCCGATACTTACCACTACTGATCCTACAATATGATTGTTGCACTCAGCGTTAAGCACTCTGCTAAGTGCAGAACACTGAGCACTTCTATCATTTGTTTTTTACTCTTACACATGGAGGGGGAAGGCAGCAAGCAACACTACTTTTACAGCTCAGAGACGTGGTCTTAAAGAGTGTGCTGGTGTACACTTTATATCTTTCTAGCAATACCCCGGTCTGGCTCACTAAACTAGAAACATAGAATTTGTTGGCAGAATGGGACTGCTTGGCCCACCCAGTCTGCCCAAATGTTCTCTGCCTAATCAGCCTCCGCAGACCCTATCTTGTCTTCAGCGACCCGGCCACCTTCCTGTCTTTTATCTAACATTGTGCTTGAAGCCCATTCACTGAGTTAACCTCCACCACTTCCGCTGGTAGTCTGTTACAGGTATCTGCAACCCTTTCTGTGAAAAAATATTTCCTCATGTCTCTGTTGAACTTCCTCCTCCCCAGCTTCATTGCTGACCTGTTCCTGGCACTCTCCCATTTCACTGCTCTCTGGAACTATAGGCTCTGCAGAGTGGAAAAAATAACAAGAGGGGAGTGCCCTGAGGCAGTGGTGCTGAGGTGTATGGTAATCCATGCAAAACATCCAGAAGCACGGCACTCGCTTCGCCTCTAAAAGAAGTCAGTCCATAACAAGATGTACAATAGTGAAGATTATTTCCTTACATATACTGTATAGTGTAAGAAGGCACAAGGTGATATTCCTATGTGCAGGAAACTCCCTAACGTTTCACGACCTACTCTGCATTATTTCAGCATAGCAGTCTATTTGGAACAGACCCTAAACAGGGTACTCTATATGACATCTTCTACTAGCAATATTATTTATTTCTCTGTATAAGTTATTGTTGCTTATTGCCTGAAATATGTTGTGCATTTTGCTATGTTGTATTACGTCATTACTTAAGTATTGCATGTTACAACTGTCTGGACCTACTGTTTATTTTGTAATCTTCTGGTTGTGCCTAAAAACCGTCATTTATTATCTAGTGTGATGACCTGCTTAACAAAAAATATAAATAAATATACCCTATGTACTATTAACTCTGTTTCCCTTTGGTCTAGGTTTTGCTGAGCTGCAGACGGACATGACTGACCTTACTAAAGAGTTAAACCGCAGTCAGGGGATCCCCTTCCTGGAGTACAGAGATTTTGTGACTCGCACCTTCTTCCCCACAGTGAGTAAACCTACTGTTCTGTAGGAGCTCCTTCAGATTCTCTGTCTTTTTTATTTTTTTGCCCATATTTCTGTCTCTGTAGCCATGGAACACCAGGCTTCTAGGGGCATGGATATGGTTCCATTGTCCACACCCTGGCAGTTCCACAGGAACAACTTCATTGGCCGGATGTCTTTAAGCTAAGCTCCTCCCCCCACCCGGGCAGTATATCCTCTGACTCCGCCCCATGACGTTAGATGTTTCTTTCTGCTGGAAGGACAGGTGACCTCCTTTGCAGGTCCCTCTTAGGTTTTCTGCACCATAGGCAAACATTCTTCAACATTTTTTATATTTCTAGCAGCTATTTCTACGATTCCTTCGACTCTGTCCAGCGACCAACAATGGAGCAGTGTTCAATCTGCACTAAATGTGTATGTACTGCCTAGGTGGGTAACATGATGTGGACAGGTGCATACTTTTTAAAAGCATGCTTCCGGAGTCCCTCGAGGACATGACGCTCCCCAGGCCTTTGGTCTCCTGGCTTCTGCCAGCGGCACCCATGCCAGTGCATACCATTCATGTGTAAACCACTGTTGCTTCTTCACCTCTTCGGGTGGAGCCGCCATCACTGCAACCCAAGGTGGGTGCTCCAACTAAGGAGTTTGGATATTCAGCCACTGACTTGCGAGGCTGGTTGTCAGTGAGGATCACTACGGGAGAGGATTCCCGGGAGGTCTGTGGCGAGAAGTGGGCAATGGCCATTTTTGAGGAATTATCAGAAGACTCAGCCCATGAGTCCATGACCTCCTCTGTGACTCCCCTCTTCAATCACAGTTCAGTCAAGGAGCTTACCACCAGTCATGGCTTGGTATCCTCCGGGGTGCTTCTCTGACTCATCTCAGGAGTCCATACTGATCATGGCTTGGTATCCTTCGTGGGGGGTTCTCTGACTCAGAGTCCATGTCAGTCCCACTTGAGCCAGTCCAGAAGAAGGCTAAATATCCCCTAATGGACATTTGGATGGGAACAAATCACCTGGGGTTGCCATCCCTGTGACTGAGACCATTTTGAGACCAGCCCTGGAGCTGCCGCAGCATCCAGCATCCTGCCTGGCACCCTCTGCTCGCATAATCCACAAGTATTCAGTCCTCACAGGTTCCCATTCAGGCTTCTCAGAGCATCCCTTCACAGAGGGATTTGTCACAGATTTGGTGCTCCACAAGTGTGGACACCCAGGGGATATAGGTAAGCATCCGGAGAAGGAGTCTTGTAAGATGGACCACACTGCTAAACAGGTGTACACTGCAGCATCCTTGGGTCTCTGCCAGGCTGGCTATGCCCTGATAATGGATAACTTTGGTCACATTGGAGTTTTTTTATGTAGTCCTCTCGCACATCCATACTGAGCAACAGTTGGCAGTGAAACTCATCAGACAGCAGGGTCAATCACTGGCTAAACACCAGCTCCAGACAGCCTTGGACATGGGTAATTCCAATGCCCGTGCTGTGCCAGTGGCTGTCTCCATGCGTTGCTGGGCCTGGATGTGTCTGCCCACTTTCATGGCAGACAACCAGCTCAAGCTGACTGATGGCCCTTTCTTGGACACCAACCACTTCGACCCTGAGGTGGAAAGACATCTCGCTTGCATCAAGAAGTCCAGTGCCACCCTGGATTCTGTGACTTTGTCCCAGAAGGACCAGAGAAAGAAGCCTAAGAAACAGGGTTTTCAGTACCAACCCTTTCAGTCACAGCCTCCTCAGCAGCAGCCCCAGTAGGGGCAGCACCAGGCCTGGTGCCCCAAGCAAAAGTCCAAGGGCCAGAATCCAAAAAGGTGGGTGGAGGGGCACGGGTAGTGGTCGGTAGTGCCCCCACAAAAGATGTCCATTGTCGGGTTGTTGGGCGGTGTCACCCCTCCACCTGTTCTGTACATGACTGCTCTCCCTGTCAGAGGCGGCTTACATCCCTTCTTACCACGTTGGTCTGCTATCACAGTGGACAAATGGGTGTTGGACATAGTGGGCAGAGGATTACCTCTGGACTTCTTGCCTCTCCTGCCTTACCACCTTCATGTGCCTTGAGAGTTCAGGATGTCTTAGGCCACACTGTCTGCTCTAATGGACATCGCTCAGCTCCTTACAAAAGGGGCAGTAGTCCATGTCCCAGATGCCTCGGCCAGTCAGAGTTACATGTCCAGGTACTTCCTGGTCCCAAAACAGTTAGGGGGGCAGGTGCCCCATACTGGAGCTGCATGATCTGAACCAGTTCATGTAGAAACGTAAGTTCTGGATGATCACTCTGAGCCAGATTATACCAACTGGAGCAGAATATGTGGATCTTCTTTGAGGGAATCTCTTGCAGCAGGTCATACTCTTGGGTATCTGCCAGAGGATGCTCTCGTTGACGGTAGCTTTCACCAGCAGTGTTGACTGGGGGTTGCCCACAGTTATGTCACTCCCTTCTAGACCTCCAGAATGCGCTTTTCCACATTCACGTCCATCAGTCTCTCTGCCAGTACCTCTGTTTCCGAGATGAAGGGATCCTGTACCAGGGCCAGGTCATGCCCTTTGGCCTCTCCTCAACACCCAGGGTCTTCACCAAATGCATGGCAGTGTTGGTGACCCACCTGCGGCGCCTTGGGGTCAGAGTGTACCTCTGCCTGGATGACTGGTTGTTAGCCGGTCCATCCAGGAGGCTGTGGAGAAGTCCAGAGATCTGGCTCTCCAGAGTTGTAGAGACCTGGGTATGTTGGTCAACCCGGACAAATTCAAACTAGTACCGAAGTAGGTCCATTGCCCAGTTATCTCAGGTTGGGCTCTCCCGCTCTGCTCGGGATTTACTGAGACTACTTTGGTTCATGGCATCCTGCACCAGCGTGGTCCGTTGGGCCCGCTGGCAGATGTGCCACTTATAGTGGGAGCTGGGCTGTCAGTAGTCCCAGTGCCTAGGCCACTTGAACCAGCTGGTCATAGTGACCGACGCGATGTAGGATTCCATCCAGTGGTGGCTGATCCCAGGACACCTGGAGGAAGGAATCCTGTTTGTCTGTCCTGAACCGACCATCACACTCACGACAAACGGGTCTCCTGAAGGGTGGGGAGCGCATCTGTGAAACCACAGAGCCCACAGGTTCTGGTCACCCAGGGGGTCCTGTCACCACATAAAACTGCTGGAGCTCCATGCAGTGCATTTGGCTCCAGTGGAATTTGCTTCAGTAGTCAGGAGTGGTATCACGCTGGTCCAGACAGACAACACAACCATGTTCTACCTAAACAGGCAGGATGTAACTCACTCCCCTGCTCTGTGTCAGGAGGCACGTCACACCTGGATGCTCCTGTGCAGTTTTAGGTGCAGATACCCTTGTGATTCGTGTTGCAGGAGGGAACAGTCAGCTGGAGGATGCTCTCAGTGCGGTAGGAGGGACGTCACACGAGTGGTCCCTGCATCAGGAGGTGGTGACTTACTTTTTCTCACTGTGAGGCACACCCTTAGTGGACCTATTTGTCCCCTAGGAGAAAGCCAAACTGAGGCTGGTTTGTGCCCATCCCCCACAGTCCAGGACATTGCTGAGGGATGCTTTTCCGGGGCCCTGAACCCCAGGCCTCATGTATGCTTTTCTTCCTTCCTCCGATCCACAAAGTGATGGAGGTGAAGGCCCGGATGGACAACACGCAGATTATCTTGATTGCTCCAGAGTGGTCACTGTAGTTGTGCTACCCGGAACTCCTCAGCCTGAGCAGCAGGTGTTCACGGATGCTGCCTCTCCATCCAGACCTGCTGACCAGACAACAGGGGACAGTCCTACACCTGGACCATCAGTCCTTGCACCTCATGGCCTGGTTCCTGAGCGGCTAGAGTTCCAGGCCTTGGGTCTCTTGGAGGGTGTTCTTTACGTTGTGGAGGCTTCCAGGAAAGACCAGATGTGTGGATGTGAACCATATGCAACTCCTAGAACTGTGGTTACAGGTGAATAACCTGCTCTGTCTGCCTTTTCATTTTTGCTTTAGTCACTGGCCAAGAATTATTTCTATAATATTCAAGCAGACCTGCTGTTCTGTGCAGTTGTGCTGATGGGTTTGATGCAATGCATCATGCAACAGATGATCTTCCAGGAATCAGTCTTCACCATTGATTCTCACTAGTGGGTCTTAGCCAGAGGTGTTAGGACACTGCGGGAGCCAGAACGTTTCCAGAGGGCTGGCGTTGAGGTAAGCTGAATGCCTGCATGGCACCATGAGACTGGATCATGCTGTATGACCAGCCCTCAATCCCCTCAGTTCCTTTTTTCCCACCATCGAGTGGGCATCTGTGCTGACATTGCTCACCCGCTGGGAGTGAGAACTTCACAGATATATGACAACAGCATTCAATTCTCCCAATTTGTTTCAGTTTAGTGATTTTTTACAAACATTTCTGTCAGTCTCTCACAGCCCTACCGAGTCTACGGTCGACAGCCATGGAGGACGACATTAGGAGCCTTCTCAGGCAGTCTGCTTCAGCAGCAGGGCCTTGTCCAGTCGTCTTTCTCCATCAGGGAAGGGTTTTGACAAGGGCAGTCCTGTACTAGGGAGGAAGGACAGTCCTCCCGGAAGTACAAAAAGAAGTGGGCTAGTTTCCGATCCTGGTTGGATTCTCAGCAATATTTGGCCTTGAGTTCTTCCTCTTCGTGTCAGAAGGGGAAGAAGTAGTACCACTTGAGGTCACCCTCTGCAAGGCCTGCCATGAGATCTTTGGTCTCCCAGGGCCCCAGGCACTCAACATCGCCATGGTCATCACCAGGGGCCTCTGGTACTAGGAGGTCAAGATCTCACACCCAAGCTCCTCTCTGTCTGTAAGTGGGGACTCTGCTGGGCAGTTCCACCATTGGGCAGCTCTTATGGAGCCGTGACTGCAGTGTTGTGTGCCTCTGCCAACGGAGCCGGTCCCTGGTCCTTTGGGGTTGGTGGAACTGGAGCTGAAGACCAAGCCCTCAAGCGGGGTAGACCATCTGGCTCTGGCAACAGCCCCTGTACCACTGCTGGTGACGGCGCCACTAACTGCTGTCCCATTGGCCACATTCCTATTCAGTGTCACTGTGATGGTACCAGCTGCGATTTCAATTGCTGGTCACTTTGGTGTTGGCTGGGTTGTCGGTGATAGGGTCAGTGCTGGTTTTAGGCCTTTCTGGGCGTGGCCCAGTGCCAGTTCTGATGCCATCCTTGGTATCTCCCCAGCACCAGATTCGGATCCAGTTTTGTTGCTGCCTCTGGCATCGTTCCCTTGTCCCTTGGGGCTGGTGTTGCTGATGTTGCCAATGTCACATTCTTGATTGGGGGGCCTACGATCCACCCCCCCCTACTACCCTCCCTCCAGGGAGGATGTGGATGGGTATGAGTCTGAACCCGACCTCACCATTTCTGAGTGCTGCATTAGAGGCTTTTTCTGTAGCCTGGATTCTTTGGACCCAGGCCCTTCTTCTGTTCCAGAGGAGGATCTAACTTTCCAGGCTTTGCTCAGGAATATACATTCTGCACTTGATTTTACATAGAAACATAGAAACATAGAAGTTGACGGCAGATAAGGACCGCAAGGCCCATCCAGTCTGCCCATTTCTTTTTCTACCTTATAAATGTGCCATTGGCCTTTGTCAGTGACCTATCTATTCATAGTCATTTGTATTGCTCCCTTATGCCTATCCCATGCATGTTTGAAGCCCTGCACTGTATTCATAGCCACCACTTCTTGTGGTAAGCCATTCCATGCATCTACCACCCTTTCTGTGAAAAAATTTCCTCACATTCCCTCTTAATCGGCCTCCCTCTAATCTCATGCTGTTCCTCTTGTCCTGCTATTTTTCTTATATTTAAACATGTTAGACTCTTTCACCTTGTTTATGCCCTTAAGGTGTTTGAATGCCTCGATCATATCACCTCTCTCCTCCTTTGCTCAAGGGTATACATATTGAGCTCGTTAATCTGTCCTCATATGTCTTCTGATGCAGTCCCCACCATTTTGGTTGCCCTTCTCTGGACTGCCTCAATTTGGTTAATGTCCTTTTGAAGGTGTGGTCTCCAATACTGCCGCAGTACTCCAGATGGGGCCTAACCAATGTCTTGTATAGAGGGATTATTACCTCCCTCTTACGACTTGTGATACCCTACTAATACACCCTAACACCCCCTAGCCTTACCTACTGCTTTGGGGTCTGCTTGGATGATTTCAGGTCATCAGTGATGATGATGCCCAAGTCTCTTTCTTCCTTTGTGACTGCTAGCAACTCCCTCCCAGCCTATAAGTGGCTTCAGGGTTTCTCTTCCCTATGTGCATGATTTTGCACTTCTTTGCATTAAATCCAGTTGCCACTCTTCTGACCATTCTGCTAGTTTATCCAGATCTCTTCCCATTCTGCCCACCCCATCTGGATCATCTACTCTGTTGCAGATCTTGGTGTCATCTGCAAACAGACAAGCCTTACCCTCTAGTCCATCTACAGGTCACCAATGAAGATGTTGAATAGGACTGGCCCCAGGACTGATCCCTGAGGTACCCCACTTGTGACTTGCATCTCTTCTGACTGTATACCATTTACCACCACTCTCTGTTTTCTGCCAGTCAACCAGTTTGCCACCCAGTTGACCAACTTCTGACCCACCCGAGCCTACCTAGCTTATTTATCAATCTTCTATGTGGAACAGTGTCAAAAGCTTTGCTTAAGTCAAGGTAGGCGACATCAACTGCTCCCCCTTGGTCCACCACTCTGGTTACCCAGTCAAAGAAATCTATGAGATTAGTTTGACAGGACCTTCCTTTTGTAAACCCATGCTGTCTTGGATCCTGTAGCCCTATGGTTCCAGGTGTTGCACTATCCTTTCCTTAAGGAGTGCCTCCATTATCTTGCCACTACTGAGGTAAGACTGACCGGTCTGTAGTTCTCCGCCTCCTCCCTGCTACCACTCTTGTGGGTGGGATCACATGAGCCCTTCTCCAGTCTTCTGGGACCTCTCCTGTGCTCAGAGACTCACTAAACAATTCTGCTAATGGCTCTGCTAGTTCCTCCTTTAGCTCCTTAGAGTACCCTGGGATGCATGCCATCAGGTCCCATTGCCTTATCCACCCTGAGCTTAGCAAGCTCTTGTAGGACCCTTTCTTTTGTGAAGGGAGTAGTGCTCCCTCCCTCCCCACTGTGTCCATGATGCTGAGCTGTGGGCCCTGCCCTACCTTCTCTTCAGTAAATACTGAGCAAAAGTATCTATTTGGGATAGATGCCTTTACAGGGTCCTCCTCCTCACTTGCTCCTTTTCTCCATTAAAGCTTAGCAATACCCCTCTGGACTTTCTCCTTTCACTAATGTATCTATAGAAAGTCTTGTCACCTTCTTTTACTGTTACTGTTCTAGTGTTTCCTCAGTTTGGGACTTTGCCTGCCTTACTGCCTTGCCTGCTTCCATGAGTTTGGTATGCCTCCTATCTTCATCCCGCTGTGTTCCCTTATATTTCCTGAAGGCCAGCCTTTGGCTCTGACCTTTTCTGCTACTGTATTTGAGAACCAAAGTGGTTTCCTTCTTCTTTTGCACTTCCTTTTCTGTCTAACACAATGGGATGTTGCTTCAAGTATTGCATCCTTAATGCTTTCCCACTTTCCTGTACCTCCTCACCTGTGTTTCTTTTTGCCAGGGCTAGCTTAACTCTGTTGGCCATCTTATCAAAGTCAGCTCCTCTGAAGTCCCATATTTTGCCTTGGAATGGGATGATTTAGATGTAGTAGCCAAATTGAACCATACCATGTGATGGTCACTGGCCCAGGTGACCTTCTACCTGGAGATCTGTGATCCTTCTTTGTTAGTCAGTACTAGATCTAGGATAGCCCTGTCTCTTGTGGGTTGCTGTACCAGTTGTTTGAGGCCCTCCCCCTGCAGGGAATCCACTATGAGTCTAGTTCTGGCAGATGTTCCTGCTGGTATTGACCAATCTGTATCTGGCATGTTGAAGTCTCCCATTATTAGAACCTCCCCTTTAGCTGTCATGTTTTGTATATCTTCTAACAGTAATGTGTCTATGTTTTGAGCCTTCAACCACTGAACCAGGTAAATATCTCTGTCTGCAGTGGTTAAATGTTTCTACCATACAGGACAGTTTAGTTCCTCCTATTCCGCCCACATTTGATGCCTTGTCTGATATAGTCTGGAATAGACCTGCCACTGTCCCTTCTGTCTACAAGCAGATAGATAGGAAATACACTGTCTCTCAGGATAGACCAGTGTATGTTTCTCAGTCTATTTCTTATGTCATTGTTATTCTCACTGAAAATGACCCAAGAGGTCACTGCACACCCTATTAACAAGGCGTTGTGCAATATTGACACTATGGGCAAGCTGACTTTTGCAGCAGCTACCTTTAACATACAGATTGCTAGTTACCAAAGGCATTTTTCCAAATATGAATATTTATTCCTTGGAGTTTGCTTAAGTCTCTGGCAGAGTTCTTGCCAAATTTTGAAACTAAGCAAAAAATTCTACAGACTGCAAAACATGGAACTGAGTCTAACAGTCATCAGCTCAAACCCTTGTGGATACCTTTGATACTGCCTCCCACTGTGCTGCTTCAGGCATCTGTATCAGAAGGTATTCCTTGCTATGTGCTGCTGGTTTTTCTCAGGATGTTCAACAACAGGAAATGAACAATCTTTCTGGACTTAAAGTCTTCACCATATTTATTCATACTTCTGGGTTCAAGCCGGATGTGCTAGGTCCCTGCAGCAGCCAGAAATCTTCAGGAGGGCCTGTGCCGGGGTAGGACCACGCCTGCCTAGCACTGCAAGACTAGCTCACACTGTATAGGCTATCTCCATGTTGACCCTCCAACCGCCTCAGTTCCTTTTTTCCTGCCGTTGAGTGCATCTCAGTGACGACGTCGCTTGCCCACCAGGAGTCATATCTCACATCTATATGACAACAGCATTTAGTTTTATTCGGTTCTAGTGGTTTATTGTTTTCCACAGTTAAAAAATAAAAGAGAAAATTTTATTTTTTTCTTCTTCAGCCCTACCGATCGAAGGAGTCAACCATGGATGGAGACGGTGACAGTAGGGGCTCTGCATTGGAAGACTGCTTTGGCAGCTGGGCTGCGTTCGATCCGCAGCCCTCTCTGGAGGGGGGTCCAACCACAGGCAGTCCAGTGTTCGGAAAGGAGGATAGACTTCCCGTAGACACAAAAAGAAGCAGGCCCATTCCCGATCCGAGTTGGGGACCTGTCACTACTGTTCCTCGAGTTCTTCTTCTTCCCATTGGAAGAATTTATTTATTATTTATTTATTTGCTTTTGTTAACCGGAGAAGAAACAGTACCGCTCGAGGTCGCCCTCTGGTATGTCTGCCAAAAAGTCTTTGGTGTTCGAGAGCAGTAGGCCACCTCAGGTCCCAACCTGTTCCCTGACGGCTTCTGCTCACGATCGCTCTTATTCTCAACACCAGAGCCTCACTCTGTCTTCCTGTGAGGTTTCCAGTGGGCAGTTTCATCATTGGGCCGCTCTTATGGAGCAGTGGGTACAGTGTCTGTCCGGTATGCCCCTTTCTGCTTATCCAGTTTCAGGGCCCTCGGGCCTAGGAGCCTCGGATCCGCGGTTGGGTCCTTCGGGACAGAGTGTGCATTCGGCACTGGCAATGGAATATTTTCCCTTGCCGGTGCCAATGCCCCTGACCCCAGATCCATGTGCCTTCCCCCCTCTTGCTGTTTCCTCACAGGGGCCGGCACAGGTACCATTCTCTTCCCTTTCTTTTTCTTCTAGGTCTGCACTGGGTTTTCAGGTAATGCTGAGATCCGCGGTGCCAAGGTCCATGGCGTTGGGTGCGGTGCTGGGGTCCATGGTGCCCAGTGTGGCATGGGTTGCGGTGCCGGGATCCTCAGACCTGGGTTCGGCGCTGGTATCTACAGCGCTGGGTCTTTTGTCTATTCCGGTTTCCCCTGTTTATCCTTTTCCCAGACCAGGCAAGGGCCTTTTAGGGGCAGCCCCTGCTCCCTCTGATGGTTACTCAGAGCAGGACAAATCAGACCCCAATTTGCTACTTTCTGAACAGGGTGATGAGGATTCCTTCTACAGTTTAGAAGATAAACCCTCACCCCCAGTCGAGGCTCAAGTAGAGGACCTCTCGTTCTAGTCACTGCTTAGGAATATTAGGGCAACCCTGACTTTACAGACTTCCTCTGTGGACCCAGGTGGACGTATGCACCTAGAGTGGCTTCATGTTCCAAATATTCCAGAGAACCTTACACCACCAGTCCCCCCCCACCCTTCGAAACCTTGTCTGAAGCGGTATGTGCCAGACCTACTCTTATTCCTTCTATTTTCAAAACCATAGTTAGGAAGTATTTCCCTCCAATGGACAGGCCTATTCTAGCCTCACAACTCTTCTCAGATGTGCTGGTTGTCCTCATTGAGAATCACAAAGCTGTCCTTCCACAAGCAGTATCAGCGTGTCCTATCAGTAAGGAGTCCTGTAAAATAGATATCATGGGAAAAAGAGCTTTCGCAGCCACAACTCTGGGCATGTGTATCACTAACTACCAAGGATACTTCTTACAGCACGAATATGTCCTTTGGGCCTCAATCAGATCTTTGGTGGAAGGCCTTCCAGAGTCTGACTCCAAGATGGAACTTTTGCAGACTGTTACCAGGGGTATAGAATGTAGTAGACATCAGCGTAAGGCTTCCATTGATGCGTACGATACAGCATCCAGGGCAGCAGCTGCTGGAATCTGTATTGGGCGACATTCCTGGCTTAGGACATTGGGGTTTTCCTCTGATGCACAACAGCAGGTAATGAATTTTCTAGGATCGTGGATATGTTGTTCATCCACACTTCTTGGCAGTGTCCCTTTCCCTCAAAATCAGCCGGAAAGTCTTCAAACTGGCTCCTCCCACCCATCCGGGTGGTATAACCCTCGGCTCCACCCCATGATGCTAGATCTTCCTTTCCGCTGGAAGATTCAGATTGCCTCCTTCGTGCTGTCGCATTTTGTAGGCCCTGGCTTCAAAACCTTCACTTATTCCGAAAAATTGCCTTTGTTAGCCTTAGCGATTACGATTGTTTTTCTTGATCATGGAAGACAAAATCTTCCCAGTTTCACGGTGTTAGTGTGGCAGAAGATGTCATGCGCGACCTGCATGCCACGTGTGTTTACTGTTTGGAAGTCGGCCGTGACACCGAGTTTTGCCTTGTGTTCAAGCCTAACGTCCTCGACGACCGTTTTGCTCACCTTAAGCTGGGGAGACCTGTAAAATGGAACCCACCGATGAAATCCAACGAGGCCTGGTGGGCGGTTTCCACAGCCGTGGGATCCGCAGAGCAATTGGAGTGCATGCAAGCCTTTAAGGAGGAAGCGGCTCATGCCGCAGAATCTTCCTCTTAGAGCTTCTTCGTTCTGCTCAACCTGGGCACCACATTCTCGGGTTCCTTCCAAGAGTTGTGCCACTCTCTCCTGACTAAGGGTGAGAGTCCTGAGGGCTCGCTCTCCTCTTGGTCCCGTAAGCGGGAGAAGGACCCAGGACCATCTTTGTCTCAACAGAGATGCTCTTGGGATCAGGAGAGATCTTGGTCCCAGGAACTGGCCAGTCGAAATCGCCTCTTCAGCCACTGGCTTCTCAGTCTTGCCGCCTGGCCCGTCGACTGAAGTGTTGATCGACGACGTTGAGATTATTCTCGACCCGATCGACCCTTTGTTGCTGACTTCATCGATGACTCCCTCACTCAGACTCCAGTCCTTGCTTTCCCCGATGAGGAGACCCAGCCTGCTGGGAAGTCACCAGTCCCACCCGAGTCGGCCTGTCCGATCTCGATCGAGGTCTCAGACTCCCTCGACCGAAAAGCTCTGTCCTCCCCCAGGTTACCTTAACACCCCTGAACCTTCGCAGCTATCAACCAGAAACTTCCACAACCGATCTAACTTTTATTTTAAACGTGTCACTGTCACCGTGTCCAGAAAGTATATTCAAAAGGCTTTAGGTAAAATAAGACTTGGCAGTGACAACATTGACATGAAACTTGTGGCAGTTGCCCTTAATGAAATCATAGCTCCAATTACTAAACTTTTCAGTAAGTCACTCACCATGGCAAAATTCCCATCTGTATGGAAACTGGCTCTCGTGACACTGGCTCTAAAGAGTGGAGACTGATCCTGCACAGCCAACTACCGGCCCATTTCAATTTTTTCCTCCCTCTCAAAAGCACTCGAGAGAATCATGGTGGATCAGATCTCAGAGTATATTAAGAAGTATGATCTGTAGTGTCCCCAGCAGCACAGGTTTCATAACAGCCATAGCATGGCCACTGCATTAGTTGACTTCTCCGACTACGTGTGTAACCCCTAGGTGGCGCCATCCCTTGGGCTACTACCCCTGTCTGTTTGGCTACTAACAGGTTAAGGGGCCTAGGTTCTGAAACGGGTGCCTCCACCCAAAGGTCAGAGTTGGTTTGGGTTATGCTAACCAGTCCACAGCCCTCTGGGACACTGTGACCCCCCTTTTCTCCCACTAGTGGCCCACACAGTACACAACAGTAACTTTCCCAATACCCCGATAAGCAAACCATATACACTTGTGCTTGGCACTTACCCCCAGAACTGGTTCCTTCAGCTTGACTCTGGGGACCCCCTGTAAAATAAGGTGATGCAGTACAATAGCAACAATGCGATACTTTCAGCATAAACTGACACCACAGTCAATGTAAATTGCAGAAACAAACAGATCTGATTTATTCAGGGGGCTGTAACAAGGAAGGGGGAAAATCAGGTTAATTAGGTTAAACACATTAATAATCACAGTACTGTGCATGCACTTAAAGTCCCAATCAATCACATTCTCTGGGTACCCAGGATGGATAAAGGGCTAGCCAGGTCCGTTGCAGCTGGTTGGGGCCCTGTGATGGAAAAAGAACATGCACACACAGTTTGTAATCCGGGGCCGGATGGCTCAGTTCATGGAAAGAAAGGCACAAAACAATCAGATAGCACACTTTGATTATTATTTTTTTTTTAGTTTTTGTTGACCGGGTAAGTGCACTAGACAAATCCTGCCTATTTTCAGGCACGACTTGGGGGAGGGGGATACAGATGAATGCCAACCGACCTTGAATCAGATTAAGCTGTTGGTGGTATTTTTAGTGAATGGGGGAAATTTAGCCAGGACACTGGGGAAATTTTCCTACTCTTTTCGATAAGTGCCATGGGATCTTTAACATCCACCTGAACTACCACTAGTCAAGGCAGATAGGACCTCGGTTTAACGTCTCATCCGAAAATTAAACATGAGTTGCAGGGAGCTACCCTGATAATTACTCACGATACCCAGGCTAAACACAGGAGGGCTGATGGCTGACTTGCTGGTTTACCAGAGGAAGCTTGGCCCCTTGATGATGGATCTTTCTGTGCAGCAGGGTAGTGAGGCAAGACCCTCATGGCAGAGCCTATCTGTGCCAAGCAGCATGGATTCAGTCCGATTCTTGCCGGGAAAACTACTTCCAGCACTAGCACACAGTTTACAGCAAATGGGGAAACCAGATCGCGATCCCCTTCCAGCACATAGCACATTCATATGTAAAAGAAAGTTTACTGTACCAGGCAGGTGACTCCTTGGTCCCGATCGCAGAAAATCACTGCAATTACCCGGGAACACTACGGTAGCTAAAGTCCTGACAGGCCGATCGCTTTCAGCAAAATCTTCGGTCTTCTGCAGGGTGAGCCTGGTAATAATTCAGCTGCTTGCTTTAATTTCTACAAATTCGGATTCAGTCCAAAAACGTCCTCTTCTCCCTCTCAGGGCGGAAATCAGGCAAGTAGGCCAGAAATCAGGTCTTCCACGGTTCTCGCCAAGAACTACTGAGTTTAACTGGCCGGCTGTACAGTCAGAGCTCCTTCTCTCTCCAGCTCCCAACTTGAATCTGGCTTGCCAGCAAACAGCTCTGGGGCTTTCACACAGATCCAAAGAGTTCAGTTGGTCAGTTCAGATGTCAGTCACAGCAGGGCTCCTTCTATAGGTGCAAAAAGGCACCAAGGATCCAAAACTACATTACCCAGAGGCACTTTCCATACAGCCCCCTTTCAACAGGCTCCACTTCAGAGTCCCAGTCCTGATTGGCCCACAGCCTGCTCCATTTTAGTGTCCCAAGTACTGATTGGTCCCACTCGGCAGTCCTGGACCAAAATGGTGTAGCTAAACAGAAACAGTCCAGGCTGCAAGAAAACAGGTTAGAACAAACTGCATTCATTTTCATCCTACCTCATCCTCCCCTTCCTCTACCCCTCAACTCACACTTTCTTCTCCCTCTCCCTCTCTCCTCTCGTCTCCTCTGTTTCCTCACCTTGTTCTCTCCCTCTACTCCCCCGCCCCCATGGGTCTTTTCCTGCTTAAGCTATATTGTGGCAGCTCCCTTCTTGCTCTTGTTTTGCTCCTTCCACCCCAACCCCCCACTTCACCCCCTATCCTTCTCTCCTTGTAATCCCTTCCACCACCCTCTTCAGACAAGGCCACTGGCTGCACTTGACACAATATTTACCTTTCCATATTATTCTTTTGTTTACGTAATTATTTTCCTCATGTTGTACTACTTGACGTGGAACCTCTGTAAAAGAGCCCTTGACTCAAAGGTCTTTCTGATTTGTTAAATAAATAAATAAAGCTACACATCTCTGTTTGTTTCTGGTTCCTGTGCTTGCAGGCTACCAGCATGAGCTGCAGATACTGCCATTGTCCAGTTTAGCCTCCCTCTTTCCTCTGCTCTACTCTTGGATCGGAGGATACTGCCCCCAATCTCTACCTGGCATTTGCACTATACCCCTGGTACTGTACTTCCTCCCCTCACCCCCCCCCCACACTGGGTATTCATGGGCTTATGTTCAGCAAATGTAGATGTTGACTTAATATTAACAAATCTGTACCCCTTTATGATGTACTGTATCTAATTGATGCACCCAGTTATTTCTATTGGCTTTGTATTAAGAGGGGTGGTGCCCTCATTGGATTTTTAATGCATATGCTAGAGTGGTGCATCCGACACATAAACTGTATGTTTATTGAAATCTCAATAAATAGAAAGTTTAAAAAAAATAAAAAAAGAGGCACTGCAATTCACACAAGGTACCCTGCACTCATTGGGGGTTCTAGTCAACCTAAAAAAGTCTGTGCTGGAACCAGTTCAGCTGCTAAAATTTATAGGAGCAGAGCTGGACACACTCAAGGGAAGGGCTTTCCTCCCTCAAGACAGGGTGGACAGCCTAATGCAAGTGGTACATTAATTCAAGCTGCATGTACCAAGGCCAGCAGGGTACTTTCTGCAACTACTAGGCCACATGGCAGCATCCACAGCAACAGTGTGAGGGGCCAAGTTTCAAATGAGGGACATTCAGTTCCACCTGAGATCTCATTGGCTTCAAAAAAGAGATTCTCTGTCAAAGCTTGTGCCAGTCACAGTCACGTTTCTCCAAGCCCTACAGTGGTGGCAGGATCAGTCCAACCTCAGGCAAGGGGTTCCATTCCTGCAACAAGTTACCTCTCTGGTACTAACCACAGATGCATCCCTCCTGGGCTGGGGAGCACATCTGGGGGAATCACAGAGCACATGGTACATGGACAAAACAGGACTCACTCCTGCACATCAACTTATTGGAGCTCAGGGCTGTTCTTCTGGGTCTCCAGTCATTCTCAGATCAAGTGAAAGGCAAGGTGGTTCAGGTCAGAACAGACAATACAACCACCATGTATTACATAAACAAACAAGGGGGAACAAGGTCAACCTCTTCTGTGCATAGAAGCCATGAAAATCTGGACCTTGGCTTATTCCCTGGAAGCCTCCGTCTCAGCTGTACATCTTCCAGGGAAGGACAATGTCCTGGCGGATGCCCTTAGCAGAATAAATCGGAACCACCAAAAGTGGGCTCCTGCAGACCCCCCATCAAGGGCGCAGTTCCCCTGGATGCACTGTTACTGGACTGGTCAGGGAGGTTCCTGTATGCATTCCCTCCTTTTCCCCTGCTGCTAAGAGTCCTGAACAAGCTCAGATCTCAACCAGCAGCAATGATCCTCGTTGCACCAGATTGGGCCAAGCAGCCCTGGTACCCCTTGGTGCTTTCAGTGTCGGTAGTCAAACCAGTCAGCCTCCCCAGGAGACATAATCTGCTGTCATCCTCGCAGGGCAGGATCATGTATCCCAACGTACAATCCCTCAGGCTCAAAGCCTGGCTCTTGAAGACCTAGAATATGCAGACTTGCATTTATCAGCAGGGGTTATGGAAATGCTGAAGAGTTTCCAGAAAAACTTCCACTAGGAAAATGTATTCTTCCAAATAGAAAAGATTCTCCATTTGCTGTCAGGGCAAAAATTTGGATTACAACCAAGCCAGTTTGCCTATAGTTCTGGATTAGTTAGCACATCTCCATTCTGGTGGTTTAAGGGTCTCTACTTTGAGAGTGCATTTGGCAGCTGTCTCAGCTTATTTGTCTGCAGGCAAGAGGCTTTCTCTAGCCTCTAACCCAGTATTTAAGAAATTCTTTAAGGGATTACTGCATTTCCACCCCCCAAATAGGGAACCCACCCCCATGTGGGACCTTAATATTTGCATTGCCCAGCTCATGCAGCCCCTTTTGAGCCCATGTTCGCTGCTGACCTTAAGTATGTGACTTGGAAGACAGTATTCCTGGTTGCCATGACTTCTGCTAGAAGGATCAGTGAGCTTCAGGCCTTGTCCACAGAGCCTGGTTACACTGCCATTAATAGAGACAAAGTTGTCCTGAGGACTAATAGAAAATTTCTGCCTAAGGTGGTATCAGAGTCCCATCTTAATCAGTCCATTACACTGCCTGTCTTTTTTACTGATCACTCTACTGCAGGTGAATACAGATTGCATAGCCTGGATGTGAAAAGAGCAATTAGCTACTATCTTGACCACACAAAGCCTTATAGACAAGATCAATCTCAGCTCTTCCTCACCTGTGGAGAGGTGGGGAAGGGGAAGCCACTCACAGAAAGATCCATTGCAAGATGGATTGTAGCCTGTATTCAGTTCTGTTACAACAAAATGGGCAAGCAGCCACCTACAGGCCTCAAGGCCCACTCCATTAGGGGCACAGCAGCCTCCTTGGCAGCTGTTAGGGATATTCCCCTAACTGACATATGTAAAGCAGCTACTTGGAAAACTGTCCATACCTTCACCAAGCATTAGTGCTTGGATGTTCAGACCAGAGGAGATGGCCAGGTTTGGCACTGCAGTTCTGCAGGGCCTGTTTCCTAAATAGGGTCTCTACCCACCTGCAAAGGTACTGCTTGGGTAGTCTGCATAAGTCAGAATACAGTAAGGTTTCCTGGGGTTTGAAGAAAAAATTACTCACAATAGTAATCTTGTTTCTTCCAATGGAATCTTACTGTATTCTGAACACCGTCCCTTCCTCCCCTTCTGTGAACCTAGGGTCACTGCACTTCAGCTGTACTAGTGTGCTGCAAACCTGTGGGTATGTTTTTTATCTTGGGCATCTGTGACCTGAGTCTTAGTGGTGCCAGTTTAAACCTTTGAAGGGGTAGGGAATGTTTTTTTTTATTAACATAGTTATTAATAGTTATAGTAGTGCTTAGTTAGATAAGTGTTAGTGAATGCTTCGTAATAATCTGACGGTTTAGAACTGTTTAGCAGGGACAGTGGTTTGAAAACTGAACTTGAGCCTAGCATTCCATCATTTGCATAGGTTCTAGTAACCATTTTGGCTCCGGGGCAGTCCTATGGTGAGACCATACTGCATAAGTCAGAATATAGTAAGATTCCCTTGGAAGAAACAAGATTACTATGGTGAGTAATTTTTTCATCTTCATTATTGATTCACACACCTACTCGCCATCTCCCGGGCTCTCCCCAGTATTTTTTTGTTTTGGTCTTCTTCCCTTGTACTTGATTTGGGCTGTGAAGAGACCATGTTGCTGGTTTGTTGGCTCGTCTTACACTGGTCAGCAGGGCTATCTCATGCCCTTAGGTTAAGTGCATAAGTACTTGTTAGCTTATGCTGCACCTCACTGGTAAAAAAGGTACTAAGGCTGTTGAGGGCTGGTGCCAAGGTAAGCCATGCTGCATGAGCCAGTCTTGTAGTGCCATGCATATGTGGAGCTTGCCTTGGCGGCAGCCCTGCTGAAAAGTTCTGCCTCTTGCAGAGTCCTAGTGCCTCTGGTTAAGACCCACTAGTGTGAATCAGTGGAGAAGATATTCCTAGAAGATCAGGAATTACAGTGAGTACAAATTTTCATTTTTTTGTTTGCAACAAAAATGTCAGAAATATGCCAGGTCTTTGTTATAGTTGTCAATCTGGTACTATTCGACAGTGGCATAGCTACAACTAACTAGGTAATGTAAACCTCTTTACTGTCTTTCTACTGTACTTTTATACAGTAACTGTCCAGTTTTAATTACAGATAAAAAGCTGTTTTGAAACAATTTTTGGAACCAAGACTAGCTCCAGAAGCAAATGGTTTGATACCTTTTATCGGACCAACATAGATGTTACAAAAAGAAGACAATGTCTAAGCTTTTGGACCAACAAAGTCCTTCCTCAGAGACTTATGACAGTTGTTCAGAGTCATATTCTATTAACACCCAGATCATACATAAAAATAAAACAGAAAAAATTCTCATTGGTTTAAAGGACCTATTTTAAAAAATCACAAATTTAAATGGAATGAATAGCTTTCCATTAGCTTGCTACTACTGAGAATCTTTTCAAGTTTAAATGAAATCCAAATCAGATAAGCTGAACACTCACGCAGACAAAACCTCTAACCAACCAAGACTGTAATTCTCATTATGGTGCCAAAACATATGAATATTTGCCTCCTGTGTTGCTGTCAAATCTTGTGAATGTTGAAGTTTGAATCTGCATTCATCTGGGGGATCTTCTCTAACTGACCAGCCCTGAAATGAGACAGTGTGGCACACAGCATTGAGCACAAAACTTGGATCCAAGTGATTTAATTTTATTTTATTTATTTATTTAGCTTTTGTTGACCGGGTAAGTGCACTAGACAAATCCTGCCTATTTTCAGGCACGACCCGGGGGAGGGGGATACAGATGAATGCCAACTGACCTTGAACCAGATTAAGCTGTTGGTGGTATTTTTAGTGAATGAGGGAAATTTGGCCAGGACACCGGGGAAATTCCCCTACTCTTTTCGATAAGTGCCATGGGATCTTTAACATCCACCTGAACTACCACCAATCCAGGCAGATGGGACCTCGGTTTAACGTCTCATCCGAAAGACGGCATTAGTTTATGGTTTGGTGAGACAGCAGCTATGCTCCCTCTTGCCATTCGCCACGTTAGCACTGACAGATGTTTTTAGCATATTGCCAACATTTATAAAGTTTTTTGTGCCACAGATACAAAAATCTTTTGTTCATGCCATATTTGGCACAGTAAGAACATGGTTTAGAAAAAATAATTTAGCAGCATGTATCATTGTGTGGCTCAGGTTTTTGCATAGTGGCTAAAGATTTGGGGGTCACTTTAGCCACAACGGCTGACATGTTGAAAATCCCAGGGGGAACGTAGAGCAGGCAGTGCATGCCACCCAACCACTAAGCAGTACTCTTGTATTTTTGCTTGCGGTCATGCTGCTGCGTTTTTTTCTGTCTTCCCTACCCAAACCCTCTTACCTTGCTGCTTTCATCTGATACCTTTGAGCATCCTGCCTGCTCTCACCCCCCCCCCCAAACTCTCCGCTCTTCCCTACATCCTGTCTGCTGCCTGCAGGGTTCTCCGTTCGCTCCCTACTTCTCGGACTGCCACCCATTGTTCTACTGATCCCCCTAGGGCCCTGTTTTAGGATTATCTCTGTCTCTCTATCTGGCCTCCTTCCTGCTCCATTGCATATGCTCTGCTGTCATGCCCTGCTGGTTTCTGCTTCCCTTTGGTGGCTGTTCTTCATCCTTTTCTTTCCTAGATGATGCTCTAGCTGATAGTTAGTTTAGTCCTGCTGTGCTGGCTCTGTACTGTGCCCCTCCCCCTTCTTCTGCCTACTGTCTGCTTATCCTGTGCCCCTAACCCCTACACCATATTTGGCCCTGCTGCCTTCTTCTGCTTCTTCTCTGCCTGGTTTCCAAGGTATATTCTGTCCTCCTCATCCTTCTGCCTTCTCGCTCAGCCTCTGCTGGCCTTGCTGTTCCCCTAAGGCTGTCCGCTGCTGTGGCCATCCTCCACCCCTTTTGTGTTTTTTGGGTGTTCTGGATGGAGTGGGCTCTCGGGTTGCTTCTTCACCCCTTCCCTTCTTGCCCACTGGCCTGACCAGGTGATTCTGCAGGCCCTCTCCTCAGGGCTGAACCTTCATACTATACTACCATATAGGGCTACGCCTCCCTATCATTCTCTTTACCAGGGCATTCCCCCTCCTCATCACACTTGTCATGCAGCCTACCCTTGGCTACACCTTCCTCATCATGCTACCTGCCTGGGCTTAGCCCTCTTTGCATCCTACCATTCTACAGCATTTTACCCTAATTCAACCTATCTCATGCTAACATGAGGCTAGAAAAAGGCCCAAGGCTTATCCACTCTGTCTTGATACCTTTTGCCCAGCATGTCTCTGCTGATCATCTGAAACTTAGAATGTCTCAGTGGGCTCGATGTCTACTCTCCCTTGAAGTCCTTGCCCTGAGGGTTGGGCTATCACCAGTTTAGGACTGCTGTAGCCATGCAGACTGACTCAGCGGTACCTCTCAGTGTTGTATTTCTGACTTTCTGTGCCTGGTGGGTGGGGCTGTCCTGCATGGGGGCAGTTTCAGCCATGCAAATCAGTTCGTCAGCACCAGTTGGTGCAACCTCCCTGAATCTGCCTATGGCCTGCTTGGTTTCAGTTTGTATCCCCTTTCCTTTAAATCCCTAGTCCTCATCTTAACATAGATTTAGGCCTCTGCAGACCTGAGGCCAGGTTGTTCAGCAGATACTAAATGAGGGCGTCTTTAGCCATGTAGATTGATTTGGTGGCACCCCATAGTACCATTAGAGGGATGGAGAAAGAGAAAGACTTTCCCCAGTCTATTTTCTGAATAGTTGGATTCCAAATTAGAACAGCAGTCTGAGTCATCATCATAAGTAATCCTTAGCCTGGAGGAATGGTGACCTAGGCTTTGGTTTCCTCCACATGGTGGGGAGGCTCTTCCCTTCTGTGCTAAAGGTTAGGATATCAATTAATGTAATAATTATTCCTTTGAGATTTGGAGTTCGATGGTGGTTCCACATTCTCAGTAATGTTTCTCTCTTTCCCTGACTGTATCTCTTCTCTACTTATGGGAAGTAAATATATGTTTGTTTCATTTATTTATGCTTCAGACAGCAGGACTCCATCAAAGATGCTTTACAGTAAGCATCATCTTCCTGCCAGTGAGTGATGGCTCGGAGATATAACTTATGCAAATTATAGAACTAGTATGCTACGTTCAAACTCTGCACTGTGGTCACTCTCCCCCTAGTGTCCTACTGTCAGATTTGTTTCTCTGCCTGAAGGGGAGAGGGAACATTGTTTAACCAGGAGTAGCACGCTAAGCCGAAGCTTGTTTCCAGATGCAACCTGGGAGCACGAGGAAGTTAAGTGACTTGCCCAGGATCACACAGTATGCACCTAGGCAGCTGTGGGATTCAAACACAGGCCTCCAGATCTGCAGCTCAGAGCCTTATCCCACTGTGCAATACTACCTCCTCCTACTGAAGAGAGCAGTCACTCCAAAGTACAACCTTCTGGTAAACAAACTTCAGTGTTTTATTCTTGTTTGTTATTTTATTTGAAGTTGTTAGTTTCTGATAGTCTGTGGTAGTGGGGTGTATTTTCTGTTTTTATTTTGATGTACAGTTTCTCCAGTTTCCAATCGGTTCCAGGAACTGGAGAAGGCCACACAGTAGTGCAGTTCCCACTTGAAGGGAACCAACTGAATTTGAGAAACATTATTGAAACAGCTTAGTTTTATGCATTTATTAACATTATTTTAGCATTTTTAACACACGTCTCCCACCTGTAGTGAACCAAACGGCATTTTTATTTAAAATTAAAACCACTTTTAACTTAAGGTTTATTTAAAGGGACACATTCATGTACTTTGGCAGACATAGTGTGAAAGACCATGAAAAGTTCTTTTAATCGAGGTATTGGGCACACCTGTAGCTGAAAGCAGTCCAGAGATAAAGATGATTGAATGTGTGCAATGTAAATACTACAGTAGGGCCATTCTTAGAACCTTGTGATGTCAGTGACGATCAAGCAGTGCTTAACTCAATGCAGTTAGGCACTGATTGATCATCAATGATATCCTGGATACCAGATGGCTCTAATGTACTATTTATATTGCACAGACTCAGTCATCTATATCTCTAGACTGCTTCCAGCTACAGGTATGCTCAATACCTCAATTAAAAGAACTTTACGTGGGTTTTCAAATTGTCTGCCACTGTACATGAATGTGTCCCTTAAAGTGGTTACCTCACATTTTGAGATAAAAATATTTATTTTTAAAGACTCAGAACTGATTATTTTAATACAGATCTTTCATTATTTGGCATGACTGATAGACCTGGCAAGAAGAGAACAGGACCCACAGAGTTTAAAAAGTTTTAAATTTTAAATTGTTTTCAGTGCCTGGCAAATCAGATTGCCATGAGTTTTGTGTAAGTGCCAGAGTCCAGATCACTATTTTCTCAATTGTGAGTTCTGTAAAACCCAAAAGAATTGGGCTAAAAAAATTGAAGAAGCTTCTCAGTCTGCCTCTGTGTCACCAAAACACAGTAAAGGCCCTGATGGAGTTCCTGATGATGGTGGAAAACATACATCAGTGGGTTCTTCTTCTCATAAACATCAACAGTCTCTGTCAAAGGGGTCAGATAGAAAAGATTAAGTTGCTCAGTCATCTGACAGGCAGAGTAAAGATGGTACAGATACCAGAGTATCTGAAAGGGGGAACCCTAAGTTCAGTAACAGCAAACATGCAAATATAAAAGCCTCAGAGCAGGTACTGGAACCAGTGCATATCAACAAAAACCAAAAAGAAAAGCATGCCCATGTCATTTCTCCTGCAAAGGAAAAGGAGCAGACAGGGGATCTAAGACAAATGCCTTCGGCAGAGGACATGGCCAAAGTATGGCAGTTTTTTCCCAGGCCTTTCAAGTTATGGGAAACTTTCTTAACATGTTTACCTGCTATTTGTATGTGGAGGAAGAGGACATGTGTTATGAGAAGGAGGAGGAGGAAGGTGAACCTATAGAACATGATGGTTCACCTGAACAAGAATTTGGCTCTCCTCCACAGAGGATTATACCTCTTACTCCTCTTTCATCAAACATATGATGAGCACCCTCAACATCCCCTGTCATGCAACAGAAGAGGATGAGGCAGAATCAGAGTTCATGCTAGTCCCCATCCACAAATCGTTCCAAAAAGGTACTTAAAAAATTATGTCACTGCCTAATTCAGTTGCTGGCATTGATAAAAAGGTTGAAGAGAAGTATCAGCTGGACAGACGGGGTGGAATGCCTGTATGCTCACCCTGATCATGAAGGAGTGGTCCAAGCAGCTGGTTGTGAGAAGGCTAAGTTGCCCTTCTCTGCACAGCTTCCTGAGAAGGATTCTATGAAACTGGATACTGTGACCAATAAAGTGTACACAGCATCTTGCCTGCTTCAAACACCATGAAGTCTTGCTATATTATAACAATAGCAGTCAGCCACTGCAGCTGAACTGCCCCGGAGAGGAAGGAGTTAACTCCAGAAGATCTGAGTTCTACCTTGTAGACTGTAAAAGCTCTATCTGGCAGTTTCAAATGAAACTGTCAGATTCTTTACCCGCTTCACTGAACAGTCGCCCGGAGATCAGCCCTTCAGCTCGGTTCATTCTCGGTTCAAGAGAGTAGTCGGGTTCATTTGAACCGCAAAAGTCATTATTTTACCGCATTTCGGTTCTAAAGCTCTATCTGGTAACCGTAGGTACAAAAATTCAAGTCTGTGTGAAAATTAATTATCGGTTCGGTTTTGAACCGATCGTTTGGTTTTTCTGCCTTTTAAAACTGTACTGTGGGTTTTAGAGTGCGGTTCCGTTCTTATCGGTTCTAAAAACCGAAATTATTACGTTTTTCAAATACCGTGACACGGTTAGGAACCCATAAGGGTGTCTTGCCTGGCACTGCCATCAAAAGGGCAAGTTTTGGTTAGGCTGGCATTATGTCTGAGAAACCCAAAAGAAAACCGGGCCCACTGGGTTTCAACACTGTGATGTCTGTGGGGCACGCTTGCCAAGGCTGACCCACACACCACTTGTGTCTATTGTCTGGGGCTGACCACCTCCTGTCAGACTGCCAGGTGTGTAAAAATTTCCTGCAGCCACCCTGGAGAAGAGATTGGGCGGCTCAGGGGCAGAGAGCCAAAAGTCCGCTGACCCGGATGGCCAGCCCGGTTCAGTACCCACTGACCAGAGGGAGTGCCCTCTGACCAGGCGTAGACTTCCTCGGGCAAGGGGAAGACTGGTTCAGAGGAACCAGTCCCAAGTAAAAAGACAAAGAAATCAGGAGGTTTGGAGTCCAGAATTGTGTCTCCAACTGCTGCAGAGATAGCTAAAGCCATTCAGATTGTCCAGTCACTGTCTCAGGGATCTGTAGAACCACCAACAGTTGGTAAAAGGTTGGTTCGTTCAGTCCCAGTGGTTCAGGATTTTGAATTTGAGGATTTTTATGAACCACAGGAGGGGGAGGAGGAATTTGATCAATATATGTGTGGCTGGGAGGGTCTGGACGTGCCCATTGAACCGGGCATTTCTCCAGACAGACCTTTAGAATCTCCCCCTATTCTGTCTGAGTCCCCTTCTTTCTTTATTTTTTACAAAAAGGTTGCAGAAACCCTCCAGCTTCCTTTAGAGGAGGCTGTGGATGAGCAAGAGGAGCCTGATTATGTGGAAATGATGGATATTCCAGAGTCTAGGAGGTTGTCTATTCCTTTGCATAAGTCATTTAGGAAGCAAACAACAAAGATTTTAAAATCCTCATTCTGTCCCTCCTGTAGATAAAAAATGGACAGAAGGTATACTTTGTCAGGCTCGGATACAGACTTCCTTATTGAGCAGTGTAGTCATGTAGGTGTGGGTACAAGCTGCAGCCTGTGACAAGGCTAATATTCCTCTGGCCTCACATCCTCCTGACAAGGATTCTAGGAAGATTGATGCCATGGCAAGAAACAGTATATGGCAGCTTCTTTGGGACTCAGGCAGGCAAATTATATGGCTTATGTGGCTAGATATCAGAAATCTAGGTGGGACACAGTATTGCAGTTAGCCAAGCAGGCCCATGGCCAGCTGGCTAGTGAGTTGAACAGGTGGCTGCTGATGGCATTGAAGCCTCTAAAGTTCAATTCCATACTGCTGTTGATGTTAATGATGTTTCCTCCAGGGTCATGGCCACTTGTAGCTTTCCGTAGGTTGGCATGGCTCAGATGCACTAATCTGTCCCAAGATACTCAGTCAAAGGCTATGGATTTTCCTGTAGTGGGAAATTCTCTGTTTGGGGAGCAAACAGAAAATTATATGAAAAAGATGGATGAATACAGAACTACCTACAAAAAGTGCCCAGGCTAAGGAGAAGCATGCCATGCCACAAAGGCATGCTCCAGAGGTAGGGGCAGACCCTTTTCAGGCCTTTTACCAATTTCAAGCCTCCTCTGCTGTCTCGAGAGGGTTTCTTCAGAGGCAGGGGAGGCGTGGCGCAAGTAGACCGTCTCCCTCCCCTCAGCCTAAGGCTGCTGCTAAGCAGGCACCCTGATGGGGTGCCCAGGGCCGATTCTCCTGTACCAGTGGGGGGCAGGTTGGCCTATTTCAGCCAGAGTTGGCTGTCCCTAACTTCGGACAGATGGGTTCTGGAGGTAATAGGCCAGGGTCTGGTTCTCAGCTTCAAATATTTTCCAAAGATGAGAGCCAGGCATTTCCCACCTGCAAATCCTTCAGAAGCCCTTGCTTTGGAAGCAGAGGTTTCTTCTCTTCTGGTCTGCAAAGCAGTGGAAGGGTTCCTCCTTGCCATCAGGGCAAGGGCTTTATTCAAGATACTTTCTTACCCCAAAAGACAGGAGAATGGCGGCCCATTCTGGATTTAAGATACTTGAACAAGCATCTGTTGAAACCAAAGTTCAAAATGTTAACTCTGGCAATGATATTGCCTTCCCTAAAACCAGGGGACTAAGCTAGCTTCCCTGGACCTCAAGGATGCCTATTTTCATGTTCTGATCAGGCCTTCCACCGAAAGTACCTCAGGTTGGAACTGCCTCAGGCCACTACCAGTTCAGGGCAATGCCCTTGACCTTACCTCTCGCCAAGGGTATTCACAAAATGTCTCACTGTAGTAGTGGCTCATTTAAGAAAGCCAAGGGTTGCTGTGTTTCCCTACCTGGACGACTGGCTCATTGTGGGTCAGTCTCCAGGTCAGGTGAATCCCACTTGCAAGTCACCCAGCAGCTTCTCACTTCTCTGGGATTCCTGCTAAACTTACAAAGTCAGTTCTGGAACCAGTTCAGGCCCTAACTTTCATAGGCGCAGAATTGAACACAAGGTTAGCCAGGGCCTTCTTCCCTCGGAAAGGGTGGACAGACTCATCGCCCTGGCATCCTCCTTTACCCCTGGGGTCTCTCGACCAGCAAGGCATTTTCTGCAACTCCTCGGGCACATGGCTGCTTCCACAGCTGTTGTGCAGGGAGCAAGATTCCAGATGAGGACATTCAGTTCCATTTGAGGGCCTATTGGTCTCAGAGGAAGGACCCCTACCAAATTGGTCCCAGTTACTCAAACCCTGATCCTGGCCTTACACTGGTGGCAGGATCAAAGCAATCTGAAACAAGGGGTTCCCTTCATTCCCATTTCTCCCTCCTCACCCTCACCACGGATGCCTCCCTGTTGGGGGGGGCTCACCTAGGCGACCTTACCACTCAGGAGTGTGGTCTCCTCAGGAATCTCTGCTCCACATCAATCTTCTGGAACTCAGAGCTGTCTTTTAGCTCTTGGGTCTTTTCAGATTCTGTCCAGAACAAAGTGGTTCAAGTCAGGACAGACAATACCACCACAATGTGGTACATCAACAAGCAAGGGGCACTCGGTCTTCAGCCTTGTGCAGAAGCAATAAGTTGTGGTCTCTGGCTTATTCCTGAACACCTCCTGATAGCGGTTCATCTCCCAGGGAAGGACAATGTGCTGGCGGACGCCCTCAGCAGAATTTCTCAGGGCCATCACGAATGGGCTCTGAATCCCAAAGTACTGGGGTCTGTCTTTGCCAGTTGGGGCACTCCTCAGATAGATCTTTTGTGACCCCAGACAGCCACCAACTTCCTCTTTTTGCTGCAGGCCTCCAGTACTGGGCTCAGTCCTCTGGATGCCTTTCTGCTTCAGATTGGAAAGGGAAGTTCCTGTATGCCTTCCCCTTTCCTCTCCTTTTCAGGGTACTTGTGAAAATCAGATCTCAACCTTGCAGAGTGATTCTGATTGCCCCAGATTGGGCCAGACAGCCCTGGTACCCTCTGCTCCTGTCCCTGGCAGTCCACCCTGCCCTGAGCCTGCCCAGAGTTCACGACTTACTGGCCTGTGCACAGGGGAGAGTGTGGTATCCGGACCTCAAGTCCCTCCACCTCAAGGCTTGGCTCTTGAGGAGCTAGAATTTGCTGATTTACACCTTTCTCAAGGTGTTATGGATATTTTAAAGGCTTCAAGGAAGCCTTCCACTAGGGCCACTTATAATTCTAAGTGGAAGAGGTTTTCCATCTGGTGCTCTGAGAGGCAGATTATCCCAGAATCTGCTGATCTTCCCATTCTTTTGGACTATTTGGTCCATCTGAATTCCTTAGGCCTTAGACCAGCTACCCTGAAGGTTCATCTGGCAGCTGTCTCTGCTTTTGTGTCAGCAGGGAAGCCTGCCTCCCTTTCTTCTCACCCTGTGTTCTCCAAGTTTTTTAAAGGGTTACTTCACACTAACCCTCCCTTTCGGGAACCAGCTCCCGCCTGGGACCTGAATATTTGCATTGCTCAGTTAATGCAACCCCCCTTTGAGCCTCTGTCTTCAGCAGAACTCAAGTATTTAACTTGGAAAACCGTTTTTCTAGTAGCTATCACCTCTGCCAGACGCATAAGTGAGTTACAGGCCCTGTCAGTGGAAGAAGATTTTATCTCTTTCCACAGAGATAAGGTAGTCCTTAGGACTAATAGAAAGTTTTTGCCTAAGGTGGTATCTGATTTCCACCTGAATCAATCTATCTCCCTCCCAGTATTTTTCACTGAGCATTCTTCCTCAGGTGAGAGGAGACTGCACAGCTTGGATGTCAAAAGGGCATTAAGTTACTATCTAGAGCGCACCAGAGGTCATAGGTTCGAATCCCTCCAACTGTTTCTTACCTATGGCGAGGTTGGCAAAGGGAAACCTGCCACTAAGAGAACAATTGCAAGGTGGATTGTCTCTTGTATCCAATTTTGTTATCAGAAACTGGGTAGAGTACCCCCCTCAGGATTGAGGGCCACTCCACCAGGGGTACAGCTGCGTCTCTGGCTGCTAGGAGACATTCCTATTCTGGAGATTTGTCAAGCTGCTACCTGGAAGACAGTTCACACCTTTACCAAGCATTATTCCCTGGATGTCCAGTCCAGGAGAGATGCTCAGTTTAGCACAGCTGTGCTTCAGAGCCTATTTCCTAAGTAGGTTCTGACCCTCCTCCATGGAGTACTGCTGTGTAATCTGCTATTGTTATAATATAGCAAGACTTCATGGTGTTTGAAGAAAAATTACTCACCTTAGTAATTGCTTTTCTTCTCATGAGTCTGCTATATTATACCACCCTCCTGCCCCTCTCAGAACTCCTACTTGGTGGAGGTGGCAAATTGGTGCAAGCACTGTGTCATGCCATTTTAGTTTTCCCCTAACCCTGTTTTCCTTTGGGTTAGGGATCTAGATTGTTCATTTAGGTTATTTTTTATTGCCCCCTTCTTGGACTTGAGTCTTGGGGGGAAGGGGGGTTCATATGGGCTTGTCAAGGGTGGTAAAACGAACCATAATACCATCAATCTTTGTTATTATGGTTCTGGGTGTTTCTTTGTTGTTTATATTGTTGTTATTACTACTAGTAGGTAGCCATAGGCTAGTGTAGTTTTTCCACACAGACTTTTTTCCGTCTTTTGATGTTGGCTTCGTAAAGATCTGACAGTTTCATTTGAAACTGCCAGATAGAGCTTTGGTCACAACGCCCTCGCGCTGTAGAACTCCAGATTTTCTGGAGTTAACTCCTTCCTCTCCGGGGCAGTTCAGCTGCAGTGGCTGACTGCTATTGTTATAATATAGCAAGACTCCATGAGAAGAAAAGCAATTACTAAGGTGAGTAATTTTTTCTTCTGAGACAGGCGGCTTATTTGGTGTATACAGCTTAGTACCAGAAAGCAATGTGGAATGCAGTGCTGGTACTGACCGATAAAGTACCAGGTCCACATAGCTTCAACACCAGGGACACTGCTTCATGGGTCTTAGCCCATGCAGTGACACTGAGGAGATTTGCCTGGTTAAGGGACACCATCCTTTCAGAGGACACACAGACTAAGGCCATGGATTTCTCCTTTGTGGGAAATTCCTTATTTTGTGACAAAACAGAGGCATACATGAAAATAGTGGACGAGTACAAGACCACTTACAAAAATAACACTGAAAAGGAAAAGGCCACCACTTCTTGTAGGCTCTATGGAAGGGGGGGGAGGGGTAGCAGCTACTATGCAAGACCCTATGCCCCCTGTGGGCGCCAACCACAAAGAGGTTTCTACAGAGGCAGGAGAGAATACAGACATGCTCCTGCTGCAGCAGTCCCCAAGTCACAGCCAAACATTCAGCTGAATAATGAGAACTAAGAGCCCCTCCGAAAAGTATGAAAAGAAAGAACATTGGAGTTATTTTTAAAAAATTGCGGACTTTAAATGCAACAAAATGGGGGGGCAGGGGTGAGTGCCCTGGTACTTTAACTGTAGTGGCTACTATGCAAGACCCTACACCCCCTGTGGGTGCCAAGCACAAAGAGGTTTCTACATAGGCAGGAGGGACTACAGACATGCTCCTGCTGCAGCAGCCCCCAAACCACAGCCAAAACAAAACCCCTAACAATTCTGCACAGATCACCCAACCATTGTCAGTGTTGGGAAGGCTGACCCACTGTTTCCAGGAATAGGTTAAAATTAGCAAAAGACAAGTGGGTCCAGGAAGTAGTGGGTCAGGGATTGTTGCTGCAGTTCAGGAGATTCCCAAAACTTTAGAAACCCAAGACATTCCAGCTCATTCTCCAACAGAAAGAATTTTGATGGAACTGAAAATTAGAAAACTGTTGCAGGCAAAAGCAGTAGAAGAGTCCTTACCTCTCAGTAAGGCAAGGGCTTGTTCTCAAGATTCTTCCGCACCCACAAGAAAAATGGGAAGCAGTGACCTAGTTTAGATTTAAGATATCTGAACAAACATACCGAAGAGGAAAGATTCAAGATGGTCACAACAGGCACAGTGATACCATCCTTACAGCCAGGAGATTAGCTGGGGTCACTGGATCTGAAAGATGTCTATATTCACATTCCAGTCAAACCCACCCACAAAACAATACCTCAGGTTCAGGCTAGACAACAGCCAGTACCAGTTGATGGCCCTACTCTTTGACCTCACTCAAGCGCAAAGGGTCTTAACAAAGTGTTTAGCTGTGGTGTTAGCACACCTGAGAAGACAAGGTGTGGTGGTTTTTCCTACCACAGTTATTGGCTGGTCTCAGGGAAAACAGAGCAATAGGCAAGGGTCTCCATTCAAAAGGTAGAGAGTACCCCAGAGAATCTGGGATTCCTGATAAATCTGCATAAGTTCCAAACAGAACTGGTTCCGATGTTGGACTTTACAGGCACAGAACTCTATACCCTGCAAGGGAAGGCTATTCTCCCATTTAAAAAGGGCATCAAACCTGCAGAATCCTTCACACAGGGTCAACATAGCATCATCCACAGCAGTGGTGCTATGGGCTAGATTTCATATGAGGGATATTCAGTACTGCCTAATGGACCACTAATCTCTTACTGCCCAAGCTGGTGCCAGTTGCAGACAGTTGTGTGTGCAATACAGTGCTGGAAGGAGGAACACAACCTCAGAGCGGGCATTCGCATCTTCCAGCAATCCCTAGCAAGTGTCCTCACAACAAATGCCTCACTCCTAGGCTGGGGTGTCCGCCTAGGGGAACTCACTGAAGGTGGTGTCTGGGGCCCTCAGGAGGCTCAGAAACACATCAACCTAGAGCTCAGGGCAGTATTGGTGGCACAGCAGTCTTTCTTCTACCAGCAACAAGGTCAGTTAAATTCAAACAGAAAACGTCACAATAATGTATTACGTAAACAAGAAGGGGGGGGACGAGGTCCTCAAAACTGTGCACAGAAGCCATGAGGATCTGAGATATAGCCTACTCCTTAGATGCAAAGATTCATGCTGTACATCTGCCAGATAAGAACACTGTTCTAGAAGATGCCCTAATCAGAATCATCCAGAGAAACCACAAGTGGATCCTGAACTAGCAAGTGCTGGCTTCAGTCTTCAGAAGATGGGGAAATCTAGAATCAGATCTTTTTGCTTCTTGGGATAATAGTAAACTCCTGCATTTTTGTTGTAGGCCTCCAGCAAGGGTCCAGAGAATACTCGTTTCATTCCACAAGGGGTACCCCCTGGCCCTGCGTTGGGATGCTCAAATCACACTTCCGGTGGACTGATTTCTTCTCCCACAGGATCAGGTGTGAGTTATCAGGGCACCCTCCTGTTCCCAGGCCGCAGGAGTCTCCACCTGCCCCTGGACAGTCTCAGGTCCCGCCGGACCTGTAGGAAAGTCCCTGCCCTTTTGTGTTTATCCTCCACAGAGGGCTGAAGGAAGTATAGATCTTACTTCGAGAGGGTTCCTTCAGTGAGTCATCACATATAGGACTGGTGCCACCTGGCGTCGGGACTCACGGCAGACTTTTCTAGCAATCCCTGACAGGGGACCACCCACCTGACGTCACGTGACCGACATCAGCGTGACTGTATATAGCAGACGGTCCCCACGCCCGCCCTCCAGTTCTTTCCTGCCGTCGCCTCGTGTCAGTCGCTCCATAGACTTCCATTTGCGATCATTGAGAAAGTTCATCGTACGGTAATCCCTCGCTGCTTTATTTTTCACAACTACTGTTCTTTTTGATGTCTTCTCCTAAGAAGAAGTGCTCATTGTATGGCACCCAGATCCCGCACAAAGACGGACATCCGAAGTGCATCATCTGCCTAGGCCCAGACCATCCAGTCTCCTCTTGCCCTGAGTGCCAGTCTTTCAACCAGGCCACGAGAAAATGGAGTCAGCAGGCTTTGGAGGCCCACCTGCTTCCGAAGGGAACACTGCTGATCCAAACGGACAATATGTCGGTAGTTTGGTACAAACAAACAAGGAGGAACCCGGTCGTACCCTCTTTGCAGTGAGCCGACCAGGGTGTGGAACTGGGCAGCCCAGCACCATCTGGCCCTAGTGGCCGTGCATGTGCCGGCCATTGTCAATGTCCTGGCAGACAGTTTCAGCAGATCTCGGACCCTAGCTCATGAGTGGGAACTGCATCAGGAAGTGGTGGATTCCATTTTCCGAAGTTGGGGGCATCCGGAAATTGACCTTTTCGCCTCCCAATCCAACGCAAAACTTCCCAAGTTTTGCTCGCTTGTTCCAGAGCACGGTGCTTTCTGGAGTGATGCATTGTCTCTGTCCTGGACAGGGAAATTCTTGTACGCTTTCCCTCCATTTCCCACAGAGGGTTCTTCTCAAGCTTCAGGCGGAGAGGGCGAGGATGATCCCCATCGCTCCTCTCTGACCGATACAGATCTGGTTCCCGCTGCTACAGCAGCTTTCCAGAGAACCACCGGTTCCACTTCCAGTGACTCACAACCTCCTTACTCAGGATCAAGGCCGTCTGGTTCACCCGGGGCGCAGGACCCTGCATCTTCATGCATGGCTCCTGCAGACATAGCAATATCCCATTTCAGGGTTTCCTCTCGGGTTGCACAGGTCCTAATTGAGGCCAGAAAATCTTCTACCCGTTCCACTTACGCCATGAAGTGGAAGCGGTTTTCTATATGGGCTACCGCAGAGGGCTGGAACCCCTTCTCTTGCTCAGCCCCGCAAGTCATGAAATGCCTCCTTCTCTTGTCAGACTCCGGTCTGTCCTACTCTTCCTTAAAGGTACACCTATCAGCTATTTCAGCCTACCACGAGCTAGTGGATGGTAAACACGTGGCTCAGTTGGGTGTCTCTAAAACCTTTCTGAAAGGGATTCTCCATCTGAAACCCCCCATCCGCAGTCCAACCCCTCCTTGGGACTTGAACTTCATCCTGGAAAAGCTCACCCTTCCTCCTTTTGAGCCGGCTATGAGCTGTGATCTGTGCTTCCTGTCTTGGAAGGCGCTTTTTCTGGTGGCCATCCCATCAGCCCGAAGGATTTCAGAGCTTCACGCTCTAGTCTGCAAGGAGCCCTACTTGATTTTCTATCGGGACCGGACGGTCCTTAGAACCCATCCGGGGTTTCTACCAAAGGTGGTGTCGGAAGCCACACTGAACCAATCGGTAGAGCTTCTGGTGTATTACCTGTCCCTCTCTAACAGAGGCGAGGTAGTCCTTCACACGATGGATGTCCACCGAATTCTCCGGTGTTATACACACCGGACTAAGGAGCTTCGCTCTTGCGACCAGTTGTTTGTCTCTTTCGCCTCGAGATCAAAGGGCAAATTGGTTTCTAAGCAGGGCCTTTCCAAATGGCTGGGAAACTGCATTCGATTCTGTTACCAGAAGTACGATAAACCTCTGCTGGGTTCCATCAGAGGTCACTTTACTAGGGGCATGGCTGCTTCCGCGGCCTTCCTTCGGAATGTTTCTGCGGCTGACTTTTGTGCTGCCTCTACTTGGAGTTCTGTCCACACCTTTACCAAACACTATAGTCTGAACATTGCTTCTAGACGGAGGGCTGGCTTTGGCCTAGCCATCCTGCAGGGCCTTCTCTACTAGACTGGGTCCTTTCTGGACTTCACTTATTTCCGTTGGAGTTTGTTTTCCTCCTCCCTAGTTTCTCTCGGTCTGTCCTTGGAGCGACTGCTTGGGACTCAGTCCTATATGTGATGACCTACTGAGGGAACCCTCTCGAAGTAAGATAGTACAGTTACGTAAGAACTTACCGTAACAGTAGATCTTCGAGAGAGGTTCCTTCAGTAGGTCATATTTTCCTTCCCTCCTTCCCCTCATTTTGTGTTTTACAGGGTCTCCAAATCCTGTTCACTCCTGCTGTTAGGCCTCTTCCTGGCTCAGCCAGCGGGAGAACTGGAGGGCGGGCATGGGGACCACCCACTATATACAGTCACGCTGACGTCAGTCACGTGACGTCGGGTGGACAGTCCCCCATCAGGGATTGCTAGAAAAGTCTGCCGTGTGGCCCGATGCCGGGTGGCGCCGGTCCTATATGTGATGACCTACTGAAGGAACCTCTCTCGAAGATCTACTGCTATGGTAAGTTCTTACGTAACTGTACTTTTCTCCCTCAGGGTGAGCCAACCCTTCCCCTGTTTTGGGGAAAACTCTGACCCATAAGTGGGAATGAATGGAGAAGACTGATTCTTGGAAGGTACAAAAATTACGTACTCGCTGTAATTGTTGATCTTCCAGAATATCTTCACCATTAATTCACACACCCGTCCATCATCCTCCTCTCATGTAAGAGCCAGAGCTTGTGGGTAAGCTCATCCTGGTTTGAGCACTTACATCTTCTTGCTTCTCTTTCAGGGCTGTTTTCTCCCTTGAAAGGATAGCACTATCTATCCTTGCTGGAATTGGGCTCTTTTGCCCTCTTCCACTCTCCTGGTGTTTAGAAAAAAAAATCCTCAGGATCTCTCTCTTACACAAGCCAGAGATCTTGCTGGACATAAAGTCTCCACCACTCATTCACACTGATGGAAGTACACCAGCGCTTGGACCCAGCGGGAGCCAAACTTTTTCTTGAGGGCTGGCACTGAAATGGAGTCGCGAGGAGCGGCACTGCAAGCCAGGCTGGAGCGTCATGAATATCTCGACGACCTCCAACCACCCTCAGTTCCTTTTTCCCCGCCGTCGAGAGCACTTCAGTGACGACATCGCTCGCCCGATGGGAGTCAAACTTCAAACTAGCAGCTTAGTTTTCAGTTTTATTACTTTGTGTTTTATCATGAAAAGTACTGATTATATTTTAATAAATTTCTTACTTGTACAAGAAAGAAGTCTTCAGCCCTCCATTGACAGAGTCGACCATGAGTGAGGCAGGTGATGGTAGGGAGACTTCGTATGAAAGCTGTTCAGTCAGCCTGGCTGGGTCTGGTCCACCGCCCTCTCCGAAGGGAGGGAGGGTCTGACAACAGACGGTTCAGTGCTCAGGGGGGGATGGGCTTTCCGCTCGGAAGCATCAAAAGAAATGGTCCCATTCACAGCACCGTTCAACCTCGAGTTCTTCTTAGGCCCACCGGTCAAAGAAGAAACGGCATCACTTGGTCGCCATCTGGTACATCTGCATGTAGACGGTCGGTTGTTTGGGTCAGGAGCCGCTCTCCACTTCTTTCGGAGTCACCGGTTTCTGTCTCTGGTAGCCGGCCTCTTCGACACCGGAGCTCCTCTCTGCCTATTGGAGGGGCTTCCGATGAGCAGTTTCACCATTGGGCTGCTTTTATGGAGCAGTGGGCTTGGAGGGTGTACCGACTGCCCGAACCGGCCAGTCTGTCGCTGGGGCCTTTGGGCCTGTCGGTTTCAGATCGGCAGGCAGGACGGTTAGGACTTCCTAGTCGCACGGCGCCTTCTTTGGTGCCGTCGACTCTGTGTTCCAGTGTCTAACCCCCTCATTTGACTGTGGTGCAGGGTTCCACACCAATGCCTTATCTCCTGCCACTTTTCATCCTTTACCTTCAAATTGCAGTTCTGAGACTTCTGCGTCGGTGCAGTCGACTGCGGTGCCAACTTCTCTGGCACTAAGGTCCTTTTCGGCGCCGCAGGTGGTGTTGGCGCTGTCTGTGGCACCGCATACCCTGCCGGCGCCATCCTCGGTGCCATGTGCAGTGCCGCGCAACCCATTAGCGCCGTGTGTGGTGTCGCAGTCCCTATCGATACCAGGCGCGATGCCGTTTTCTGTGTCAGCGCCGTCTCTGTACTCGGCGCCGTTCTCTTCGACGGCGCCAAGGATGTGTACAGCGCCGTCTAGTTTCCAGAGGTTTGTGACTCCGACCGATTCTTTCTCCTTCTCTTCTTCCTCCAGGTTTTCATTCCATTCCTGTCTATACAATCCTCCCCTGAACTGTCAGGAGATGATTTTGAGCCCAATCCGGATGTTCGGCTGGGTGATGATGTTGATGCTGGTTCTGCCCTGGGAGCAGGGATCAATCCTCCTGCAGAGCCTGTTGTTGAAGACCTTTCCCTTAAGTCTCTGCTCAACCATTTTAATTCTACTCTTTCTCTCCAGACCACAGAAATCGATCCTGTGAAGCTTCTACGTCTCCAATATCTACATGTTCTGGAAATCCCTATGGATTTAACCCCTCTGGTACAGCCCTGTTTTGAGACTCTTTCCCAGATGGTGTGGAAGAATCCGGCTCTTATTCCTTCTGTGGCCAAGTCCATAGATAGGAAATATGGCCGTCCCAAGGATCGCCCCATTTTGGCCTTACAAGCCTTTGCTGATGCCATGGTGGTCCTGGCAGAGAATAATAAGTCTGTCCTCCCTCAGGAATCTACAGCCCATCCTATAAACAAAGACTCTCACAAGATAAACACCTTGGGTAAGAGAGTCTTTGCTGCCTCAACCCTGGGCATGCGCATTGCCAGCTACCAGGGCTATTTTTCTCAATATGAGTATGTTCTTTGGCTTCTCTCAAAGCAACGGTAGAAGCTCTGACCGAGTCAGAGGTTAACTCAGAGCTACTACAGACCATAACTAGAGGTATCGAGTCCAATAACCTATAAATTAAAGCTGCAGTGGACGCTTTCGATACTGCTTCCCAGGCGGCTAGCATTTGCACCCGTCGCCATTCTTGGCTGCGTACTTCGGACTTTACGAATGACACCCAACTGAAAGTCATGGCCTTACCTTTCGATGGTATGTATCTGTTTGGGCCTCAGGTGGAACAAGCACTAGAGGCCACTCAGAAGACTAGGTTGGCCATTAAGACGGCTAGACCTCTGCCCACTCCCTCTCAAGGAGGTGGGAACAAGTGTCTGTTTCACAACCGTCAGTCCTTTCGTGCCAGAGGCAGAGGAGGCTTTAACAGAAACCAAACCCCTCAGCCGCAAAAGAAAACACAGCAGAAGGCACAAGGCCCAGAAGCGCCCAGTGCCACCTTCTGAGTTTCCGGCCCAGGTCCCATCTCAGCTGCCCGAGGGGGACTGTTCCTCGATGGTGGGAGGATGTCTGACTCAGTTCTACGACCAGTGGAAATCTATAACATCAGACAAATGGATCCGCAGGATAATCCGCGAAGAGTACTTTCTCCATCTGTTGGAAACTCCCCTGGATCATCCTCCCAAGCGACAGTCCAGGCTGTCTGCGGCTCAGTCAGACTTCCTTGCTTCCAAGATATAAGGCCTTCTGAACAACAGGGCAGTAGAAGTAGTTCTGCTGGATCAACAAAACATAGGTTTCTATTCCCACTACTTTCTCGTTCCAAAGAAAACTGGCGGCATGCACCCAATTCTGTATCTCAGAAAGTTAAACAAATTCCTGCACAAGGAAAAGTTCAAGATGATATCACTCGGTACCCTGCTACCTTTGATTCATCAACACAATTGGCTAGCCTCCCTGGACATGCAGGACGCCTACCAGCACATCCTTATACACCCAAATCACCACAAATACCTAAGGTTCGTGGCGTTGGGTCAACACTATCAATTCAGAGTCCTGCTCTTTGGGCTGTTCTCGGCACCTCAAGTTTTTACAAAGTGCTGCGCAGTTCTCGCGGCGCATCTAAGGAAAATCGGAATCCAGGTGTTCCCATATCTGGACGACTGGCTTCGAGCAAGCCCCTCCAGGCAAGAGACTCTGGAGGCTATGGCCATGGCCTCAGACTTCCTCACCTCCATGGGAGTCCTGCTGAACCTCAAAAAGTCACAGTTGCAGCCCTCCCAGAAGCTTCTTTTCATAGAAACCCTTCTAGACACTTCCTGTGTGAAAGCTTTCCAGAAGGAGTGATATCTTACAGATGGCCCGCTTCATCAGAGAACACAGCTCAGTGCAAGCTCTCCCGATGCAACGGATGCTGGGTCTCATGGCATCCTCAGTGTTCACTGTACCTTTGGCTTGTCTCCACATGAGAACCTCTCAGTGGATGCTCAGTACTCAGTGGTCCCCAACCACTCACCCTCAGTCCTTTTTCATCAAGGTGACGGAACCTCTGAAGAGGTCACTCACCTGGTGGTCTCAGGAGGACAACCTTCTGGAAGGATATCCCTTTGCTCCTTTGGATCATCAGATCTCCATTACCACAGATGCGTCCCTGATGGGTTGGGGAGCTCACTGCCAGCATCTTCACACCCTGGGTACGTGGACTCAGGACGAGTCTCAACTTCATATAAACGTCTTGGAAATTAGAGCCGTCCTCTATGCAGTCCGAACTTTGAAGGACATACTCTGTCACAAGAACATTCTTCTTCAAACGGACAATAAGGCAGTGATGTATTATATCAACAAGCAGGGCGGTGCCCACTCTTACTCCTTATGCAGGGAAGCAATGAGGGTGTGGGAATGGTGCTTAGGGCACAAGGCTCTAATTCATGCGGTCTACCTGCCGGGGGTTCAGAACGAACTGGCAGACCGTCTCAGCAGAACCGAGACAGATCCTCATGAATGGTCTCTCGACTCAGCCATAGCTCAGTCACTATTCGCAGAGTGGGGAACTCCAGACCTGGGCCTTTTTGCATCCCCACTCAACACAAAACTGCCTCTCTTCTGCTTCGGAAATCCAGGGCCTGGCATTTTCTGTCAGATGCATTCAGGCTGCGTTGGACAAGACTCTTTCTATACGCCTTTCTGCCTCTTCCTCTAATTCAGAGAGTACTTCTCAAATTCGAGTCCCAGGGGGACAAAATGATCCTCATTGCTCCCTTCTGGCCTTGACAGATATGGTTTCCACTACTCAACAGTATGTCGGAAACTCCTCCGAAACCGCTTCCCCTTCAGACAAACCTTCTGACTCGGGCCAGTAGTCCATCCCAAGCTGAGGTCGCTTCACCTTCACACTTGGCTCCTGAAGAGATAGAAGTGAACAGGTTCAATGTCTCTCACAAAGTTTCAGTTATTCTTCAGGCTGCGCACAAGCCAGCCACTAGGAAAATTTACATAGCCAAATGGAAGCATTTCTCGCTCTGGTGTGCAAAATCCTCTTTGAATCCTTTTTCCTGCCCACCAGATAAAGTTCTAGAGTACCTTTTAGACCTCTCAGATTCAGGTCTGCAATACTCTACAGTTAAGGTTCACCTTTGTGCCATTTCAGCTTATCATGAGCCAGGACTTTTCTTGCCACTGGCTCAGTTACCTGTGGTTAAGAGGTTTCTTAAGGGAATTCTGCATACCAGACCTCCTGTAAGACGTCCCGTCGCAGCCTGGGACATTAATCTGGTGCTAGACATGCTCACTCGAAAACCTTTCGAGCCTCTAGCTACCTGTGAGTTAAAATTTCTCACTTGGAAGACGGCCTTCCTAGTGACCATTACCTCAGCCCGCAGGGTCTCTGAGATACATGCCTTGGTCACAGACCCTCCATATACTGTGTTTCATAAAGGCAAAGTAGTTCTTAGGACCCATCCCAAGTTTCTCGCTAAGGTTGTTTCAGAATTCCATTTAAACCAATCTCTGGTCCTTCCATCTTACTCTGTGAACTTCCAAAATGAAGGAGAGCGTTCTCTTCATTCCTTGGATGTCAAAAGAGCTTTGCGCTTCTATCTAGACAGAACAAAAGACTTTCGTAAAGCTCAACAACTGTTTGTTTCCTTCAGCGAGACCCGGCTGGGTCAACCTGTCGCTAACAGATGTATTTCTGCATGGCTGGTTGCATGCCTTCGCCACTGTTATTCCATGGCGCAGGTTAAGCTGGAGGGCAGAGTGTACGCTCACTCTACTAGTTATCGTGGCATCCCTAGCGGAAATCCACAACGTGCCCATTGTGGATATTTGCAGTGCGGCCACCTGGAGCTCAGTGCATACTTTTGTCAAACACTATGCCCTGGATATCCATGCCAGACGACATCTTTCTTTTGGCAGAACCATCCTTAATGGACTCCTGTCCTAAAACTGTGAGCTCTTGATCTCTCCTGCCGCCCTCTCGGGGGGGTTATTAGCTCGGTACTCTCCCATTAGTGTGAATGAGTGGTGAAGACTTTATGTCCAGGAAGATATGGAAATTACGTACCTACTGTAATTCTTGATATTCTTGGACGAGTCTCCACCACTCATTCACACGCCCACCCACCATCCCCTAAGCTCACCTCTGTTGTTGGTCTTCACTCCCTCAATCTTTAGACTATGAGGACTTCCTTGTTAACCCTTCTTATATGGGTCGTCCGGACTATCTTATGTTAGGCTATCCTTCTTGGTTAGTTACGCTGCACCTCCTCGGAAAAAAAGGTACTGAGACGGTTGGAGGGTCGACGTCGAGATAGTCATTACCGCATGAGCTGGGGCTCGCGGTGCCACTCCTCACGGCTCCATCTCTGGCGCCGACCCTCTAGCAAAAAAGTTTGCTTCCACTGGGTCCTAGTGCCTCCGGCGCAAATCCCGTTAGTGTGAATGAGTGGTGGAGACTCGTCCAGGAAGATCAAGAATTACGGTAAGTACGTAATTTCCATATCTTCTTGGACAAAGTTTCCACTACTCATTCACACGCCCACCCACCATCCCCCGAGCTTGCGTCTCTGTTTATGGTCTTCACTCCCTCAATGACTGAACTGTGAAGACTTTATTGTTGACCCTTCTTACACGGGTCATTCGGACTATCTTATGTCTGATTTTTAGGTTAGTTCTTGTAGGTTAATGACGTTGCACCTCCTCAGGAAAAAGACGTACTGAGGTGGTTGGAGGGTCGACGCCGAGATAGTCATTACCGCACACGCCGGGGCTCGTGGTGCTGCTTCCTCACGGCTCCGTCTTAGGCGCCGGGCCTCTTGAAAAAGTTTCCACTCGCTGGGTCCTAGCACCTCCGGCGTACTCCCATTAGTTTGAATGAGTGGTGGAGACTTCGTCCAAGAAGATCAAAAATTACGGTAGGTATGTAATTTCCATTTCTTGGGACTCATCCTAAGTTTCTGCCTAAGGTTGTCTCAGAATTCCATCTGAATCAACCTTTAGTCCTTCTTACCTATTTTGCAAACTTCCAGAATGAAGGAGAGCGTACCCTTCATTCCCTAGACGTAAAAGGAGCCTTGCGGTTCTATCTGGATAGAATGAAGGAAATTCGCAAGGCTCAACTACTATTTGTTTCCTTCAGCATGACCTGGCTGGGTCAACCTGTTGCTGTCGGGTGCATTTCAGCGTGGCTGGTGGCATGCCTTCACCATTGCTATTCCATGGCATAGGTCAAGCTGGAAGGCAGAGTGTACTTCACTCTACCAGAGCAGTCGTGGCATCTCTGGCTGCAATTCATAATGTCCTCATTGCAGATATTTGCAGTGCAGCTACCTGGAGCTCCATGCATACTTTTGTTAAGCACTATGCCTCAGATGTCCTTGCCAGACATCATCAGTCATTTGGCAGAACAGTTCTTAATGGACTTCTGTCCTAAAACGTGAGCTCCTCTCTCTCCTGCTGCCCATGTCGGGGGATTATTTAGACACATAGACTTTGTCGGCAGATGAGGACCACTTGGCCTACCCAGTCTGCCCATTTCCCTACCTACTGGATAAGCTGCAGATTTTAGTTAACCAACAGCCTACTTCCTGCCACCCCCACTATAATTGCCTTATGGCTGTCCCATGCATGTTTGAATTCACCACTTCTCCATGAAAAAAATCCTCACATTACCCTGAACCATCCCCTCTATCTTTAAATTGTGCCCCTTGTTCTTATACATATCTCTTTTCTGAAAGATGCTACCCTCCTGGACTTTGTTGGGTCCCTTGAGGTACATGAACGTTTCTATCATGTCCCTCCTTTCATCAAGGGTATACATATTAAGCTCTCTCAGTCTCTCTTCATATGGTTTCTGATGCAGACCCTGCACCATTTTAGTTGCCCTCCTCTGGACTGATTCCACCCTGTCTATGTCCTTGCATAGATGAGGTCTCCAAAACTGCACACAGTACTCCAGATGGGGTCTCACCAATTGTCTGTACAGAGGGATAACCCTTCCCTTTTTCTATTTGTGATGCCCCTTCCTATGCATCCCAGTATCCCCCTGGCTCTCCTTACTGACTTCTCACATTGCTTACCCACCTTTAGATCATCTGATATGACTACCCCCAGGTCCCTTTCCATTTTTGTTGTTGTTAGTACCTCCCCTGCTATTGTGTACTCTTCTCCTGGGTATTTGTTTCCCAGGTGCATTACTTTGCACTTCTTTGCGTTGAATCTAAGTTGCCATATGTCTGACCATTCCTCCAACCTTGCCAGTCCCTTCTCATCCTTTCTACGCCCCCTTGTGTATCAACTCTGTTGCAGATCTTTGTGTCATCTGCATAGAGGCATACCTTTCCCTCCAGACCCTCTGCAATGTCACCTATAAAGATGTTTAAGAGGACCTAGTACTGAGCCCTGAGGTACTCCACTAGTGACCCTCCCCCCCCCTTTCTTTGGAATGTTTTTAATTCACTATTACCTTCTGTGTCCTGTTGTGCAGCCAGTTTGCTACCCAGGCTACCACCCTGAGACCCACTCCCAGGCTGGCTAACTTGATTATCAGTCTTTGTGCGGGACTGTGTCAAATGCCTTTATAAAGTCTAGGCAGGCCATATCCACAGCCCTCCCTGGTCTATCACTTTGGTCACCCAGTCAAAGAACTCTATTGGGTAGTCTGCCTGACATGACCTTCCTGCTGTAAATCCATGCTGCTTTTGGTCCTGTGCCCTTTGTCTCTAGGTGCTCAACAGTTCTTTCTTTCAGAAGTGATTCCATCATTTTCCCTACCACTGAGGTCAAACTTACAGGTCTGTAGTTTGCTGCTTCTGCCTGCTCCCACTTTTGTGAAGGGAATCACATCTGCCCTCCTCCAGTCCTCAGGTACCACCCCATCCTCCCATGATTTGTTAAAAAGTGTGGTCAGTGGTGTCACTAGGTCCTCCCTTAGTTCTTTTAGGATTCTGGGGTGAATCCTGTCAGGCCCCATTGCTTTGTCCACCTTGAGGTTTTAAGATGGTATTCTCCCTTCGGTGTGAATGAGTGGTGAAGACTTTATGTCCAGGAAGATATAGAAATTACGTACCTACCGTAATTCTTGATCTTCTTGGACGAAGTCTCCACCACTCATTCACACGCCCACCCACCATCCTCCGAGCTCATTTCTCTGTTTCTGGTCTTCACTCCCTCAGTGGTTGAACTGTGGAGACTTTGTTTTTGACCCTTTCTACATGGGTCATTCGGACTATCTTATGTCCGATTTTTAGGTTAGTCCTCTATGTTAGTTACACTGCACCTCCTCGGAAAAAAAGGTACTGAGGTGGTTGGAGGGTCAATGCCAAGATAGTCTATACAACATGAGCCTGGCTCGCGGTGCCGCTTCCTCACGACTCCATCTCAGCGCTGGCCCTCATAGAAAAGTTTGGCTCCCGCTGGGTCCTAGCGCCTCCTGCGTACTCCCATCAGTGTGAATTAGTGGTGAAGACTTCGTCCAAGAAGATCAAGAATTACGGTAGGTAGATAATTTCCATTTATATGCCAGGACTGCTGCCCTTCTCCACCTTCCTACATAGTGGTTAGTATTCTGTGGCTCTTACACCCGCTACTAATGTGCCACTTAGTCCCATCCCTTAGTTTTCTAGTTTTCTCTGTCGGGAGTCGGGTTTTGTTACTTTTATGATTTTATATCCTGTATCCTTTTCCTATCCCTTTGGGCTAGATCTCTGTAGCCCTAAATCTCTCTTTATCTTCCCAGTGTCAGTCTTCACCATTCATCGCATATGGGTAGTCGGCTGAGGCCATGACCCCACGGGAGCTCTTTTTTTTTTTTTTCTGTATATGAGCCAACGCACCGACGGCACCAACCTCAAAGCCGACGCACTGCGTGGTGCTCGCGGGTTGGCCGTTAGTTGTCATGGGCCCCGCCCTCCCGCTAGTTCTTCGTCTCCCACCATAGAGGTAGCACCTCATGTGGAGCTCTCTTCAAATGTTCGCCATCACAGCTCGACCTTCATCTCGTGTCGAGAAGCAAATCCCGTTGGTTCCGTTTCGCCACTCACTCAATGCCGCTGACTGGTAAGACCATTCTTCTTATTGTTTTTACAGCGACATCGAGTCTATTTGCCATTGATCATGTCTGGTACGGGGGCAAAAAGTCACAGAAAACAGGGCAGCCTCCCATGCGTCAGTGCCCATGCGGCCACAAGTATTCCGTTACCGACCAACACGATGACTTGTCTTGGCCCGCGTCACGACATGGATTTGTGCGATGCCTGTTTTTCAATGGATCGTCGAGATCTTCCTGGACATAAAGTCTGCACCACTCATTCACACTAATGGGTAGTACACCGGAGGCGCTAGGACCCAGTGGGAGCAAATTTTTTCAGGAGGGCTGGCGCCTGAGGTGGATCCGCGAGGAAGCAACACCGTGAGCCTGGCGCATGCAGTAATGACTGTCTCGGCATTGATCCTCCAACCGCCTCAGTTCCTTTTTTCCCGTTGTCGAGTCCGCTTCAGTGACGACGTTGCTCGCACGCCGGGAGTTAAACTTCACTAGCAGCTTAGTTCAGTTTATTGTTTTGTATATTATCTCGATCAGTACCAATTATATTTATTACTTCTAACTTCTATAAGAGAAGTCTTTAACCCTCCATTAATGGAATCGACCATGAATGGGTCAGGTGAAGGTAGAGAGACTTCGTATGAAAGCTGTTCAGTCAGCTGGGCTGGGTCCGATCCGCCTCCCTCCCCGGGGGGGGGTCTGACAATGGACGGTCCAATGCTCAGGGAGATGGGCAGTCCCCCTGAAAGCATAAACGGAAACAGTCCCATTCTCAGCACCATTTGGCCTCGAGTTCTTCTTCGACACATAGGTCGAAGAAGAAACGTCACCACTCGAGGTCACCCTCTGGTACGTCTGCGTGTAGACGGTCAGTTATTAGGGCCAGGTGCTGGTCTCCACCTCTGTCGGAGTTGCCGGTTTCTGTCTCTGGTGGCCGACCTTCTCGACACTGGAGCTCCTCTCCGTGTATTGGAGGAGCTTCTGATGAGCAGTTTTACCATTGGGCTGCTCTTATGGAGCAGTGAGCTCGGAGGTTGGTCCAGTTGTCCGAATCAGCGAGTCCAACACCGGGGCCTTTGGGCCGTTCAGTTTCGGAAGGACAGGTGGAGTGGTTGGGCCTTCTTAGTTGCAGGGCGCCTTCTTCAGTGCCACCGACTCTGTGCTTGGGTGCCCATACCCCTCACACAGCTGCGGCACAGGGGTCTACACCGATGCTTCTAGCTCCTGCCATTTTTACTTCTTTTCCTTCCAATCGCAGTTCTCAGACTCCTGTGACATTGCCGTCATCCGTGGTGCTGACTTCTCCGGCGCCGGGGGCTCGGTCGGTACCGTCTGCGGTGCCGCGGGCTCTGTTGGCGCCAGGGGCCCTGTCAGCACCACGCTCTTTGCGTTCAGTTGGAAAGGGGATCAGGAGATTCCTAGCAAGAATGCCTAAATGTTTTGTCTGACCCCATTATTCATTCCCTGGTGTGTTTTTTTGTTTTGGTTTGTATTTTTGAACTCTTTTTTTGCTGCTCCGGTCAACCAGGGCATCTCTCCGAGGTGCTCTCTTAATCTAGCCTCTACTCCCCGCCTGAGACCTCTCCTCTCCAGGCATCCCCCCGGATCACCCCTCTGGGGGAAGGCCCGCCCCACCTACCTGGCGGCCTATCTGTAATTAGAGGGTCAGTCCTGGTTGGTGTTACAGGGGTCCTGGAGGAGAGTTTGCCCGGCGCTGGGGATGTGGGTTTTGGTCCCTGGAGCCCTCTTTGTCTCCCTGTCGACTGGAGTTTTTTCCTTCATTGTTGCCCCCTCGGAGTATGGACATGCAATGACGCCTATGGCACTGACGCCCACTGCCGCTGTGCCGCATGTTCCCAGCACTCTCCTCGGCCACCACCAGGAGCTGCTCAGGAGCAGCGCTAACCCCGGATCCCTCCCCGGGAAGGGAGAGTAGGCCTCCAGACACTCAATCCCTTCCCTCCCCTGCCGACCCTCAGTGGCTCGAGTCCATCCCCGAATCCGGGTCACCGGCATAGCCCTAGGTGTGGCGTCTAGCGCCTCAACGCCACTGGAACGGCTTAACATTCCCTGGTGTTAACCTGGTCAGCCTTTACTAGTCTGAAATACCCAAGAAGTTGAGCTTTTGGTCAGGACTGTACAAATATAAACTAAATATAGACTTTATGGACTTGTCAAACAACAGCTGCAGCTGAATTAGCATTTGCCCCTCATCCTTCACTGTGAAAGCAGATCTGTCCAGAACGGGGGGCAATAGGATTTTCCAGCTCTGCCTTGATGCGATATGTAGGTTGTGGATAAATACTGGGAATCAGTCAGTAGCACTATGGCTCCATCAACATTCAAAAGCAATAATCAGGGGCGTAGCTACAAGGGTGCAGGGAGTGCAGTCGCACCCGAGCCCATGAGGTTTGAGGGGCCCAAATCATAATTTTGATGTTTATTCAAAACCAGGGGGGCCCTAAAACATACCCTTGCACCCAGGCCCTTTGGGAATTTGCTACACTACTGGCAATAATGTTATCAAAAATGTTATTTAAACAATTGATAGTGTATAAGACACAAGCTTCAAGGAAAGTGTGCTCCGTTTACTTAAATCTTTTTCTTCTTCTTTTTGCAGCCATCCTATGAGCTTGAAGAGAGATGTATACAACCCTTCTACCAAAACAGTGTCCCAAAAGCCTGTCTAGGCATGGAGTCCCATCCTCTTCTTCTGAATGAATGGAAGGTATATTGCCTAATATTTCAAACGAAAGTCACTGCCCCACAATAAGCATCGTGGCTGACTACATTGAGCCTGGGTCGCCATCTGTTAGTCAGCCATGGCAGACAGGAGTGTCTGACTTTGATGCTCTCTGCATCAGGGAGGGTTGGCAGCTCCTGTTGCTGCATGATTGCCTCCTCTTGGCGAGTGGAAGGGAGTTGAGGGGACCGGAATTCATGGCCCTTATTAGATGCATCTGCATCCTGTTCCTGTGCTGCATACTGTAAGTCAGTGAGCGCAGTAGGTATGTCTGTTCTCAGGCCTTGCCTCTTTGCTGGGAGTGTAAATTTGGAATCAGGGAAATAGGTAGGAACTAGGATGTCTCAGTGAATAATAGCACCAGTTCTCCTGGGTCAGTCAGTTGCTCCTTTCCCTCTCACTGAAAATGGAGTCTCAGTCCGATACAGTCTGAGTACCAGCTGGGCCTCATGATGAGTGGGGAGAAATATCACACCTACAAAAGTTTAGAGGAGGGGAACAGGAGGGCTCAGAGGGGAGTAGAGCTTGGTTACCCAGGATGGTAAGTGATGGAAAGATTGCCCGAACGCCATCAAGGGGGAAGTAGTGCAAACAGAAAGTATTAAAAAAATTAGTCAAGTTGCAACTAAAAACAGTTTGCTAGTATAGATATTCATTGGCCAAGCAGTGTGTTTGGAGAAGGGCTCCACTATATGAACATACAAACGGTTACATGTCTGCTGTCCCACTGACACCTCTTCTAGGTTCTGATTGTCATACGAGGGAAGGTGGACTTACAAACACCCAAAAGGTTGCGGTATAAGACAAACCTAGTGGCCTGCTTTATTAATGAAGGAAAATGGCTTGGGTACCAGTTAGTCGGGTGCAGGCAGGTTGTTAAGATGCTGGTTCTCTCTGGTGCTGGCTGGTTCTGGTGTTGGCGTGTGTTTCAATGGCTGACTGGTCAGTGACATTGGCAGAGTTGCAGTCTGCCTTAGCATTCAGGCACACTGGTAATTCAGTCTGGATGAAACTGAACCTGTTGAAGAGAAAGAAGATCTAAATATGAATGGAATCAATGGGGTTAAAATCACTGGTAGGTTGAGTACAGAAAGAGATTTCATTGATCTAATAGATATGTATAAGTTAGAACTGTTTGTCACAAAACAAATTAGAGGTGATGCAGTGTTGGATGCAGTGATAGGTTCAAGTGAGGAATTTATCTCTGGGTGTAAAACTAGAGAATTACTTGGAAAGAGTGATCACTATATGGTGGGGTTTAAAATCAAAAGAAAATTTGTCAAAGAAAAGGTAACAGCTAGAAAGTGGGATTATCATAAACCAAAATCTTTAAAGAATCAATCTTCCCCACTTATTCCCATTTAGGGGTCTGTGCCGGAGGCACTAGGACCTCACGGGAACAAAGTATTTTGCAGCCTACAGATAGGGGGCCAGTGTCAGTTACAGCTCCGCCCACGAGACACATGTATAACGTGGTGCTCGTGGACTGACCGGTAACCAACACCAGCCCCCTGCCTTCTTCATTTCTGATCTTCTAAGAATCAATCTTCACCATTTATTACCACGTCTGAGTCTATGCCAGAGGCACTAGGACCCAGCAGGAGCAAAAGGTTTCACAGCTTAAAGCTAGGGGGCCAGTATGGGTGATGCCAACACCCACAAGGTAGACGTATGATGTGGCACTCATGTACTGGTCAGTAACTGACACCGACCCCCTACACACCTCAGTTTTGTTTTTCCCTCCGGAGCTGAGCGTTTGTCGGGGGTCGGAGGACAGAGTACATTGATTCAGTCCCAGCCCTCCCCCCACACCATGGGTTGATCAGAGTCATTTTTTACTGGGGCTTTAACTAAACTTCAGCGTTCATTGGGACTTTCAGTCAGCAGGACAGCGGACCGCTCCTGCTGCTCAAGACCTGCCAGAGGGGATTAGAAGAGGCAGCCAATCACAGGCACAGCTGAAAGGGTGCAAAATTTAAATTTCTAGAAGAGCCTTTAATAGCTGAGTCTGCCAGAAAAGTCACAGTCGCTGCCGCAGCCGAGTGTTCATCAGGAGTCAGAGGACAGAGTACATTGATTCAGTCCCTGCCATCCCCCCACAACGGCGTGGGTTGCTAAAAGTTATTATTTTACTGGGCTTTAACTAAACTTCGGTGTTCATTGGGACTGTCAGTCAGGATGAAAGTGGACCACTCCTGCTGCTCGAGACCCACCAGAGCGGATTTGACCATCCCTCCCACCCTCAGCCCACCCAAACACTGTATAGACTCAAGAGACTGACATCAATGGCTGGGGAGTTGCAGTGGGAGCTTTGGGGGATGGAAAACTCAGAAGTGCACCGTGAGCTGTAAACGGAAGGCAGAGATCAGCCAGATAACTGGTGATGTTCTGAGTATTGAAGGCTTCTGTACTGGGATGTTTTTGCTGGGCTGATGTACTGTGTTCTTTTTATGGGCTAAACGCTCATTTTCTGGGCTAATGTACTGTGTTCTTTTTATGGGCTAAACACTGATTTTCTGAACAAAATGATTTCTGTTCGTGGAGTAAACACTGATTTTCTGGGCTAAGGTACTGTGTTAATTTTATAGGCAAAACGCTGATTGTCTGGGCATTGAGGGTTAATGTACTGGGTTCTTTTTCTGGGCTAATGTACTGTGGGTTTTTTCTGGGCTACATGCTAAAGAAAAGAAAAAAGACTGAATTTCATTTATCATGTAAGCATTAATCCACGACGAAGGTGGCATCTAATGGGGAGTTAATGCATGGTTGGGGCCGTTGCCGAGTGCCTACAACGACCAACCATGCATTCACTCCCCATTAGATGCCACCTTCGGAGTGGATTAATGCACTTGTAACATGGTGTGCACATCACTGTACATGTCAGAGATGTGTTTCTACTCTTGTGATCAAAGTAACAATGAGAGGATTCAAGTTATTCACTTCCATTTACTGTTACTTTCAAAACTGCATGCCAGCCTCTCTTACATACATATATGTTATTTTTTTGGTTTTGCACACTACTAGATTGATGTATTTCTTAACGATTGGTGCACATTTTGTACTATTTCTGACAGCGGTTCCTTTCCCATTGTTCTTAGGAGGACCATGATGTTGGTGTATTGCTGCTTTTCATGCTACCGCTCTGTCTCATTTGCATACAACTAAGCGTGGTTTTGCTTCTTTACCTGCCTGGACTGTGTTTCCACTGCTCCCTCTGCTACACTGCTCACTTTTCCCCACTCTGTCTTCTGTGTTCCCTGTCTACCGGTATCCCTGGATAATTCAGGTTTATGGTGACATAGACCGTGAAGGGCTCGAAATCAAATGCCCTTCCGGTTCCTCGTTCTGTGTTCCACTGGCTTGGATGCCGTGCCCCTGACTCCTTCTGCCGCGGGTTCCTCATGTGTGTGTCTCTCTCTCACTTGCTTTCGCTTCTGTGGTTCTTCTTATGTCAATTTCTGCTCTCAGCGACGTCCTGGGTGATTGACCTATCCCTCTGGGCTGCAACTAATACTGCTTGTCTCCATTTCTGCCTTCTTGTACTTTGCTATTAGTATTTTGTGTGCTGTGTGTCTCTTAGATTTCTCCTACTCGTCGTCTAGCCTACCTACTTGCTCTTCCACAACTTGCTTTCCTCCGTTTTTTAGCTTTCGGTTTTCAATACACTGCTCGTTTTCCTCCTGTGGCTGCTTGTTGTATTTCACAGGCAATACGGTATTATCGTCTCATAATGCCATGTTGCTCTTGTTCCAGCTGACCCTGTTCCACCTATCCTCTTTCTCCCCTAAACTCCTTCTCTTTTTTGCCATCTTACAAGTGTGATTAAACTATTGTGTGAGGATGTAACTAACTATAGAACTGGAACTAGTACACTTACAGATTGGATTCTGGGCACACAGCCAGAAAGGATATCTGAAGTTAAGAGTGTTACCAGATGCTCTTAGCGACCACTCCCCAATCATGTGTCCCTGGTCCGCTAGACTCCCTAAGACACCCCCTAAAACTATTTACGGTAGGGTTCTCCGCAAAAGCCAAATTGAGGAGTTCAAGAAACACATAGCCCAAATAAACTGGAGTTACCTTGACCTAATCCCAGACATTGACCTGGCTGTAGACTATCTCATCACCCAGTTTAATGCGACTAGTGACAGATTTGCCTCAGTCACAAAATGTAAAGTTTGGGACACGTCCACCAAGTGGATCACCCCCACCCTCATATCCAAAATGCAGGACAGAGACAAATGAACCAGAGCTACCAGCACCCCTACGGGTCAGCAGACATACAAACCTGCCAGAAACAAATGCCTTAAGGCAATTGGGCAGGCTAAGGCAACCTTTTACAAAAACCAGGAGGCCAAAAGCTGGGGCAACGGAAGCCATCCTGAGGTAACCTAAAGAATCTAATAGGGAAGGCGGATAAAACACAACCAAGTATGCTGAACATAAATGGTTCAGTCACCTTTGATCTTCCTGAGATCAGTCTTCAACATTCATTACTGGTGGGTTCTAGCCGGAGGCGCTAGGACCCCACGGGAAGCTTATAGCTTTTCCTCTGGAGGAGGGGCCGACGTTGAGGATGGCGCCACCCTCAAGGACGATGTATTACATCACGCTCGCGGGTTTGCCAGTAACCAACACTGCCCCTCTACCACCTCAGTTCTGTTTTTACCCCCGCCATTGAGGCAGCAGCTTTTTATTTTTTTTTTGCAAGAAATTTTTTTATTGGAAAAATAAATGTGTCCAATACATATAAATATTCACCATTATTATTCATATAGCACTTGACAAATGCATACAGACAGAGACTTTCTATTATAAATAACACAAAGATAAAAAGAAACTTACTCTATTGTATTTCATCTTGACAGTTATATATATATTAGCTGGCTGTTGATGTGTTGTGCCATGGAATTTGTCTAAATTTTAATTAAAATTGTTTTGATCCCATTCTTCTACTTTTTTTCTGAACAATTTACATAACGTTTGGTAATTTATACCACCACCACCACCACATTTATAAATATAACTTAAAAGTTGCTTCCATTCTATTTTAGGAAATGGTGATAGGCTTGTTGAATATTTCTAGTATTTCACGATTAATGTCTTCACTGACTGCCATAATGTTAGCTTTAAAATCATTTTTTTGTCACGCTTGTCAATATATATTTCCCCCATCTCTAAAATACAGATTTTTGGGTCCTGCCAACCTGGTTATTCCCACCCAGTCTTATTTAGAATTTGAAAGGATTGTTCTAGGAGCGTGGATATGTTGTTCTATCGACGCTTCTTGGCATTTCCCTTTCCTCTTTAAATCTTGCGGGAAGTCAGCCACCCAGGTGATATATACCTTGGTTCCGCCCCGTGACGCCAGATCTTAGCCTGCTGGAAGCAAGGTTGTGCGCCCAAAGCCAGGGATGTCGGGTGGGTGTGTGTGGATGGATGAACAACATATACCACTCCTAGAACTACTGTTACAGGTGAGTAACCTGTTCTTCTAGGAGCGTGGATATGTTGTTCTATCCACACTTCTTGGCAGACTCCAAGCAGTTCTCTGGGTGGAGGGAGGCAAGGCACACACCCCCTACGTAGGAAACAGATTGGAGAACCGAGGCCCCAAAACCAGCATCCCGGTGTGACTCAAGGTCAATGTGGTAGTGGGTGATAAAGGTGTTTGCTGACTTCCAGGTAGTAGCCCAACAGATTTCCTGGATAGGGATGTCCCTGGAAGCAGCCACAGATGCAGCAGTATGGCGGGTAGAATGAGCTCTTATCCCTCTGGGAGGCTCCTTGCCCGCCCAACTGATAGCACAGACCTATGCATGATGTAATTCATCTTGCTATGGTCAGTTTGGCTGCAGGTCTGCCAGAAGCAGCTTCAGCATAGGTGACAAACAGCTGGCGAACCTTTCCACGAATTTCCACCGTCCTCTCCTTATAATAGGAGAGAGCACATCTTAGGTCCAGAGTATGGAGCCTGTACTCGGCGTCCGAGGTGTAATTAGGGTAGTATACTGGCAGAGTCAACATCTGGTTAAGGTGAAACTCTGACACCACCTTCGGAAGGAATTTTGGGTGAGGGCGCAGGACAACCTTGTCCCTGTGGAAGACCAGATAAGGGGAGTCCACCAAAAGTGCCTGGAGCTCCCCCTGTCCTTCTAGCAGACGTGATAGCCAAGCTCTTAATTTACATGGAGTATATATAGTCTGGAAGTGTTGGTTTTCCTAGGAAATGATCACATACCTAACTACAGATACAACATAATGGTCAAATAGACACAGGAGAAAGTAAACTGTACTAACATTTATGAATTTCTGTCTATTAGCAGATGCCACCTGTGAGTCTGTATGTCCTGTAACAGTTCCACACTGTATGTACGGTGCTACTTGTGTGTACAAAATTATCAATAAAATTAAATTTAAACAAAAAAAAAGATCCACAATCATTCAAGCTTTTACTTGTATACCTGGCAGTTTGTGATTCCAGCGTTTCAACATTCCGGTTCAGGACTTCACTGATATCTCTGACCTCCGCATGCTCCGTTCGCCCATTTTCATAATGTTTCTTAGCTGTTTATAGCAGGGTGGATGCTGAACTTGGAGGAGAAAGGAGAGCAGCTTCGTCGTGCTGCCTAGATCGCAACTGTGTGCATTATGTCACCACATTCCATCTGTTCTGTATGCCCCGTCTAGGCAGCAGCTGAGGACTTTCTGGGAGCATCACAGCAGTACTTCAGATCTGAGAAGGATCTGTTTGTCGGAAAAAACATTACTTGATGCCACCATGTCATCGAGGCACAGGTCAGGAAGCATAGGAAAACCAGGAGCAGTTTCAAAATTCACAAATAGCATTTTATTTTTCTCAATAACAGCAAAATAAATAAAAAAATTATTCAGTATAACTATTTACACAGGCAATACAAACAGACAAAACTAAGTAATTCCTCTGAGGGTATCTCTTAATTTCAAGTTTCAGTCTCTCACTCTTCTTGTCTCTCAACCAAAAACATGCCTGCTCTTTGTATAAGTTTTTGTTTGGGAACCAGTTAAGAGAGCCTGCTTCTCATAGAATGTTCTTGTAAGTTTACAGAATGTTCTTGTCAGTTCGATGTAGATGCAGCAAAAAGAACATAGTGACCCAGAACTGACCTCTTGTTTACAGCTCTGCAAAAGGCTTAAAAACTGCATCTCAGGTTAACCCCTTGAATTCCAAATAGCTTTTTGCAATCATTTCAACAATATAACTATATACAGTTTTAAACAAAGGGATCCCAGTATCAGTGACATTTCTGCATAAAGATTCACTTATATTTTTATACCCACAAATATGCAATGGGGAAGAAAAGACAGAAATAGCAAGTGAAGGCAGAGATATGAAGGCGAGGGGCGGAGAATCACAAAACCGTCTGCATGAACAGTTCCTAGGTCTCAAAAGAAAATTTGGTTGCGCAACCAGACAGACAAGAGACAAAAAAGGAGCAGAGAGAACAGATCCTTGCATTTTACTCTGCATGACAAATGTGACAGGGTTTTATACAGCCCTGTTACATGCCAGTTTGTCGACATTTTCAGTACTGACCTTCTTTATTATTTTTTGAAGTTTTGCGGTGTTGAGTCTTTCCTTTCCTTTTGGTTTTGTTCTGTTTTTTTTTTTTTTTTGTTTGTTTTTTTTGCTGCGGCCGATCATGTCCAGTTCGGGGCATAAGCGTTCCTCAAAGGTGGGGACTACCTCTATTCGTCAGTGCCCCTGTGGTAGTCTTATGACTGTACCGAACCCTCATGGCCATTGTTTTACTTACCTGGGGCTGCGCCATAATATGGATTCATGCGACGCCTGTTTTTCTATGAGCTTCGCACCCTGGTAAACTGTGCAGCGAGGTTGAGGAGAGCCCCCCCCCCAACCTTCGGTGGTCGGCGTCATACGAGGGCCACCAAGATAAGGTCTCTAGATCCTTCCCCTGGGCCTCCCCCCACTGCTGTACGCAGTGGGGGAGAACAGGTCTCTGCTGTCTCAGTTCTCGCCAAGACCAGAGGCTTAGGAGAGGGGCGAGGTGAACAGTCAGTCTCCTCCGGGGGACCAGTCTAGCACCCCTCATGACCTGGTTCCCCTTCAGTGGATCAGGCTGCCCCGGTGGTGAGGCTTTAGCTATATGCAAGGCCTATTTCGGTGGCATCGGTTGGCATGGCTTCGGCTCCTAACACTGACCCCGGTATCGGTGAGTGAGGTGGCACTGTTGTTGCTTCTGGGTCCCCTCCTGACACCATTCTCAGTGCCGGGATGGTTAGAGTTTCTGGGGTCGCCTCTCTGGAGATCTCCATGATCTCCTCCCGGAATCAGAGGATCATCAGGATGATCCAGATTGGCAACCCAGCTCTCCGGATCTCCGGGCGCTTTCCGGGCCCAGTCTGAGGTCTCCCCTTTTGCCTTCTTCTCTGGCTGGCTCCGTCCATGGTGCTACCTCTCCCTCCACCAGTGCGGAGGAGGCTCCTGGTGCCATTTCTAGCACCGGACCAGAGGACAGCATCGTGTTCGGTACCACCTATGGGGCGGCGCTGAGATCAGTGCCACTTCTGAGGCTGGCATGGTAATCAGTGCCGCTTTCAAGTACGGTGCTGCAGTCGGTGCTACTTCTGGTGATGGCACCGCCTCTGAGGCCTTTGTCTGTTGCTGGTGCCTCCTCCAGTGCCGCTTCGGCTGTCAGCGCCAGTGATGGTGCCGAGGAGGAATTTGAGGCTGGCTTTGGTGCCGGTTTCTCCCTTCCTCCCTCTCTAAGAGCAGTGGCTAAAGTGGGGCCTCTTTCGAGGAGTAGGTCTGGGAACTCTGGTTCAAGTCTAGTAGGGCCCCATCAAGTGTCCCCGTCTGTCCCTGTGGCTTCGGCCATCCTGGGGCAGAGCTGGAGTGCTTATAGGGGATCTCCTCTTGCTAGGGGTCAGAGCTCTGCTGTTGGTGGGGACAGAGCCACCCTTCTGGGTCTGTACGGCTCCAGCTTCCTCACCAGACATCTTGCCCCAAGGGCACCACCCTGTTCGCGCTGGTCAGGTTGATCAACAGTAGGTGGCTGGGCAACGCAGCCCCCTTCCTCTAGAGGCATCCTCTGCTTGCTCCCACAGCCCTGGCAGAGGGCCTGCCTTCTCTTGGGACCGCGCTCCCCTTCTTTCCTCTCTGCCTTCTCCTCCCTGGACTCTCCGGTCCCCTAACATGGGAACAGTACAGGGCGATGGCAAGTGCGTTTCCCATTTACTTTAGATCCGTGGATGAGATGGTTTTTCCACCTCCTGCCCATGCACCATCGTCTCCGGTACAGAATCCTTCTACCTTATTGGATTCCTCCTCAGAGGAAGAGGACGCTCCACCTACATCTCCTCTGACGCTGATTACAACAACTATCAGCAGTTCCTTATGACAGTGTTGGAGGAACACCACCTTCCCCCAGCTGTAGACTGCAGTCCTGTGCATGCAGTGCTTTCCTTCCTCGGGGAGTACAGTTCGGAGTCTGCTGTAATCCCTCCATGGCCCCATCCCTTCATAGAGGAGTCAGGCAGTATCTTGCAGTTTCCCACCTCTTCTGTGCCAGCCCCTTGAGTCTGCCAGCACAGGTATTGCGCTCCCCCCAGGTCTCCAGGAGCTATGCCCCATCTTACGTCTGGACTGGAGTGGCTGGATACTCCCTTGGGCATCTTCGCCCCCTCTAGAGACCACCCCCCCCAAAGAATCTGACTCTGGGGAGTCTGATCGCTGGGGCAGAAAGGTTTTCTCTTCCACACGTCTCTTGCTCTCCATTTCTGCACACCAGGCATACCCGGTAGCCTATGCAATGCACCTGTGGACTTCACTGGGCCAGATCCTGGTAGCCATGCCTGATAGCACGCAACCAGACAGGCCATCACCATTTCTGCACGCAGCTTGGAGCTGGCGCGACACCAAGCAAGGGCATCTTGCGATGCCAACATGGTAGCCTCCAGGCTGGTAGGAAAAGCAGACTGCATGGCTCCAGCTATCTCGGTTGTCACCCTTGGCCTGGCGTAGGGTGATTGCCTCGCCCTTCCATGGGGCCCGATTCTTCTCCCGTAGGACCAGGCAAGAGCTGTCAGTGCACCATCCTTCTCCAGTGCGTCAGGAACCTTGACCTGACCCTGGCCAGTCACGTGCCTAGCCAGGCCTGTGAGGGCCTCTTCCTATTGTGTGTCCCCCACAGGAGGCTGTGGGTGATTTTTCCCTCAGGGAGGTGCCAGTTCCATTTTTATGGTGCGTGGTACTCACCCGCCACTAATTAATGATGAAGATTGATCTCAGGAAGATATGAAAATTACGTATCTACCATAATTCTTGATCTTTCTAGATATCTTCACCATTCATTACTGCTTCCCCGCCTTCTGGTAGGGCTTCAGATGAGCAATTTCATCAGTGGGCTGCTCCGATGGAGCAGTGGGCTCGGAGGTTAGTCCAGCTGCCTGGCCCAGTCACTCTGGGGCCCTCGGGCTCTTCAAGGGGTCGGGTAGGGCGGTTGGACCTCCCTAGTCATGCGGCACCGCCCTCAGTGCCATCGACTCAGCGCTCAGGTGTTTTCCCCCCTCACATGGCTGCGGTTCAGGGGACCACACCGATGCCTCTACCTCCTGGTATTCTTCCTTCTTTCTCCTCAAATCCTAGTTTTCGGAGCCCTGTGTTGGTTTCGGCACTGTTGGCGTTGATGGGTTGTTTGGCGCCAATACGCCTGTCGGCGCCATCCTCAGTGCTGTTGAGATTGTTGGCGCCGTCCTTGGCGCCGTGTGGGTTTTTGGTGCCATTCTCGTGCTGCACCGCTGGCTAGTCAGGTGCACGTGCTTTGTCAAGTTTGCTTACGTCTGCCAGTCTTCAGGGCTTCTCCTCTCCGAATCCTTTTCCTTCCTCATTTCCTCCTGATTCTCTCTCCTTTCCTGTCCATACAGTCCCACCTGGGCTGTCAGGAGATGATACTGAGCCTGACCCAGACCTTCGACTGAGTGAGGATGTGGAAGGAGCAGGACCTAATCCTGTTGCAGAGCCTGTGGTCTAGGACCTGTCACTTAAGTCTCTGCTGAAAAATTTTAATTCCACTCTTTTTGTCCAGACTACTGATATCGATCCTGGGAAGCTTTTAAGGCTCCAATACCTTCATGTCCCAGAGATCCCTATGGATTTAACTCAACCGGTACAGCCCTCCTTTGAGACGCTTTCTCAAACGGTCTGGAATAATCCCACTCTCATTCCTTCTGTGGCTAAGTCCATAGATAGAAAGTACGCTGCTCCCAAGGATCGACTCATTTTGGCCTCCCAAGCCTTTGCAGACCCTATTGTAGTCCTGGCAGAGAATGATAGGGTCATTCTCCCTCAGGCTACTACAGCCCGACCTATAAACAAAGAATCTCGTAAGGTAAATACTTTAGGTAAGAGAGTCTTTGCTGCATCCACCCTGGGTATGTGTATTGCCAGCTACCAGGGTTATTTCTCTCAGTATGAGTATGTTCTTTGGCATTCGCTCAAACAATTGGTAGAAGCTCTACCGGAGTCGGATACTAATTCATAGCTTCTTCAAACCATAACCAGGGGTATCGAGTCCAACAACCAGTAGGTTAAAGCAGCTATGGACGCTTTCGATACTGCCTCCCGAAATACCGGCCGTCACTCCTGGCTGCGCACTTCAGGCTTCACGAATGATGCCCAGCAGCAGGTCATGGCGTTACCCTTCGACGATGTGTATCTCTTCGGTCCTCGAGTGGAGCAAGCTCTAGAGGCCACTCAAAAGACTAGGTCTGCCATTAAATTGGCTCGGCCTCCTCCCACCCCTTCTGGGGGGGTGTTAATAAGCGTCAGTTTCACAACCGTCAGTGCTTTCGAGGCAAGGGCATAGGAGGTTTTAACAAAAATCAAGCCCCTCAGCCTCAAAAGAAAATGCAACAAAAAGCACAGGGGCCCAAAGCGCCCAGTACTGCCTTCTGAGTTTCTGGCCCAAGTCCCACCTCAGCTGCCCAAGGGGGACTCTTTCTAGGCGATGTGAGGTCGTCTGACTCAGTTCTGCAACCGGTGGAGGACCTTAACTTCGGACAAATGGGTCCTACGGATAATCCGCGAGAGGTATTCCCTCAATTTTTCAGAGACCCCTCCGGATCGTTCCCCCCAATGTCAGCCCATGCTGTCAGTACTTCAGTCAGAGCTTCTCACTTCCGAGATACAAGGCCTTCTGAACAACAGGGCAGTAGAAATAGTTCCGCTGGATCAATGGAACACAGGGTTCTACTCCCATTACTTTCTGATCCCAAAGAAGACCGGGGGCATGCATCCCATTTTGGACTTCAGACAATTGAATAAATTTCTTTCCAAAGAAAAGTTCAGAATGATTTTGCTAGGAACCCTGTTACCTTTGCTTCATCAACATGACTGCTAGCCTCCCTGGACATGCAGGATGCATACCAGCGTATTCCTATTCACCCAAAGCATCACAAATATCTAAGGTTTGTGGCTTTGGGCCAGCATTATCAGTTCAGAGTCCTGCCCTTTGGGCTATCCTCGGCGCCGCAAGTTTTTTACAAAGTGTGCAATTCTCGCAGCACATCTCAGAAAGATTGGGATTCAAGTGTTCCCATATCTGGACGACTGGCTTCTGGCAAGCCCTTCCAGGCAAGGAACTCTTGACGCCGTAGCCACGGCCTCGGACTTTCTCACGTCCGTGGGAGTCCTGCTAAATCTCAAGAAGTCGTAGTTGCAGCCCTCCCAGAAGCTCCTTTTCAAAGGAACTCTTCTGGACACTTCCTGTGCGAATGCTTTTCTACCAGAGGACAGAAGGAGCGATATCCTACAGATGGCCCGATACATCAGAGAGAACAGCTCGGTTCGAGCTATCTCGATGCAATGGATGCTCGGTCTCATGGCATCCTCAGTGTTCACTGTACCCCTAGCTCGCCTCCACATGAGAACCTCTCAATGGATGCTCAGTACTCAGTGGTCCCCAACCACTCACCCTCAGTCCTTTCTCATCAAGGCGACAGAACCTCTGAAGAGGTCTCTCACCTGGTGGATGCAAGAGGACAATCTTCTAGAGGGATATCCCTTTGCTCCCCTGAATCATCAGATTTCCATTACCACGGACGCGTCCCTGATGGGGTGGGGAGCTCACTGTCAGAATCTCCACACCCAAGGTGCGTGGACTCAGGACGAGTCTCAACTTCATATAAACGTCTTGGAAATTAGAGCCAGCTTCACATAAATGTCCTAGAAATGAGAGCCATCCTATTTGCAGTCTGGGCTTTGAATGACATTCTCTGTCACAAGAACATTCTCCTTCAAACGGACAACAAAGCAGTGATGTATTACATCAACAAGCAGGGTGGTGCACACTCTTACCCTTTATGCAGGGAAGCGATGAGAGTGTTGGAATGGTGCCTGAAGCACAAGGCTCTAATTCAGGCAGTCTGCCTGCCGGGAGTGCAGAACGAACTGGCAGACCATTTCAGCAGAACAGAGACAGATCCTCACGAGTGATCTCTAGACTCAACCATAGTTCAATCATTATTTGCAGAGTGGGGAGTTCCAGACCTGGACCTTTTTGCATCCCCACTCAACACAAACTGCCTCTCTTCTGCTCCAGAAATCCAGGGCCTGACATTTTCTGTCAGGATGCGTTCAGGCTGCAGTGGACAAGACGCTTTCTATACACCTTTCCTCCTCTTCCACTAATTCAGAGGGTACTTCTCAGATTCGAGTCCCAGGGGCACAAAATGATCCTCTTTGTGCCCTTCTGGCCTCAACATATATGGTTTCCCTTACTCAACAGTATGTTGGTAACCTCTCCGAAAGCACTTCCCCTTTAGATGAATCTTCTGACCCAGGGGCCTGTGGTCCATCCCAGTCTGACATCACTTCACCTTCACGTCTGGCTCCTGAAGAGATAGAAGTGAACAGGTTCAATGCCTCTCGGAGAGTTTCGGATATTCTCTTGGCTGCGCGTAAGCCGGCCACTAGAAAAACTTACACAGCCAAATGGAAGCGTTTTTTTTTCTCTGGTGTGCACAGTCCTCTTTGAATCCTTTTTCCTGTCCAAATAAAGTTCTAGAGCACCTTTCAGACCTCTCAAATTCAGGTCTACAGTACTCTACAGTCAAAGTTCACCTTTGCGCCATTTCAGCTTACCTTGAGCCAGTACTCTTCTTATTGCTGGCTCAGTTACCAGTAGTTAAGAGGTTTCTTAAGGGTATTCTGCATACCAGACCCCCTATCAGACGTCCAGTCGCAGCCTGGGACATTAACCTTGTGCTAGACATGCTTACTCGAAAGCCTTTCAAGCCTCTAGCAATGTGTGAGCTGAAATTTCTCACTTGGAAAACGGCCTTCATGGTGGCCATTACCTCGGCTCGCAGGGTCTCTGAAATGCATGCTTTGGTCACAGACCCGCCATATGCTGTGTTTCATAAGGACAAAGTAGTTCTTAGGACCCATCCTAAGTTTCTCCCTAAGGTTGTTTCAGAATTCCATTTAAACCAACCTTTGGTCCTACCTACGTACTTTGCGAACTTCCAAAATGAAGGGGAGCGTACCCTTCATTCTTTAGATGTCAAAAGAGCTCTGCGTTTCTATTTGGATGGAACAAAAGAAATTTGCAAAGCTCAACAACTGTTTGTTTCCTTCAACAAGATCCAGCTGGGTCAACCTGTCGCTATCGGATGCATCTCAACATGGCTGGTGGCATGCCTTCACCACTGTTATTCCATGGCGCAGGTGAAACTGGAGGGCAGAGTGTACGCTCACTCTACTAGAGCAGTCGCAGCATCCCTGGCAGAAATCCGCAACATGCCCATTGCAAATATTTGCAGTGCAGCTACCTGGAGCTCAGTGCATACTTTCGTCAAGCACTATGCCCTGGATGTCCATGCCAGGCGACATCTTTCATTTGGCAGGACTATCCTTAATGGACTTCTGTCCTAAAATTGTGAGCTCTTGGTCTCTCCTGCCGCTCTCTCGGGGGATTATTAGCTCGGTACTCTCCCATCAGTGTGAATGAGTTGTGGAGACTTTATGTCCAGGAAGATATGGAAATTATGTACCTACTGTAATTCTAGATCTTCTTAGACGAAGTCTCCACCACTCATTCACATGCCCACCCACCATCCTCCGAGCTCACCTCTGTTGTTGGTCTTCACTCCCTCAATCTTTAGGCTGTGAAGACTTCTTTGTTAACCCTTCTTATACAGCTCATCTGGATTATCTTATATCCATTTTTTTTGTTAGGTTATCCTTCTAGGTTAATTACGCTGCACCTCCTCGGAAAAAAAGGTACTGAGGTGGTTGGAGGGTCGGCGCCAAGATAGTCATTGCCGCACGAGCTCAGGCTTGCTGCACCGCTCCTCGCGGCTCCATCTCTGGCACCGGCCCCCCTGCAAAGAAGTTTGCTCCTGCTGGGTCCTAGCGCCTCCGGCACAGTTCCCACCAGTGTGAATGAGTGGTGGAGACTTCGTCCAAGAAGATCAAGAATTACGGTAGGTAAGTAATTTCCATTTACTGTTGGAGTTGGAGGTAAAAAACCTAGCTCTGTGAGTGGTGGAGAGGGTCCCGGCCCACGAAAAGGGGCGAGGGCGTCTTCTCCAGGTATTTTCTGGCACAAAAGACAGCTGGGGAGTGGCGACCTATCTTTCTGTTAGAACCCAAATTCAATATGGTCACTCTGTTACTAGTTATACAGTCCTTACAGTAGGGAGACTGGCTAGCCTCCCTATACCATAAGGAGGTCTCACAGGCAGTTTCTCAGGTCTAAACTCCCTGCGGGCTCACTGTGGCTTTTCGGCCTATCCTCAGCCCCAAGAGTCTTCATAAAGTGCATGGCAGTGGTAGCAGCACACCTCAGGAAGCTGAGTGTCTCTGTCTACCCCTTTTTGCCGATTGGCTCATAGGGCCAGAATCTCCTTGTCAGGTTAGGGAGCCTTTTTTCCCCTTACAGGGCTCACTCTGGAGTCTCTGGGTTCCCTGGTAAATATAAATAAAGTCTCAACTGAAACCCACCCAGCTACTCACCTTCATATGAACTCAGCTAGACACCCAGAAAAGATATGCCTTCCTTCCACAGGAGAGAATTCACTTTTTCCCGTAGTGGCAGATTAATTCATCCAGGGACAGCAAGACCAGCCAGACATTTCGTCAGGCTATTGGGACACATGGCTTCAATGCCAGCAGTGGTCTCAGGATTAGGTACAGGATGCGAAACCTGCAAGCCTATCTCAGAGCTCACTGGTCTTAAAGAAGCAACAGTTTTTCAAAGCTGATACCGGAGATGGAGCAGTTCCTTCAGACTCTGCTTTGGTGGAAGAACCCTGCAAATCTGGCAGCAGGGATACACTTCCAGGCTCCGCTTCCCATAAAGGTGATCACCACAGATGCCTCCCTCTTGGAGTGGGGAGCACATCTGAACAGTGTCTCAGTAATTGGCACCTAGACTGTCCAAGAATCGCAGTTACTCATAAACCTTTCGGAACTCGGAGCAATCTTTCTAGTTCTCAAAATATTTGCTCCTGGCATAAAAGAACTGACTGTACAAATTCAAACAGACAACACCACTGCAATGTTTTACATAAACAAGCAGAGTAGTACCAGATCAGGAATGTTCTGTTCGGAGATTCTGAAAATCTGGTCTCTCGCCTTCTCCCTGGGAGTCAGCCTTCTAGCTATTCACTTCCCAGGCAAACACAGTACTGTGGCAGATGCTCTAAGTCGCACAGTCAAGGCCAGAGTGAATGGACTCTGAACAAGCAAATACTAGCCACAGTGTTTAGGCGGTAGGGCACACCAGAAGTGGATCTGTTTGCCTCTCCCCTCAACTTCCAGCTACCTCAGTGCTGTTGCAGGCCCCCAGTCCCAGGAACTCTTCCCCTGGATTCCTTGATCCTAGACTGGTCAGGGAGGATCCTGTATGCATTCCTTCCTTTTCCCCTGATACTCAGGGTATTGCTGAAACTCAGACAACAGCCTGCTTCGATGATACTGGTGGCTCGGGATTGGCCCAGGCAGGCCTGGTACCCTCTCCTTCTTTCCCCGTCCTGCAGCAGGCCAATTCGCCTGGTGCCAGCTCACTCCCTGCTGACCCTTCCTCAGACAGGAGTGCATTATCCAGACATATACACTCTCTTTACCTCAAGGCATGGTTCTTGAGGAATTAAGAGTTTCCATCCTCTCAGTACTCTGAACAGGTCCTTAAGATCCTGAGAATGGCTAAAAAAACAGAACACTAAGAAGACTTATGCAGCCAAATGCAAAAGGTTTTCCCTGTGGTGCAAGAGCAAAAAGGTCGATCCCCTTTCAGCTTCAGACCCTCAGCTGCTGGATTACATGGTACACTTGCAGGGGTCAGGTTTGAAACCATCTTCCCTCAAGCTACACCTGACTGCAATTTCAGCCTACCTTTCAGTGGGAAAGAAAAAGTCAATGTTTTTTCTCACACCATATTTAAACAGTTTTTCAAAGGCCTCTTGCACCTCCAACCTCCAGTCAGGGAGCCGGTTCCTCCTTGGAGCCTGAACCTCTGCATAGACAGGCTCATGAAACCACCCTTTGTGCCTAAGTCCACTGCACATATCAAGCTTGTGACTTGGAAGACAGCCTTCCTGGTGGCCATTACCTCTGCCAGGAGGATTTCAGAGCTACAGGACATGTGCACTGAACCAAATGACATCATTCCTCACAACAATAAAGTTGAGCTCAGGACAAATGGGAAATTTCTGCCAATGGTGGTTTTGGAGTTACACCTAAACCAGTCCATTACTCTGCTTGTCTTCTTTACTGAGAAATCCACTCCTGGTGAGCTAAAGCTCCACAGGTTGGATGTCAAAAGAGCCCTCTTTTACTGCATAGAGCATACTAGGCAGTCCAGAGGCTCTTCCACCCAGTTGTTCCTCACCTACGGGGATGTAGGCAGAGGAAGACCAGCTACCAAGAGAACTATTTCCCGCTGGTTGGTCTCTTGTATTAGATTCTGCTACGAGAAGGCTGGTCATCAACCTCCCGTAGGGCTCAGAGGCCGCTCCCTAGGGGCACTGCACACTTGGTTGCAACAGCAAGGGACATACCCCTTCTGGATGTCTGCAAAGCAGCTACCTGGAAATCTGTGCACAGCTTTGTAAAACACTACAGTTTGGATGTGTGGACCAGATCTGATGCCAAATCTGGCAGGTCGGTTCTACAGAGCCTCTTTCCTAAGTAGGGTTTCTGCCCACCTCCCACTTGGTACTGCTCAGTAGTCTGCCATAGTTACCGATGCTAAAGGACTCCTGGGGTAGGAAGAAAAAAATTACTCACCACAGTAATCTTCTTTCTTCCAAGGGGTCCTTCAGCATCAGTAAGCTCCCACCCTTCCTCCCCGGTTCACCTGTCAGGAGACGGACTCTGTTATCAGTTCTCTTACCAAATTTGGGTTTTTCATTGTGAGTTTTGTACGCAGGTTGTTGTTTTTCCCTTTCCAGTTTTTTGGACATTTGCAAGTTTTTTGAATCCTGTTGATTCATTTTTGGGGCATGTACGCATTTTCTTCGAAAAAATTCTGAAGCTCTTCAGGCTGTTCTCAAGCAGCTCACTCCCCTCCTGTTTTTTGATTGACTAATGCCCTAGCTCATTTAAATAAATTCTCCTAAAGGCATACCTCCAGGGCAGTTGCACCTAGCCAGCTAACTGCTGTAGTTAGTGATGCTAAAGGATCCCTTGGAAGAAAGAAGATTACTGCAATGAGTTATTTTTTCTTCCTATCCCTTGGGCTCCCTTGCCCCAACCTCCCTCCTTTTTCCCTCTATCTCTGATTTCCTCTCCAGCGAGCAGAACTGTGGTGGTGGAGGGGCAGGCGTCAGTTACTGGCCAGCCTGTGAGTGCCACGCAATATGTCAGCCTGGCGGGTGGCGCCATCCTCGATGTCGGCCCCTCCTCCAGAGGAAAAGCTTAAAGCTATAAGCTTCCCGCGGGGTCCTAGCACCTCCATCTAGAACCCACCAGTAATGAATGGTGAAGATATCTAGGAAGATCAAGGATTACGGTAGGTATGTAATTTTCATATCTTGCAGAGATAGCAGACACTTTCAACAACACCTTCACTGATCTTAGTGCTGTTCTTCCAGTTACAGATGACCCAGACTCTACTCCACCAACACAACAGGAGCAGAGCTCTCCCTCTTCCTACAGCCACAACCACCCTATGTTCTATTTCAAAGCTGTCTCAGTTAAGGACACAATTAGATATGTTGAAAGAGCCCTGGGTAAAACCAGAATGGATGCCCTGGACATGAAGCTCTTTGCCTTGGCCCTTAATGAGCTAGCTTACTCCACTAACTAAAATATTCAATCACTCCATACAATACTCACAGTTCCCAAGAAACTGGAAACTCGCACTAGTCACAAAAGTGGCGACCGTGCCACTGTTTCCATTTACAGACCTATATCAACCCTCTAGCCATTGTCTAAGTCACTTGAAGGAATCCTCTCTGACCGGCTGGTTGAATACCTGGGTAACAGCAGTTTCCCATAAGAAGGCAGAATTCCTGTCAAGGGAAATTTCTGTCACACGGAATCGACCAGCTCAGCTCTTCAGAACTGTTGACAGACTGTGCAACCCAGCCTGTCAGCAGATCCGTCGAGCCTTTACTCAAACTGATTGTGAGGAGATTGCTCGATTCTTTTCGAATAAGGTTGAAGACATCAGGAGGGAGTGCCTCCAACCTCATTCTAAGGTTGTTACAGTTTAACGGTGTCCTGTCGCAGAGCCCGGAATTTCCTGGAGTACCTTTGACCTGCCGGATCTCGTAGACACTATGAGGATTGTCCTAGAGATGCGTACAACATGCTGTAGTTGAGACCCTGGCACTAGTTCCCTGATTATGGGTTGTAGTGAGATCATCGGCCCGGTCTTAGCCCGGATTATCCGGTATTCTTTAGATATGGGAAATTTCCCTAGCTCTCTGAAGGAAGGGGTGGTGACTCCTCTCCTGAAGAAAGCTTCTTTAGACCCGGATGACCTAACTAACTACAGGTCAATCTCTAACCTCCCTTTTGTGGGGAAGGTTATTGAGAAAGTTGTGGCGGTCCAATTGGATAACCATTTGACCATCCATAGTTTATACAAACCTCTCCAGTCTGGTTTTCGTAAGAGGCATAGTACCGAGACTGCTCTGCTTCGGGTGCTCAATGATCTCCTGATGGCAAGAGATCGGAGACACTGCTCTATCTTGGTTCTTCTTGATCTATCATCAGCTTTTGATACTGTGGATCATGGGGTTTTGCTTGAACGCCTGAGGTCCATTTGTGGGCTGTCGAGTACAGTCCTCAGATGGTTTTCATCGTTCCTCGAAGGAAGAACGCAGAGAGTGGTCTCGGGTTTGCATTCATCAGGGGCCTTTCCTCTACCTTGTGGGGTGCCTCAGGGTTCGGTGCTTTCCCCCATGTTATTCGCAGTATATATGCAACCCCTCAGAGACATTGTAAGACGGTATGCGCTGAGGTTTCACTGCTATGCTGATGATACCCAGCTCTACCTGTTTTTTGCACCTGACCAGGTTAGTGCTATCTCGGTGCTGAATAACTGCCTCGCAGATATCCAAGACTGGATGAACTCCAGCGGTTTAAAGTTGAACCCAGGAAAGACTGAGGTTATGGTCGTGGACCCGGGTCGCAGGGTAGAGGGTTCGAGGATGGGTCTCCCCTCTGGATTAATCCTGGGGGCGGACCAGATCCTCACCTCTGAACGGGTGCATAACCTGGGAGTGGAGCTTGACACTGGTTTGACCCGCCGTTATCAGGTGTCTGCAGTTGTGAAGCTGGCATTCTTTCATCTTAGGAACACTGCCAGGATTAGGCACCTTGTTCCACCCAGTGACCTGCCGGTTTTGGTCCATGCCTTTGTGACATCTCGCCTTGATTACTGTAACTCCCTTTACCTAGGACTTCCTGGGGTTGATATCCGCTGCTTGCAGCTGGTGCAGAACGTGGCAGCACGTTTGTTGACTGGGGCATCAAGAAATTCTCATATTACCCCTGTGCTGCGTGCTCTGCACTGGCTGCCAGTACAGTGGCAGATCACCTTTAAAGTGGGTCTTTTGACCTACAAAGTCCTACACAGTCTGGGTCCTGACTACTTGAAAGAGCTCCTGGTGCCTTATACCCCACTGAGACAGCTCCGCTCACGAGGGGTTGTTGGATATTCCGAGGGTAAATTTGAGTCATCTGGTGCCCGTGCTTTTGGATTTGCTGCACCTACCCTCTGGAGTTCTCTGCCCCGTCAGCTCCGGGAGTGTACTACGGTAGGGAGCTTTAAGCAGGCCTTAAAGACTTTTTTTCGGGAGAAGGCAGTTCCTTCATTGTTCTAATTTATCTCGCTGTTTTGGAAGATGTGCTTATATTTGTTTTATTGAATGCATTGTATCTGTTTTATGCTTGTTTTTGTTGAACAGCGCTTTGGAATTTTTGAAAGGTGCTTAATTAAATAAATATTATTATTATTATTATTAAATACAGCATCCAGTGCCAGCAGTAACATGGGATATTACTTCGAGAGGGTTCCTGCAGTAGGTCATAACATGTGGGACTGCACCCCCTGGCGTCAGGACCGCACGGCAAACTTATCCAGCAATGCCTGGCGGGGGCCCGCCCACCAGATGTCACGTTACGGATGTCAGCGTGACCCTATATAGTGGGCAGTCCCCACGCCCACCCTTTAGTTCTTTCCCGTCGTCATCGTGCACACAGTACCTTGCAGTTACACTTGCTCAGCCGGTCGCCATTTTCACCTGTTTTTTGCTAGGTATTCGTTCGCTTGTAGTTTCTTTTATGTCTTCTCCACCACCTACTGCAAAGTCGAAGAAGAAGTGTGAAAAATGTGGCTCCCAGATCCCTCATAAGGACGGCCACCTTCGATGCCTCTTTTGCTTGGGCCCAGACCACAACATCGCAGCCTGCCTGGACTGTCAGACCTTCAATCAAGCCACTTGTAAGAGGAGACAACAGGCTGTGGAAGCCCATCTTTTGAAGACCAGAATGGCTTCACTCGAGAAAGAGATGCAAATGTTGAGGGACACCGCATCTTTCCCTTCTTCTGAGACTAAGAAAAAGAAAAACATCGGGAGAAAGAGCACCCGGAGGATCGGGACCGAGGGGACTCCAAACAGACCCTCAACCAGCAAGGCTGTTTCCCCCGCCGCCTGCCCTTGTGGTTCTCCAGGCTGCACCCAGGACTTCTCCAGGTACTTCTGCTACCTTTCTCCCGATCTCTACCGGTAAGTCATCCACTGGCTCCTCTGGCAAATGCCCGGTTGTAACCGATAAGTCGGTCCCTGGCTCCTCCAGGGCACGCCCGGTGGCCGTTAAGCTGAGTCCCAAGGATTCAGTTGGGTCTTGCCCGGCTTCTACTGATAAGTCAGTCGAGGGTTCTTCCCTTCTCCGCCCAGTAATTCTTGCGTCCAATCAGCCAGCCGTCTCTGACGTCCGCCCAGACCTTGCTCACCCATCGGGAGCTCATGCCGTCTCACCCGACGTCCAGTCGAGCATCACTTTGGCTGCCAGCCATCAATCCCCCCAGACTTCTCATGGGCAAGAACCTTCCCTCCCAAGGTGGTTCCTCCGTCCCCAGTGGTCGCTTCAGGTACAGAGGCGGGAACGGGATCCCTGGAAGTGGTTCTCCCTTCACCCACCCCAGTATCGATCTCCCATACGCCTCTAGAAGGCTCCAGGCCAGAGGCTCTGATGCCAAAGCCCCCCTCCCCCCGAGTCTCTACCCCATTCTCTGAGCCGTCGGACCCTCTGTCAGGCCTTCTTCCATCGACGCCGCCTCACCCATCGTCAGAGGCTTCGACGTGCATTTGGTCGGCTCCTCCGTCTGGGCCCTCGTGTCCAATCCCGACGCCAATTGTAACTTTGTCGGCCCATATGCCTTTCACTTACATGACGGCTGGCCTGACGATGATTTCCCTGACATTAGCTCCTCTGATGTCAGGTACCCTTACACATGGGTTCATGCTGGGACTCTTCCATCCACAGGTTCCAGGCTCCTTTCCGCATGGGCTGACGTCAGCTTACCCTCTGTTGAGCCCTTCATCAGACTATCTACCCCATACTAGTATTTCGGGATACCAGTACCCAGGGTATCCCTATTATCAGGGTTATCCCCATCAGCATCATTTTCATGGGCAGGGTGCACCTAGCTACTACTATCCACCTGCCCATGTTCATCCTCCAGCTCCGCCCCCTGCATCCCCGCAGCAAGATTTTCAAACTACGATCCAATCCTGGTGGAAGGAGGCTAGGTCTGAGCTGGTGTCTGACTTGGAAAAACACCTGCCAGCTCCAGTGGTTACACCTCCCCATCGTTCTTTGTCGCCCATCAGCTCAATTCATTCGACAGTGCATATTTCGGGATCCACTCCCAAGGAGGTCACTCTCCCTGATTTCGAGCCTCCTGACGATGACAAATCCTGTTGTGGTGGGGAAGAGTCCTCAGAGGATTCTCCAAATGACCATTCCTCCGTGTCTAAGAGGAAGGAGTCTCCAAAGTCCCACCCCCGAGAATCCTTCGTTCACAGAATTATTGCATATTATCCAACAGTCTAACGGCTGGAATACAGAGAAACAGGATCCTAAGTGGAAGCATCTCGCTGAGCATTTAGAACTCGAGAAGGCTTCCCCTGTTCCTGTCCCCACTGGACAACTCCTCATGAAGACCTCACTGGTACCATCTGGTAGCTGCCACATTGCATTCCGGCCGTCCCTAAGAAGGCGGACCGGATTTACCACACTCCGGAGGAGGTTTTCTTCTTGGACTCCCATCCCAAAGCCGATTCCATTGTTATTGCTGTTACCCATGATCGCTTAGCCACCCTGAAGCACATGCGCACCTTCCCCCCAGACAAGGAATCTCAGCAGCTGGATCAGTATAGCAAGAAAGTTTTTTCTTCCTCTACATGCGCCCTCCACTCCCTCAGTTACGTAGCACATATGGTCTTGTTCCAAAAAGCGACCATGGCAAAGCTTGAGTCCCGTATCCAGGCATAGAATCTTTGGAGCTCAAGGAGGAGTTGGTCAAGGACCTGCGCCTGTCTAGCATTTCGTGTCGACACGTGCTGAGGGCCACATATGAGTCTGTGGATGCAGTAGCTTGCTTCTCCACTATGGCAGTGTCTCTTAGACACGCTTGGCTTCGCATTTCTGGCCTCTCCAGTGATGTCCAGGCTGCGATTCAGGATGCCCCTTTCAGGGATTTGGTCCTTTTTGGAGGGGACACCAAAGATACTATCACAGGCCTTCAGGACAGTGGCAGGGCCCTGAGGTCTGTGAGGTCAATGTACTGATCAGGATTTCAGAGAAAACAGCCCTTTCAGAGACAGACCAAAAGGCATGGTAAACAGCCCTTCCCTAAATGACAGGGCAAAAGAAAGTCCATGGGTCCCACCTTCTCATCCCCACGTGTCTCCAAATCTTAGGGTCCGGGGAACCCGCTCCCCCTCAACCCTCCACTTCCTGACTGGCTACTTCCTCCCCCTCCTCTGCCTGTGGGCAAGGAGCTGGTGGGAGGAAGGTTCGCCGTCCGTACGCAGGAGTGGAGGGACGTGACCTCAGACGCATGGGTCCAGCAGCTCATATCAAAAGGGCACACCTTGAAGTTTCTGGAGTTCCTTGCAGATTCCCCTCAAAGTCGCTCGTCTTATTCTCCACACCAGATTCCTCTGGTCGAGGAGGAATTTCAGTCTCTAAGTCAGAAGGCGGCCATAGAACCCGTCCCTCTGCACCAACAGGGGAAGGGATTTTACTTCCACTTTTTCTTGGTCCCAAAAAAGACGGGCAACTTCAGACCTGTCTTAGATCTTAGCAAACTAAACCTTTATGTGGAGTACAAAAGGTTTTGCATGCTGATACTGCAGGGCCTTCTGCCTCTTCTGCAGAAGGACCTTTGGCTTTGTGCACTGGATATGCAAGATGCTTACCTATATATTCCGATATTCCCAGGATGCCGCCGCTTCCTGCGTTTCTGCTCGGGGGCACTTCCAGTTTACAGCCCTCCCCTTTAGTTTTTGGTACCTCAGGATTTTACCAAGTGTCTGGTGGTGGTGGCAGCGCCATCGGGGGATAGCAGTATTCCCTTACCTGGACGACTGGCAATTTCCAGGGACAGTCTTCTGGATGCTGTCTTGTGCACATTGAACCTTTTTTCTCACCTGGGTATCACAGTCTACTTCCCCAAGTCGACTCTTACCCCTTCTCAGAAGTTACAGATCTTCCTGGACTCAAGTCTCCACCACTTATTCACACTAATGAGATAGCACCAGAGGTGCTAAGACCCAGCGGGAGCCAACATTTTTCAGAAGGGCTGGCGCTGGGATAGGACCGCGCATGCACGGCACAGCGAGACTAGCTCGCACTTGTGTAGGCTGTGCCGCCGACCCTGCAACTGCCTCAGTTCTTTTTCTCCCGCCATCGAACGCACTTGGATGTCGACGTCGCTCGTCTGCTGGAGTCAGAAGTTTTTGTCTATACGACAGCAGCATTAAGCCTTACAGTATTCATTTAAATTAACAATTTAAGAAGAAGAAAAAGAAATTGTCACCTGCCATCAACAGAGTCGTCCTTAGACAGTAGCGGTGACGGTAGGAAGACTTCATTTGAAAGTTGTTATGGAGAGGGGCTGTGTCCAGTCCACTGCCCTTCGCAAAGGGGGGGGTCCAACCACGGGCAGCCCTGTGCTCAGGGGAAGGACAGTCCGCCGAACCACAAAACTGGCGGTTCTGGGGATCCGGCTCTGCTTGACCTCGAGCTCTTCTTCTCCCTCTCCTAGGGGAAAAAAGAGTTTGTACCACTCAAGGTCGCCCTCTGGTACATCTGGCCGAGGATTATCGGTGGTAAGGGTCAGTAGGCCGTACTGACTTTGGTTTTTCTTGGCCCCGCTCTTAACAGCCATGTTCCTTGACACCAGATTCCATCTCTGTCCTCAATGGAATTCTGGTGAGCAGTTTCACCTTTGGGATGCTCCTTTGGAGTAGGGGGGTTCGACTTCTGTCCAGTTTCTTGGCCAGTGTTCCGGTTCGGGGTTTCAGACCTTGGACAGCTGGACGGAACTGGGCTATTGTCAGGATGATGTGCGGTACACTCTTTGGTGCTCACATCGCATCAACCCTCGTTCCACCCCTCTCTTTTTCCATGCAGGGCCGCATCGGCACCGCTCTTCCTTCTCCCCTTTTTCTCAGGATGTTCGGGCATTGCCCCGCTGGTGGGCGGTGCCGTTGGTGCCATCGGCACCATTGGTGCATCGGCGCCATTGATGGTGCTGTTGCTTCCATCAGCACTGTGCAGCACCGCTGGTGGCGTCATTACTTCCATCTGCACTGTGTGGCACTGTGGGCGGTGCCATTGGCACCGCAGGCAGCATCGTTGGTGCTGTCAGCATCGTACAGTGCTGCTGGTGGTGCTGATGCTTCTGGCAGCGCCACGAGCAATGCCGTTGGTGCCATGGGTGATGCTGTTAGTGCCGTCAGCACCATGCGGCACCACAGGCAGTACAGTTGGTGCACCATTGCCACCGTGCGACATGGCAGATGGCACCATTAGTGCCGTGGGTGGTGCCACAGGCACCCTTGGGTGCGGGCAATGCCGGTGCCACGGGTGGTGCCGGTTGGTGCTGTCCAGCAGAACAGGTGAGAGTTTTTCCATCCGTGGACTTCCTCTTCTGCAGTACCTGTGAGGTTTTCCGCGGAATTGAATTCTGTTCTATGGAATAATTTCTGCAGATCCTAGTGTGTGGAGGTCTGCGTGGGGTCTTGTGTCATTCTGGCGGTTTCTGCTAGTGGGTCTCTTGTTCTACCTGTTCGGCCGGCGGAATTCCGTATTCCACTCAGCACCTCAAGTGGCGTCGAGCTCCTCAACACTTTTTCCTGGTGGCGGGGTCTTTAGTGATTCTGACCTAGACCTCCCTTTGGAGGTTCTTCTGGGGTAGAAGTGCATCAGGATGAGTCTCCCTCCCTATCCTACTTGTCAGTGATACAGCAGATGACTCATTTTAGAGACTGGAGGACAACCCTTCTCTATTAACAGAGTCTGTGATGGAAGATATTTCAGTTTTTCCTCAGAGATATGGGGTTTTCGATAACATTCTGGACTTCTTCCGTGGACCAAATACTTCTGCGTCTGGACTCTTTTCAGTCGTCAGTTCAATTACACCCTGTGGATCACACTAATTCAGTGGTCGGGAGCCTTCCGGAATCTTCCGCTCCCTTGATAGGGGTATGTACCCCCCCCCGTGATGCTGCCCTCAGGGTAGCTCCTTCACAATGGGTGATTAAACATCTCCTCAGCTGTGATTATTGGTCCGGTCCCGGTTTCAACTATGGACGTCCAGGCTCCTCTTGCCCCTCAGATGGACAGCATCTTCATTGTTTTTGTATCAGGCAGTCCTCCTAGGTAGAAGCCTGAGAGTCTTGTCAGGCTTTAACTAATGGTTTAAAAAAAAAATCTTCATGGCAGAGGGCCTAGTCCAAATCTACCTGATACCATCCTTTTGGATCCAACCCAGGTTCCGCCTCAACTGCCTAAGGCGGTCGTCTTTAGACTACGATGGAGAGCTCCTAACTTCTTCGTCTTCTAGGGGAAGTCCAATTCAGTGGAGGTATGGGTCATCACATTCTCCAAGGGTGATTTTCTCTTAATTCAGAGATGTTCCCTAGACCTAGGCGACAGCCCAGTCTTGGGTTTGTCTATCAGACTCTCTTCTCTTGATAAGAGCTTCAGAGCAACAGAAGGGACTCCACGGTGAGTTGGAACACAGCTTCCTATATCCTTGCTGGCTCCAAGTTAACAGACAACATGCCCACTTTCTCAACCATTAAGGTCAAGTAGGTCCTTGTTCGGAGATGGAATCTCAGTATTCATACCCTCGCTTCCTGCACTTTGGTTCCGTGCCAGTCGCTCCAGACTAGATTGTTCGGAAGCAGTTACTCAGCTCTCCTCTCCCTTTCCCAGGAAGAATTTTTCTGTTTAGTGGAAGGTGTTGGTTCACCTTCCCAGCAGCTCCTTCTCTTAGGAGCTTCCCTAGACTCCTTCAGGGTGAAGAAGACCCTCTGACATGAAGTTACTCACTTCAAGCAGGTGACAAAACTGTAATGTTTGTTTTTCATCAGCAAACCTACTAGAGCCTTTTTTCCTACTCCCTTTCAGGAAGGCCGGACGTGGTGGTGCCTCACCATGTTGAGTCACTTCAGTCGTTATGCAATCACTTTTGCTGAATAGGTCAGCCTGAACTTAGTCCTTCCTGCGTCCCCTCTCGACGCAGATCTGCTCCAATTTTGCCCCAGAAATCCAGAGCCTGGTTTTTCTTGTAGGAATGCTTCTCCACAGCGGACACTTTTCTCCTGTACACTTTCCCTCTCTTCCCTTAGTTCAGAAACTGCTACTAGAATTGTAGGCAAATGGGCAGAATGATTCCTCTTTAGAATAAGAAGCGGGTAGGCTCTGGTTCTCCCAGATCACCACAAGAGGCTTCTAATTTATGCTTTGGCCTTCCATCTGGAAGGCTTAAATGATTAAATGGAAACCATTCTCCTTTGATGGGCTAACCCCACCTGGACTTCCGATTGCTCACCAAGTAAGGTATTCAAGTGCCTCTTGGACCTGTTGTTCACAGGCCAGCCATACTTGGTAGTGGGGTATCCATCTGCTCTTCTTGGTCTACCTTGAACCAGTAGACTTGCCTCCGGCTCTTACAGTTATTACAAGTTTTTTGCCTTACCTCCAGAAAGAAAAGATTGCTACCTTCACTCTCTCATTGTTACAACGGTTCTGTGGTTTCTTCACAGAACGGAGAGCTGCACTCCAGCAATTTTTTGTAGCTTCATCTTGCCTCAGTTGGATCTCCGTCTTACCCTGAGATGTTTTAGTCTAGTTTAGTAGCATGTCTTCGACACTATCATTTTTTGTCTTGGACCAAATTGAGAGGCCAGGTTCTCACCGCTCCTCAAGATTGGTTGCGACTTCCTGGCGGAGTTTCATTTGCGGTCTTCTGCAAAGTGGTGACTTGAAGCTCAAGTGCATACCTTGTAAGCACTAAGTTCTGGAGGTTCTTTCCAGACAGCTCCTTTTCTTAGCAGTACAGTCCTTGGACGTCTTTTGCAAGTGAGCCCTATCTCCTACTACCCTACTCAGAGTGGGTTGGTTTTAGCTTGGTACTCTCCCATTAGTGTCATTGAGTAGTGCAGACTTGAGTCCAGGAAGATATGGAAATGACGTACGTACCGTAATTCTTGATCTTCTTGGACGCAGTCTCCACCACTCATTCACACACCCACCCACCATCCCCTGGGCTCACTCATTTTCATTTCTTTGGTCATCACAGCCTTGTGGCTCTGGCTGTGAAGACATTGTTCATTGACCGTTTTTTTCAAGGGTCCTTCGGGCCTTCACAGGCCCAGAAGGTTAGGATAAGCTATTTTCATTAGTTACGCTGCACCTCCTCGGTCAAAAAGGTACTGAGGTGGTTGGAGGGTCAACGCCGAGATAGCCTACAAAGGCGCAAACTAGTTTTGCGGTGCCACGCATGCATGGTCCTATCCTGGTGCTGGCCCTTCTGAAAAATTTTGGCTCCCGCTGGGTCCTAGTGCCTCCGGCGCTATCCCATTAGTATGAATGAGTGGTGGAGACTGCGTCCAAGAAGATCAAGAATTACGGTAAGTATGTCATTTCCATTTCATTGGGGCGATCTTAGACACAGTCCAGTGCAAAGCCTTCCTCCCCCCGGACAGGACGGAGACCATTTGACAGCAGGTCACCTTAGTGACCTCTTCCAGATACCTTCCGGCCTGAATGTGGCTACATCTCTTGGGCCTGATGGCGGCCTCCATCTCCACGGTCCCATTTACCAAGTTGCGTGTGAGGATCACCCAGTGGACCTTGCGTGTCCAATGGGAGCAACACTTGGAAAACTTGTACCACCTGGTTGTAGTCTCCACTGCAGTCAAGAAGGATCTTCTCTGGTGGCTAGATCCTCTGAATCTTTCCTAGGGCCTTCCATTCATAAGCTCTCCACCACTTTGAACCCTCACCATAGACTCTTCCTGTCTGGTTGTGGGGCTCACCTGGGGGACCACCAGACTCGGGGTTCGTGGTCCCAGCTGGAGATGCTGCTCCACATCAATATTCTGGAGATGAGGGCAGTTTTCTATGCCCTCCAGGCTTTTCAGCCCATCCTGTGAAACATAACGCTGCTGATTCAGACGGAGAATATGTCAGTAGTCTGGTACATCCAATCGTACCCCCTGTACAGGGAGGCGATGCAGGTGGGGAACTGGGCAATTCATCACAATCTGATCTTGTCTGTTAGTCTTCACCATTCATCACTACTGGGTACTGCGCCGGAGCTAGGACCCAGCGGGAGACTTTTTTTCTATAGTAGGGTCCGCGCTTACCGCCCTCAAAGGCGATGTGGAGCTCCCGGGTTGACCGTTATCTGTTATCGACTCTGCCCTAGCCTCAGTTCTTCTTCTCCCGCCGCAGAGTGTAGACCTTGTGTGGAGACTACAAGCAAGTGCATACTTCGTGTTTTGCAGCCTAGTTTAGCCAGTTTAGTTCTTGGTTCTGTTTCACCCTGCTCAGCGTTGCTGCTGGTGCCGGAAAGACCATTTAATATTATTTTCAAATGGCGTTGAGTACTGTTTACTTTTGTTTTACCATGCGGTCATGTCTCATCCCGAGGGCAAGAAGTCGTCGAAGGCGGGACGGCCACCAATGTGTCGGTGCCCCTGTGGCCACCTTTATTTCGTGATGGACCAACATGACCGTTGCCTTTCCTGCCTCGGCCCGGCTCACGACATGTACAGCTGCGACGCCTGCTTCTCAATGGACTGTCGAGTTCTTGAGATATGCGCATGTAAAGTTGGACATTCGCTGCCGACTTTTGTGGGGGGGGGCGGGTTCGCAGTCGGCGGGCCAAGGTCATGACTCTTAGCCCTTCTTTCAGGTCCCCTCCCAGTCCTATACGGCCCGGAGGAGGAGGCTCGCCACTTCTAGCCTTGCTACGGCAGGGGCTCCTTCTGCAGTGCAGGTGGCTCAGCTTACTCTCTCGGGGGGCGGTGGGAGGCACCACTCTGGTAGTCGCCTCTTTGGAGGTGAAGAGCGCCCAGTGTCATGTCCTGGGGCCTCTGGGCCTGAGCCGGCACCGTCCTCAGCGCCATGTGGCGGTGCCTCCCTTGGCTCTGTTGCTGTTCATGGCATCGGAGGCCTGGGTGGCACTGCGGCCGACGCGGGACCGTCCCTCGGCACCACTTTCATTCCTGGCACCGGGAATGTCGGTGGTGCCGTGGTAGGTGGTGTTTCTGTTTGTGTGGCTGTTTCTGGTCTTGGTGCCACATGCGGCGCTGAGACTGGAGTCGATGCCATTTCTGACTGGTGCCATTCGCTGTGCCGGGGAAAGGGGGTGGCGCCGCAGCAATTGCGCCTTCAATTCCAGTACCGTTGATGGCGCCACCCCTGGTGCCGCTTTCTCTCGACTCCAGCCACTATGCGCCAGGAGGACCACGGCATCAGGCCGTGCCAGCGCTGACTCGCTGCTGCTTGTGGTGCTGGGGGCTGAGGTGGCCTGGCTCGCGGTTTAGGAACTGGTAATGGATCTGGGAGTGATCTGGTATCGACTCAGGTCCACCTCCTCGGAGGGGAATGACTCTGGGTCTGATCCGGATTGTTTTCTCACATTCTTCGAATCTTCCTGATCCTCGTTGTCCAGCACCTTGCCTCACTCAGCCTCCTGGTCGGATGTTGCTGGTCGATTCTGGGGTCAATGGTACTGACCAGCCGGCAGTGGTTCAGGTGGCCACTGACATGCAACCCAGGGCCACTGGTGCATCTGCTCCTTCAGCTGGGGCACCCCATTCCTTAGTGTGCTTGGACAGTCCGAGTTTGGAACAGCCAGGGGCACCCTAGGAGGGGGAGAGTTCTGTACCCTGGGTGGATTCTTCAGAGTCCACCATGGGTTGTCAGTTGCCTAGGCTAGTGGTTCTGAGGAAGAGGGCTCTCTCAGAGTCTGAAGGGTCAAGGGGTCAGGGTTTGGCACAGCAGGCCCTCCCTGGGACCCATCCAGGTTCTGGGAGGAGCCATAGTGCAGACACTCGCCCTTCCCTGGAACGCTCGTCGAGAGAGAGACCTCAGCTTTGGAGGTCAGGGGCCGTCCTTCTGGACTCACATGGTCCCGGTAACCTCAAGGGGGGATTTCTTCCCATGGGCACAGCTCTGACCGTTTCGATCCGGTTGAACGGTTGTTAGCTGCTGGGACGTCCGGGTCTCCCTCCCTGTTGGGAGCTTCCTCTAGGCCCCTCTGCCCTGACAGAGGCCGTTCTCCTGCTGCTAGGAGCTTGTCCCCCATGCCTCTACCTCCATCCCCGGCTATCCCAGGTATTCCCAGTCCTATGGGACCTCTTACCTGGGAACAGTTCAGAGGTTCGGCTGCACATTTCCTTACCTACCTTAGTGCCTTGGACCATCAGGTGTTCCACCATGCATCTGTGCAGCTGAACCCTGACTCTCTGGGCTCGTCAGCCTCCTCATCCCCCTCCTCGGAGGTAGAGGAGTTATCTGGCCACATCTCCCCAGTGTCTGATCTTTCTTCTTATCAGCGCTTCCTCATGAGGATGCTGGACGAGCTCATCTCACCTCGTCCCCTGTGAGCAATCCCAAGCATGTTACGCGCGCCTCCTTAGGCAAGTACAGTGCGGCCAACCTGGTGGTTCCCACCTGGTTTGTCCCCTTCCGGAAGGCGTCACATCGGCTTTGGAAGCATCCCTCTCCACTATTCCAGCCCCAAGGAACCTATGCCAACGGTATTGCGCCCGGTCTCCAGGTACCTTGCCTTATCCCCCTTCAGGTTTGACATGTCTGGACACCCCCTCTGGGCCTCGCGCCCTGCATCGTGTCCAACCCCCGGACTGTGACTCTGCAGATTTCGATTTCTGGGGCAGAAGGACCTTCTATTCGGCACGGATCCTTCTTTCCATAGCTGCACATCAGGCCCACTGTGCTTCTTTTGACAGGTTCTTGTGGTCCAGGCTAGGACAGCTCCTAGCCTCAGTGTCTGATATGGAGGAAACCAGGCAGGCTATTGCCCTCTCTGCTCAGTGCCTGGAGCTAGCAAGGCACCAAGCAAGGGCATCTTATGATGCCAAAGGAGGTAGCCTCCAGAGTTATAGGGACAGCAATCTGCATTAGGCGGACGGCGTGGCTTCGCTTTTCCCGGTTGTCACCCGTGGCCCGGCGTAGGGTGATTTCCTCCGCTTACCGGAGAATCCACCTTTTCTCCCGCAAGGCGGCTTTCAGGGTGCACTTTCCCTCTCCCACTGGGGGTTCCCCGTCTCACCCGGACCAGTCTTAGGCCTCCCCAGGTCTGTAAGGGTTCTCTCCTCCAGTGTCTCCCCCACTGGAGGCTAAGGGACTTAGTCCCTTAGGAACGTATTGGGCCCCCTTTGGGGGGGTTCGATACTCACCCAGTAGTGATGAATGGTGAAGACTGACACAGATAAGATATGAAAATTACATACCTACCATAATTCTTGACCTTTCTGTTTATCTTCACCATTCATCACTAAATCCAACCCACCTTCCCCCTGGGGCCTCAGTCTCTTGGCTCCCCTTCCCCCTGTGTGTCTCCCTGTTGTTCCAACTCCTCTCTCTCTCCTTTTCCTTGTGGTCAGGAGGCAGGGGACTTTGGAGACACGCAGGGAGGAGTTATTTCCTGTGAGGGTTTTTTTTGATTGGGGGGGTCCTCCCTTCTCTGCTTGCCTTTGGCTATTCTTCCCACTCCCTCGAAATTAGGGTGGGGGTGGAGGGATGGGCTGACTCTTAATCCCCTCCCCCCATTCTCAAAACCCCTTGTTCTCCTTGTTTTAAACGTCCCTTTGAACTAATCCCTCCTTTTCTGGTTAGGGTTTTTTCCCTTTTAGTTGGGGAGGGAGAGGGATGCACCCTTGTCCTCCTGGACCTCCTTTCTCCCTAAAGCGTTTGGCTCCTCTTGGGGCCACTGCTGCTTGTTCATCTGCAGGCTTCGCCTCCTTGGCAGCAAGACTGAGTGGTCCAGGCGATCTTGTCTGCCATTAACTTGCTCAAATCCTAGGGGTCCAGACCCGGTTTCTCAGGCGCGCAGTCCTCTCTTCCCCCCCTTCCCTTTCCTTTCTTCCTTACTCCCTTCCCTTCTTCCTTTCCAGAGATTGGGGCCCCCTGCTCCCAATCTCTTCAAACTAGTCTTCTCCTTTCTGTCCTCTCTGCCGTTTATTTCTCCTTTTTGGTTTTTATATCCTTTTCTTTTATCTATCCCTTGGGCTCCCTTGCCCCACCCCTCCATCTCTTTTCTTACACTCTCCAGTGTCTCAGAACTGAGGCTAGGGTGGAGTCGACGACAAATAACGGCCGACCCGCGAGTGCCACGCGGAACGTTGGCCTTGAGGCTGGCGCCGACCCCTCGCGCCGACTCTACTCTATATGGAAAAAAAGTCTCCGCTGGGTCCTACCTCCGGAGCAGTACCCAGTAGTGATGAATGGTGAAGATACACAGAAAGATCAAGAATTACGGTAAGTGCATAATTTTCATTTCCTCACTGCCATGCACGTTCCAGGAGTTCAAAACGTCCTGGCAGACTGCCTTAGTTGGACCTCGTCCCTTGCTCACAAATGGGAACTCAGTCAGGAAGTAGCAGATTCTCTCTCTCAGAGATGGGGTCACCCAGACCTGGATCTGTTCGCCTCCCTATTCAATGCAAAGCTTCCCAGCTTTTGCTCGCTCATTCCAGAGCTTGGTGCTTTCTGGCACGACACATTGTTACTTTGTTGGACAGGGAGGTTCTTGTACGCCTTCCCTCCCTTTCCCATTCTGCAGAGAGTGCTTCTGAAGCTCCAGGTAGAGGGGGCCCAGATGATCCTGCTAGCTCCCCTTTGGCCAAGGCAAATCGGGTTTGTAGTCCTGCAGCAGCTTTCAGCGGAACATCCAGTTCCTGCTTCCCTCAGACACAATCTGTTGACATAGGATCAAGGCAGGCTGGTGGATCCCGGGCTCAGGACCCTGCATCTTCATGCGTGACTCCTGCAGACATAATAAAGTCTCGTTCTAGGATTATGGATATGTTGTTCATCCACACTTCTTGGCATGTCCCTTTCCCTTTAAGGCTCGCCGGAAGGTCTTCAAGCTGGCTCCTCCCACCCACCCGGGTGGCATATCCCTCGGCTCCACCCAATGACACCAGATCTTCCTTTTCGCTGGAAGATTCAGGTTGCTTCCTTCGTGGTCCCGCATTTTGTAGGCCCTGGCTTTAAAACCTTTGGTTATTCCAAAACTTTGCCTTGTTTGCGTTAGTGATTGCAACTATTTTTTTTTTCGACTATGGGCCTGCATTCTCACCCAGGGGATGACAAATTGGCCGGTTGGACTGAGACGGAGGAAGGTCCTTCGTCTTTTCAGGGCATCCTTCGCCTCATCTCTGAGTCTACAGGGATGCCCCTAGAGCCCATCCAGAAAAAGGCGGAATACCCTCTCACAGACATCCTCAATAGAGGGCATACCCCAATAGAGGCCTTTCCTGTGGCCAAGGCCATAGTTGGCCCAGCCTTAGAACTTTGGCAGTGCCCTGCCTCTTGTCTAGCCCCATCTGCCCGCATGAGCCGCAAGTATGCTGTGCACGTGGAGTCCCTTGCAGAGTTCACAGAGCACCCTTTGGCCAAGAGCCTGGTGACCACCTCTGTGTTCAGGCATACTGGCAGTTCTGCCAACACTGATCGACCCACCGAGAAGGAATCCAAATACTTGGATCATTCAGCTCGGAAGGTCTATGCGGCCTCGTCTTTAGGCCTCCCGTCAGGCAAGTTCGGCTGTCCTCATGGCACACTTCTCCCATGCCCACTTGGGGTCTTTGGATGAAGTCCTCCCACATCTCCCCACGGACATCAAGACCACAGTCAAGCAAGTCTGGGACCAGAGCCAGCAGCTCCAGACAGCCCTGGACATTGGGGATCTTGTGCCTGCTTGTTGGCAGCCGCAGTTGCCTCTTGCCACAGGGCTTGGCTGAGGCTCTCCTCTTTCCTGGCAGATACTCAGCACAGACTAGCTGATGTGCCCTTCCTGGGCAGCGATCTCTTCGGCCCAGGTGTGGCTGGTCACCTTCAGCGTATTGAGCAGTCCAGTGCCACCTTGGACGCCACTTCTGCTAAAGGTTCTTTGAGAAAGAAGCAGCAGAAGAAGAAGAAGCCTTTTTGGCACTCTTCCCCTGCGGCCCAGCAACCCTCCTTCCAAGGAGGGCAGCAGCAGCAGGCTCAAGCTTGGTACCCCCGGCCCAAGTCCGGGCCCTCCCAGGTCCATAAAGGAGGCCGAGGTTCAGGTCCTGGATCCTCCTCCTCCAAGGCTGCTCCGTGATGGGGCGGGGGCTGCCACCCCCTCTCCCATCACACCAGCTCATGGTCCTCCCATGGGGGGCCGGCTCTGCCACTTCCTTTCCTCCTGGTCTGCTATCACCACGGACAGGTGGGTCTTGGAGGTGGTCAGTCAGGGACTGCCTCTAGAATTCGAGCAGTACCTTCCAAGCCGAACCCGCGCCCCGCAGGAGGAAAGAGTATCCGCCCATACTCAGTTGACTCTCCGAGACGACATCACTCAGCTCCTTCTCAAGGAGGCAGTAGCTCCAGCGGTGGATTCTCCAGCAGACCCAGGCTTCATCTTCAGGTGTTTTCTGGTGCCCAAGTGGATGGAGAGCTGGCACCCCATTCTAGATCTGTACCACCTGAATCAGTATCTCGGGTCACGCACCTTTTGGATGGTCACTCTGTCCTAGATCATACCATCCTTGGAACGAAACATGTGGTTCTGTTCACTGGATCTGCAGGACGCATTCTTTCACATCCCAATCCATCCGTCTCATTGGTGGTTCCTCTGCTTCAGAGCCGAAGGGACCCTATATGAGTTCTGAGCCATGCCGTTCGGCCCATCATCGGCCCCACTGGTCTTCACCAAATGCATCGCAGTGGTAGCAGCCCATTTTAGGCATCAGAGGGTCAGAATTTACCCCTACCTTGATGATTGGCTCTTAGCAGGTCCCACCTAGCAGGAGGTGGAGAAGTCCAGGGACCTGGCCCTCCAGACCTGATCCCAACTCAGCCTCTTGATCAATGTGGCCAAGTTGGAACTCATGCCTTCCCAGGTGACGTGCTTCATCGGGGCAGAGCTCGACTCTTGTCAAGCCAGAGCTTGGCTTCCTGCGGACAGGGCAGAGGTTCTCTCCTCCATTGCCCAATCATTTCTGGTTTAGCTATTGCACCCTGCCCGGGACTTTCTGTGTCTTCTGGGTTACATGGCAGCATGCACCTCCGTGGTCCATTGGGCCCAGTGGCACATGCGCCCCCTTCAGTGGGAGCTGGCCGCCCAGTGGACTCAGCGCCACAGTCATTTCGACCAGATGATCACTGTAACCCAGAAGATGTGGGACGCTGTCCAATGGTGGACCACCCCACACTGGTTGCAGGAAGGGATCCCGTTTGTCCGCCCCGAGCCAACGGCCGTCCTCACGACCAATGCCTCTCTCATGGGCTGGGGAGCCCACATGGGGGACAGGAGGGCCCATGGGCTCTGGGACCCCCAAGGAGCCCTGATACCACATCAACCTGCTGGAGCTCAGAGCAGTCAGACTGGCATTGTCAGCTTTCGCTCCTCCGCTCCGGGGTCAAGTGGTTCAAGTCCAGATGGACAATACCACGACCATGTACTACCTCAACAACAGGGCGGCACGCATTCCTGTCTGCTTTGCAGGGAAGCGCTCCACATCTGGACCCTCATCAGCTGTCTGGAGGCATGTGGCAGGAGCCTCAAACCATCTGGCAGATGCTCTCAGCCGCTTAGGCGAGACATCCCACGAGTGGTCTCTCCATCCAGAGGTAGCTTACAGCCTGTTCTACCACTGGGGCAAACCGATGGTGGACCTGTTTGCCTCCAGGGACAACACCAAGCTGAGGCTGTTTCATGCCCCCCCCCCCCGGCAGGGCTCGCTGCAGGGAGATGCCTTCTGGAGGCCATAGACCCCATGCCTCCTCTACGCCTTCCCTCCATTTCCCTCTGCTCCACAGGGTGCTCATCAAGGTGAGGAGGGACAAGGCAAAGGTAATTCTGGTAGCCCCAGACTGGCCACGCCAGTTCTGGTATCCAGATCTCCTCAGCCTCAGCTGCAGGCCCCCAGAAAGGCTTCCAGCACTCCCGGACCTGATCTCTCTCAATCAGGAGAAGGTATGCCATCCGGACCTTCAATCCCTGCACCTCATAGCCTGGTACCTGAGCGTCTAGAGTTTCAGGCTTTGGGTCTTTCTGAGGATGTCCTCACCGTGGTGGAGACATCCAGAAAGGAATCTACCAGGAATTGTTATGCTTTCAAATGGAAAAGGTTTTCCATTTGGTGTCAGGCCAAGTGCCTGGACCCTCTCTCCTGTCCAGTGGCTAACATTCTCTACTACCTTTGGTCTTTGTCCAAAGGGGGTCTTTGGTCATCGACCTTTAGGGTGCACCTGGCAGCCATCTCTGCTGACCGGGCATGGGCCGGTCAGCCGACGTTGGCGCAGGAGACAGTGGTCGGGCGCTTTCTCAAAGGCCTGGATCGCACATCCCCTCCGGTGCATGAACCTCCACCTCCATGGGATCTACTTCTGGTACTGGCAAAGCTCGTGGGCAAGCCATTTGAACCAATGCACAAGTGTGCATTGTCACACTTGTCGTGGAAGACGGCCTTCCTGGAGGCTATCACGTCTGCCAGAAGGACAGGGGAGCTCCAGGCACTTTCGGTGGACTCCCCTTATCTGGTCTTCCACAGGGACGAGGTTGTCCTGCACCCCCACACAAAATTCCTTCTGAAGGTGGTGTCAGAGTTTCACCTTAACCAGGTGTTAACTCTGCTAGTATACCACCCTAATTACACCTCGGAGGCTGAATACAGGCTCCATACCTTGGACCTGAGATGAGCCCTCTTCTGTTTTTTTTTTTTAACTTTATTTATTCTACTGCACCCCCAGGCATCTTTCAGGAGTGCCCACATGGAGCTCGCCCTACTCCCAACCTGAACACCCTTATCTCCCTGACCCCTTCTCCCTGTACGACCACAGGCAGGCCCAACACCTGGTACAATCTCCGGAGCTGATTCCGCCCTCCCTCGGCGGCTAGCTCCTAAGTATGAGGAGCCTACCTGCAAGTCGTTGGGTCCTCCGGAGAGAGATTCTGGGTGCATCTGGGCCGGTATTTGAGATGTGGGAGGGTCCACCGGGGCCACCACCATCTCCCGACTGTATAGGAGGCTTTTTCTTGCTTTTTCTACCCCCACAGAGCCCGGCCAGCAAGGCTACAGATTGCCGTGGCTCCACCTCCAGGCATTGCGCCGTGCTGCTACACTGGAGATCCTCCAGCCACCGCCAGAGGTCACTCCAAGAGTGAGCGCAATCACATACCCACCCCCGGAAAGAGAGAGCAGTCTGCGGATGCTCAATCTCTTCCCCCCGCCGACCCTCGGCGGCCCAGGTTTGTTCCCAAACATGGGTCGCCAGCGTGGCGCAAGGTGTGGCATCCAGCGCCTCAACCCTCAGCACCACCGAGCCGGCAGCCCTCTCCTATTATAAGGAGAGGACGGCAGAAATGCAGGGAGAGGTTCGCCAGCTGTTTGTCACCTACACTGAAGCTGCTTCTGGCAGACTTTCAGCAAATGGACTGTTGCAAGGTGGATTACATCTTGCATAAGTCTGTGCTATGATTTGGCGGGCATGGAGCCTCCCAGAGGGATAAGAGCTCATTCTGCCCGCCATACCGCTGCATCAGTGGCTGCTTCCAGGGACATACCTATCCAGGAAATCTGTTGATCTGCTACCTGGAAGTCAGCAAACACCTTCATTACCCATTACCACATCGATGTTACCCATTACCACACCGATGAGGAGGCAGTATAGCGCAGTGGTTTAAGGCTCTGAGCTGCAAATCTGGTGACATCCAGCAGACCAGATCTGGGTTTGAATCCCACAGCTTCCACTTGCATACTGTGTGACCCTGAGCAAGTCACTTAACTTCCCTGTGCTCCCAGGTCGCTCCTGTAAAAAAGCTTTCAGCTTAGTGTGCTACTCCTGGTTAAACAACTAAAATAAATAAATAACTTTATGTTCTGTAGATGTTGAGTCACGCCAGAATGCTGGTTTTGGGGCCTCAGTTCTCCAATCTTTTTTCCCCAAGTAAGTATCAGTGGGGGTGTGCGCCTTGCCTCCCTCCTCCTAGAGAACTGCTAGAAGTCTGCCAAGAAGTGTGGGTGAACAACATATCCACAATCCTAGAAAAACAGGTTACTCACCTGTAACAGTAGTTGTAGACGTGGTATATTTTGTTCATCCACACTGACCCACCCGACCTCCCTAGCTGCAGATGCACAACACCTGGCTTCCAGCGGGTTAAGATCTAGCGTCATGGGGCAGAGCCGAGTGATATACCACCCGAATGGGTGGGAGGAGCCAGCTTGAAGACCTTCCGCCGATCATTAAAGGGAAAGGGACATGCCAAGAAGTGTGAATGAACAACATATACCACTCCTTGAACTACTGTTACAGGTGAGTAACCTGTTTTTTCAGGGTCTCCCACGGAGTCATTCGGGTCCTGGTAGAGGCCAGAAAACCTTCTACCAGATCGACCTATGCTATGAAATGGAAGCGTTTTTCCATTTGGGCGGCGTCTAAAGGTTGGGACTCTTTTATGTGCTCGGCTCCACAGATTATGGAGTATCTGTTGCACCTGTCTGATTTGGGTCTATCTAACTCCTCCCTCAAGGTTCACTTGTCGGCCATTTCTGCGTACCATGAGTTGGGGGGGGGGTCCCATGGCACAGTTGGAGATCTCGAAAACCTTTCTGAAAGGGATTTTCTACCTGAAACCCCCCATCCATAACCCCTTCACACCTTGAGATTTGAATTTTGTGTTAGAGAAGCTTACCCTACCTCTCTTGGAAGGTGCTGTTTTTGGTTGCCATTACTTTTGCTCGTAGAATTTCCGAGCTTCAGGCCCTGGTGTCTAAGGAACGTTATTTGATTTTTCGTAAGGACTGGGCGGTCTTACACACAAATCCTAAGTTTCTTCCCAAGGTGGTTTCCAAGTTCACCCTTAATCAGACAGTTGAACTCCCAGTTTACTACCCTAACCACTTGAACAAATGTGAAGCTCTTCTTCATACGCTGGATGTACATAGAATTTCTGAAATGTTGCGTCCACTGGACCAAAGGTTCCAGAAAGTCGGATAAGCTTTTTATCTCCTTTGCCCCTAGGTCCTCGGGTTCAGCTGCTTCTAAGCAGGGCCTGTACAAATGGCTCGCTAACTGCATTTGCGTCTGTTATCAGAAGTATAGCAAACCTCTGCCAGGAGAGGTCAGAGGTCATTCTACCACAGGTATGGCTGCGTCCACAGCCTTTTTGAGAAATGTTTCTGCAGCGTAGATTTGTGTAGCAGCTACTTGGAGTTCAGTCCACACCTTCACGAAGCATTGCAGTCTGGACATTGCCTCTAGGCATAGGGCAGGGTTTGGCCTCGCCATCCTGCAGGGCCTACTGTCCTAAGGCCAGTCCTGTTCTGTCCTTTCAGTTGCTCCTTCTCCCGTGACTCTCTTGGTCTTTTCATAAGTGACTGCTTGGGATTCAGTCGTGCATGTTATGACCTACTGCAGGAACCCTCTCGAAGTAAGATAGTACAGTTACGTAAGAACTTACCGTAACAGTAGATCTTCGAGAGAGGTTCCTGCAGTACGTCACATTTTCCCTCCCTCCTTCCCCCAATTTTTGTATTTCTTTCAGCCTGTTCTGTACTGGGCTACAGGATTTCATCCTTTCTCCTGTCTCATCCTACTTGGATCTCCGGCGGGAGAACTGGAGGGTGGGCGTGGGGACCGCACACTATATAGGGTCATACTGATGCCCTTCATGTGACATCTGGTGGGCGGTCCCCCACCAGGCATTGCTGGAAACGTTTGCCATGTGGTCCTGATGCCATGGGGCGCAGTCCTACATGTTATGACCTACTGCAGGAACCTCTCTCAAAGCTCTACTGTTATGGTAAGTTCTTACATAACTGTACTTTCAGGAAGCTACATAGCACCAACACTGTATTACTAGAATTCACTAACTACCTGCATGAGTTCCTTGACAACACCCTTTTGGTGGGCTCCATCTATGGTTCTATGTAATAACAGCAATCGCGGAATAGTGATCGCCATTTGGGCGAGTGTACATCACCAAAAATGAATTTTCGTCGATGCACACTCACGATGAATGGCAAGAGGGTGCCCGAAGTGTACAGGTTTCTTTGCACCCCTCTACTAAAGGATTCTCAACTTCGGGGGAGTGAAATACTAAAAAAAAAAAAACACAAGCCACCTGCTGGCAAAAAAAAAAACACCACTCCGAACCCTGCACCTCCCAACCGACCACCCTTCGCACTACTCTACAGACCAGCTTGGCAGCTGCCTGCCACACCCTCCCTTCCCCCAATCAACAAAGACACTATGTCACCCCGGAAGCCAAGTGCACTGCTGTAGTCTCCACCATCCTCCACATGATCAACTATGGCCTCTCAGTGTATGGAGCGGCCACTGGCTCCATTCTTGATAGAGTAAAACTAGTCCTCAATAAGGCCTGTCGATTTGTCCTGGGGCAGACAGGCTCACCCACACCTGCTCCCTGTACCACCAAACTCAGTGGCTTCCCCTCCAGAACAGGATAAAATATCAGACATGCATCCTGGGGAAAAAGCTCTGCTAGGTCTCACACCACCAGCTATCAGAAACCTACTGCAACCAACTCATAACCAATACACCCCCAGGAACTTGGCCCGGTCTGCCCTACAAGTGCCTTTCCACCAAAAAAGCGTAGCCACATGTTCCTTTGCAGTAAGGGCCCCGCAGTAGCTGAAGGAACTGCCTGCATCCCTGATGGATACCACAAAAATAGCCTGTTTCAAATCTGAACTAACAAAAGCTCTCTTACATGGTGCCAATTGTGATTGCCACAGCTGATCTCTCGCTTGCTCTGACTTCTTTCAACACTCCCCAGAAACAGCACAACTTTGTGTGTTTGCACATTATGATGAATCAGGACTGGTTGAACACACCTGTTTGATGTAGTACCTAAGGCCTAATGTATAACAAGGGAACTGCAGTCCAATACTGAGACTGATATGTTGTAAGTGTAAATATTTCTTAACCTTATTATATGACAGTGCTTACTGTGAGCTGCCAAACCACTACCTGCCTGTAATTATCTGCTACCTAGATCAAGTTGTGTCATTAATTTTTGTAAGTTATGTTATTCAAGCAATGTACTCTCAGCCTGACATGGAACCTTTGCAAACAAGCACATGTGCTCAAGGGTGCACTTCTGAACAACAAATAAATAGTTAAATCGGACGTGGGGGGGACTGCATATTGCTACTACTGTTTGTAAGGCTGTTATAGGCTCTGATTTAGCCAAGGCTAGGATTGGAATTTGGATTTGCAGTACTGCTACTGCTGTTTCAAAATGATGCTGCAGACTTGTCCAAATCTAAATTTAGATAGGTGTCTGCCACACATATATTGTGGTAGAGGTTGGACAGGTCTGAAGGTAGGATCTAGGGTCACTAGATCCACAGGAACAAATTTAAGGAGGGGAGGATGTGGGGATCTAGCAGCTGGTATAGACAGGGAGGAATCGTGGAGGAGGAGGGAAACAGGTGATTACTGGGGGCAGATGGGGAGAGGGAGGGTAGTTCACTGCAATGGATGTGGAGCGGCCATTTTCCTAGAAATAATGTTGGGGGAGGGTCTGGTGTGCAGACACCTGGGGCAGCTAAAGGCGGAGTTAAATAGGTTAAGATGGGAATTGGAGAGGGGGTGGAGAAAGGAACAACGGTGTGTGGAGCAGATTAGGACTGCTAAGGGTCAGGTGGAAGGCAAAATGGAGGGGAAACGGGGGGTGCCAAGGTTTCCATGGACACCATCTACACATGGATCAGGTGGAACTAAAACAGGAGATTGGCAGGAGGTATGGAGTAAGGGAAAGTGGGGCGGGAAAGCTGCACAAGGTGGTAGAGGAAGGGTAAGGAAAGGAGATGCTAAGGCATGTTCAGAAGTACAGTATGGGGACTAGCATCAAACAGGTTTGCGGTACTGGCAGGGCTGGAGGACCAGGGGGCACACGGGGGATTGGGGTTTCAAAAACCATAGAGGAAAAGTCAGCAATAAGGGGGTGGGAGGGGAGAGTAGACTGAGTGGGGAAGGTCAAGGAAGAGCTAAGGGTGGAGGGGAGGGTGGAACTGAAGGAGAACAAGGAAGAAGAGCAACTGCAGGAGGATGGCAGGAAGGATATGGAAGAAGGGGGGCAGGGGAGGAAATGACAGAGCAGTGGGAGTACAGAAGGGAGAACCAGTTACAGGTCAAACAGGGAGGAAGTGAAGGGGGAGGAGGCTTACCCTCCAGGGGTAGACAAGGGGGCAAAGGCAAAGAATGGGAGAGAGGAAAAGGCGTTGATCTTTAGGGATTCCATTATCAAGGGTATACACTTGGTGAGAAAATGGGACCCAAATAGGAGAAAGAACATTGAATGTGTGCCAGGGATGGAAGTGGGATGGGCTGGGCCATAGATCAAGGAAATGTTAAGGAAGGTGGGGGCAAACCTCATTTGATAATTCACCTTGGAATGAATGACTTGGCAAGAAATTAGGTAGGAGTGGTGCAGCAAAGGTTTAAAGAGCTAGCAGGGTGCTGCAGAGAGTCAGTGAGTTCAGTAGCATTCTCTGAAGTAATCCAGGTCCCCTGTGTCATTACAGGCAGGAAGAGGAGATTAGAGGAGTTTGAGTGGCTAAGGGACTGGTGCACATCGGAGGGGTTCGCTTGCATTGGTAGGTGGGGGGAGAAGTGGAAGGATGAAGGACTGTACTCAAAGGCAGCCTGCACCTCAGCGAGGGGGGTCTAGAGAGTTTAGAGGAAACCTGGTAGAATACATGAATGGGGCCCTGCATTTAAATTGATTAAGGGGGAGTATGTGGTTAGGGAATGCATGAAGGTCCGCAAGGTGGGTGGGATACTAGCTGGCACTCTCCCGCAAATGGGGGTAGGGAATAGAAAGGGGGATGGTGGACATGGAAGGCGAGAGCTTTGGTGGGCCATGTGTGTGAAGGTCGAAGTCTGGGCAACAAGATAGCTGACCTAGAGGCCACTGTGGCAGGAGAGGACCTGGACCTAGTTGCCATCACTGAGACCTGGTGCAGTGAAAACCAGGACTGGGATATGGCAGTACCAGGATTTACTCTGTACAGAAGGGACAGGGTCGGAAGAAAGGGGAGAAGGAGTAGCCCTTCATGTAAGGGACAGCATAAAGACTACAGAAATACAAGGGGAACAGGGAGGAGCAGAGGTACTGTGGGTCACTCTGGAGAGAATGAATGGGGCCGTTTTCCATACAGGAGTGATATACAGACCTCTAGCACAGATGGAGAAGGTGGATGGGGAGTTGCTGGAAGCAATCCAAAGGCTGGCACATAAGGAAGAGTTGCTGCTGATGGGGGCTACAACCTACCTGACTTGGATTGGAGACTCCCAGCAGTGGCAACTCCCAGGAGCAGGGACATCCTGGGCTTCTTGCAGGGGGCGTTCCTCAAGCATCTGGTAATGAAACCCACTTGCAGAGGAGCATTGCTGGACCTAGTGCTGACGAACAGGGACAATGTTGCTGACGTCACAGTGGCAGACCACCTATTGACCAGTGATTATCATACGGTGTGGTCTGGTATAAAAACTGGATTTGAACCAAAACGCACAAGGACAAGGGGCATGAACTTCATGAGGACCGATTTCAAGAAAATGGAAGAATTCCTCAGGGCCACCCTGGCAGAGATAGGGATGCTAAGAGGAGCCAAAGACCAGTGGGCAAAAATAAAAGAGGGCATAAAAAGAGCAACAAATCTCTGTGTCAGGCAGGTCAGCAAGAGGAAAAGGAGACCACTGTGGTTCTCCAGGGAGCTAGTGGAAATAGCAAGAGCAAAAAAAATAGCATTTAGAAAGTACAAAAGGACACAGAGGGAGAAGGACAGGAAAAACATGAGGAGAGACAGAGGGAGGCAGGGAAGGCAGTGCAGAGAGCAAAGGCACAAACAAAGGAGAATATTGTCCAGTCAGTAAAAATGGAGATAAAACCTTTTTTTTTAGATATAGTAGCGAGAAAAGGAGGACCAGAGGGGAAACGGAAAGGAAGGGAACTATGACAGGGTTGAATAAGGCCCTGTCCCATTTGTTATGCAGAAAGAGTAAAACACAAGGATCTCTCCTGTTTTTCTGTCTATCTGGTTGCACAACCAAATGATCTTTGGGGGTCTCTCAGTCATTAAGTAACACCGTAAGAAACTTCGCCATCGATGAAGGGGAATCCACAAGGAAGATTTTCTGCAGTACAATTGGGGTCGCCCATGCCATCGACATCAGCTGATATCACCAACGCAATATGGTATGAGCGGCCTCACTCCTTTCTCAGTTCTTTCCCGCCGTCGACTTCCTCGCAAAGTCTCCGCAGAATCTCTGTCGCAGTATTCGTACATTTTCTCAGCCTACAGTTTTTATTTACTTACCTGTAAAAATCTCTTTTTTCAAAGTGATTATTTCTGTAGTTCTCTCTTCCGTTGCTGTTGCTGCAAAAAGAAGATTGCTTCTACAGACGGACATTCCATCTGTGTCTGCTGTCTTGGGCCTGACCATGAGGTTTCTGATTGTGAGCTCTGACCGAAGTTTAACCAGACTACACTTCGGTAATGCAAAAGGGCTCTTAAAAAATTCCTGATGGAGCAACAGGTAGCCAGCTCCAGGCAGGGGTCCTCCAGGGCATCGGCCTCCCAGCTGCCAGACGGATCTTTGAGCTCCAGGTCTCCAAGGCCCGAGACAAGTCCTCAGGGAAAAGTCATAAAAAAGACCAAGATCATGACCACACCCCCGGCATCGATCTCATTCCCCATTGGCTTCTCCTTCTTCTGGGGGATCTTCATCAACTGCGGCCGCTCCGACGAAGAGAACTGCTGTCCAGGTCTCTGTGCACACCAGACCCATACTGACAGCACCTCCGCACAACTCTCAGGGTGCTTAGCTGTCGACCTGCAGGTCATCAGCCCCTCCATGGTTGACGACAGGTTCGTCGTCGACGGTTCTGCTGTCAAGACCTGACCCTTCTCCCACTAGGGCTACAGGCTTATCAGGTTCTCTTGACACAGCAGGCGGGTCGTCGACACCTGTGCCGTCAAACCCCCCTCCATCAGCGACCACCGTAGACCTGAATGAAGTCCTGATCAAGTTCACTAACGTGCTTGTTCAGCAACTGGGCATCTTGAATAGGCCCCCTTTGCTGACACCGTTGACAGCGGCTTTGCCGTCAATGCCTGTTCGTCAGCCCTGGGAGGCCCCCGTGGGCCGCCACCAGCAAACCCAATGCCAGAGATTGAAGAGATTGATGTGGAGAAGGAGTAGCACCCTGACCTCATTCTTCCTGATGAAGAGGAGGAGATCCTACTTTGACAGGTCGACAGCCTCTTCTGTCAGTGAGCACTCAAAAAGCATACTCCCAGGTCTTCTTCCTGGGACCCCACATTTTTTAATGTGATGAAGCAGCTGTCCTCAACCACAGGCTTCCACACTGAGGAAGAGGATGCCACCAGAAAGTGGATTTCCTGGAGATCCCAGAATCTCCCCCAAAGATAATTCCTCCAGTGCTTCCAGCATTGAAGAATGCATCCTCAGCAGCCTGGCACAGACCAGACATGCTGCCAGTTATGCTTTGCAGGGCGGACAAACTTTATCATGCCCCGCAGAGTCTCCCCTGTTATGCCACCCAGCCAGAAACTGACTCAGTGGTCATTGAGGTGGCTCATGACAGATCTAAGGCACCTAAGCACCTTAGATCTTCCTGCACTATGTCTCCATCACTCATTCACACTAGTGGGATAGCGCCAGAGGCAATAGGACCAAGCGGGAGCCAACATTTTTCAGAAGGGTCGGCGCCGAGACAGGACCACGTATGCGCGGCAGCACAAGACTAGATCACGCCTGTGTAGGCTATCTCGACATCGACCCTCCAACCGCCTCAGTTCCTTTTCTCCCGCCGTCGAGTGTGCTTGGATGTCGACATTGCTCGTCTGCCGGAGTCAAAGTTTTCGTCTATACGACAGCAGCTTTTATTGTTTAATTTAACATTTTAGTAGTAGTAATTTCTTGTTTTACGAACAAGAAAAGAAGATTATGAAGAAGAAAAAGAAATTCTCACCTGCCATAAATTGAGTTGTCCTTAGACGGTAGCGGTGACGGTAGGAAGACTTACGTTTGAAAGTTGTTATGGCAGAGGGCTGTGTCGGTCTGCCGCCCTTTGATAAATGGGGGTGTCCGACTATGGACAGTCCTGTGCTCCGGGGGTGGGAGGACAGTCCACCGTAGCACAAATTAGCAGTTCCGAGTCCGGCTCTGTAACCTCGACTCTTCTTCCTCGTTGGGGAAGAAGAATCAGTGCCGCCGAGGTTGCCTCTGGTACTTGGGCGAAGTTGCTCGTCAGGAGGGGCCAGGGCTTGAAATCACTTTGGTGGGTTCCCTTGGCCCCTCTCCTAACGGCCGCATTCTTCGTCTCCAGACTACATCTCTGTCCTCGTTGGAGCTCCGGTGAGCAGTTTCACCTCTGGGCCGCTCCTGTGGAGCAAGGGGTTCAACTTATCCAGTTTTCCTGGTCAGTGTTCCTGACTTCGGGGCCTCGGAGCCGGGTCGATTGGATCACGATGAGCGCGGTGCCCTCTTGGTGCCTTCACCATCGTGTCAACCCCTCGTGCCTACCCCCCCCCCCTTAGAAACATAGACTTTGACGGCAGATAAGGACCGCTTGGCCCATCTAGTCTGCCTGTTTTCCTACCTACAGGATAGGCCTAGATCCTAGTTAACCAACAGCCTATTTCTTCTACCCCCACAAGAATTGCCTTATGTCTGTCCCATGCATTCTTGAATTCTCCCACAGTTTTAGACCCCACAACCTCCTCAGGAAGGCTGTTCCATGCATCCACTACCCTCTCTGTGAAATAATACTTCCTCACATTGCCCCTGAACCGCCCTCCTTCTATCTTTAAATTGTGTCCCCTTGTTCTTGCAAGTCTCTTTGGGCCGGCACGGGCACCACCTTTTTCCTTCTTCCCTTCTTCTCAGGATTCTCCATTGTCATTTTCCACGGTGGTGTTTTTCCTGGCACTGTGCCCGATGCCATGGGTGGCACCGCAGGTCTGGTCCCATGGCCGCTGCTTTTGGCATTGGTGCCATAGGCGGCACTGCTGGTGTTTGGGTTGGCGCCGTAGCTTGGCGCCATCGCTCAGTGCGGTGCTGTGAGTGCTTTTGTTGCTGCCATTGGTTGCCGGTGCTGCTGGAGGTGCAGTGGGTGTCTCACGGCACTGTGGACACCTGTGGGTGGTGCCGAGCACCCACAGGTGCCGTGGGCGATGCCAGGCACCTATGGGCGGTACTGGGCACCCACGGGTGGCCCCGCGGGCAGTGCCAGGCACCCGCAGGTGCTGATGGTGCCACGGGCACCCATGGGTGCCAAGAGTCCATGGGTGCCACAAGTATCATTGCTTCCATGAGTGCCATGGATGCCACGGGTGCCCCCGGGTGCCATTGCTGCCGTGGGTACCATAAGTGTCATGGGTGCCATGGTACCATGGGTGCCGGGGGTACCTGCGGGTAGCACCGCGGGCATCCTCGAGTGTCACCCAGGTTGGCACTGCTTGGTGCCCCCCTGTGCCATGAGCAATGCTGGTGCCGCAGGGGTGCCAGTTGGTGCTGTCCGGCAGAACTAGTGATGGATTTCCTTCTGCAGACCTCTTCTCCATGGTACTATTGGTGAGATGTTTCCACAGAATGAAGTCCTGTTCTGCGGAGTATTTTTACACACATCTTAGTGAGTGGTGGTCTGCATGGGATCTTGTGACATCCAGCGGTTCTGTACTGTTCTGCCAGCGGAATTTCTTATTCCGCTCAGCACTTTCTCTGCTCCCTACGTGGTGCCAAGCTCCTCGACATCCTTCCTGGTGGCAGAGTCTCTAGTGGCTCTGACCTAGACCTCCCTTAGGGGTCCTTCTGGGGTAGAAGTACATCTAGATGAGTCTCTCCCTGTCCTTCTGGTCAGCGATACAGCGGATGACTCATTTTATATACTGAAGGGCACGCCCTCTCTATCATCAGAGTCCGTGATGGAAGATCTTTTCAGTAGTTCCTCAGTAATGGGGTCCACCATAGTATTCAGACTGCATCCATGGACCATACACCTCTGCGTCTAGACTCTTTCAGTCGTCAAGCAATTACAATTTGTGGAACATTCTAATTCAGTGGTTGGAAGCCGCACAGACTCTCCGCTCCTTTGATAGGGGTATATAGCCCCCTTCTGATACTGCCCCTTCAGTGACTTCTTAGGTACAGGTGGTTAACATCTCTTCAGCTGTGATTATTAGTCCAGTCACGATTTCAGTTATAGATGCTCAGGCTTCTCCTGCCCCTCAGTGGGATGACAACTTTGTAATTTTTGTATCAAGGCAATCCTTGTGAGATAGCAATCTGAAACCTTGTCAGGCTCGGACTAATGGTAAAAGGAAAAAAAAAAAGTTAAAATTATCACAGCGCAGGGCCTACCCAATATTACCCGATACCGCACTTTTGGATCTGGTCAGGTTCCGCCTCAGCCCCTGAGGTGATCGTCTCTAAAACTACGATAAAGAGTACCTGAGTTCTTCTACCCCTAGTGGGAGTCCGATCCAGTGGAGGTATGAGTCATCTTTTTTCTCCAAGAGAGATTTCTCTTATCCGAGATATTTCCTAGACCTAGGCGACTGCCCAGTCTGTTGGCCACCCTTTTTTTTTATCAGGCTTTCTTCTCTTGAGCAGAGCCTCACAGCAACAGAAGTGACTCTCCAGCGAGTCGGAACTCAGGTTCCAACTTCCTTGCTTGCTTCAACTTAACAGACAACATGCTCCTTTCTTTACCATAGGTCAAGTAGGTCTTTTTATGAGATGGCTTCTCAAATATTCACACCTTCGGTTCCTACACACTGGTTCCGTGCCAGTCGCTCACGAAGCTATCCTCTCTGAGTGCGTGAAGGAGCTGTGATGTTTGTTTTTCTGCAAAGCAAACTAGAGTCCTTCCTACTCCCTTCAGGGAGGCCGGAGTGAGTAGTGCCTCACCGCATTGAGTCACTTCTGCCGCTGTTCAGTCACTTTCAACGAATGGGTTAGCCCTAACCTGGTCCTGCTGTGTCCCTCCTCAATGCATATCTGCCTCTATTTGCCTTAGAAATCCAGCCCCAGTTTTTTTCTGTCAGAATGTTTTTCCGCCATGGACACGTCCTCCTGTACACTTTTTCCTTTCTTCCCTGAGTTCAGAGACTGCTACTACAGTTGTACACAAAGGGGGGCAGGATGATTCCTTTTTGGAATATGAAGTGGGTAGGATCTGGCTCTACTAGACCGCCACAAAAGGCTTCTAAGTCATGCTTTGGCCTTCCTTCAGGAAGGTTTCAGTGACTAAGTGGAAACCATTCTCCTTGATGGGCTAACCCCATCTGGACCTTCTTTCCTCACCAAGTAAAGGGTTCAAATGCTTCTGGACCTGTTGCTTGCAGGTCGGCCATACTTGGTAGTGGGGGTTTCCATCTGCACTTTTCGGTCTAACCTGAACCAGTAGACTTAGTACATGTCTTTGACACTATTAATTTTGGTCCTATACCAAATTGTGAGGCCGGGTTCTCGCCGCTCTCCTAGAGTAATTGCAGCTTCCTGGCAGTTTCATTTTGTGTCCATTGTAGTCGTCTGTAAAGTGGTGAGTTACAACTCAAGCACTTATCTTGTAAGCACTATATTTTAGATGCTCTTTCCAAGACAGCTCTTTTTATTAGCAGGACAGTCCTTGGCCATCCTTTCTGAGTGAACCCTATCTCCTCCACCCTATTCAGGGTTGTTGGTTTTAGCTTGGTACTCTCCCATTAGTGTGAATGAGTGATGGAGACTTAGTCCAGGAAGATACGGAAATTACTTACTTACCGTAATTGTTGATCTTCTTGGACAGTCTCCATCACTCATTCACACGCCCACCCACCATCCCCTGTGTTCACTCATTTTCTTTCCTGGTCTTCATGATTCTATGGTTCAGGCTGTGAAGACATTGATCTTTGACCCTTCTTGCAAAGGCCATCTGGGGCCTCTCAGGCCCAGAAACTCAGGATAAGTTATTTTCATTAGTTACGCTGCACCTCTTCGGTCAAAAAGGTACTGAGGCGGTTAGAGGGTCGACGCCAATATAGCCTACACAGGCGTGAGCTAGTCTCGCGGTGCTCTGCATGCGAGGTCCTGTCTCTGCGCCGACCCTTCTGAAAAAATTTGGATCCCGCTTGGTCCTAGCACCTCCGGTGCTATCCCACTAGTGTGAATGAGTGATGGAGACTGTCTAAGAAACAATAATTACGGTTAAATACGTAATTTGCATTTCCCTTCCCCAGACAAAGAGTCTCGCAGAATCAGCCTCTGGGGTAAAAGGGTTTATGCCTCCTCTACTCTAGGTTTGAGCATTGCCAGCTACCTGACACACATGGTTAAATACCAGAATGCCAGTTGGAAAAAGGTCAAGGCTGCAGCCCAAGCCCTTCCAGAAAGCAAAAAAGGCAGGAGCTGCTTCAGTCCCTCCAAGTAGCTGAGGTGTTTGCTACACCTCCTCAGAGTCTTGTATAATATGGCAGACACCATTGCCAGGGCAGCTGCCACAGTCATATGCCTCCGCGGGCACTCCTGGCTCAGAGTTTCGGGGTTTGCACTGGAAGTGCAGCAAGAAGTGCATAATGCCCCCTTCAGTGGTACCAAGCTGTTTGTCCCTGATGTCCAAGACATCATGAATGATCTGCAAGCCTTGAGCAGGGCCCTCAAGTCTGTCCACTCCCTCTGCCATACTAGCCAATCAAGAGGCAGATGCCATCCCTTTCATGGAGTGCCTAATAGGCCTGGTTCAGGTCACCTGCACCAAGGAAAACGCAGGCCCTGACTGCCATCCCAAGCCCCGCCAGAGCTGGACATGCAGCCAAGCATCCCAGGAATGATGGACTAGCCCAAGTGGCTGGCTCCACCTGTGCCTGACTCCTTGCGGGATCCCCCTTCTTCTGGTCGTGGACCAGGAGGTGGTGGTCGGAGATTGGTTCTTCCTCCATCTGAATCAATGGAGAACCAAAACCTTGGATGCATGGATTCTGCAGATCATAGAGAAGGGTCACACCTTGGAACTCATCGAGCAGCCTCCAGACACCTCGTCTCCACCCTCCAGTTATACCCTGGCTCACTTATTTGTTCTCTGGGAGGAGGTGCAGTCTCTTCTATGCAAGCAGGCCATCGAGTCAATACCCAGGCGCCAGAGAAATGAGGGGTTTTATTTCAGGTTTTTCCTGGTCCCCAGAAAAGACTGGCAATCTGAGGCCTCTTCTACACCTAAAGGACTTAAATCTGTTATGTCCAGTACAAAAAGTTCTGGATGGTAACTTTGCCAGGCGTGATGCCACTTCTCAAGACAGGGATCTGCCTCTGTTTACTGAACATGCAGGACATTTACCTGCACATCCTACCTGCACATCTCGGTCTTTCCTCCTCACAGGAAGTTTTTCCGTGTTGCCTTTCAGGGTGAGCATTATCAGTTCAAAGTCCTGCCCTTTGTCTTATCCTTTGTGCCGCGAGTTTTTACCAAGTGCTTAGGAGCAGTCACGGCAGTTCTCAGAAGAGAGGGACTGTATGTCTTCCCTTATTTGGACAATTGATTCCTCAAGGCCTTGTCCAGGGAACGGCTTTTACTGACTCTGGAGCGAACTCTTCAGCTTTTCTACTCCCTGGGCATCACCGTCAACCTGCTCAAGTCAGTTTTTGTACCGTCCCAAAGATTGCAGTCTATAGGGGCGGTTCTGGACTCAGCACAGGGGATGGCCTTCCTGTCCCAAAACAGGGCAGAGTGCCTCATAGCCCAAGCTCAGGAAGTCGCCCAGAGCTGGTACATTCCTGCCAGGAAAGCACCGGAGCCGGATAAATTACATCCCAGAGTGCTGAAGGAACTTGCGGATGTCCTGGCGAAACACCTGTCGGAGCTTTTCACCATCTCTCTGAGGACAGGGTGGGTGCCCCAGGACTGGAAGGTGGCGCATATAGTGCCTATCCACGGGGGGGATCAAGGGAGGTGGCAGGGAACTACAGGCCTGTCAGCCTGACATCGGTGGTGGGCAAGGTGATGGAGGGCATTGTCAAGGAGAGGCTGGGGGGGACCTGGAAAAGTCAGGGTGCCTGGACGATAGACGGCATGGATTCGTCCCAGGGAAATCGTGTCAGACAAACCTTGTGGAGTTCTATGACTGGGTGGCCAGTGCGTGGACCTGGGTAGACCAGTGGACGCCCTCTTTCTAGACTTCAGCAAGGCATTTGACTCTGTTCCTCACGTGGGCCTGTTGGATAAGCTGGGAGAAATGGGGTGGGGAACCAGATGATCAGATGAATAGGCAATTGGCTCCAGGACCGGACCCAGAGGGTCGTGAGTTGGTGGATAGTCTCATCCCAAAGAGGGTCATTAGTGGGGTCCCACAGGGATCAGTCCTTGGGCCCCTCCTGTTCAACCCTACGTCTCTGACATAAGGACAGGAATCAGGAGTGAGATGAGTGTCTTTGTGGATGGCTCAAAACTGGGGGCGGTGGTGGATGGGGAGGAGGGGAGGGTGGCCCTACAAGGGGACCTGGAGGCTCTGGAAAGATGGTCTAGAAAGTGGAAGTTGAGATTCAGTGCAGGGAAATGCAAGGTACTCCACCTGGGGGCCAGAAACCCGGGCCAAGTGTACACCCTGGGTGGGAAATGCTACAAGTCTCGATGGCTAAGAGGGACCTGGGGGTGGTGGTGGATGTCAAGATGAACAACTCGGAGACTTGTAGGAGGGCAGCAGCCAAGGCCAACAGGATGCTGGGATGCATCGCTAGAGGATCACCTCCAGAAGGAGGGAAGTGATACTCCCTCTGTATAACTGCTTGGTGAGGCCACACCTTGAGTACTGCATGCAGTTTTGGAGGCCACACTTCAAGAGGGACATTAAACTCCTGGAGAGGGTCCAGAGGAGGGCAACCAAAATGATTTGGGGCGTGGGGGACAGGACCTATGAGGAGGAGGCTCGAAGAGCTAAATATGTACACATTGGAAGAGAAAGGGACCGGGGACATGATAGAGGTCTTCAAATTGAAGAGGGTAAATAGGGAGGAACAGTCAGGGTGCTTCAAAGGAAGGAGGAGGGGCCACTAGAGGGCATGGGTGGAAGCTGGAGGGAAGATTGGGGAGAAAGGAGGAGGTGCTACTTCACTGAGAGGGGTGGTGGAGCCATGGAATGCACTGCCTAGGGGGCGGTGGAGGCAGAGATGGTGGAGGGGTTCAAGAGGGGCTGGGACAGGTACAGGGGAAGGGTTTTGGAAGCAAAATCCAATGCAGCAAGAATATCCGGAACTGGGAAGGGAGAAGCCAGAGAAGACGAGGGGGCAGCAAGGTCAGCTCCCAGGGTGGGGGCTGACCAATCGAGCAGACTCGAAAGACCGTTAGGCCTATTCTGCTGGCATTTTAGTATGTTATATCTCAGATTGTTGATCATGATGGCAGCTGCCACACCCACTGTTCTGCTGGCCAGGCTCCATATGCATACCCTCCATTGGACCCTCCGGGTACAGTGGACCAGCGCATGGACGAGTTAGACCAACCAGTCTTGGTCCCTTCCCCAGTACGTAAAGTACTACAGTGGTGGATGGATCCACTGAATCTGGTTCAAAGAGTTCCATTCCAGATTTCTTCCCCACATTAGATACTAACCACAGATACCGCAGGTCTGGGCTGGGGAGCACACCTGGGTCCCTTCCAAACCCAGGGCTCTTAGTCCCAAGAGGAAGCCTCCTGGCATATCAGTGTTCTGGAGATGAGAGCTGTGCTCTACGCCATGCAAGCTTTTTAGGAACACCTTACTCCAGGTCAACTGCTGGTGCAGTCAGACAATTTGAGTGTAGTCTTCATCAAGTGGGGGGGGGGACTCATTCATACCCCCTATGCAGGGAGGCCATGGCAGTGTGGTACTGGGCATTGGACCACGGTCTAACACTCTGCAGTCCACAAGCCTGGTGTGTTAAACACTCTGGCAAACAGTCTCAGCAGGACTCAGTCCAGCATTCACAAATTGGAGCTTCTCTCATCCGTCGCAGAAGATTTGCTCGACAGGTGAGGTCGTCCAGAGTTGGAACTTTTTGCGTCCCCACCGTGCAAAACTGCCCAATTTCTGCTTGCTAGATCCAGGGCCTGGAGTTTTCTGGTGAGGCGTGTTGTCCTTCTCTTGGAGCAGAAGGTATCTTTCTGGACATAGTCTCCACCACTCATTCACGCTGATGGGATCTACGCCGGAGGCACTAGGACCCAGCGGGAGCAAACTTTTTTGCAGGAGGGTTGACGCCAGAGATGGAGCATCGAGGAGCAGCACCGCGAGCCTCGGCTCGTGCGGCAGTGACTATCACGGAATCAACCCTCCAGCCGCCTCAGTTCCTTTTTTCTCGCCGTCGAGTGCGCTACAGTGACGACAACGCACGCCCTCCGGGAGTTAAACTTCAAACTAGCAGTGTAGTTTTCAGTTTCTTATTTTGTAGTATTTCTTGAAATAAAATACTGCTTGCTATAATATGTTATAAGAAAGAAGTCTCCGCCTACAGTGATGGAGTCGACCATGAGCGGGTTAGGTGACGATAAGGAGACTTCGTATGAAAGTTGTTCAGTAAACCGGGCTGGGTCTGGTCCGCATCCCCTCTCTGGGGGTAGGGTCTGACAACGGACAGTCCAATGCCCGGGGGGGAGGGGCAGTCCCCCCGGAAGCATGAAAGAAAACGGTCGCACTCTCGGCACCGTTCGGCCTCGAGCTCTTCTTTGACCCATTGGTCCAGAAAGAGAAGGCATCACTCGAAGGTCGCCTTCTGGTATGTCTGTGCGTCGATAGTCGGTCATTGGGGTCAGTTGCCGGTCTCCTCCAGAGTCGCCAGTTTCTATCTCCGGTCTCTGACCTCTTCGACATCGGCGCCCTTCCCCGCCTTCTGGTAGGGCTTCAGACGAGCAGTTTCATCAGTGGGCCACTCTGATGGAGCAGTAGGCTCAGAGTATGGTCCAGCTGCCTGACCCAGTCACTCTGGGGCCCTCAGACCCTTTGGGTGATCGGGTAGAGCGGTTGGGCCTCCCTAGTCACGCGGCGCCTTCTTTGGTGCCGTCGACTCCATGCTCAGGTGTTTTCCCCCCTCACATGGCTGTGGCGCAGGGGACCACACCGATGCCTCTTTCTCCTGCTTCTTTTCCTTCTTTTGCCTCATATCTTGGTTTTCGGGCCCTGCGTTGGTTTCGGCTGATCGGCTCAGTGAGTCGCTTGGCGCCATCCTCGGCGTCGATGCGTCTGTTGGCGCCATCCTTGATGCGCTGGGGTTGTCGGTGCCATCCTCGGTCGCGAGACTTGGTGTGACATCTTCCAGTCTTCAGGGCTCCTCGACTCGAACCCCTTTCCCTCCTATTTTCCTTCTGATTTTCACTCCTTTCCTGTCCATACAGTCCGTCCTGGGCTGTCAGGAGTTGATATTGAGACTGACTCAGACCTTAGACTGGGTGATGATGTGAAAGGAGCAGGATCTAATCCTGCTACAGAGTCTGTGGTTGAGGAGTTGTCATTGAAGTCTCTGCTGAAACATTTTAATTCCACTCTTTCTCTCCAGACTATTGATATCGATCCTGGGAAGCGTTTAAGACTCCAGTACCTTCATCTTCTGGACATCCCTATGGATTTAACTCCCCCGGTACAACCCTCCTTTGAGACGCTTTCTCAAATGGTGTGGACTAACCCTGCTGTCATTCCTTCTGTGGCTGAGTCCATAGATAGGAAGTATGCTGCCAAGGATCGACCTATTTTGGCCTCTCAAGCCTTTGCAGACCCTAGTGTAGTCTTGGCAGAGAATGGTAAGGTCATCCTTCCTCAGGCTAATACAGCTCGACCTATAAACAAAGAATCTCGTAAGATAGATACTTTGGGTAAGAGAGTCTTTGCTGCATCCACCCTGGGTATGCATATTGCCAGCTACCAGGGCTATTTCTCTCAATATGAATATATTCTTTGGCATTCACTCAAACAAAAGGTTGAAGCTCTACCGGAGTCCAACTCTAATTCAGAGCTTCTTTAAACCATAACCAGGGGTATCGAGTCCAACAACCAACAGGTTAAAGCAGCTGTGGACGCTTTCAATACTGCCTCCCGAGCGAAGGCGGAAGGCATTTGCACCCGCCGTCATTCCTGGCTGTGCACTTCCGGCTTCACGAATTATGCCCAGCAACAGGCCATGGTGTTGCCTTTTGACAGTGTGTATCTCTTTGGTCCTCAAGTAGAACAAGCTCTAGAGGCCACACAAAAGACCAGATCGGCTATTAAATTGGCTCGACCTGCTCCTGCCCCTTCTCTTGGGGGGTTGTTAATAAGCGTCAGTTTCACAACCGTCAGTCCTTTCAAGGCAGAGGGGGTTTTAATGAAAGCCAAGCCCCTCAGCCTCAAAAGAAAATGCAACAAAAAGCACAAGAGCCCAAAACGCCCAGTGCTGCCTTCTGATTTTTTGGCCCAGGTCCCACCTCAGCTGCCCGAGGGGGACTCCTTAGCGGTGGGAGGTTGTCTGACCCTCAGTTCTACAACCATTGGAAGTCTATAACTTTGGACTAATTGGTCCTCCAGATAATCCTCGACGGATATTCTCTCAATCTTTCAGAGAACCCTCCGGATTGTCCTCCCAAACAGCAGCCAAAACTGTCAGCTCTTCAGTCAGAACTTCTCGCCTTTGAGATACAAGGCCTTCTGAACAACAGGGCAGTAGAAGTAGTTCCGCTGGATCAACGGAACACAGGGTTCTACTCCAATTACTTTCTAGTTCCAAAGAAAACCGGGGGCCTTTTGGACCTCAGAAAATTGAACAAATGTCTTCCCAAAGAAAAATTCAAAACGATATCGCTAGGAACCCTGTTACCTTTGCTTCATCAACATGACTGGTTAGCCTCCCTGGACATGCAGGATGCTTACCAACATATTCCTATTCACCCAAAGCATCACAAATGCCTAAGGTTTGTAGCTTTGGGTCAACATTATCAGTTCAGAGTCCTGCCCTTTGGGCTATCTTCGGCACCACAAGTTTTTACAAAGTGTTGTGCAATTCTCGAAGTGCACCTCAGAAAGATCAGAATACAAGTGTTCCCATATCTGGACGACTGGCTTCTAGCAAGACCTTCCAGGCAAGGAACTCGCAATGCCGTAGCCACAGCCTCAGAATTCCTCACGTCCATGGGAGTCCTGCTAAATCTCAAGAAATTGCAGTTGCAGCCCTCCCAGAAGCTTCTTTTCATAGGAACTCTTTTGGACACCTCCTGTGTGAAAGCTTTTCTACCAGAGGACAGAAGGAGCGATATCCTACAGATGGCCTGATACATCAGAGAGAACAGCTTGGTTCGAGCTATCTCGATGCATCGGATGCTGGGTCTCATGGCATCCTCGGTGTTCACTGTACCCCTAGCATGCCTACACATGAGAACCTCTCAATGGATGCTCAGTACTCAGTGGTTCCCGACCACTCACCCTCAGTCCTTTCTCATCAAGCTGACAGAATCTCTGAAGAGGTCACTCGCCTGGTGGTCGCAAGAGGACAATCTTCTGGAAGAGTATCCCTTTGCTCCCCTGGATCATCAGATTTCCATTACCACGGACACGTCCCTGATGGGGTGGGGAGCTCACTGTCAAAGTCTCCACACTCAAGGTTCGTGGACTCATGACGAGTCCCAGCTTCACATAAATGAGAACCGTCCTTTATGCAGTCTGGGCTTTGAAGGCATTCTCTGTCACAAGAACATTCTCCTTCAAACGGATAACAAAGCAGTGATGTATTACATCAACAAGCAGGGCGGTGCTCACTCTGACCCTTTATGCAAGGAAGCGATGAGAGTGTGGGAATGGTGCTTGGAGCACAAGGCTCTAATTCAAGCGGTCTGCCTGCCGGGAGTGCAGAACGAACTGGCAGACCGTCTCAGCAGAATAGAAACAGATCCTCACGAATGGTCTCTCGACTCAACCGTCGTTCAATCACTATTCACAGAGTGGGGAATTCCAGACCTGGACCTCTTTGCATCCCCAGTCAACACAAAGCTGCCTCTCTTCTGCTCCAGAAATCCAGGGCCTGTCATTTTCTGTCAGGATGCATTCAGGCTGCAGTGGACAAAACGCTTTCTATACGCCTTTCCGCCTCTTCCTCTAATTCAGAGGGTACTTCTCAAGTTCGAGTTCAAGGGGAAAAAATGATCCTCATTGCTCCCATCTGGCCTCGACAAATATGGTTTCTGTTACTCAACAGTATGTCAGAAACCCCTCTGAAAGCACTTCTCCTTCAAACGAACCTTCTGACTCGGGCCTGTGGTCCATCCCAATCTGAGATCGCTTCACCTTCACGCTTGGCTCCTGAAAAGATAGAGGTGAATAGGTTCAATGTCTCTCACAGCGTTTCAGATATTCTTCTGGCTGCGCGTAAGCCAGCCACTAGAAAAAACGTACACAGCCAAATGGAAGCGTTTTTCGCTCTGGTGTGCAAAATCCTCTTTGAATCCGTTTTCCTGCCCACCCAATAAAGTTCTAGAGTACTTTTTAGGCCTCTCAAATTCAGGTCTGCAGTACTCTATAGTCAAAGTTCACCTTTGTGCCATTTCAGCTTATCATGAGCCAGTACTTTCCCTGTCACTGGCTCTGTTACCTGTGGTTAAGAGGTTTCTTAAGGGAATCCTGCATACCAGACCTCCCATCAGGCATCCAGTCACAGCCTGGGACATTAATCTTGTGCTAAACATGCTCACTCGAAAGCCTTTCAAGTCTCTAGCTACTGTGACTGAAAATTCTCACTTGGAAAACGGTCTTCCTGGTGTCCATTACCTCAGCCCGCAGGGTCTCTGAGATACATGCCTTGGTCACAGACCCTCTGTATACTGTGTTTCATAGAGACAATGTAGTTCTTAGGACCCATCCTAAGTTTCTCCCTAAGTTTGTTTCAGAATTCCATCTAAACCAACCTTTGGTCTTTCCTACTCATTCTTTGGACATCAAAAGAGCTCTGCATTTCTATTTAGATAGAACAAAAGTAATTTGCAGAGCTGTTTGTTTCCTTCAGCAAGACCCGGCTGGGTCAGCCTGTCTCTATCAGATGCATTTCAGCATGGCTGGTGGCACCCCTTTGCCACTGTTATTCCATGGCGCAGGTTAAGCTGGAGGGTAGAGTATATGCTCACTCTACTAGAGCAGTCGCGGCATCCCTGGCAGAAATCCGCAATGTGCCCATTGCAGATATTTGCAATGCGGCTACCTGGAGCTCAGTGCATACTTTTGTCAAGCACAATGCCCTGAATGTCCATGCCAGGCGACATATTTTGTTTGGCAGAACCATTCTTAATGGACTTCTATCCTAAATCTGTGAACTCTTGGTCTCTCCTGCCGCCCTCTCGAGGGAGTATTAGCTCGGTACTCTCCCATCAGTGTGAATGAGTGGCTGAGACTTTATGTCCAGGAAGATTTGGAAATGACGTACCTACCTTAATTCTTGATCTTCTTGGACGAAGTCTCCACCACTCATTCACACGCCCACTCACCATCCCCTGAGCTCACCTCTGTTGTTGGTCTTCACTCCTTCAATCTTAAGGCTGTGAAGACTTCTTTCTTGATCCTTCTTATACGGGTCTGCTGGACTATCTTATGTCCGGTTTTTGTTAGGCTATCCGTCTAGGTTAGTTACGCTGCACCTCCTCGGAAAAAAAGGTACTGAGGCGGTTGGAGGGTCGACGCCGAGATAGTCATTGCCACACGAGCCAAGGCTCGTGGCACTGCTCCTTGCGGCTCCATCCTTGGCGCCGACCCTCCTGCAAAAAAGTTTGCTCCCACTGGGTCCTAGCGCCTCCGTCACAGATCCCATCAGTGTGAATGAGTGGTGGAGACTTCGTCCAAGAAGGTCAAGAATTATGGTACGTATGTAATTTCCATTTCTTTACACATTCTGTCTGTTTCCTCTGATCCAGAGGGTGCTAATCAAGTTGTAGATGGAAGGAGCCACAATGATTCTGGTGGTTCCATTCTGGCCTCACCAGATATAGTTCCTTCTCCTTCAGCAGATGGTGAAGGAACCTCCGGTCCTTCTTCGTCTTTGCAGGATTCTGCTGACCCAGGATCATGGGACCCTGGTCCATCCAAACCTCAGGTCCCTCCAACTGCATGCCTGGCTCCTGAGAATATAGCCATCACCGGCTTTGGGGTCTCTAACAGGGTAGCAGACGTCCTAGTGGCCACTCGGAAGCCTTCCACCCGAGCCACATATGCCATGAAGTGGAAGCAGTTTGCCATCTGGGCTGCGAAACATAGCCTAGACCCTTTCACCTGTTCGGTGAATCATATCCTGGAATACCTGATTTCACTGTCAAACTCTGGCCTCCAATATCCTTCCCTCAAGGTCCACCTTTCGGCTGTTTCTGCATTCCATGAGTCTGTGGGTGAGTTCAGTATTGTTCAACTGGATGTCTCCCGTACCTTTCTTAGGGGCATCTTACATCTGACACCTCCAATCTGTTCTCCAGTCCCAACTTGGGACTTGAATTTTATTCTGAAGAAATTGACCCTGTCTCCCTTCACGGGAATCGCATCTTGCGATTTGTGCTTTCTCTCTTTGAAAGCGCTGATCTTACCTGTATAAATCTTCACCATTCATCACTGGTGGTTTCAAGTCGGAGGCACCAGGACCTGACAGGAAGCCTTTTAGCTTTAAAAAGCTTTTTCCCAATCTGGAGGAGGGGCCGACGTCAGGGACGGCACCACCCTTGAGAGCCGACATATTATGTGTGGTGCTCGCAGGCTGGCCAGTAACGGACGCCAGCCCTTCCATCCCCACAGTTCTGCTTTTCCCGCCGTTCAGGTAGGACGACTCTGTTGGAACAGCAGTCTTCACGTATCTTTCAGAAAGTTCAGTTCTGCTTGTTAGTTGGTTGTTTTACTCAACGCTGTTTAGTTCTGTTGCTATGACCAGCACTGTTTCTTGCTTTTTATCTAGCTCGGCGTTGAGTCTTTTTCTTTTGTTTTTGTTATTTTTGTGTGCAGCCAAGCATGTCGGGTTCAGGGCAAAGGCGTTTTAAGGCAGGGACTACCCCATTGCGTTGGTGCCCCTGCAGTAGTCGTTTCTCCATAATGGACCCGAGTGACCGGTGCTTCACCTGCCTGGGACCAAACCATGACATGGATCGATGCAATGCCTGCTTCTCCATGGACTTTGTTACGTTGGTTATCTGTGAGGTTGGGCCACGACCACCCAACCTTCAGTGGTCAGCGTCACATGAGGGTCGCCAAGGTAAGGACACTGGGCCTTCCTCCCGCTGCTGTACACACTGGGGGGCAACAGGCCTTTGCCCCCCATTGACTTTGGTCTCGCTGAGACCAGAGGCCTGACCAAGCAGTCGAGGGGACGGTCGGCCTCCTACAGGGGACAGTCGACCACTCATAGTCTTCTTCCCCTTCGGGGATCCAGCCAACCCGGTCCGGGGGTCTCAGCCTCTGTGGGGCCTGTCAGTCAGTGATTCCTTTGGGGGGGGGTGCAGCTTCGGCTCCCGGCACCGACTCTTGTGTCGGTGAGCAAGGTGGTACCATCGTTGCCACTGAATCCTCTTCCAACACCCATCGTTGGTGCTGGGACAGTGTCTGGTGTTGCCTCTCTGGGAGTCACCATGGTCTTCTCCTCAGATTCAGAGAATGACCTGGATTGGCAGCTGAGTTCCCCAGAGCAATGGACACTCCCCGGACTCAAGGTATCTTCTTCTGTGGGTGCAGTTATTGGAGTCGACACTGTGCACAGTACCACCCTTTCCTTTGCCAGTGCTGCGGTCAGCACCACTTCTGGGGTCGGTGCCGCAGTCGTCACTGTCCCTGAAAACAGTGCTGCATGTGAGTTCGACGCAGTTGATGTCGATGTCTGTGTCAGTGCCGCTTCTCATGACGGCCCCATAGTCGGTGCTGCTTCAAGGGATGGCATCCCCTTTGGGGATTCCGTCTCCAGTGCCACGTCGGCTATCGGTGCCAGCACAGGGTCTGAGAGGGAGGTGAAGACCAACCCGGGTGCTGTTTTTTTCCTTCCCTGTTCCCTTCAAGTGGTCGCCATGGTAGGACCTCTCTTGAGGGGAAGGTCTCAGTCCTCTGGGTCGGGGAGAGTGGGGTCCCAGTCAGCATCCCATTCTGCCCCAGTGGTGCTGGGCTCCCCCTCCCTGTCTAGAGGTCGAAGTCCTGCTGTGGGTGGGGACAGTGAATGCCCTTCTGGGTCTGTACAGCACCAGCCTCCTCACCAGGTTCTTCACCCCTAGGGCTTCACTCTGCTGGCTCAGGGAGGACTGAGCAGCAGGCATTGACTGGGAGGTGCAGCCCCCCTCACTAAAGAGGGGTCCCCTGCTTGTGCCTACAGCCCTGGAAAAGGGGCTTCAGTTTCCCAGGACCATTCTTCCCACCCTTCATCCTCTCTGCTCCCTCCCCCTCTTCTCCCAGGTCTTTCCAGTCCCTTGGGGCCCTTCACTTGGGAGTGGTATAGGGGCACAGTGAGCTCTTACTCTCTTTATTTTATGGCCATGTACGAGGTGGAATTTACATCTCCTCCTTCAGCTCATCACACTGTATGCAGAGCCCCTCCACATCATCGACTTCCTCTTCCGAGAAGGAGGACTCCCCCTCTTACCACTCTTCTGATGCTGACCTCACAGAGTGTTAGCGGTTCCTGACGACGATGCTGGAGGAACTCCATCTTTCTCTTTCCACCCAACGCAGTCCTGCACGTGTGATGCTGGCATTCCCTGGAGAATACAGCCAAGAATCAGTGGTGATCCTTCCATGGCCCCGTCCCTTCATGGAGGAGTCACAAAGCGTCTGTCAGCTTCTTGCTTCCTCTGTTCCAGCTCCTCAGGACTGTCAGTGCAGGTATTGTGCTCCCTCCAGGTCTCCAGGATCTATGCCCCACGATGAATCAGGCTTGGAGTGGCTGGATACCCCTTCTGAGCGTCTGCGCCTGTCATGAGACCGCCCTCCGGAGGTGGACTCTACGGAGTTCGATCGCTAGGACAAAAGAGTTTTCTCTTTGGTGCACCTCTTACTTTCAATCGCAGCACATCAGGCACACATGGTGGCCTATGAAAGGCACCTGTGGGCTGCGCTGGGTCAGATCCCGGCAGCCATGCCTTATAGTGAGGCAACCAGGCGAATCATTGCCATCTCCCTCAAGCCCTGGAGCTGGCGAGACACCAAGCGCGAGCGTCTTATGACACCAACATGATAGCCTCCAGGTTATAGGATCAGCAGTCTGCATTAGGAGGACGGTGTGGCTCCGCCTCTCCCGGTTTTCACCCCGGCCCAGCGTAGGGTGAGTACCTCACCATTCTGGAGGGGGGGGTGTTTCTTCTCCCGCAGGCCCAGGCAAGAACTGTCATGGCATCCTCCCTCTCCTGCACGTAAGGAGGCTCAACCTGACCCTGAACAGTAGTGAGTCTGGCCAGACCTGTGATTGGCCCCCTCCTGTTGTGAGTCCCCCACAAGAGGCTGAACTTAGCCTTCAGGGAGGTGCCAGTGCCACTCCATGGTGCTTGGTACTCATCCACCAGTGATGAATGGTGAAGATTGATACAGGTAAGATATGAAAATACGTACCTGCCATAATCCTTGATCTTCCTGTATATCTTCACCCTTCATCACTGCTTCCCACCCTTTGTCCCATCTTGGGCCTCAGACTCTGGGAAGTGCCACCTCCCTGCTTGCCTTCCCCCCAGCTGAGGCCAACTGTAGGCAAAGTCCTGCTGATACCTCCGGATTCCCTGCCACTTCATTGAAGCACTAGGGACACACCTCGGGGGGGGGGGGACAAGCAGGAGCTCTTGTCCTTTCTTCCTCGGGGCCCCGCATGACAGTGATGGGGTACACTCTGGATCTAGAGGATCCTGTCTCTTAACAGGCTCCTCTCCCTAAAACAATCTTCCAGACTCCCTGATTGAATTCCTGTCGTTGTCACAGAGGCTCCGGGGACCTCCTTCTTTTTCGTAAAGCCCTAACTGGCTCACCTTTAACCCCCACAGTTAAGCCAGTCCTGGGTTCCGATTGGGCAAAGTCCCCTCGTTTTTTTTTTTCTAGAGGTCATCATCCTTGTCTCAGCACGTCTGGTGGTGCCGGGCGTAGAGGCCAACAACTCTTCCTGTGCCCCGGGACCTCCCTTCCTTTTGGACTCCTCCAAGGGGGTTTTTGTCCTCAGGTGGGTCCTGTTCTCATCTCTTGTTGCGGGGGGGAGGGGCTGAGAGCATATATCCCTTTTTCTCTGGCAGACCCCAGGGTTGCACCTGGTCTGTCATGACCGTGGCTGTCTTTGGAGGTGCTCTCCTGTGGGGTCTTAAATCCTTCTTGTCTCAATAGATTCAGTTTCCTGAGTCTTGAGCTTTTCCGGTTAGTTCATTTGTCATCAGGCTCTGCCTCCCCCTCCCAAAAGGAAACACAAGACTCAGGTGACAGGGAAGTTTAGAGTCCTCCCTTTGGTCCACCAGGAGGAAACTTTAGGCATTCTGGAGGGGACATTCCTCCTCTCCTTCACTCTCCCCAGCTAGCTCTCTTTCTTTCCTTTATTCTTCTTGATCTTTTGTTTCCCTCCTACTCCACCCCTTCTCCTACCCTCCCCTGGCCTGCCCAGTGGTTGGGGTCCATCTTCCAGACCTTGTTAGATTTCTGTCCCTCCTCTAATGGCCAGCTTATTTCCTTTTTCAGTTTATATCCTTTCCTGTTTCCTATCCCTTGGGCTTCCTTGTCCCACCCTTCTCCCTTTTTCTCTGTCTCTAGTTTCCCTCTCCGGTGAGCAGAATTGAGGGGATGGAGGGGACGGCGTCTGATACTGGCCAACCTGCAAGCATCCTGCAATATGTCGGCCTTGAGGGCGGTGCCGTTCCCAATGTCAGCCACTCCTCCAGATAGGGAGAAAGTTTTTTAATGTTAAAAAGCTTCCTGCGGGGTCCTGGTGCCTCCGTCTTGAACTCACCAGTGATGAATGGTGAAGATATACAGGAAGATCAAGAATTAGGTAGGTACGTAATTTTCATTTTTTGGTTGCAGTTACTTCTGCTCAAAGAATTTCAGAGCTTCAGGCCCTGTGGTGAAAGAAGCCTTATTTGATTTTTCACAAAGACGGTGTGTTTACGCACGAATCCTAAGTTTCTGCCTAAGGTGGTTTAGAGTTCACACTCAATCAGTCTAACCACCTTCCTGTTTATTTTCCTGAGCTTGCCAATCCAGGGGAAGCACTGCTCCATACATTAGATGTGCGCAGAACTTTGAAGCATTACCTGCTTAGGACTAAGGAGTCCAGAAAGTCAAAGCAGTTGTTCGTTTCCTTCACCCCGGGTAGAGAGGGAGCTTCAGTTTCTAAGCAATGTTTATCCAAATGGTTGGCCAATTGTATTGTGTTCTGCTACACCAAGTACGGCAAAGAGTTGCATGATGCTGTCAAACCTCATTCCACCAGGCAAATGGCTACCTCAGTGGCTTGCTTTCGAGGGGTCTCAGCCGCTGGTATCTGTACGGCTGCCATCTGGAGTACAGTCCATACCTTTACCAAACATTACAGTCTGGACATTGCCTCAAGAGCCCATGCAGGATTTGGCAGTGCTGTGTTACAGGCACCCCTGTCTTAAGTTTATGGAGAGACCTCCTCCCAGACTGACTATTTTGCACTTGTAACTGCTTGGTACTCATTCTTATGGTGTTACCTGATGACTGAGATACCCCTGAAGAAGATAGAGCAGTTATGTAAGAACTTACCATAGCAGTAGATCTTTCAAGGGGGATCTCAGTCATCGGGTATATATTTTCCTCCCACCATCCCCCTTCTTGGGGCTCCTGTCTAGAAACTGGCCATCTGGTGTATCCAGCTTTTCATTTAGGTCTGGGCACCTCTTTCTCTCCTCGATCCCCCATGGCTGAAGCTACGCTCCCTTTGTCTCCAGGGGAAAGAACTGAGGAGGGAGTGGGGCAGCTCACACCTATGTAAGGTTGGTGACAGCATGGGAGGCCCCAGTTGGACTGATGAAAATCTTTCGTGTGGATTCCCCTTCACCAATGGCGAAGGTTCCTACAAGTGTTACCTGATGACTGAGATCCCCTCGAAGATCTACTGTTACAGTAAGTTCTTACATAACTGTTCTTTCCTCGCAGTTCACCTTTAAAAAAAAAATGGATTCAAGCACGGCTGGGACAGACTAAAGGGCTTAGTAGTTACTCAGGGTGGTAGCAGTAAGGTGGGAAGGAAGTGGGGAAGGGGAGGGTGAAAACCCCATCTGAACAGTAGGTTACAGCATAGAGTAGGGTAAAACTGGGTAGACTGGATAGACTAATTGTCTTTTCTGCCAACATTAACAGTTTCTGTTAAATTTCTCTGAACATACCTATGGTAAAAAGGTTAAAACATACTGTAATATTTGCCCAAATAGGGAAGGGGGTGGAAACCCCAAATGAAAGCATGCCTTTGTGGTGAAATATTCCTGGTGCAAGTCCAGAAAAGTCTCATTGCTCTGTTGTTTTTCAGATCCCTGAAAATGGCAGGTCCAACATGGAGGAGGGTATCACTCTGTTCTCTACCTTACTCAACAACAAGCACTTCCTGATCACCTTCGTCCACGCCCTGGAACAACAAAAAGATTTTGCAGTCAGAGACAGGTAACAGTGCCTTTTCCTTCAGAGACCTAGCAGATTCAGATCAACTGAATATGCATGGTTATGTGATCACATTTCTTGGTTTCTCTCACCCATTTTATAATGTCCACCCACCCGACCCTCCCACTCTCCCTATGACAATTGATTTCTAATGCCCTGAGACCTCTTCCAAGCCAAAGCTAAATCAAACAGCTTGCTATCCCCCTGGTGGCAGATGGGACATCATTGTGACACAGTTGAAGTCCCCTGGATGTGGATATACTAGGGTATCTGTGGGAGTCTTCCTGGGAATCTGTGGACTGTTGTGATGTGGCATAGGTGAGCCACAAGGAGTGACAAAGTGGGGACTCCCGGATGTGAAGAAAAAAATGACTAAAATATTTACTCACTCCCACAAATAAATGTTTCCATCAGAAGAGCTGAAACTTTACAGTCATCTGCAGTTAAAACACTACCCTTCTTCTGTCCACGTTTGCGTTTTCCAGAGGCTTATTTTAAGCAGGCCCAGACTGGTTTTAATAATTCATTGAAATTCTCATTTAGGTCTTCACTTGTTTTAAAATATGGGATCTGGGATCCACCCCTCTTTGTAGTCACTGGACCATTTTGTCTGAAAGGTCATGTGTCTTTTTCAGGTGTAACCTGGCATCCTTACTCACCATTGCTCTGCATGGGAAGCTGGAGTACTACACCAGTATAATGAAGGACCTCCTGGTGGACCTGATAGATGCCTCCGCCTCCAAGAACCCCAAGCTCATGCTGAGAAGAACGGAGTCAGTGGTGGAGAAGATGCTAACCAACTGGATGTCCATCTGCATGTACAGTTATCTCAAGGTCAGGTGCTTTCAGTAAATCACAACTGTTAAACATTGTGATAATTGGAGAAAACTTGTAGAACGCCTCTCACAGCAGCCGATATGGTTGAAACAATGCGCAACACCAGAAATTCATCAAGTGAACAAAGTTATGCCTGAGTAGGTAAAATGGGATTTACTCAACCTGATAAAGGTGATTATTTGAGTACCCTTTATAGTACTCCGCAGTCAGAAACCATTGGGTATTCCCCATCCATCCTATAGGTTGATGCATGATCCAGTCAAAATTGGGCATGGTGAGTCCAGCCCCCTTGTTCCATCTGAGAATCTAGTGTGAGTCTTCCGTAGCAATTAGAGATAGTGACTAACAATGACACAGAGAGAAAAAAGGCAACCAAGAACACGAGCAAAAAACATGAAAGAATGGCAGTATCCCCTACGTTTGTTGCCCTCTTTGTGCGATGCCTGGTAGCCCTGACTGTGTACTAGGGGAATATGTATTAACTAGTGAGTCAGAATCATTGAACATAGTTCTCATTTATTCAGTATGAGGGGAAAAACAAGGCATGCAGATACTGAAAATATGGTCATGAACCTTCAAATGATAGATAATTTATGTACCTACATGACATTGTAACTTTCTCTCAGTATCCAACACTGAGTAGCCCATTGGTATCTGGAATATGACCACATCTGCTGTCCCGGGTCGGGCTGCGGAGTACTATAAAGGGTACTCAAATAATCACCTTTACCAGGTGAGTAAATCCCATTATATTTCGTACCTTTTATAGTACTCCGCAGTCAGAAACCATTGGGACCATAGTAGCAGTGTGTGATCCAGTACGACTATAATTTGGGTGGGACGCAAGGCAGTGGATGTCGTTTCTATACTTTCTTTGTCCCTGCTCTTATCACTGCTCTAGCGAAAGAGGCCCTCTCGGCTGCCGTTACATCTGTTCGATAGTGCCTGGTGAACATGTGTATGGACAACCAGATTGCTGCTGCACAGATGTCTGGCACTGAGACTTCACCCCTTTCTGCCCAAGAAGTAGCTACTGCTCTGGTGGAATGTGCTTTGATCCCCTCTGGTGGTTCCTTGCCTGCCTCTCTATAGGCTGTGGCTATAGTCTGCTTAATCCATCTAGCTATAGAAGCCTTGGAAAGCTGCCTGTCCTGTTCTCTTTCCTGCAGTCAGTATAAATAGTCTGTCTTGTGAGAGCTGCTGATAATGCTAAGGTATCTTTTTAGCTGTTGGCCTACATCCAGGGGATAAGGACTCCCTACATCAGCTTCCTGTTCCTTTCCCAGGAATAGTAGATCTTATCTGTGTCAGTCTTCCCCATTCATCACCTCTAGGTATATGACCATCCTCTGAGTTCTGTCCCAAAGAAAATTACCCATCCAACTAGTCAGTGTCACCCACACCCCTCAGTTTCTTCACCAACCAATTGTGAGGTACTGAGTATAAAAGTCTTACTGATGTCCGTGTACAAGACATCAATAGAGAGTGCCAGATTGGGGCAAATCGGAGCGGTTAGTTTGTCAGTGTTCTGAGTAATTGAGGTTTTGATCTAGGGTCAGACCAAGATATATGTAGTGCATGACATTCTCAAGTGGTGTGTTGTCAAGGGAGTGTATGTCTAGAGAGGTGGTATCCCTTAGGGAATCCCTGGAGCCAAACAGCATAGTAACAGGTGTTTTTTATTAAGATTAGCCCATTATCGAGGAACCAATTGTGTAGTTTTCTGAAATCCAACTTAAGATTTGAGGCAATAGTCAAGAAAATCTGGCATTTGGAGAAGAGACTGTGTCATCTGAATACATGTAAGTCACAGACAGCGGTGCTTAAGGGAAAGTTATTAATGAAAACAGCAAACAGAATTGGTTCCAATACAGAGCCCTGGGGGGGTTCTCATGGTAACAGGGAGTTCAGCTGAAGCCGAACCACATGCCCTCACCAGATGGCCAAGGTCAGACATGTAGGACTTGAACCAATATAGCAGGAGACCACAGATACCAGAAACATTTAGCTCATCAAGCAGGAAGATGTGATCAACCGCTTTGGCCAAGTCTGTAAAAAGCACGAGTGGTATGTCCTGTGTCAGTGCCAGTTAAGATCTGATTTGTGATTCCGAGAAGAGAAGTGGAGAGGGAATGACCATCTTGGAAACCTGATTGGTAGGGGAATGGAAGCTAATCTGTTCAAAGTAATCAGTCAGCTGTCTGCAGCTTAGCCATTCAAAAGACTGAGAAAGGACAGGAAGCAGGGATATAGGGAGATAATTGCCCATACCCAAGTGGGGTCTAGTATGATCTCCCGATGACAAACATCCCGACGGCAGAAGTCCCGTCTTTTATTTCCCGAATTTAACCATCCCGCTATTACTGTATTACCGACGAACATTCTCCCGACACACACACTGACACTGCCATTTTTGTTCTCTAATAGCGAGCAAACTAAAGTGTAACTTACAAGCTATGTAACTTACAAGGTATAGAAGAATTAATTATTCCGTTACACCAATTGTATAGTCTTAAGCAATATGTGTATTATTGCTCAGCTGATAAAGAAATTCTTGTGAGAGGAAAAAGAAAGAAAACTTTCCGACATTGCTCCCATGACATAGCTCACAGTGCTCCCCATTTACATAATGTTACCATCTGACTAGGAACAGCTGATATGCACTAGCCATAGCGAAGCCACACATCTACAGACAAAGAGTAGATAACGATCACAGTTCTTAACAAAGACCAGTACAGCCCGGTACTTGACAGCCTTGCAGCTGTCTGTATTGCAGCATACACCTACAGAGAGAGAGAGTTGAGAAATGGGAACATGTCCTCTCTGTCTGTGTGTGCCTAAGCTAGCTTCACTCCTAATCCAGTGTGAAATACCCCCAATATAGAGGGACAAAGTGCATTAAGTAGCTGACTACCAGCACGTTTTAGCGCTCACTGCACCCTGCTTCTCTGCAGGTTCGTCAAATAGAAGTCACAGTTTGGGATAGCACATTTACCGCATGCGGCAGTGTGACATGAGTGAAACACCACTGCAAGCAAGTCACCCTGTTGGTTATGAGAGCAGCAGTGCATTTCGGTCCTGCTGTGTCAGTGTCTGTCTGCACCTTCGGGCACAAGGAAACAGCTAGATACAGAGAGCAAAGCAATGAGAGTGTGAGAGACCAGGACAAGGACTCTTTCTATGCCATTTGTTGCATTGTACCATTTAACAGTCTCCCTCATCGCAGCTGATGTTTATATTATATGCCAGTCAGCTGATGTTTGAATTGAACCTTGACGGTATAATTTGTCAGCAAGTTTACTGTCAGTCAGTTTGTATTGTCGGCAAGTAAATGACAGTAAATTACACATTGGGAAATTAGTACTCGGGCAATGGTACTGATCCCCTCAAGTGGGGTCACCCTGTTTATGAAGGGGGTGTAATATCAGCCTTCTTCCAGGCCAGGGGAATAAAACCTGTTTGCAGGGAGCAGTTGAAGATGTGAGTTATTTGTTTAACAAGAGCAGGGGCAGCCATTTTGAGGAAATTCAGTGCAAAACCATCAAAACTACATCCATGGAAGTGTTAAAGGGCAGTAAGCTCCTTGGGGACTTCAGATTCCGTTAATGGTGAAATCAAAAAGAGGGTGGCAGTGGATGGATGTTAGGGTAACGTGATTTTGAGGATGAAGCAGATTGTCCACAAGAGTTGCCCGTCAGTTGGCAGAGTGGGAGTTCACATTTGAGGTCCATAGTAGGCCATGCTCATTTTCAGTTTAAAGGTGCCTTTTGTGTGACCACCGTACCGAGATTTTTCACAAACTGCGTATCAGTGGTGGCAGCTATCTGAACAGGAAGGGTGTAGTGGTATTTCCTTTCCTAGATTGGTTAGTCTGTGAAAAAAACAAAACTGGAAGCCGTGTGCTCAGTTCAAGCCACAAGGAGCACCCTGCAGAGTTTAGGTTTTCTCGTAAACTTCAAAAAGAAGTCACACTTGGAACCCAAGCTGATTCTGGAGTTCATAGGCACACAGAGTTGAGCACAGAACTGGGCAAAACTTTTTTCCTCTGGAAAGGGTAGAAGCTCTGATTAAGTGTGTAGACACATTCTAGGCAGGCCAAGCAAGGACTTTACAGGTATTCTTTAGACTGTCAGATTCATTCATTAGGATGGGGCAGGTGACTTACATAGATACATAGATACTCTTGGCAGGTAAGGGCCGCCAGGCCTATCCAGTCTGCTCATTTATGCTACCTGACTGATGAGTGGTTTCTGAACCAAGAGGTTCGGAACTCATTGTTCCAGAAATGGGGGTAGCAGAGATAGACCTGTTTGCCTCCTGGGGAAAACAGAAGCTACCCAGTTCTGTTGCAGGCTTTCCTCGTTGGGGATGGTAACAGAGGATGCTCTACCTCTTCCCTGGAGAGCCTGGTTTCTGAGGTCGGCCCAGTTACACTACCACTTGCTGTGCCAATGAGCAGGGTTCAGGAGCAAGCAGGTGCCATTGGGGGCTGGCCAGGGGAGGGAGGGAGAGTGGAGCTTTCCATGGACTGCTGTCCTCCCTCAGGGTGGGAAGGGATGTGCCAATGGCAGTACACCTGGCACCTAGCGGAGGCTGGGTGTCCTGGCATTCAGATGGTACCCACTGGGATTGGACACCAGCAGACCCTGTCCATACCATTCCATGTCTGGCATCCTAGGGGAGAAAATGAGGAGGCAGTCCTTGACTACTGCAAGAGTGCAAACAACCCCTAGCATGCCTAGCACCACCGACTGGGCACCCCTGTATTGGATCCCACTCAGGGAAACCTTGCCAGCATCTCAGTCCCCACCACAAGAGGTATGTTGTGGGGGAATGGCAGAGGTAAGTCTTGGGAAGGTCGTGACAGGAGGCGGGGACCATCAAGTGGGGCCAGTCAGAATTAAGGCACAAATAGATAATAGAAGAAAAAAGAAACAGGCTCTTCTATTCCCTGAGCAACAGCAGCAGAAAGGAGGATCTTGGCGGCCGTTGCCATGGTTGAATTGATTAGCGGCCGTTGCCCCCCGAGAAGGAGTCGGCAGCCTTTGCCACCAAGGTGGATATCGGTGGCCATTGCCGCAGCTGAGTCGTTCGGCAGCCGTTGCCACAGCTGGGAGGTTCAGCGGCCAGTGCTGCAAAAGAGTGGTTCGGCAGCCATTGTCGCCAAGGTGGATCTCAGCAACCATAGTCGCACATCAAAGGAACAGCAGCAAAGATTTTATGATTGGCTCCACAAACTTTTCGGAGCCAATCAGGACTAGAACCAGAAAGGCACCTGATTTAAACTGGTGGGCAGCATTTAAAAGCAAATACCAGGTCTGCTTTACCAGCAACAGAAAGGAGGATCTTGGTGGCCATTGCCACTGGAGTGGAAATCGGTGGCCGTTGCCGTGGTTGAGTTGATCAGTGGCCATTACTGCCAGAGAAGGAGTTGGCGGCTGTTGCCGCCAAGGTGGATATCAGCGGCCATTACCACAGCTGAGTCATTCAGCGGCTGTTGCAGCAGCTGAGAGGTTCGGTGGCCGTTGCCGCAGCAGAGTGGCTCGCCTGCCGTTGCTGCCAAGGTGGATCTCGGTGGCCATAGTCACACAACAAAGGAACAGCAGCAAAGACTTTATGATTGGCTCCACAAGCTTTTGGGAGCCAGTCAGGACTAGAACCAGAAAAGGAGTCCGATTTAAACTGGTGGGTAGCCTTTAAAAGCAGACGCCAAGTCTGCTTTACCAGCAACCACACCAGAAAGGAGAAATTCCCACCCTGCCTCCTGCAACTTTGAACTTTGTGAGGGGAAGTGGTGTTGCGGTGATATTGAACCAGGGTTGCGGTGATATTGTACGTAGACAGTAAAGGAGGTGCAGGATTAGTGATTAAGTGTAGGATTAGTGGTCAGAGCAACTTTCCACCAGCAAACTCTTATTTCATTTTTACTTTTTAATAATTACATGAGGGCTGTTATAAAGGTAACTGGAGGGTACAGTACAGGCTGAATTTGTGCCAAAGGTAGGGGCTGCAAACAGATATTGGCATACCCAGCAAGTAAAAGGGAAACAGAAGTAGTTTTTAAAACATAAATATATGCTTGCTATGTCTTAAAGGAGGGGGAGGCAAGGAAAACAGGTGAGTCAAGCAAGGAACACTGAGGACTGCACTAGGAAGATAGAGGGGGGAATGAAAGCAAGAAAGATGAATTATTGTACAGGAAAATGGGGAGGTCAAGGGTCTCTTAGAATGGGGAGGGGAGCTCCGGGGGTACACAGGAAACAGTCAGAATAGTGGTGTGCAATGGGTGTGGGGCAGCGGTGTTCATGGAAATACCGTGGAGGCTAGGGAGTTGTCCGGTATGTATCAGATTAAGGCAAATAGCAACAGAGATAAACAGTCTATGAAGGTAGGTGGTGAGGAAGTGGAAGGACAGAGGGGGGGGAACTACAGTGGCAGCAGGGGTATATGGGGGGACCTATAGAAATGGAAAGAGGGAGGGAAGTGACTAGTTGGGAACATGGTGATAAGGGGCGAGGCAGAGGGGACAGGAATAGAAGGGGCTCAGACCAAGCTGTGGAGGTAGCAATGGATGGCTGGAGGTGAGGAGATTCAAAGGGCTCAGGGAAGGGCAAATATCTTGACATCAAGGGGAGGAGGAATAGCGTGTACTGGAGGGGGTATTACAGCATCCAACAGGTTCACACCTTGTGTCAGATGGGATGGAGAAGTGCGTTCTGGAGGGATTGGAGGGAGAAGCAAGTATGGGCCATGGTACAGGGATGGGCAGATGAGAAGGGGGGGGAGAGGGGCGTGGTTAGGGGACAGCTGGCAAGGCAGGGGTCAGCTAATGAAAAAGGGTTGGAGGGAGGAGATATATAGGGGAAGAGATAGAAAAACAGGGGAAGGAGATGTGGGGGAGAGAATGAATGAGGAAGGAGTAGAGAAGGCACAGAGGGGAAGGCAGGCGGGGGCAAATGAAGGAAAGGGGAGGGTAGCACAGAGGAGATTGGAAGCAATCAAGGAAACAGGAAAATAAGGGAGGTATCAATAGGGAAAGAGGAAGGAGGAGAGGGAATCGCAGACAAAAGGCCGGAATCTTTCACCAGGGGAGGACAAGTGGGAACTGGGGGGGGGCAGGGAGGACTAGTAGGCTACCCAGGGCAGGGGTTGTGCAGTTAGGAAGAGAGAGAACAGGAGGAAAGGCCCACCGGGAATAAAATCAGATCCATTAGCTGTAGAGGCGGAGAAAGCCATGGCATTCGGGGACTCCATCATCAAGGAGATACATTGCATCAGGAGGGGGCCTACCTACAGGCAGAGGTCAGCCTTCTGTGAACTGGGGATGGAGGCTGGGAGGGCAATGCAAAAAAATCAGGGAATGTGCAAGGGTGGTGGGGAAACCCCACCTAACCATTCATTTGGGGACAAATGATCTGGCAGGCAATGAAGTGGAGGAGGTCTAAGGCGTTGGCAAAGGGTTGCATGGAAGAGGCAAGATCCTTGGCATTCTCAGAAGTCTTGCCAGTCCCCTGTGCTAGCACTGCTTGGCAGAATCGGATCAGAGAGTTCCAATGAATGGCTCAGGGGATGGTGTGGGAAGGAAGAATTTGCCTGCATAGGAGGGTGGGAGGATGGAGACTTACATTGGAAGGATAGGCAGCATCTAAGTGAGAGGGGGACAAGAGTGCTGAGGGGGTCTACAATGTTATATTGATAAGGTTTTAAGGGAGGGTTTAAACTGGTGGGGGTATAAGGCTGGGGGTAGTTTGACAAGAAGGGAGAATGGACTAGCTAGCATTCCTCTGCTTAAGGGAGCAGGCATGGAAGAGAGGGTGGGCCGAGAAGAGAGGGGCATATGGTAGAAAGGACTTTCCGCAAATGCCAGGAGCTTGGGGAATAAAATGGTGGACTTAGAGGCCGTAATGGTGGAGAAGGGTCTGGATATTGTTGCCGTTACAGAGACCTGATGGTGTGAGCATCAGACATGGGAAGTGGCTATCCTGGGGCACAGGCTGTTCGGGAAGGACAGGGCTGGTAGAAAAGGGGGGGTTGTTTTGTACATCAGGGATGACATTAAAGCGACAGAAGGGCAGGAGGAGCTAGAGGAGGCAGAAATCTTATGGGTCACACTAGAAAAGTGGTCTGGGGCATCAGTAAGGCTGGGGGTAGTTTATAGACCTCCAGTACAGGGGCAGGAAGTGGATAGGCAGATGTTGCAGGCAGTTCAATGGATGGTGCTCAAGGGGGAGATTCTGCTGGTGGGTGACCTTAACCAACCAGCTGTTGACTGGAATATCCCATCAGCTAGGTCGACCAGGAGCAGAGAGATCTTCAAGTCCCTCCAGGGAGCTTTCCTGGAACAGCTGGTTAGGGAGCCCTCTAGGGGTGGCAGCATACTCGACGTGGTCCTCACCAATGGGGATAGTGTGGAAGGAGTTGAAGTGAGGGTCAACCTAGGAGCAAGCGACCATAATACAGTGAGCTTCAAAGTTAGGACGGGGAGCGAAGGGAGTCAGACCATCACAGAGGTCCTGGACTTCAGGCGGGTGGATTTTTGCCAGAATGAGGGAGATATTCAGGAATGAAATGGAGGGGAAGGAGAAAATAGAGGAAGTGGAGGAATTATGGAATTCAATAAAGGGGGAGTTACTAAAAGCCATGGAAATCTGAGTAAGAAAGGTGAGGAAGAACAGAAAAAGAAAGAGGCTGCCCTGGTTCACCAGGGAAGTGAGGGGGCAATTGGGGGGGGGGGCGTTCAGAGCATAGAAGAGAACACAGGGGGGAGAAGACAGGGAGACTTCCAGGGAGAAGCTGAGTGTGGCAGGGCAGAAGATTAGGAAGGCAAAAGCAGAAACGGAGGAGAGAATTGCTAAGCGGGTCAAAAGGGGCGATAAAACTTTTTTCCGGTATATAGGAAAGAAGAGGAAAGCAAGGCAGGGGATAGTAAGGGGGAGGGGAAGTACAAGTGGAAGGGGACTTTGAGAAAGCAGAGGTGCTAAATAGGTAGTTCTACTCGGTCTTCACGGTGGAAGGGGAAGGAAGGGGTATTAAGGGAGAGGGGAGGGGAGGGATGACATAAAGGTGGATTCTAGCCTGATCAGCAAGGACAGGGTTAAAGAAGAATTAGGTAGGTTAAGGGTGGACAAGGCTTTGTCTGGACACCCTGCATCCTAGAGTACTCCGAGAACTAAGGGAGGAGCTGGCGGCACCTCTAGCGAGATTGTTTAACTTGTCCCTGGATACTGAGTAGGAGCCAAAAGACTGGAAGAGGGAGGATGTGGTGCCACTTCACAAAAGTGGCAACAGGGAGGAGGTGGGCAGTTATCGCCCGGTCAGCCTCACCTTGGTGGTGGGCAAGGTGATGCAGACAGTATTAAAGCAGAGGGTGGTCAGCTACTTGGTGGAAAGTGGGCTGCAAAACATCCGTCAGCATGGCTTTACTCAAGGGAGGTCACACCAGATGAACATAATCGAGTTTTTTGATTGGGTGATGAGAGTGTTAGATCAGGAAGGGGCAGTGGACATGGCCTATCTGGACTTCGGGAAGGCATTCGATACTGTGCCCCACAGCAGGCTGGTAAATAAGCTGGATAGTTTGGGGGTGGGAAAGAAAATAACAAGGTGGTTGGCGAACTGGCTAATGGGCAGAAGCCAAAGGGTGGTGGTAAATGGGGTACATTCCATGGAGGTAGGGGTGACAAGCGGGGTCCCCCAGGAGTCAGTGCTGAGGCCCATCCTGTTCAATATCTAAATCAGCAATATAGCGGAGGGGCTGCAGGGGAAGGTCTGTCTATTTGCAGATGATACGAAGATCTGCAATAGGGTGGACACCCCAGAGGGAGTGGAAGCTATGAGGGAAGATCTAAGATTACTGGAGGGGTAGTCGGAAACCTGGCAGCTGAAATTCGGTGCCAAAAAGTGCACAGTAATGCACATGGGGCGGAATAACCTGCAGGCAAATTACACACTGGGGGGAGGTAATTGGGGCAGCTGAGCAGGAGAGGGATCTGGGGATAATTTCAGATAACCTTAAGGTAGGAACACAATCTAGCAAGGTAGTGGGCAAAGCAAATAGAATGCTGGCATGCATAGGGAGAGGTATAACAAGCAGAAGGAAAGAGGTGCTGATGCCACTTTCCAAAACCATGGTGATGCCGCTACTGGAGTATGGGGTCCAGTTTTGGAGACCTCACCTACACCAGGACATAGATGGGACTGAAAGGAAAGGGTTCAAAGAAGAGCTACTGAGGTAGTGCGTGGGTTGAAGGGGAAGTCCTACGAGGAGAGGTTAAGGGAATTGGATCTGTATCCGCTGGAGCCCAGAAGGGAGATGGGGGGACATGACAGAAATGTTTAAGTACGTGAAGGGGATTAATAAGGTAGGGGAGAGTTTATTCACTTGAAAAGTAGGTGCTAGAACTAGGGGTCATAGTCTAAGGTTAGAAAAAGGAAGGTTTAGGGGAAATGTGATGGGGCGTTACTTAACGGAGAGGGTGGTGGAGCCCTGGAACAGTCTGCCAGATGAGGTGGTGGGGGTCGAAACAGTGGAGGGATTCAAGAGGTAATGGGTCAGACACAAGGGTTTGAACAGGAGACAAAGGGGGGATTGGCTACGGGTCATTCCGGCCAGAGGAAAAAAAACAAGGGCTAAAAACACAGCCATACAGCCGCACTCACAAACAGAGTTGGGCAAAACACCAACCAGTCAGGAACAGTGCATTCATTGGAACAGTGGGTGTTTACTTTTTCTAACTCTGGGGACTTCCGGGATGGGGAGAAACTCGAGAGAGGGCGTTTTTTTTTTCTTTCTAATCGCATGAAAAAGTTGTAGCAGGAAGGCAGGGGGTGGGGCGGGCCACAGTCCCAGGTCTCCCGGACAATGCCGGTAACAGCCTCAGCCACTCCACCATGGGAGAGGCTCGACCAGACACCCAGCACATGGCAACTTCTCCACTCTTCATTCCATCGTATAGTGACAGGGGTAGCAGTATTCCCATACTGCTGTTCTACCCCTGTCGGTGTACATACAGGTGCTGTCTATACAGCACAGTAAATACCGCCCTGTCTTACATGCGTGGTATTGACCCGATCCCGGAGGGGGGAGTCTTTGGACGAGGGGGACAAGTAAGAAGGGGGTAAGGGGCAGACTCGATGGGCCAAAAGGGTCCTTTTCTGATGTCACATTTCTATGCATTCTCTCCATTTCCACTAATACAGAGCGTTGCTAAAATTCAGAAGGAAGACTGCTGCAATGAGGCTGTGTTCACACTACAGCACGGTAATTTAAAACATTTTTCGATACAGATTAATTACCGTGCTGTAGCATCTGTGTTATTGTGTTCGCACTGGCAGTAGCGTGTTCTAAACCATTATTAAAAACGGTTTACAGCGTCCACACTACTGCCTCGGGACCAGATTAACCATCAACCGGTTCCCAGTCGGGGACATCCAGTTTCATGAAAGAGAACCATGCCAGGGCGTTCACACTGCAGGTTAGTCCGATTTAACTCCCAAAATGTTTTTAAAACCGTGTTTAAGCCTAGGTCTTATCAGGGTTTAAACACGGTTTTAAAAAACAGATTAGCAAGCCTGTGTAGTGCGAACGCAAACTGTGCTAGGGCTCTTTAAAACGGTATAAGCTTATTAAACTATTTTAAATACCCTAGTGCGAACAAGGCCTAATTCTTATAGCACTTGATTTGGTACATAGAAACACAGAATCTGACAGCAAATAAGGGCCACCTGGACCACCTAGACTGTGTTCACACTACAGCACGGTAATTTAAAACGGATTAATTACCGTGCTGTAGCATCTGTGTTGTTGTGTTCGCACTGGCAGTAGCATGTTGTAAACTGTTATTAAAAACGGTTTACAGCATCCGCACTACCGCCTTGGGACCGGATTAACCATCAACCAGTTCCCAATCTGGGACATCCAGCTTAGCGAAAGGGAACCATGCCAGAGCATTCGCTCACAGGTTAGTCCGATTTAACTCCCAAAACGTTTTTAAAACCGTGTTTAAGCCTAGGTCTTATCAGGGTTTAAACATGGTTTTAAAAAACAGATTAGCAAGCGTGTGTAATGCGAATGGAAACCGTGCTAGGGCTCTTTAAAATGTTATAAGCTTGTTAAACCGTTTTAAATATCTAGTGCGAACAAGGCAGTAGTCTAACCATTTTTTTCCTAACTTCATTCCTGTCAAAGACCCTATTTGATCTACAGCTCTTCCTCCTCCACTCCCTTCCTTACCTCTAAGATTCCCTTGTGCCTATCCCAGGCATTTTTGAATCCCACCACTGTTTTCGCTCCCAACACCTCTGCTGGAAGGCTGTTCCAGGATTCCACCACTCTTTCCATGAAGAAGTACTTTATTTATTCAGTTTTTGTTTACCGGGTAGGTGCACTAGCCATAAAATGACTATTTTCAGGCATGACGTGGGAGGTTACAGAAGTAGTCGAAACACAGCAGTACAGTACAATAACAGGATAATTGCGGTCCAGGGAAAAAATACACAACAGATAGTGGAAGCAAAACCATAATGTCACAAATAGTAAAGACTTAGGGTAACAGTTCACAATATGAGTAATAAGCAAGCATTAAGTACAACATTGGGAATAAAGGGATGACTGTCAGCAGAAGTGAGGAGAAAACGAAGAAGAATACTAGGCTATTACATATAATGGCTTAACATGTAACTAAGAGTAAGTGCAAACAGCAAGGAGATCTTAAGGCATTGGGAAAAACAACAACCAGGATCCAAAATGAGTAACAAGGCAGGGTCATATAAGACCCAGTACAGAATAAGTGCAAACATCTGAAAGCAAATCAGGATATGAGGAGATGTTATGCCATAAGGCAGCAAGCAGACTAGCCAGGGCCAGGACGGAAAGGAGTGGAGGGCAGGAAAAGGGGAATATAAAGATGGCATAGAATAGTCGGCTGATAACGTGAGTTAGAGGACGAAAGCGAGAGCATTGGACTGATTTGGATATGAAACTCTGAAGTTCCTTTTTGAAGATGGCATGAGACGACACTTGACAAATGACATGGGGAAGGGAGTTCCAGTGTTGCGGGGCAGTCTGAGAGAAGGCACCCTTGGTGGTTTTGCATCTAGGTACATGGAGAAGAGACTTTTCAACAGGGCGTAAGCCACAGGTGGAGGATTGAGGAAGCAACAAGGAGGCGAGGGATGAAGAGGTCTTCCTTCAGCTCTTGCCTCATCTCTCTTTAATCTTCCCCCTTCCAGCTTCATAGCATGTCCCCTTGTTCTAGAGCACCTTTATTTCTGAAAACCACTCCTCTACTGTACCTTGCTTACCCCCCTGAGGTATTTAAAGGCCTCTGTCATATCTCTCACCCTCTCTTCCAGGGTGTACATATTGAGGTCCTATAGCCTCTTCTTGTAGCGCTTTTGATGCAGACCATGCACCATTTAAGTTGCCCTCCTCTGGACTGCCTCCACTCTGTCTGCATCCTTCCTGAAATGTGGTCTCCAGAACAAGACATAGTACTTAAGGTAGGTTCTTACCAGTGATCTATACAGGGCCAACACCACCTCCCTCTTTCTGCTGGTGATGCCCCTTCCTGTGCACCCCAGCATCCCACTAGCCCTCCCAACTGCCTTGTCGCACTGTCTTGCCACCTTTAGGTCATCCAATATGATTACCCCGGGTCTCTTTCCTGCTTGGTCACTGTTAATAACACTCCACCCATTTTGTACCCTGTCCCTGGGTTTCTTTGACCTAAGTACATTATTTTGCACTTTTTTGTATTAAAACCCAGCTGCCATACCATTGACCGCTCCTCCAGTTTTCTCAGACCTCTGCTCATCCTATCCATCCCCCCACCAAGTGTCCACTCTGTTACAGATCTTGGTGTCATCCACAAAGAGGCAGACCTTCCCTTTTAGCTCCTTTGCTATGCTATGGCACTTATAAAGGCATTAAAGAGGACTGGTCCCAGCACTGAACCCTGAGGTACTCTACAGGTCATCCTCCCTTCCTCTGAACGAACTTCGTTTACCACTATCCTCGTTCTCTTATACTATTATACTTTTCCTTCTAACATACTAAAATGCCAGCAGAATAGGCCTAACGGTCTTTCGAGTCTGCTCGATTGGTCAGCCCCCACCCTGGGTGCTGACCTTGCTGCCCCCCTCGCCTTCTCTGGCTTCTCCCTTCCCAGTTCCGGATATTCTTGCTGCATTGGATTTTGCTTCCAGAACCCTTCCCCTGTACCTGTCCCAGCCCCTCTTGAACCCCTCCACCGTCTCTGCCTCCACCAGCCCCCTAGGCAGTGCATTCCATGGCTCCACCACCCTCTCAGTGAAGTAGCACCTCCTCCTTTCTCCCCTGAATCTTCCCCCCTCCAGCTTCCACCCATGCCCTCTAGTGGCCCCCTCCTCCTTCCTTTGAAGCACCCTGACTGTTCCTCCCCTATTTACTCTCTTCATGTACTTGAAGACCTCTATCATGTCCCCCCGGTCCCTTCTCTCTTCCAATTTGTACATATTTAGCTCTTCAAGCCTCTCCTCATAGCTCCTGTCCCCCAAGACCCAAATCATTTTGGTTGCCCTCCTCTGGACCCTCTCCAGGAGTTTAATGTCCCTCTTTAAATGTGGCCTCCAAAACTGCACGCAGTACTCAAGGTGTGGCCTCATCAAGCAGTTATACAGAGGGAGCATCACTTCCCTCCTTCTGGAGGTGATCCCCCTAGTGATGCATCCCAGCATCCTGTTGGCCTTGGCTGCTGCCTCCTACAAGTCTCCAAGTTGTTCATTTTGACATCCACCACCACCCCCAGGTCCCTCTCAGCCATCGAGACTTGTAGCATTCCCAGGGTGTACACTTGGCCGGGTTTCTGGCCCCAGGTGGAGTACCTTGCATTTCCTGCATTGAACCTCAGCTTCCACTTTCTAGACCATCTTTCCAGAGCCTCCAGGTCCCCTGTAGGGCCACCTCCCTCCTCCCCATCCACCACCGCCCCAGTTTTGAGTCATCCAAAGACACTCATCTCACTCCTGATTCCTGTCCTTATGTCAGAGGCGTAGGCGTTGAACAGGAGGGGCCCAAGGACTGATCCCTGTGGGACCCCACTAATGACCCTCTTTGGGGATGAGACTATCCCGCCAACTACGACCCTCTGGGTCCGGTCCTGGAGCCAATTGCCTATCCATCTGATCATCTGGTTCCCCACCCCCATTTCTCCCAGCTTATCCAACAGGCCCGTGTGAGGAACAGAGTCAAATGCCTTGCTGAAGTCTAGAAAGAGGACGTCCACTGGTCTACCAAGGTCCAAGGCACTCGTCACCCAGTCATAGAACTCCACCAGGTTTGTCTGACATGATTTCCCAAGACGAATCCATGCTGTCTATCGTCCAGGCACCCTGACTTTTCCAGGTCCCCCCTAGCCTCTCCTTGACAATGCCCTCCATCACCTTGCCCACCACCGATGTCAGGCTGACAGGCCTGTAGTTCTCTGCCACCTCCCTTGATCCCCTTGTGGATAGGCACTATACTGCCACCTTCCAGTCCTGGGGCACCCACCCTGTCCTCAGAGAGATGGTGAAAGCTCCATCCAGGGTTTCACCAGGACTTCGCAAGTTCCTTCAGCACTCTGGGATGTAATTTATCCGGCCCCGGTGCTTTCTCCATCCTAAGGGGGCCGAGGGCTTCCCTCACTCTCTCTGCTGTGATTTCCACTTCTAGTACCTCTTCTCCCTGCTTAGCCCTCCCCCCTCCTGCCAATGATGCCTCCCCCTCTCCCCAGACCTGCCAATCGATAAGGGTTGTTGAGTACCTTGAGGCCAGTGGGGCACAGGACCCGAGGCAGCATGGATTCACAATGGGAAGGTCGTGTCAGACGAATCTAATAGATTTCTTTGACTGGGTGACCGAAGTAGTAGATCAGGGAGGGGCTGTGGACATGGCCTACCTAGATTTTAGCAAGGCATTTGATACAGTCCCCACAAAGATTAATACACAAGATAGCCAGCCTTGGAATGGGTCCCAAGGTGGTAGCCTGGATAAAATTGGCTAGACAACAGGACGCAAGGGTAGTAGTAAATGGAGTACACAGTGAAGAAAGGAGGGTTACCTATTGGGGTACCACAGGGTTGGTACTGGGACCGGTCCTTTTTAATGTCTTTATAAGTGACATTGCAGAGGAACTGGAAGGAAAAGTATGTCTCTTTGCAGATGACACAAAGATCTGCAACAGGGTTGATACACAGGATGGAGTGGAAAGGATGAGAAGGGACTTGGCAAGGTTGGAGGAATGGTCAAATGTATGGCAGCTCAGATTCAATGCAAAGAAGTGCAAGATAATGCACCTGGGAAACAAAAACCCAGGGGAAGTATACACAATGGGGGGTGAGATACTGACAACAGTAAAAATGGAAAGGGACCTGGGGGTAATTATATCAGATGACCTAAAGGTGGGCAAGCAATGTGAGAAGGCAGTAAGGAAGGCTGGAGGGATACTTGGATGCATAGGAAGAGGCATCAATAGTAGAAAACAGGAAGTTGTTATCCCTCTGTACAGACAGTTGGTGAGACCCCATCTGGAGTACTGTGTGCAGTTCTGGAGACCCCATCTCCGCAAAGACATAGACAGAGTGGAGGCTGTCCAGAGGAGGGAAATTCAAAATGGTGCAGGGTCTGCACCAGAAGACATCTGAAGAAAGACTAAAGGAGCTTAATATGTATACTCTGAGGAAAGGAGGAGAGAGGGACATGATAGAAACTTTCAAGTACCTCAAGGGAATTAACAAAGTCCAAGAGGGTAGCATCTTCCAGAAAAAGAGATGTGCAAGAACAAGGGGGCACAATTTGAAGATAGACGGGGGACGGCTCAGGGGTAATGTGAGGAAGTATTTTTTCACTGAGAGGGTTGTGGATGCATGGAATAGCCTCCCTGAGGAGGTCGTGGAGTCAAGAACAGTGGTGGACTTCAAGAATGCATGGGACAGGCATAAGGCAGTCCTAGGGGCGGGTAAGAGGAAGTAAGCTGTTGGTTAACTAGGATCTGCAGCTTATCTGTTAGGTAGGAAAATGGGCAGACTAGGTGGGCTAAGCGGTCCTTCTCTGCCGTCAAATTCTATGTTTCTATGTTTAAGGGTCCCCCCCTCCTCAGTATCTCTGTCTCCTCCCATGTATGATGCAGCACCTCCATTTTCCTTGGTGAAAACTGAGGTGAAATACTCATTTATTACCTCAGCCTGCTCCCCCGGGTCTTGTGTCCATCTTTCCCCTGACTTAATCCTGCTAATCTGCCCCTTCACCCTTTGTTTTTCCCAAATGTATCTAAAGAACCCCTTGTTCCCTCTCCTGATTTCCCTGGCCAGGTTCTGCTCCTTCCTTGCCTTAGCCGCCTCACCACCCTAGTGGCCCTTCTAGCCATCAGCTCATACTCCCCTCGATCCCTTTCACTCCTTGAGCACTTGAATTGCCTATAGGTTGCCTTCTTTCCCTGCACCACCTCCTGGACCTCCCTGGTCCACCAGCAGGGTTTTCGGGCCCTACCGCATTTTCGTCTTACTCTTGCACAGGTGCTGGTAGCATCTTGCACCCCTCTCCTGATGATTTCCCACCTACTATCAGCGCCCATGTCTGACCCAATCCCATCCAAATGCTCTTAAGGATCCTTCCATTTCCTTAAATCTGCCCCCTGAAGTCAGTTACCTCCGTCTTTGTGCACCCTTCTAGCCCTCTTAGGTCCAGGCAGAACCAGACCGTGGCATGGTCACTCCCATGTGGTCCCTTACCTCCAGGCCCCTAATCTGGTCACTGTCTGCCAGGACCACATCCAGTACCCGCGCCTCCCTGGTCGGTTCCCCCACCTGCTGAGTTAGGAACGCGTCTTGAAAGACATCCAACAACCTCTGTTCCCTGGTCACAGAAAATGTCATAGTCTCCCAGTCTGTTCCTGGCATGTTTAAGTCCACGAGCACCACCACCGTTCCTCTGCCCAGTCTGCAGTGTCTCCCAACATCTGCCACCAGACTGTCCTCCAGCTCCTCCGCCAGGGCAGGGGGTCTATACACCACTCCTATTTTTACTCCCCCCCCCCCCCCTTGTTATCAAGGTGACCCAAATCGCTTCCACGGTTCCCTCCGCCTCCTCTACTCCCCCTATGCCAATGCAGTTTTTGACTATCATTGCTACTCCTCCTATCCTTCTATCCCCTAAACAATTTCTTACCCTGTTTACCACCTTGTTACATACCACTAAGCCACCCAGCTTGCTCACCAGTTTCATGTGTGGCACGGTGTAGAAAGCTTTACTAAAATCTAGGTAGGCCATGTCCACCGCTCCTCCCTGATCTAATTCTTTGATCACCCAGTCAGAGATGTATATCAAATTCGTTTGACATGGCCTCACCCTGTGAATTCATGCTGCTTCGGATCCTGCAACTTGTTGGGTTCAAGATATTCCACAATCCTTTCATTTAGCAGTATTTCCATTAATTTTCCCAACACCAATGTTACGCTGACAGGCCTATAATTGCCAGCCTTTTCCCTGCTACTACATTTGTGAAGGGGGACTACATCTGCCCTCCACCAGTCCTCTGGGACCACTCCAGTCTCCAGAGATCTATTAAATAGTACTGTCAGAGGTGCAGCCAGTACCTCACTGAGCTTCCTTAACACCTTTGGATGCAACCCATCTGGCCTCATGTCTTTGTCCATTTTCAGGTTGGCGAGTGCTTTCAGGACTCTCTCCTTAGAAAAAGGATTAGTGTCCACTTCCCTCTCATCCAAACTCCTGTTACTTTTTTGAAGTCTCTTATCTTCCCCTTCCACTGTAAACACTGAGCAGAAGTACTTGTTCAAGATGTCTGCCTTTCCCTGGTCACCCTCTGTACAGTCCCCCCCCCCAACATGCACACACACATATGCAACCTTAACAATCCTGCTTTTGTCTTCCTTTCTTTGCTTACATATCCAAAAAATGTCTTGTTCCCTTTTGATAACTGCCTGAGCTATTCTTTTTTCAGTTTGCACTTTTGCACTCCTTACTGCTTTCCCTGCTTCCATCCATTTCGCCAGCTACACCTCCCTATCCTCCTCCCCCTGGCATCTCCTTATAGCTTCTGAATGCAACCCTTTTACCTTTTCTGCCACCTCTTCCAAGAACAATACCGATTTCTTCTGTCTTGCTTTTGCTCACTTGCTTGACGCAGAGGTTTGTTTCCTTCACTATTCCCTCTTTTAGTTTGGCTCAGTGTTCCTCCACCCACCCACATGTGTCATCCCACCCCCCCCCCGGGCCAGATCAAGCCAGAGGCATTCACTCATCTTTATAAAATCCACCCTTCTGAAGTCCAGGACCTTTACCCTTGTGTGGTTTGATTCCACAGTTGTTATTATGTTGAACCACGTTGTACAATGATCACTGGTCTCCCAGCTGGCTTCCCACCTTGACATCTTCAACACTGTCACTGTTAGTGAGAACCAGGTTTAGTACTGCCACATCACAGGTGGGTTCACTGACTAGTTGCCTGAGGAACGCCCCCTGCAGAGAGTCTAGGGTGTCTTGGCTTCTAGTTGATGCTGCAGTTAGGAAGCTCCGGTCTACATCAGGAAGAATGAATTTCCACACCAGCAGCGGCCCCTCCTGTTTTAACCATTTTGCCAGTTGTTTCCAATAGTAACTTATCTAACTCCTCCTTCTGCGCTGGAGGTCTATAGATCACACCTGTGTGAATACCGTCTCCATTCCCTGACTCAAGGGTGACCCACAGTACCTCTGCCTCCCCTGAGTTCCCTGCATCTCTGTCACTTTTATTCTTTCCTTCACATAGAGCACCATGCCCCCATGTTTCCTTCCCACCCTGTCCTTTCCAAACAGAGTGTGCACATGAATGGAAGGCACTGTGAAAGCATAAGTTAGGACTGCTTTAAGTTTTATTCTTTTCACCCAGTGCATTCAAATGGCATAGCAACCACCCCACCTCTTTGGCTTCGACTCAGAGCAAGCCGAAGCTCGGGGGTAGTTGCCATGCTGTTTGTATGCATTGGGTGAGTGAGCTGAAGTGCTGGGGTAGTTGCCATGCCATTTGTATGCATTGAGTGAGCGAGTCAAAGCGCTGGGGTAGCTGCCATGCTGTTTGTATGCAGTGGATGAGTGAGCCGAAGTGCTGGGGTAGTTACCATGCTATTTGTTCGCATTGGGTGAGCAAGTCGAAGGGCTGGGGTAGCTGCCGTGCCATTTGTATGCATTGGGTGAGCAAGTTGAAGTGCTGGGGTAGATGCCATGCTATTTATATGCATTGGGTGAGCGAGTCGAAGTGCTGGGGTAGATGCCATGCTATTTGTATGCATTGGGTGAGCGAGTCAAAGGGCTGGGGTAGCTGCCATGCCATTTGTATGCATTGGGTGAGTGAGCTGAAGCGCTGGGGTAGTTGCCATGTCATTTGTATATATTGAGTGAGCGAGTCAAAGCACTGGGGTAGCTGCCATGCTGTTTGTATGCATTGGGTGAGTGAGCTGACGCGCTGGGGTAGTTGCCATGTCATTTGTATGTATTGAGTGAGCGAGTCAAAGGGCTGGGGTAGCTGTCATGCCATTTGTATACATTGGATGAGTGAGCTGAAGTGCTGGGGTAGCTGCCATGCTATTTGTATGCATAGGGTGAACGAGCCAAAGGGCTGGGGTAACTGCCATGCTATTTGTATGCATTGGGTGAGTGAGTTGTGGGCTGGAGCAGCTGTCATGCCATTTGTATGCATTGGCTGAGTGAGCTGAAGCCCTGGGGTAGTTGCCATGCCATTTGTATGCATTGGGTGAAGAGAATAAAACTCTAAAAGCAATCTGACTGTGCCAGCTTTTTGCTTTTTGCAGCGCCTTCCATGCGTGTGTGCATTTGTATCTCCTCTATCGGCTAGATGGATCTGGCAACACCGTGAGGACCCAGAAGCGCATTGTCTTTTATGCGTTCTGAACAGAGTGTAGCCTGGTATGGCCATGTCCCAGTAAGGCAGTCTTGATACACCCTGATGCTGACAATGTCAGCGAGAATACCAACAAACCTGCCATTGGGACAGGACCTTCTGAGTCTACTCCAAGGCAGATCTCTAACCCAGAACTTAAACCCCTTCATCTGAGAGCATGCTTTTCGCAGAGTTAGAATATTCTAACTTAAATCTTTCAAACCAGTTCTTGGAAGTTTTGAAAATTGCTGGACAGCCAGCAACTAGGAAAACTTATACTTCAAAATTGAAAGGATTCAGCATTTGGTGTAACTCATGTCATGCCACTTTAAAAACTGCAGCTATACCAGTAGTTTTGGACTATGGTACTATATTCAGTACGCCTAAAGTCCCAAGGTCCAAAGGTATCCACCCTTAAGGAGCAGAGGTGGATCCAGCATTAATAAAGATCCTGCAGCAGCAGGACCCTTTGTCCTCTGCATGGAATAGAGCAAATCCAACATAATATATTTCCAATACAACAAAAATCAATTGTTTTACAACCCACTACCAATAGTCCTGTGTGGTTCATAGCTCAGTGCTTGTGCTACGTACAGTAGAGCTGAATGATGTAGGTTATGCTTGGATACATAGGCCAGACCAGTAAGTAGGACAATGCCTGCAAAGTATATGAGTTATATGAAATGATTAGTGCTTAGATACTTCAGCATAGATATGAGCAAGTCAGTGATTGTAGTATATATGAACTGGATTGGATATGCATAGTGCTTAGGTGCTTGAACTGATGAATAACAAGTTGTTTGGACTTGATGTTTTGGCCTTTCTCTGTATCCCACCTTAGGAAGGATGCTTAGTCAAGTAGGATGACACCCCCCAAAATAAATAATGAATGCAGGTACGATTATCTCCTCCAACTCCGGAGAGCGTGGCTAGTAGCATGCAGGAGAGGAAAACCCCCCTTGGGGGAAAACCTCTGAGGACCCATGGCTACTGACCTACCCATCCTTCTGGACATACTAAAGGAGAGTAATCCTAAATGAGCAATATTCATATTATTGGTAGTCCGAAACCCCAAGAGATGAAGAACAGAAGGTCGGTAAGAGCAAATGGAATCCAGCACTGACGTGGAATGTCCAGCCAGTGGATGGGAGCAGATCTTGAGCAATTCCTCGTCTAAGATGTCGATGTCCAGGCAAAATATTGATAGAAGGTTATTTGGAAGCCAGGTGGATGCAGAATCGAGCCTGAGGGGTTGGTCCGAGTTCCGATATGCGAGTTGGAAGCATAGAGTCCTGAAGGCAAGGCGAGTAAGCTGGATGCAAGGTGTGAAGCTAAAGAAGGTGGAGCAGATGAAACCCCTTGTCCTGAGTGGGTGAAGCAGTAATCAGGCAGTAGGCCAGAAGCCCGGAAAACCTCCAACCCAGCCGGCGAAGCAGTATGGTAAGGAACAGAACCTCTATGCCCCGAGCTGGGTGAAGGAGGAGTACAGTAGATATAATCGAACCTCCAGGCCGATGTTGGGTGAGGCAGGTGTAGAGTAGAAATATTCGAACCTCCAGGCCCCGATGCTGAGCGAGGCAGGTGTAGAGTGGAAATATTCGAACCTCCTGGCCTGATGCTGGGCGAGGCAGGTGCAGAGTAGGAATATTCGAACCTCCAGGCCTTGCTGCCAGCAAGGCAGATGGAGTAGGCGAGCAAAACGCAGGTGAGCAGCTGAATGAGCATTGGTGTGTTGAGATTGTAATGAGCATTGAGTGCTAAGACCTTGCAAGGCCGAAATGCAGTATAGAGGTAGCAGAATCCCAGAGGCTGAAGCCGGGGGAGAGCAGTAGGCATGAAGCGATGATTTGCATAAGCAATGAGCAACTATTTCATAAGCAAGCGTGGACCCGCACGTAGGTCGGTAAACAAAGTAGTAATAAGGGGACCTGCACGGAGATGTGCAGAACAGAGCAACAATTATAGCCAAACCCCCATGCACCGAATTGGGGAAAGCAGGTGAAGACGCTAAGGCAGACTTATGAGAGCAGCAAGATGGTCCTGTAGAAACATCGTGGTCCTGAAAAGCAAGGATGGCAGAAGAATGTGGTAAGAGAACTGAGTCAAAGGGTTGGCAATGACCAGATTTTAGTAAGTCACAGGACACTGGAGTAGGTTAATGTCTGAGGCCTAAGCCTGGAGATAGGAATGGTACTATGGAATAGTGCACGGCTGAGAGTGCTGGCAGGAAACGGTAGTAGTAGCAATCCAGACAAACTGAAGCAGCATGGCAAGAGATATCCGTGGGATTGATTGTGAATGTCCTGAGATGTAGTCTAGATGTAAGTCCACAGTGGAGCAAAGAAAGATATCCTGACAAGTGCAAGTAGGTGCGAGCAGGTGAAGGTGAGAACTGCAGCATCCAGAACTCGAGGGGCACAACTGAGGCGACAGCCTGGCATTGCATCCAATCCTGATGGAAAAGTCAGATGAATAAGTGACATGGAATGAAGGCTTCTGGAGGAATACTGAAAAGCAGAAATGATGGTGCAGTAGGTAAGCCCAGATAAAGGCAGCAGGAAAGGATCTGGAGAAGGGTGCTGAACACCATAATAGGGCACATGGCTGGAGTGCATGTCAGGAGTCCAGAGGCCAGAGGCAAAGTGACCAGCTATGCCCCTACATGGGGTAGGAGGAGCAGCTGGACCCTTATGTAGGTCAGCCGGAGGAAGGAGTAAAGAGCTGCAAGCTAGGCCCCACAAAGACTAGCAGAACCGCAAACCCCCCACGCAGGGCAACAAAGAGCAGAGAAAGCTTGCCAGACAAGGCCCCCACATGGCCAGTGAGTACGGCCGGACCCCACGTAGGCCAGGCAGGAAGGGGAGAAAGAGTCAAGCTAGACCTCTGGAAGGCTAGGCATAGTGGGAACACCACCACGGAGGGCCGCCTGGTGCAGCAGACATCCCAGAGGCTAAAGCTGAGGGGATGGTAGTAGGCGTGCAGGAAGAGTGCGGAAGCAAGAGGGGACTTGCACGTAGGCAGTATCAGCAGAGCAAACATAGGACCGCAGGTGGCAGTGGAGCAGCCAGGTCAGGACAGGGAGTAAATGCCAGGAGGAGCCATATGAGAAGGAGGCACGCCAGTGCAGGAGCCAGGAACTCAGCGGCCACCAAAGTGTATGGCTGAGAAGTACATGGTGCCAGTAGAAGTCCAAGAGGGACGAGCAGGACAGGAGTGGCCTGGGGCAAGGTGGGACCCAGGCACCGAGAGTCAGCCAGGAAGCATAGCCAGACGGACAGCAGAAGGAACTGAACTCCAGGAATAAGCCATCCAGACATGAAGAATATAATACAAGGAGCAGCAGGGAGCTGCACTCATCCCAAGAAGCCAGCAGTAGCGAGGAACAGCCCCATCACTCCGAATATGCACCGCCCTCATGAAAAGGTGTTTTCCAACAGGCAGCAAGGAGACATGAAAGCAGCAACCCAGAAGGCCCACAGTGCGACATGCAAAATGAGTAGCAAGGGAACAGAGGCGTACAGAGATTCATGCATACCGCACACCCTCTCAGCAGTAAAAATCATAGCACTGGCCTTCAAAATGATAGCAAAGGGTCAGAATACATAGCACTTTCTTACAGTAAGTGATAATACGTCTCCAGGTAGTGGTCCTCAGAAAAGTAGTAACAAGGAATCTGTCCATCATCGTAGTTCAAGGATTTAATAGTTCGTGTGTCCAGAAATAGCTCTAACAGTAAGAGAAACATCAGTAAACTTGTGCAGAACAAGGGTACGTGTGAGTGTGAAAATCAGAGCGCTATGCGAGACTCAGAGCAGTTGAGAGGTATGGAGCCATGCCAGTATCCCCATGGGAAATGAGTCCGGCAGTCCAAGGGTGTCCGGGAAGATCCCTAGCGCTCCTCAGGTCGACATCCAAGAAACGACCAGGACTGTAGTGCAGAAACTAGGGAGGGAGGTAGAGGAGGTCCATAGGACACGGCCGAAGCCAAGGCAGCAGTCGCAGCTGCAGAAGGGCGCAGACACCCAGAGACGGAGGTACAATAAGCAGCCAACGGTCGAGGAATCAACCAGCAGGCGGATGCTCCAACGGCGTGTGCTGGCAGGCAAAGGAGTGCAGAGAGCTGTAGGCGGCACTGCACAACGTGCAGCGGATGGAGACCAGGAGACCGGGAGTCCAGCTGTAGGGGCGAGCGGCCTCGCCGAACAGGGAACTTGAGCTGTGGCAGGAGCAGCTGCTCGAAAGAAAGATAGGCAAAGAAGAAGGCTGCAGGGTGCAGCGAGCAAGGACAGAGGCAATAGAGAGAAACAGCAGCGCACGGCTGCAAGCTGCCACAGGAAAAAACGCAGTAAGCAAGGGGCAGCAGGAATCCCCAAGAAGGAGAAACAAGGTACGGGAAGAGAAGGAGGGCAGCGGAGCTGCGGGGGAGGGCAAGAGAAGACAAAACACAAAACAGCAGGAGACAGGACCAAGGATGCTGGACAGGGAGGGGGCTAGGCAGAAAGCACAGGCAAGACAAGAGGAAAAGAAGAGCAGCCACAACAGGTAGCAGCACGCCAGCAAGTGTGACTCGCTCTAAGCAGAGCGGCGGTAGCCTGATAGCTTAATTAGGATGTGGGTGAGGAGCTCTTCCCCCACAGAACTACGGGCATGCGCCTTACCATTATGTTAGGTGTCACAAACGCACTCAGCAGGTCAAGCCCTCTGCTCCCACAGTGCCAACCTCCAAGCGCAATAGTGTGAACAGGTAACAGATAGGGTAACCCTCCTGTCTGCTTTTGGATTTGAATCACCTTTAGTCTCAAGTTCAGGGGGGATTCAAACTGTGAACCTTATGCTAGCGTACCCAATGTACAGGCTCAGATATGTACCCTCTTCGGGGATTATGGTACAATCTTTCGCCAGGGGCACCAAGCAAGGCTTCCAAAATGAACCCTTAAAACTCTATAAAAGACCTTAGATATATTCTTACCTTTTCCCAGTTTAATAACACCATTAAGCTTTTGAACATTTTTTGTCAGTCTTAACCCTCTATACGTCACATGCAAAAAAGAACTGGCAGACACCCCAGGCCGTCTTTTGAAAAAAAAAGATACTTTACTACAAGATGATAAAAATATGGAAAATGTAAACACAGAACAATATATCAAAGAGCTCACAATCACATAAAAGAAAAACAAGGAAAACTACAAAACATAAACTCCTACCACAATACAATTAGACTTTTTCTATCTAATGTATTACCTCTATAGAGCTTTGAAAGTTAGAGAACTGTGTTTCTTAAAAGCCCAAAAAGATATGTCATATTCCCCAATTACAAGGATACATTTCAACTCCATCGCCCCACCCCTTGGTGAGTCATATAGCTCCTCTTTTTTAGAATAAAAAAAAGACAAACAATGATTTCCTGTCTGGAGATATATTAAATAATGTGACATCAGCAAAACCTCCACTTCCTTAATTAAACATTTTCTCTTTGATCTGGTGTAGTTCCTATTCCCAAGGCATATCAAAGGGTTTGACAACTTTAGCACCAGGTTGGTATAAAATATTCTTCCTATAGGAATCATAAAACTTTACGAGCCCTATATGCTGGCAGCTGGGTCAGTTCTAATTAAGACAGAAAAACAGGAGACCCTTAATTAAGTCTCTCTCTGGTCTTTTAATTGCCTCCTGATTTCAGGTTAATATATCGTGTAGCTTCTCTGAAACCTGCGGGGGGGGGGGGCACCCATAAGCACAGGCTGTCTCATGTAAAACAATCACCTACTGTTTTTATATTACAAATATCATACAACAATCATAACCAGCTGGCCAAGTGTCACATTCGGTACAAGGCAATAGAAACTGAAGTTTTCTGCCTGCTTGCTAACCGCCCTTCCCATTTTAGTCTGTCCCCGTTCTTTTTACTGCAGGACCCATTTTAAAATCCTGGATCCTGCGCTTTTTTTAAAGTTATATTTTATTAAATTTTTTGACTAACTATGCCATACAGTAATTTGTCGACAGACATAATACACATATTGTACCACATACACCGGTATGTGTGGTTTCAGACATGTTAGGATAGAGTATTAATAAGTCTGTTTGAGTAGATACAGCAGTTGGGGTATATCCAAAGTTATTATTTAAAGTCCAAAATGCTCACCCATATGCACGCCACTCCACAACCTGGAGAGAGAACCAGGAGTCACTCATCAAAATTTGCAGCTGTGACGTTGCCAGTCACTATGCCTGCTTGTTTATTTATTTATTGAAATCTCGGATAAATACCTTTGAGCTAGAAGCTCATTTACAAAGGTTCCACGTTCAGTATACAGACATAATACATGAACATTAACAACACATGTTGACACATGAAAATTAAACAACAGCGAGTATAACAATAATACAGAAAAATTAAGTTCTTAACATAGAAGCATAGAAACAGTAACTTTGATAGCAGATAAGGACCGCTTGGCCCACCTTGTCTGCCCGTTTTACTACCTGTTGGATAAGCTGCTGATCCTAGCTGACCAACAGCCTACTTCTTCCTGAGCCAAGTAGAGAGGTATGATAAGTGTCACTGAGAATATTTTGAGATGCGGGGGCAAAGGTAGTTGGGGGGAGCTGGGGTGGGATGATGAAAACTAACCACGCAGGAAAGAGCGGATCTAGAAGAGGAGGGGCCATGGAGAAGGTAAGAGAAGGAGGGGGAAGAAGATATTATAGAGAGGTAATGAGGAGAGGTTAAAAAGTAAAAGGGGTCCACCCAAGGGGTTTTGTTGGTATAGTTTGGAGAGAAGAGAGTATTTTTGTGTAGGGGTCGAGAGGTATAGTACAAGAAGGGACGTCAACAGGCAGGGTTGAATACACATGGTGTTTGTGGAGGAGGTGGTCCATGAGGGAAGGAGGTAGAACAGTGTTTGGGTCAGAAATAAGGAGAGGGGAGGGGGGAAAGTGAGGGGGAAGGGGGGAGCAAGAGAAGAGCTTTGAGGGGTGTATTCCAAGGGTCGGTATTAAATGATACATGGACTTAAACAATATACATTTCAATTAGGGTGGAGCACACAGTACATTCAAAAACAGGGCAATAATATACTAATGCCATTGCATAAATATATTTCAGACTAGCACTAATAAAAACGACAGTGCCATAGAAACATAGAAATTGTTGGTAGTTAAGGGCCTTCAGCCCATCTTGTCTGCCCTATTACCACTAACAATAGCACTCTGTCAAGCACTACTGGCATTAGAATGTATCCCTCCCCCTCCCCGACTACCAGCAATTCTCTATGCCTATCCCAAGCATGTTTAAAACCTGTGATCGTTTCTGTCCCCACCACCTCAGCTGGCAGGCTGTTCCACTTGTCCACCACCCTCTCTGTGAAGAAGTATTTCTCACGTTCCCTCTGAACCTCCCTCCCTCCAGTTTCATCTTGTGTCCCCTCATGCTTGAGCATCTTTTTCTTTGGAATATAGTATCCTCCTGTACTTTATTCTTCCCTGTGAAGTACTTAAATGTCTCAGTCATATCCCTCCTTTCCTCCAGTGAGTACATATTTAATTCCCTCAGCCAATCCTCGTAGGGCTTGTGATGTAGTTCCTGCGCCATTCTGGTTGCCCTCCTCTGAACTGTGTCCACCCTATGTCCTTACGCAGATGAGGGCTCCAGAACTGGACACAGTATTCGATGTGCGGCCTCACTAATGTCCTGTAAAGTGAAGTTATTACCTGCCTTTTTCTGCTGGTGATTCTCCTGCCTGTGCATCCCAGCATCCTGTTTGCCTTTCCTGCCACCTTGTCACACTGCCTGCCTACCTTGAGGTCATCGGAGATGATCACCCCCTAAGTCTCTTGTCTTGCTTGGAGCATGCTATCCCCCCCCGCCCAGTTGATATGTAGCTCCTGGGTTGTTTTGCACTATGTGCATTATCTTGCACTATTTTGCATTGAAACCCAGCTGCCAATTCCTTAACCAATCCTCTAGCTTCCTTAGATCTCCCCTCATTCTATCCACTCCCCCTGGTGTGTCCACCCTGTTGCAGAGCTTAGTGTCATAAGCAAACAGGCACATTTTTCCTTCCAGACCCTTTGCAACATCACTGATAAAGACATTGAAGAGGACTGGACCTAGCACTGATCCCTGTGGTACCCCACTGGTCACTTTACCCTCTGCAGAGTGAATGCCATTTACCACTATCCTCTAGGTCCTATCATCCAGCCAATTCTCCACCCACTTCACTACCTTCTTTTCCACCCCCATGCTCCCCAGCTTGTTTAACAGCCTCTTATGCGGCACAGCGTCAAAGGCCTTGCTGAAATCCAGGTAGGCCACATCCACTGACCCTCCCCGATCCACCTCCCTGGTTACCCAGTCGAAGAACTCAATGGGATTAGTCTGGCATGACCTCCCTCCTTCCCATAAAGCTGTACTGCCTTGGGTCCTGTAGACCACTGACAACCAGGTGTTCCACTATTCTTTTTTTTAGTAGTGTTTCCATGACCTTTCTCGCTATTGCGTCAGGCCTCTAAGAGGAGCCATGACTTCATAGCATTGGTGAATAAAAGCAATTTGTACAGTATATGGAGATAACCAACAATAGGGATTCTACTACACTGTGCCCCTGGATAGAAAACTCACAACTTGGGAACTAGCTGCAGTCTTGTGTGTGCATGGTCTCAATTCGTGCCCAAGTCCGCTCAGCCCTCGTAGTTGGATCCTACACTGTTAAGTAGCATTTGGCAACAATCTTTGCTTTCAAATCTGCATGTAGGGGGACAAAGATCTTGCAGCACAACCATGTTTAAGAGATTTGTCAAAGATCTAAATCATCTGTATCCACCTGAGAGGAAACCAGTCCCTCCATATATGGGATTTTAAACTTGGTTCTTTCGCAGTTCATGATTCCTCCCTTTGAACTTTGTGATCTTCCTAGAATCTGTCTTCTCCATTGTGTCCCACTCTTGGATCAAAGATGTGGAAGAGTGGACCTCTCTGAGAGGCCTGACTCCAGCCTGATACCAATGCCAGAACTAGGGAAGAACTCAGCACCGAAGCAGTGGGTGCTGTCCTAGCTGGCAGTATTAATAGCACCAACATCGACACTGTACTCAACGTCGACCTCTTCTTTGGTTTCACTTGATAGGCGGGGAAGCCAGTAATGGCTATTGACAGACCAGATGATATTTTCCTGTGGTGATCTGTCATTTCTTATTGCATTTACATTTCTTACTATATATCATAGATTAGTTGAGTGGTTACTGCTGTCTTCTGCTAAAATTCTTTTTCCAGGGCAACACCTCAGGACTGAGATGCTGCATTTTGTATGACTCACAGAAACACCCTCTTAGTAGAAACATCTTAACTGCCATGAGCATTTTTTTTTAGTGCCCTATCCACTAGATTAAACATAATGGCTGTTGTATTTTCCTGCATGCAGTCCTCACACTACCAGTACCTAATATGATGTTTTGTAAAGCATTTTGGGATCCAATTTGGATAAAAGGCGCTCCATAAAACCGAAGTATGTTCTGTTCTTTTAACAAGAAAAAAACAAAAAACAGCTTTGATGCTACCACCTGGGAGAGCTGAGTTGTGTAGCAGACTCTGGTGTTCCAGATCTGGAAAGTGACAGTGTACGTGATGCAGTCATTCACTGGGAGGGAGTGCATAGTTCATTGTTCCAGCCTCCCCTGCCAGGCTGGTACAGAATCAGCACTGCCACTTGTGACACCAACAGCTCGGGTTTGCTTCCCAAGCTTAGTTCATTGGAGGGCTGCCAAGGGGAGGATTGAGAGTCCATTGGCTGTTCCTCTCTGGAGAGGGTGGGTTGTGCTGTTTGCTACAATACCACCACCTGGGTGACCACAGGTGGTGGTGCAGCAGAGTTGTGTATCCATGTTGGGAAGGGGAGAGCACTCTGAGTCGGTCTGGCATGTCATCATTGATATGTCCAGATCAGTCTTGTGGTAGGGTTGTCTCGAAGAAGATGGGAAAATGCAGGCACATCTGACAGATGATGCTCACCTTCCCACTGTGGCCATCATGGGTCCCTTTCTTTGGGTGCCTCTATCTACCCACAGAAGACCCCTCTGCCCTGCTGGTGTTGACCAGATATGGAAAGGAGTATGCCATTGAAAGATGCTGAAGAGTAGGACTTCACTCCAGGAGGATAATCTGGAGAGGTAGCAGAACTGCTGGGGGGGGGGGCATACTTAGATGGGTCTCCATTGTCAGGAAATAGGGTGTTTGGTGGTGGCTGAAGGAGGCTTTCGTCGGGTCAACCTCAAGGAGTATAAAATATATTAAATAAAATCTTCTGCTTGGCAGCAATGAAGCAGTGTTGACACTGGCTACCAAGGCAGCTGCTAGAAGCCTGAGGATTGGTGCTGCCATGGCTGGCCTCAAAGACAGATGAATTGATAAAGGGGAAGTAAGGCACAGAATAACAACTTTCCAAATTTTTTCTGCAGCTGCTAAAACTGTCAAGACTGTGACTCAAGGCTTTGGAAATCTAAGCCTAGCATTGATCTGAAATATCTTTGTAACTATGTTGTAAGGTGGCCCAGACATATTTCACAGCAGAATTTGTGATGCATAGGAGACAAAGGCAGACTTCGAGAGGGCTCTTGCAGTAGGTAATTACATGTAGGACTGACGCCGGCCGGTGGCAGGACCCCACGGAAAAATTTCTAGCTAGCAGTCCCTGGCGAGGACCGCCTACGTCAGGTGACCCGGCGTCATGCGAGCGGTCGGTATAAAGGGCAGTCGGCCGCACGCCTTCCAGTTCTTTCCGCCGTCAGCTCCTGCAGCGCCTCGCGGTGAAGTTCCTATCACTCAGTCCTGTTACTTCGGCGGTTTTTCCGAAAAGTTTCAGTATTTTGTATTTTATATTTTCTATCGTCAGGTGAACGTCGGTATATGTCGTCCCCTTCAAAAAATAAGTGCGACTCGTGTGGCGCCCAACTGCCTCACAAAGACGGTCACTCCCTCTGCCTTTTCTGTTTAGGCCCCGACCACACGGTCGAGAAGTGTCCTCACTGCCTTCATTTCAACACGGCCACCCGCAGACGACGCCAGCAGTCTCTCGAAGCCTATCTCCTCAAGAAGAAGATGTCCGCGATGGAGAAGGTGTTGAAGAAACTTTGGCAGGCGTCGACCTCCCTGAAGGCACAAGAAGCAGGACAAGGAAAGGCACGGGAGAAGGCTCCTCCTCGCGACTCTGACCGAGTGCAGGGTCAACATCCTCCAGGGGATCGCCCGACGGCAGCCTCCAAGGTTTTGGAGGAGGCCGCCGGCCGGGCCGGGTTCGCTGCTCAGCCCGGTGCCTGGGCGTGCGAGGCTCCAGCCTCAGTACCCACAGGCTTGCGGCCTACTGCGCGGGCGCCCATAAGCCAGACATCAGCCTCCAACGTCCGCCGGGAGAAGGCAGCTAAGGCGCCCGACCGCCGAGGGCGGTGCGGCAGTGTCCCCATTGGACCGGGCCTCTTCTCATCCTCAGCCCGTCTCCGACGAGGGACCCCCGAAGTCGGATGCCGGCTCCTCCGGCGTCCGCCGGGTATCGGCCCCTAAGTCACACGTCGGCTCTTCCGACATGCACCAGGCCTCGGAGCCTACGGCAGACCCTGCTTCGTCTGTCGTACCAGGTTCCCCGCAGCCTTCACTGCCGTCGGGGGAGCCCGAGTCCCCCCTGCCCGACCCCAGGGATTTTTCTCCTCCGTTCCCCGGACGAGGCTCGGGATCCTGGGTTACCGTCCGATCCTCTTCCTACAGAGCCGGATCTGACGTCGGCTCCCCTGACACCGGCTCCGACGCCGGCCCCGGCGCCAGTTCCAACACCGGCCCCGCCGACTTCGGTTCCAACACCAGCCCCTCCGACGCCGGCAGGGGATATTCCTCTTCCATCGGGCCCTCCACCCCACGAGCCTATCACGGTTGATCCGCCCTTGGAGTACCCGACTGGGCCGTCTGCTCCGGCAGCTCCTCCAGTGCCTGGGGATCCGCCGTCCTATCCGACGCCGGTTTTCCCAGGTCCACAGTATCCTGCGCCGCAGTACCCGGCGCCGACTCCACTGACACCGCAGTACCTGGCTCCGGTGTTCCCGCAACCGGGTTACGGATACTTTCCCTATGGATTTGATCCATACAACTATCCCCCTCCTCCTCCTCCACCGCCCCCTAGGCCGCCGGTGGATCTCCAAGAGACTCTGGCCTCCTGGTGGACTGAGGCCAAGGCTCAGCTCACCAAGGAAGTCGAGAGCCGTCACCGGCTCCCGTACGCTCCAGACGGCACACTCCCTCTCGCCTCCGGATTCCCGGGCTTTGCCCTCAGGATCCAGAGAGGGGCAGGACACGTCCAAGGATCCCCCTAAGGAACCCGCTCCTCCCAGACGAGCTAGGGAGTCTTACTCTGCTCAAATTCCTCTTCTTCTTCTCTCGGACTCCTCGGAGGCCTCCGATGGAAGTGTTCGAGAAAGACAACGAGCCTCCGTCAAACCCCGGCTGAGGACTCCCTCCTGTCTTCTCGGGAGGATCCTTCCTTCACGGAGTTGCTCAGGAAGATCCAGGAAGTCCATCAGTGGCGTTCCTTGAGCCAGATCCTCAATGGGTTAAACTCGCTTAACATCTGGACTTGCACCTACGGCTCCTACTCTAGTGCCACCTGGATGGAGCCTCACGCCCACCTTGTTTCCACCATTTGGAAACAACCGTCGGCTTTAGCCCCACTTCCTCGAGTCTAACAGGCTATACCAGGCTCGAGGTGTAGACTTTTAGATTCTCACCTCTGTGCAGACTCGGTTGTGATTAGCGCCGCTCATGACGATCAGCACCTGAAACATTTGAGCTCGTCTCCCCCGGATAAGGAATCTCGCCTTCTGGATCAGTATGGAAGGAAGATCTATGCTTCTTCCACACTGGGAATCAGGGCCCTGAATTATGTAGCACATATGGGGGATTACCAGAAGGCTGTCCTTACCCAGGCGGAATCCAAGATTGACTCCTTGCCTGACTCTCAAGTCAAGCAGGAGTTAGCCGACCTGGTCTGTTCTGCTCATTCGGCCAGTCGTCATATTCTAAGGATGACCTACGATGCAGTGGATACAGCAGGACGGAGCTCTTCGTTCGCCGTAAGTCTTCGGCGTCATGCATGCTCCGTGTGTCAGGTCTGGTCCGGAGGTGCAGTCAGCAATTCAGAAGCACCTTTCAGGGTTCTGTGCTTTTCGTTGGTGATGTTAGGACATCATCACTGACTTACAGAAGAGGCGGCACTTAAATCTGTTGATTCAGTGTTGCGTTATCCCCTAGCGCCGTCCCTTTAAAAGGCATGGCAACCGGCCTCAAGCGAAACCTCAGGGAAAGTGGGCCACTAAACGTCGGGCCCCCGCCACCCAAAAAAGCAACAGGTGCCCCAGCTGCGGCGCTGCCTCACACCACCTGACTCCTTCCCTCTCCCACCACCTCCGGACATCCCGGAGGAACCGGTAGGAGGGAGGTTCTCCCTCCACCTTCCGGGTTGGGAGAGGATAACATCGGATTCATGGGTGCTTCAGATCATAGCAGAGGGGCACTCCATAGAGTTACATAGATACATACATAGATACATAGACAGTGTCGGCAAATAAGGGCCTATGGCCCACCCAGTCTGCCCATTTGAGCTTGTAAGTTCAGTTTGTTTTCCTAGAAGTCTGTTGCCCCTTACCCCTGACCTCCAGAATTCCTTCATGTCTATCCCATGCATTCTTAAATCCCGTGATTGTTTCAGCCCCCACCACTTCCTCTGGCAGGGGTGTTTCACTTGTCCACCACCGTTCTATGAAGAAATTCTTTCTCATGTTTCCTCTGAATCGTCCCCTCCAACTTCATCCCATGCTCTCTAGTCCTGGAACATCTTTTACGCTTAAAAATAGTGTTTCCTGCACCCTGTTCCTCCCTGTAAGATACTTGTGTCTCTATCATATCCCTCTCTCCTCTCTCCTCCAGGAGTACATGTTCAGTTCCTTCAACCTGTCTTCATAGGACTTGTGATGCAATCCATGCACCATCTTTGTTGCTCTCCTCCGAACCTTCTCTACCCTGTTTATGTCCTTACGTAGGTATGGTCTCCAGAACTGTACACTGTACTCCAGGTGGGGCCTCACTAGTGTCTCTGCAGAAACCTCCACGTCACCCCCCTCTGAACTCCTCTTACTCAAGGGACCATCTTCCTTTGGTCAGGGAAGAAATCTCTGCTCTCTTTGCGAAGCAGGCTATAGAGCCCGTCCCCCCTCACCTCCACGGAAGGGGTTACTATTCCCATTTCTTCCTCGTACCAAAGAAGACAGGAGATCTCAGACTCATTCTCGATCTCAGCTCCCTGAACCTATATGTGGAATACAAGAGGTTCAGGATGCTCTCCCTTCAAACCCTCTTGCCCCTGCTTCGGCCGGGCCAATGGCTTTGTCGCTGGATATGCAGGATGCGTGCCTGCACATCCCCATTAGCCGCCGCACCAAAAGTACCTCAGGTTTTGCGTTCCGGGGGACCACTACCAATTCGGGCGGCTCCTTTTGAGTCTTTCCTCGGCCCTGAGTCTTTACCAAATGCCTGGCGGTGGTAGTGGCCCACCCGCGCATTCGAGTTCAGGTTTTTCCCTACCTGGACGACTGGCCTCATGCCCCGTCCAGGGAGGAACTCCTGCATTTTCTCTTCCTCACCCAGCAGGTTTTCACTGGCCTGGGTATCACCATCAACCATTCCAAGTCTCACCTGGATCCTTCACAAAGGCTCCAGTTCATCGGAGCAATCCTCGACACGACAATGTGCAAGGCCTTCCTGCCTCCGGACAGGGGGGCCTCCCTCCAGTCCTAGATTTAGATCTCAGTGGGATCAATGGGTAGAGGACCTAGATCATCTGGTTCTGATCTTCTCGCCAATGGTAAGAGACTTGCAATGGTGGATGGTTCGAGAGAACCTATTCCGGGGGGTCCCCTTTTTTCATCCTCCCCCCGATCAGACTCTGACCACGGACACATCAGGCGAAGGTTGGGGAGCCCATCTAGGTCCTCACTGAACCCAGGGCCTATGGTCAAAGTTGGAGTTAGTTCTCCACATCAACGTGCCCGAGCTTCGAGCAGTGCTGTATGCTCTCCAGACCCTTCACCAATACATCCTTCCCGGTCACCTTGCTGTCCAAATGGACAACATGTGCGTGGTGTGGTACATCAACAAGCAGGGAGGGACTCGGTCCCACCGCTGTGCCGGGAGCGATGAGGGTTTGGAATGGGCAATGCCTACAACCTTCACCTCACGGTGATCCATGTTCGGAGTCGACAATGTCCTGGCAGACAGACTAAGTCGCTCGTCGGCTCTTCCACCGAGTGGGATTGGACGGAAAAGTTCTAGAAAGCATCTTCCAGATTTGGGGACTCCTCAGATAGACCTGTTACGCCTTCTCCCAAAGCATAAAGCTTCCAATCTTTTGCTCGCTGCTCCAGAGCGGCAGCTTTCTGGGGTGGCGCTGTATCTCTAAGCTGGAAGGACAGATTCGTCTATGCTTTTCCCCAATTCCTCTGGTCCCTCGGTGCTGCAGAAGCTTGCTTTGGAAGGAGTGAGAATGATTCTGATCGCTCCTTTCTGGCCCAGGCAAATTTGGTTCTCTCTTCTACAACAATACTCAGAGGTTCCTCCTCTTCCTCTTCCTTTATCTCCAGGATTGCTGACCCAGGATCAGGGGACCCTGGTCCATCCGGGACTCAAGTCCCTTCAACTTCATGCATGGCTCCTGCAGACCTAGCTCAATCTCGTTTTGGCGTTTCCTCTAAGGTGGCCGAGATTCTGGTGGAGGCTAGAAAACCCTCCACTAGGTCCACCTACGCCATGAAATGGAAAAGATTTTCCATCTGGGCTGCGTCCAGGAACTTGGAGCCCTTTTCCTGTCCTGTGTCCATTCTACTTGAGTACATGCGTCATCATTTCGACCTGGGTCTCAGTCACTCCTCTTTGAAAGTCTATATGGCGGCTATTTCAGCCTACCATGTCCCTTTCACTGATAAGGCATTTGCCCAGCTGGAGGTATCCAAAACTTTCCTCAGAGGGGTCCTTCATCTCAGGCCCGCTATCCGGACTCCAGCTCCCCCTTGGGACTTAAACTTTGTCCTCGAGAAACTTACCCTTCCTCCCTTTGAGCCTGCGGCTTCTGCAGACTTGAAGTTTTTATGGTGGAAGCGGCTCTTCTTGGTGGCCATTACTTCTTTCGCCCAGGGCATTTCCGAACTCAGGCCCTGATGTGCAAAATCCCTTATCTGATTTTTCACAAAGAGCGAGTAGCTCTTCCACGAATCCTAAGTTTCTCCGAAGGTGGTAGGCGGAATCTACCTTGAATCAGTCTATTGAATTACCTGCCTTCTTCACGCAGTACTCCAATCAAGGAGAATACCTGCTCCATACCATGGATGTTCACAGGATCCTGAGATACTACACCGATAGGACGAAGGATCTCAGAAAGACTGATCAGTTGTTTGTCTCTTTTGCTCACAAAAGAGAAGGCAATGCTGTCTTTAAGCAATGCCTATCAAAATGGTTGGCCCACTGCATCACTTTCTGTTATGACAAGTACAACAAGACCCTACCGGGTCAAGTCAGAGGTCACTCCACTAGTGGAGTAGCAGCCTCTGCGGCTTGTTTCAAGAACGTGTCTGCGGCAGACATCTGTGATGCCGCCACTTGGACTTCCGTCCATACCTTTACTAAACATTACAGTTTGGACATTGCCTCTGGCCGTAGAGCAGGCTTTGGGTTAGCTGTCTTGCAAGGCCTCATTTCTTGAGGCTTGTAAGGTTTTCCTTGCTACTTCTTGGAGTAGTACCTCCTCCCGTTGCCTTTTCCTTTGTTCCAGACTGCTTGGGATTCTGTTCTATGTGTAATTACCTACTGCAAGAGCCCTCTCGAAGTAAGATAGTACAGTTACGTAAGAACTTACCGTAACAGTAGATCTTCGAGAGAGGCTCTTGCAGTAGGTAATACCTTCCCGCCCTCCATCCCCCTAGGCTTTTTCAGCTCCTTTTCCATCAAGGGAAACATCTGCTTCTCTCGCTTCCGGGCCTGTGGCGGGAAAGAACTGGAAGGCGGGCGTCCGGGACCGCCCCTTTATACCAACGTCGCATGACGCCGGTCACCTGACGTGTGGCGGTCCCTCGCCAGGGACTGCTAGCTAGAAATTTTTCCGTGGGGTCCTGCCGCCGGCTGACGTCAGTCCTATATGTAATTACCTACTGCAAGAGCCTCTCTCGAAGATCTACTGTTACGGTAAGTTCTTACGTAACTGTACTATCCCTTGGCCTCCATTTTCCAGAAGTTTCAGCCATTGTTGCATTGTTACTTTTTCACTCTATAGTGCCAAAGGCCAAACCGCTACTGATAGCACTTGTGGCTACCATGGTGTGTCACACATGAATCACCAGGATTTCAGATCATTTACGTGATTTCAGCCAGTCAGCTCATAGAGCCACTGTACCTCTTATCCTGTGTACAGTGGTCTCTCATGCAGAAACATTATCTCTAGTATTCAGTCAATTCAACCTTTATTTATAAAAAGGCGCCTTTCTAAAACCAAGGAGCCTGTACATAACATAATAAAACAAATCAATAAATAAGTAATTAAAACCATATATCAATTTAAAATTCACGACAGTGACATTAAAAATCATTATATGCTCTGCTAAAAGAAATGTTTTTAATGCTACTTTAAAGCTTTGGATGGTCGGGCAATCTTGCACCTGACGAGGTAGAGAATTCCACAGGGTTGGGGCCATAAAACTAAAGGACCTGGCCCCAGATGTCTTTAAACGAACCTTGGGAATCTCTAGCAATCCCTCGTCAGTGATCAGAGAGGGCGGGAGGGACAGTAGGGATGTAGGAGATCTTTCAGGTAACCAGGTCCCTGATCGTGTAGGGCCTTATAGGTCAGCAAACCGACCTTGAAGGTGATCCGCCAGCATATTGGCAGCCAGTGCAGTCCGCGGAGCACAGGCGTTATATGACCGGTCCTAGAAGAACCAGTCAATAGCCTGGCTGCCGCATTCTGCACTAGCTGCAAGCGGCGGATATCAACCTCCGACAACCGCAGGTAAAGGGGCGTTGCAGTAGTCAAGGCGGGAGGTAACGAAGGCGTGGACCAGAGTTGGAAGATCATCGGAAGAAACCAGGTGCTTCACCCGGGCAATATTCCTCAGATGGTAAAAAGAGGCTTTGACAACTGCCGACACCTGAAATTTCAGTGTCAAACACAACGCCCAGGTTCCGCATCTGGTCTGAGGCAGTTAGCTGAACACCCCCAAACCATAAACCTGAAGGTAATCCAGCCTACAAACCCGCCTCTCAGCGACCTGGGTCCACAACCAACACCTCAGTTTTTTCTGGGCTCAACCTCAGCCAACTCACATTCATCCAATCCTGGATTTCAGCGAGACAGTTGTTAAAGACCGAAACGGCAGCATCTTGGCTGGGGACAAAAAGGACATGTACAGCTGAGTATCATCTGCCTAGCAGTGAAAACTCAAGCTGTACCGCCTAATAATCGCTCCCAACAGCAGCATATACACCGCGAACAACATGGGCGCGAAAATGGAGCCCTGCAGCACCCCACAGGATAGGGGGAATGATGCTGAGGAAAAAATCCTGGACACCACTCTCTGAGTCCTACCCTTGAGAAAGATCGAAACCAATTGAGGACTGTACCAGACAGCCTGCAAATAAACCGCAGGCGCTCCAATAGCACACCATGGTCCACAGTGTCAAAATGCTGCAGAGAGAGATCAAGAAGGACCAAGATGGAACGGGTCCTTCGATCTCTCGCTATTAGGAGGTCATTTAGTACCCAGACAAGAGCTGTCTCGGTACTATGTCTCTTCCTAAATCCGGACTGGAGAGAGTCATAGACATTGTGGCTGGTCAAATGATCATCCAACTGCGACACGACCACCTTCTCAATAACCTTGCCCACAATGGGCAGGTTAGAGACAGGCCTGTAGTTAGCCAGACAATCCGGGTCCAAGGAGGGCTTCTTAAGAAGGGGCCGAACCACAGCTTCCTTCAGAGGATCAGGAAAGATTCTCCTCTCCAGAGACCTCCAGACTATCTCAGCAAGGACCGGTCCGATTTTATCCACACAGCCCACTAGGAGACGTGTGGGGCCCAGGTCCAAACTACAGTTGGTCGGACGCAATGATTGGATGATCATCACAATGTCACTGACTGTGGGAAGGCTGAAGTCAAACCACACAAACTGGGTGTCCAACATCTCCTGCCGACCGCCACAATTCCCATTAGGGAGGGACAAGCGGATACTAGACCTGATTGTGGCAACCTTATCTGCAAAGAATTGAGCAAACTCCTCACATTGTTCTTGAGAAAAGGCACTTCCAGGCTGAAGACAGATTGGATTGCACAATCTGTCCCCAGTCCGGAAAAGCTTTGCTGGCCGATTCTGTACAGCAGCAATCTCTCTGGACAGGAATACTACCTTCTTACGGGTGATTGCTGATTGATAGACCACATAATTGTCCATCAAACTAAGTTTGTCACAATCAAGGCCCCGACTTCCGCCAGCGCCTCTCTAGGCTTCGTCCAGCTCTCCTCAACTCCCTCAAAGTCTCATCAAACCAAAGAGATCTGGGGCGAAGAGTGAGGGGACGAACACGAACAGGAGCAATGGAATCCAGGGCCCCTATCACCGCCTTATTATAGGTGAGTACCAGGTCCCCTGGATCAATGCATTCACTCGGTAAACCCGATAGGTCCAGTACCGCCATCAAGCCATCTGGAGAAACACCCCTCAAAGGGCGGTACTGGACCATCCCGTAGGGGCTGGCCTACTAGGGATGGCCTCGAAACCGAACCCAATGGTATGATGGTCAGACCACCCGACTGGTTCCACCACCAAATCTGATATCTCCATCCCCAGTAGGAACACCAAGTCCAATGAATGACCGCCAACATGGGTCGAGGAGGAAATAACCTGTGTGAAGCCCAGTGAAATCATTAACTGGAGGAAGTCCTGACCAAAATGCGAGAGTTCATCGTCAACCCATGCATTGAAATCCCCCAGAACCAACCATCTGGGGGAATCCCAATGTCAGGTCAACAATGAAGCCTGCGACTTCCCGCAGGAAAACATTCCCATCTCCTGGTGGACGGTAGACAAGAAGTATCCTGCACCCCACACCCTCGCCCATAACACATTCAAAGGAGTTGGTAGTTCCCACTGGTACCTCCATTAGGCCCAGTTCGGATCTAAAACAGATGGCAACACCCCCGCCCCAACGATCCATCCTAGGGCGGTGTATCACCGAGTACCCGGCCGGAATTGCTGATGCCAAAACTGGACCAGCATTCTCATCCAGCCAGGTCTCAGTGATGCATGCCAGGTCAGATGATCCAACAAAATCCGCTATTATAGCAGTTTTGTTCTTAATAGACCTGGCATTGCATAACACCGCCCAAGTAGGATGAGAATCCGAGGATGACCGTGTTACCTGCCTGCTACAAGCAGATCCATTGGGTATGGGAACAAGGCAGGGAGAACCCCTTTCCTGGACCCATTTCGCCCCAGGGCGTCTCCTTGTCCCCACTATCTCTATCCACCCACTCATTTCCATTCCCTCTCCAGGCCCAGCCATCGTCCTCCTCCTCCTCCTATTGAAGTGATTTCTGTGTTTGTAACAGTTTGCATATGTCTTAAATGCAGAAATTTGTTTGTTCCTCTTAGGAGACAGTAGGAGAGCCATTCTTCCTGTTACTCTGTGCCATCAAGCAGCAGATCAATAAGGGGTCGATCGATGCCCTCACAGGGAAGGCCAGGTACACACTCAACGAGGAATGGTTACTGAGGGAAAACATCGAGGCAAAGCCCGTGGTAAGACACTTTGAGAGGCTTGAGTTCTGATTCATGGTTACTGTACATCTAATGACATGTCAGATTACTAATTCCAAAATTTTAATAGAGTAAATTACAGACAAATTGTTTTCTCACCATGGTCTTCAAATAAGAAGTTTTTTTACTGTATATATTTTGTAAATGTTGTAGACGTTGCCTATACACTGTATATTTTGTGTGTTTTATTCATGTACCCTTCCCTCCCTCCTTGGCTTGCTTGCACCTGGAAACGAACCTTGGTTCAGTGTGCCTTTCCTAGTTACCAATTTTCAATAAATAAGGACACATCTAGAAACAAGCTGTCTTAGCTCAATATAGTCGTACTGGGAAAAAAACTTCAAGTAAATGAAATATTCGGAATTAGAAACATTATTGTAAAAGTACAGTTCATTTATTTCTTTTGTGAAATCCAGAAGAACAAACTAAGTTATCAGCCCTTCTTTTTCAACCGGGCCTGATACACATAATCCGTTGATTTAACAGTCTCGGTGCGCACAGTGTGTCTAGTTTGGACAGATAACAGCATGCCCAGTTGTCCTTGTAGCACCCTCCTACAATATGAATTATAGTACAGAATATTAAGGGCACATTGATAGTGCAGTCCTGATCTTGGATTTTGATCTGATTGGTCTAATTAAGGAAAATAAAGAAACTGAACCCGTGTGTGTGTGTGTGTGTGTGTGTGTTTCTATACAGCGTTTCATTAGCATGACCACTAGGACAGAAAATAGTTCCTTTCATTTTTTTTAATGAGATACATTTTATACTTATCACTTTTGGTTGAGATTTGGAAAACAGTGATCGAATCGAGTGTTTTTTTGGAGGGGGTATGAGAAATACTTTTATTTCTAAAGTTATGTTTTTTGTTTCTTGTTATTCATTTTAATGCATTAAAATATATAAAATGAGACATGGTTCCAAGGAACAGCAAGTAATACAATGAAGAAATATCACATTAGATGCCGGCCCAGTGGCGCTGAGGGTTGAGGCGCTGGATGCCTTACCTCATGGCATGCTGGCGACGCAGGTTCAGGAACGAGCCCGGGTCGGCAGCGGGGGGGGGGGCGGAGCTGGATTGAGCTGCCAGCAGGCAGGCTCTCCTCTCAGGTAGGGAACGCGGCACCCCTCGGCCGATGGTGACCCCTAGTGAAGGCTAGGAGTGGCACGGGCTTAAAGGGGGCCGGGCGCTAGGCCATGGGTGGGGGAAAGGAGCCGTAACCAGGGCCGTAGAGCACTGTCACGCTCCTGCTCCTGGGTGATAACTGGAGGCAAGCAGCGGCAGCAGGACATGACCAACTCCCGCAGGCTCTGTTTGCCGGGCACAAGGTAGGCACCGGATATTCTGGGGGACGGGGCTGGGGGGGTCGGTTGGAATGAGGCGGCCGACCGGAGGAGCAGAAAATAGAAATAATAAAGAAATATCACATTAGGATGTATCACTTATCTTCCATCGTTATTGACAAATGAGGGAATTAATATAATAAATTGTTACCACACGTATGCCTTACACAAGGCAGCAAGATCATGGTCAGTACCATAAATCAGGAAAAGTACAAACAATTAGTGTAATAGGGAATACACTTTCTGTATTGCTCCACATTCTCACTGGGGAGTTAATACATATGGGTGATTACACAGGCAGGCTGCAGTTCTCGATGTGGTGCTCACCAGCTCTAAAGTGATTGGAGTTGTGAGAATAGGGAAGCCAATGGGGCGCAGTGGCCATAATTCCATTTGGTTTGAACTTGCCTCTGGGTCTGGAAAATCCAATCGAGAGCTGATGTCTTGGATTTCAGAAGGGCGGACTTCAGCAAGCTGACGGAGCTGGTCAGGAAAAAGTTAGATGGGGTGGACAACATGGGGGGTGGAAGAGAAATGGAGGGGGCAATTAAGGGAGCCATTCTCAAGGCAACTCAGTTATGCATGATAGTAGTAGCCAAAAAGAAGAGGTTGAAGAGACTGTTATGGTTCTCGACAAGAGTCTGGGAAGTGATGAGGGCAAAGAAAAAGGCCTTCTACAAGTATAAAGAGCAGCGGGAGGAAGACTGGGGAGAACACACACTGAAAAGTATGGAAGCAAAGAACGGTTAAGGAGGCAAAAGCAGACACGGAGCTGAGTATTGCGGAGGGGGTCAAGAACGGAGAAAAACGATTCTTCCACTATATCGGAAAGGAGGGGAACTGATAGATTAGCAGGGGGGTAGGGTGATAGAGGAGGATGGTCAAATGGCCACCATCCTTAATGATTACCTTAGCTCAGTCTTCACTGAGGAGAACGATGGACCCTTGCCAGAGAGTGGCATCGAAGTGGCCATTAACAGGGTCCTGGAGATGAGGCAGCCAATGTTTACAAGTTAAAGGATCCAGAAAGGGCTGCCAGCACTAAAAATAGTTAAGGCCCTGGGACTAGATGGGTTGCATCAGAGGTCACTCAGGTAGCTGGCAGCAGAACTGGCTAAAAGGTCCTAGTAAACTGGGTCAGTAACTGGCTAAAGGGGCGGCAGCAGAGGGTTGTAGTCAACAAGATCACGTCAGCAGAGAGGGAGGTCACAAGTAGAGTACCACAGGGATCTGTTCTGGGACTGGTCTTCTTCAGTATGTTCATTAACGACATTGGTTAGGGTATCTGGGGCAGGCTGCATCTCTTCACAGATGACACTAAACTCAGTGGGAGGGTGCATAGTGATGAGGGAATCGGGGAAATGCAGAGTGACATACGAAAGCTGGAGGGGTGGTTTAAGGTTTGGCAGTTGAAATTCAGTGGCAGAAAATGCAAGGTAAAACACCTAGGGAACAAGAACATCAGGACAGAGTACTGGAAGGGTAGGGTAAAACTTAACACTATGGCTTAGGAACGGGACCTTGGAGTTATATCACTGACTCCCTGAAACAATCAAGCAAGGTATGTATAACAAAGTGAGTAGGATACTGGGATGTATCAGGAGTGGTACTGATAGCAGGAGGGCAGAGGTAATACTTCCCCTATATTGATATTTAGTGAGTCCACACCAGGAGTACTGCACCCAGTTCTGGAAGTCCTCACCTCAGGAAGGATAGAGATAGGCTGGAGACAGTGCAGAGCAGGGTAACCAAAATTATTTAGGGCCATGAGGACAGGTCCTGTGAGGAGCACTTCAAGGCATTGCACATGTACCCGCTGGAGACCAGAAGGGAGAGGGGAGATAAGCAAGAGACCTTCACGTTCCTAAAAGGAATTAATAAGATGAATTGCAAAGAAATAACAGTCACATGGACACAAGTGGAAACTGACATGAGGGAGGCTTAGAAAGGAAGTACCAAAATATTTTGTTAAAAGCAGCCACCTGATGGACTAGCTGAGCGCTGTCTATATACTGCAAAGTCAAAAGAGGGGAAAAAAGTGTTAAGGCTGCCAGATGTTAAAAATCACAACTTTGGTTGTCTGATCCAATAAAAAAGATTTATTCTTAGATAATAAGGAAGCAGCACTCACACAAACCATGCCAATGTTTCGAACATATCACATGCTCTTTTTCGTGCCTTGACAAGGAACACATGATATGCTTAAAATGGTGGGGTGGTTTGTGTGAGTGCTGCTTCCTTGATTTTTTAAGAATAAATCTTTTTTTTTTCAATCAGACAACCAAAGTTGTGGTTTTTAATATGCGGCAGCCTTAGCACTGTCTTTTTCCCTCTTTTGAACATGAGGAAGTGTTATTTTACAGAGGCTGAGAAGGAACATGAGAAAATATTATTTTACAGAAAGGGTGGGGAGCCGTGGAACTGTCTGCCTGCCGAAGTTGTGGGTACTAAAAATGTTGGTGGGTTCAAGCACGGTTGGAATTGAATGAAAGGTATAGTGGTTGCTTGGGACAGCAGAAGCTGAGAGGGGAATGGGGGAAGGATGGGGAGGGCTAAGACCCTGGAGGGACAGTAGGTCCCATAGCTAAATAGGGAACTTGGGCAGACTGGATGGACCACTGGTCTTTTTCTCCCATCATTATCTATGTTTCTGTGTACAGGTTCAGTCCTTTTAGCACTAATTTCAGGACCGTGCGAGTCTGTGACTTCAGTGTTTGCACTTTGCTCCAGTTTTTGGTTTGCCACCTGCGTCACTGGGCGGCTAACTTTGGCTTTCCCCAGGGCTCTGTGTGGTGATTGTGTGATTGTTCGGCCCATTTTAGAGCTCAGTTCAGGACCTTATGGGTCTGTGACTTCAGGTGCATATTTCATAGACATAGATACATAGACAGTGTCGGCAGATAAGGGCCCATGGCCTACCCAGTCTGCCCATTTGAGCTTGTAAGTTCAGTTTATGTTTTCCTAGAAGTCTGTTGCCCCTTACCCCTGACCTCCAGAATTCCTTTATGTCTATCCCATGTATTCTTAAATCCTGTGATTGTTTCAGCCCCCACCACTTCTTCTGGCAGGGTGTTCCACTTATCCACCACCCGTTCTGTGAAGAAATTCTTACTCACGTTTCCTCTGAATCGTCCTCCCTCCAACTTCATCCCATGCCCTCTAGTTCTGGAGCATCTTTTTCGCTTAAAAATAGTGTATTCCTGCACCCTGTTCCTCCCTGTAAGATACTTGTATGTCTCTATCATATCCCCTCTCTCCCTCCTCTCCTTCAGGGAGTACATATTCAGTTCCTTCAACCTGTCCTCATAGGACTTGTGATGCAATCCATGCACCATCTTTGTTGCCCTCCTCTCAACCTTCTCTACCCTGTCTATGTCCTTACATAGGTAAGGTCTCCAGAACTGTACACTGTACACTGTACTCCAGGTGGGCCTCACTAGTGTCTTGTATAGTGGAATTATGACCTCCTTTCCTACTGATGCCCCTGACTATGCATCCCAGCATCCTATTTGCTTTTACCTGCTGCCTTGTCACACTGTTTCCTACCTTGAGGTCATCAGAGATGATCACCCCAAGATCCCTTTCCTGCTTGGTGCATGCTATATCCTCACCCCCAACTGATATATTGTGCCAGGGTTTTGTGTCCCATATGCATTACCTTTCTTTTTCACTGAATTTCAACTGCCAAACCCCTGACCATTCTTCAAGTTTCTGCAGGTCCCTTCTTATTCTGTCTACACCCTCTGGTGTGTCTACTGTGTTACAGAGCTTTGTGTCACCAGCTAACAGTGAAATTCTGCCTTCTAGATCCCGCGTAATGTCACTGATGAAGATGTTGAATGGGACCAGTCCCAGCACTGATCCCTGTGGTACCCCACTGGTCACTTTTCCCTCATGGAGTGACAGCCATTTACCACCACCTCTGTGTCCTGCCGCCCAGCCACTTACCTACCCACCCACACTACTGTCCTGCCCACACCCATATTCCCCAGTTTGTGTAATAGTCTTCTATGTGGCACAGTGTCAAAGGCCTTGCTGAAGTCCAGATAGGCCATGTCCACTGCCCTCCCTGATCTACCTCCCTAGTCACCCAGTCAAAAATTCAATGAGGTTGGTCTGACATGACCTCCCTGGTGAAACCATGCTGCCTTGGGTCCTGTAGTCCATTGGACAACCAGATGTTCCACCAGTCTCTCCTTCAGTAGTGCTTCCATGATCTTCCCCAGTACCGAGGTGAGGCTGACTGGTCTGTAGTTCCCCGCTTCCTCTTTGTTCCCACTTTTGTATAAGGGGACTACATCTGCTGTCCTCCAGTCTTTGGGTACCTCCCCTGTTTCCAGTGATCGGCTAAACAGGATAGCCGGAGGTTCAGCCACCACCTCTCTTAGTTCTTTAAGGACCCTGGGGTGAACCCCATCTGGCCCCATTGCTTTATCAACTCTTATTATTTCCAGTTCCTTCAGGACCCTTTCTCGTGTAAAGGGACTTGTGTCCATTCCTGCACCATTCTCACCCCTTGTACTCCCTTCAGACCCATCAGGATCATGGGAGGAGCTGCACGAGGGAGGGAGCTGGATGTCATTGTCCACCTGGGGACAAATGACCTGGCTAGGAATGGGATCAGAGCAGTGTAAGAGGAGTTTGTAGAGTTGGGAAGGGGCCGTAGACAAGTAGCGCATATGGTAACCTTCTCGGAGGTGCTGCCTGTCTATGGCAAGGGAGAAGCTAGGGCACTTCTCACCAGGGAATTCAATGAGTGGTTGAAAACTGGTGTGGGGCTCAGGGTTTTGGCTTCATTGGGGGCTGAGAACCACTGGAGAATGCAGACCTATACTGGTGCGATGGTCTGCATCTCTCCGGGGGGGGGGGGGTACCAGGATCCTAGGTGAGAGGTTTAAATGCTTCATTGGCAAGCATTTAAACTAGCCAAGGGGGGAGGCACTGAAAAGAAGCAGGGAAATCCGAGCGGTGATTAGTGAGGTAAACACCAAGGTACAGAAGTTATTAGGAAGCAGAACAGATTTAAATGTAAAAAAAGGCAAAGGCAGTAAGGACAGAAATGGGGCTAAAAGGGGTAAGGCTATCAAAAAGTGGAGGGTGATGAGTACCAATGCCCGTAGTCTGTGTAACAAGCTCCCTGAACTAGTGGCCTTGATGGAAGAGGGTTGCCTGGATATTGTGGCAGTCACAGAAACATGGTACACAGAGAACCATGACTGGGATGTCAACATACCAGGATACACAATCTACAGGAGGGACAGGGAGGGTAAAAGAGGAGGAGGAGTAGCTCTTTATGTAAAGGAAGGGATCAAAGCAACAGAACTAAAGAGTAAACAGGGAGCTGATGAGGCACTTTGGGTCACCCTGGAGACAGGAAATGGCACCACAATCCGCATGGGGGTTGTATACAGACCCCCATCTCAGGGGAAGGGAATGGACAAGGAAATGGTAGAAGGCTTTCTTAGAATAGCAGAAAAAGGGGAGATATTGTTGATGGGGGACCTGAATATGCCAGATGTTAACTGGAGCACCTTTGCTGCAGGCACATCCAAGAGCAGGGTCATTCTTGATGCCCTACAGGGGGCATGTCTCAGACAGCTAGTATCGGAACCCACTCGGGAGGGAGCAATATTAGACCTGGTACTTTCTAATGGGGATGGAGAAAGAATCTCAGATTTAGAAGTGGGTAGCCATCTGGGAACAAGCGACCACCAAACAGTGTGGTTCACGATAAACACAGCCATACAATCAAGCCATACAAAAGCAAGAGTACTAGACTTTAGGAGAGCTGACTTTGGGAAAATGAGAGAGTGCCTCAGAAAAGCACTAGCAAACAGGCAAGAAGGAGGGGTGGAGGAACAATGGGGAGTGATCAAAACAGCCATCACAGAGGCAACAAGCCTTTGTGTAAAAAAATCAGTAAAACACAACGAAGGAAAAAACCGCTATGGTTCACAAAAGAGGTGGCAGGGAAGGTTAAGGAGAAAAGGACAGCATTCAGGAAATATAAGGAAACACAGAAGGAGCAGGACAGAGAACTTTATCAGTTAAAGCAGAAAGAGGCTGGGAAGGCAGTCAGAATAGCAAAGGCCCAAACCGAGGAAAGGAGAGCCAATTCTGTTAAGAAGGGGGATAAGACCTTTTATAGGTACATTAGGGAGCGAAGAAAGACCAAAGGAGGGATACTGAAGCTTAATAAAGGGGAGGGAATGTGGGTAGAGGGTGACAGTGAAAAAGCAGGGATACTGAACGAATATTTCTGCTCAGTATTCACAAAGGAAGAGGAGGGGGAGTTACCTAAACCAAACAAGAGAAACACTCTGAAGACGGGGGTCAATACCAGTCCATTTACAGAAGAAAGGGTTCTGAAAGAACTAATAAAATTGAAGGTGGACAAAGCAATGGGGCCTGATGGGATTCACCCAAGAATTCTAAAAGAACTAAGGGTAGAACTAGTGACATCGCTGACTACTCTCTTTAACAAATCATGGGAGGATGGGGTGGTACCCAAGGACTGGAGGAGGGCAGATGTGATTCCTCTTCACAAAGTGGGAGCAGGACAGAGGCAGGAAACTACAGACCAGTTAGTTTAACCTCAGTGGTAGGGAAAATGATGGAATCACTTTGAAGGAAAGAATTGTTGAGTACCTAGAGGCCAGTGGGGCTGGGACCCAAGGCAGCATGGATTCACGATGGGAAGGTCGTGTCAGACTAATCTAATAGATTTCTTTGACTGGGTGACCAAGTAGTAGACCAGGAGGGGTGTGGACATGGCCTACCTAGATTTTAGCAAGGCATTTGATACAGTTCCACACAAAAGATTAATGCACAAGATAGCCAGCCTGGAATGGGTCCCAAGGTGGTAGCCTGGATAAAAATTGGCTAGGACAACAGGATTTAAAGGGTAGTAGTAAATGGAGTACACAGTGAAGAAAGGAGGGTTACTAGCGGGGTACCGCAGGGTTCAGTACTGGGACCGGTCCTTTTTAATGTCTTTATAAGTGACATTGCAGAGGAACTGGAAGGAAAAGTATGTCTCTTTGCAGATGACACAAAGATCTGCAACAGGGTTGATACACAAGATGGAATGGAAAGGATGAGAAGGGACTTGGCAAGGTTGGAGGAATGGTCAAATGTATGGCAACTCAGATTCAATGCAAAGAAGTGCAAGGTAATGCAAATGGGAAACAAAAACCCAGGGGAAGCGTACACAATGGGGGGTGAGATGCTGACAACAGTAAAAATAGAAAGGGACCTGGGGGTAATTATATCAGATGACCTAAAGGTGGGCAAGCAATGTGAGAAGGCAGTAAGGAAGGCTGGGGGATACTGGGATGCATAGGAAGAGGCATCAATAGTAGAAAACAGGAAGTTGTTATCCCTCTGTACAGACAGTTGGTGAGACCCCATCTGGAGTACTGTGTGCAGTTCTGGAGACCCCATCTCCATAAAGACATAGAGTGGAGAGCTGTCCAGAGAGTGCAATCAAATGGTGCAGAGTCTGCACCAGAAGACATACTAAGAAAGACTAAAGGAGCTTAATATGTATATTCTTGAGGAAAGAAGGGAGAGAGGGGACGTGATAGAAACTTTCATGTACCTCAAGGGAATTAACAAAGTCCAAGAGGGTAGCATCTTCCAGAAAAAGAGATGTGCAAGAACAAGGGGGCACAATTTGAAGATAGAGGGGGGACGGCTCAGGGGTAATGTGAGGAAGTATTTTTTCACTGAGAGGGTTGTGGATGCATGGAACAGCCTCCCTGTTGAGGTCGTGGAGTCAAGAACAGTGAGGGACTTCAAGAATGCATGGGACAGGTATAAGGCAGTCCTAGGTGCGGGTAAGAGGAAGTAAGCTGTTGGTTAACTAGGATCTGCAGCTTATCTGTTAGGTAGGAAAATGGGCAGACTAGGTGGGCCAAGCGGTCCTTTTCTGCTGTCAAATTCTATGTTTCTATGTTTCTATTACCTCCTCTTCCTCAGTAAAGACTGGAGCAGAAATACCTGTTCAATATGTCAGCTTTACTGTTGTCATCCTCCATCGCGGCCCTATCCTCCCCTTCAGTCTCACTATCCCTCCTTTGCCTTTCTTTTTTCACTTATGTACCTGTAAAGGTTTTGTCCCCTCTACCCACTGATTTTGCAATGTGTTCTTCTGTCTGAGCTTTGGCTTCCTTACTGACCTCCCTGCCTCCCTTTGCTTCTCCTGGTACTTCTCCCTATCCTCTTCTGCCTGTGTCTTTTGTATTGTCTGAATGCAATCTTTTGGCTTTTACTTTCTTTGCTACCTCTTTGGAAAACCATAATGGTCTCCTCTTCCTTTTCCTCTTGCTTAGTAATATTATTCCCGCTGAAGGTGGCATCTAGTGAGGAGTTAATGCATGGTTGGGACCGCTGTGCCAGAGGCGGGGTGCTGCGTCCCAACCATGCATTAATCCCATTAGATGCCACCTTCAGGGATTACTCGCGCTTGTAATACTACGCGCGACGGAGTAACCATCACACTTGAAAACTTAGCTCTTCCGATGGCCTCTTCTACTCCTGTGTCTCCGTTTCGTGTGATTCCTGTCATCATGCTAGGTCCCGTGCTGGAAGGCGGTAGGCTGGTGAAGGCAACACGGCATTATGAGACGATAGTGCGTGTTGGAGCTTGTGAACGCTGCCTCACAACAGCAACACGGCATTATGAGACGATAATGCCGTGTTGGGCTGTTGTGGGAAGCGCGTTCACGAGCCCAGCACGGCATTATTGTCTCATAATGCCGTGTTGCTCCTGCACCACGTGATGCCGTCCCACCTATCGCGTGGCGCCCTGACACGGCTCTCAATAGTGCTGTGTTACAAACCTGCTTAATGCATAATTCTGTTGCTCTTGTAATCCCCATTTTAAATACTGCCCACTGTTCCTCAACCCCTGATTCCTGCCCCATTCCCCTTAATGCCTTTTTCAAGTGTCTCTCCATTTTCCTAAAGTCTGCCCACCTAAAATCCAGGATTCATGTTTTTGTGTGGTTTGGTTCTGCTCTTTCTGTGATTTCAAACCACAATGACTGGTGGTCACTGTTCCCCAGGTGCTCCTCCACTGTTACCCCCATCACACTGTCCCTGTTTGTGAGCACAAGGTCCAGTATTGCCTTCTGCTGAGTTGGTTCCATGACCAGTTGCTTGAGGAAGGCACCCTGAAGGGAGTCCAGGATAAATCTGCTCCTAGTTGATGCTGCTGCTGGGATGCCATGTCTTGGTTTGCTACCTGCTTTTCTGGGCAGCTGACTTCGGCCCTGGACGTTGCAGCGCTACGTATGCTGAATTGACTATCACTCACAGATGTATAAATAATGGCTGCAGTTGGATCTTCGATGTCACGTGTTATCAACGCACCATGTTATATTAATTTACACAAATAGCACAGTATGGCCCCAGAGGTAAGGGCAGCATAGTCCTACAGAAGGTCTTACATCTCAGAATCCACTCAATCTCCAATAAGCCATGATACCAATGTCAGATACTGGACTAGCATACAAAGGGTTATGTACCACCCCTGTATTAGGCTTCCTAAGAAGTCTAGCTCGCTGCTGTCTCTAAAAGCACAGAGTACTCCACTACCTGTAGCATGTTCATATACTAACCCTTTTTTTACTGTACTATAGCAAAGAAACAAACAATTCACCTGAAAAAGAAGAGTCCCTCTCCACTCACTCCCTCCCCCCATCTGAGGGGTTAATCAAGATGACTGCCAGCGTACTCCAGACGGACCTGCACCAGCCAATATAGGAGCTTGCCAATACCTCTGCACATTGCGCTTCTAATAAAGGAGGTTGCCGGCACGCCAGCACCGGAGCTTAGCTGATGCTTCTGCAGCCCACGTTGTTTTGAGTGACGTCACGTGTGCTATAGTACGTGACATCAAGATCCAGCTGCAGCTGTTATTTATACACCCGCGAAAGGCAGCCGAGGTGACAGTTCAGCACAGGAAGTACTAAAGTGTCTGGAGAGAGTCGAAGTCAGATGCCTAGTAACGCAAACAGCAAACCAAAAAATGGTGTGAAATGCTCACCTATAGTCAGGGACCCACATGGTCCTGAACTGAGCTCCGAAAAGGGCTGGACCTATGCATAATCACCACACAGAGCCTGAACTGAGTTCTGCAAAGGATAGAACCTGCACTTAGTCATCACACAGAGACCCGGGGGAGTCGAAGTCAGCTGCCCAGTGATGCAGGTGGCAAACCAAGAATTGGCACGAAGTAAACACCCTGAAGTTACAGACCCACCTGGTCCTGAATTGAGTACTATAGAGGGCTGAACCTGTACGTAATCACCCATATGTATTAACCCCAGACTGGCAACATCGGAGCTAACAGAAAAGGAAATTATGATAAGTATACTTTTGTATTTGTCATACTGCTCAGCTGTTTCCACTTTGACCTGAGGAAGAGGTTTTATCTCTCGAAAGCTAGTCTTAGACATAATTTTGTTAGTCCAATAAAAAGTATCACCTGCAACATATTTGTTGTTTTTTTTTCTGGCCACAGACCTCAGAATTGATCAGGTAGCTTTGTCCGATCATTGAGCGGTGAAATTCACATTCGCCCCCCCATGGTCCCTTCCCCTGTCGAGATGGTCAGCTACCGCCCTTTGAGGGGATTGTCCCCAGAGGGACTGCTGGCAGTAGCTGATCTTCCTGGACTAAAAGTCTCCACCACTCATTCACACTAATGGGACTACGCCGGAGGCGCTAGGATCTCGCAGGAGCCAAAAATCTTCAAGAGGGCTGGTGCTGGCATAGGACCGTGCAAGCGCGGGGCTGCAAGACTAGCTTGCACTGTATAGGCTGTCCTGCGCAACCCTCCAGCCGCCTCAGTTCCTTTTTTCCTGCCATCAAGTGTGCTTTGGTGACGACGACACTCACCTGCCGGGAGTGAAGTCTTCGTCTATATGACAGCAGCTGTAGCCATTCAGTATTCTATTAACTTATTACTTTTAGTGTTCTTTTCGTTAAAGAAAAAAAGAAAAAGAGGTAGAAATTCTCAGCCTGTCATCAATGGAGTCAAGCTTAGACAGTTGCAGTGATAGTAGGGAGACCTCGTTTGAAAGCTGTTATGGCAGTGGGGCAGTGTCCGGTCTCCACCCTTTGTGAAGGGGGGGGTCCATCCACGGGCAGTCCAGTGTTCGGGGCAGTCCGCCTCAAGTACAAAAAGTATGGGGCCATTCCCGACTGCTCGGGGACCCAGCTCCACTCAACCTCGAGCTCTCCTTCCTCCTCCTGTCGCTGGAAGAAAAAAACGATACTGCACAAGGTCACCCTGTGGTAGGTCTGAGCGGGGATCATTGGTGGTGGAGAGCAGTAAGCCTGACCCGACTCTGGTGGGGTTCTCTGTGGCTCCGTTCTTAACGACCGTGATCTTCTACTCCGGATCCTGGCTCTGTCCTCGATGGGGGATCCAGTGAGCAGTTTCATCACTGGGCTGCTCTTTTAGAGCTGTGGATGCGGCGTCTGCCAGTTGACCTGGCCAATGGACTCGATTCTGGGGCCTTCGGGCCTCAGAGCCACTGGGGCGGGGTCAGTTGGGCCAGGATGTGTGCACTGTACCCTCTCCAGTGCCAGCGTCATTGACGCCAACTCCAAGTGCCTACCCCCTCATCTTTTTCCCTGCAGGGGCCGGCACGGTTACCGCTTTCCTTCCCCCCCCTTTTCCTTCAGATCTTGGGCCAGCAGTGGTGCTGGCACCATGTGTGATGCCGGCGCTGTGTGTGGTGCCAGTGCCGTGGGTGATGCCTGTGCCGCAGATGTTGTTGAATTCCTCTATGCTGATCCAGGTGGTGGTGTCTCCCACGATTCCTGATCTAGACCTGCCTTTTGGGGGTTCTTCAGGGGTAGAAGTGGACCTTGATGAGTCTCACCCTGTCCTGCTTTGTTGAAAACGCAGCGGATGACTCAATTTATGGGCTGGAACGCAAGCCTTCTGTATCAGCGGAGCCTGTGATGAAAGATCTTTCTTTCCAGTCTTTCTTCAGGGATATGGGGTCCACCATAGCATTTCAGACTTCATCTGCAGACCAAAGAAGACGTCTACATCTTGAGTTCCTACATCACTCAGTACGAGTACACCCTGTGAAACACACTCAAGTCAATGGTCGAAAGCCTCCCGGAATCTAACGCTCCATTACCAGGGGCATATAGTCCAATAATCAGCTGAAAGCTTATATGGACGCCTACAGCACTGCCTCTAGGGCAGCTGCCACTGTCATTTGTAGAAGGTGACTCTCCTGGCCCAGAACATCAAAATGCAGCAGAGGACACAGGGCCCGAAAGCGCCCTGTACCAACCTCTGAGGCTCCAGCCCAGGTCTTACCTCAGCTGTCTGAGGTGGACGCCTCTCGGCAGTCTGACTCGGTTTTACAACGAGTGGAAGTCCATTACAGCCGACGTATGGGTCATCAGGATTGTCCTAGAGGAATACTCTTCCAATTCCGCAGAGATTTCTCCAGACCTTCCACCCAGACGGTAGCTCAGTCTGTCCACCTCTCAGTCACACCTTCTTATTTCTGAGATACGAGGCCTCTGCAGGAACAGGGCAGAAGACGTCTATGGCAGAACGGAACACAGGTTCCTATTTCCACTGCTTCTTGTTCCAAGATAACAGGTGGCATGCGCCCAGTTCTCGATCTTGGAAGGGTAAACAAGTACCTGTTCAGGGAGGAGTTCACTGAAACCTCAGCGTTCAAGTCTTCACTATGTGGACGATTGGCTCCTAGCTAGCCCATCCGGGCAAGAGACATGGGAAGCAGTCGCCACAGCTTCTCAGTTGCTCACTTCCGGGGGTGGGGTGGGGTTCTGATTCGGGAAAGGTGCCAGATTCACCTTCCCAGCTGCTCCTCTTCATAGGAGCCCTCCTGGATACCTCCAGGGTGAGGGTTTTCCTTCCGGAGGATGGGAGAAATTACATCTTCAGATGGCTCATTACATCACAGAAAATGACTCTGTTTGGGCCACTTTTGATGCAGCGGATGCTGGGACTTATGGCATCGTCTGCAGTAAGCAGTGGTCTCCGACCACGCACCTGCAATCCTACACATAAAGTAACATAGCCTCAGACAAAATCACTCACATGTTAGATGTAGTTGGACAAGCTTCTGCAAGGTCTACCCCTTACCCTACTGAAATCTCAGATCACCATCACCATAGATGCACTCCTGATTGGTTGGGGAGCTCACTGTCAAGACCTCCATACTCAGGTGTGGAGCCAGGAGGAGTCTCATCTTCTCTTAAATTTCTTAGAGATGAGAGCTGTCTTATACGCTATCAGAGTCCTGAACAATGCACTCTGCCACGAAGTGATCCTCCTTTGGACGGGTGACAAAGCTGTGATGTTTTACATCAGTAACAAGGTGGAGCGCTCCCCTATCCTCTGTGAAGGAAGGTCATGAGGATGTGAGATTGGCTCCTCGAGCACGATGCATCAGTTCAGACTTCGTGCAGTTGCTATTTGACGAGTGTAGCAGTCCTGGTCCTTTTTGCTTCCCCATTCAACTCAAAACTTCCTCTATCCTGCTTCAGAAATCCAGAATCTGGCATTTTCTGTCGGGGTACATTCAGACTGCAGTGGACAAGACTCTTCCTGTGTGTTTTTCCTCCTGTTCCCTTAGCTCAAAGGGTGCTGCTCTAGTTGGAGGCAGGCGCCCCATACTGGCCTCGACAGATATGACTTGCATTGATCAACAGACTATCAGAAGCTCCCCCAAGGCAACTCCCTGGAATTCTTTCTGGGGGGTGAGGAACCTCTGCACCAAAATGGTCAGAGAAGCCAAAGCTAATTTCTACCGCTCTCAGCTGGAGAGCTCCTCAAGAAATGCCTCCAAATTCTGGAGGACTATCAACGACATTGAAGGCACACCACTGTAAATTCCCTACCAACTAAATTATTGTTCGACAATACTGTTATCTCCGACAGACCGTCTATCCTCGATGCTCTCAATAATCATTTTGCCACTGCAGGGCTTGCCTTTGACTCCTCTCCCATGAATATCCTCCGCCAACAACTTAGATTGGATACACAAGAAAAACCCATCCCCAGTCCATCCTTCTCTCTCTGCAGCCTACCTCCCTGAAAGAAGTCGAAGATCTTCTCCTTCAGCTGGACACTAGGAAAAGTGCTGGGGCCAACCTCATTGACCCGTACTTCTTAAAGGTCGGCTACCATATCCTCGCAGTCCCAATTACTCAGCTCTTCAGCTTATCCTTGTCCCAGGGTGACCTACCGCCCATTTGGAAAAATGCACTTGTGGTCCCTTTGTTTAAGTCAGGAGATCCTACTGACCTCAATAACTACAGGCCAATCTCCCTACTTCCAATCCTGTCAAAGATGCTGGAGAAAATAGTGAACTCCCAGCTTTGGAAGTACCTGGAATCAGAAAAATTGCTCAACCTGTTACAGTCCGGTTTTAGAGCACAGCACAGTACAATCTCTGCTCTAGCCAAGGTGACAAACGACTGGCAGCTTGAATTAGACAAAAAAAAACTTTGCGCAGTTTTCTTGGACCTAAGCAAGGCGTTCGATACAGTTGATCACAGACTGCTTCTGTCATCCCTCTGGAACATTGGTTTGGATTTCCTATCCCTTAAATGGTTCTGCAACTACCTCTCAGGACAACTTCAACAAGTAAAGGCAGAAGGGGAAGTTTCTCCACAAAAAACCCTATTGAGGGGTGTACCGCAAGGTTCCATTCTTGGTCCCTTGCTCTTCACCATTTATATTAACAACGTAGATGCTCCCATCAAAGAAGCACAAATACACCTATTCGCGGATGATACGGTACTCTATGCTAGTAGCCCCACACCTGAAGTGGCCTGTAAAGCCCTTCAAAATGAATTTAATCTGCTGCAACATCAGCTTATAAACCTGAAACTGCTCTTAAATGCAAAAACAAAGCAATGTTCCTCTCGCCTTTCAAAATGCAATAAATCCTGCAATTGCTGGGACACTCCGAGATCACTACCATTCTAGGTGAGCAGTTGGACTACGACCAAAGTTCAAGTACCTGGGGTCTGGTTAGACCATAGACTTACTTTCACAGATCACTTAGAAGAACTGGCAAAGAAACTTAGACAAAGACTTGGTCTGTTCTTTAGGATTAATAATCTCCTCACAAGAGACGCTAAACTGAAACTGGTTCAAACTACCTTTCTTTCCCTATTGGATTACGTAGACTTTCTATATAGTCAGGGACCTGCAGGTACCCTAGCCAAACTCGATACGCTTTATCACAGAGCCATAAGATTTATCACGGTCTTCCATACTCAGCCCACCACTGTGCATTGTACACGCAGTGGATGGTCATCCTTGCTTACAGATGGCAAAAAATGCTGCGGTTTGGACATACAAAGCTATCTCAAATAAACTGCCCCAGTATATCTCTGTCTGTTTACCTTTGTGCTCTCTGGGAAGTATGCCTGAGAAGCACCTCATATATCTACCTTTATGTTTACAAAGCAAAACTGCATTGGCAGAGCAGCCATCAGCTTGTGCTCCCTCAACTGTGGAACAAGCTGCAAAAAACTTTAAAATTAACTCACCCCATCAGCCTAGCAGTTTTTAAATCTCTATACCTACATCATAATAAGGAGTCCTGTCCTGTCTACCCTAAATAGTGACTCCTGTATGTCCAAGCACACTCTGATTACTACTGTTAAAAGACTGATCACATCTATAATCGACTCTTCCCTCTCCCCTTTTTCTACCCCCATATCTGTCCCTTCCACATTCCTTTGACCCTGGTTCCAGCTCTAAATTTTCCATACCGTATCACTATATATCTTTTTATATTAGGTTTTATTTGTGTTCGGTGCGCCTGATATGTATATTTCTTTACTTTTATGAAAAATTGTGTCCTACCCAAAACTAGCTGTATCTTCTGTTCCAAACATATACTACTGTCAATGTTACCTGCTGATACTTTGTATATACTGTATTATTATATCTCACTTTATTTGTATTATTACTATTTTCTTGTGTGTTGCATTCCATGTATATTGTCCCTTGTTCCTTGTTAACAAACCCAGGTCCACCTCGAAAATGAGCTTGCTCAACTTTGATCACCTGGTTAAATAAAGACTTTGATTGATTGACGAGAAGACCTCCCGACACAGAGACCTTTGGTCCATCCCAACCTGCACTCCCTTCAGCTCCATGCCGGGCTCCTAAGGAAATAGAAGTGGGCAGGTTTAATGTTTCCCAGACAACCCCAGAAATCCTCTTAGCCGCGCATAGGCCTTCCACCAGGAAGGCTTACGCGGTTCAGTGGAAACTCTTGTCCATCTGGTGTGCAAGGTCCCGTCTGGACCCTTTCTGTTGCCCACCAAGTAAGATGTTGGGGTGCCGCTTAGACCTGTCGGTCGCAGGTCTGCAGTACTCGGCAGTAAATGTACATCTCTGCATCATTTCAGCCTATCTTGAGCATAAAAGGTATCCTGCACAATAAACCTCCTGTCAAGTAGACCGGTGGCCGCATGGGATATTAACCTGGTGCTAGATTGCTCACCCATAAACGCTTTGAGCCTCTAACTACCTGTAAATTGAAATTTCTAACCTGGAAGACAGTCTAGCTGTCACTTTCGCTCGAGGGGTCTCTGAAATCCATGCTTTGGTCACAGACCCCCTTACACCGTGTTTCGTGATATGGACAAGGTGATCTTACCTGTGTCAGTCTTCACCATTCATCACTGTTGGGTGTCTGCAGGAGACAGGCGCCCATGAGACTTTTTTTTTTTTTTTGCAGGCTGACGCCGACCACGAGGCCGACGCATTACGTAGCGCTCGTGGGTTGGCCAGAAACGGCCGTTGGGACCTCCTCCACCTCAGTTCTGTGTCTCCCGCCATCAAGACAGCACCTCTGCTCGAGACTGTCTCCACGGCCTACAGTGTTTGTTGATGCCTCAAGCCTTCGACGCCATCCTTCTCCTTCAACTCCGCCTTGGTTCTGCTACTCGACACCGTTCCAGATCCCGGTAAGATCTTTCTTTTTTGTACGGCTTTGAGTCTTGGCTTGTTTTGTTTTGAGTTTTTGTTCCATCATGGATGGTCATCCCCCTGTGCGTTGGTGTCCCTGCAGCCAACAGAAATCCGTTACTGACCGACATGACGTCTGCCTTTCCTGCATTGGACCTCACCACGACATGGATTCCAGCGACACCTGCTTCTCAATGGACCATCGAGTTCTTGAACACCACTTGTTGAAAGTCTGCAAGGCTCCGCCGACTTTTGGGTGGTGTCGTCGCTCGCATCTGTCCAAGCGCAGGACACCTTGCCCTCCCTTCGGGTCCCTTCCCGGGCCTATACGGGCCAATGAAGAGGGGGCATCCTCTTCTTCTTCTTGCCTTGCCGTAGAGGAGGTCCCTATCGTGGTGCCGGAGGGCCAGTCCTGCTCCGTACGGGGCTGGACCAGGAGCACCGCTCTGGCAGTCACCTCCTTGGAGGTGCAGGCTCCCCTGTTGTCGGGGCCCACGGCTGTGGGTCTTGGCGTGGGGCGTTCATCAGCGCCGCTTCGGATCATGGAGCCGTTCTCGGCTCCGGTGATTGGAGCGGTGCTGCGAGTGGTGCTGGGCTGGGCCGTGGTGCCGTGACTGGGGGAACTGTCGAGGCCGCCGGCCTGGAGCTCTTTTTGATCGTCTCCTCCTGACTGGAGGCCTGATTCTTTGGAATCAGAGGGTTCCCCATGGCCTAGCACCTTCAGGGGACCCCAGCTTGTCCTAACCAGTCCAAGCCCTAACCGGCTAGCAGAGGGTCCCCTTCCCCTCCGCTCTCCCACCGGGGGGGGACTGAGGGATGTTATTTCTTGAGGGATTCTTGTGCCCCCTTTATGGTGCTTGGTACTCACCCAGCAGTGATGAATGGTGAAGATTGACACAGGTAAGATATGAAAACTACGTACCTACCATAAATCTTGATCTTTCTGTGTATCTTCACCATTCATCACTGAATCCCTCCCACCTTCCCCACATGAGGCCTCAGTCCCTGAGACATACCACCTCCCTCTTGCCCCCCACCCCATGAGTTATTCTCTACTCTCCGACAGCCATCAGGAGGTCCTTGGGGAGGGGGGGTGTTGGAAATGGGTGAGTGAGGGCCCCTTCTGGGTTGTTTCCTAAGAGTCTTCTGGGGGGGGCCCTTCCTCTATCCTGGAATTTCCTTGAGATGCCTCCATCCCTTAAGTTCATCTCCCATTCCAGGATGGATGGTTTTGGGCTATCCTTAATCCCTTGCCCTTCTTACCTTCCTTACCCTCCCCTATGGGGAAGATATATTTAGTGGGTCCCCTCTCTCTCATTCTCTCTCTGTCTCTCTCTCTCTCTCTCCTCTCCCTCCCTCCCTCTCTCTCTCTCTCTTCTCTCTTTCTCCCCTCCCCTTGTGGATTTTACAGGTGGGGGAGAGTGATGAGTGTGATAACTCCCTAGAGAGTTGGGATCAGAGCCTGGGGTGGCCTTACCCTCGGAATTCTGAAGTTCGGAATTTCCAGATCTTATCCTGGTGATCTTCTCAACCTCGCCTTAATGGGTCCTGGCCCCCAAAATCCCATTCCTCCGAACTCTCATTTCTCTCTCTCTCTCCATCCTTCCTCTCTCTTCTTCCTCCATCTTGGTCATTCAGGGTCTGGGGCCTCCTGGCCCACAACCCTCAGGCCCCCTTTTGTTCTTATCTGACCTCTCATCGGCCTATTTTTTTTCAGTTGCTCCTTTCCTTTTACTGTCCCTTGGGCTCCTTGCCCGCCCTTCTTTTATGCTTTTCCTTATGTCTCCAGCGTGCAGAACTGAGGTGGAGGAGGACTAACGTCTGTTTCTGGCCAACCACGGCGCCATGCAATGCGCCGGCCTTGTGGTAGCGCCAATAGTGTCAACCCCGCCCCCAAAAAAAAAAAGTCTCCCACAGGGTTGCTTGTCTCCAGCAGACATCCAGCAGTGATGAATGGTGAAGATACACAGAAAGATCAAGAATTACAGTAGGTAAATAATTTTCATTTACTCCGTACTCACCCTAAATTCCTACCCAAAGTGGTTTCAGACTTTCACCTCAACCAGCCCTTGCTTCTCCCTGCTTACTTTGCTAACTTCCAGAATGAAGGAGAGCACTCCCTTCATTCTCTGGATGTTAAGAGGGTTCTGCGATTCTTATCAACAGAAAGAAAGGGATACACAATCCGAACAACTCTTGTATCTTTCAGCAAGCCTCAGCTGGGTCAGCCTGTTGCCATTAGACGTATTTCTGCATGTTTAGTAGCATGTCTTCGACACAGCTATTCCATGGCGCAGGTCAAGTTGGAGGTCGGGTTCATGCCTACTCTACCAGAGGGGTCATGGCTCCCTGGCAGAGATTCGTAATGTACCCACTGCAGACATCTGTAAGGCAGCGACTTGGAGCTGAGTGCATAACTTTGTGATGCACTATGCTCTGGATGTCCATGCCAGACAGCACACTTCTTCAGCAAGACAATCCTTATGGACTTCTGTCCTGAGTGAGCTCTGTCTTCTGCTGCTCTACTCATGGGATTGGTTTTTAGCTTGGTACTCTCCCATTAAAGTGAACGAGTGGTGGAGACTTTTAGTCCAGGAAGATATGGAAATTACATACCTACCGTAATTCTTGATCTTTTTGGACGAAGTCTGCACCACTCATTCTCACGCCCACCCACCATCCCCCGAACTCACTCATTCTGTTTTTGATCTTCACTACCTTGTGATTCAGGCTGTGAAGATGTTATTGAATTGACCCTTCTTATATGGGTCATCTGGGCCATCTTATGCCCAGAAGTTAGGGTTAGGTTTTCTTCAGTTAGTTTACACTGCACCTCCTTGGTCAAAAAGATACTGAGGCGGTTGGAGGGTCGACACCGAGATAGCCTATACATTGCAAGCTAGTCTTGTGGCGCCTTGCATGCGCGGTCCTATCCTGGCACTGGCCTTTCTGAAGATTTTTGGCTCCCACGGGGTCCTAGCGCCTCCGACATCGTCCCATTAGTGTGAATGAGTGGTGGAGACTTCTTCCAGAAAGATCAAGCATTACAGTAAGTACGTAATTTCCATATTTTTCCAGTGTTAGTTCTGTTTGTGCGACTGGATTGGGTGAAGCGGTGGCAGCCTATAATAGGGCTGTCTCCAGGGCACTTGATGCACTCACACCAGTCCGTATATGACTCAGGTCCTCTCGCCTGAGACCCCCATGATATGATGGGGCTCTAAAGGTGCTGAAGACCATGAGTCGGAGGTTGGAGCATTGCTGTCGTAGAAGTCGGTCAATGGAAGATAGACTGGCTTTGAGAAATCACTATGCTGATTATCAAAGGGCAATCGACCATAAGAAGGCAGAGTTCCTGTTCAGGGTGATGGCTGCAGGGAAGAACAGACCGGCTCAGCTCTGTCAGACTGTGGACAGGCTTCCTTATCCAGTCTGTCTACAGACGAACCAGGCCTTTCCAGTAGCAGTTAGTGAAGAGTTTGCTCTGTTCTTCTTTGGCAGGGTATCTTCTATTCGGACTGGGATCTCACCAGTGGGTTTAGATCGATCCCGTAGGGTAGGGTCTGGCTGGAGCAGGGGCACTCCTATTGTGTTGGGGGAGTTTCAGCCAGTGGAAATGGCAGAGGTCTCTGACATGATCTCGAAGCTGCGGCCCACTTAATGTGAACTGGACCCTGGCCCGATGCGTCTCCTAATGGGTTGTGTCAAAGCTATTGGTCCAGTATTCACCAGGATAGCCGGACGCTCACTCTCAGAAGGGGTCTTCCCCAACGCCCTGAAGGAGGCATTAGTGAAGCCCCTTCTAAAGAAACCCAACTCTCGACCCCGATGTCCTGGCAAATTATAGATTATAGACCCATCTCCAACCTCCCATTTTTTGGGAAGGTTGTCGAGAAGATAGTGGCTTTGCAGCTCGAGGCACACCTGGAGACTATTGACATCTATAAGCCATTCCAGTCCGGGTTCAAAGCAAGGCATACCACAGAGACAGCATTAGTTTGAGTACATAATGACCTATTCAGAGCAAGAGATCAAGGGGAGCAATCAGTTCTCGTTCTTCTCGATCTGTCATCTGCATTTGATACCGTGGACCACACCGTGATGTTGGATCGCCTTGGAGAGTATTGTGGATTCACTGGTACTGTCATCAACTGGTTTGAGTCCTTTCTCTTGGGCAGGAAGCAGAGGGCAGTGATGGGGAATTTCTCCTCCTCTCTGATGCCCCTGACCTTTGGAGCTCCTCAGGGTTCGATCCTGTCGCCGATGCTGTTCGCGGTATATATGCTGCCCCTAAGGAATGTCTCATTAGACAGTACAGTCTGGGTTTTCACTGCTATGAAGATGATACACAGCTGTACATGTCTTTTGTGCCTTGAACAAGTGATGCCGTCAAAGTACTGAATAAATGCCTTGCCGAGATCCAGGATTGGATGAACTCCAACTGGCTGAGAATAAACCCGGACAAGACAGAAGTACTAGTAATTGAGCCAGGACGCATAGATACATAGATACATAGACAGTGTCGGCAGATAAGGGCCTATGGCCCACCCAGTCTGCCCATTTGAGCTTGTAAGTTCAGTTTATGTTTTCCTAGAAGTCTGTTGCCCCTTACCCCTGACCTCCAGAATTCCTTTATGTCTATCCCATGCATTCTTAAATCCCCGTGATTGTTTCAGCCCCCACCACTTCCTCTGGCAGGGTGTTCCACTTGTCCACCACCCGTTCTGTGAAGAAATTCTTCCTCATGTTTCCTCTGAATCGTCCTCCCTCCAACTTCATCCCATGCCCTCTAGTCCTGGAACATCTTTTTCGCTTAAAAATAGTGTATTCCTGCACCCTGTTCCTCCCGGTAAGATACTTGTATGTCTCTATCATATCCCTCTCTCTCCCTCCTGTCCTCCAGGGAGTACATGTTCAGTTCCTTCAACCTGTCTTCATAGGACTTGTGATGCAATCCATGCACCATCTTTGTTGCCCTCCTCTGTACCTTCTCTACCCTGTCTATGTCCTTACGTAGGTATGGTCTCAGAACTGTACACTGTATTCCAGGTGGGGCCTCACTAGTGTCTTGTATAGCAGAATTCGACCTCCCTTATCTTCCCTTGTCAATCTTCACCATTCATTACTTCCTGGGTGTAAGCCGGAGGCGCACCCGTCAGGAGCTTTTTTTTTTTTTTTTTTTTTAAAGCCTTGCAGACCCCGCCCTCGAGGCGGCGTCATGGCGGCGGCCGTTAATGCTGACCGACTCCTCCTCCAACTCAGTTCTGTTTCTCCCGCCCGTCGAGGCAGCACCTGTTCGCGGTAGCTAACCGAAAGAGTGCGTATCCGACTCCTTTTCTACCTTTCGGCGCCACGGTAAGACTGTTCCTTTTCTTTCCTTTGTACGGCGCGGGTGTATTTCCGACTGTGTTTAATCTTGTTTATTTGCGTTATGTCCGGTTCTGGGCCAAGCGTTCTTCTAAGAGCGGCCGTGCCCTATGCGTGCGGTGCTCCCGCGGCCGCATTTCCTGCCCGGACCGGCATGACATCTGTTCCTGTGCCTGGGGCCCAACCATAATATGGATTCGTGCGACGCTTGTTTCTCGATGGACCGTCGCGTCCCGGGTCCGCAGCTACAAGCTCCGCAAGACCGCCTACTGGGACGCTGCTGGGAATCTCAAGTAGATCCTAGGCTTTTCCCGGTCCCTCCCTGGCCTATACGGGTCCGGAGGAGGAGGTCTCCTTCCCTTCTTGCAGGGGGAGGCCCTTCCGCGGTGTTGGGGGAGCGCCGGCCCTCCGGGCCGCAGCGCTGACACCACCTCGGCAGTCACCTCTTCGGGAGGTGCAGGCCCTGCGGTCGAGGCCCTGGCTGGCCCGCTCGGTGGACTCGACCGCCGCCGCGCCGCTCGGATCCGCGCAGTTCGGCGGTGCCGTGATCAAGCGCTGCTTCAGATCCCGCGCCGCCGCGTGCCGGTGATCGGAGCGGCGCCGCTTGGCGGTGTCGCGTGGATCCCCGGCGCCTGCTCGTGGGCGCCGGTGATCAGGGCGGGCGCTTGGCGGTGCCTTGGCCTCGGCGCCGCTCACGGTGCCGATGAGCTTTGGCGTCGCCGCCGACGGTGCTGCTGCCCGGGCGGGCGCGCGGCCTTCCTCCTCCGGGCGGTGCCGGGTCTGCCGGAGCGCTGGTGTGGGTTGAGCCTCTGCGCGTCGGGGCGTGCTGGGGCGAGCGGCGCACTCGCACCGGGGCTCGTGGGCCTCGGGACCCCTGGGTGGCCAGCATCGAGGTCCTGTGGCCTGCGCCTCCTCGGAGGACGATGACTCAGATGTGGACCCATCCTGGCATCCCCATTCTTCGGAATCTGGGTCCTCGGTGGCTAGGGGTACCAGGCGGCAGCGGCTCTCCTCTGTCCCTTGCCGCTCTCCTGAGGGTTCCTCGGCTGGGGGGTGTGACTGGAGGGGAGGCCTCTCTGGAGGTCCGTGACAGCTACCCCGGGTGCTGTTACCTCCTCTGGGAGTTAGGGGAACGTTGCAGTCGGGAGGAGGGCCTCTCGGAATCCGAGGGGTTGAGGGCAGGCGTCCTGCTGCTCGGTCTTCTTGGCCACCTCAGGGGGTGGCCAGGAGCACGTGGCGGAGTCCCGCCCTCCCCAGGAGTTCTAGGGTGTCCTCTGGCGGCGTCATCGGACTGCCCTTCTGGATCCATGCAGTCCGGGCGTCGTCACAGGGGAGTTTCTCCCCAGGGCTCTTCCAGGTTCCGCTCCCCAGAGTTCCGCTTCGGCCTGGTTTGATATCCGGAATCCTCCTACTAGAGCTCCCTTCCGGATTCCAGAGCCCTCGCAGAGAGCAGTTGCCTCCTGGAGGTGCCCCTCTCCCATCTCTGCCTCACCACCCCGCTCCCAGGCCATGTCGGTCCTACGGGTCCGTTATCCTGGGAGCAGTTCAGGGGTTCTGCGGCGGCCTTCCCCTCATATGTTAGTTACATGCATGAGCGGGTCTTTCGACTCTCCCCACCGCCGCAGGAATCCTCTGGACATTCCAGTTCCCCATCATCCTCGTCTCCCTCCTCTGAGGGAGAGGAACCCCCTGCTCATCTGTCCTCCGATGCTGATTTCACAGAATATCAGCGTTCCTCTCGAGGATGGTGAGGATCTTGATTTCCACGTCTCGAGAGACAATACGAGCGGGTGACACGGAATTCCTTGGTGAATTCAGTGCCCAGCATCTGGTGGTACCTTCCTGGCCTATCCTTCCAGGAGGCGCCTATCCGGTCCTGGCAGTTCCCTGCCGCTTTTCCCCAGCCCCGCGGACTGCCAGCGAGGTATTGTGCCCCTCTGAGTCTCTAGGTTCCCTCCCAACCGTCCTCAGGTTTGGTATACCTGGATACTCCTTCTGGGCGCCCGTTCCTGGCGCGACCGCCCACCGGATTCGGACTCTCTCCAGTTCGACCGTTGGGGGCGAAGAGTGTTCTCTCGCTGCGGCGTGCATGTATTGCATCACATCAGGCTCACCACGCTGCCTCACAATCGGCATCTGTGGTCGATGATGTCCCAGCTGCTGGCATCTATGCCTGACACGGAGCAAACCAGACAAGCTGTTGCCCTCTCCGGTAGGCCTGGAGCTGGCAAGACACCAAGCAAGGGCATCTTATGACGCCAATGAGGTGGCTTCCAGGCTTGCGGGGACAGCGATCTGCATCAGGCGGACGGCATGGCTTGTCTCTCCAGGTTGTCACCCCTGGCCCGCTGAGGGTGATGCGCTCCGCCTTCGGGGACCGTTTTTTCTCATCCAGAGCTAGGAGACTTTACAGGCTCCTCCGTCTCCTCGTCCTCGGGAGGCACCTCCTAGCTCTTCTCCCACTTAGGCTTTCTGAATAAGCCAGGTCTTTCCTTCTGTTTCTCACCAGCAGAAGGCTGGGGTCTTGTTCCCTCAGGGTATGGCCTCTTCCTCCTGGGGAGAGAGGAGCTTATACTCACTAGGAGTAATGAATGGTGAAGATTGACAAGGAAGATAGGAAAATTACGTACTTACCGTAATTTCTTGATCTTCTCTTGTATCTTCACCATTCATTACTTACGCCCGCCCACCATCCCTCAGTGGCCTCTTCCTGTGGCTTCTCCACCTCCGCCTCCTTCTTCTCTGCATTATATAAAAATATAGGAAAATTGCTTCATTTTCCAAAAAAAAAAAAAAAGTAAAAAAAAAAATCTTGGGTTTAAATCCAAAATTATTTACTCTAAGATTCATGGGCCATCTCATGATTGCATTGGCGATCAGACTGACAACTATCTCTTGCTATTCTTATGGCAAGATACCTCTGGGGTTGTTTGACCTGGCTCAGGCTATTCAGTTTTGATCCTGCAATCCCGTGTTCAGGTAGTTGCCTGAAATCTAATCCCCCTCTATTCTTGCCTTGCAGAGCAGAGGAACGAGTACGTCTGTTCCTTTCTCTTCTAAAAAAAAAAAAAAATGCTGAGGGAACTCTCTCCGACTGCTATAGGCATCTTGGTATCTGGGTCATGCATCTAGTTAAAAAAAAAAAAAATTTTTTTCTATCTGTAAAAAAAAAAGGAATAGGAGAAATCAAACAAGAAGGCAAATGAGAAGGTAGGCTATCCTTCTCGCTGTTTTGCTAAGTGGTTTCTCCCTTTAAGTGTCCTCCTGGACAATTTTTACAGTAGAGCTCTGCTGACCATATCCAATCTTAGCCAGCCCTAGCCTTGGCCAGCCTTAGCCAGTCAGTCTGAGTCCCGTTTCTATCTTGGAACACCTGAAAGGCTTACATTTTCCATTTCTAAACCCCTGAGCAGCGCTCTCATGCTGCTGGGGTTTTATTCTTCCCTCCTCGGCTGTCCTCCAGTTAAAGGCCTTCCGCGGCCAGGAGCCCGAGGTGGGTGTCAAGAACAATGGCATGTTGAAGATGAGGACTATGCCCTCCTGAGTCTGTCTAGCGGGTTCGTGAACCTTCTCTTCAGCTCTATCTCCGGGATTCTTGCTTCCCTTTAGTCGAGCCTTCAGCTACAAGCTTAACTATGCTCGTGGGCATTCTGGTCCCTTCAACATCCCATCTCTCTCTTCTCTTTCTTCTTCTTCTTCTATTTTCTCATTTCCTTACTCATCTCTCTCCTCCTAGAGTCGCCCAGGTAAGGAGGCCCTGCACTCCCTAGGCTAGGATGTTCTTATCTCCTCTGTCCTTCCTCCATCGGCTTATTCCTTTTCAGTTCATTCTTCCTTGCTTTGCTATCCCTCGCTATCTTGCCTCGCTATCCATATTTTCTGCTTTCATTTTGCCTCTCGGCTCACAGAACTGAGTTGGAGGAGGAGTCGATCGCTACTAATGGCCGCCCTGTGCCTGGCCTTGTGGCGTCGCTCTCGGGCCGGGCCGTTAAACAACTTTAAAAAAAAAAAAAAAGCTCCTGTGACGGGTGCGCCTCCCGCTTACACCCAGTAAGTAATGAATGGTGAAGATACAAGAGAAGATCAAGAATTACGGTAGGTACGCACTTTTCCTTTCCTGCTGGTGATGCCCCTGCCTATACATCCCAGCATCCCATTTGCTTTACCTGCTGCCTTGTCACACTGTTTCTACCTTGAGGTCATCAGAGATGATAACCCCAAGATCCCTTTCCTGCTTGGTGCATGCTATATCCTCACCCCCAACTGATATATTGTGCCAGGGTTTTGTGCCCATATGCATTATCTTGCACTTCCTTGCATTGAATTTCAACTGCCAAACCCTGACCATTCTTCAAGTTTCTGCAGGTCCCTTCTCATTCTGTCTACACCCTCTGGTGTGTCTACTATGTTACAGAGCTTTGTGTCATCAGCGAACAGTGAAATGCTGCCTTCTAGGTCCTGTGCAATGTCACTGATGAAGATGTTGAATGGGACCGGTCCCAGCACTGATCCCTGTGGTATCCCACTGGTCACTCTTCCCTCTGTGGAGTGACAGCCATTTACCACCACCCTCTGTGTCCTGCCACCCAGCCAATTACCTACTCACAACACTACTGTCCTGCCCACACCCATATTCCCCAGTTTGTGTAACAGGCCTGATGAAAGTGCCCCTGGGATAACAACAGGTTTGGTCCTGGGGTCAACTCCTTTCATGGCATCCTCTAGGTTGAGAAATCTGGGTGTTGTCCTTGATGACAAGCTGACATTTGAATCTCAGGGGTCAGCTGTCATTAAAACTGCTTTCTACCACCTGAGGAACATCACCAGGATTAAACCCCTAATTCTGCCTGAAGACCTGCCATCACTGGTGCATGCCTTTGTGACATCCAGTCTCAACTACTGTAATACTCTTTACCTCGGGGTCAGTGGGAGGAACCTCTGCTGGCTACAGCTAGTACAGAACGCAGCAGCCAGGCTACTGATAGGGTTGTCAAGGTCCTGCCATGTGACCTTGGTGCTGTGAGAACTGCACTGGCTGCCGGTTTGGTGGAGGATTCTCTTCAAGGTGGGCTTGCTCACCTACAAGGCCCTGTATGGGCCAGGCCCTGTCTACCTGTCAGACTTCCTTACTCCTTCTATTCCAGCCTGCCCCCTCCTTTCCTCCACTGAGGGCCTCCTGGTGGTTTCGAGGACCAGGCTGAAAACCTCAGGTGATCGTTCATTCAGGGTGGCCAGACCGGTACTCTGGAACTTGCTGCCAAGATCTTTGAGGGAGGCCCCTACGGTGGAGGCTGTTAAGAGGGGCATGAAGACCCATTTGTTTACTAAACTTTTCGTTACTGATATATCGTAAAGGGACACTGTCAGCCTTTTTTGCATCATATTATTTCTAGGTAAAACCCCACATTTTATGATTGCTTACCTTCTCTAAAATTCATTGATGTTGATGGTTGTTTAATCTGCCTCCTTGCTTATTAGAACTGAAATGCATGGGAATGTATAGTTACACACAGCCTTGTTTTGCTCCAGATTGTTTATGTAAGCTTACTGCATACTTCTTTAACATTAGAAACACCTTCAAGCAGTGCAGCTACTCATGATACAATAGTCTCATCTACTCCCACTGCATAATGAGTAGCTAGATAGTGTTGGGGTGTTCCTGAGGCCATGAAAGATGCATTTGTAGTTGGTCAAAAAATGTAAACAAACATGTTTTGGTGTGGTAACTCCAGTATGGTTGACACTCAGTTTTTTACTTTTTAAAAGGAAAACAATATCTGAATCAAACAACCAGCTACATCAGCATTCTCTATAGAATGAGAGCAGTCATAAAATGTGTTTTTTAAACTAGGGACACTTTGAGGCCAAATGGAGTTGACAGTGTCCCTTTAAGGTTGTAATTGATTTTTTTAATCTGTTTTATTATTGTAATTGCATTTGAATGTTGTATATCACCCTGTTGAATTTTACTGTAAGGCACCCAGAGCCTCCAGGACTGGGTGCCAAACAAATACATTTATTTACTTACTTTTCTTTTCAAGCTCTTCATCAGCTTCTACGGGATAATTATTTTTATTTTATTTAGTTTTTTGTTGACCAGACAACGATGACTAGACAGTTCTGCCTATTTTTCAGCCTCATCCCGGGAGGGGGGAATACATATGGAAACCAACTAACACTGAACCAGATTAAGATGTTGGTGGTATTTTTAATGCATTATAATTAAGTAATTTAATGAATTATAGAGGAAGGTTTTACTCACTTACGAAGCTTGCAGCTTAGCAGGTTGTTGGACAGTGCAAGACTGATTCCCTCAGGCTGGCCCTCACAGCACTGAAACATTTTCTTCTCTGCCTTGTGGCAAAACTGAGATCCAGAAAACAGAACATTCTGGAGCCATGTGATGGAGTCAGTTTTCCCGACGTCCATCTTTGTTTCTACTAACGTTACTCTTGTTATTAAACTAATTCATCTTGCGATCCATCTATTTCATAATTTGTTGCAGATCTCAGACAGCCTTTAACACTTTCCCAAGTGTGGGCTCAGCTTCCATGCTCTGATCTGCCCTGGGCCACTCTTCCCTAATGCCTTCATCTGCTTTTGAGAGCAGTACAGGAACCTGTGCACTTACCCCCACTGTAACATAAGAGAGAGCACATCGGAGAATTCCGTTGCAGTGCAGTTAAGCCATGTTGGAACACAGCAGAACAGGAAGTGTGGATGCATGCGACATCCCAGCCTTCCACACATCAGGCATTAGGTCAAGTCCCTTGACAAAGCACCTAACGTGTGAAATATTGGGACATTGCACGCATCCGCACTTCCATGTTGAAAAACAGCAAAACAGGATTAAACTGCACTGCAGTTGAAAGCTCTGTGATGTGGTGCCTCTTATGTTACAGCGTGGGCAAGTGCACAGGTTTCTGTATTGCTGTCCTGTATTGTTTGTACCATGCTGCACCGCCTCCTCTCCAGCAGCGGCCCTTTCTCTATACTAGCTCCAACTGCTTTTGCTGTTTGGCCGTCCTTGTCTCTTGGAAAGTAGCCTGTTTCATTTTTTTTCATGGTTCTAAAAGTCCAATTTCAACAAATATTATAACACACAAGCTACTCTACCAGTAATAAAAAATGTATTGAGTTTTACAGCAAAAATGTCTTTTTTAAACTTTAGAGTGTGGTCCGGAGCTCCCTGAAAGCATATTTTGCTCAGTCGGCTACAAGCCACACCTCCCAAGTTTATAAATGTTTGAGGGTTGGGATTTCTGTTTGAGTGATGTAGGTTGAGTACTGGAAAAAAGTTCCATTCTAGGAGCGTCAGTTATTTTACTTGCTGTGTAGTTGTGAGCTCAGTTTTATCCAGGGGGATCCTAAGTGACCGGTAGCCAAAGATATATCTGAACTAGCCCCATCATGTCCGTCACAATCATAGTTTACGTTATATGCTGTCAATGCATTTCTTGTAACATTCATTACTAGAGAGTTAAAAACTGTTCAACGCAGTGCTGTGATCGAAACATGATTTACATTCTGCATGAAACAGTTTAAAAAATGTTCTTCTAAATCTCATCTGAATGAAACTCATAAATATGTGTGTTTCAACAGAACCTCAACGTGTCTTTCCAAGGATGTGGCATGGACTCATTAACTGTGCGTGTGATGGACACAGACACCATCTATCAGGTGAAAGAGAAGATTCTGGAAGCGTTCTACAAAAATACTCCCTTTTCCCAGTGGCCAAGAGTGGAGGATGTGGACCTTGGTAATTATCATTAAAAGCATGAGGTGTAACTAAACCCAGGCAGTCACCTAGGATCCCAGAAGAAAAGAGGGCCTCCCCATGATGTACAGTGGCCATTAAATATCCCAATCCTAACTCAAGCTTAGGGGTGCAACGTACATTTCATTGCCTAGGGCCCTGAAGTCCTACATAAATACAGTCCATGGAACGCACTGATGCCAGGTTCCTCCTCATTGTTTGGTCTGGCTGCCTGGCTAGCCTGCTTTGTAAAATATGTCAAAACTGGGCCCCTGTCCTTCCAGACAGTTCTCCATTCCACACATATTATTAAACAACGTCCTTCTATTACACTGCACTGATCTGTGCAGCCAGCAGTTCTTGGTACATATAACATAGTAATTTAAGGTCAGCAGGGACTCTAGACCCATTATGTCTGCCCCCTGCTTCATAACATGGTATGAAATAAGTATATACAAAATCACACATGCCCCCACAATGCAAAGCATCATGGGCTGCATATGCAGATCACCACAGAATGTTATGCTGGTCCAACTTTAAGCAGAATTGCATGGTGCCGAAAAGCCTCTCACACAGTTTGCAAAGGGTGCTAACAGAAGACATAGACACGTGTTTCGTCCTACCAGGACTCGTCAGTATGCCTCGTCTGTTTGACAGCCCAGTGCAATGGACCAGCTACTCTTAAGGCAGTGTGCCTTGGATATATTGTGGTGAACCCATTAAAATAAAAAAACATTTAAAAGACAAAGAACCTCTGTGCACAAACACTGAGGCAAGGGTTACCCCAAAGGGCATTTGGCTGGGAAGCCAAGTTTCAAGAAAATACAAAATCACACATGCCCCCACAATGCAAAGCATCATGGGCTGCATATGCAAATCACCACAGAATGTTATGCTGGTCCAACTTTAAGCAGAATTGCATGGTGCCGAAAGGCCTCTCACGCAGTTTGCAAAGGGTGCTAACAAAAGACATAGACACGTGTTTTGTCCTACCAGGACTCATCAGTATGTCTCATCTGTTTGACAGCCCAGTGGAATGGACCAGCTACCCTTAAGGCAGTGTGCCTTGGATATATTGTGGTGAACCCATTAAAATAAAAAAACATTTAAAAGACAAAGAACCTCTGTGCACAAACACTGAGGCAAGGGTTACCCCAAAGGGCATTTGGCTGGGAAGCCAAGTTTCAAGAAAATACAAAATCACACATGCCCCCACAATGCAAAGCATCATGGGCTGCATATGCAAATCACCACAGAATGTTATGCTGGTCCTACTTTAAGCAGAATTGCATGGTGCCGAAATAAGTATGCTGTGTAAGCATGTGCTTACTTCATGAGGTTCCCTATCCACTCTACTAGCCAGTGTATTCAGGGATTCCCTTAGTAAGCAGAAGTTGCCCAGACTTATGTTGAAGGCATGTACAGTCTTCATGTCCACTGTTTCCACTGATAGGCTGTTCCATAGATTTACGAACCTCTGGGAGAACACCCCCTCCCCCCCCCTTGAATTTATCACCTCTGAGATTCAGGGCATGTCTCAAAAGTCTTGCTGGAGGACACCAGATCAAACATTTCTGTGTGTTTGATCTTGTTGCTTCTTTGAGTATGTGGAAAACAGATGATGTCTCCTCCTAGCCTCCTTTTCTCCAACGTGAACATGTTAAGGCCCATCGGCTTCTTCTAACAGCTTTTGTCCTTTGTAATTGTAAATGGAGTCCACTCTGAAGAAAGAGGAGTTACTAGTGGGGTACCGCAGGGTTCAGTACTGGGTCCAGTCCTTTTTATTTATTTATTTATTTATATTGCAATCAGTTTACAACCTTTGAGCCAGAGGCTCATTTCCAAAGGCACCTCGTCAACAATGGAAGATAATACAGAAAACAGAATACATCCAGTAGGAGAGCATGAGCATAAAGAGACAAGCATAAATGCACATGGATACAGCAGACATTGGTAGTGTAATACAGAGCAAGTTCTGGTATAATCGAAAACATGGTAAAATACAGGGTTTAGTAGCATAAAGGTATGTCATTGCAGTGTGAAAACAGCCAAACCGGTTAACTGTGTCAGATTACAAGGAATGTAAGGCATGAGACAGGAACAGTACAGGTAAATCGATAAAACAGCCAAACAGGTCACATGATATCAGATTACAAGAAGCGAAGGCATGATACAGGAATAGTACAGACGGAGGTTTGATCCATATGGTAACAGAGTAGCATATAAGTTGGGCATCACAGCAGCAGCATCAAGGAATGCAAACATGGATTCCGTTCTTGTCAGTAGCGATACAGTAGGCAGTGGGATCATGCAGTAGTGTAGTTGTTAGAAATAAGAAGGTGAGGAGACGGAGCTGCCCAGAGGGCATTGTCAGGACAGAGGGGTTAGAGCATCCGTTACACAGGTGCAGCAGTGCTTGCTGAACAACCTCGCTTTTGAGGGCAGTTTTGAAAGTGGAGATGGTGGGGATTTCAGTGATGGCCCGAGGAAGAGTGTTGTACCATGAAGGGGCTCTATGGCAGAAAGATCTCTGTCCAAGTGAGGTCCTAGCTCGAGGAACCAGGAAGGTGGCTTTGCAGGAGGTCCGGGTGCTGACTAGGGGCTGGGCCAGGAGGAGGGAGGAAGTCAGCCCGGGAGGAGAAAGTCCTAGTAAGGTTTTTTTTGAGATGAGGCACGTTTGGTATATCAGGCATTCGTAGGTCAAGCATTGCTGCAAGGTCATAAAGTTGGCAGGTGTGAGTGAGCCTAGGGGCACCAGTGATTAGCCTGCATGCCTTATTAAGGAGGAGGCGGATTTTGTTGAGGGCAGTCATGTTGGCAGCACTGTAGACAGGTAGCCCATAGTCCACCAGGGATAGTATGGAGGATGTAACTGCAAGCCGGAGGGCATCGGGGAGACAGTTTTTGTAGCGGTACAGGATACCAAGTCGTATATTGGTTACAGAAGCGAAGTGCTTGGGTGTGGGTATGGTAGGAGAGGGCTGAGTCAAATGAGATCCCTAGATACTTATAGGAGGACTTGCTCCAGTTGTTGTTTAGAGCTGAGAGGATACGGAGAGGGAGTTGGAAGCTTTGTTTTGAGGGTGGGCAAGAGCATGGTTTTAGATTTTTAAGATTTATGACCAATCTATGCTCTTTAAGCTAAGTTTCAGCGCCATTATAGGCACTTTGTAGGAAACCAGAGGGAAGAGGGGTTACGGCCAGTGGCAAGAGGACGGTATCATCTGCGTGACAGTAGAATTTTCCCAGGCAAGCACTGGGCAGGGAGTTAAGGTATAGCGAGAGAAGGGGCCCCAGGATGGAGCCCTGTGGAACCCCTGAGAGGATCGATCGTGGATCAGAAAGTGTCCCACCAATTTTGACATGTTGGGAGCGGGCGGATAGGTAGCTGGAGCACCAAGCAAGGGTCCAGAGGCAAAACCAGCGTGACAGAGGGCTTCCAGTAGTAGGGGTGGAGACCGTGTCAAGGCCTTTGATAGGTCAGGAACACGACGGCCCCCTTGGTGACAGTGTCCAATGAGGAGTGAAGGAAGGGTGCTTAATTCATTAAGAGCAGTGCTAGTACTGTATCCCGCGGAAGCCGTATTGTTCAGGGCAGAGGATGTTGTATTTGGTCAGGTATTCAGATATTTGTGCAGCAACTAATTCTTCCAGCGCCTTGGAAAGGGGTGGGAGAATGGAGATCGGTCGATAGTTCCCAGCTAAGGACCTGTCACCCCTTTATAGATTGGAGTAACCGTTGCAGTTTTCCATGAGGAGGGGAATTGTCCCAGGCAGAGGGATTTGTTAAGAAGGCTGGTGAGTGGGGTGAGGACTTGATCCAGGACCAACTGGAGAATTTTGTGGTCAGGGAGATGTCACTGGGACTGTTCTTTAGTGCATGGGTCAGGTGCAGTCTGGCTTCCTGGGTAGTTACCTCTAAGGTGGGAGCGAGGCGATGGAGGCAGGGGTAGGATGGGAGGGTGGCTGATCAAAGAAGTTACTGGGGAGGATAGGGCTAAGGTCAGTAAAGGCGTGTTGAGGAGGTTTGCAGTGTCGGCGGGTCTGTGATGGTGGTGTTGGTGGTAATCTGGGACGGGAGGGAGCGAGTGTTCCCATTCAGTTGTTTGACCTGTCCCACAGTACGGGCCACCCCAGGAGGCGGTGAGGTGGTCTGATAGTGGTCGGGTTTTGGCCTTCCTGATTGCTCATGTACACTTATTCCGCGCGGCATTGTAGGCCTGTCTGTCAGCTGGTCGCCTAGTTTCTATGGCACGGTACCAAAGGTTGTCCCTGTGCCTGAGCAGCTGAGAGTGCAGGGGTAATCCAGGGCAGGTTAGGTCTTTTGGATCGGACAGCAGAGAGGGGAGCAAAGAGATCGCAGGCTTTATTAAAGGTGAAGGTAAAGAAGGCAAGAGCGGTATCTATATCAGGTGCATGGAGAATGGGGGACCAGTCTTGCAGTTCAAGATATTGTTTAAGGTTTTTTAGGCCATATGGTCTGAATCGCCGACGGGGAACGCGCTGTACAGTGGGTCGGGGTAGGGTGGCCAACCAGCGGAACAGCACAGGGGAGTGGTCACTGAGTGAATCAGGGAGGACTTGGATGTCCAGGATTTTAGGGGGGCAGTTAGTGGTGATGATGACATCTAGGAGGGTGCTGGTACCTCTCTTGGGGTTCACACGTGTGGGTTGGGAGACTAGTTGGGTTAGATCCAGGGCTGTGAAGGAGTCCCGAGTGGGGGAGGAGGAGGGACACAGCCAGTTCACATTAAGTCTTTATAAGTGACATTGCAGAGGGACTGGAAGGAAAAGTATGCCTCTTTGCAGATGACACAAAGATCTGCAACAGGGTTGATACACAAGGCGGTGTGGAAAGGATGAGAAGGGACTTGGCAAGGTTGGAGGAATGGTCAGAAGTATGGCAGCTTGGATTCAATGCAAAGAGTGCAAAATAATGCACCTGGGAAACAAGAACCCAGGGGAAGATTACACAGTGGGAGGGAAGGTAGTAACAACAACAACAAAAATAGAAAGGGACCTGGGGTAATCATATCAGATGACCTTAAGGTTAGCAAGCAATATGAGATGGCAGTAGAGAGGGCTGGGGGATACTGGGATGTATAGGGAGAGGCATCACCAGCAGAAAACAGGAAGTTGTTATCCCCCTGTATGGACAGTTGGTGAGACCCCATCTGGAGTACTGCGTCCAGTTCTGGAAACCCCATCTCTGCAAGGACATAGACAGGATAGAGGCAGTCCAGAGTAAGGCAACTAAAATGGTGCAGTGTCTGCAAGAGGAGCCGTACGAGGAGAGACTAAAGGAGCTTAGGAAAGAGGGGGGGGACATGATAGAAACTTTTAAGTACCTCAGTGGAATCAACAAAGTCCAAGAGAGTAGCATCTTTCAGAAAAAGAGATGTGCAAGAATAAGGGGACACAATCTGAAGATGGGCGGGGGGGTTCAGGGGCAATGTGAGGAAGTATTTTTTCACAGAGAGGGTGGTGGACGCATGGAACAGCCTTCCTGAGGAGGTTGTGGGGTCTAAAACTGTGGGAGAATTCAAGAATGCATGGAACAGACATAAGGCAATTCTTGTGGGGGGTAGGAAGAAATAGGCTGTTGGTTAACTAGGATCTGCAGCTTATCCTGTAGGTACGGAAATAGGCAGACTAGGTGGGCCAAGCAGTCCTTTTCTGTCGTCAAAGTCTATGCTTCTATGTCCTTCATATCTCTGACCATGTTGGTGGAATAATTTGCTCAATCTGTATTAGCCTGTGGTAAACTATGTGTAACAATTCACTGCTCTTTACCACAACAGTATACTATGCTTCCTACTCATGTATTTATTTTTTTCATTACTGTCCCCTGGAGCCCTGTTGTAAATGAGAGGATGCCGTTCAAGGGCCCATAGCCCTAATGAGTAATGACTTAATAAGTTATAAAAAAAGAAGTCTGCTTATACCCTTGACGAAGAGAATGAGGATATGAGGCCCCATATGCAATCGCTATTGGTTATACGTGATTAAAGTGAGCGCAAAACGGCGAGTCGCAGATGGCGAAAACAGAATAGCGAGAGTAGAAACAGTGACCACGGTTTTTACAGGGCTGTGCCCCCACACCCAAGCCCTCCATACCCTTTACTATAAATAACCAACTCGGGGGGGTGTTAAGGAAGGGGAAATGAAACTGCTGCTGTTGCTTTGTGCTCGCTGGATCTTCCCTTTGTCAGCCTTCACCATTCATTATTGTTGGGTGTAAGCTGGATGCGCATACACCGCCACTGGATCTTTTTTTTTCGAGCGAGGAGACTGCACCACGGTCGCAGGTGTGATGCACTGCGTGGTAATTTAGGTGGCCGTTAGGCACCGTAGACTTCTCCACCATCCCAGTTCTGTTTCTCCTGCAGTTGAGGCCGCACCTTCTACAACCGCTGCGAGAGCATTTCTTCTGCGCCATTAGGCCTTGTCAAAGTTGTCTACGCCGCTTCTTCAACTCCTTCATCCCAGTTCTCCATCCCAATGCCGTTGAAGCAGTAAGACCATTCCTTTTGTTATTTTCAACAGTGCCAGGTTCTTTGCTGTTTAATTGTGTTTTTTTCACATCATGTCCGATTCAGGGGCTAAGCATAAATCCAAGGCAGGCTGTGCCCTTATGCGTCGGTGCCCCTGTGGCCAGCACTTCAAACAACATGAAGTTTTGCTGTATTCTGACATTATGCAGTTAGCCCCAGTACTTGAACTGCCCTGGAGCAGTTCAGGTGCTGGGGCTAACTGCATAATGTCAGAATACAGCAAGACTTCATTAGAAGAAACAACATTACTGTGGTGAGTAATTTTTCTTCAAACAACATGAAGTCTTGCTGTGTTCTGACATTAGCCATTAGCTCAGCACTCTGAACTGCCCGGGGCAGTTCAAGTGCTGGCTCACTACATAATGTCAGAATACAGCAAGATTCCATTAGAAGAAACAACATTACTATGGTGAGTATTTTTTCTTCTCCGTCACTGATCGACATGATGTTTGCCTTTGGTGCCTAGGACCCAACCACGATATGTATCACTGCAACGCCTGTTTTTCCATGAACCGCCATGTACTGGGAAATCCATGCGTTTAAGATCGGCAGGGCTTCGCCGACTTTTGGAGGCCGACGTCGCCCGTGGGCCTCGCAGGCCAGAACTCTAGACCCTTCCTCCCGGGTCTATACAGCCCGGCGAGGAGGAGGCTTCCTCCACTACCAGCCTTGCCGAGGAGGAGGCTTCTTCTTCGGCACCAGAGGAGTGGCGTGATTCCTTCCGGAGTCACATCACGGGCGCCGTCCCGGCAGTCACCTCCACGGTGTTGCAGCCCTCGTTGTGGGGCCCGACACTGGTGGACCCATGGTGCCGCTCTGGATTCTGGTGCCGTTTGTGGCGTCGGTGACTCGGGCAGTGCCGTCGGCGGCGCCACTCTGGGTTCTGGTGCCATTCGCGGCGCCGGTGACTCGGACTGTGGCGCCGTTCGCGGTGCTGCTGCCAGGGGCTGTCCTGGGGTTGCTTCTCTGGAGGTCCTTCTGCTCGCCTCCTCCTCAGATGGAGGCGAATCAGAATTGGACCCGAACTGGCAACCCGATTCTTCGGAGTCGGAGGCCTCTGTGGGACGCGGCATCAGGTGGCCCAGCGTCCCTCTCCCTGAGTTCCCAGAGCAAGTTACCTCTGGGGGTCCCACAGCTGGGGGTGGCCTGGAATTCCTCCGGGTGATAGTTCCAGGATTCAGGAGGGGGCACCCTCTTCTGCAGAGGCCCAGGCAGCTGCCATTTTTGGTGTCGCTAGGGCCTCCCGGGAGGGGGTGGGGAACCCTGCTTCTGTGGCCTCCCTCGGGAGGCCTGTGGAACGGGGGGACTCCTACGCTGGCCTCCAGGAAAAAGGCTGCCTCAGAGTTTGACGGGTTGAGAGGTCGGGGCGAGGAATGGCGGCACTCCCCCCACTCACCCTGTGGGGGGTGGGGAGGAGTCGCAGTGCTGAACCCCGCCTTTCCTTCGAGGGTGCCCTGGGTGGCAGCAGCACACAGAGGGTTGCCTTTCTGGGCTCATGCAACCCCAGGCTGGGCCACAGGAGAGACTCCTCCGGCTCTTCCGAGTTTGCCTTCTCAGACTTCTTCCTTGCAACCCGGCCAGTGTCAGTGGCTCCGTAGGTAGCACATTCGCCTCTGAGGCCAGGAGATCAGTGGGCTGTGGGTTCAGTTCCCACATCTGGCACTTGGGTTAATATCCCAGTACTGACACTGTAGTGCAGCATGAGAGGGGTGCTGCACTTCTGAGGTGCCATCTTTCGGATGAGACGTTAAACCAAGGTCCCATCTGCCTGGATTGGTGGTAGTTCAGATGTATGTTAATGATCCCATGGCACTTATCGAAAAAGAGTAGGGGAATTTTTTATTTAAATCATAACAAATAATATACAAAATCAGTATTACATCATACTGAAAATAAACGAGGAAAAACATGATCAAAAGAAAATATATCTTACTAACTTTTTTTTTTAAACCATAATAATTGTATACCAGACAGGGCCGCAGCATTCAAAATAATCAAAAAATACTAATAAAAAACAATTATAAAGAAATAATTCAGTATTTCCATACATTAACCCTGATACCTAAAGTAAACTTGATAAAGAAGAAACTATTACAACACTGTGAGATTGTCTCACCAAATTAATACTCTGATCTAAAAGAATCAGATAAGTTGTATTATATTATACTAAGAAATTGTAATCCCCCAGTGCATTCTTGTAACTACAAGTAAAAAATTACCTATTCTATTATAATACCATTTAATAGACTAAACTAGGATCAGCTGTGACACTAGAGAAAATCAAAATTTGACCACTTTTCTCTCCAAATGTTGGATTATAAGTGATGAGATTCTACATTTTTCCATCGACTTAATTCCGTACTTATAATGTGAAATAATTCTTGTTCAGAAATACAAATTTGCTGTAAGACCAAACGACACAGACAAATCCATATCCAGTACACTAAATATGCACATACCACTCGTAGAGTACTCGTATGAAAATGATGCAGTAGTCGAGGAACAATCCCATAAAACAGTACATTTTTGTCCGGGGGTATTGGTATATTGCACTTCCATCTGTTTTTAACTATATCCCAAAAGCGTACTATAAATGGACAAGTAAAATACAAATGACTTATCATTTCTAATTCCAGGCCACAGCTTTCCCTGGGGCAATACCTACCTTGCCGCATTTTATGTTTTTGGTTGTTTTTGACGTTAATCTTAGCATGCAAGCCTGACCAAACCATGTCTCACATTTGTTCAGGTATCCTATCATCTGTAATATATTGTGCAATAAATTCTTGATCCTTTTGGGAAAACACCCCGTAAAGGGGTGTTCTACATAATGCACCGCCATAATATCTAAATACATTTGTTTCCCTGTCAGTCGTAATACCATATTATAACTGATACCCCATTTTATAATTCCATCAAATACTTTTTCCCACTTTTTAATAAGCCGTGGTTTCCGTTTATTTTTATGTAAAAATTTATTGTTTTTCCATTCCTGAAAAACTCCCCAAAGTAAAGCTAAACCTCTATCACCTCATCCCTAGACTGACCCTTTCATTAGCGGAAGTAAATTTGTGTAAAGATAAATCATATAAAAAAAAATTATAGAAGGCATCCTTAAAATGGCAGAAAAAAGGGGAGATATTGTTGATGGGGGACCTGAATATGCCAGATGTTAACTGGAGTACCTTTGCTGCAGGCACATCCAAGAGTAGGGTCATTCTTGATGCCCTACAGGGGGGCATGCCTCAGACAGCTAGTGTTGGAACCCACTTGGGAGGGAGCAGTCTTAGCCTTGGTACTCTCAAATGGGGAAGGAGAAAGGATCTCAGCTTTAGAAGTGGGGTAGCCATCTGGGAACAAGTGACCCCCAAACAGTGTGGTTCACAGTAAACACAGCCATAGAGTCAAGCCATACAAAAACAAGAGTATTGGACTTTAGGAAGGCTGACTTTGGGAAAATGAGAGAGTGCCTCAGAAAAGCAGTAGCAAACAGGCAAGAAGGAGGGGTGGAGGAACAATGGGGAATAATCAAAACAGCCATCACAGAAGCAACAAGCCTTTGTGTGAAGCAAATCAATAAAACAAAACGAAGGAAAAAACCACTATGGTTCTTAAAAGAGGTGGCAGGGATGGTTAAGAAGAAAAGGATAGCATTCAGGAAATATAAGGAAACACAGAAGGAGCAGGACAGAGAACTTTATCAGTTAAAGCAGAAGGAGGCAGGGAAGGCAGTCAGAATAGCAAAGGCGCAAACTAAGGAAAAGATAGCCAACTCTGTTAAAAAGGGGCATAAAATCTTTTATAGGTACATTAGGGAGCGAACAAAGACCAAGGGAGGGTTACAGAGACTTAATAAAGGGAAGGGAATGTGGGCAGAGGGTGACAGTGAAAAAGCAGGGATACTGAACGAATATTTCTGCTCAGTATTCACTGTGGAAGAGGAGGAGGCGGTACCTAAACCAAACAAGGGAGAAACACTGAATAGGGGAGTCAATACCAGTCCATTCACAGAAGAACGTTTTTTGAAAGAACTCTTGAAACTGAGGGTGGACAAAGCAATGGGGCCTGATGGGATTCACCCAAGAATTCTAAAAGAACTAAGGGTAGAACTAGTAACACCACTGACTACTCTCTTTAACAAATCATGGGAAGATGGGTTGGTACCTGAGGACTGGAGGAGGGCAAATGTGATTCCACTTCACAAAAGTGGGAGCAGGACAGAGGCAGGAAACTACAGACCAGTTAGTTTGACTTCAGTGATAGGGAAAATGATGGAATCACTTCTGAAGGAAAGAACTGTTGAGTACCTAGAGGCCAGTGGGGCACAGGACCCAAGCCAGCATGGTTTCACAGCAGGAAAGTCATGTCAGACGAACTTAATAGATTTCTTTGAGTGGGTGACCAAAGTAGTAGACCAGGGAGGGGCTGTGGATATGGCCTACCTAGATTTTAGCAAGCATTTGACACAGTCTCACACAAAAGATTAATATACAAGTTAGCCAGCCTTGGAGTGGGTCCCAAGGTGGTGGCCTGGATAAAAACTGGCTGGACAACAGGTTGCAAAGGGTAATAGTAAACGGAGTACACAGTGAAGAAAGGACGGTAACTAGTGGGGTACCGCAGGGTTCGGAACTGGGACCGGTCCTCTTTAATGTCTTTATAAGTAAAATTGGAGAGCACCTGGAAGGAAAGGTATGTCTCTTTGCAGATGACACAAAGATCTGCAACAGGGTTGATACACAAGGTGGAGTGGAATGAATGAAAAGGGACTTGGCAATGTTGGAGGAATGGTCAAATATGTGGCAGCTCAGATTCAATGCAAAGAAGTGCAAGGTAATGCATATGGGAAACAAAAACCCAGGGGAAGAGTACACAATGGGGGTGAGTTAATAACAAGAACAAAAATCGAAAGAGACCTAGGAGTAATTATATCAGATGACCGAAAAGTGGGCAAGCAATGTGAGAAGGCAGTAAGGAGGGCTGGGGGGATACTGGGATGCATGGGGAGAGGCATCAACAGTAGAAAACAGGAAGTTGTTATCCCTCTGTACAGACAGTTAGTGAGACCCCATCTGGAGTACTGCGTGCAATTCTGGAGACCCCATCTCTGCAAAGATATAGACAAAGTGGAGGCTGTTCAGAGGAGGGTAACCAAAATGGAGCAGGGTCTGCACCAGAAGACATATAAGGAGAGACTAAAGCAGCTTAATATTTATACCCTTGAAGAAAGGAGGGAGAGGGGGGACATGATAGAAACTTTCAAGTATCTCAAGGGAATTAACAAAGTACAAGAGGGTAGTATCTTTCAGAAGAAGAGATGTGCAAGAACAAGGGGGCACAATTTGAAGATAGAGGGGGGACAGCTTAGAGGTATTAGAAAGTATTTTTTCACAGAGAGGGTTGTGGATGCATGGAACAGCCTTCCTGAGGAAGTTGTGGAGTCAGGAACAGTGGGAGAATTCAAGAATGCATGGGACAGGCATAAGGCAATTCTAGTGGGGGGTAGGAGGAAGTAAGCTGTTGATTAACTAGAATCTGCAGCTTATCCATCAGGTAGGGAAATGGGCAGACTAGGTGGGCTGTCAGATTTTATGTTTCTATGTTGAATTTCAGTCTCTGTTTGCTTTAACTGTACACGAAAGTGCCAACCCCCAGTCCAAAATCCATTATCATCCATGATTGGAATTGGATGGTCAAAGATTGTACATCTTTTTTCTAGCCAATATGTAATGTTTGAAACGTCCACACCCTCGATTAGAAACAGCACAGTTACTGTTTTAATTGTAGGTTTCGTGATTGGGATTGCTACACAGTCAAGCCAATTTTCTTGATTTCTCACTTCGTAATACAATTTCCAAAATTTGTCTAAAAGCATCATGGAGCAAAAACTTAAGTCATACATTCTATCCCCAAGAGCGTGTATAAAAGCATAAATTTCTGTCGGTTGGAAACCCAGCGAATCCTTAATTAATGTTTTTCCTACCCACAGTCTGTCCGGGGGAATCTGGGATAAACCCTAATATCGTAGTTGTACTAGAAATCGTTGTTTCGCAGCTTCAGCTGGTTTTTGAAAAAGACCAGCATAAGAACCAGGCCTACGAAAATCCGAATGGGATGGGGCTGGCATAGTATCTGTAAGAACCTCCTGAGTGTCTTTTAACCCCAACCTATTGCCTGTAATGTCCGCTTCTACACAGGTATCATCAATTTCAAGGCCCCGAGACTCTCCAAATGAGGTGCGTGCAGTTTGTAGTGGAAAATTACATACATGACTATTTTGTTGAGTCATTTTAGCAATTATGCCTTGTACCGGAGCCCCCTGTAGGTATACGTAATGCCACTGGATCTGTATGTTGGTCAGGTACCGTCTTGTCCTGTGAAGAGGAAAACCCAGTAGTCGGGGAACCAGGGAGTGGAATCAAAGGGTCCGGAATCCATTCCTCCCCTCTTAAAATCCATCCCACACAATGTAATGATTTATCTGGCGTCCACGCTGTAGAATCCTCACCTGTATTATCTTTATTTAATTCCGCACCCGAAACTTCACTAGGTAAATTTCCCATATGCAAGGATTAATCAGGTAATTCTATAGGCAGTCTTTTATGTTTTTCTTGTAAAGTGCTTACCCCTGTCTGTTTACATTTCTTTTTCTCTTCATCCAACTTCGTTCTACTTATTTCAAATTCCTGTTCAGCCGCTGAGATTAAGGTCAGTAGTTGCTGGTTTTTCTTTTCCAAGTCCAGCTTTAGCCGTTCCTCCTCATCCTCAGTACAAACATCCGTCTCAGATGAATTAAAAGGTACAGCATATAAATCTGTTTGTCCAACTGGAGATTGGTCAATATTCTCCGCAAAAACCTCTGCATTCTGCTCTAAAGGTTCTGCTTGAGCTCCAGAAACACAACCACCCCAACAGCTTCTCGAGGTCTACTGAGATCCTCCATCCCTGCAGACAGACGGATAGTGCCACCCGCCTACAGAGTAGGGGAATTTCCCCGGTGTCCTAGCCAAATTTCCCTCATTCACTAAAAATACCACCAACAGCTTAATCTGATTCAGGGTCAGTTGGCATTCATCTGTAACCCCCTCCCCTGGGTCGTGCCTGAAAATTGGCAGGATTTGTCTAGTGCACTTACCCGGTCAACAAAAAACTACAAAAAAAAAAATAATCTCAGGGCCCCCAGTCACAGTGGCATTGTCCCCTGGATCTCAGAGGCCGGACACTTTCTCTTAGGTGCCCATCGCCCATCCCTCTGCAGACACCTCCCCCTTTCCCGGGCCATGTGGGTCCTATGGGGCCCTTAACCTGGGAGACATTCAGGGCTACTGCGGCAACTTTTCCTTCCTACATTAGGGCCATGGACAAACAGGTCTTCTACCTGTCCCCCACCCCCGCCACAAGAGTCCTCTGAACATTCGAGCTCCTCTTCGTCTCCCTCATCAGAGGGAGAGGAATCTTCTGTCCTCCGACACTGATTTCACTGAATATCAGCAATTCCTTTCGAGGATGGTTCGGGAGCTTTGGATTTCTTATGTTCACAGGGACAATTCTGACTGGTAGATGTGTGCATTCCTCAGCGAATTCAGTGCTCGCCGCCTCGTGGTGCCATCCTGGCCCATCCCCTTCCAGGAGGCGTCTAGCCGCGCCTGGCAGTCTCCAGCCGTCCCTTCTCCAGCCCTGGCAGACTGCAGGAGACGGTATTGTGCCCCTCAGGAGTCTCTAGGTTCCCTACCTCTCCCACCCTCGAGCCTGTCATCCCTAGACACTCCTTCCGGGCCTTGGCGCCTGGCACACAACCAACCCTCGGATCCAGATTCTGCAGAATTCGACCTGTGGGGACAAAGGGTTTTCTCTTCAGCTCGTGCGTTAATGTGCATCAGTTCACATCAGGCACACCACGCTGCCTGCAGCAGGCATCTGTTATCAGTGCTAGCCCAAGCTCTAGCATTGCTGCCTGATATGCAACAATCTAGACGGGCCATTGCCCTCTCCACCCAAGGTCTGGAACTGACAAGGCACCAAGCAAGGGCATCTTATGATGCCAGTGAGGTGGCTTCCAGACTAGCGGGGACTGCGATCTGCATCAGGCGGACGGCGTGGCTTTGTCTATTGAGGTTGTCATTCATTGCCCAGCATAGGGTGATCTCCTCCGCCTTCTTGGGGGACCCTCCTTTTTTCCAGCAGAGCAAGGAGGATTCTTCAAGGGCACTTAACGTCCCCTCGCCTTCGGGAGACACCTTCTCGCTCTCCACAGCCTTTGACTTCTCAGCCTAGTACGGCTAGGGTCTCCCCCTCTTGCTTCTCACCAGCAGGAGGCTGAGGGATCTGTTCCCTCAGGGCTGTGCTAGGCCCCCTTTGGGGGAGCTTGGTATTCACCCAACTGTAATGAATGGTGAAGATTGACAAGGGAAGATATGAAAATTACGTACCTACCATAATTCTTGATCTTCTCTTGTATCTTCACCATTCATTACTGAACTCTGCCCACCTTCCCTCATGGGCTTCACCCCATGGCTCCCTCCGCCCCTGCTCGGCCTCCCTCCTTGAGGCCAGTTGGGGCTGAGTCCCCCTGGTACCTCAGAGCTCTCTGTTCCTTCTCTAAAGTCACAGAGTGTTCACACTGGAGGATGGCGAGTAGGGTCTTCACCCTCAACCCTCTGAGGGAACTTTCTCTGATTCTCTTATTCCTAGGGTGTCCCCCGGTTTGGGGGTCTAGATCCTCTGGATTGTCACCCTATTACTGCCATTCTAGGCAGTTCTAGGAGAGTCTGTGGGAGTTTTCCTCGCTTCTTTCTCCTCCTTTCTTGTCCCGTATTTTTTTTCTTTGAAGTGGGGACTACGTCAGTACTCCATAGGGTACTGTAAAAATGTCTCCTCTACACCTAAGTCAGGACTCGCTCCTCTTCTGAGCGGAACTGCTTCCCCTTCTGGGGCAGTTTGTGGGACCTGGGCTTTGAGTTGCATAAAATTTCAGATAAATGTATGGGAAGAGAAGTCTGCCTTCCAAAGTGGTCAAGACCTGTAGTTGAACCTTGGACTCAACCCTTAACTGGCGGGATCCTTGCTCCCTTGTCTTCAATCCCTACTGGGAATTCAAAGTTTCAAGCCAGTGGTCTTCTAATTTACCTTGGCAGATAACCTTCCTTCCCTTCCATTTAATAGTGTCAGTGGCTTAGTAGGTAGCACACTCGCCTCTGAGGCTGGGAGGTCAGAGGGCTGTGGGTTCAGTTCCCACATCTGGCACTTGGGTTAATATCCCAATACTGACACTGTAGTGCAGAATGAGGGGGATGCTGCACTTCTGAGGTGCTGTCTTTCGGATGAGATGTTAAACCGTGGTCCCATCTGCCTGGATTGGTGGTAGTTCAGGTGGATGTTAAAAAGATCCCATGGCACCTATCGAAAGGAGTAGGGGAATTTCCCCAGTGTCCTGGTCAAATTTCCCCCATTCACTAAAAATACCACCAACAGCTTAATCTGGTTCAATTTCAGTTGGTTACCATCTGTATCCCCCCTCCCCCCGGTCGCCCCTGAAAAAGGGACTTCTAGTCCCAGTGGGCTTACCGGGTCAACAAAATTCAATAAAAAAAAATAAAAAAAATCTCTTCCATTTATCTCTTCCTCAGTGCCTTCTCTCTCTTTTCCTATTTCTTACCATCTTTCCCTTGGAACTGCCCATGGTTTAAAGCCCTGTGGTCACTTAGGGTCAGGTTCTCTTTTTCTCTGTCCCCTATTCAGCTTATTCCTTTTTCAGTTTACAGTGGAACCCCAGAGTTACAAACAGCATGGGAAATCAGTTGATCTTACTTTGAGAGGGCTCTTGCGGTAGGTAATTACATATAGGACTGATGCTGGCCGGCGTCAGGACCCAACGGAAAAAATTCTAGCTAGCTGTCTCTGGTGGGGGACTGCCCCCACGTCAGGTGACCGACATCATGCAGCGTCAATATAAAGGGGCGGTCCCCCATGCTCGCCTTCCAGTTCTTTCCCACCGTTAGCTCGTGTCAGCGCCTCGCTGTAAAGTTCAACGCTCGTCAGCTCTCTCATCGGTAGTTTTTACCGTCCTTTTTTTCAATTCTTTGATTAAAATCGCCAGGCATTCAGTAGGTGTATGTCTCTCTACATCTTCCGAGCACAAAATAGTGCGACTGTATGGCGCCCAACTCCCGCAGACAAGGACTCACTCATTCCCAGTGCCTCTTCTGTCTCAGGCCCAGATCATCAGGTGGAGAAGTGCCAGCACTGCCTGTACCAACGCCGCCACCTGCAGACGGAGGCAGCAGTCCCTGGAGGCCCACATACTAAAGAAGAAAATGTCCTCCATGGAGAAGGAGTTAAAAAGCTCGCAGGCGCCCACTTCCGAAGGCCATCGAAGAAGAAAGACAAGGAGAAGCACAGGGATAAAGGGCTCCTCATCCACCGCGTCTTCTTTGGGAGTCGCTAAAGCAGGTAATGTCCCTCCAGGGGACCGCCCAGACGGCTACCTTGGAGGCTTCCAAGGTGACGCTGCCCGCCCGCCTGGCTCACTAGTCTCTTTTGGCGCCACTGTGCAGCCTACTGGTTCGAGCAGCTCCAGTAAGCTGGACGTCAGCTCCTCTGATGCCCGAATGGAGACGGTCAATAAGTCGCCCGACCCTTCGGGCCGGCGCACGGCCCCTCTTCCGCCCAACAAGGCCGCTCCTCCTTCGTGACCTGCCTTGGGCAATGGGTCCAATAAGTCAGACGTCGGCTCCTCCGGTGTCCACCCGGATTCCGCTGATAAGTCGGACGTTGGCCTGCCCGACGCCCGCACGGCAGCTGAGCCAACGCCAGACACTCCCATGTCCGCCGTTTCCAACTCCCTGCAGCTTTCGCTGCCTTCCGAGGATCCTGGGTCTCCTCAGCCTGACCCTGGGGACTTTGCCGAGGTTCCTGCTGCACCCCCATCAGGCCGTCCGCCCGCTGGTCTGACTGACCTGACGTCCGGTTCCCGGACGCCCGGCTCCGGCGCCCGGTCGACCCGATGCCAGGCGACATCCCACCCGAACGCCGCCCAATGCCGGGCAATTCGCCCATCGGGCCTCCTGCGCCAGGCCCGCCTGCAGCTCCTCCGCCAGAGCGCCTCCAGCAGACCCCGGCTCCGCAGTATCTGACGCCCCAGTACCTGACGCCGGCCTGTCTGACGCCGCAGTACCCGGTGCCTCAATACCCAACGCCGGGTTTCCCGATGTCGGGTTATGGATGCGCGCCTTACAGGTACAATCAGTACCCGTATCCCCTTCCTCCTCCTCCACCATCCCCTCAGCCGCCGGTGGACTTGAAGGAGGCTCTAGCCTCCTGGTGGGCTGAGGCCAAGGCTCAACTCACCAGAGAGGTGGAGAGTCGTCTCACAACGATGGTACCAATTCCGGCTCCCGTACGTCCGCGACGACAGACTCCTTCCCCACCTCCAGACACCAGGGGCAAGCCCTCTGGTTCCAGGGCGGGGCAGGATACGCTTCCCCGAGGACTTTCCAAGGGGTCCGTTCCTCCCCCTCACCGGGAGAGGGAGTCTTCCTCCTCGAACATCTCGGACGACTCCCAACGGTTGCTCCAAGCCGGACGACGAGCCATGCTCTCCGTCTAAGCCCAGGCCTAGGACTCCTCCGAAGTCTCCTCCAGAGGATCCTTCCTTTACGGAGTTGCTATGCAAAATCCAGGAGGTTCACAAGTGGCATTCCTTGGAGCCGGATCCACAGCGTAAGAAACTCGCTGAACATCTGGACCTGCCCGAGACAGCTCCTACATTAGTGCTACTCTGAACTGAGCCTCATGCCGACCTTGTTTCCACTATTTGGAAGCAACCGTCGGCTTTAGCACCGCTTCCTCGGAAGTCGAACAGGCTATATCAGGCTCCCGAGGGTATTGACTTTTTAGATTCTCACCCTTGAGCTGATTCGGTCGTGATTAGCACCGCTCATGGCCGGACAGCTAACCCGAAACATCTGAGCTTGTCTCCACCTGACAAAGAATCCTGTCTTCTGGACCAGTATGGGAAGAAGATCTATGTTTCTTCCACTCTGGGTATTAGGGCCCTAAAATATGTCGGTAACATGGGGGATTACCAGAAGGTGATTCTTATTGAGGTGGAATCCAAATTGGACTCCCTTCCGGACTCTCAAGTCAAACAGGAAGTGGCTGACCTCGCCCGCGCTGCACGTTCAGCCAGTCGGCACATGCTTCTTGTTACTTACGATGCAGTGGACACTGCTGGTAAGGAGCTCTGCTTTTGCCGTAGGCTTACAGCGCCATGCCTGGCTCCGTGTGTCAGGGTTGATCCCAGAAGTGCAGTCTGCTATTCAGGAAGCGCCCTTCCGGGGTTCGGTGCTCTTCGGTGGTGATGTCAAGGACATTATCACTGATCTGCAGGAGAAGGGGACTGCACTGAAGTCTGTGGACTCCATGTATCATCCCCATCAAACGCAGCGCCGTCCCTTTCGCAGGTAGAATCGGCAAAAGGCGAAACCCCAGGGAAAGCGGGCCGCTAGACACCGGGCCCCTCCAGCTGCCAAGCCCCCTCCGCCCAAAAAAGCAGCAGGTGCTTCAGCCATGACGCTGCCGCACACCACCTGACTCCTTTCCTCTCCCACAGCCTCTGGGCTTTCCAGAGGAACCGGTAGGAGGGAGATTTTCCCTCCACCTCTCGCGTTGGGAGAGGATAACTTCAGATTCCTGGGTGCTCCAGCTGATCGCAGAAGTATACTCAATAGAGTTTCTTCAGAAACCCCCTCGACACCCTCCCCCAAGGTCGTCGTACTCTCAGGAACATCATCCTCTGGTCCAGGAAGAGATTTCAGCACTTTTGCTGAAGGAGGTGATAGAACCTGTCCCCATTCCTCTTCAGGGAACAGGATACTATTCCCATTTCTTCCTGGTCCTGAAGAAAACAGTGGACGTGAGGCCGATTCGCGACCTCAGCTCCCTGAACTTGTTCGTGGAGTACAAGAGGTTCAGGATGCTCTCGCTGCAGAGCCTCCTGCCCCTTCTTCGGCCAGGACTGTGGCTGTGCACTTGGGATATGCAGGATGCCTACCTGCATATCCCTCTCCAACCTTCACATCGCAAATACCTGCGGTTTGCGTTCCGGGGGACCACTACCAGTTCAAGGCCCTCCCATTTGGTCTTTCCTCGGCACCCCAAGTGTTCACCAAATGCCTTTCGGTGGTAGCGGACTACCTGCGTACCCAAAGGGTGCAGGTTTTCCCGTACCTTGACGATTGGCTCCTGGCGGCCCTGTCCAGGGAGGAACTCCTGCGCTTTCTTTCCCTTACCCAGCAGGTCTTTGCCTGCCTGGGTATTACCATCAACCAAGCCAAGTCCCATCTGATCCCGTCCCAGAGGCTCCAGTTTATCGGGGCGATCCTGGACACGACCTCTGGCAGGGGCTTCCTGCCACCAGACAGGGCGGCCACTCTTCAGGCCCAGGTCAGCCTGTTGTCCAGCCGCAGGCAGGTCAGTGCCAGGTCAGTCCTTCGCCTCCTTCGGCTAATGGTGGCTGCGATTCCGACAGTCCTTCACGCTCGGCTCCACATGAGAATCTCTCAGTGGACACTTCGGTCTCAATGGGATCAGCTGGTGGACGACCTAGATCAACTTGTCCTGGTCTCCACTCCCATGGCTCGGGACTTCTGCCGGGAGTTCCTTCAGTCTCCCCCCAGACATTGATTCACGGACGCTCCGGCGAGGGTTGGGGAGCCCATCTCGGTCCTCACAGGATCCAGGGCTCCTGGTCCAAGCTCGAGAAGTCCCTCCACATCAATGTGCTGGAACTAAGGGCAGTACTGTATGCTCTTCAGGTTCTGCATCTGTATCTGTCTCCAGGTCACCTAGCGGTACAGACGGACAACATGTGTGTGGTCTGGTACATCAACAAACAGGAAGGAACTCGTTCTAACCCCTTTGCCGAGAGGTGATGCGAGTCTGGGATTGGGCAGTACAGCACAACCTTCACCCCACAGCATCTCGTCCCGGGGATCAAGAACACGCTGGCGGACAGGCTAAGCTGGTCATCTGCTCTAGCTCTAGCTCACGAATGGGAACTGGATCAGAGGGTCATAGATGACATCTTCCTACGCTGGGGAACTCCACAGGTAGACCTGTTCGCTTCCCCCCAAAACACAAAACTTCCCTTCTTCTGCTCGCTAGCTCCAGGGCGCAGCAGGGCAGATTCGTCTATGCCTTCCCCCTGATTCCACTGATTATGAGGGTCTTGCAGAAACTTGGTTCTGATCGTTCCTTTCTGGCCCAGGCAAGTTTGGTTCTCTCTTCTGCAACAGTACTCAGAGGAACCTCCTCTTCCTCTGTCGCTATTTTTGCTGACCCAGGATCAGGGGACCCTGGTCCATCCAGGTCTCAAGTCCCTTGAGTTGCACGCGTGGCTCCTGCAGACAAAGCTCAGGCCCGATTCGGGGTTCCTCCCCGAGAAGCTGAGATTCTGGTGGAGGCCAAGAAACCCTCAACCAGATCTACTTATGCCATGAAATGGAAGCGGTTCTCTATTTAGGCTGCCTTCAATGATGTTGAGCCCTTCTTGTGCTCTGTCGGCCGACTTCTGGATTACCTGCGACACCTCTTCGATCTGGGTCTCAGCCATTCATCCTTAAAGGTTCACATGGCGGCCATTTTGGCCTATCATGTCCCCTTTGCAGACAGAACGTTTGCTCAGCTGGAGGTCTCTAAGACCTTTTTGAGAGGGGTCCTTCACTTACGACCCCCTATCCAGGTTCCTGCCCCTCCTTGGGATCTGAATTTCATTTTAGAAAACCTTACTCTGCCTCCTTTCGAGCCGGCAGCCTCAGTGGACCTAAAGTTCCTTTCTTGGAAGACTCTCTTCGTAGTGGCCATTACTTCTGCTCGACTGATTTCCGAGCTTCAGGCCCTGATGTGTAAAATCCTGTATTTGATTTTTCACAAGGAACGTGTGGCTCTGCGTACCAACCCTAAGTTTCTTCCTAAAGTGGTAGCGGAATCGACGCTGAATCAATCCATAGAGTTGTCTGCCTTTTTTACGCAGCACTTCAACCAAGGAGAGTACCTCCTGCATACTTTGGATGTTCACCGAATTCTGAGATACTACACCAACAGGACGAAGGATCTCAGAAAGACTGATCAACTGTTTGTCTCTTTTGCCCATGAAAGAGAAGGCAATGCAGTTTCTAAGCAATGCCTATCGAAATGGTTGGCTCATTGTATCACTTTCTGTTATGACAAGTACAACAAGACCCTGCCGGGTCAAGTTAGAGGCCACTCCACCAGAGGGGTCGCTACCTCTGCGGCTTGTTTCAAGAACGTGTCAGCGGCTGACATTTGTGCAGCTGCCACTTGACCTTCTGTCCATTCCTTTGCGAAACATTACAGTTTGGACATTGCCTCTCGCCGTAGAGCAGGCTTCAGGCTGGCTGTTTTGCAAGGCCTCCTTTCCAAAGGCCTTCACAACCAGAGGGTCTACTTCTGAGTAGCTTCCTCCCCCTGTTTGCTTCTCCTTGTTCCAGACTGCTTGGGACTCAGTCCTATATGTAATTACCTACTGCAAGAGCCCTCTCGAAGTAAGATAGTACAGTTACGTAAGAACTTACTGTAATAGTAGATCTTCGAGAGAGGCTCTTGCAGTAGGTACTACCTTCCCACCCTCCATCCCCCTAAGCTTTTTCAGCTCCTTTTCCAGGAAGGGAACTATCTGCTTCTCTCTCGTCTGGCCTTTGGCAGGAAAGAACTGGAAGGCGGGCGTGGGGGACCACCCCTTTATACTGACGTCGCATGACATCGGTCAACTGATGGGGCAGTCCCCCGCCAGAGACTGCTAGCTAGAAATTTTTCCGTTGGGTCCTGACGCCGGCCAGCATCAGTCCTATATGTAATTACCTACTGCAAGAGCCTCTCTCGAAGATCTACTGTAACGGTAAGATCTTCCTGGACATAAGTCTCCACCACTCATTCACACTAGTGGGATTGGCGCCGGAGGCACTAAGACCCATCGGGAGCAAACTTTTTGCTGGAGGGTCGGCGTGAGAGACGGCGCCTGCGAGCAGCGGCTCGAGCGGTAATGACCATCTCGGCGACGACCCTCCAACCGCCTCAGTTCCTTTTTTCCCGCCGTCGAGTGCGCTTCAGTGACGACGTCGCTCGCCTGTCGGGAGTCAAACTTCAAACTAGCGCATAGTTTTCAGTTTGTTTTTTTGTAACATTATCACGATAGTAGTATCGCTTAGTTTTATTCTGTTTTTTCGTAAAATTTTTCTAATATTTAAATTTAATTTACTTGAAGAAGTCTCGCCTACTGGACGGAGTCGACCATGAGCAGGTCAGGTGACGGTAGGGAGATCAGAGGAAAACTGTTCAGTCAGCCGGGCTGGGTCCGTCAGCCTCCTCTCCTCAGCGGGTTCCGACTCACGGCCAGTCCGATGCCGGGGGATGGGCGGTCCCCGCCGCATAAAAATAAGCAGTCGCATTCTCGGCGCCGTTCGGCCTCGGCTCTTCTTGACCCACAGGTCAAAAGAGAAGGTATCACTCGAGGTCGCCCTGGTATGTCTGCGGCCACGGTCGGTTATCGTTGCTAGTTGCCGGTCTCCTTCTTCGGAGTCGCCAACTTCCGATAATCGTCGTCCTCGACATCGGAGCCCCTCCCCGCCTATAGGTAGGGCTCCAGATGAGCAGTTTCGTCAGTGGGCCGCTCTTATGGAGCGATGGGCTCGGAGGTTGGTTCTTCTGCCTGGCTCGGTTACCTCGGAGCCCTCGGGCTCCTCCAGCGATCAGGTAGGGCGGTTGGACCTTCCTAGTCGCTCGGCGCCTTCTTCGGTGCTAGCGACTCCGTGCTTAGGTGTTTCCCCCCCTCACATGGCTGCGGCGAAGGGGGCCTCACCGATGCCCTTATCTCCTGGTTTTCCTTCTCTTGCTTTCCAGGTTCCCGGGGCTTTTCCGGCGCCTTCTGCAGGGTCTGTGGCCGTGTCGGCGCGTTTGAGGCGCCGGAGCTTCGCGGCGCGTTGGCGGCGCCGCGTAATCTCGGCGCGTTAGGCGGCGCCGTGCGATTCTCGGCGCCACGGTGTTGCCGTTGGTCGCTGGCGCGCTCGCGCGTCGTCTGCGGCGCCGTGCAGCGCGCCTCTGCAGCGGCGTTAGGGACCGCGTGCCTCTCGCAGTGCCGTGCGCCTCCGGTGCCGTCTTCAGCCTGCTTTTGCCGCCTCGGCGCCTGCAGCCCTTGGGGACTCTCCTTGTTTTCTGCCATTTAATCCTCTCTCTAATTTTCACTCCTTTCCTGTCCAAACAGTCCTTTCTGGACCATCAGGAGATGATGTTGAGCCTGACCCAGACCTTCGGCAGGATGAAGTGGAGGAAACAGGATCTTTCTTTTCTACAGAGCCTGTGGTCGAGGACCTGTCCTTTAAGTCTCTGTTGAAGAACCTGGGATCCACTCTTTCTCTCCAGACTACAGACATCGATCCTGGGAAGATATTAAGACTCCAGTATCTTCATGCTTCGGAGATCCCTACGGATTTGACTCCTCCGATTCTGCCTTCCTTCGAGACGCTGTCTCAAATGGTATGGAATAACCCTGCTCGTATTCCCTCAGTGGCTAAATCCATTGATAAGAAGTATTCAGCTCCCAAGGATCGTCCCATTTTGGCATCCCAAGCCTTTGCAGATCCTATTGTAGTCCTGGCAGAGAATGACAAGGTCGTTCTTCCTCAAACTACTACAGCTCGACCTATTAACAAAGAGTCTCGTAAGATTGATACATTAGGTAAGAGAGTCTTTGCTGCCTCCACTCTAAGTATGCGTGACAGTTATCAAGGCTATTTTTCTCAGTATGAGTATATCCTGTGGCACTCTATGAAAAGAATGGTTGAAGCTCTTCCAGATTCGGATTCCAAGTCAGAGCTTCTTCTGACCGTTATTAGAGGTATTGAGTCCAATAACCAACAGGTCAAAGCCGCCATGGACACTTCGACACTGCTTCTCGCCTCAGCAGCCGCGGATTTGTACTCGGCGCCATTCCTGGCTGCGTGCTTTCTGGTACATGATGCTCAGCAGCAGGTGATGGCGCTGCCTTTGATGGCTCCTTTCTTTTGGCCGTCAGGTGGAGCAAGCCTTAGAGGCCACTCAGAAGACTAGATCGGCCATTAAGTTGGCCAGACCTCCGCCTGCCCCCTCTCGGGGGCATGTGAACAGACGTCAGTTTCATAGTCGTCAGTCCTTTCGAGGCAGAGGCAGGGGAAGCTTCCATAAAAGCCAACCTGCCCAACCTCAAAAGAAGACGCAGCAGAAAGCGCAGGGATCTAAAGCTCCCAGTGCTACCTTATGAGTCGTTGGCCCAAGTTCCATCCACTCTGCCCGAGGTGGAACTTTCTCCTCCGGTGGGAGGTCGTCTGATGTACTTCTACAACCAGTGGAAGTCCATAACCTCAGACAAATGGGTCCTTCGGATAATTCACGAGGGTTATTCTCTCAATTTCTTGGAAACCCCCCCGAATTGTCCTCCCATACGACAACCCAGGTTGTCGGCCTCTCAGTCAGACCTCCTCACCGCGGAGATCCAGGGCCTTCTGAACAACAGGGCAATAGAACTGGTGCCCCCGCATCTGCGAAACACAGGGTTCTACTCCCATTACTTTCTGGTTCCAAAGAAATCTGGGGGGATGCGCCCCATTCTAGACCTCAGAAAGTTAAACAAATTCCTCCCCAGGGAGAAATTCAAGATGATTTCCCTAGGTACCCTGTTACCCTTGCTGCATCAGCACGACTGGCTGGCCTCTCTCGATATGCAGGATGCTTACCAGCATATCCCCGTCCACCCGACCACATAAATTCCCTCAGGTTTGTAGCTTTGGGTCAGCATTATCAGTTCAGAGTCCTGCCCTTTGGGCTATCCTCCGGCGCCAGAGTTTTACAAAGTGTTGTGCAGTTCTTGCGGCGCATCTCAGGAAAGTCGGACTCAAGTGTTTCCCTACCTGGACGATTGGTTTAGCAAGCCCTTCCGGCCAAGGGACTTTGGAAGCCGTGCAAACGACTTCGTCTTCTCACGTCCATGGGAGTTCTGCTGAATTTGAAAAATCTCAACTGCAACCCTCCCAGAGGCTCCTTTCATAGGGACGCTTCTAGACACCTCCTCAGCAGGCTTTCCTTCCAGAGGACAGAAGACTCGACATCCTTCGATGGCCTCATATCAGGAGAACCAATCGGTTACAGCTCTCGATGCAACGCATGTTGGGTCTCATGGCGTCCTCGGTCTTCACTGTCCCTCTGGCCCGACTGCACATGAGAACCACCCAATGGATGCTCTCCACTCAGTGGTCCCCACCTCTCACCCCAGTCTTATCCCATCAAGGTGACGGAGCCCTTCAAGGTCTTCACCTGGTGGTCTCAAAGAGCAATCTCCTGGAAGGATTCCCTTTGCTCCCCGGATCATCAGATCTCCATCACCACAGATGCATCGCTAATGGGATGGGAGCTCACTGTCTCTCCCTCCACACTCAAGGTGTATGGACTCTGTTCAAACTCATCTCCACATAAATGTCCTGGAGATGAGAGCGTCCTCTATGCAATCCGAGCTCTGAAGGATGTCCTTTGTCACAAGAACATTCTCCTTCAAACGGACAACAAAGCAGTGATGTATTACATCAACAAGCACGGTGGTGCTCATTCTTATCCCCTTTGCAGGGAAGCAATGAGGGTGTGGGAGTGGTGCTTGGAGCACAAGTCTCTGATTCAAGCGGTTTATCTGCCAGGTATACAAAACGACCTAGCAGATCACCTCAGCAGAACGGAGGCAGACCCTCACGAGTGGTCTCTCGATCCAGCCGTAGCTCGGTCTCTGTTCAAAGAGTGGGGGACTCCAGACCTGGACCTTTTTGCATCCCCACTCAACGCAAAACTGCCTCTCTTCTGCTCCAGAAATCCAGGGCCTGGCATTTTCTGTCAGGATGCGTTCAGGCTGCGGTGGACAAAACGCTTTCTTTACGCCTTTCCACCACTTCCTCTAATCCAGAGAGTACTCCTCAAGTTCGAGTCTCAGGGGACCAAGATGATTCTCATTGCTCCTTCCTGGCCTCGCAACTATGGTTTCCTCTACTCAACAGTATGTTGGCAGCCTCTCGAGACCACTTCCTTTACAAATCAGTCTTTTGACTCAGGGTTCGTTGGTCCATCCAACCTGAAATCACTTCACCTTCATGCTTGGCTCCTGAAGAGATAGAAGGAATCGGTTCAACTCTCCTCAGAGAGTCTCAGACATCCTCTGGCTGCTCGGAGCCAGCCAATCGAAAACGTACGCTTCCAAATGGAAACGTTTTTCTCTCTGGTGTGCAAAATCCTCTTGGAATCCCTTTTCCTGTCCTCCTGGCAAGGTTCTGGAGTATCTTTTGGACCTATCAAACTTAGGTCTTCAGTACTCCACAGTTAAAGTTCACCTTAGTGCCATCTCAGCGTTCCATGAGCCGGTTTCTTCCTTAACTCTGGCTCAGTTACCTATGGTGAAGAGATTTCTTAAGGGGATTCTCCATACCAGACCCCCTGTTAAACGTCCAGTTGCAGCCTGGGACATTAACCTGGTGCTGGACATGCTCACTGAAGCCTTCCAACCCTTAGCTACCTGTGAGCTAAAATTTCTTACCTGGAAGACTGCCTTCCTGGTGGCCATACCTCAGCCCGCAGGGTCTCTGAGATACATGCCCTGGTTACGGACCCTCCGTATACTGTATTCCATAAGGACAAGGTAGTTCTCCGTTACTCATCCTAAATTTCTTCCCAAAGGTTGTGTCAGAATTCCATCTGAACCAACCTCTGGTACTTCCGCTTACTTAGCTAATTTCCAAAATGAAGGGGCAGGCTCTTCATTCCTTGGATGTTAAGAGAGCCTTGCGGTTCTATTTAGATAGAACCAAGGATGTTCATAAGACTCAGCAACTGTTCGTTTCTTTCAACGACACCGGCTGGGTCAACCTGTAAGCTATTAGATCATCTCTTCATGGTTAGTGGCATGCCTCGTCATTGCTATTCCATGGCTCAAGTTAAATTAGAAGGTAGAGTGTACGCTCACTCTACTAGGGCGGTCGCGGCATCCCTAGCGGAAATTCGCAATGTTCCAATTGCAGATATATGCAATGCTGCTACCTGGAGCTCAGTGCATACTTTCGTTAAGCACTATGCACTGGATGTTCATGCCAGGCGACATTCCGCATTCGGCAGAACTATCCTTAATGGGCTTCTATCTTAGACGCGTGAGCTCTGGCTCTCCTGCCGCCCTTTTGGGGGATTATCAGCTTGGTACTCTCCCACTAGTGTGAATGAGTGGTGGAGACTTATGTCCAGGAAGATAGGAAAATTACGTACCTACCGTAATTCTTGATCTTCTTGGACGAGTCTCCACCACTCATTCACACGCCCACCTTCCATCCTCCGAGCTCACCGCTGTATTGGTCTTCACTCCCTCAAATCTTTAGGCCGTGAAGACTTCTTTGTGACCCTTCTACACGGGTCATCAGGACTATCTTATGTCCGTTTTAATATTAGGTTTACTCTTCGTTAGTTCGCTGCACCTCCTTGGTAAAAAGGTACTGAGGCGGTTGGAGGTCGATCGCCAAGATGGTCATTACCGCTCCGACGCTGCTCATGACGCCGTGTCTCAGCAGCGCCGTCTCGTACGCCGACCCTCCAGCAAAAAGTTTGCTCCCGATGGGTCTTAGTGCCTCCGGCGCCAATCCCACTAGTGTGAATGAGTGGTGGAGACTCGTCCAAGAAGATCAAGAATTACGGTAGGTACGTAATTTTCCTTTCTTACGTAACTGTACTTTTGTAACAATGAAAAATTTGTATCTCTGAAATAATATTATTAGGCTATTAGTAATCATGCAGCACACACACACTCGGACTATGTTTGTCATTAGATACCTTTATTGATACAAAATAAAGTGACTAAAGTGCTTAATAAGTACTTTTAAAAAAATACTGCTTTTCAGTACAGTACGTACTGCAGTTAAAACTTAAGACTCAGCCATAGAGTGAATGTTAGCCGGCTTAAAGAACTGCTCGACTGAGCTTTGTTTTAAGGTGCTGTATCTTTTTTTGGCAGCCAGTGTGTGCAGGTCTTGAAGCAACATCAGATTCATCGGAGTTGCTTCAGCTTGTTGCTCTAGCCACTGCACACAGGTTGCAAAGCACTTCTCGGCTTTATTGTGTGGCACACAGTGCTTTTACCGATACTGTATTCATCAGCAAAGGAGCTTGTGCTGACACCATGCTCAAGTTTGGAGACTGTTTCGAGCTTTGTCTCAATCAAGAGCATTACTCAGTTGTGCTTGCAAGACATTGTGGCTGCAGGTGATTCAAACAGTGATAGTCTGAAGGGATTGAACAGGTAACAAGTAATCTGATTGGTTGCAGTGGAGAGGATGGGTGGGTGAGGGTGGGGCATTCGTTTGAACAGTCAGTTCAGATCTCTGGTGTTCGTAACTCTGGGGTTCCACTGTATTTCCTTTCCTTTGTCTATCCCTCGGCTCCCTTGCCTCGCTCTCCTCCTACAATCTATTTCTGCCTCTGGCTACACAGAACTGGGATGGAGGAGAGTCTCTGACACCTAACGGTCGCCCAGATGCACCACACAGTGCTGCTTCAGACAGTGAGCTCACGGGCGACTCCTCCTCCCTCGGGCCCGTGGCAGGTGCGGCATCCGGCTCACACTCAATAGTAATGAATGGTGAAGATACAAGAGAGATCAAGACTACGGTAGGTACGTAATTTTCATTTTTTGTGAGTCTCCATTTTGCACTCGTTATCATTATGGGACACCTCGCTACCGGGTAAGTGCACTAGACAGATTCTGCCTATTTTCAGGCACGTCCCAGGGAAGGGGGATACAGATGGATACCAACTGACTTTAAACTAGATTAAGCTGTTGGTGGTATTTTAGTGAATGGGGGAAAATTTAGCCAGGGCACCGGGGAAATTCCCCTACTCTTTTCGAGAAGTGCCATGGGATCATTAACATCCACCTGAACTACCACCAGAACAGGCAGATATTTATGTTTCAGGACCCAGGTTACATATAGGATAGTGTAAGGGAAACCATACACAACAAGGCTATTCTTCCCCCGAGTGGATACAATCACGACTGATGACATCAAGAGCGAAGCTTTAAAGGTCCCTTAGTCGGCATGGTATCTGCAAGGGAGAAGAGTAGCCAAGTTGTGTGTGTTTCCCTTACACTGTTCTATATAGTGTATGGTGGGACATGATTTCTACAGCTATCATATAAAATACTAAAAAAAAAATAAACACTCGCCTTTTTAAGTTTCAACTCCGCTCTGCCGACCGCACTGGAGCAACAACTGCCCATTGGCCAGCACATGCATGCGACTCTCTGACAGCCACTGACGAATCACAAACGCTGATGGAGTCGCTTGGATTATGATGTCCTAACTATGTCAGAATGACTTTCTGCGATGTATGGCTTTCCTTACACTATCGCATTCCACCATACACTATATGGTAGTTAAGTGTAGTAACTGCATAATAATGATAACTGTTAGTATTACATAGTTACATGGTAATATCAATAATTATCCTGTTATTATACAGTCACTGCCCGATAAGTATCGTATAATATTTGCCCTGAAAGATAAAGCGATACCCAGACATTCTTACCTGGCTGAAGTTACCATATAATTATGAAAATAGTTATTTTGTAGCTACATTATAATAGTTATAATAAAACTTCCTACTTGCTACATGTATGTTAGATGGTAATACCAGTAGTTACCCTGTCATTATACAGTTGGAACCAGATTACTACTACGTAACATGTACCCTGAAACATAACATGATACCCAAACATTACTTGGCTGGTATTACCAATTACCATATAACTGTGGAAATAGTTATTATGTAACTACATTGTAAAGGCAGTTACAAGGGTACTACCTATTGCATGTATGTTTCATGGTAATACTGTACCAATAGTTACCTTGTTATTAAAGTTATTACCATATAACTACCTTGTAACTTGTGCTCTGAATCATAAAGTGTTACAGGCCAATCATTATGGACCCCTGGTGTAAAAATCCCACATCTCTGAGGGAGAGTTCCGCTGCTTCTTTTTGTACAATCCAGGTAAACCTTTACTAAGGCACACATACATTTAACTCTGAGCTCTGACATCTGAGCCCAAGTTTAAGCCAAACTGAAGTAGAGATCCCTACAGGAGAGCAGTGAATAGGTATGTTTCTTTCCCCTGACAGTAACTCTGTACCTCACCATTTTCAGCTCTTTGCCTCTGTCAGAAAGTTATCTGCTTTATAATATATAGCCATCTGTCAGATGTACACTGTTTCCTGCTCAGTCAGTAATGAGGTGGATTTTCTACTTTCAGAGTGGTTTGCATCAAGCAGTGACAGAAGAATTCTTCGGGATCTCGATAACACCTCAGTTTTAGAGGATGGAAGAAAGAAGCTTAACACAGTTCTTCATTACAAGGTACGAGCTGATTGGCCTAGTTGGATCTGGGTAACAAACTCTCTGCAGTAGCTAATTTGTTCCAGTCTTCAGTCACTAATATGGGCGCATCCTGAGATTTTCTCCCCTACAAACTCTGCAGTGGGGCCGCCCGATAATCAAGCGGTAGCTTGTTGCGCTACCACGTGGCAGACCCAGGTTTGGCGTGAGCCCAGATATTCTGCAATCACGTGACTTTGGTAAAGGAGTGCTGCTGGCACGTCCTCCACCAGGTGGAATGGTGCCACGGTAGCCTGAGGGACAGGCAAAGGAGCTTATCTTTTCCATAAGGGAAGTTGCATGCATGCAAGGGTATCAGTGCACCTGTGCCTAGTGCCGTTGGGTGGTAGGAGGGCCAGCGTGAAAAAACAACAACCCAGGGCCGTCCCGTCTGTGCAGTAGTACTGCTGCATCTCACAACGCCGGTGATCTGAGTTTGGGAACGAGCTGTAGTTGTTGGGAGCCAGCTTGGGGGGGTGGAGGGATCGAGCATCCCAGGAGATGCTGTCCTCCTCCTCTGGGGGGAGAGGGCAGCCAACTCCGCTGTTATACTGCCACCTGGGTGACCACAGCTAGCAGTGCAGTTGGGAGCGGCCCGTGGATGGGAGGACATTGACTGGTGCCCTGCCCCTCGCCACTGATATTCTAAGGAAAGAAAGAAAAACGGAAAATACCCCAGCCGGCAGGATGATGGCACCCGCGGGCCCCAGACCTGGCTGCTGACATACCATCTCCACACACCAGGTCCGTTCTGCGGCAGAGACTGGGGAGTCTCCACCACCCCCGTCAGAGGGGATCAAGCTGTGTGGGAACTCTCGGAGAGGAAGGTAAATCCTGAGGGATGCCAGGGTGATGGGGCTGGTGTAGCTGAACAGAACAGGGCTAACCGGAGATGAGGGGGCATAAACAGCTGTAACTGCAAAAAAACAGCAACTCGGGTCTATGCAAATAATGGTCACCCTTACTCATGGGTTGCAAGCCACATGTATAGCAGAGTTGTCCCAGCAGTGTTAGAACTGGGTGATTCCTGATGCACCTGTGCAGGGTGACAACCACGGTGGATAAAAACCTCCAGTACTGTATATGGAAAGAAATATAGAGTATGGCTAGAATGGTGATACCCTGCGTCATCACCCTGATATCACCTCTCTAGACCTGGATTTTTATCTTTGCTTACCATAGGCATGTCAAACATATTACTATCAGTAGAGGGAGGTTGGAAGGCAAGTAGCATGAAAAGCATCCACTCAGTAACAGAGTCCCTGCCAGATGTATCTCATCTCACGTAGTTGTACAACTCTGTATGTCATTCAATAACAAGCATTTGTCAGTGCCGAATGTTTGCTTGCTGGCATTGGCATTGGTAGTGTAGGAGTTACAGAGCTGCATAATAGGAATGGCAATGAAGTATTGAACTGACGCCAACCCCACCATCACCCTGCAGATACTGACAGGCATTGGGGTGTGCCTTTGCCGTTAAATCCAGGCATGCGCGTACCTTCATTTAGCCACACCACACTGCGAATACCGACAAGTGTCACGGTGTGCCTTGGGGTCTTTGGCCTATGTTCACCCCATTCCATCAGGAAATACGGTGAGATGGGTGCTGTATAGGAGAATGGGGTGAACTTTGGGATTGAAGAAGTCCAAGGCACCTCGATGCTCTCACTGGCTGCAGGGGTGTGGGTGGGGGTGGGAATGTGTAAAACATTACAGGCGTGTCATAAGTCACACCCTGATGCCTGTCAGTCTCTACAGGGTGGGCGTTATGGTTGTAAACTGTAATGCCTCAGGCGTTGTTGGTATTTTCACTCCAAATTTTCAACATGGTTTTTAGACTCCCCATGAACAGTGGCAATATCAGTTTGTTAGCAAAGCTGATTTGCACAGCAACTACGCCATTTGGCACCACAGATGCTAAAACACATTTCGAACAGGGATGAAAATGACAGCTGTACTGTTCATGGGAGGTGTGAAAATGGTAATGTTGAAAATCTGCAGTGAAAATATTAAAAACTGGTGAAGTCACGAGCGTGCTGAAAACTGTACCAGCGCACACCCGTAAAAGTAATTGGTTTGGGGATTTTTACAGCAGATTGTCAACACAGGCATTTTGGGACCTCCGCTCATGAACAGTGTCACTGATTTTCTGAATCTGTCCCGAACAGTGATATCCCATGGCGACCACGCATTTCTGCGCTGGAAGTGTGAAAACACATTTCGGCCATGGTGTGAAAAATGTCAGCTGTACTGTTCATAAGGAAGTGTGTAAAAATGCCAGTGGTGAAAATCTGGACTGAAAATATTACAAATTCATGAACTTACGAGGGTGCGTGGAAACTGCGCAATGCTCGCTCATAACACAGTCATTTTATGGACTTTTGTCACCAAATGTTTAACATAGTTATTGTAAGACCTCTGCTCATGAACAGTGTCACTGTGATTTTCTTAATCTGTCCCGAACATTGATTTCGCACACCGACTGCGCCATTGTGCGCTACATGCGTGGAAACACATTTTGGGTGAGATGTGAAAAATGGCAGCTGTACTGCTCATAAGGAGGTGTGGAAAAATGGCAATGCTGAGAATCTGGAGTGAAAATATAAAAAAATTTGCAAACTTACGAGTGTGCATAGGAACTGCGTGTCGCAAGCTTGTAAATTAGTAATTTTTGGGAATTTTGTCACCATATTTTTAACATAGGGTTTTTGGGGGCCTACCTCATGAACTGTGACACTGTCGTTTCGTAAATTGGTCCCGAAAGGTGGTTCCGCACTGTGACCGCAAATTCACCTTTCGGGGCCGATTAACACGATGACAGTGCCAGAATTCATGAGGAGGGGTCCCAAAAACCCCATCTTGAAAATTTGGTGCCAAAATTCCAATAAATGCCTGAGATATCATCAACATTGAAAAAACCCTGTTTGTTCCATTATACAGCTTACCGGCATTTCCACAGTTTGCAATTGGCTTTGAAGAGTGCAGACGTGTCACCGGTCCACCGAAGATTGTCGCGCCAGACTCCGGAGGTAAGTATGGGGTGAGGTGGGGGTGTGGGGAGGCAGGGTGCACAGAGGGCGGTTGCGGGTGGGGTGAGTGGGGGCCAAAACAAGCAATGAGGTACCGTTTTGTTTTAGGTCCTTTTTTCTTTTAGGAAGATGACGAGGACTTTTGCCACGCTGGGGTGGGCTCCCAGCATGGCAGCTGGAACTTTGGTTTTGGGGGGGCAGTGGAGCTGACAGAAGTTGGGCACCTCCATCGGCCATACAGAGGTTTGCCACGCTGGGGTAGGCTCCCAGCGTGGCACCTGGAAGTGTGTTTGGGGGGGACAGCAGACAGACTTTTGCGCACCTGGAAGTGTGTTGGGGGGGCGCTGAGCCGATGGTGGATTCAGCACCCTTGTTGGCCATAGTTCACTTCAAACTGAATTTATGTTCCAGGAAGAGAAAGCAGAGATGTATGCAAGCAGGATTGCCAGCAGTATGCTAATCAACACTGTCTTATCGCTGCTCACTGAAGCAGTCTCTCCCTTTCAACTGTACGCCACGGCATTTTCAACTGCTGTCATAGACAACTGCAGCATTCATTGGTGAACTGTGGCCGCGCCTGCAAACACCCTGACTGAATTGGAAGACAAGGTGCCACACCTACAAAAACTCGGATGATGGCACTATGTTTCAAACACCATGAAGTCTTGCTATATTATGACTATATGCAGTCAGCCACTGCAGCTGAACTGCCCCGGAGAGGAAAGAGTTAACTCCAGAGAGTCTGGAGTTCCACAGCGGAGGGCCTATACCAAAGTTCTATCTGGCCAGTTTCAAATGAAACTGTCAGATTCTTTACTCAGCTTCACTGAACAGTCGCTCCGAGATCAGCTCCTTCACTCCGGTTCATTTCTCGGTTCAAGCGAGTATTTTCAGTTCATTTGAACCGGCAAAAATGTTATTTTACCGCATTTCGGTTAAAGCTCTATCTGGTAAACCGTAAGTAGAAAATTTAAAGTCTGTGTGAAATTCAATTATCGGTTCGGTTTTGAACCGATCGGTTTCTTAATTTAACGTTTTAAAGTGTGGTTGGGCTTTTAGAGTGCGGTTCCGGTTCTTATCGGTTCTAAAAACCTTGCTTTTAAATAGGTTTTTCAAATACCAGTGACACGGTTAGGAACCGATAAGGGTGTCTTGCCCGGCACTGCCATCAAAAGCGGCAAGTTTTGGTTAGGCTAGCATTATGTCTGGGAAACCCAAAAGAAAACCGGCCCACTGTTTCAACATCAGGATGTCTGTGGGGAAGCCTTTGCCAAGGCTGACCCACACCACTGTGTTTATTGTCTGAGGGCTGACCACCTCCTGTCAGACTGCCAGATGTGTAAAATTTCCTGCAGCCACCCTGGAAAGAGATCGGGCCGGCTCAGGGAACGAGGCCAAGAAGTCCGCTGACCCGATGGCCAGCCGGTCCAGTACCCACTGGACAGAGGAGTGCCCTCTGACCAGGCGAGACCTCCTCGGGCAAAGGAAGGCTGGTTCAGGGAACCAGTCTCAGTGAAAAGACAAAGAAATCAGTAGGTTTGAGTCCAAAATTGTCTCCAACTGCTGCAGAAATAGCTAAAAGCCATACAGATTGTCCAGTCACTGTCTCAGGGTCCTGCCAACCACCTACAGTTGGTAAAGGTTGGTTCGTTCAGTGCCAGTGGTTCAGGAGTATGATGTTGAGGAATTTTATGAACCACAGGAGAGGGAGGACGAATTTGATCATTACATGTGGGCTGGGAGGGTCTGGACGTGCCATTGAACCGGACATTTCTCCAGACAGACCTTTAGAATCTCCTCCTATTCTGTCTGAGTCCCTTCTCATTTTATGTTTTACAAAAGGTTGCAGAAACCCTCCAGCTCTTTTAGAGGAAGCTATGGATGAGCAAGAGGAGCCTAATTATGTAGAAATGATGGATATTCCAGAGTCTAGGAGGTTGTCTATTCCTTTGTATAAGTCATTTAGGAAGCAAACAACAAAGATTTTAAAAAATCCTCATTCTGTCCCTCCTGTAGATAAAAAAAATGGACAGAAGATATACCTTGTCAGGCTCTGATACAGACTTCCTCACTGAGCAGTGTAGTCATGTAGGTGTGGTACAAGCTGCAGCCTGTGACAAGGCTAATATTCCTCTGGCCTCACATCCTCCTGATAAGGATTCCAGGAAGATTGATGCCATGGCGAAAAAACAGTATATGGCAGCTTCTTTGGGACTCAGGCAGGCAAATTATATGGCTTATGTGGCTAGATATCAGAAATCTAGGTGGGACACAGTATTGCAGTTAGCCAAGCAGGCCCATGGCCATCTGGCTAGTGAGTTGGAACAGGTGGCTGCTGATGGCATTGAAGCCTCTAAAGTTCAATTTCATACTGCTGTTGATGTTAATGATGTTTCCTCTAGGGTCATGGCCACTTCTGTAGCTTTCCGTAGGTTGGCATGGCTCAGATGCACTAATCTGTCCCAAGATACTCAGTCAAAGGCTATGGATTTTCCTGTTGTGGGTAATTCTCTGTTTGGGGAACAAACAGAAAACTGTATGAAAAAGATGGATGAATACAGAACTACCTACAAAAGTGCCCAGGCTAAGGAGAGGCATGCCACTCCACAGAGGCACGCTCCCAGAGGTAGGGGCAGGCCTTTCCACAGGCCTTTTTACCAATTTCAGGCCTCCTCTGCATTTGCACAGAGGGGTTTCTTTAGAGGCAGAGGTAGACGGGGCACAAGTAAACCGTCCCCCTCCCCTCAGCCTAAGGCTACTGCCAAGCAGGCACCCTGATGGGGTGCCCAGGGCTGATTCTCCTGTACCAGTGGGGGGCAGGTTGGTTTATTTCAGCCAGAACTGGGTGTCCCTAACTTCGGACAGGTGGGTTCTGGAGGTAATAAGGCCAGGGTCTGGTTCTCAGCTTCAAACAGTTTCGAAGATGAGAGCCAGACATTTTCCACCTGCAAATCCTTCAGAAGCCCTTGCTTTGAAGCAGAGGTTTCTTCTTTGGACTGCAAAGCAGTAGAAGGGTCCCTCCCTGCCATCAGGGCAAGGGCTGTACTCAAGATACTTTCTTACCCAAAAAGACAGGAGAATGGCGCCCATTTTAGATTTAAGGTACCTGAACAAGCATCTTTTGAAACCAAAATTCAAAATGTTAACTCTGACAATGATTTGCCCTCCTGAGGCCAGGGACTGGTTAGCTTCCTGGACCTCAAGGATGACCTATTTTCATGTTCTGATCAGGCCTTCTCACCGAAAGTACCTCAGGTTCGAACTACCCTCAGGCCACTACCAGTTCAGGGCAATGCCCTTCGGCCTTACCTCTGCGCCAAGGGTATTCACTAAATGTCTAGCTGTGGTAGTGGCTCATTTAAGAAGGCAAGGGATTGCTGTGTTTCCCTACCTGGATGACTGGCTCATAGTGGGTCAGTCCCCAGATCAGGTAAAATCCCACTTGCAAGTCACCCAGCAGCTTCTCACTTCCCTGGGATTCCTGCTGAATTTACCAAGTCAGTTCCAAACCAGTTCAGGTACTAACTTTCATAGGTGCAGAATTGAACACAAAGTTAGCAGGGCATTTCTCCTCGGAAAGGGTAGACAGACTCATTGCCCTGGCATCCTCCCTTACTCCCTGTGGGTCTCTCGACCAGCAAGGCATTTTCTGCAACTCCTAGGGCACATGGCTGCTTCCACAGCTGTAGTGCAAGGAGCAAGATTCCAGATGAGGGACATTCAGTTCCATTTGAGGGCCTATTGGTCTCAAAGGAGGGACCCCCTTTCCAAATTGGTTCCAGTGACCCAAACCCTGATCCTGACCTTACACTGGTGGCAGGATCAAAGCAATCTAAAACAAGGGGTTCCTTTCATTCCCATTTCCCACTCCCTCACCCTCACCACGGATGCTTCCCTGTTAGGGTGGGGAACTCACTTGGGCGACCTGTCCACTCAGGGAGTGTGGTCTCCCCAGGAATCTTTCACATCAATCTTTTGGAACTCAGAGCTGTCCTTTTAGCTCTTCAGGCCTTTTCAGCTTCTGTCCAGAACAAAGTAGTTCAAGTCAGGACAGACAACACCACAACAATGTGGTACATCAACAAGCAAGGGGCACTGGTCATCAGCCTTGTGCACGCAAGCAATGAAGTTGTGGTCTCTGGCTTACTCCCTGAACACCTCCTGATAGCAGTTCACCTTCCAGGGAAGGACAATGTCCTGGCGGATGCCCTCAGCAGGATTTCTCAGGGCCATCACGAATGGGCTCTGAATCCTCAGGTGCTGGGGTCAGTCTTTGCCAGATGGGGCACCCCTCAGATAGATCTTTTCGCAGCCCCAGACAACCACCAACTTCCTCTGTTTTGTTGCAGGCCTCCAGTGCTGGGATCAGTCCCCCTGGACGCCTTTCAGTTGGATTGGAAAGGGAAGTTCCTGTATGCCTTTCCCCCCTTTCCCCTTCTTTTCAGGGTACTAGCATACATGTGATATGTTCAACTTGCTTAAGAGGGAGATTTGGGTCAAATTAGGAGGGAGATTGGCCTGCCAACTTGCTTAAGAGGGAGATTTGGGTCAAATTAGGAGGGAGATTGGCCTGCTAGTAGGGAGATGCCGTAACGTCGTGCGTTTGTCCTTAAATGGTGTCAAAAACATTAGAAAAAAGTCATTACAAAAATGTAATGCATTTCATTTTGTCAAGAATAAGCACTAAAAAGAATAAACAACTAGTTATATAAAGTTATCAGATACGCTGTTCATCACTGATTTAATTTTTACGTGTCTTTATCTTCCCATAAAAGATGGATATTTTGGACAGAATTTTACTTAAGCAGGAGATTTTGTTTTCCATGAGGGAGGGAGGGAGTTCATTAAAAAAAACAGGAGTCTCCTGCGTAAAGAGGGAGATATCACATGTATGTACTAGTAAAAATCAGATCTCAGCCCTGCAAGGTGATTCTGATTGCTCCAGATTGGGCCAGACAGCCCTGGCACCCACTGCTTCTGTCCTTGACAGTCCACCCTGCCCTGAGCTTGCCCAGAGTCCACGACTTACTGGCCTGTGCACAGGGGAGAGTGTGGTATCCGGACCTCAAATCCCTCCATCTCAAGGCATGGCTCTTGAGGAGTTAGAATTGCTGACTTACACCTTTCTCAAGGTGTTTTGGATATTTTAAAGGCTTCAAGGAAGCCTTCCACTAGGGCCACTTACAATTCTAAGTGGAAAGGTTTTCCATCTGGTGTTCTGAGAAGCAGATTATCCCAGAATCTGCTGATTGCCATTTTACTGGACTGTTTGGTCCATTTAAATTCCTTAGGCCTTAGGCCAGCTACCTTAAAGGTTCATCTGGCAGCTGTCTCTGCTTTTCTGTCAGCAGGGAAGCCTGCTTCCTTTCTTCTCACCCTGTGCTTTCAAGTTTTTTAAAGGGTTACTTCACACCAACCCTCCTTTTCGAGAACCAGCTCCTTGCTTGGGACCTGAATGTTTGCATTGCTCAGTTAATGCAAATCCCCCTTTGAGAGCCTCTGTCCTCAGCAGAGCTCGTTTCTGACTTGGAAAACTGTTTTCCTAGTGGCTATCACTTCTGCCAGACGCATAAGTGAACTACAGGCCCTGTCAGTGGAAGAAGATTTTATCTCTTTCCATAGAGATAAGGTAGTCCTCAGGACTAACAGAAAGTTTTTGCTTCAAAGTGGTTTCAGATTTCCACCTGAACCAATCCATCTCTTCCAGTATTTTTCACTGAGCATTCTTCCTCAGGTGAGAGGAGTCTGCACAGCTTGGACGTCAAAAGAGCCTTAAGCTACTATTTGGAACGCACCTAAGGGTCATAGGTTCAATCCTCCAACTCTTCCTTACCTATGGCGAGGTTGGCAAGGAAACACGCCACTAAGAGGACAATTGCAAGGTGGATTGTCTCTTGTATCCAATTTGTTATCAAAAACTAGGTAGAGAACCCCCTCAGCACTGAGGGCTCACTCCACCAGGGTACAGCTGCATCTCTAGCGGCTGCTAGAGATATTCCCATTCTGGAAATCTGTCAAGCTGCTACTTGGAAAACAGTTCACACTTTTACCAAGCATTATTCCCTGGATATTCAGTCCAGGAGAGATGCTCTGCTTTGGCACAGCTGTGCTTCAGAGCCTATTTCCTAAGTAGGTTCTGACCCTCCTCCGTGGAGGTACTGCTGTGTAATCTGCATATAGTCATAATATAGCAAGACTTGTGGTGTTTGAAGAAAAATTACTCTCCTTAGTAATTGCTTTTCTTCTCATGGAGTCTTGCTATATTATGACCACCCTCCCTCCTGCCCCTCTCAGAACTTCTACTTGGGTAGGGGTGGCAAATTAGTGCAAGCACTGTGTCATGCCATTTTAGTTCTTCCCTTCACCCCCTTTATTTAGGGTTAGGGAATTAGGTATTTCTGTTTTAAGTAATATGTTGGCCCCCTTCCTGGACTTGAGTCTTGGGGGAAGGGGGGTCTAATAGTGCTTGTTAGGGAGAAACTAATAATACTATTATTCATTGTTATTATTATTATTGCTGTTTATATTGTTGTTTATATTGTTGTTATTCCTACTAGTAGGTAGCCACTTGGCTAGTGTAGAGCTTTCCACACAGACTTGTTGCTTAGTGTTAGCTTCGTAAAGATCTGACAGTTTCATTTGAAACTGGCCAGATAGAGCTTTGGTATAGCGTCCTCGCTCTGTGGAACTCCAGACTCTCTGGAGTTAACTCTTTCCTCTCCAGGGCAGTTCAGCTGCAGTGGTTGACTGCATATAGTCATAATATAGCAAGACTCCATGAGAAGAAAAGCAATTACTAAGATGAGTAATTTTTTCTTCTTGCACATGCGTGCAAGCAAACATAAAAATGAATTTTTGGAACCATCATGTCTCTGTGTGATGTACTGTGTTACACATATTATAGTGGACCCAGTACAGGTTGACATACTTGTGATACACCAAAGAAGGTGTACTGTTCTATCTAGCTGGATTGGTAAGAATCTGTGGAGGTGGGAAAGTGAGCTGATCAACAGGTTGCCCTGCGTAACCAATCACAGTATATGGAGCAGTGGGCGAGATAAGAAGTCATTTAGTGGTCGTAGGGTCTTTCTAACCTCTGTAAAGTGCTTGTGACACCTGCTACTTTGCTGACTGTCAGACCTCAGAGGCTCAGGCTTTGGCTCCGTGAGCCACACTCCAGTTTCACTTTCTGTCCTGGATGTGGATGCCCTTATTAACCCCCACACACACACACACACACACACACACACACACAGACTGTCTGTGTACATCTGCTGGCATCGCTCACAGCTACCAGATTGCTGAGTACCAAATCTATGCAGTGACATAGTCAGAACTCCAAATTTCTGGTTCCATGAGGAGAACTGTACAGAATGTTATCCATAAAAAGAAACTATGCAAGACCGAGCAGGCAGAGAGTCTGATCTGGTGTCCTCTAGCAGGACACGGGGCCACACTCTGAAGTGCAAATTTGTAAAATCAGGGGTAATGTTAGGAAGCACTTCTCCCAAAGGGTGGGGTACCTGTGGAATAGTCTATTAGTGAAGACAATAGCCTGAATAAAAATGTGCAGTTTATCTTCTTATGTGGTGGGGCCTCTCATGACTTCTGAAAGTCCTGCCCCCTAAATGTGATGATATGATGGTTTTGAGTCGGACCATTGCTTTTTATATTTATACAACATCAAAGTATGAGTTATTACTTTTAAATCCGCTTTTTGATTGAAGATGTAACTGTGTCTTGTTGATTTCAACTGATGGCTTTAGTATTGTACAGGGCTATTGTGATCTCATCAACATTTTGATTGGTGCAGTTAGTATTCCTTTGTGATGCTATTAATCTTCAAAATATCTATTATGGTAACATTTACAGCAGAATATGTTTGATATATATATATATGTATATGTATATATAATGTATATATATACACACAGTACAACCTCGATTGTCCAGACTCACTGGGGGACGTAAGATTAGTCTGGATAATTGAGAGGTTCGTAAAATCGAGGGTCCCTCACTCCATGTTCCTATTAGCTCGGGGGACATGGGACAAGTTTGGATAATCCAGAGGTTCAGATAATAGGGGGTTGGATAATCGAGGTTACACTCTAGATATATATGTATGTATGTATGTACAATAGGGGTGAGACAAAAGAGTAGTGGATAAATACATGTATGTTACACACAGTGATATAAATCTTGGTAAAAAATCACGCCTGCATCGTGGCATCTGGATACTCTCACTCATGCCTTCGGCACTCGTGAGTATTCAGAGGTCACTCTGCAGGAGTGAAAATATTTTCCATCTCCCACTCCTGCCCATCATGTATGCCCTATATATATAATAGTGGCACAGTAGTGCTACTCTAGTTAGGGTTGCCCGGCCACTTCTATGTTAAACCCAAAATTTTGCACTTTAATAACTTTGCAGCCATTCATACGATGTGCCCCAACTTTTTCATGCGCCGTCTGGTACCCTGGCAAGTTTTGTTCTGGTCAGTGGTGCGGTTGTGGAGCTGCAGGGTGACAAAAATGTGAAATTTACCATTTAGGTGCAAATTCTTTGCTCATCCATAAGCCCAAAATGGTTTGGGGTCTGGTCTGAAATTGTTTGGGTATATGGGGTCTGGGTCACTGATGTGCCTTTTGAAGTTTTGGTGAAAAAAAAATATTAATCTGTTCAAAAGTTATACAACTTTAAAGTTTCCCATTATAGCCTATGGGAAAAAAATATATGTGCCGTGTGAAAACACTTTTTGCTTTCGTGAAAGCACATTTTACTATCACAAATGGGTTCAGTAGTAGTAGTGTAGTGCATCTTGTTTTCAGTTAGCGATGGGTAAAAAACGCTGTAAATCAAAAAATTCTGCCTCTTTGTAAACACTAACAGTTGTTTTTACCTCCACACTTAGCAAAAGCCTTTATAAGGTTTCTAGTTGCAGCTCTATATCTCTGCCTACTGGATAGTTTCATCCTTGGGCTTAGTTACTGTCTCACTCCTGCAGTCAACTGCACATTTGCTTCAGTCCCGTCTCCAGTCCTGAATTCACTGCTTTCTCTCTTTTTCCCTAGTTCTACGTTCCCTTCTTTTCCTTACCAGTGTACACTGTGGGGGTGATCTCACTTCACTTCAGCTTTGTAGGAGTATTTTCCCCTTCTGCTAGCCCTCCAACTCTCAGTAGATCTTCTCTGCCAGCCATCTACTGACTCTGGCTACTCAAATAAAGCAGAGGACTGGAGCTATTTTTTCTCAAACCTAATTATCAGGGGTACTATCTCTATCCCTGAAACCTGGCTCCTAAAGCTTATCCTGTTGCTAGTATTGCTGACTACCTAAGCCATTCCCCTTTTTATATGCCACTTGAGGGCAAACTCCAAACTTCTCTCCTTGAGACCTGGGTACCCCTATGTCATCTCTCTCTCTCCGGTGATATTGAACCTAACCCGGGCCCTCCTGATGGCATCGCTCCCAAGAACCCATCTTATTGGTTCACAGAAAAGGGGCTTAAGCTTACACATATGACATTAGAAGTCTGTCAGCTAAATTTTGCACAGCTTGAAGCCTGGATTGCTCACAACTCTCCTGATGTCTTAGGTCTGACCGAGACTTGGTTAACACCCCATATACCAGATTCGTTATGTAGGATCAATGGATATAAACTTCACAGGTGTGATCATCCAAATGCTAAAAGGGGTGGTGGTGTTTTGTTTTATGCCAGGCAGGACCTTGACATTACGGTCCTCCCGGTCAACACTACCTGTCTATGTGAAACTATTCATATAGTTATTACCTTAGGTCTCACTAAGAAGCTAAATGTAGTGTGCATCTATAACCCTCCTAAAAATGGACTAACAGGCCTGACTAAGGTAACTGACCATCTTTCCTCGCTAATGGGTAGACAAGAGCTCATTGTTATGGGGGACCTCAACCTGGATTGGCTAGGGGAAAAACTCTTAATTTCTATGCTGCTGAACTCAGCAGGTTACACCTGTCTCAACTGGTCACTCTCCCGACCAGACAGGCTAGTAACAGCAGTCTCTAGTGTCTTCTAGACTGGGTCATCTCCAACAGGCCTGAGAGGATCAGTGCTGTTGGAGTGTTACCAGACTCAGTCAGTGACCACTCCCCAGTTTACTGTGTTGGAAGGCTAGGGCCCCTAAACCACCCCCCACAGAAATTCTTTTCAGGGATTTTTCAAAAATGGATAAGAGAGCCCTAATCTTGGAGCTACAGAACACGGACTGGGCACCTCTATATAATACTTGTAATATGGAACGTGCTGCTCAATACCTCCTTACCACACTTTTGAACCTTCAAGACAAATATATTCCAGTAAAAAGGCGCCGCATCTGGGAATCTGCTACCCGCTGCTTGAATTCTTCAGTCCCGTCCTCTCTCAAAAAGAGGGATAATGCCTGGAACAAAGCTAAGCTAACCCAGTCCCCATCGGACTGGGTGGAGTACAGAAGACTCCGAAACCTATGTAAGGTTTCCATCAGATCTGCTAAGGGCAATTACTACCGTCAGCTCCTTAGTACCTCTGTCAGTTACTCTCATGGTTTTTGGAGTCATGTTAACACCATCATAGGGAACGACAAGTGCAATACAATCTCTGATATGGTCGTGGATGGTTGCAATTGCAATAACCTGCTCACTATCGCCGAGGCTCTTAACTCCGGACTCACTGACCTCTCCTCCTATACTGCACCTCCTGAGCCTTTACCTGTCACTCTGCAGGATAACCTTAAACCTTCCAACCCATCTTTCACCCTTCGCCCAGTCTCTGAAAGTGAAATCTTAGCTTACTTAAGTCCATCTCTCCTGCTGGATCGGCAGGGGCAGATGGACTCTTACCAAAATTCCTTAGAACCGTTGCACCGTCTATAGTTTCTCCAGTGGCTAGACTTTTCAACCTGTCTCTTCTTACAGGACATGTCCCTTCCCTCTGGAAGATTGCTCGAGTTGTACCAGTCTACAAAAAGGGGGACACCACTAACCTGGATAACTACCGCCCTATTGCCATCCTCTCCACCCTCTCTAAATTACTGGAGAAAATTGTTGCTACCCAGGTCTTGGATTACCTGGACTCCTTCAAACTCCTCACCCCTGACCAACATGGTTTCCGACGTGGGCACAGTACATCCACTGCTCTCATACAGTTTACAAATGATGTCAGACTTGCTATGGACAAAGTCTCTCTCACTGGGGCTACTTTTGTTGATCTTACAAAAGTGTTTGATTTAGTTGACCACCCGCTGCTCCTATCAAAGTTATCATCCCTAGGCTTCTCACCCTCTGTCACCACCTGGTTCCAAAATTATCTTTCAAAGCGGCAACAATTTGTCCAGTTCGGAAATGCTAAGTCCCTTCTTGCTCCTACTTGGATCGGAGTGCCCCAGGGTTCGATTCTTGGTCCTCTCCTGTTTACAGTCTTCATAACCTTGGAAACTGTTATAATAGGGGACCTTAACTATGACTGGCTGTCCAATGCCTCACTTCCACTCAAATCCTTCTGCGACTCCCATGGGCTTACCTTACTTATTAGTGAGGCAACACGCATCAATAAGAAAATCCCTATGAAAAGCACGTTACTAGACGTTCTTCTAGTAAGTAAACCTCATTCCTTCTCCCATGCTGGGATTTTCTTGGCCGGTGTTAGTGACCATTGTATTATCCCTGCCATAAGGGCAGCCCCTAAACTGCCATCTTCAGCCAGGTTCTCCACCAAAAGATCAAAACGGAACTTCAACCCGCTTGCATATATCAGTGAACTGAAAGCCTCCCTGCTTTGGCAGGACTTCTATTTAGCCAAATCAGTAGAATCAGCGTATGCCATTTTCCATGAAATTGTATCCAGTGCCCTCAACACCCATGCACCCGTGGTCAAAACCCGCGTCAAGGCCAGGAAGTGCTGTTGGTTCCCTGCTGAGCTCAATACGGTACTATTAAAAAGGGACAAGATCTGGAAAATAGCTTGCAAATCCAATAAAACAGAAGACTGGTGTCTCTTCAGATCAACCAGAAACTCCTGCACTAAGCTGATCAGAGAGGCCAAGGCCAATTTCTATTGTGCTGAACTCGACTCTGCCTCTAATTGCCCTACCAAGTTTTGGTCCATGATAAAATAATTATCTGGTCATACTACAGGTAACACGCTCCCCACAAAAATGATCTAGGACAATGTAACTATCAAAAACAAAAAAGAGATATTACAAGCCTTCAGCAATCATTTTGCCACTGCTGGTCTAGCATTTGATAATTCGTCTGCATGTAGCCTACATTCTCAGCCTACTATGCAACCTCCGGTATCTAATTCCACTAAAACAGTCTTTTCCTTCTCCCCTGCCTCCCTAAAAGAGGTTGAAGATCTTCTATTCCAGCTGGATTCCAGAAAAAGTGCAGGCGCTGACACCTTTGATCCGTACTACCTAAAGATAGCCTACCATATCTTGGCTGTACCTGTTACGCATCTTTTCAATCTATCTCTTTCACAAAGGACCATCCCTCACATGTGGAAAACCGCACATGTTGATCCGTTATTCAAATCTGGGGACCCCTCTGATGTAAATAATTATAGACCGATCTCCCTGCTCCCCATTTTACCAAAATTATTGGAAAAGATTGTGACTGCCCAATTGAGATCTTTCATAGATAATACAAATCTGCTAAACCCCATGCAGACAGGCTTCAGATCTAAACATAGTACGATCACGGTCCTGGCCAAGGTGATAAATGACTGGCAACATGATCTAGAGAACAAAAAATTTGTCTGTGCTGTTTTTTTAGACCTAAGCAAGGCATTCGACACTGTCGATCACAGCCTACTCCTGTCCTCACTAAAAGAAATTACCCTACCTCCCTGCATTGGTTTGACGACTACCTCACGAACAGACACCAGCAGGTCAAGGCTGAAGGTGAACTTCCTATTTCCAATCCGTTAAAACGAGGTGTCCTGCAGGGCTCCATTCTGGGGCCACTTCTATTTACTATCTACATAAACAATATAGACACTACCACCAAAGAGGCAAAAATCCATCTGTTCGCCGATGACACAGTGATTTACCTGAGCCGCACAATGCCTGAAACTGCCTGCAGAGACCTACAGGCAGACTTCAACCTACTGCAACACCAACTAATAGAAAAAAAGCTATTGCTTACTGTCAAAAAAAGGAAAGCGATGCTTTTTTCCTCCTGTTAATAATGTGTCATACCCTGCTGTTGTTGTTGGCATCCCTCCCATCTCCACTCTTTTAGGGGAAAATTTGGAATTTGTACAGAAATTCAAATATCTGGGGGTCTGGCTAGATCACAAACTTTCCTTTGTGGATCATCTGGAGGATCTGTTAAAGAAACTGAGGCAGAGACTTGGTCTTCTTTTCAGGATTAACCGCCTACTAACTACAGAGGCTAAGAAGCAGCTTGTCCAGTCCACAATCCTCTCCTTAATTGACTGTGCTGACTTTATCTACAGTCAAGTGTGCTTCCTCTTACCTTGGTAAACTGGACATACTATATCACAGAGCCCTGCGCTTCGTTACTGGTCTCCCCTTCTCCACCCACCACTGCCTCTTATATGCAGCTGTGGGATGCACCTCCTTACAGTATAGACGCAACAGGAATATGGCGTATTGGACATACAGTGCTATTATTGGTAAACTTCTGCAGTATATTGCTGATTGTCTGCCTCCCAGTGTGCCTGGAACTTATGCTCTAAGAAGTTGTTCCCTGTTATCTCTAAAAGTGCCCAGGGCTGCAACGCACTTTGGGAGAACCGCCATAGGGTTTGTACTGCCATCGTTATGGAATGAGCTTCAGAAATCTCTGAAATTAAAGTCTCCTGTCAGTCTTGCTGTATTCAAGACTTTATACGCAAAATATATCACAGAAGTCTGTAATTGCTTCAAATGACCATAGTTCGCTCATGCCTACTCCTCTCATACCACCTATTCCACTCTTCACTTCACGCAACTTGCTCCTGCTTCTCTTACCAACTTAACATCCTCAGACCTCCCTTAAACACCTGCACACCTGCTTATCCTCCAGCCTGTCAACCTAAACCCCCCGGGTCGCATTATCCTAACCTCAAACCCCTTCCCCTCGTCAGCCACCTCCTTACACCGCCTGCCTTTGTCATAATATATATGTTTTGGAAACTGCCAACGTATTACCTTTCTTCTGCAGCACTCCCCCTAGCCTCTTCTACTTTTGTCTAAAACATGCCTTTTCCTTTTCATGCATACTACCCATGTATATATTACCTGAATTCAGTATTATTCATTATGTGATAGATATGTGATGCAGGTTCTCCTGCACTGTTGTATACTTTCATTTTCTGTTATATTAATTGTATATAATTTGTATTGTTATTTGACCTTGTGTAATGCAGGTCCACCTTGCAAATGAGCTTGCTCAATGGTGTCCACCTGGATAAATAAAGATTTTGATTGAAATGACATCCCACCGCTCACTGGTGCTTGCTCAGGTCTGCTATATGCAGACGATCTTGTTCTTTACTCATCCTCCTTAAACCTCTCAGAGATCAACCTGAATCTCAATATTAACTTCAGTACCTTTCAGAGCTGGCTATTGCAAAATAAGCTTGTCTTAAATAAAAATAAAACAGTGACTTTGTTCTTCGGTTCAGGTTCAAAAATTCGGTCCTGCACCCATCCATTAAGTATCAGAGCGCTTGAGGGCTCTCCCCTTAACACAGTTACCTCTTTTAAATACCTAGGAGTAACCCTTGATCCTGCCTTGGATTTTGACCTGCACCTAGCCTCAGTTATTAAATCTGTCAATATTCAACTTGGACTGGCATATAAGGTGAGACATAGCCTAACGTCCACGGCGAGGATGGGCATTGCACAGGGGATCCTGAGACCCAAATTGGCGTATGGGTTAATAGCCTTTCCAGCAACTACAGGAGGGCTCTTCTGAAAGTGGGATGTCTGCTACAACAGCACTTGCCGTTTTGCTTTGTCTTTGCCCAAACTTACTCACTGATGCACACTATACTCCAGTCTGGGATGGTTTACCCCCTCAGCCTTCCGACAGTTTACTTCCTACTGTTTTATAAAGAATATAGTCTCCTTCCAGATACCTTACAAACTGGCTCTACTGCTCAAACCTGTGACCTCTGCCTACCCACTGAGATCAGCTGACAAATCCTTTCTTGTCCAACCGAGATGTAAAACCAAATTGGGGGAGAATGCTTTCTTTAGCTGGGCCCCTAAACTATGGAACTCCCTTCCACTGAGTCTAAGAATCTCCCCTTCTCCACACAGCTTCAAACATGAGCTTCATATGGCTCTTCTAAGCTCTGAACCCTGCTCCTTTCCTGTATCCACCCACTCCTGTACTGGTTCCTCCTAGTTGCCTACTGGCTCCAACCTCTACTACTCTCAAACTTGCCTGGAAATCTTGTCATTTCCTCTCTTCTAGCACTTACTCACTAGTTGTATGACTTATGACTGTTAGTTATTTGCACTTATATTTCTGTTTTGTTACTACATATAGAGTCCTGCAAATGTACTGTAATTTGCTGAAAATGTTGTATAAGTGTACTATGTCTGACTTCTACTTGTCCCATGATGTTTTCTTGTATCTACTATTGTCTATGTACCCTTTGTTGTAATCTCCCGGATCATACCTGAAAATAGGCAGCTATGCTGTCTAGTGTACCTACCCGGTTAATAAAAACTAAATAAATAAAAATAAATAAATAATTGGGGCCCGGGGAACACGATCCTGGTGTTAGATTTGAAAAATAATGCACAGAAATATGTTTCATTTGGCCATTGGTAGTGTCGCAAATTTGCGACAGTTTTTGCAAACGCTTTTGCAAAACTTGTGAAAGTTTCACAAATTTGCAACACTACTTTCAAAAAATTGCTGTTTCTTTGCCACTTCACTAGAAATAGTTAAGACTTTTATGCTGAAAGTTGCAGGGTAGAACGGGCTTGCCCCACAGATGTGCCTTTTGCTGGTTTGGTCATAAAATTTACATCAGTTGTATTGTTATAACATTCCGAAGTTTAGAAATTTCCCACGGATAACACTGTGGCAGTCGCAGTACCTTTCAGCAGCTATATCTCGAAAACGCTTTAAGATACAGATTTTTCACTAAACACAGCTTAGGTGTACTAAGCAAATATGCAGGTTGCCAGGTCATGATTACAACTGCAGTGGAATTTTTTCCAGTGTTCCAGTGGTTACTGTGATACTGTGCCATTTGCAGCACAAGGATTACTTGGAATGTCTCTAGGCTTGCGCTCTGTCTGTACACTTATGGGTAGATGGGAGGGCCCTGCGCTTCCACATATGGATGCCATTATGCAGTAATGGGAGCACAGGGCCCTCCATTATGCAGTAATTGGAGCGCAGGGCCCCACAGGGAGATGAAGATTAATTACAGTGTCGCTACACTTATGGATAGATGGGAGCGCAGGGCCTGGAGGGCCCTGCCCTCCCACATGAAAATCAAGCGACAGTTACAATATGCATGCATGAGAGCACAAAATAAATAAGCCCTAAGGAATAAGGCTCTTATTAGTTGATCCCTGGCTCCCATTTTAGCAAATGGCCATTTAAACGGCTGAAAACACTGTTTAAAAATCATACTCCATAGTCTTGAGTAGAGCGTGCCCCAGCGCTCTCCCTATAGCCACGGCATAAAACGTCAGAGCTCTGGGGCATGTCCAACAACTGGGAAGTCGAAAGGAACCATGCTGCTAGCCCCTCTGGGTCAATTTACAATCCCTTCCCTTCCTGTTAAGGTGTAAGAAAATAATTTACTGATAGCACAGAGGAGCTCCCATGGAGGTAAGGGAGCTTCCTCTTATTTGTCTAAAGCACCAAGAAAGGTGCTCTTTAAACAGCAACTACTGGACTCTTCATTATTTCCATGGATATGCCCAGGGTAAGTGCTGTGCCTGGTTGCTTGCTTTGAGTGATATATGTTGTTCATCCACACGGACCCACCTGTCCTCCCCTGGCAGTGGCGCACAGGTATGCTTCCAGTGGGCAAGAACTGGTGTCATTGGGCGGTGCTAGAGGCGATGCCACTCAGGTGGGTGGGAGGAGCTAGCTTGAAGACCTTCCATCTCATCTTAAAGGGAAAGGACACTGCCAGAAAGTGTGGATGAACGACTACTGTTACAGGTGAGTAACCTGTTTTTTGCAGCCACTACTCTGGGCATGCGTATTGCCAGCTATCAAGGGCACTTCTCCCAATACGAATATGCCTTTTGGACTTCCCTTAAATCTCTAGTGGAAGATTTCCCAGAGTCTAACTCTAAATTTGAGATTTTACAGACTGCTACCAGGGGAATAGAATGTAATAGCCATCAGCTGAAAGCTTTCATGGACGCATGTGACACAGCATCCAGGGCGGCCACTGCTGGAATCTGTATTAGAAGACATTCCTGGCTTAGGACATCAGGGTTTTCCTCTGATGCTCAACAGCAGGTAATGAATGTCCCCTTTGATGGTACATTATCTGTTTGGCCAACAGGTAGAACAAGCCCTGGAGGCCTCTCAGATCAGAACAGCCATTAAAACAGCCAGGCCAGCTCCTTCAGCTCCTCCGAGAGGCAGTAACTATCAATTTATTCATAACAGCCCTTTCGAGGAAGAGGCCGAGGAGCTCTTAACAAGCACCAGTCTCCTCAGCTGCAAAGGAAAATGCAGCAGAAGGCACAAAGGCAAAATGCGCCCAGGACTACCCTCTGAAAGTCTGGCCCTGGTCTCACCTCAGCTGCCCGAAATGGACTTTTTCACAGCAGTGGGAGGTTGTGTGACTCAGTTTTACAGCCAGTGGAAGTCTATCACCACAGACAAGTGGGTCCTCAGGATTGTTTGAGAAGGGTACTCTCTCAGCTTGCAGACATTCCCCCAGACCTTCCACCCAAGCAACAGCACAATCTGTCAACTGTTTAGTCAGACCTTCTCACTTCAGAGATACTGGGCCTTCTCAAAAACAGGGCAGTGGAGGTAGTTCCTTGGGCAGAGCAGAACACAGGTTTCTACTTCCATTATTTCTGGTTCCAAAGAAGACAGGTGGCATGCACCCCATTCTCAACCTCAGAAAGCTAAACAAGTTCTTGTTCCGGGAGAAGTTCAAGATGGTCTCCTTATGCACACTCCTACCACTTCTCCAACAACATGACTGGCTGGCATCCTTGGACATGCAAGATGCCTACCAGCACATTCAAACAACATGAAGTCTTGCTATATTATGACATATGCAGTGAGTCCCAACCTTCGAACTGCTCCGGAGGTGAAAGAGTTAACTTTCCATGCCAGGCATGGAACTTTGAGCTCGAGCTCGGTTGAAAACTCTGTATGTTGTTCTTCAAACTCAAACTGTTAGATTCTTTACTCCTCCTCTCACTGAACAGTCGCTCAGAGATTTCTCCTTCTGCCAGTTCCGCCGTGGTTAAAAGTATTATTTTCAGTTTTTGGTCAATTTAAACACATAACCGGACGGTTCAAGCTCTGTCTGTGGTATTTGTAAGTACTAGATAGGTTTTACATTTTCTTTTCTGTGTGGAACTTGTAAACGGTTTATCGGTTCGGTTTGAACCGATCAGGTTGTTCAAAATGTATTAATCTGTCTTTTAGAATGCAGTGCCCGGTTCTTATCAGTTCTAAAAAAACCGGATTTAATTACGTTTTTTTCCACGACCCGTGACACGGTTGGGAACCGATAAGAGAGTCTTGCTTAGCGGATTGCCATAAACGGACAAGTTTGTTTAGGACTGGCACTATGTCTGAGAAACCCAAAAGAAAAACAGGGCCCACTGGGTTTCAACACTGCAGTGTCTGTGGGGAAGTCTTTGCTAAGGCTGACCCCCCACACCACCTGTGTTTATTGTCTGGGGTTTAACCACCTCAGACTGTCAGATTTGCAAAAATTTTCCTGCAGCTACCCTGGAAAAGAGAGTTGATAGGCTCAGGGAAAGGGAGGCCAAAAAGTCTGCTGACCCGGATGGCCAGCCCGGTTCGGTTTCAACCGAACTGGAGGGAGTGCCCTCTGACCAGGGCGAGACTTCCTCGGGCAAAAGGAAGGCCGACTCGGAGGAGTCGGTTCCAGCAAAAAGGACTAGGAAATCAGCTGGTGTGGAGCCAAAACTTTCCTCTCCAACCGCTGAAGAAATAGCAAAAGCGATTAAAATTGTCCAGTCGCTTTCCCCGGTTCCGACCGAACCGGCACCATCAGGTAAGCGTACGGTTCGGCTTAGGTTCCACCGGTTCAAGAGTATGATTTAGAGGAATTTTATGAACCGGAGGAGGGGGAAGAGGAGTATGAGGAGAGTGAATGTGGATTTGAAAGTCTGGATGTGCCCATTGAACCGGACATCTCCCCAGACAGACCTTCAGGAGTGTCTCCTCCTAGGCTTTCTGAGTCCCCTTCTCATTTTATGTTTTATAAAAAAGTGGCTGAAACCCTCCAGCTCCCTGTGGAGGAAGCTGTGGATGATCAAGAGGAGCCTGACTATGTAGAAATGATGGATATCCCAGAGTCTAGGAGACTGTCTATTCCTTTGCATAAATCTTTTGGGAAACAGACAGTAAAAATTCTAAAACCTCCTCACACTATACCTCCTGTGGATAAGAGAATGGACAAGAGGTACACATTGTCAAGCTCTGATACGGAGTTCCTTACACAATAATGCAGCCATGTTGGGGTAGTGCAGGCTGCAGCCTGTAACAAGGCTAATGTTCCCTTGGCTTCACACCCCCTGACAAGGACTCCAGGAGGATTGATGCCATGGCAAAGAAACAGTACATGGCAGCATCTTTGGGACTCAGACAGGCAAATTATATGGCTTATGTTGCTAGATACCAGAAATCCAGATGGGATACTGTTATGGCTCTAGCAAAACAGGTCCCTGGCCAGATTGCCAAGGAGCTGGAGCAGGTGGCTGCTGATGGTACTGAGGCATCCAAGGTGCAGTTTCATGCTGCAGTGGACTCTAATGATGTGTCATCAAGAGTCATGGCTACATCTGTGGCTCTTCGCAGAATGGCTTGGCTCAGATGTACTAGCCTGTCACAGGATACCCAGACTAAGGCCATGGATTTTCCTGTTGTGGGTAATTCTCTGTTTGGCGAGCAGCCAGAGAATTACATGAAGAAAATGGATGAGTATAGGACCACCTATAGGAGTGCACAGGCCAAGGAAAGGCAGGCCACTCCTCAAAGGCAGCCTTCAAGGGGCAGGGGCAGGCCTTTTCATAGGCCTTTTAACCAAGCCCAGGCCTCTTCTTCAGCTTATGCCCAGAGGGGGTTCTTTAGAGGGAGAGGCAGACAGGGTACGAGCAGACCTGCTTCCACCCCTCAGCCTAAAGCCCCTGCCAAACAGGCACCCTGATGGGGTGGCCAGGGCCGATTCTCCACTACCTGTAGGGAGCAGGCTGGCTTACTTTGTCCAGGACTGGAAGTCTCTAACATCAGACAAGTGGGTCCTGGAAGTAGTAAGCCAGGGACTGGTTCTCAGCTTCAAAAAATTTCCAAAGATGAGAACCAGATCCTTTCCACCTGCAAATCCATCAGAGGCACTTGACCTAGAGGCAGAAGTCTCTACCCTCCTGGCTCTCAGAGCCGTGGAAAGGGTTCCACCCCTACACCAGGGCAAAGGATTGTACTCCAGGTACTTCCTTACCCCAAAAAGACAGGAGAATGGCGACCCATCCTGGATCTCAGATACCTAAACAAGCACCTTTTAAAACCAAAATTCAAAATGGTGACTCTGGGAATTATTTTACCCTCTCTAAGGCCAGGGGACTGGCTAGCGTCCCTGGACCTCAAGGATGCCTACTTCCATATTCTCATCAGAAGCTCCCATCAAAAGTACCTCAGGTTCGAGCTGCCCTCAGGCCATTACCAGTTCAGAGCAATGCCCTTTGGCCTCACCTCTGCTCCAAGGGTATTCACAGAATGCCTGGCAGTAGCCGTTGCCTACCTAAGAAGGCAAAAGATTGCCATCTTCCCTTACCTGGACGACTAGCTCATAGTAGGCCAGTCTCCAGACCAAGTCAAGTTACATCTTCAGATAACTCAGCAACTGCTTACCTCTCTAGGTTTCCTTCTCAATCTTCCAAAGTCAGTTCTAGAGCCTGTCCAGCTTCTCACCTTCATAGGCGCAGAACTGAACACAGAGGAAGCCAGAGCCTTCCTTCCTTGGGACAGGGCAAGGACCCTGGTCTCTCTGGCCTCCTCATTCACCCTGCAGGTCTCGAGCCAGCAAGGCATTTTCTGCAACTCCTGGGACACATGGCTGCTTCTACAGCAGTAGTGCAAGGAGCCAGATTTCAGATGAGGGACATTCAGTTCCATTTGAGAGCATTTTGGTCTCAAAGAAAGGACCCTCTAACCAAGTTGATCCCAGTAACTCGAACCCTGATCCAAGCCCTACAGTGGTGGCAGGATCAGAACAACCTGAGACAAGGGGTTCCCTTTGTCACTCAGTCTCACTCCTTAATCCTTACTACAGATGCATCCCTCTTGGGGTGCTCACATGGGTGACCTCACTACCCAGGGATTGTGGTCCCCTCAGGAATCTCTGCTCCACATCAACCTGTTGGAGCTCAGAGCAGTTTTTCTAGCACTTCAAGCTTTTTCCAAATCTCTTCAGAACAAAGTTGTACAGGTCAGAACAGACAACACCACTACAATGTGGTACATCAACAAGCAAGGAGGCACTCGGTCTACGGCCTTTTGCACCGAGGCAATGAAGTTGTGGTCTCTGGCTTACTCCCTGAACACCTCCTTTCGGCAGTTCACCTCCCAGGCAAGGACAATGTCCTGGCAGATGCTCTCAGCAGGATTTCCCAGGGCCATCACGAATGGTCACTGGACCCCCTGGTCCTGGGGGTAATATTTGCCAGATGGGGCACCCCGCAGATAGATCTTTTTGCAGCCCCAGATAATCACCAACTTCCCCTTTTTTGCTGCAGGCCCGCAGTGTTGGGCTCAGTCCCTCTGGATGCCTTAGTTCTCAATTGGAAAGGGAAGTATCTTTATGCTTTCCCCCCTTCCCTCTCCTGTTCAAAGTGTTAGTCAAAATCAGATCTCAATCCTGCAAAGTGATTCTGATTGCTCCAGATTGGGCCAGACAACCCTGGTATCCACTTCTACTGTCCTTAGCAGTCCATCTTCCCCTGTGTCTTCCCAAGAATCACAATCTGTTAACCTGTACTCAGGAACGGGTTTGGTACCCGAACCTCAAATCTCTCAATCTCAAGGCCTGGCTCTTGAAGAGTTAGAGTTTGCTGATCTACACCTCTCCCAAGGTGTAATGGATATATTGAAGGCTTCTAGGAAGCCTTCCACCAGGGCTACTTACAATTCCAAATGGAAGAGGTTTTCCATACGGTGTTCTGGGAAGCATATTTCCCCAGAATCTGCTGATTTACCCACAGTTCTGGATTATTTGGTCTATTTAAACACTTTGAGGCTGAGACCAGCTACCCTAAAGGTGCATTTGGCAGCTGTGTCTGCTTTTATTTCAGCAGGTAAACCCTCTTCTTTTTCATCTCATCCTGTATTCTCCAAGTTTTTTAAGGGATTGCTTCAAACCAACCCTCCATTCAGGGACCCTGCCCCTGCCTGGGATCTTAATGTTTGCATTGCTCAGCTTATGCAACCTCCCTTCGAGCCCTTGTCTTCAGCAGAGCTTAAGTATTTGACTTGGAAGACTGTGTTTCTGGTAGCCATCACTTCTGCCAGATGCATAAGTGAATCACAAGCTTTGTCAGTGGAGCCTGATTTTATCTCCTTTCATAGAGATAAGGTGGTCCTCAGGACTAACAGGAAGTTCTTGCCTAAGGTGGTTTCAGATTTCCACCTTAATCAATCTATTTCTCTTCCAGTGTACTTCACTGACCATTCCTCCTCTGGCGAGAGGAGGCTGCTGCTAGATGAAGAGAGCCCTTAGTTACTACATTGAGCGTACCAAGGGTCACAGGTTTGACTCCTCCAACTGTTCCTCACTTATGGTGAGGTTGGTAAAGGGAAACCTGCCACTAAAAGATCCATTGCCAGGTGGATTGTCTCTTGTATCTAATTCTGTTATGAAAAGCTGGGTAAGGTTCCTCCTTCAGGCCTGAGGGCTTACTCTACCAGAGGTATGGCTGCTTCCCTGGCTGCTGCCAGGGACATCCCCATTCTAGAGATTTGTCAAGCAGCTACCTGGAAAACAGTTCACACTTTTACCAAGCATTACTCTCTGGACATCCAGGCTAGGAGTGATGCTCAGTTTGGCACAGCTGTGCTTCACAGCCTATTTCAAAGTAGGTTCTGTCCCTCTCCATGGAGGTACTGCTGTGTAATTCTGCATATGTCATATATAGCAAGACTTCATGTTGTTTGAAGGAAAAATTACTCACCTTAGTAATGTTGTTTCTTCTAATGGAGTCTTGCTATATTATGACCTCCCCTGCCTGCCTCTCCAGGACCTCTGTTTTTGGGATGTGGGTGGGCAGTGCAGTGTTGGCACTTAGTAGATGCCCACCTTGTTTTTTCACCCCTCCTTTTTGGGGTGACTGGGTGTTGTGTTTTTCATTTTTTGGGTCTCCTGACTTGAGTCTTTGTTTTGGGACCAAAAAATGTGTTCTTATATTTAGTAGCCAGTTGGCTAGTGTAGGTTTACAGCTTCCACACAGGACCTTAGTGAGTTTAGCTCGTAAAGATCTGACAGTTTAAGTCTGAAGAACAACAGACAGAGTTTTCAACCGAGCTCAAGCTCAAAGTTCCATGCCTGGCATGGAAAGTTAACTCTTTCACCTCCGGAGCAGTTCGAAGGTTGGGACTCACTGCATATGTCATAATATAGCAAGACTCCATTAGAAGAAACAACATTACTAAGGTGAGTAATTTTTTCTTCTGGTACACCCAAATCACCACAAGTACCTTCACTTTGTGGCCTTGGGTCATCACAACCAATTCAGAGTCCTGCCCTTTGGGTTTTCCTCGACGTCTCAAGTCTTTACCAAGTGTTTTGCAGTCCTCACTGCACACTTTCAAAAGCTCAACATTCAAATCTTCCCCTACCTAGACGATTGGCTTTTGGCAAGCCCGTTAAGGCGGGAGACACAGAAAGTGGTATCCACAGCATCTCTATTCCTCACCTCCGTGCGGGTCCTGCTGAACCTAGAGAAGTCACGGCTTCAACCTTCCCAGCAGCTCCTCTTCATAGAGGCCCTCTTAGACACTATAAAAGCAAGGGCATTTCTCCCAGAGGACAGGAGAAACGACATTCTCTAGATGGCCCGCTTCATCAGAGAGAACAACCCTGTACGAGCTCACTCCATGCAACAGATGTTAGGCCTCATGGCTTTGTGACAGGGTGGAATAGGCCCCTGTCCCAGTTGTTATGGAAAGAGTTTAAATGCAGGGATCTGTTCTGTTCTGTTCCCTCCTTTCCTGTCTCTTCTCTGTCCGGTTGTGCAACCAGATTTTCCTGTGAGACCTAGGATTTGATCACCTCGACAGTCACGCAGTTATTAGCCTCTCGCTATCTCTCAGTCTTCCCTCGCTGTCTGTCTTTTTCTCCCTTGCATATCTGCTGATATAAAAGTATATGCAAATCACTGTATGGAAATTAACTGATATTGGGATCCCTTTTGTTTAGAAACTATATAGTGTTAATTTTTGAAATGTATATAATTATAGTTTTATATGATTGCAGAAAGCTGTTGGAAAATCAAGAGGTTACCCGAGTGCACGTTTTAAGCCTTTTGCAGAAGAGCTGTGGAAAAGGGGCCTCAGCTCAGGCACATTGTATTCTAGCAGCACCTGCCTGATACTTGTAAGAACATTTTAGGAAAAAACAGGATGTTTGTTAAGAAGGGGGGTTGTTGCAAGGACTTCTAAAAAGACAGTTGCAATTGCTTATAAGATGGACACAGAGATTGAAGGAAAACTCTGATGAATCTGCTGTTTATTCTTCCTTTGTAAATAGTTATTCTGAACCTTTATTTTTTTTATGTTACTGCTAGTGTAAATATTTTTGGTGAATTCTACAACTGCTCCTAGTTTTCCTATGCTTCCTGACCTGTGCCTTGATGACAGGCTTGTTCCGTTTTCACAGTGTCTCTGGCTCAACTGCATATGAGGACCACTCAGTGGCTGCTCAGCACACATTGGTCCCTATCTACACATCCTCCGTCTTATCCCATCAAAGTGACAGCGCCCCTGCATCGATCACTTGCATGGTGGATACAAGAAGAAAACCTTCTATAAATTCTGTCCTTTGGCTCGCCGGACTCTCAGATCACCATCACTACAGATGCATCTCTGCTCAGCTGGGGAGCTCATTGCCACAACCTTCATACTCAGGGAGTGTGGATCCATGAAAAGTCTCATCTTCACAACAGTGTTCTAGAGATGAGGCAGTCCTGCATGCACTGAGAGTCCTAAAAGAGGTTGTGAATCACAATGTAATTCTTCTTCAGACAGACAACAAGGCTGTGATATACTACATCAACAAACAAGGTTGGGCACACTCCTACCCTCTCTGCAGAGAAATCGTAAGGGTATGGGAGCGGTACCTCAACCACAATGTCCTGATTCAGGCAGTTTACCTGCCAGGTACTCAAAATGATCTGGCGGACAACCTCAGCAGGACAGAAGCAGATCCTCATGAGTGGTCACTTGCACCAGATGTCGTGCAGTCGCGCTTCGGCGAGTGGGGCAGTCCAGACCTGGACCTTTTTGCACCCCCACTCAACATAAAACTGCCTCTGTTCTGCTCTAGAAATCCAGAACCTGGCATTTGCTGTCAGGGAGCAGTCAGGCTGCGGTGGACAAGACGTTTTCTGTATGCATTTCCTCTTCTTCCACTAATTCAGAGGGTGCTGCTCAGGCACATGGGGGCAAGATGATTCTAATTGCACCGTACTGGCCTCGACAGATTTGGTTTTCTTTGATCAACAAGTTGTCAGAGGTCCTTCCGATTCAATTGCCTCTTCAAATGAACCTCCTGACAGGGACCCCTGGTCCATCCCAAACTATACTCCCTTGATCTCCACACGTGGCTCCTGAGGAGATAGAAGTGAGCAGGTTTAAAGTTTCTCAGAGAATCTCACAGATCCTCCTGGCTACTCATAAGCCTTCCACCAGGAAGACTTACACAGCTAAATAGAAGTGTTTCTCAGAATGGTGAACTAAGATCTACTTAGATCCATTTCAGTATCCTCCGGATAAAGTCTTGGCATACCTACTAGACCTTTCAGTGCAGAACTGCAGTACTCATCTGTAAAGGTGCACCTCTGTACGCTTTCTGCCTATCGTGAGCCAGTCCAGAACATGTTCCTGGTTCACGTTAACTCTGTTCAAAAGATTCCTCAAAGGCATTCTTCATATGAGGCCCCCAGTTAGGAAGCCGGTTGCCCCTGGGATATTAATCTTGTGCTGGACATGCTCACTCGTAAACCCTTTGAACCTCTAGCCACGTGTGATCTGAAGTTTCTGACCTGGAAGACCGCCTTTCTGGTGGCCATCACTTCTGTTCGCAGGGTCTCTGAAATACATGCCTTGGTCACAGACCCTCCATATACCATCTTTCATAAAGACAAGGTGGTCCTCCGTACTTAACCTAGGTTCCTTCCCAAAGTGGTTTTGGATTTCCTCCTCAACCAGCCTTTGGTTCTTCATTACTCTAACTCCCAAAACAAAGGGGGGCATACCCTTCATTCCTTGGATGTTAAAAGAGCCCTACAGTTCTACATTGATAGAACCAGGGCTATCCATCAGACCAGGCAGCTCTTTGTGTCCTTCAACACAGCCCGGCTGGGTCAGCCAGTGTCCATCAAATGTATCTCTGCTTTGATAGTGGCATGCCTTCACCATTGTTACTCTGTGACGCAGGTCAAGTTGGAGGACCAGGTGCGTGCCCACTCTACCAGAGCTGTTGCTGGGTCTTTGGCAGAGATCCGCTTTGTTCCCATTGATGACATTTGCAAAGCAGCTACTTGGAGCTCACTGCACACTTTCATAAAGCACTGTGCTCTGGATGTCCATGCCAGACAGCATGCTTCCTTTGGCAGGACAATCCTCAATGGACATCTGTCCTGAGTGAGCTCCATCTCCTACCTCCTGCTCAGGGAATTTTGTTTTAGCTTGGTACTGTAACCCAGCAGTATGAATAAATGGTGAAGACTTGAGCAGCTGACACCTTAAGGAGAACTTTAACCGAACGTAATATTAAGACACAGTCAGGCTTGTAGTTCTCATTAGTTCTGTATTTCTTCTCCCCATTATTTATTACTGAGCTCATTTGCATGTAAACAGGATTTCTAGGGACATGGATATGTTGTTCATCCACACTGTCTGGTAGGTTCCTTGCCGCTTTAAATCTTGCCGGAAGGTCTTCAAGCTGGCTTCTCCCACCCACCTGGGTGGTAAAACTCTCAGCTCTGCCCCATGATGCCAGATCTTCCTTACCGCTTGGAAGCTCAGGTTCCCTCCTTAACGCTCTGCGTGTAGACTGGATCCTAATTCTTCGGTTCGCCCAAAACTTATTTTAAAATTTTCAAGACTTTGGTCAACTTTCTCCCTCACGGCTGTGATGGACACATTGACTCCCGGATTTCAGCGGTGCCTTTGTGGCAGAAGATGTCCAGGACGAGCTGGCGACTGCGACGGCGTCTACTGCGTTGGCTCTAGAACATGACCCGAGGCCCGCGAGTTGTGTTGTTCGCTTTCGCCAGCGTCCTGGAAGGACCAGCTGTCCGGTTACAGCTTACGCCTCAAGAAGCACTACCCGCGTTAAGTCGAAGGAGGTCCCATGGGTTAACCACGGCGGCTGGCTCGGCTGAGCAACTGGAGCAGATGATCGCCCTCGAGGGGCAGCGCAAGGCCACATCATCCTCTTCCTCGGTTGCGGCATTTATCCCGCTCTCACTGGGTACCTCGTATTCAGCTTCTTTCAAGGAGCTTTGCCAATCCCTTTCCACAAAGGGAGAGGGCCATCGGACATTCCTCTCAGTCCAAAGAAGGACTCAAAGGTAAGTCCCATTGTCTGCGTTATGGGAGCGGAGAGTCCTTTCCCCAGACAGTTGACATTGACCCGATCGAGAGGTTGCGGCTAAGGCCGCTGGCTTTACAACATCCCCGTTAGGCCAGCCATCCGGGACACCCGTCGACGCGGGCGAGATTTTTCTCGACCCATCGGACAGGCTGTCGACTGGTGAAGCCGACAACCCTCTTCACCGGTTCCCCCAGTGGAGACCGAGGACTTGCTTGCGCCTCCGCTGCCGCAGTCCCCGGTTAAGGCCTCCGAGCCGAGGGAAGAGCAGGTGTCTCTCGGTCTCGGTCTCCAGACATCGTCTCGGTTCAGCCGATCCCGCCCGACATCGCGGTCGGCACTGAGTAAAGAGCGCCCGCTCGTCCTCATCTTTCCTCCTCGGAAGAGGAGGCTTCCAGCGCAAAGTGCGTCGGCGCTGTGAGGACCTGATGTGGCAGCAGTTACTTCTGTCTGGGAACAAGCCGGCCGCAGTCGCCTTCCCCGGCCATCAAGTGGCTGTCACCCGAGCGGCTGAAACAACCCCTCGCTGTAGCCAAGGTGCCCAAGCCTGGGCCGGTTGTTCAGTCGAAACCAGCTGCCCCACCGATTGTGGTGGAACCTCCGCCTCCACAACCGAAATTGGGGGCACGGACCAAGGACTCGGTCAGGTTAGGACCTGCCCCACAGGTTGTCGGTCACCCTCACTCCCGACCGTCCTCGGCAGGTGGAGGGTGGCTCAGGCCCCAGGCAGCTCTTCGTGGACTCCTCGGAGTCCGACGACTACTCCTCCCTGTTCTCCAGGCCCATTGACCTGGAGTCCTCCGGGGGCCAGTCGGTAGACGAAAGCCCATCGTCCTTCATGGGTTTGCTTCGGCTCATCTCGGAGTCCACCAGGATGCAGCTCGGGCCAAGTATCCCCTGACAGAGATACTGGACCGAGGGGATTCACCCACGGAAGCCTTTCCGGTGGCTGAAGCCATTGTTTGCCCGGCCTTGGAGCTCTGGCAGCGGCCTGCTTCCTGTCCTGTGCCTTCGGCCAGGATGGCCAGGAAGTATGCGGTCCCTACCGGCTCTTTGCCGTTTTGGACACCTGCCGGGGTTGGTCATAACAGCGTTTTCCGGCGTTCTGGGAGCGCTAGGGATGTGGACAAGCCCCGACAAGAGTCAAAAGCTGGACTATGCGGGCGCAAAGGTGTACACTCGTCCTCCTTGGCCTCCGCCAGGCAAGCAGCAGCCATGCTGATGGCACCTCCTCCCGCCTCATGGGCTCCCTGGATGAGGTGATCCCTCATCTCCCGGCCGACCTGCAGACCACGGTCGGCAGGTATGGGACCAGGGTAGGGCAGTGGCTAAGCAGCAGCTCCAAACGGCACTGGACGTCGGAGACTCCTGTGCCAGATCGGTTGCTGCTGCGGTGGCCATGCGCCACAGAGCATGGCTGAGGATATCCACCTTCACGGTGGATACCCAGCACAAACTGGCGGATGTCCCCTTCTTGGGGACCGACCTCTTCGGCCCTGGAGTGGAAGGTCACCTCCAGCGGATCGAAAAGTTGAATGCCACTCTGGACTCGGTCACCTCCGCCCAGAAGGACAAAGGCCGCCAACAGCAGCAGCACAAGTCCTTTCGTCCTTCTGCGCCTGTGGCACGTCCGGCCCAACAGCACCAGTACCAGGGCCAGCAGGCTCGCGCTTGGCATCCCAAACCCAAGCCCAAGCCCAGGAGGTCCCTCGGCCGGTTCCTCCTCTAAGCCTGCCCAGTGACGGGTTGAGGGGTGTTGCCCCCAGCCTCGTCACTCCCCCCTGGGTTCCCCCCGTGGGGGGACGGCTCTGCCACTTCCTTTCTGCTTGGTCTGTTATCACCACGGACTGTTGGGTTTTGGAGGTGGTAGGAAAGGACCTGCCCCCTGGAGTTCGAGCAGGCCCCGCCCTTCCAGAGCGTCGCCCCTCGAGGGCCTCACGGGGTCCCACAGCCTCTTTGTCGGCTCGCCGAGCCGATATTGCCCTGCTCCTCGAAAAAGAGGTGATCAGGAAGGTGGTAGATCCTCCTCCAGACCTGGGTTTTGTGTCCAGGTACTTCCTGGTCTCAAAACGGACGGGGGGCTGGCGCCCCATTCTTGCCCTGCATGACCTGAACAGGTTCCTAAGGTCTCAGAGCTTCAGGATGGTCACTCTGGCTCAGATAATCCCATCCTTGGAACGAGGCATGTGGTTTTGTTCTCTGGACCTTCAGGACGCGTTCTTTCACATCCCAATCCGTCCGTCCCACCAGAGATTCCTCCGCTTCAGAGCAGAGGGATCCCTTTACGAGTTTCGGGCCATGCCCTTTGGCCTTTCCCTAGCTCCCAGGGTCTTCACCAAATGCATGGCAGTGGTGACAGCATTCCTCTGAGCACCGAAGGTCAGGTGTACCCCTACCTGGACGACTGGCTGATTGCAGCCCCCTCCAGAGTGGAGGTGGAGCGGTCCAGAGATCTGGCCCTCCAGGTTTGCTCCCAAGTTGGCCTCCTCATCAACGAGGCCAAGTCGGAACTCGTGCCAGTGCAGGTGATGCAATTCATCAGGGCAGAGCTCGACTCTCTACGAGCCAGAGCACAGCTCCCAGCGGACAGGGCCGAGGTTCTTTCCTCCTTTGCCCAATCATTTCAGGTTGGGCAATCGCGCCCTGCCCAGGACTTCCTGCACCTCCTTGGCCTCATGGCGGCCTGCACCAGTGTGGTCCGTTGGGCCCGCTGGTACATGCGTCCCCTTCAATGGGGGCTGGCCAGCCAATGGTCACAGCACTTCAATCCGCTGGATCAGCTAGTGACAGTGACCCAGGGGATGTGGAATGCTGTCCAGTGGTGGACCGTTCCAGCACATCTGCAGGAGGGCATCCCATTTGTCCTCCCCGAGCCGACGGTCTCGCTATCGACCGATGCCTCTCTGATGGGTTGGGGTGCTCATCTGGGGGAGCACAGAAGCGCCTGGCCTCTGGTCCCCTCGGAGTCGATGCCATGTCAACCTGCTGGGCTTTGAGTGATTGTCTAGCCCTCACCTTCGCTCCCGTTTCTACGAGGTCAAGTGGTTCTGGTCCAGACGGACAATAACACGACCATGTACTACCTGGGCCGCCAGGGGGGCCTGCCTCCATGCCTCTGTGCAGGAAGCTCTCCGCATTTGGTCACTCATCGCAGCCCTGGAGGCGGATCTCCTCGCCATTCATGTGGCAGGAGCCTCCAACACCCTGGTTGATGCCCTAAGCGGATGGGGCAGTGTCTCACGGTGGTCTCTCCTGCCAGAGGTGGTACAAGATCTCTTCTCCCACTGGGGCAGCGCCTCAGGCGGACCTGTTTGCCTCCAGGAGAATGCGAAGCTAGAGACTGTTTATGCCCACCCCCTCAGCGGTCTGCCTTGCAGGGATGCCTTCTCAGGCCGTGGACCCTGGGCCTCTTCTCTCTTTCCCCATTTCCCTTGATCCACAAGGTGCTTCTCAAAGGCAAGGAGGGACAAGCGCAGATGATTCTAGTAGTCCAAGACTGGCCCGCCAGGTCTGGTATCCAGATCTCCTCAGTCTCAGCTCAGGCTCGGGCGGCTTCCAGCCTGCCGGACCTGATCTCAGTCAATCAGGGAAGGTATTCCATCCGGACCTTCAATCCCTGCACCTGGCGACCTGGTTCCTGGCGGCTAGAGTTCCAGGCCTTGGATCATTCCGGCCAGGGTCCTCATCGTCGTTGAAGTCCGTAGAGTCGACCAGAAAATACTCGCCTTCAAATGGAAGAGATTCTCCATTTGGTGTCAGAGCAAGGGCCTGGACCCTTCCTCCCTGTTTCTTGGCAAGCATTCTGGACTACCTGTGGTCCCTTTCTCAGCAAGGGGCTTGATCGGCGACCTTAAAGGTGCACCTGGCATCCATCTCTGCTTACCGGACGCGGGCCGGGAAGCAGTCAGTGGTGCAGGAGAAGGTGGTCGGGTGCTTTTTCAAAGGCCTTGATCACATATCCCTTCCGGTGCGAGAGCATCCACCTCCGTGGGATCTGCTGCTGGTATTGGCTAAGCTCATGGACAAGCCATTCGAACCGATGCACAGGTGTGACATCTCTCACCTGTCGTGGAAGACCGCCTTCTTGGTGGCTATCACGTCAGCCAGAAGGATGGGAGAGCTCCAGACGCTTTCCATCGAGTCTCCTTATCTGGTCTTCCACAGGGACAAGGTTGTCCTGCACCCCAACCCGAAATTCCTTCCGAAGGTGGTGTTGGGTTTCACCTTAACCAGGTGTTGACTCTGCCAGTGTTCTACCCCAGTCACACACCTCGGAGGCCGAATATAGGCTCAAACCTTTGGACCTAGAAGAGCTCACTTATATAGTTATGAGCGGACGGTTGAAATTGGAGAGAGGTTCGCCAGCTGTTTGTCACCTACGCTGAAGCCACACCTGGCAGACCTGCAGCCAAGCAGACGATAGGCAGGTGGGTCACCTCCTGCATAGATCTCTGCTATAGGTTGGCGGGCATGGAGCTTCCCAGAGGGATAAGAGCTCATTCTACCCACCATACCGCTGCATCGTTGGCTGCTTCCAGGGATGTCCCTATCCAGGAAATCTGCAGGGCTGCTACCTGGAAGTCAGCACACACCTTCATCACCCACTACCACATCGACCTTGAGTCACGCCGGGATGCTGGTTTTGGGGCCTCGGTTCTCAGTCATTATTCCTAAATAGGGGTGTGCACCTTGCCTCCCTCCTCCGGAGAACTGCTAGGAGTCTGCCAGACAGTGTGGATGAAGAACATATCCATGTCCTAAGAAAGGTTACTCACCTGTAACAGGAGTTCTAGGAATGGTATATGTTGTTCATCCACCCGACTCCTCCGGCTCGACGCTATCAACCTGGCTTCCAGCGGGCTAGATCTGGCATCATGGGGCTGGAGCAGAGTTTTACCACCCGGGTGGGTGGGAGGAGCCAGCTTGAAGACCTTCCAGCAAGATTTAAAGCGGCAAGGAACCTGCCAGACAGTGTGGATGAACAACATATACCATTCCTAGAACTCCTGTTACAGGTGAGTAACCTATATTTTTGCTCCTGAAGAGTTCATCCATTCATGTTGCTTTCTCCCTACTTGAAGTCATAATGCACTGCTTCTGACATCACAGTTACTCCCATGGCAACACATTATGATGTCACAATAGAGGATTATGTCTTGAAGCAGGGAGTAAGCTGCAGAGACAGATGAACTCTAAAGAAACTCTAAAGGGCTAAAGATCATGTATTCATGAACATTTCCGCAATAATAAATAATGGGGAGGAGAAATATACTTTAATATACCTTAATATACTAATGACTTAAAGTTTAGTAAGCAGTGTGGGAAGGCAACATTGAAAGCCAACAGAATGCTGGGCTGCACTGGGAGGGGAATCATGAGCAGGAGGATGGAGGTGATACTAACTCTGTATAGACCGCTGGTCAGGCCTCCCCTGGAATACAGAGTCCATTTCTGGAGGCCTCACCTCAGGAAGGACATTTACCGGGTGGAAACAGTACAGAGAAGAGCAACAAAAATGATTCAGGGTCTGCAGTACATGTCCTACGAGGAGAGAGTTAGGGAACTGAATATATACTCCGTGGAGCAGAGAAGTGGGGGGGACATGATTAAAACATTCAAGTACATAAAAGGCATTAACAAGGTACATGCACAGAAACTTTTTCACTTCAAGAAGGGCTCCAGGACCAGGGGACATGACCTCAGGTTGCAAAGAGGAAGGTTCTCTACCAACACTAGAAAGTTTTTCTTCACAGAAAGAATGGTGGACGCCTGGAACAGTCTGCCTCGAAAGGTTGTGGGGTCAACACTGTGGGGGGGATGCAAGAATGCATGGGATAGACACAAGGGAGCCCTGACTACCAAGGGCAACTAGAGTGTCAAAATAGGTCTAAAACAAATGGGCAGAATAGACGGACCTAGCAGTCTCCTTCTGCTGTCAACTTCTATGTTTCTATATATAGAATATATATGGAGTGCAAGCAGAATTGTACTTTATTATTTTGTTTTTTAAAGTTTTCTTTGAGGTGTCAGTAGCTCTTTAAAATCCAGGAAGATATGAAAATTACGTACTCACCGTAATTCTTGATGTTCTTGGACAAGTCTTCACCATTTATTTGGATTCCCACCCACCATCCCCCAAGCTCACTCAAATCTGTTCCTGGTCTTCACTCCCTCATTTGGTTTGGGCTGTGAAGACATTGTTTAAATTGACCCTTCTTATATGGGTCAGTTAGGCTATCTTATGCGCTTGTTAGTTAAGTGTTTTCTTTATATAGTATGCACTGCACCTCCTCAGTAAAAAAAGATACTGAGGCGAATGGAGGGGTGACGCCAAGATAGCCTGTACAGGTGCAGGCCAGCCTCACAGTGCCTCGCATGCGTGGTCCTACCTCAGCGCTGGCCCTCCTGAAGATTTTTGCCTCCCACAGGGTCCCAGCACCTCCGGCTTATAACCCAACAGTATGAATAAATGGTGAAAACTTGTCCAAGAAGATCAAGAATTACGATGAGAACGTAATTTTCATTTCTTGCTGTGCATGTGAGGGAATTCGAACTCCAGGTCTTCCCATACTTAAAATTTTCATGCCATCCGGACAGGAGATGGAACAAGCAGTAGCCACTGCTTCTCAGTTCCTAACTTCTGGGAGGAGGAGGGGTGGTTGCTGAAAACTGAGAAGTCTTATCTGCAACTCTCCCAGCCCCCTGCTGTTCACAGGAGCTCTTCTGGATACAACCTGAGCCCAGGCTTTTCTAGAGAGTAGACTATGAGCAATTCTACAGATGGCATGCTAAGTCATGGAGGCAAGACTGGACCAACCCACTCCATGCAACAGATGCTAAGTCTGATAGCCTCCTCAGTGTTCACAGTGCTCCAGGCATGCTTATACATGAGGACAGCCCAGTGAATGCCCAGTGCACAGTGGTCACAGGTATCACACCCTCAGACTTACCTCATTCAGGTGACCAAACCCTTAGTATGGTCCTTCACATTGTGGTCAGTGGAGAAGAATATCCTACAGGGTTTCCCCTGCTCCTAACCAGAGCCAGAGGTAATGCTTACCGCAGATGCCTCCATGTTGGGATGGGGGGGGCCCACTGCAAAGGCCTCCAAATACAAAGTGTTGGGACTCATCAGAAACTCATCTCCACATCAGTGTGGTAGAGATGCAAGCTGTTTTGTACTGTCTGAAAGCCATAGTGGACCTAATCAGCCACAAATCAGTATGTACTACATCAGTAAACAGGGAGGAGCACACTCTTACCCTCTTTGCATGGAGGCAGTGAGAGTGTTAGATGGGTGTTTGGAGCAGGGGATCCTCTGCCAAGCAGTGTATCTGCCTGGAGTTCAGAACACTGGCAGATGAGCTCAGTCGAACAGAGGTTAATCCTTATGAGTGGTCGTTAGCTCCAGATGTCATGAAGAGATTGCTGTTCGATGAGTGGGGCACTCCGGATGTGGACCTTTTCGAGTCCCCACTCAATGCCACACTGCCTCAGTTCTGCTTCAGAAATCCAGGACATGGCATTTTCTGTCATGATGCATTCAGGCTGCCATGTTGAAATCTGTTTCTCTATGCATTCCTCCCAGTCCCACTCATTTAGATAGTTCTGCTCAAATTGAGGTGCAAGGGAGCAGGATGATTCTAGTGGTCCTCTGCTGGCCTCAACAGATCATTTCCTGTATTGAGCAGACTTTTAGTCAACAAACCGAGGACTCTACCATTTAGGATGGACTTGTTGACACAGGGTCAGCTGCTTTATCCCAGCCTTCATTTCCTTCACCTTCAGGCCTGGCTCCTGAAGAGACAGAAATGAACAGGTACAAAGTATCTCAGAGGATAGCTAAAATACTTTTGGCTGCTTGTAAACCATCCACTAGGAAGACATACACAGTCAAATGGAAAAGATCTTCCATCTGGTGCTCCAAAACCTGCACGGACTCCTTTGGGTGTCCACCTGTCAAGGTTCTGGAGTACCTACTGGACCTTTCTGATTCTGATCTGCAGTATTCCATGATAAAGTCCACCCGTATGCTATTTCGGCATACCATGAGCCCATCAGTGCCCTCTACCTGGCACAGCTGCCACTGTTCAAGAGGTTCCTCAAGGACATGTTACACACAGTGCCTCCCATCAGGAATCCAGTAGCTGTCTGGGATAGCAACCTTTTGTTGGATATGCTCGCTCGCAAGCCCTTTGAGCCCCCTGCGATGTGTGACTTGAAGTTTTAACTTGGAAAGCAACATATCTTCCTGGACATAAGTCTCCACCACTCATTCACACTAGTGGGATTAGCGCCGGAGGCACTAAGACCCATCGGGAGCAAACTTTTTGCTGGAGGGTCGGCGTGAGAGAGCGGCGCCCGAGACTTTAGTGCGCCCGTGAGCAGCGGCTCGGCAGTAATGACCATCTCGTGCGACCCTCCAACGCCTCAGTTCCTTTTTCCGCCCGTCGAGTGCGCTTCGGTAGCACGACGTCGCTCTAGCCTGTCGAGAGTCAAAGCTTCAAGCTAGCGCATAGTTTTCAGTTTGTTTTTTGTAACTTATCTCGATAAGTAGTATCGGCTTAATTTTATTCTATTTTTAGGTAAATTTTTCTAATATTAAATTTTACTTGAAGTCTCGGCCTACTGGGCAGATCGACCATGAGCAGGTCAGGTGGCGGTAGGGAGACTTCGTATGAAAGCTATTCAGTCAGCGGGCTGGATCCGTCAACCTCCTTCTCCTCAGCGGGGTTCCGACAGCGGTCAGTCCGATGCCGGGGGATAGGGCGGTCCCCGCCTGACATAAAAATAAGCGGTCGCATTCTCGGCACCGTTCGACCTCGAGCTCTTCTTGACCCACAGGTCAAAAGAAGGCATCCTCGAGGGTCGCCCTCTGTAATATGTCTGGCGTCGACGCTCGGTTATCGTTGCTAGTTGCCGGTCTCCTTCTTCGGAGTCGCCAACTTCCGGTGATCGTCGTCCTCGACATCGGAGTCCCTCCCCGCCTATAGGTAGGACTCCAGATGAGCAGTTTCATCAGTGGGCCGCTCTTATGGAGCAATGGGCTCGGAGGTTGGTTCTTCTGCCTGGCTCGGTTGCCTCGGAGCCCTCGGGCCCCTCCGGCGATCAGGTAGGGCGGTTGGACCTTCCTAGTCGCGTGGCGCCTTCTTCGGTGCCAGCGACTCCGTGCTTAGGTGTTCCCCCTCACATGGCTGCGGCGCAGGGGGCCTCACCGATGCCCTTATCTCCTGGTTTTTTTCCTTCTCTAGCTTTCCAGGTTCCTGGGGCTTTTCAGCGCCCGGCAGGGTCTGTTGGCTTAGTCGGCGCCGTTTTCGGTACCGCTGGGTCTTGCGGCGCCCGTCCGAGTCAATCTGGCGCCGCTGGTAGTGCCGTTGGATAGAAGCCCCGGCGCCGTTCGCCGAAGCGCCCTTCAGCGCGTCGTCAGGCGCGTTCTGCGGCGCGTCGCGTCGTCGACAGCGCCCAGCGTAATGTCATCCAGCGAGGCGCGCCCGGGCGCTGCTGCGGGCCGCGTGCCTCTTCGGACGCCGTGCCCTCCCTCGGTGCCGTCTTCAGCCCGTTTTGCCGTCTGCGCCCGGCAGCCATAGGGACTCTCCTTGTTTTCTGCTATTTCCTCCTCTCTAATTTTCACTCCTTTCCTGTCCAAACAGTCCTTTCTGGACCATCAGGAGATGATGTTGAGCCTGACCCAGACCTTGATTTGGGTGATGAAGTGGAGGAAACAGGATCTTTCTTTGCTACAGAGCCTGTGGTCGAGGACCTGTCCTTTAAGTCTCTGTTGAAGAACCTGGGATCACTCTTTCTCTCAGACTACAGACATCGATCCTGGGAAGATATTAAGACTCCAGTATCTTCATGCTGGAGATCCCTCAGGTTGACTCCTCGATCCAGCCTTCCTTGAGACGCTGTCTCAAATGGTATGGAATAATCCTGCTCTTATTCCTCAGTGGCTAAATCCATTGATAAAGTATTCAGCTCCCAAGGATCGTCCCATTTGGCATCCCAAGCCTTTGCGGATCCTATTGTAGTCCTGGCAGAGAAGCACAAGGTCGTTCTTCCTCAAACTACTACAGCTCGAACCTATTAACAAAGAGTCTCGTAAGATTGATACATTAGGTAAGAGAGTCTTTGCTGCCTCCACTCTAAGTATGCGTATCGCCAGTTATCAAGGCTATTTTTCTCAGTATGAGTATATCCTGTGGCACTCTATGAAAAGAATGGTTGAAGCTCTTCCAGATTCGGATTCCAAGTCAGAGCTTCTTCTGACCGTTATTAGAGGTATTAGGTCCAATAACCAACAGGTCAAAGCCGCCATGGGCGCTTTCGACACTGCTTCTCGCTCAGCAGCAGCGGGGATTTGTGACCGGCGCCATTCCTGGCTGCGTACTTCTGGCTTCCACGAATGATGCTCAGCAGCAGGTGATGGCACTGCTTTGATAGCTCCTTTCTTTTGGCCCTCAGGTGGAGCAAGCCTTGAGGCCACTCAGAAGACTAGATCAGCCATTAGAGTTGGCCAGACCTCCGCGGCCCCCTCTCGGGGCATGTGAACGAGACATCAGTTTCATAGTCGTCAGTCCTTTCGAGGCAGAGGCAGGGGAAGCTTCCATAAAAGCCAACCTGCCCAACCTCAAAGAAAGCGCAGCAGAAAGCGCAGGGGCCTAAAGCTCCCAGCGCTACCTTATGAGTCGTTGGCCCAAGTTCCATCCACTCTGCCCGAGGTGGAACTTTCTCCTCCGGTGGGAGGTCGTCTGATGTACTTCTACAACCAGTGGAAGTCCATAACCTCGGACAAATGGGTCCTTCGGATAATTCGCGAGGGTTATTCTCTCAATTTCTTGGAAACCCCGAATTGTCCTCCCAGGCGACACCCAGGTTGTCGACCTCTCAGTCAGACCTCCTCACGGCGGAGATCAGGGCCTTCTGAACAACAGGGCAATAGAACTGGTGCCCCGATCTCGCAGAAACACAGGGTTCTACTCCATTACTTTCTGGTTCAAAGAAATCTGGGGGATCGCCCCATTCTAGACCTCAGAAAGTTAAACAAATTCCTCCCCAGGAGAAATTCAAGATGATTTCCCTAGGTACCCTGTTACCCTTGCTGCATCAACACGACTGGCTGGCTTCTCTGGATATGCAGGATGCTTACCAGCATATCCCGTCCACCCGACCCACATAAGTTCCTCAGGTTTGTAGCTTTGGGTCAACATTATCAGTTCAGAGTCCTGCCCTTGGGCTATCCTCAGCGCGAGTTTTTACAAAGTGTTGTGCAGTTCTCATGGCGCATCTCAGGAAAGTCGGACTCAGTGTTTCCCTACCTGGACGATTGGCTTCTAGCAAGCCCTTCCATCAAAGGGACTTTGGAAGCCGTGCAAGCGACTTCTCGTCTTCTCACGTCCATGGGAGTTCTGCTGAATTTGAAAAAATCTCAACTGCAACCCTCCCAGAGCTCCTTTTCATAGGGGCCTTCTAGACACCTCTTCAGCGAGCTTTCCTTCAGAGGACAGAAAGACTCGACATCCTTGAATGGCCCGTTACATCAGGAGAACCAATCGGTTACAGCTCTCGATCAGCATGTTGGGTCTCATGGCGTCCTCGGTCTTCACTGTCCCCTGGCCCGACTGCACATGAGAACCACCCAATGGATGCTCTCCACTCAGTGGTCCCCGACCTCTCACCCCAGTCTTATCCCATCAAGGTGACAGAGCCTCTTGAAGGTCTCTCACCTGGTGGTCTCAAGAAACAATCTCCTGGAAGGATTTCCCTTTGCTCCCCGGATCATCAGACCTCCATCACCACAGGCGCGTCGCTAATGGGATGGGGAGCTCACTGTCTCTCCTCCACACTCAAGGTGTATGGACTCAGTTGAAACTCATCTCCATAAATGTCCTGGAGATGGGCGGTCCTCTATGCAATCCGAGCTCTGAAGGATGTCCTTTGTCACAAGAACATTCTCCTTCAAACGGACAACAAAGCAGTGATGTATTACATCAACAAGCAAGGGTGCTCATTCTTACCCTTTGCGGGAAGCAATGAGAGTGTGGGAGTGGTGCTTGGAGCACAAGTCTCCTGATTCAAGCGGTTTATCTGCCAGGTATACAAGACGACCTAGCAGATCACCTCAGCAGAGCAGGCAGACCCTCACGAGTGGTCTCTCGATCCAGCCATAGCTCGGTCCCTGTTCAAAGTGGGGGACTCAGACTTGGACCTTTTGCATCCCACTCAGCATAAAACTGCCTCTCTTCTGCTCCAGAAATCCAGGGCCTGGCATTTTCTGTCAGGATGCGTTCAGGCTGCGGTGGACAAAGCGCTTTCTTTCGCCTTTCCACCGCTTCCTCTAATCCAGGAGTACTCCTCAAGTTCGAGTCTCAGGGGACCAAGATGATTCTCATTGCTCCTTCCTGGCCTCGGCAACTATGGTTTCCTCTACTCAACAGTATGTTGGCAGCCTCTCCGAGACCACTTCCTTTGCAAATCAGTCTTTTGACTCAGGGTTCGTTGGTCCATCCCAACCTGAAATCACTTCACCTTCATGCTTGGCTCCTGAAGAGATAGAAGTAGATCGGTTCAAACGTCTCTCGTAGAGTCTCAGACATCCTTCTGGCTGCTGGAAGCCAGCCACCCAAAACGTCACGGCTTCAAGTGGAGCGTTTTCTCTCTAGATGTACAAAATCCTCTTGGAATCCCTTTTCCTGTCCTCCTGGCAAGAGTTCTGGGGTATCTTTTGGACCTGTCAAACTTAGATCTTCAGTACTCCACAGTTAAAGTTCACCTTAGTACCATCTCAGCGTTCCATGAGCGGTTTCTTCCTTAACTCTGGCTCAGTTACCTATGGTGAAGAGATTTCTTAAGGGATTCTCCATACCAGACCTTGCCCCCCTGTTAAGCGTCCAGTTGCAGCCTGGGACATTAACCTGGTGCTGGACATGCTCACTCGGAAGCCTTTCGAACCCATAGCTACCTGTGAGCTAAAATTTCTTACCTGGAAGACTGCCTTCCTGGTGGCCATTACCTCAGCCACTGGGGTCTCTGAGATACATGCCTGTTCACGGACCCTCCATTATACTGTATTCCATAAAGACAACGTAGTTCTCCATTACTCATCCTAAATTTCTTCCCAAGGTTGTGTCAAATTCCATCTAAACCAACCTCTGGTACTTCCGCTTACTAAGCTAATTTCCAAAATGAGGGAGCAGGCTCTTCATTCCTTGGATGTTAAGAGAGCCTTGCGGTTCTATTTAGATAGAACCAAGGATGTTCCAAGACTCAGCAACTGTTCGTTTCTTTCAGCGACACTCGGCTGGGTCAACCTGTCGCTATTAGATGCATCTCTTCATGGTTAGTGGCATGCCTTCGTCATTGCTATTCCATGGCTCAAGTTAAATTAGAAGGTAGAGTGTACGCTCATTCTACTAGGGCGGTCGCGGCATCCCTAGCGGAAATTCGCAATGTTCCAATTGCAGATATATGCAACGCCGCCACCTGGAGCTCAGTGCATACCTTCATTAAGCACTATGCACTGGATGTTCATGCTAGGCGACATTCCGCATTCGGCAGAACTATCCTTAATGGGCTTCTATCTTAGACGCGTGAGCTCTGGCTCTCCTGCCGCCCTTTTGGGGGATTATCAGCTTGGTACTGTCCCACTAGTGTGAATGAGTGGTGGAGACTTATGTCCAGGAAGATAGGAGAAATTACGTGACCTACCGTAATTCTTGATCTTCTTGGATGAGTCTCCACCACTCATTCTACGCCCTCCATCTCCCCGAGCTCACCGCTGTATTGGTCTTCTCCCCTCAAATCTTTAGGCCGTGAGGACTTCTTTGCTGACCCTTCTTACACGGGTCATACGGACTATCTTATGTCCGTTTTTAATGTTGGGTTTACTCTTTCACGTTAGTTCGCTGCACCTCCTTGGTAAAAGGTACTGAGGCGGTTGGAGGGTCGTCGCCGAGATGGTCATTACCGCTCGAGCCGCTGCTACATGGCCGCCGTGTCTCAGGCGCCGTCTCTCGCGCCGACCCTCCAGCAAAAAGTTTGCTCCCGATGGGTCTTAGTGCCTCCGGCGCTAATCCCACTAGTGTGAATGAGTGGTGGAGACTCGTCCAAGAAGATCAAGAATTACGGTAGGTACGTAATTTTCCTTTCTGGTGGGTATCACCCCTGTTGAAAGAGTATCTGAAATCCACCCTTTGATCACAGATCCTCCATGTACTGTTCCATAAAGGTAAGGCAGTTCTCTGTACAAACCTCAAGTCTCTACTGAAAGTGGTGTTGAAGTTCAGTCTTAACCAGGCCTTAGTCATGCCTCCCAACATTGCCAGCTTTCAGAATGAGGGAGAGTTCTCACTGGATAATAAGAGGGTCCTTAGGTTTTACCTAGATAGAACCAAGGACCTCAGAAAATCTAGACTGCTCTTTGTCTCCTTCGATCCTAATCCAAAGCAACAGCCTGTTATAGTCAATTGCATTTCTGCCTGGATTGTGAATTGCCTTCACCACTGCTGTACCATGGCTCAGGTTAAACTGGAGGGTCGCATACACACCCAGTCCACCAGAGTGATTGCCACGTCCCTGACAGAGATTCGTTCTGTGCCTTTTGCAGAGCTGGAACTTACAGCACAGTGCACACCTTTGTTAAGCACAATGCCCTAGATGTCCATGCCAGGCAGCATGCCACCTTCGGCAGAACAGTCCTGAATAGATTACTATCCTAAGTGAGCCCTCAGCTCCAGTTGCCCTAGTCCTGTAGACTTTGTCTGGGCTTGATACTCTGACCCACTAGTGGGAATCAGTGGTGAAAATTGATTCTTGTAAGATATGGAAATTATGCACTCACCATAATTCTTGATCTTCTAAGAATATTTTTTTCCAGTTTAACCAAGAGTGGCACACTAAGCTGAAAGCTTGTTTACAGGTGCAACCTGGGAGCACAGGGAAGTTAAGTGATTTGCTCAGGATCACACAGTATATGCAAGTGGCGGCTATGGGATTCAAACCCAGGTCTCCAGATTTGCAGCTCAGAGCCTTAAACCACTGCGCTAAACTGCCTGTATCTTCATCATTGAGTCACACACCCATCACTGAAGTACAGTTGTGTTGATCTTCACCTGTTTATGTTTGGTTTGGGCTATGAAGAGTCTGTGTTACTGGATTTGGTGATCCTTCTTCCATGGGCCACCAGGGCTATCTTATGCCCTTAGGTTAAGTGCATAGATACTTGTTAGGTTATACTGTACCTCCTCGGTAAAAAGATACAAGGCTGTTGGGTATTAATGCTGAGGTAAACAAGCCACCAAGTGTGCTGACTTGCAGTTCTGCGCATGAGCGCTGCTTACCAAGGCACCATCCCTTTGAAAAGTTCTGGCTCCCACTGGGTCCAAGCGCCACTGATTAAGACCCACTAGTAGGAATTAATAGTGAAGATATCTTTAGAAAACCAAGAATTACAGTGAGTACACAGTTTCAGTTTTTGTTTCCCCGTAAGGACCACCAAACATGTGGTGCGTGCGCACTGAGGCACACGTGTATCGGCACCAATGGCAGGCACTTCTCTAAGGCTGAGCATCCCAACTATGCGGACATCCAGCCTCCACTGTGAGGCAAACCATGGGTTGCAGACTCCCCCCCCCCTTCAGGGAGGAGACTTTCCCATGAAGCGCTCAATCCTCCCTCCATGGCCAGTCTCTAGCGACTCAAGCCATTCCTGACCTCAGGTCGCTGGCACAGCAAGCTGCAGTGCTACCGCTGTACTGTCATGCCAGCCAGGGCAGTAAAGATTTAAATACTAAAGAGCACAGGAACCAGGCAGCGCCAGTAACTTAGTGAGAAATTTATCAGCAGTATGATACTGAAAAGAGCGGGGTGAATCAAACCAGAAGGTAACCACTTCACGTCCAGTATGAAGTGGAATAGGTACCATGAAATGTCATCCTGATGTCTCACGGTGAAATATAATCTGACAAAATAAAGACATAGATAGATAGACTGACAGACAGATTTTATTTCTATAGTGCTCCTTCCAGGAGGCTCAAAGCGCTTAACAATTCATGAATACATCACATGTAAAAACAGCAGCAATTAACTTGCAGAAAAGAAATTAAAATAGCATTTAAGATTAAGTAGCTCTAAAAACACACAACATGTAACATCTGTCTATCATATCAAGACAGTCCTAAAGCATATCATTTTATTCGCTAACTGTACATCTCAAATGCTTGGCCAAATAAGAATGTCTTCAGGCCCTTTTTGAAGGTTTCCACCTGTGGGTTCATGGTTTATGGCCTGTTCGACCTCCTCAATAGCATTATATCTTTGTACACTACAGTAGCTGTTTCTATGTATTCTGTTTTTACTTACGTAATGATTTACTGGGACAGATCTCTGGTAACCACTGTACACACACACACATCTCTGGGCATGCACATACCATGTACACATGTAACTTTTCTGTGAATCTAATTTGTTTCGACTTTTCTGTTTCGTGAAACTATTTAATTTGTACATATTTAGGTTGGTTCTGATGTTAGAGTCCTTGAGATCTGGTGACTGTGTGGTTCTTTTATTTTTCTCTTGGTTCCACCTTAGATCCTGCTTGTTTGAGGGATCTGTTAATTTTGTGGGGTTTTTTTTTTTTGTCTTTATTTGAACTTAGACCCCTGATAATTCTAGTGATCTGGTGTCAAACCCTGTCATACCCTTGAGACCTGAGAAAACTCGAGGAGTGGTCAAAGGTATGGCAGCTGGGTTTCAGTGCGAACAAGTGCAAAATCATGTAGTTAGGGCACAGATCCCCATGGGCAGAGTACAAAATGGGTGAAGAGGCAGTGATGACCACCAAATAGGAAAGAGACCTGGGGATAATCATATCTGATGACCTAAGGATGGCCAGGCAATGCAACAAGGCAGTTGGGAGGGCTAGTGGAATACTGGGGTGCATAGGGAGGGGTATGACCAGCAAAAAGAGGGGGGTGATGTTGCCTCTGTATAGATCGCTGGTGAGACCCCACCTGGAGTACTGTGTCCAGTTCTGGACACCACATCTCCGGAAGGACATAGATAGAGTGGAGGCTATCCAGAGGAGGGCAGCTAAAGTGGCGCAGGGAGTATGAAGGACCTCAGTAGGTACACATTGGAAGAGAGGAGGGAGAGGGGGATATGATAGAGAAATACCTCACGGGGGTAAATAAGGTACAGGAGGGGATTATTTTTTAAGAAAAAAAAATGCTCAAGAACGTGGGGACATGCAGTGAGGCTGGAGGCGGCGTAGGTTCAGGAGGGATGTGAGAAAGTACTTCTTCACAGAAAGAGTGGTGGATGCCTGGAACAGTCTTCCACCAGAGGTGTTAGGGTTCAAGATTGCATGGTATAGGCATAAAAGAATCTTAGTGCAAAGGACTAAGAATCAGTAGGGTCTGCAGTGACACTGTAGGTACTGTAGGGAAACATGGACAGACTGGGTGGGCCAAGTGGTCCTTATCTGCCGTCAAATGTTTCCATGGTGGTTTTGTGGAGTTTTCATTTTTCGTTTGTTTCGCCTAGATCCCTGATGGTGCCTCACTAGCAATGAGCCTTAAAGACAAGCGAGGCGACACCTTGGGAAGAGGTATCTTTCAATTTTTAAATGTTTCTGTAAAGGAAGACAGCACTGCTAAATAAGACAGTTGATAAAATGGCAGAGAAAAAACAGCACTGATTTGGCTGAACTAGATCACAAAATAGTGCAGCAGTTATCTCACCACGTGGTTAGGATCAAGTTTTCTTAGAAAGTTTTTTTTTTATCTTTCTGTACTGAGCCATTTTATATTATGCATGGGACATAAAAAATCCTGGAACCTGACTCGTAAGTTAAGATCTTACTTCGAAGGAGCTCTTGCGGTAGGCAACACCATTAGGACTAAGCCGCCAGGTGCTAGGACCCCACAGAAAAATTCTAGCTAGCAGTCTACATTTTATTTATTTATTTATTGCATATATTCGGAATTACAATCCTTTGAGTCACAGACTCATTTGCAAAGGCTCCACGTCGGCACGCCGACGTCCCCTTATGGTATAAAGGGGGCGGTTCCCTGGCCTCACCTCAGTTCTTTTCCCATCAACTTGCACTCATCGGACCTTGCAGAACATTGCTTTAGTTGACCACCTCTCCTACTTTGTTTTTTCAATTATTTTCTTTGTTTTCGACAGTTTTTCATAGTTTTTTTACTGTCAGCTGCATGTCTTCACCGACTTCTTCTGCTGAGTCCTGCAAATCCAAGTGTGCCTGCAGTAAACAGATTCCAGACAAGGGTGGCCATTCCTTCTGCATTATCTGCCTAGGCCCAGATCACGATACCGAAACCTGTCAGGCCTGCCTGAAATTCAACCAGGCCAACGGAGACGACACCAGAGGATCCTGGAAGCCCATCTCCTTCAGCAGAAATTGGCTGCCATGGAAAAATAGTTGCAGGCCCGGAGTGCATCTTCCTCCCCGGGGGCCTTATCAGAGACCTCCGCTCCTTCCAAGGAGAAGCATAAGCAGGACAGGCATCGGAACTGGGCTAGGTCTGACTCCAGGCCGTGGTCGCCTCCAGGAGCTGCAGCCCACATTGGGTCTTCCCCCAAGGGGGGTCGGCCCCTCCAGCCACACCAGCCCTCTCTTCCTCCGGTCCGCTGCCCCTGTCACTCAGGCCCTTCATCCCCAGGGTCCTCAACCAGGGAGCTCGGATGGTTCTCAGGACGTCAGTACCTCCACTTACACTCGGCCCCAGCATCTTCACCGGACCCTATCCTTGGGTCCAATGACAGTCCTTTGGACCAGCGCCAACTGTCACCCGCTCCATTGCTGTCACAGCCTTCAGGCGCCTCCTGCCTCTCAGCCGCTGCCGGTGGGCCCCACTCTGGGACTTCTCCACCCAGCGCCAGCAAGGCCACCAGTCCTGTACCCGACGCATGAACCCACCATTCCTCCTTCTTACCCAGCGCCTCCAACCCACCTAAGACCGGATCTGCCAGGTCCTGTGCCCGACTCTCAACTGCCATCAGCCCTGGCCCCTGGGCGCCCTTCCGGCCCCCCACCTCCTTCAGGGGGTAGCTCCATGCCGCCCCTCGATGCCATTCAGGCCGATCCCTTGGGACCTCCATCGGGTCCTTCCCACGGTTACCCATCACATAACCTGCCGTCCTACCCAATGCCAGGGCCCTCTCTTCCACCGACGTTTCTTTAGCCATCGCCGGCCAATTATGCCACTTTATTTAACTCCTGGTGGTTGTACATCCAGCACCTGACACCAGCCCCAATGACACTCCCATTGGCCCCTGCACTGGCACAGCATCCTCCTCTGCCTGCTCCTAGGGCTCTTCCTTCTCTGTTGGAGACACCATCCGACGCTGATGTGGGTGCCGGTGCTGCCCCAGGCCCAGCTGAACGCCTGGCTCCAGGCTGTGACTACTCAGAGGATTATGAGTCGGACTCTGTCAAGCTGCCAGTCTCCCCCTTTCACTCCTCTCCCAAGGAGATGTGGAGCAGGGTTAGCAAGCAGAGGAACAGGACCCTCAGTGATGCCGTTTGGCGGAGCACTTACACCTCCCAAAGATCACCTCAGTGGTCATCCCTCCCCTCGTAGCGCCTCACAGTGATGTTACCACCACTATATGGCAGCAACTGGCATCGGTCCCTCCATTGCCAAAAATGGCAGATCGGCTATACCACACCCCAGATGGGCAGCCCCATTATGGGTCCCACCATAAGGCTGACCCCGCTGTACTAGCGGCAGCCCATGTCAGGACTATGAAGCATAAACGCCTGGGTGACTTCCTCTAGGATAAGAAGTCGAAACAATTGGACCATTTTGTATTCAACGGGTGTACGCTTCCTCCATTGTAGCCCTGTGTGCCCAAAATTTCTTGGCACACATGGTGGTCCATCAACAGTCCCTCTTGGTCCAGGCTACCGGCATTCTAGATGCCCTATCGGACTCCTCTGCTAAGTCTCAGTTAAAGCAGCTACTTCACTCTGCTACCAAAGTGAGCTCCCACGTCCTCCATACCGCCTACGACATGGTGAATGCCTCGACATAGAGCACAGAGACAGTCATCTGTCTCCGATGCCACCCCCGGCTTCACGTATCGGACTGCACCTCGGGCGTTCAGTCCTCCATCATGAATGCCCCGTTCCGTGGCTCTGCTCTTTTTGGCGTCGAAGTCCAAGATATGCTTTTCTCTTTACAGAACTCAGGCAAGGCTCTGCAGTCGGGGCACCCCCTTTTCCACTCCCACCAGGGCAGGGCACACCCGTCTTTCCTCCGCCGCCCAGTGGAGTGATCTGCCCGCCACCTGCCCTCTCAGTCTATGACCAAGCATCAAGCTTCCTCAGCCCCCAACACCCCTGCCCCTGAGGCTCGCAGAGTCAAAGCGGCTGCGCGTTCCGCGCCCTCTGCCGCCCCTTGACTCACGGTACGACCCCCCTCACTCCATTCAGGATGATACTGGAGTTGTTAGGGGGTTCCTTTTCCCGCCATCCAGATGGATAGGGGATGATGTTTTCTCTCGTGTGCAGTCTCCTGTTTTTCCATAGAGCTGCTCTAGCTGTTTCTTTTGGGTGGCTACACGCTTTCACTCGAGGGACCCCTTTTCTTAAGCAGGAACCCATTTTTTCCCCTGGAATAAGTATCACAGAGCCCTTTCCGTGGGATGGATCGGGCGCAGTTTCTTCCCCCGTCTCCTCTGGAGGCTGTGGGGCATAGGGGATCTTTAGTCCTATCAGGGCCTAGGTCTTTTGAGCCAGGTCCCCGGACAGTACACACCTCCATATAGAGGCTTTCCTGGGGTCCCTGTTACGGATTCTCCCAGGTGTTGGGCTTTATGCGCCTTCTCTACGGGACACATTCCTATTTGTCTCGCTGCTCATATCTCCCACCGTTTCCTCCACCTTTATTTTTGGGAGGGAGGCTACCATTTGATTCCTCTCACCTTAGACCTATTTTTGGACCTCAAAGTCTCAGCCTGCTGCTGAGCAGAGGTGACTGCAGCCCAAGGATGGCAAAAGATCCTTCATGGCCCCCAGCCTTGATGGTGGGTGCCTTACGGCCTCACCTCGGATGTGTCTGGCACTTTTCCTAGACTATACCCTGTGGTTGTTCCTTCCTCCAGGGATAGTCACGGTCTACCCTTGGCCTGTCCTGCCCTCATGCCACTGCCTCTGCTATATTCTGGCATTGCGGGGTTTCAACAGGGACCAGCTCTTCCTTTTCCTGGTAGGATAGAGACCTCCAAGGGACAAGCTTGGAGAGTTGTCTCCCCTTGCAGACCCCCAGCCGGCTCCTTCCTGTGGCCACTGAGCCTCTGAGCAGCGGCAGCCTCCTTGGTCCTCCTGACTGTGTTTCCCAGGAGTTTCCGTGGTACACCCTGCGGGTTCAAGGGGTATCGAAGGTTGGTACACTCCGTTCCTTTGGTATTTTATCCCGTTCTAGTCACATGGGGCCTCCTCGGGGGTAGCTAGTCACAGCACGGTGTTCTTCCTGCACACCTCAGTGTATGGAATGTTGCTCACCCTTCACTGTTACCGGAGGGGTCAGGCGGGTGTGGGAATATACCGTGCAGCCTGTCCTTCGATTCTCTGCGGAGCAGGTGCCAGGCGTTCAGTTCTGCCTGGAGGCCATTCTCAGCAATACACGGACTTGGCCTCACAGGAGGCTTCTACGCAAGTCCATGCTTTGATGAGGTGGGGCGACCAGCATTTTTTCTGTTTGGTCCCCATCCAATGCCGACCCGTCCAGTTACTGCCTGCTCATCCCCGGACTTGGTGTTTCTAGCGGCACAGGTTTGTATATTTTTTATGTATGAATGCTGTATGTTTCTGGAAAACTGAGCGTCTCTCAATAAACAAAAGTTTAAAAAAAAAAGATAGCTTTCTACAAGACACACCTACTCTTTGAAATGGAAGTGTTTTTCCATATGTTGTGCTTTCCATTCAGTGGACCCATTTACATGTCCTGTGAATACTGTACTGAACTACCTTCTGTCTCTGACTCTGACTCCAGTCTCCAATACTCGTCCAGTAAGGTGCACTTGGTTGCCACTTCGGCTTTCTTTGCCTCTATTGAAGGGCATATGGTGGCACAACTAGAGGTGTGCCGTACATTTCTAGTTCTTTTTTTTTCTTATAACTGATGTTTATTGAGAAGTTTTTTCAGATAAGCAGAAGGTACAGCATATACCTAACGTGAGAAACAGTAAAGAGAAATGGGTATTACAGTATGATTATACAGTTGCAGAAGGGAGCAGATGATAGATACCATGAGGATAGAATCAATGTCCAGGGTTCATGAAGCATGATATTCTCAGTATAGCAATAGCTATTGAGTAGTGTCACCTTTCCAGTGAAAATGTACAGGTACGATTTCAGTTATGTCAGTGGAATAAATAAAACAGTTATAGCACAAAGGTGGAGTCAGTATCCAGTATATAACTAACCCAACGTTTGCCAAATGTCCTTAAGAATGTAGTTGGTCTATTAAATGGTAAGTTCACCTTTCCAACTTGTAGATGCAGTGGACCATTGACTCCCACAAAGGCGGATGAGTACATCTTTCACTCCTGCTAGGAGAATAAGCAGGAGTTTCATTTGTTTAGCTCTAATTTTGATTCCCACTGCAGGGAGTGATATGAGTGCCAGGGCAGGGGTAACCAGGCCAGGGGTGTAGTACATTGTTTCTGTTGCTCACCCTACTTGTGTCCAATATTCAGTGAGTTTAGGACAGTCCCAGAAGATATGGTACTGGTCTGCTTTGTAGTGTCCACAGTGTCTTAAACAGACATTCCCTCCCCTCGGGTCATGGACTAAGTAATTCATTTTAATTGATGGTGTTCAGAAGTATGGGCTCTGACATTTCCGTGCAGACTCACAGAAGTGGGGGCCATGATCAGTAAAGGATGGGAATGCATATTTGAGCCATTGATCATGCGACCAATCCAACTCTACACTGCAGTTTAATCATGTCCAAAGCGGTCTCACCTTGCTAGCCCATCATGCCCACACAGCCTTTCCACTGTGCGCACACATACACACACACTGGCTGTCCACATGGATAGTTTATTTATTTAAATTTTGGTAACCGGGTAGGCATACTGAGACCTTGACGGTCCCTTTTTCAGGGGCAACCCTGGATTAGTTACATGCACCTAAGGGAGACGAAAACCAGTGCTGTGATACATACAGTGAATCAAGGTTTACATAGTGCAGTAGGAATATGCGTAGCAGCATGTAGTACATCGTAGATAGACTCCAAGCAGTAGCCTGGACATTTTTGTTAGGACAACAAGGAGAACAGACACATCAAAGATAAGTCACAGAAACAAAAATATGAGCTGCTTCTAAACATTGGCCAAGACAAATGCTCACCACCTCCTCAAAGAACAAGCAGTGCCTCTCATGACAGCACTGCGTGCCATGTTGTTTCACTCGCTGAATGACCACTCTGTCGACATGACCCACAACACAACTTCAAACCCCTAAACCCAAGTCGCAGCAGCTCTAGTCTTCTTCTCATGACATTGCAGGGGTGTTGGGGAAGTTGAGCAACTGATCTGGTGTGGGAACTTTCCGCACCAAATCAGTTGCTCAACTGGCCTCAACACAACATCCTTGCAATGCCAACTACATGCACAGCCCAAGCCCAGAACAAGGTCAACAGAATGGTGCACGCTTTGGTCAGTGATAACAGAAAATTAATAGCTGCCAATGGCAAAAAAGGTAGACCCTGGAAATGGAATTGCTTGCAGAAATGTCTTAATTCAAGGTCTATACAGTAACATAGGAACAATTCACATTAGTTAGGTGCCCCAACTGTCTGTTGTTTCTGTCTATGTTGCTGTGTATACTTTGAATAAAGACTTATTTTTGCAAGCAGTTCAATTTCCAGGGTCTACGTCTCTCTGCTGTTGGTAGCTATTAATTTTCTATTACCACTAAAGTTTTCCCACTCACAACACCTCACGTCTTTCTCTCTCTCTGTCCCTCTCATAATCCATTCAGCAGCATTGGTTGCGACAGGCCTGATCAGGACAAACGTAGTAAAATGTTTCAGGGCAGGCAGATAATGAAATGTTGCAGGCCAGGCAGACAGCGCAACTGCACAGTGCACACAGACCACGCAAATCTGCACTGGCCGCATCAGTTACAGTCAATCACCAACTCCAACCATCCCCCTGCTCTGCACCAAGGGCAGATTGGCATGGCATGGCCACTCCCTGCCGTTGCTGTGGAGCCTGCCATTATCCATCATCTCCCTTAGTGCTGATTGCAGGAAGATGGCGATGGCTGGTCACATCCAAACCACCACTGCAGGCCCCTGCATGGTGGGGGAAGAAACAGTGCTGAAGAGCGAAGGCTGAGGCCGGCATTCAGGGACAGAGACTGGATATGCCAGACACGGTGCAGCCAGACTGCACCACTCATTCCCCTGTCCTGACTGCACTACTCCCCTCTAGAACCACATGCCCAGCCATTCTGCCTCAAATTGAGGGAAGCCCCCCACTCCAAAAAACAGGTGTGTGGTCGCTTAAGGGGCAACAAGAAGGATGACACAGCATGCATGCAGTTGACACTGCACAGTACACAGTTAGGCCACTTAGAATAATCCAGCGTGTTTTTTCTCTCCTGGTGCACATTAGCATTGTCATGGGCCCTTCATCAACCATGCCACCAGGTGGCAGCACCCCATCACTGTCAGCTACCTTCTCAGAGACTTATCGGTCATCCACCACTTTGCCAGGACCACAGTGTGATGTGTGGCCTGCATTGTCATCATGCATTATCCTTCAAGGGGTGCCGGCACAGCTCTGGCAGACTCAAGGATGTTCTTCTCCATGGTTTTTTTCCCACTGAGAGTACTGGCATGAAGTGACACACATGCATACATGCGGAGGCACAGATGTGTGCCAGTGGCTATCGACAACCCATATATTGAGCACCCCTCTACGCTGCCTCCTGGCTTTCACCAGCTGGCAGTCACTGAGCTGGACACAAATTCGGGGCGCCCCCCCCCCAATGGGGTGCTCAATCCTCCCAAGCCCACGTTGCCAGCATGGCAAGTGGCAGCTCTGTGGGGCCGGCTCACGTAAATGACTATGGTATCACAAGTAGAGGATTGTGATTTCAGGATAAGAAAAGCAGCTGAGACAGGTGACATCCAAGAGATAACAAGCTCATTCTTATCCAGATTTCTTTAGTAATGGAGAATGGAATGTCCTGAAATTCAAATTTAGGGGACTTTTATAATACTTGAGTCCTGCTGATAACATTCATTGTTTGCAGAAAACTGGAAAATCCCTTTTAACACTGGGAACCACTTACGATTCAGTTTGCTAAATCCTCAATGTTCCACCTACACAACTTGGTTGCTGGTTCCTTGAGTAACAGTATGGCCTGAATCGTTTCCCTGTTATTTCAGGGAAACTATTAATGGTGATACATTTCAGGACATTTAAATTAGATCATTTGAGTTTTGACTTGAAGGTATGCTTTCTTAGCCCACCGATGCTCTATTGAAAGAGGGCACAAAAATTGCGGAGCCCAAGATTACTGCTCAGTAGCTCACCAGGGATGTACATCAGATGCTAAGTTTTTTAGCATTGCATCCTCCTCCTCCTCAGCTCATCCTTGTAAGGTTCCCAGAGACTTATGGATAAAGCACCAAAAAAAAATAAAATGGCCTTGCTCTGTTAACCCCCCTCTCACATAACTGCTGTAGATGGCCTGCACACCTCTCAGTGTCTAATTAGCCCACAGAGTTTACCCACCTTGGTGGGCACTCGTGCAGGTGGAAACACCCCCAGTTGAGGAGATGGATCTAGCTGGCAGTCAGGAAAGAGAGCCAACTTCAGGCCCCATTAAGACATCAGCTGAGGGGCAGGACATGAGCTGCCTCCACACCCTGTGCTAATTTCTCACCAAACATAGGTGAGGAGCCGTGAAGTGAGGCTGTCTTTCATAACTGTTGTCATCTGGACCACCAGGGAGCAGCCATGCAGTGGCAGATGCTGAGAACCATCGCCTGAGGACTACTGATAGACTCCCACCAACCCGACTGGGATCCCAGGTTTAAGGACATGAATTTGAGTCCCTTGCATTACAAGCAAAGACCTTTCCCAGTTCCCAGTGCTCCATCAGGCCAGCTCAAGGTGTTGAATTTATCTTGGTGACTCCTTACATAAAGTTTCTGTAATTACTATAAACATACACTAACTGCAGGGTAACTACTGTGTACTGTACCTACATGAATCATACTCTGTGTAATTGCACTGTTTAAATGTACTTTCCCTTTTAATTTCTAATTATACTCCACTGGAGCAGCAACTAGAGCATTCGCTTGGGAATCAGGAGGGCTAGGTTCAAATCCCACAAGAGCCACTTAGTTGATGTGTTTTGGAATACTTACTGGGAAGATAGAGGGGAGATGGCTCAGGGGCAATGTGAGGAAGTATTTTTTTCACAGAGTGGGTGGTGGATGCGTAGAATGGCCTGCCTGAGGAGGTTGTGGGGTCAAAAACAGTGGGGGAATTTAAGAATGCATGGAACAGACATAAGGCAATTCTGGTAGGGGAGGCAGGAAGAAGTAGGCTGTTGGTTAACTAGGATCTGCAGCTTATCCAATAGGTGGGGAAATGGGCAGACTAGGTGGGCCAGGCGGTCCTTATCTGCTGTCAAAGTCTATGTTTCTATGACCTCTCCAGCTCAGGACTATGGTACTCTACAGTCAAAGTCCACCCTATCTGCTGTTTCTGCATACCATGAACGTGTGGGTAGCATATCCTTGTCTCAGCTGCCACTGTTCAAGAGGTTTCTCAAGGGCATCTTGCATACAAGACCCCCAATACAGAAACCTGTAGCTCCCTGGGATCTCAATCTTGTGCTAGACATGTGCACTTGAAAACCGTTAGAACCAGCTGCTACTTGTCAAAATAAACTTCTAACTTGGAAAGCAGCATTTCTTGTGCCTATCACCTGTGCACGGAAAGTGTCTGAAATATGTGCTGTGGTCACAGATCCTCTTTATACTGTTTTTTTATTCAGATAAAGTGGTTCTGCGCTTACACCATAGGTTCCTACCCGAGGTGGTGTCAGAGTTCCACTTGAGCCAGGCCCTGGTTCTTCCAACTTATTTTTCCAACTTCCAAAATTAGGGAGAGAAGATTTTACATGGTCTCGACGTAAAAGGGGTTCTGCGGATCTTCCAAGAATCAATTTTCACCACTGATTCCCAATTACAGGTGTGAGCCACGGGAACAAAGCTTTTGCCAGGGGGCTGGCCACAGCTGCTGGACATAGTGCCTGTGCACCTCCCTTGTGGTGCTGCGTGCCAGCCAATAACCATTGCCATTTCTCTCACTAACCTTAGTTTTTTTTTTTCTTCCCGCCATCGAGTGCACACTGTGGGAGCACAGTACCTCAGTTTGAACTTGTTGCCACTTTTCTATCTTCATCACTGTTATTTTTCCTTTATTGTGGTGTTGTTTGTGTTTGTTATTTTATGGCGATACCAAAGTTTGATAAGAAAGGAGAGAAATTATCAAAGAAAGTCCAGCACCCTCCCATTATGCATTGTTGCCCCTGTAGAAAACAGATGGCTGTCCCAGACTGGAATCAGACCTGTGCGGCCCGTATCAGACTGGAGCATGACGTGGATGCTTGCGATGCCTGTTTCTCCGTGGACCATCATACCCTTGAGAGCCGAGTGTTGAGGTGGGGATGCCAGATCCTCACCATCAGATGCAGGCATCGCATGCGTAGTCCAAGCACGAGTCACAAGGCTGGCCCCTGGGCCTTTTCCCAGAACCTCTGGTTTTGTGGGAGTACGAAGGTCTTCTTGGCCTCACCGCACTGAGGCATTGGAAACTCCAGCGGATGGGTCTGGTGGACAGTCGACTCAATCTGGGCGGTCGACTGCAAACTCTCCACAGTCTGCCTGCCCTAACCGGCAGATGTCCCTGGTGGGGAGGCTGTAGCTATACCCTAGGCCCACACTGATGAACACCTCAACGTTGTCCTCTGGAGTTGACTTTGCTGTTGTCACCATTTGTGGTGATGACGTAGCAGGTGGCACCAAGGACAATACCAGGTCCCCTCCTGACACAGTTCACAGTGCCACAAGAGGGACCGGCACTAAGGCTGTTGTCTGTACTGTTGCCAGTTTGGATGCTGTCACCATCCTTGGTGTCGCTAGCGACTACAAGGAGGCTGACAGCTCCATCTGCAATGACAGAGGTGGTGACGGCCACGGTGTCGGTCTTGAGTTCGGCTCTGGGTGATGTACGGACAGTAATGTCATCCCAGAGATCGTCCACAACTCTGGTGTTGTTCACTATACTGAGGAGGGTGATGGCTCCGGGGGTGGTGTCAAAGTCCGCACCGTCCACAGTGTGAGGGGCGATGTCTGCCACGGTGATGGGGATGAGTCTGTCTCTGAGGCTGTCGCTGATCCTGAGCCCATTGCTGGAGGCGGCACTGACTTGGGGACAGATGGCAGCCTGGAGATAGAGTTTTCTCCAGAGCCACTGGATGTCACCACCACTGGTGCCGAGTAGGGTTGCCCTGTGGGGCCTGAATGGCTCCATTCTCCTCACCTGGGGGTCCCCCCATAGGCACCAGTTAGCTCACTGTTCTAGGCCCCACTCTCGGGTGAGGCCACCTATGCAGTTTCGCAGTCCAGGACAAGGTAACACAGACCAGGAGTTTTAACCCCATTTAGAAAGTCCTCGTTGATTAGGATGACCTAATTAAAAGGCCCTGAGGTGTCTGTAACGTGGAAACAGCACCTTGCATGGGTATTTGCCTTAGATGATTGGTATGGTGAGTCAGACAGGGCCCAGTCCAGGCCCTTTTCTCCAGTACTGACCCTGCCCAGAGATGGCACCTCCTTTCCATCAACGTCCTCGATTGCGAGGGGTTCCCCGTTTTGGGCATCCCCCTCTTGCTTTTCTGCCACAGCCACATGATTTAGAGCTGCTGCCTTTTAAAATCACTATCCATCTCCTGTATGGTTAGTGGTGAGACTTTGGTTCCATTCCTGACTACCCCCTTTAAGGCCACGTAGTGTGCCCTTTTTCCCTTTATTCAAAGGTTGATAGGTTTTATTTTGTTGTTAATTTATATTTCCTATATCCTTTCCATATCCCTTTGGGTTACAGAAATTCTTAGCCCGCTCTTATTTTTCCCCCAACTTTGTTTCTTTCCTGATGGACAGAACTGAAGTTAGTGAGCGAGTCAGCAACGGTTATTGACTGGCCCACAACACCACATGGGGGGTGTGCAGGCACCATGCTCAGTAGCCACCAGCCCCCTGACAAAAGCCCCCCTGACAAAAGCTGTGCTTCTGTGGGGTCCTAATGCCTCTGGTCCAGACCCACTACTGCTAATGAATGATGAAGATATTTTGGAAGGCCAACGGTTCTGCTAAGTATATAACCTTTTCTTTTTGTTTTGTGCCAGCACATTTCTTTTCTTAAGACATGGAAACACTCTGGCCTTCTCTGGTGGTTACCCAATGGAAAGTTAAATGTCCCCTAACATGTTTTGATGAATATCCAGTTACCCCCGGTGTCCTGGCCAGCTGTCATTCTCTCAAGGTGTCAAGCTAGGTGTCAGCATGACTGAGTTGGTAGGACACTTGCATCTGGGCCAGAAGGCTGTGGGTTCTAGTCCCTCACCTGGATTGGGCTCATTCTGTAAATGCTGGCATCAAAATGCAATATTAGCAGGTGCTGTACTTTCAGGGTGTGTCATCTTTCAGATGAGACCTTAAACTGAAGTCCCTTCTGCCCATCTCTGGTGGCGTCCAGGTGGAAGTAAAAGACACCAAGGCACTTTTCACAAGAGTACCAGATTTTTACCAGTTTCCTGGCCAATATTCCCCTCCCCATAAAACCGGTTCATGCAACTTTCCAAAACTGTGTGTGGGTGTTTATGTGCAATATGGTTGCCACTAGCTGGTCCGGTGGCGCTGAGGGTTGAGACGCTGGATGCCACACCTCGTGCCACGCCAGCGACCTGGGTTCGAGACCGGACTCGGGTCGGCGGGGGAGGAGAAGATTGAGTGTCCGGAGGACTGCTCTCCTTTCCTGGAGAGGGATCTCGAGGATCCCCACTGTGTAGCTCCCAGTGGAGACTACGAGGCACTACTGCATGGCGGGGACTTGCAGGGAGAAGTGGCCCGGCAGAGCGTCTGCGGGGAGGCGGGGCGTGCCCTCCCGCCTTGGTGGCGTCATTGCATGTCCGCACCTCGGGGGAAAAACAAGGTGGGAAAAAACTGACCGCCGGTGAGGTGACGGCAGGACTCGAGCGCCCAGCCCACATGCCCAGTGCCAGCCCCCGACCCAACTTGACTCTCCATGGTCCTCGCCTCCTCCCGTATGGAGCCAGCGGGAGAGGGGGGACCCAGCACCCGATTCCTCAGTCAGGCAAGGGAGTTCAGGCGGGTGGTATCAAGTTGGGCCAGTGGGTCTCTGCCAAAGAGATGCCTCGGCAGTCGGTGAAAGGAGGGGAGAAATAGAATTAAAAAAAATACATATGTGGCTGCCACTACATGTTTACAGTCATTTCACTACCAGTCTCACATTACTTTTAAAGCGCTTTGGGATACAGTGTGCATGAAGTGCTGTATAAATGATCATTCTTCTTGAGTAAAACAGGTTCTGTTGCAATTGACTGTGATTTTTGTGGGATGTTGTTGAACACATGATGGCTGCCATACAAACAGTTCCGTCACTTCCACTAACTAACTCATTCCTTTGTAAAGCACTTTTGAGACACAGCAGGGTTTTAAATAGCCGTTATCGCATCGCACATTGCGATGTGAAACGACTGCTCATGCGACCCATTTCTACGTTGGATCGCTAAAAAATGCGATACATTCTGTGAGCCTCCCCGTTCTCCTCAGCCAGCAGTTCTACATTGGATCGCTAAAAAATGCGATACATTCTGTGAGCATCCCCGTTCTCCTCAGCCAGCAGCATACTGTAACATTTTCATCGCCGCGGCCCCAAATGCCGGCAGTTGCTCCCCGTAGTGCTTTACGATTATGTAAAGCACTACTGGAAGCGATTGCCAGCAGATTCGGGGCCGCGGTGGTGAGACTATTACAGTATACTTGGGCGGTAGCACCAAAGCACCAGGCAACTCGAGGGAGAAACAGCCAGTCTCTCTCTGGCTTCTCAAGTAGTCATGCCTCCACTCCGACTGCGCCGCCCTCCCATCCCCACTGCTACATATCCAGTCTGCCCCCTGTGCGTGTTCGTTCTGGGTTTTGGCACCAAGCGCAGCTGCTGGGACCATGGGAGCAGTTATCTGGCAGCACAGCAGAGAAGACAAGACAGCAGACCAGCAAACAGAGTAACATGCCGCAGGTATGGCACACTTATAAATACAAGTGCCTGTTTCCAGGGGTGACCTGAGTATGGGGGGAGTGACTTTGTCAGAATCACACAGTATGCAAGTGGAGGTGGTGGCAGGAATGAAACCTAGGTCTGTTAGTGAGTGGGATATCTTAATTCTTTGGTACCCAGGTATGGGGCCCACACCTGCAATAGTGCCTGTTTTCAGGGGAGGTTAGTGACTTGCTCAGAGTCGCACAGTATGCAAGTGAAGGTTGTGGGAGGAATCAAACCTAGGTCTGCTGGAGTTTGAGTGGGGTGGCTTAATGCTTGGTACCCAGGTATGGGGCCCACACATGCAAGTGCCTGATCTTATCTGTGTCAATCTTCACCATTCATCACAGATGGGTACTGGCCGGAGATCAGGACCAAGGAGCTTTTTTTTAAAGGATAGGCGGAGCCGAGCCTGGCATCGGCGCCGCCCTCGAGGCCAGGCGTACTACGTGGCGCTCGAGGATTAGCCATTAGGCTGTGTCGACTCCGCCTGCCTACCAGTTCTTCGTCTCCCGCCGTCGAGGTCGCCTCGTGGAAAGCCATCTGAAGAAATTTGAAGAGTTTTTAGGTCTTTAGCCTTTCGCGTTTGTTCGTTCGACAGTCCGTCGGTCTCCTACTGGTTCTGGGTTCTGCCTCCACTCGACGTCGCCGGTAAGATCTTTCCATTTATTTTAAAGTATAGCGACGTCGCGTCTGTTTTGGTGTTTTTTTCCGTAGGTCATGTCGCGGTCGGAGGGCAAGAAACCTTCTAGTAGGGCGGCCCCTATGCCGGTGCCGTGCGGCCGCAGTACTCCGTTACCGACCAGCATGACCGGTGTCTCGTGTCTTGGCCCGCTTCACGACATGGATTCGTGTGACGCCTGCTTCTCCATGGACCACGATCCTAGAACAGCTGCTAAAGTAGGACGAGTCCGCCAACTTCGGGGTAGGGTTCGTGCTCGCCGGGCCAAGCCACGCTCTCTCGCCTTTCCTCCGGGTCCCTCCGGTTCTATACGGACCAAGGAGGAGGAGGAGGAGCCTCGGCTTGTAGCCTAGCCTTGGCGAGGCTCCTCCACGCGGTGCAGGAGGCCCGGCCCCACTTCCTCCCGGAGCAGGCGGAAGGCGCCGCTATGTCAGTCGCCTTTGGGGGTGAAGGCCTTCGGTGTTGTTCCCGCCGGGTCCGGGAAGGCCTGTCGACGCTGGCCTCGGGTCGGGCCTCGGCGCCTGTTTCTCAGAGCTATGGGTCTGTCGGCGCCGACTGGGTCTCGGCACTGGGTTTTGTGTCGGGTTGGCGGCGCGCTGCGGACCCTGATTCGCATCGCCGCCATGCCCGCCTGGCGCCGAGGTTGAGCACGCGCCGTGGGGCTTGGAGTCGCCTGTTGGTGCCACCGCTATGCTTCTCGGTGCCATTCACGGCGCCGCAGAGCTTAGTGGTGCCGTGGTTCGGCACCGAGTCCGCTGGAGCCGGCGCCGCCGCTCGGTCTCGTGCCGCGCGCCAAGAGGCCTGGCGGTGTCGCCGGCGCCGAGGCTGTTGCTGGGGCTGCCGTCGGCGCCGTCTCTGTTCCTGGTACCGCCCCCGGTGCCAGTGGACTTGACGGCGCCACAGCTGGCCCTGGCTCAGGACCTTTGGCCCAAGCTGCCCTGCCGCCTTCTATCAGCCCCGCTTGCGGGGTTGTGGAGGGCACGGGTGCCATCTCAGCCACTGCTTTGACTACTGGGCCTTTTGGTAAGGTTACCTTCCCTCGCCCTCCTACCGTTTGGCTTAGGGCCTCAGACTCTACCTCTTCGGAGTCGGGCTCGGAGTCGGACGGGCAGTCACACCCTTCGGGGTTGTCTGCAGAGCAGGGCGAGCCGGTGGTCTCGACGACGAGTCACAGCCAGTCCTCTTCTGAGGAGCGTCAGGTTCTCCCCAAGGTTGGGGTCAGTGGTACTGACCAGCAGGCTATGGTGCGTGCCCCCATTGCCATGCAACCTGGCCTTGGAGGGTTCCTTGACCCCTCGGCGGTGGTACCCCCTCCCGTAGTGTGTCTCGATTGCCCAAGTTTGGGGCCCATCAGGAAGTCTACAGGAGGGGAGGGTGCTGCTCCCTGGGTCTCCCCTTCGGGGGCAGCCCAGAGCTGCCGGCTACCTAGGCTGGCCCTCTCGAGGACCAGGACCCTCTCGGACTCTGAGGGGTCGAGGGGTGTGGGGTTGGTGCGTTGGCCCTTCTCTGGGGTCCACCCCGGCCCTGGACGAAGCCGAAGTGCGGACTTCCGCCCTTCCCCTTCCCGTTCCTTGAGGGGGTCCCATTCTTTGGAGGCAGGGGACCGTCCTTCTGGATCTATACGGCCCCGGTCGCCTCACTGAGGGGATTCTTCTGGGCGCAGCCTAGGCAGTACCAACGTGGTTGTACAGCTGTTGGCTGTGGAGTCTTCCGGGACACCCTCCTCGGGTGTCCATGGTCCGCTCCCTAGCCCTGGCAGAGGTCAGCTGATTTCTTCTCTCGGCTCTGCCCCTATCCCTCTGCCTCATTCTCCAGCGCTCCCAGGCATTCTTGGTCCTAGTGGCCCTCCCACCTGGGAGCAGTTCAGAGCGGTGGCTGCTCGGTTCCCTGCCTACGTTAGGGCCATGGACAGCCAGGTTTTTCAACCTCCCCCCGAGCAGTCACCCTCGGAACGTATGGTGACCTCCAGCTCCTCACCCCCCTCTTCTGGGGGAGAGGAACCATCTGTCCATATCTCTCCTGCCGCTGATCTCTCCGAGTATCAGCGTTTCCTCGTGAGGATGATGGAGGAGCTTCACCTTTCTTCCCTGTCTGTGCGCAATCCTGAGCATGTGGCGCACGCCTTTCTAGGCGATTTCGGTGCGGCCACCCTTGTGGTGCCGCCCTGGCCTGCTCCCTTTCGGGAGGCGTCCATGCGTTTCTGGCAGAGGCCCTTCTCCGGAGTTCCTGCCCCTAGGGACCTCAGCCAGAGGTATTGCACTCCCCCGGAGTCTCCAGGTTATATGCCTCATCCGCAGTCCGGATTGACGCACCTGGACACCCCTGATGGGCTTCGCGCCCTCCACCGTGACCGGCCCCCAGATCAAGACTCCTTGGATTTTGACTTCTGGGGGAGGAGGACTTTCTACTCGGCACGGTTGCTTCTCTCCATCTCTGCTCATCAGGCCCACTATGTAGCCTACAACAGGTTCTTGTGGTCAGCGCTAGGTCAGATCCTAGCTGCTTTGCCTGACTCGGAGCAAACCAGGCAAGCCATTGCACTCTCTGCACATGGCCTGGAGCTAGCAAGGCACCAAGCAAGGGCATCTTACGACACCAATGAGGTAGCTGCCTGGGTCGTAGGGACAGCGATCTGCACCAGGAGATCGGCATGGCTTCGCCTTTCCCGGTTGTCACCCTTGGCCCGGCGTAGGGTGATTTGCTCCGCTCACCGGGGAACTGTCTCTTTTCCCGTAGGGGCGGGCACGACGCTTGTCGGGCAACTTCCTTCCCCTTCCGGGGACCCCTGCCTCGCTCTTCCCACTCTCGGCCTCGCCAGGCCCCGGAGTTCCCCTTAGTGTGTCACCCACTGAGGCTAAGGGACTCTGTCCCATAGGGTGCATGAATCACCCTTCGGGGCTTGGTATTCATCAATCTGTGATGAATGGTGAAGATTGACACAGATAAGATATAAAAATTACGTACCTACCGTAATTATGATCTTTCTGTGTATCTTCACCATTCATCTCAATCCCACCCTCCATCCCCCTGGGGCTTCAGTCTCTGGATCCTCCTCCCTCTGTGCCTGCCCCTCTTTTTGAGCGGGATAAAGTTGGGACACACGGGGTTGTAGTTTCTTCCGTAAGGTGTACAGTTCGAGTGGCACTCCTTCTCTACTACATATCTTCACTCCTACAGGGTGAGAGTTGGTGGTTGCACTCCTTCTGTTATCCCTCTAACTTTAAAAAAAAAAAAGGAATTTCCCTTTTTTTCACCAAATATCTTTACAGAGAGAGTACTGAGTCCCTGTACCCTGTCCTTCTCCAGAATAGCTGACTCTGCTTTTGGGGTATTGCCAGTTATTCTGTGCCTTGAATTCTGGCAAATGAACTTTGCTACTCCTTGCAGTGCCTATACAGTCTGGTGACGGACAAGGGTCCTGGATCCTTGTTACCTCTCACTCTCTCCTAAATTCTCTCTCTCCCCCTTCCTCCCTTCTTCCTTTTCGAGAGATTGGGGCCCCTACCCAGTCCCCTTAGTCTTACTTCTTCTATGCTGTCCTCTCAGTCGTTATTTCTCCTTTTAGTTCAGTTTTTCTCTTCCTTTTTCTGTCCCTTGGACTCTCTTGTCCCACCCTCCATCCCTTCCTCTTACCTCTCCGGCGACTCAGAACTGGTAGGCAGGCGGATCGGCACAGCCTAACGGGCTAATCCTCGGCGCCATGTAGTACTGCCTCGAGGGCAGTGCCGATGCTGCGTCGGCTCCGCCTATCCTTTAAAAAAAAAAAAAGGCTCCTGCAGGGTCCTGATCTCCAGCCAGTACCCATCTGTGATGAATGGTGAAGATACACAGAAAGATCATAATTACGGTAGGTACGTAATTTTTATTTTTCAGGGGAGGTTAGTGACTTGCTCAGAGTCACACAGTATGCAGGTGAAGGTTGTGGGAGGAATCAAACCTAGGTCTGCTGGAGTGAGTGGGGTGTCTTAATTCTTTGGTAGAGGTATGGCCCACACATGCAAGTGCCTGTTTTCAGGGGAGGTTAAGTGACTTGCTTAGAGTACAGTATGCAAGTGGAGCCGGTTGTGGGACTCAAACCCAGGTCTACTGGCTGTACCAAGCTAATTCACAGCTCATTATTCTAACCCTAGGCTGTACTGCCAATTAGGCATGTGTCTGTGTATTGAAACAGTTCACACAAAGACAGAGGTAATTTTAATGAAATTTTTATTCAGGATAAAACATTTTTTTTAAACTGTATGTATAAACACATTTTTAGTATTTTTAATTTTGCTAATCAAATTGAGGCAAATGCTATGCATCTTCACAGTTGATTAGCAGAAAGTGCTAATCAATTTCCGCAGCTTATTTAAAACCCTGCACAGGGCTGTGTTTTCATAGAATTGCAGCACGTTTGCCATAATTGAGCTACTTGCACCAAAACTGCTAGACCACAAAAAAGGCGGTCTGACATTTTGGCAAAAGTGGTACAATTTGCAGATCAAAAATTACACATGCATCAAAAAACTGATGCATGCGACATTTTTTCTGCCGTAAAGTGTGCAAAGGGTCACAGATGTGTCAAAATGTTTGACCCCTCCCAAAAAGAAAACATTTTGGTGCATTTGCAGTGACATAGCTGTAGCAGAACTGTTGCATCTCACACGTCATTGCTTTTGAAAATCCAACCCCCACTGTGTATGAACAGTGCTGTACAGGGCAGACCGATTGGCACGGGAGTGACGGGGTTGACACACGAGCTCCTAAATCTCACACTGGAGCCGACTTGGGGCCACGCGCAGTGTCACAGAGGTCAGGTGCTGGGCGTCCTGGGAGGAATGGCATAGGCTTGCCAGCATTCGCACAGCACCTGTCAGCTGACAAAGGTGTAGCATTGGCAAAGACTGTGAAGGTGACGGCTCTTTTACCTGGTGACTCTGATCATTATGATAAGGGAAAGAGTGAGGGAATGTGCTGTATAACATTCAGTTTTCTGGGCTGTAGCTGAAGAGCTAAAACCTTGTAAATTAACCGTGGTATTTATGTGTTGCAGTGAAAGACCTGGACACAGACAAATACTTCCACTTGGTAAGTATCAGTTACCTTTCAAACCTTCTTTAGATGAAATATGTGCTTAGTGTAACAGTAACATTTATATTTGATAACCAACTCCCCCCGCCCAAACTATGTTGCTCTGAATTTCTCCTGTTTAGTGAAGTCATTATTTTAAGTGGTTTGTGCAGTAGCCAAACTGTAAAATGCCAGAAGCAGACGAGAAGTGTTAGAATAGTAAACACATGCTTCTGAGTACAAAGTGGCTAGAATTACATTTCACACAAATTATTAAAGGAAATGTCATATGAAAGTTGGCAGTAGAATTCTCATCAAAGATGCTAATTTTGGATGAAAATGAATGATTATGTACATGAACCTACCACGATGAACTGTGCCGAGTATAGATTTTGTTGTACTGCTTTGACATCATAAGACATGAAAGAGTAGACTTCCATCTGCTCATCACACCTCCTACATGCTGGCCACAGTAGGTTGCATTATTACTGTAGCAGTAATGGGAGGCATCAGAGGGTGTACAAGGAAATAGTGGTCCTGGGCACCATAGACAAAGACTAAGGCCGGAGGCCAAGATCACTGTCTACGGTGCCCAGTGCCATTATTCTCAAGGACTGACCCTCGATGCCTACTATTTTCACTATTATATCAAGGCCAAAAATTAGGATAGAGAAACAGAACATTTTCAGAAGACCTATGTCAGTTTCTGACTGCTCTGTGAACTACACAGCTGATGCCGTTTCTCTTTGACAGTTATGTTTCTGACTGAACGTTCATGAGGTAAAAGTTAGATCAGAAGTTGACTTAAGTGTTCCAAGTGCCTCACTGTACTCATTTGCATATTCCAGACGCATTTATTGCCCTAACTGAATATTCCAAAGGCGTTAATTCACTGATTGGCACGTTCCAAGTGCCTTTGTTGTTTCTCATGTTTATTTACAAGGCATTGTTGCCACACAGTGCCCTGTAGAACAGAGATCTGATTAGCTACAAAAGTTTCACTTCAGTGTAATTGTAAGGCACGTTTGCATTACCTTATATGTTGTGATGTGGTGTCCACCATTTAGCCGCCTCTCCACCTGCACTGTTACCGACTCGCATTCGCACAACATGCATTGTGCATCAACGCAGGGTCACTTTGCATTTCAGACTGACTTCCTGCATTGTCAGTTGCATTGCCACCGCGGCGTTTGGAGGGGTTTACAGTACAGAAAGAAATCAAACTGTTGTACTAGACAGCCATAAGATGCATTTTTTTCCAAAGTAATGGAAAGCGATTAGGAAAAGAGAATAAACTGCTGAGCCACCCTTGAGAACCTATTGACTGAGCAGTCTTCTTGTACCTGAAGAAACTGCAGCATTGCTCTTAAAGTATAAGATTTATCTCTTGCAGCAGTATTTAGCAGCTGCATCTGGAGATCCTTGTCTTACTGTGTAATATATATTGGGAAGTCTGGTAGCTTTTTGCTAACCCAAGCCCTTAGGAGGATCCTCCCCCACAGCACACTACACAGTACTGTATCTACAGTGAATACCCGATTATCATAGCAGAACAATTAAATTATTTGTTTTATGCTGGCCTGGTGGCACTGAGGGCTGAGATGCAGGATGCCACACCTCATGCCACGCCGGCAACCCGGGTTCGGGCTCGGGGGGTTGGCCGGGGGGGGCGAGGAGCTGATCAAGCTGGCAGCTCTCCTCCTCTGGAGGGCTCAGAGGGCCTCCTCGGCACTTGGCTGCCTCCTGGTGGAGGCTGGGCAGCGGCACCACGTATGAGGAGCCCTGGCGTTAGGCCGGGGGAGGGTGGAAGGGGCCATCACCAGAGCCGCGGTGCGCATGCGCACCTCCATGCACATGCACTACCGTGTTCTGGGACCTTGAGTCAATGGGACGAAAAAATGGAAAATATGGGGACCCCGGAGGATGTCTCCAGAGATCCCCTGGGATGTGCACAGCGCCACAAGATCCCGAACTACCCCGGAGCTTGGCAGAGACTGGCCAACATAAGCAGCAGTCCGCCACGGAGGATAAAAACCAACATGGAAAAAAATATATATTTTTGTTTTAAGACACAATGCAATGAAATAAACTCAAGCATCTTGCAGCATTTAAAGTAAGCAGAAGGAAAAGAAAATGGAGAACAGTCATTCCGAGCAGTTACCGGGAATGGAAGAAATAGCATCAGAGAGAACTCGACAGATACTAAAGAAATTCAGCATGACATTTTTATTATTAGTTTCCACTTTGGTTCTCTGATTGTGTTTGGGGGGAGTGAGAGCTATATAAAACACAGCAAACTTGGCACGGGGTGTTGCAGGCTTCTCAAACTCTTTACACTACCTGATTTGCACTGATTAAGTCATCAGCATGTCTCACAATGGTGCAGATCAGGTAAACGGGCCTACAGATAACATTTACCACATTGTACCCGAAGTTTACCAGTAGTGGACTGCTATGAAATGCAGTAATGTGCTTCCCCCTTTTTCTTTTTTATTAATTGAATATTAAAAAACACTCACCACCACTTACCTTTGTTTGCACTTCAGTTTCGCACAACTGCAGGGCGTGCACTTTAAACCATGCTAGGGTCACTAACCATTATTAGGTAGGTTTTGGGAAAACTAGATGGGCTGCAAGGTCTATTTCTGCCAACAGTACAGTATCTGTTTCTGTGTGCAGTTACTATGGTGTAGCCCCATGGTGTCCTGCCAAGCAGGGTGGATGTGTCTCATCAGGTTTAGAATTCACACTTATCACTTTGAATTTTGTTCACTGTACTATTTCGTAGGGTATTTGTTTTGGGCGGATTTTTGGAGACATGACCTCGGACTCATTTTGTGAGTCTGTCCTTAATCACATTTTTTTCTCTTGTTAGCCCTTACCCATCTCTGACACCTGCCCCGAAGAATCTTCCAAGATTATACATTCAGTCCAACGTATTTTAAAAACCGTGGTTAATATGCAGAATGGTGAACCAGAAAATCCAGGTTCAAACTCCACCAAGCCACTCACTCACTCACTCACTGTGTGACCCCCTAACAAGTCACTTGACCTACCAGCACTTCAGTCCACCCAACCGTAAAATGGGTAGAGGAAGGACATTGCCAACATGGGGACAATGATTTTCCATTTTCAACAGGGAGAAAAGGGAGTTTTCCATTTTTAAACCAGCACTTAGGAATCAATTATTCATTAAAAAAATCTCTAGTTGTACCAGCTTATCAGACAAACTGCACGTCACATGGGCTTTTTGTGCGCCCCACCCCCAAATACATTTTCAGCCTAATTTTATACAAAACTTGCTGACTTGCTCTCAAATTTGGGGAGAAAAATGGATTTTAAGATTTTTTTAAATGGAATTGGCCATTTTTGGAAACAGAAAATCAGTGGCCCCTAACAGCAAGATGTTGCCTCTTAGCTGGGTTATCCTAGGTAAATGAATTGTATTGAAAAAAAAAAAGATTGTCAGGCGATTAGCAGTGTCAGGCATGGCTCTGCTACATGTGTGTTGTAAATAATTTGAGCAAGTGCACAAAACAATGATAGATCCAGAAGCAAATGGTTTTATACCTTTTATTGGACCAACATAGATGTTACAAAAAGAAAACAGTGTCTAAGCTTACGGAGGACTTGGTTGCTCTGAAAGCTTAGACATTGTTTTCTTTTTGTAACATCTGTGTTGGTCCAATAAAAGGTATCAAACCATTTGCTTCTGGATCTGTTCTTACAAGGACCAATATGGCAACTAATCTATTTCTGTATGTCAAAACAATGATATGGTTTTCATATGATTAGTTAAGTTTATTCAGCACAATTGCAGCCAGCCCCCAGAAGGAGAGGCTGAAGTTAAATACTGTACATTCAGGAACACCATACACATTGCAAACATTAGCTTAAAAAGCAAAACATGTCATAACACCTCAAGAACTTAAAAGGGGGGAGCTGTGGAGCACGAGCAACATAGAAGCTAGTAGTTAGTGCGCTGTAATTTAATAGACTTTGGCAGCAAATAAAAGTAATTTTTTCGGGGCATCCGCGATCTTGGAACAGTAATACTTACGTGGGAGAATCTGAATATTAAGATGGGGAACCCACGGAAGGACGGAACCCAGAATGATGGAGTTAAAGGGAAAAACCCAAGCAGAGCTCTAGCCATATGGTCTACATCGCAGACCCAACCTGAAGTAATGGACATTGCCGACGAGGAAACTCTTCAAGCACTCGGCCTAAAAATTAACAGGCCGATATCCTCAGTAGCCAGGCTATCCGACAAATTTGATAGCCTCACCAGTTGGGTAACTAGTGTGGAGTCGGCAGTGGAAACACTTTTGACGGCGGTGATGGAGGCTACTAAGCGGGCTGATGCGGCCATGGGTGCTGTTACGAATGTTATTAAAAAAAACAGACACCTAAGAACCTGCCTCGAAGCCCTGGAAAATCAGACACGGGAAATGAACATTAGGCTGCTGGGTCTTCCAGAAGGATGCAAGGGGGACCATTTAGTTCTATTCCTGCAAGAGTAGTTACAGCAGCAATTGGGTGAGGAAGCTACTGCACGCATCCAGAAGATCCAGAAGGCCTATAGAATCACTCCACAAGGCAGGCCTGACAACCCAGAGGCTTCACCTACAGTGGTGGCTGCAGTGGACTGAGTGGGCACGAGAGATCACCTGTTGGCACAGGCAAGACAACATAAAACCCTTTTGTGTGATGGCCAGATCGTAAAGCTGTATCTGGATGTTAGTCATGCCACTCGGCAGAAAAGGAAGCAGTTTGACGGCACTAGAGCCATGCTGAGAGAAGCAGGCATACTGCATGGAATTATTTTTCTGGCACATCTCCGTATTGCCTGTCAAGGCAAGGTCTTTGTTTTTTCGGACTCCAAAGATGCTATGAAATGGGCCAGAAGCAGGTCCCAAGGAGAGTCAGGAATGCTGATAGGAAATAGTTTTCCTCAGACGATGATGAGCCGTGAAGAAATTTGGAATGTATCCTATTTTTGAGAGATAACTGTTGGGAAGCAACAGCCCTTTAGTAACTACTAAAGTATTCTTTTACTAAGATTAATAAATACACGGACCAGGACAATACACCCATTTCAGAACTAATTTGATATTCCTACAATTTAGGTTAGCGGTTGATAAGCTCTACGTTGGAGTTAATGCCTGTGTAAAATTACTTGTTTCTAGGGACATGGATATGTTTTTCTAGCCACACTGTTTGGCATGTTCCTTTCCCTTTAAGAGCCACTGGAAGGTCTTCTAGCTGGCTCCTCCCTCCCACCCGGGTGGTATAATTCTTGGCTTCGCCCCATGACGCCAGCTCTTCCTTTCTGCTGGAAGATTCAGGTTGCCTCCTTACCGCTCCCACGCCCTGTAGGCCCTGGCTTCTCAAACTTCGGATTTTCTGGAGATTAAACTTGTTAGAGTTAGCGATCGCAAATTTGCTGTCTCAACCGCAATGGAAGAGAAATCTTCTCCTGGATTCTGCCGGTGCCCATGCGGACAAACAATGTCACGCACAGACCCACATGCCACATGCGTATACTGCCTGGATGTCCAGCCATGACACGCGAGCCTACCGAATGTCTTATTTCCACCCCAACGTCCTTGATGATCGTCTATGCACGTTTGAAATTGGGCAGGCGGAGAAAGCAGAATCCTTCGGTCAAATCGAAAGCAGGCCGCTGGGCGGTCTCCACAGCTGCGGGGTCCACTGAGCAGCATGAACAAATGCAGGCCTTCAAGGAAGAGGCGGCGTGGGCCACAGATCGTTCCTCTCAGCCAATTTTTGTTCCACTCAATCTGGGCTCTACCTTCTCAGGCTCCTTTTAGGAGATGTGCCTGTCTCTCCCCACCAAGGGCGAGGGCCCTTCGGGCTCGCATGTCTCTTGGTCCTGTAAAAAGGACAAGGAACTGAGAGTTTCTTCATCCCAGCGAAGACATTCTTGGGATCGAGAGCGATCTCGGTCCCAGGAATCTCCAGTCTTGACCTCAGTTGAGATTGCAACTTCGGCTGCCGACTTCTCAGCCTCGCCGTCTGGTCAGCCGGCTGAGGTCTCGATCAGTGACATGGTCGAGATCATTCTGGACCCTGTCAATCTGTTGTTGCCTGACAAGGCCAACAACTCTCTCTCACTAGGATCCCAGTCCTGCCTGTCCCCGATGAGGAGACCCAGTCCACTGGCAATCCCATCGGGGAGCCGGTCCCAGATCAGGGAAAATCGCCAGTTCCCAGGCATCTCCTGAGCAACCCAGCCGGTCACCCCGACGATCGAGGTCGAGGTCTCGGACCCCCTCGACCGATAGGCGCGTAAGCGCTCCAAGAAAATGTGCAGCTGCCATTCGTCTTCATCCTCCTCGGATGAGGAGAGGCTTCGGCAGAAACTCCATTGACGCTACGAAGATCTTATGTGGCAACAGCTGATTTTGTCTGGTCAGAAATTGGCCACAGTTTCCACACTGGCCATTACTTGGCTCTCGTCTTCTAGGCTGAAGCTGACTCCATTGGAACTGGTCAAAATCATTCCCCTGACCACAGAGCCAGTGAAACCTGCCCCAGTTCAACCAAAATCAACCTCTCCACCGATGGTGGAGCCGCCACCCAGACAGCCATTGGGAGGGGCTCCTACAAAGGAATCTCTGACTGTTCCGGGTCTTTCTCATAGGTTGTCAGTTACCCTCACGCCTGACCACCCCAGGCGCGTGGGGGGGGGGCCTTGGTGGCTGGCTGATTTATTCAGACACCTCGGATTCTGACGACTCCGACCTACACTCTCATCTGGTAGACGATGAGTTGGTGGGCAGTCTGTCGACGGAGGAAGGCCCTTCATCCTTCTTGGGGATTCTTCGCTTGATCTCCAAATCCACGGGGATGCCCCTTGAGCCCGTCCAGAACGGGTTGAATACCCTTTTATGGATATCCTTAAGAGGGGGGACACTCCCAATGGATGCCTTTCCAGTGGCCGAGGCCATTGTTGGTCTGGCTTTGGAGCTTTGGCAGCACTCTGCCTCCTGCCCTGCGCCATCTGCCCAGATGGCCCGCAAGTACGTGTTGCCCATTGGGTCCCTCTCGGGGTTCACAGAACATCCCTCTGTGGTGGGTCTGGTGACTGAATCCATGTTCAGATGCACAGGCAGCTCGGCAGACACGGACAGAACTCCGGACAAGAAATCCAAAAAGTTGGATCACTCTGCCAGGAAGGTCTGTGCCGCCTCTTCGCTAGGCCTCTGTCAGGCAAGCTCAGCCGTCATCATGGCGCATTTCTCCCACGCCCTTCTGGGCTCTTTGGATGAGGTTCTCCCTCACCTCCCTGCGGACCTTCAGACTACAGTCAAACAGGTCCGGGACCAGGGTCGGGCTGTTGCCAAACAGCAACTCCAGATGGCCCTGTACCTCGGGGATTCATGCACCCTCTCGGTGGCAGCCGCGGTTGCCATGCGCCGCAGGGCTTGGCTGAGGCTCTCCACCTTTAAGGCGGACACCCAGCATAATCTTACCAATGTTCCTTTCCTAGGCACTGATCTCTTTGGCCCAGGTGTGGACGGTCACCTACAACGGATCGAGAAGTCCAATGCCATCTTGGACTCGGTTACTTCTGCTCAGAGAGATGCTCAAGGCTCCAAGAAGCAGAAGAAAAAAACATTTCGGCACCCTGCTCCTGCGGCCAAGCAGCCTCCCTTTCAAGGTGGGCAGCAACAGCAGACACAGGCTTGGCGCCCTCGGCCCAAGTCCAGGCCTCCAGCGGCACGCAAACAGGGAGGTCGAGGTTCAGGCAGTTCCCAGTCTGGACCCTCTTCCTCCAAGCCTGCTCAGTGATGGGATAGGGGCTGCCACCCCTATTCCCATTACGCCAGCTCTGGGTCCTCCCGTGGGGGGCTGGCTCCACCACTTTCTTTCCTCCTAGTCCGCTGTTACCACGGACAGTTAGGTCTTAGAAGTGGTCGGCCGGGGTCTGCCTCTGGAATTCGGGCAGTACCCTTCCAGCTGAGCCCGCGCCCCACGGGAAGAGATGGTATCCATGCAGACTCGGTCGGCTCTCTGAGACAACGTTGCCCAACTCCTCCTCAAGGAGGTCGTGGTCAGAGTCATGGACCCCCCGCCTTACCCAGGGTTCGTTTCCAGGTACTTCCTGATCCCAAAGCAGTCGGTGGGGGCTGTCGCCCCATTCTAGATCTGCACGACCTCAACTAGTTTCTCAGGCCATGCACCTTCAGGATGGTAACTCTGTCCCAGATCATACCATCCCTGGAGTAGAACATGTGGTTCTGCTCCCTGGATCTCCAAGACACGTTCTTTCACGTCCAAATCCATCCATCTCATCAGCGGTTCCTCCACTTCTGAGCAGAGGGAGCCCTTTACAAGTTCCAAGCCATGCCATTCAGCCTGTCATCGGCCCCATGGGTCTTCACCAAATGCATAGCAGTGGTGGCAGCCCACCTTCAGTATCGAGGGGTCCCTACCTCAACGATTGGCTCTTGGTGGGTTCCATCCAGCAAGAGGTGGAGAGGTCCAGGGACCTGGACCTCCAAACCTGCACTCAGCTTGGCCTCCTGATCAATGAGGCCAAGTCGGAGCTCATGTCTTTGCAGGTTATATGCTTCATCGGGGCAGAGCTCGACTGCTGCCAAGCCAGAGCCCGGCTCCTGGTCAAACAGGGCGGAGGGTTCTCTCTTCCTTTGCCCAGTCATTTCTGGTTGGGCACTTGCGCCCTGCCTGGGACTTTCTGCGCCTTCTGGGGTACATGACGGCCTGCACCACCGAGGTCCGATGGGCCTAGTGGCATATGCACCCCCTTCAATGGGAGCTGGCCACCCAGTGGACTCAGCACCACGGTCATTTTCACCAACTGATCACTGTGACCCAGAAAATGTGGGACACTCTCCAGTGGTGGACCGTCCTGAATCATCTGCAGGAAGGGATCCCGTTTGTCCGCCCCAAGCCGACTGTCGTCCTCACGACTGATGTCTCTGTCACGGGCTGTGGAGCCCACATGGGGAACCACAGGACCCATGGGTTCTGGACTCCCGAGGAATCCCGATACCATATCAACCTGCTGGAGCTCAGAGCAGTCAGACTGGCATTGTCAGCATTTGTTCAGCTCCTTCGGGGTCAAGTGGTTCAAGTCCAGATGGACAATACCACAACCATATACTACCTCAACAGACAGGACGGCACGCACTCCCGGCTGCTGTGCAGGAAAGTGCTCCACATCTGGACCCTTGTGAGCCGTCTGGAGGCAGATCTCCTAGCCATCCACGTGGCAGAGCCTCAAATCAACTGGTGGACACTCTCAGCTATGTGGGCGAGATGTCCCACAAGTGGTCTCTCCTTCCAGAGGTAGTACTCAGTCTGTTTTCCCCACTGGGGCAAACCATTGGTGGACTTATTTGCCTCTCGGGAAAACACCAAGGTGAGGCTGTTTCATGCCTGCCCTCCCTCCTCAGCAGGGCTCGCTGCAGGGGGATGCCTTCTCGAGGCTGTGGACCCCAGGCCTCTTCTGTGCCTTCCCTCCAATTCCCTTGATCCACAGGGTGCTCCTTAAGGTGAGGAGGGACAGGGCGATGGTGATCCTGGTAGCCCCAGACTGGCCATGCCAGTCCTGGTATCCAGATCTCCTCAGCCTCAGCACCAGGCCTCCGTGACGTCTTCCAGTATGCCCGGACCTGCTATCTGTCAGTGAGGGGGGAAGGTATTCCATCAGGTCCTTCAATCCCTGCACTTGACAGCCTGGTTCCTGTGCAGATAGAGTTTCAGGCTTTGGGTCTCTCCGAGGACGTACTCACTGTGGTGGAAGCATCCGGAAAGGAGTCAACCAGGAGGTGCTATGCCTTCAAATGGAAGCATTTTTCTATTTGGTGTCAGGGCAAGGGCCTGGACCCTCTGTCCTGTCCAGTGGCTAGCATCGTAGACTATCTTTGATCTCTGTCCAAAAGTGGTCTTCAGTCTACAACCCTTAAAGTGCACTTGGCAGCCATCTCTGCTTACTGAGCGCGGGCCGGTCAGCAGATGGTGGTGCAGGAGACGGTGGTCGGCTCTTTTTCAAAGGGCTAGATCACATATCCCCTCCGGTGTGTGAACCTCCACCTCCGTGGGATCTACTGCTGGTTTTGGCTAAACTCATGGGCAAGCCATTCGACCCGATGCACAAGTGTGAGATGTCACACTTGTTGTGGAAGACCGCCTTCCTGGTTGCTATCATGTCAGCCAGAAGGATTGGAGAGCTGCAGGTGCTCTCAGTGGAGTCTCCTTACCTGGTCTTACACAGGAACAAGGTTGTCCTCTGCCCCCACCCAAAATTCCTTCCGAAGGTGGTGTCAGAGTTCCCAGAGGGGCAGATACCTTGAGGGCTGTGACTCCAGCCAAAGTTGCGTCAACTGTGGACGACGAGTCCCGGTCCCAGTTCTTCTCTTTGTCCCTTTCCTTTTTGTGGCCTTCAGGGGAGGTGGATGCCTGCCTAAGTTTTTTCAATTCTTTCTCCATGGATGCGATTTTCTTCTTGAGTAGGTGGACTTCCAGGGACTGCTGCCTCTGTTTACAAGTAGCCGAATTGAATTTTTGGCAATGTGCTGGCACTCCTCCACGTTGTGGTCTGGGCCTAAGTAGAAAAGGCACAAAGAATGGCCGTCCTTATGAGGGAGGTGGGAACTGCATGAGTTGCACTTGTTTTTATGCAATTCGGAGGGTGTCGGGGACGACATACACAGCAGATCTTGAAAAGTATCAAAACTATGAGAAAAATGCAAAAATAGGCCGAAAAGCGATAACGTTTAGCCGAAAAAGGTGAGATGAACGAGCGCTGTTCTACCACAAGGAACTTTCACAAGCCGACAGTGGGAAAGAACTGGAATGCGGGCGTGTGGGACCGCCCCTTTATACTGATGTCGGCTGACGTCGATCACCTGACGTGGTTGGGGTCCTGATGCCTGGCGGCTTAGTCCTATATGTAAATACCTACTGCAAGAGCCTGTCTTGAAGATCTGCTGTTACGGTAAATTCTTACGTAACTGTACTTTACTCACCTCTAACAGTAGTTCTAGGAGTGGTATATGTTGTTCATCTACAAGGACCCACCTGACCTCCCCAGCTGCGACGCACAACCTGGCTTCCAGCGGGCTAAGATCTGGTGTCATGGAGCAGAGCCGAGAATTATACTACCCGGGTGTTGTGGGAGGAGCCAGCTAGAAGACTTTCTGGTGTATCTTAAAGAGAAAGGGACATGCCAAACAGTGTGGATGAACAACATAATACCACTCCTAGAACTACTGTTACAGGTGAGTAACCTGTGTTTATATTACCTCTTACTGAGTTAATAGCAACTTGAAATTGTTGCTTTAGTCTTAACTGTGGCAGCAAATTACTGCTGCACTGTTTGTTTTGAATTGTTACTTAAGCACGATCTTAAAGGGGAATGTATTACTGATGCACATAATATAGAGTAATGCATGGAGATTTTCTCTATTACCTCTTAGGAGGAAGAGATTAAATGGGCTCTAGATTGTTAGACTGTGAAGAATAATACCTTCAAACAACATGAAGTCTTGCAGTATTCAGACATAATGCAGTTAGCCCCAGCACTTGAACTACCCTGGAGAGGAAAGAGTTAACTCTATGCAGAAGCATAGAACATTGAGCTCGAGCTCGGTTTTCAAACCTCTGTCTGTGGTACTTCCCAGTGTAACCGTCAGATTCTTTACTCCGCCTAACAGTGAAGTTGCTCAGGAGATTTCCTCTGCTCGGTTCGGTAAAAGTAAAGCATTCGGTTTAAACCGCATATTTTTTTTTTATTTTCGGATTTCCAGCCTCTGTCTATGGTACAGGTAGTATGTACAGTAGATAGGTAGTGACTGTGTTTTATTTTGGTGAAAAAGTGGAAATTGTTCTTTTCTTTGGTTCCTTTCTGGTCGGTCCGGTTTGGAACTGACCTTGTTAATTTAATTTAATTTTTTCTGGGATTAGTGTGGTGTTCTGGTACCGATCGGTTTCAAAAGAACCGGACCTCTTGCTGGTTCTTTTAAAAAGCCTGTGACACGGTTTGTAACCGATTGGTTATTGTATTACCTGGCTTGAAAGGTACAATAGGGTAATTTGTTAGGTTGGCCATGTCTGAGAAACCCAAGAAGAAAACTGGTCCCACTGGGTTTCAACACTGTACTGAGTGTGGGGAGGCCTTTGCTAAGGTTGACCCCCACCTCATCTGTGTTTATTGTCTGGGGTTTGACCACCTCAAGTCAGACTGCCAAATCTGTAAAAACTTTCCTAAATCCACTCCAGATAAAAGACTGAGTAGGCTGAAGGAAAAGGAGGCTGAGAAGTCCGTAGATCCGGATGGCCAGCCCGGTTTGGTTACGGACGAACCTGAGGAGGTGCCTACTGACCTAGGCAATACCTCCTCGAGGCAAAAGGAGAGTTGGTTCCATCAAAGAAGCATAAGTCTGCCGGTTCGGATCCTGTATCTCACTCTCCAACCGCGGACGAAATAGCCAAAGCGATTAGTATTGTTCAGTTGCTTAGACCGGTTCCGTTCGAACCGGTACCGCCGGTTAGGCGGTCGGTTTGGTTGGATCCGTCTCCTCAGGATTATGATCCAGACACTTATTATGAGGAGTGGGAGGGAGACAAAGACTATCCCAGTGATGATGACGATGACCTGGGGGTTCTGGATGTGCCCATTGAACCGGACATCTCCACAGTCAGGCCCTCAGGTGTCTCTCCTCCCAGGCTGTCTGAGTCCCCTTCACATTTTTTGTTCTACAAAAAGGTGGCAGAAACCCTGCAGCTTCCCTTGGTTGAAGCTGCAGAGGAGGATAAAGAGCCTGATTTTGTGGAAATGATGGACATCCCAGAGTCCAAAAGGCTGTCTATTCCTCTTCATAAATCCTTGGGGAAACGGACACACAAAATTTTTCAAACTCCTAATTCAATACCTCCTGTGGATAAGAGAATGGACAGGAGGTATTTGTTAGCAGGCTCATCTGTGGAGTTCTTTATAGTCATTGAAGCCATGTTGGGGTAGTGCAGGCTGCAGCCTGTGACAGGGCTAACATTCCTTTGGCTTCACACACCCCGGATAAGGACTCCAGGAAAGTGGATGCTATGGCCAAAATACCGTATTTGGCATCCTCTTTGGGACTCAGGCATGCTACCTATATGGCCAACACAGCCAGGTACCAGAAATCCAGATGGGATATGGTTCTGGAACTGGCTAAACAGGCCTCTCCCCAGCTAGCCAAGGAGATGGAGGAGGTGGCTGCTGATGGAATTGAGGCATCCAACATGCAATTTCATGCTGCTGTGGACTCCAATGATGTGGCATCTACAGTCATGGCTACATCTATTTCTCTCAGAAGACATGCTTGGCTCAGATGTACTAGCGTTTCACAGGATACCCAGACTAAGGCCATGGATTTTCATGTAGTAGGTAACTCTGTTTGGGGAGCAGACAGATGCTTACATGAAGAAAATGGATGAATACAGGACCACGTACAGGAGTGCACAGGCCAAGGAAAGGCAGGCCACTCCGCACAAGCAGCAGTCTAGGGGCAGGGGCAGGCCCTTTCAAAGGCCTTTTTACCAAGCCCAGGCCTCCTCTCCCTTCCCACAGAGGGGGTTCTTCAGAGGGAGGGGCAGGAGGGGAATGAGCAGGGCTGCTTCCTCCTCCTCTCAGTCTAAGGCTCCTGCCAAGCCGAGACCCTGATGTGTCCAGCCCGGTCAGCTCCCCATTTCCAGTGGGAGACAGGCTGGCACTACTTCCAGGCCTGGAGTCTGTAACCTCCAGACAAGTGGGTCCTGGAGTAGTAAGCCAGGACTGGCCCTCAGCTTCAAAAATTTCCAAAAAAGAGGGCCAAGTCTTTTCCACCCATCCAATCTCAGAAACCCCTTGCCCTAGAGGCAGAGGTTTCCTGTCTTCTAGCTCTCAGGCTATAGAAAGTTCCTACTCAGCACAAGGGAAAAGGACTGTACTCCAGATACTTCCTTACCCCAGAGAAAACAGGGGAGTGGCAACCCATCCTAGACCTAAGGTATTTGAACAAACACATTTCAAAGTCCAAATTCAAAATGGTAACTCTGGGAATAATCCTTCTCTCTCTAAGGCCAGGGGATTGGCTAGCATCTCTGGACATCAAGGATGCCTACTTCCATATTCCTATTAGATGCTCCCACAGAAAATACCTCAGGTTCGAGTTGCCTTCAAGCCATTACCAATTCAGAGCCATGCCATTCGGCCTAACATCAGCTCCAAAGGTGTTCACAAAGTGCCTTGCAGTAGTGGTGGCTTACCTCAGAAGACAGGTTATCACCATCCTCCCATATCTGGATGACTGGCTTTTAGTGGGTCAGTCAGCTTTACAGGTCAAGTCAGCTCTTCAAGCTACCCAGGACCTACTCAGCTCCCTGGGGTTTCTTCTCAATCTTCCGAAGTTTGTCCTCAAACCAGTTCAACTTCTCACCTTTATAGGCATAGAGTTGGACACTGTACAAGCAAAAGCCTTCCTTCCCGGCAAGGTGAAGGCCCCAGTGGATACTCGCTGCTCCTTTAGACCTCAGGTCTCCGCCCCAGCAAGACAGTTCCTCCAGCTCCTGGGCCACATGGCAGCTTCACGGCAGTGGTGCAGGAAGCAGGGTTCCATATGAGGGACATTCAGTTTCATCTAAGGTCTTTTGGTCTCAAAAGGATTCACTTACCAAACTGATTCCAGTGACTCAGACTCTGGTCCAAGCTCTCCAGTGGTGGCTGGACCAGGGCAACCCTCAGACAAGGGGTTCCATTTCTCCCTCAAGTCCCATCAGTAGTTTTAACCACGGATGCTTCTCTCCCTAGGGTGGGAGCCCACCTGGGAGCCCTGACAGCTCAGGTCTGGTCTCCACAGGAGTCTCTCCTTCATATCAATCTCCTGGAACTCAGGGAAGTTTTCCTAGCCCTGCAGAGCTTCTCGGATTCAGTCAAGGGCAAGGTGGTCCAAGTCAGAACGGACAACACCACCACAATGTGGTACATCAACAAGCAGGGAGGCACTCGTGCACAGAAGCCATGAAGCTGTGGTCTCTGGCCTATTCTCTTCAGACTTCTCTGGTAGCAGTTCACCTTCCAGGGAAGGACAACGTACTAGCAGATGCTCTGAGCAGAATTTCACAGGGACATCACGAATGGTCCCTGGATCCTCACATCCTGAAGGTCATCTTCTCCAGGTGGGGCACTCTAGAGATAGATCTCTTTGCAGCACCAGACAATCATCAACTTCCTCTGTTTTGTTGCAGACCTCCAGTCCTGGGGACGGTTCCCCAGGATGCTCTCTTTTTTGACTGGAAGGGCAGGTTTCTCTATGTCTTCCCTCTGCTGTTCAGAGTTCTGATCAAGATCAGGACTCAACCCTGCACAGTGATATTGGTGGCTCCAGATTGGGCCAGACAGCCTTAGGTATCCTCTACTGCTGTCCTTGTCAATGTCACGCCCCTACTCCTGCCAGGACATACAGTCTCCTGTCCTCCTCCCAAGGCGGATCTGGTACCCCAATCTCTAGTCTCTCAATCTCAAGGCCTAGCTCTTGAAGAGTTTAGAATATGCAGCACTACATCTTTCTCAGGGAGTTCTGGATATTCTGAAGGTCTCAGGAAACCTTTCACTAAAAAACTTACAACTCCAAATGGAAAGGTTCAGTATTTGGTGCTCTCAGAAAGGCATCCTGCCTGATTCTGCAACAGTTCCACAACCTTAGACTATCTAGTTCATCTGAATTGTCTAGGCCTTAGGCCTGCCACTCTGAAGGTTAATCTAGCAGCTGTCTCTGAATTCCTCTCAGCAGGAGAGGCTTGCACCTGGCATCTCATCCTGTTTTCAGAAAGTTTTTCAAAGGTCTGGTTCACATTAACCCTCCCTAGAGGAGCCCACTCACATGTGGGATCTTAATATGCTGCAGGCTCGGCTTGTGCAGCCACCCTTTGAACCTCTGGCTTCAGCTGAATTGCAGTTCTTGACCTGGAAAACTGTGTTCCTGGTAGCTATTTCTTCTGCCAGGCAGATTAGTGAGTTACAGGCTCTGTCAGTTGAACCTGACTTCATCCCCTTCCATAGGGACAAAGTGGTCCTAAGAACCAATAGGAGGTTCTTGCCCAAAGTGGTATCAGATTTTCATCTGAACCAGTCTATATCTCTTCCTGTGTTTTTCACTGACCATTCTTCTTCAGGTGAAAGAAGGTTACATAGTCTGGATGTTAAGAGGGCCCTTAGCTACTATGTTGAGCATACTAAGGCACATAGAAATGACTGTCTTCAATTGTTTCTCACTTATGGTGAAGTGGAGAAAGGTAAGCCTGCCACTAAAAGAACTGTTGCTAGGTGGATTGTTTCTTGTATACAATTTTGTTATGACAAGTTGGGTAGGACGCCCCCTTCAGGCCTGAGGGCTCACTCAACTAGGGGTACAGCTGGCTTCTCTGGTTGCGGCCAGAGATATACCTTTGTTAGAGAGCTGTAAAGCAGCCACCTGGAAAACATTACATACTTTCACCAAGCATTACTCCCTGGACATCCAGGCTAGGAGTGATGCTAGGTTTATTACAGATACTGCAGAGCCTCTTCCCAAAGTAGGTTTGCATTCCCTCCTCCATAGGGAACTGCTTGGTAGTCTGCATTATGTCTGAATACAGCAAGACTTCATGTTGTTTAGAAGAAAAATTAATCACACATAGTAATGTTGTTTCTTCTAATGGAGTCTTGCTGCATTCAGACCTCCCCCCAGCCTCCCCTCTCCAGAACCTGGGTTTTGGGAAGTGAGCTGTAGTGATGTTGCCTCAGGGGTGTGCCTTGCCCTCCCTCTTGGGTAGGGTGGATGTTGTTATTTTTTCTGGTGTTTTATACTTAAATATTGTCACTACCTTTCCTTCTTGGGTTCTTGACTTGAGTCTTTTGGGCCCAAAAAGAATATTTTGTCCTTTGACTCAGTTTGAACAATTTCCATACTATAGTATATTAGTTAGTTTGCTCGTAAGAATCTGACGGTTACACTGGGTAGTACCACAGACAGAGGTTTGAAAACCGAGCTCGAGCTCAACATTCTATGCTTCTGCATAGAGTTGACTCTTTCCTCTCCAGGGCAGTTCAAGTGCTGGGGCTAACTGCCTTATGTCTGAATACAGCAAGACTCCATTAGAAGAAACCACATTACTATGGTGAGTAATTTTTTCATACTGCTCATGGCCTATTTATAACAGCTATTTGGGAGTCGTATTGTGAATACTGTATTGTAACTCTTTTTCCCCCATGGACGTATCTTAAAGCAGTAGATGGATTTATATGTTAACATTAAGAGGAGTGGCGACCTCATTTTGTCTTGTAGATAAAATCTGTTATATCTCTGCTTGTATAATGATCTTCATTGTTTACTTGAAACAATAAACATAAAGTTAAAAAAAGAACTAAAAAAAAGTCATAAATGCAAAAAGATAGCACGAATCTAAAGACAATAAAATACCAATAGGATTTGAAAACACTATTTTTACGCGTAGATAGATATTTTATTTATGAAGTGCCCAATTCCTGGAACTTTGGGCGCTATACAATAAAACCACAATACAAAACAGAATTATTTAAAAACAACAAAAACACATATATAATAAATTCATTATAAATACAGACACCCATCTATCTATTCAAAGCGGCATCAATCAGTAAAAGCTAGTTGGAACAGGTATGTTTTTACATTATTATTCTTCATTGAGATCAGTCTGCATTTCCAACATCCTACCAATAAAGAGACAAAACAAATCTCATAATAAATAAATGTAGATAATGGATAAAAGTTACTTGTTTCCAGCTTAATAAAGCTGTCTTTCCACCTGAATCAGGTTATTCCAACTGATGAACTTTCAGAGATGAAAAAACCCCTACGGCAGAGCCAAAGGAAGAAGGTGCTCCCAGAGATCTATTTGACTAGATTACTGTCCACTAAGGTAAGTTCTGTATCTGTCCTAACTACTGGGATAGATGCATATTTAGACACTGCTGGGAATCAAATTGAGGGTCCTGAGTCTTAAAGGCAGCAACTCAAACCATTTATGTAATGGGGAATACTAGATGAGAGTGAGTGCTCCTTTGACTTTTATGCTTGCTTTCCCATGAATCACCACTACATGGCTGTATTGCTTTTTGACTTATTTACAGATCTTTCAAGAATTAATCCTTTTCATGGAGCCATACTGTTTGGTCTTGGAGCCAGAGGCGGCTGGCGCCATGGGAACCAGGACTTTAGAGCTGGCGATGCCAGTGATAACAGTGATCGCAGTGTCATGCATGCTGCATATATATATAGCAGTGGCAACCAGCCACCTCCTATTTTTCTCCCCGTTGTCAAAACAGTGCTTTCCTCACTGGTAAGCAGGACTTCATGGTTTGCATACAAATAATATTCTTGTCTTGTTTGCTGAGTATCTCTCACCTTTATGTACCCACATTTAATTATTTTAACAGTCTCAGTGTCAGTTTTACCTAAATTTTCTTCAAGTATTCTAACAGCCCTGCCTCATTCCATGACATTTGAAGTTCATTGTGCCAGATAGGGCTCCTGAAAAGGCAAATTGCATCAGCAGCGAGGCTGTCTTGGAACACCACAACTCTCTGGATAGCTGTTTCAGTACTGAACAGTCTGATGGCCAGAAGGGTAGACAGTCCTCACAGACTCATAAAAAGAAAACTTCCCAACCTCACACACACACACACTAAGCATCGGGTTCCAGGGATAACTGGACCTCACATAAGAAAAAGAAGCGAACACGCAGGTCCCAGTCTAATTCTCACTACTCTGACCTGAGGCCATTGTCTGTGCTAGGTGTGAGAGAGATCCCGGCTTCCACTCCTTTGTCTTTGTTGCAAGGGAGAATATAACACCAGATCTTACCTGTGTCTTCACCATTCATCACTGGTGGAGTACAAGCCGGAGGCTGTAGGACCTCGCCGCAAGCTTATAGCTGGAAGCTTTTTTCAACTAGCTCTGGAGGAGAGGAGTCGACGGAGACGGCACTGCCCTCGAGGCCGACATAATACATGGCGCTCGCGGGTTAGCCAGTAACGGATGCTGGCCCCTCCATTACCTCAGTTCTTCTTTTCCCACTGTTCAGGTGCATCATTTCGTGGGAGCTGAGCCACTATTTTGTGCTGGTACTTCAGAAGTCTATGAAGTTCTAGCGAAGTTCTGCTGCCTCCGCCGCTACTATTCGATGCCGTAGAGTCACCGGAAACTGGTAAAAATGTTATTTTATTTCTTTTATCTGTTTTAGTTCTTTTCTATGGCACTGAGTCTGTTCTTCAGTTGTTATTTTGTTCGCTCGAATATGTCCAGTCTGGTATCTAGTTCAAAATCTAAGGCAAGGTGTACACCTATGCATCAGTGCACCTGTGGCAGGCCGATGACTGTGATGGACTACCATGCAACACCTGTTTCTCCATGGACTGCCGGGTCCTCAAGTTGCGTGTGATGAAGGTGGGTCGGGATCCTCCCACCTTCAGAGGGTGGCACTGATCCCAGGATGCCAAGGCCAGGACTTTGAGCTGTTCCCTCGGGCATCCCTCCAGTACTATACGTACTGAGGGGAAGCAGGCCTGCTTCTGGTCTCATGGAAGGCTTGCATGAGGGGTCAGGTGGACAGTCATCCTCCATGGGGTCAGCTGAGCACCCCTCCTGGTCTGTTGCCTCCTTGGAGGCTCGGATGCCCCTGGTGTCACAGTCGCAGCTATACGCTTGGTCCGATCCGGTGGTGCCCTTGGTAGTGCCTTCCAACACCTCCTCCAGTGTCGGTAAGCGGGGTAGTGTCAGGGTCGGTGTTGGGTCTCCCTCCAGTGCCGTTCCCAGTGCTGAAGGAGGGAGGGTCTCAGGGATTGCCACTTTGGTGATCTCCCTGGTCTCTTCCTCTTTGGAGGAAGAGGAATGGGATGATCTCGACTGACGACTTGACTCTCCTCTTTCCAGCTCCAGGGTCTCTGAGCTAGTGTTTCCTCTCCTCAGGCTGGTGCCGTGATCGGCACCATGGTCTATGCCATTGCTGATTCCGGTGCCGCTTGTGGCGTCGCAGTCGGGGCCGGCACCATGGTGGATTCTGGTGCTGTTTGTGGCACCATGGTCAGTGCCAGGGATGGCGCCGGTGGGGAGGTCAATGCCAGTTCTGTGCCCGGTGCCGATGTCAGTGCCGGTCTGATGTCGGTGCCGCGTCGGGGTCCAAGGCTGTTTCCAGCACTACTTCGGGTGCAAGAGATGCCTTGGCCCTTCAGACTCCAGGCTTTGAGGTCCCCTCGAGGAGCAAGTCCCTCTCTGAGGGGGTGGGGCAGGCAGGTTGAGGGAGGCATGGAGGTTCCTTTCCAGGGCAGCTAGTGGCCCTAGGAGGAGCGGAAGTGCTGACCCTTCCCTCCTGGCCTCTTTCACCTCAATGGGGTCTGCAGTTGGTGGAGTCAGGGGCTGCCTGCAAGGGCCTGTACTGCTCCGTTCACCTTATTTGTGATTCTCCACAATGTCACCACCGTACGTTCCCAGTCAGGTTGGACATTCTTTGGTGGGTGGGATCAGCAGCCTCCTGCTTTGGGATGGGTCCCCTGTGTGTTCCTGCAACCCTAGCAGAGGGTCAGCTCTGCCCAGCCAGAGATCTCCTTCCTCTACCCCTCTGCCTCCTCCTGCAGGGCTTTTGGTCCCATGGGGCCCATGACCTAGGAACAGTTCAGAGCTTCAGCAGCTGCGTTCTCCCATTATGTTAGAGCCATGGATGAGGTCGTTTTTCATCATGAGCCCCCAGCTGCTTTGAGGTCTGAGTCAAGCGCCTCGGCCTACACTTCTTCCTCCCCTGAGGAAGAGGACTCCTCCATCCATCTCTCCTCCGACGCTGATCTCACCAGCTATCAGTGGTTCCTTTCGAGAATGCTAGAGGAGCTCCATCGATCCCATTTTGCTTCATGTAATTCTGACAGTGACACGGGCCTTCCTTGGCGAATTCAGTGCCAACTGCTTGGTCATTCCTCCATGGCCTGTTCCCTTTGCGGAAGCATCTCACAAGGTCTGGCAGTATCCCTCTGACCCATCTCCAGCCCCAAGTGACTGCCAGTGCAGGTATTGCACACCCCTGGGGTCTCCAGGTGTTATGCCCCACCCTTCCTCAGGAGTGGAGCTCCTGGATACTCCCTCCAGGCACCGTCACTTAAGGCACTACCACCCCCCAAAGTCAGACTCGGCCAAGTTTGACCTTTGCTATCATGAGGTCTTCTCGGCAGCACGCCTCCTTTTGTGCATTGCAGCACACCAGGCCCATCAGGCTGCCTACGCCAGGCACGTGTGGATGATGCTGAGCCAACTCCTGGCATCTATGCCTGATTCAAAGATAAACAGGCAGGCCATTAGCCTTTCTGCCCTTGGTCTGGAGCTGGCTAGACACCAGGCAAGGGCATCCTACAACACCAATGTGGTGGACTCCAGACTGTCAGGAACTGCAGTCTGCATTTGTCGGACGGCATGGCTTCACCTATCAAGGTTGTCACCCTTGACCTGGTGTAGGGTGATCACCTCCCCTTTCAAGGGAGCTCACTTTCTCTCCCATAGGATGTGGCGGGAGTTAGCTGGGCATCTTCCTTCTCCCAGGCAACCAGTGTCCCCGTCTCTCCCTGATCATGTAAAGGGCCCCTTCCTTTCTGTGTTCTCCCCCACAGCAAGCTAAGGGAGATTTCTCTCTCAGGGAAGTGCCAGTGCCACAGTGATGAATGGTGAAGATTAATACAGGTAAGATATGAAAATTACATACCTGCCATAATTCTTGATCTTCCTGTATATCTTCACCATTCATCACTGCTTCCCTCCCACCATCCCCTCTTGGGTCCCAGTCTCCTGGGCTGTGCCTCCTCCCTGCTTGCCTTCTCCCCAGTTGAGGCCAGTTGCGGGTGTAATACCACTGGCACCTCCAGGTCCCCTTACCTTCCGTGGAAGCACCGGGGGGGGGGCAACTATAGGGAGAAGGTAAGCAGGAACCCATGTCCCCTTTTTTTCTCAAGGGCTCCCTGGAGTCCCATATGGCCTTAGTTGGGACCTCCTGGAGATGACAACATGGACCAGGAATTCTCCTGTTTCTTCTGGGCCCTTCACTTCTTTCCCTAGAGTTCAGTTGCTTTCCCCCTTGGGTCCCCAGCTTGGTCATCGGGGTTCTGGGGACCTTTCCCTCCTCTTGGAGCCCTAGTGGCTCCTTTTATTATGCTTTTGGGCAGCCCATTCTCAGATAACGTGTTGGAAGGTCCCTTTGAATTGTCTGACTCCAATTTTGGAGAGATCAGTCCTCCTCCTCCACCTCTTTGCTGGTGGAATTAGGATCAAGGTGTTTAACATTTTTCTGAAGCCTGGGAGGCCTATCTAGACAGGAGACCCAGCTTTCTTCTCTGATCAGAGGGACCTTGCCCAGGGGTGGGCCTTTCTCCTCACCCTTATATAGCGGGGGATGGAGGAGTGAGATTGAAGGGAAATGGTCGGTTGCACCCCCTCCTTCTTGTGGACGGGGAGGATTCTGATCTCTAAATAGAGATGACCGAATTTGTCTCTTCTCTTATCCCATGGCGCCCCTCGTGGTTCAGCAGCCAATGCAGTTCCTGGATTTCTTTCTTTAGGTTTAAAAAAAAGGGGGGGAAATAGAGGATCTCCTCACTTAGTCCACAGAGGGGAAGCTTCTTAGGTTCCCACTGCTAGGGTCCACCCCTTCCCTCTCGATCTCTCCCTTTCCATTCTCTTTCTCCTTCCCTCACCTGCCTTTTTATTCTTTTTCCATTTCTTCTCTCCTCCCTACCCTTCTCTCACCCCTTCCTTGGCCTGCCCAGTGGTTGGGGTCTTCCTCCAAGAACCTCTAGGGCCTGTCCCCTCTCCTGTGACTGACGTATTCATCTTTTGGTTTATATCCTTTTCTTTTCCTATCCCTTGGGCTCCCTTGCCCCACCCTCCCCTCCCGCACTTTTTTTCTTTATCTCTGTCTTCCTCTCCAGCGAGCAGAACTGAGGTAATGGAGGGTCTGGCGTCCGTTACTGGCCAACCCTCAAGTGCCATGTATTATGTCTGCCTCGAGGGCGTCGCCATCTCCAATGTGGACCCCTCCTCCAGAGCTAGCTGAAAAAAAGCTTGCAGCTGTAAGCTTCCCGTGGGGTCCTAGCACCTCCAGCTTGAACCCCACCAGTGATGAATGTTGAAGATATACAGGAAGATCAAGAATTATGGTAGGTACATCATTTTCATATTCTTCCCACCAGCAATAGCGCTCCTCTGTCTGTGACACCCCCACTGCCTTTAAGGGAAGTTTTGGATGAGCAGTTTGGTTGATGGACAGCACTTAAGGAATAGTGGCTCCTTCACACTCTGTAACTGCCAACCATGGCTCAGGGCTGTTGGGGGCAGCTTCAGGATTGGTGCCATCTTCCCAGGCATCGATGTGATGGGGGCCCTCTACCAGCCTCCACACCAGTGCCCCAGCCTTTGGTGTCTTCAGCTTTATTGGATGACAAACAAGATTATAATCTGGATCTCACAGATGATGTGATTGAGGATTAAGATGACTTTCCTTCCATTGAGAATACTTACCACCTGCCTAGTCAGTGTGGGTTCCTGAGGAGGATCGCTCTTGTAAATCATTGTTAAAAAAAATATACACAAGCACTGAATTTTGAAACAGTGTCCGCATATTGGTCCGAGAAGCTACAGCTAGAGTTTTTTAATGTTCCCACTCTCCCTGGATATCTGGTGCCCTCTGTTCAGACTTCTCTGGAAACCATTACAGAAGTGCCAAGGAGTAGGCCTGCTTCTATTCTAGCAGTCCCTCAACTCCCATATAAGAAGTACTTAGCATCTTGGACCAAACTGATCTGTGGACAGATCGCTTTCTTTACATCACCCCACCAATTCCACTCATTCAGAGTACACTTCACGGCAGAGTCCAAAGGGGTGAGATGATTCTGCTAGCCCTGTGCTGGTCTTGACAGATTTAGTAACCACTGCTAAAGGAGTTATTAAGTAAATTAAGGTTTCTTGGGATGGGACCCAAACTCCTAAGGAATATCTAGTTAATTACATAGATACATAGATACATAGACAGTGTCGGCAGATAAGGGCCTATGGCCCACCTAGTCTGCCCATTTGAGCTTGTAAGTTCAGTTTGTTTTCCTAGAAGTCTATTTCCCCTTACCCCTGACCTCTAGAATTCCTTTATGTCTATCCCATGCATTCTTAAATCCCGTGATTGTTTCAGTCCCCACCACTTCCTCTGGCAGGGTGTTCCACTTGTCCACCACCCGTTCTGTGAAGAAATTCTTTCTCATGTTTCCTCTGAATCGTCCTCCTCCAACTTCATCCCATGTCCTCTAGTCCTGAAACATCTTTTCACTTAAAATAGTGTTTTCCTGCACCCTGTTCCTCCCTGTAAGATACTTGTATGTCTCTATCATATCCCTCTCTCCTCCTCTCTCCAGGGAGTACATGTTCAGTTCCTTCAACCTGTCTTCATAGGACTTGTGATGCAACCCATGCACCATCTTTGTTGCCCTCCTCTGAACCTTCTCTACCCTGTCTATGTCCTTACGTGGGTATGGTCTCAGAACTGTACACTGTACTCAGGTGGGGCCTCACTAGTGTCTTGTGGCGCGGAATTATGACCTCCCTTTCCTGCTGGTGATGCCTCTGCCTATACATCCCACATCCTATTTGCTTTACCTGCTGCCTTGTCACACTGTTTCTACCTTGAGGTCATCATAGAGATGACAACCCTAAGATCCCTTCCTGCTTGGTGCATGCTATATCCTCACCCCCAACTGATATATTGTGCCAGGGTTTTTGTGCCCCTATATGCATTATCTTGCACTTCTTTGCATTGAATTTCAACTGCCAAACCCTTGACCATTCTTCAAGTTTCTGCAGGTCCCTTCTCATTCTGTCTACACCTCTGGTGTCTACTCTGTTACAGAGCTTTGTGTCATCAGCAAACAGTGAAATTCTGCCTTCTATATCCTGTGCAATGTCACTGATGAAGATGTTGAATAGGACCGGTCCCAGCACTGATCCCTGTGGTACCCCACTGGTCACTCTTCCCTCTGTGGAGTGACAGCCATTTACCACCACCCTCTGTGTCCTGCCACCCAGCCAGTTACCTACCCACCACACTACTGTCCTGCCCACACCCATATTCCCCAGTGACATGCTTAATTTATTATAAGCATTAACTAATGCTTGTTGACTGATTTTCCCCAGCTAATTCGCCAATACTCATGATTTTCTGATACGCTGGTATAATGAGTTGTATTAAGTGAATTTAATAGTAAGACTTCGTCACTTTACATGGAGATGACAGTGAGATCTTTTTTTTTCTCCAGTACTAGCCACTGCGTAGCAATTAAATCACAAACTGTAATGAGAAAGAAATAATGTGGCCTACTGGGAATTGAACCCAGGCCCCCAGAATACCATCCCGGTGCTCTAACCACTGAGCTATAGACTAGCATGGTTGGACCTGGAGATCAGAGACACACTTCCTTTCTCTGGTATTGCATATCCTTACTAGAGAAAGGGGGTGTGTTCTGGGAGCCTCAGGTCCAACCAAGTGAGCCTGTAGCTCAGGGGTTAGACCACTGGGACAGTATTCCAGGCTCCTTGGTTCATTCTTTATAGGTCAAATTATTTTCCCATTACAATTTGTGATTTAATTGCTAAGTAATGTCTAATACTGCACAAAAAAATAATTGTTTCGAGTGTTCCTAGTTGCAGGATATGAAATACCAGAGAAAGGAAGTATGTCCGGGAACCCCAGGTCCAACCATATAAGCCTATAATTCAGTGGTTAGTGCGCCTGGATGGTTTTCTGGTGGCCTGAGTTCAAGTTCCCAGTAGGTCACATTATTCCTTTCTCATCAAAAGTTTTTCACTTTATATGTAAATGTCCTGTTTTAAATTGATTGTAATGACTATTTTTTAAAACTGTTGAACAATAAATCCACTGCTGCTACTAGTACCCACTGCTGCATCAAATGGCAGTACAAGAGCCATGGCACCTCCCAAAGAGGATGAATCTTCTGACATAGTTTTATACCCAGCTAGTGCTTCCGATCCTACGATAAAAGCATTTTCAAGCTTGGCATCTGATTTTTCACGGCGGGGGGTCTGGCCTGATTGCAAACCCTTCAACCAGACCACGCACAAATGCAGGCAGCAAGCCCTGGAAGCCCATCTTCTAAAATCCAGAATGGCCTCCTTGGAAAAAGAAATGCAAAAGTTGAGGGAATCCTCTTCTTCTCCTTCTTTGGAGCTCAAGAAGAAAAACAAAGATAAAGAGAAGCATAGGGAGCGGGAACGTTTGGAGGACCGGGAGCAAGTTTCCTCCTGTAAGATCACCAGGTCCAAGACCGCGGCCCCCACAATGAGTAAGACCGTTTCCATGCCGCCTTCCCTGGTGATTTTCCAGGCTGCTTCCAAGAGTCCTCCAGGTACCTCTTCTTCTTTTAGGCCCATTAAAATGGGCCCCAAACCGGGCACTTCAGCCGATAAGCCACCCACCGGCTTCTCCAGCAAGCGCCCGGTTATTACCGGTAAGTCAGACTCCAGGTCCCCCGGAGCCCACCCGGTAGTCGGTAAGACAGATTCCGGCCAAGAGGGAATCCGCACACGCCTGCCGATAAGCCGGTTGGGAGTCCCCCCTTTCCACCTGGCTGCTTCTTCGACCGATAAGCCGGCCACTGAGATCTCTGGCAACTGCCCAATCAAAGCTCACCTGTCAGGGGCTGACGCCGACACACCCGACATCTGGTCGAGCTTGCTGACCTCCAGCTCCCCGGGTGAGCCTTCCCTCTGCCCTCCCGGTGGAACCTCCAGCCCCAGACATTCGATTGGGACCGGTGGGAAGAGTCCCCTGGATGTGGTTCCTCCTTCTCCCACTCCAGTGGTGATACCCCCCGTCACTCCTCGGGATGACTCTCCCTGGGACTCTGACGTCGGAACAGGTTCTGACACCAGCTCCAGGAGCCTCGCGACAGGCCTTTTGTAGGCCGCCACCAAGGTACCCCCATCGGGCTTTACCGTGCACCCTAACGCCCGGTGTGCCGCTGGACCTTTCGCTAACCTGTCGTGAGCCACCGTCAGGGCCTTTACGACCACCCCTGATGCAAGCTGACCCGACACCAAACCCTTTGATGTTGACTTCCCCAGCGCCACATAATCTTCCGGGCCCTTCGAGGCCTCCTTTGGATCAAGGCCATCCGTTGGGCTATCACCCTTATCCGGGTTTTCTGACGTCTGGTTTTCTACTGTCTGGCCCGATAATAGCACCTTTCTCCCAGGGTATTATCCTGGGTATCAAGGTTATACCCCACCTTTTTACCAACCACCCGGCCCCCTCAGTACCCGGGTATGGGCACCCATTGCAGTTAGCCTCCTCCTCCTCCTCCTCTTCCTCCTCCACCACAATGGGACTTTCAGTCTGTGATTCAGTCCTGGTGGCAGGAAGCCAGATCTCAGCTGGTTTCTGACCTGGATAAAAGGATGCTGGCCTCGGTGGCTACCCCAACCCACTCCTTGTCACCTGTGCGTTTTTTTTCAGTCAACCACAGTGCACATATCCAAAGATGCCACTCAGGGGGTCACCTTACCAGGTGTTAGAACCTCTGATAGAGAAGAGTCTTCAGACTCAGAGGAGGACTCCTCTGATTTTTTTTCCCCCAATTGTTTTAACCAGGTGAGACACACTAATTTGAAAGCTTGTTTACAGGTGCAACCTGGGAGCACAGGGAGGTTAAGTGACTTGCTCAGGGTCACACAGTATGCAAATGGGGGCTGTGGGATTCAAACCCAGGTCTCCAGATTTGCAGCTCAGAGCCTTAAACCACTGTGCTATACTGCCTCTTCCTCCAGAGAGCAGTTCGGAACTGCAGGAGCTAGGGGCAAGGATTTGCCAAAATCGCCTCCTGAAGACCCCTCCTTTACAGAACTTCTCTGCATCATCCAGCAGGCTAATGGATGGAATGTGGAAAAATAAGACCCCAAACATAAGTGTCTAGCTGAACACCTAGATGAGGTATCTCCAATTCCTGTTCCTCCATGGACTGCCCCTCATGAGGATCTCACTACCACCATTTGGCAGTTGCCCCATTCTAATCCGGCCGTCCTGAAAAAGGCAGACCAGATTTGCCATACGCCAGAGGGCGTTTCCTTTCTAAATTCCCAACTCAAGGCAGATTTCATCGTAATAGCTGCAGCTCACAACCGTACTGCCAAGCCAAAGCACATGAATACCTCCCCCCATCCCCTGATAAAGAATCTAGGCAGCTAGACCAGTTTGGGCGAAAACACTACTCCTCTTCCACCTGTGCTCTTCGTTTGCTCAACTACATAGCACACATGGTCTCCTTCCAAAAGGCCACTATGGCTAAACTGGAAGCTCGTCTTCAGACTGTGGAAGACTCAGACCTCAAGGCGGAACTTACTAAGGACCTGCGTTTGTCCAAAATATGTTGCAGGCATGCGCTTAGAACCACTTATGACTCAGTGGATGCAGTGGCTCATTCCTCCACCACAGCCATATGCCTCCAGCGTCATGCTTGGCTACATATCTCCGGGCTTTCCCCTGATGTACAGGCAGCCATCCGGGATTCCCCCTTTCGAGTACAAGTTCTCTTCGGGGGGGACACTAAAGACTTCATTAGGGGCCTTCATGATAGTGGACAAGCCCTAAGATCCATAAAATCCTTGTACAAGATGGGCTTCAAACCAAAACAGCCCTTTTGACGCCAACAGAAGCGGCAAGGTGAGCAACCCTTCACCAGGCATCAGAACAAAAAGAGAGCACCGGGGTCAGCCGTCACCTCACTCCCTGCCTCCAAAACCCAGAGGACAGCTGGGGGATCCTTCCGCCTCCTGACTCGTTCAGATGTCCCCCTCCTCCACCTCCCAGCACCATGGAGCAGGTGGGAGGAAGGTTTGTCCATCACCTAGAGGAATGGCAGGGCATCACGTCAGATTCATAGGTCTTGCAACTAGTGTCAAGAGGCCACACCGAGTTTCTGGAAAGACCTCCAGACTCACCTCCAGGTCGATCCCACTATTTCCCGAACCAGGTGTCTCTGGTCGAGGAAGAGATACTGGCCCCACTTCAAAAGTCAGCCATAGATCCAGTCCCTTGGACACAGAGGGGGAAAGGGTTTCACTCCCCTTTCTTCCTTGTCCCCAAAAAGATGGGCGACCTCAGCCAACTTAACCTTTTCATGGAATACAAAAGGATCTTCCTGGACATAAGTCTCCACCACTCATTCACACTAATGGGAACTGCGCGGGAGGCACTAGGACCCAGCGGAAGCAAACTTTTTGCTGGAGGCTGGCGCCAGAAGATGGGGCGCGGAGGCTGTACCATGACCCTCAGCTCGTGCGGTAATGACTATCTCAGCGTCGACCCTCCAACCGCCTCAGTTCCTTTTTTCCCGCCGTCAAGTGCACTTCAGTGACGACGATGCTCGCCTGCTGGGAGTCAAACTTCAACTAGCAGCTTAGTTTTCAGTTTTGTTATTTTGTAGTAATATCTCGAATAAGTATCGCTTAAGTTTATTTTTATTTACAAAGAAGTCTCAGCCTACTTTGACGGAGTCGACCATGAGCAGGTCAGGTGATGGTAGGGAGACTTCGTAGTATGAAAACTGTTCAGTCAGTCGGGCTGGGTCCAGTCCGCCGCCTTCTCCGGAAGGGGGGTCTGACAATGGTCAGTCCAATGCCGGTAGGCGGTCCCTTGGAAGCATAAAATAAACAGTCGCATTCTCGGCACCGTTCGGCCCTCGAGCTCTTCTTCAGCCCACAGGTCAAAAAGAGAAGGCATCACTTGAGGTCGCCTCGATATGTCTGCGCCGTAGACGGTCAGTTATTGGGGTTAGTTGTCGGTCCTCCTTCGGAGTCGCTCTGCTTGCTCGTAGCCAACGCTCGACATCGGAGCCCTACCCGCCTCTGGTACGTCTTCAGATGAGCAGTTTCATCAGTGGGCTGCTCTTATGGAGCAGTGGGCTCGGAGGTTGGTCCAGCTGCCTGGCCCAGTCACTCAGGGGCCTTCGGGCTTCTTGGGAGACCAGGTAGGGCGGTTGAGCCTCCCTGGTCGCGCGGCACCGTCTTCGGTGCCGTCGACTCCGCGCTTAGGTGTTCCCCTCACATGGCTGCGGCGCAGGGGGCCACACCGATGCCTTTATCTCCTGCTCTTCTTCCTTCCTTCCCCTCAAATCCTGTTTTCAGAGTCTTGAGTGTTTTCGGCGCCTTGGCGTCATTGGTGCCATCTTCGGTGCCAATGCGTCTGTCAGCGCCGGTGGTATTGCAGCACCATCCGCCTCGACGCTGCAGTGGCTTCTCGGCGCCATCCTTGGTGCCGTGCGCGTCTTCGGCGCCATTCGCCTCCGCAACGCTGGGGATTCTTAGAGCATCATACACTTGTCAGGACTCCTCCTTCAACTCCTTTTCTTCTTCATTTTCCTCTGATTTTCACTCCTTTCCTGTCCATACAGTCCCTCCTGGACTGTCAGGAGATGACATTGAGCCTGACCCAGACCTTAGACTGGGTGATGAATTGGAAGAAACAGGATCTATTCCTGCTGCAGATCCTGTGGTCGAGGACCTGTCCTTTAAGTCTTTGCTGAAAAACTTGATTTCCACTCTTTCTCTCCAAACTACAGACATCGATCCTGGGAAATTGCTAAGACTGCAATACCTCCATATTCCGGACATCCCTAAGGATTTGACTTCTCCGGTACAGCCCTCCTTTGAGACGCTTTCTCAAATAGTATGGAATAATCCTGCTCTCATTCCTTCGGTGGCAAAATCCATAGATAGGAAATACTCAGCCCCCAAGGATCGACCCATTTTGGCGTCCCAAGCCTTTGCGGATCCTATTGTAGTCTTGGCAGAGAATGATAAGGTCGTCCTTCCCCAAACTACTACAGCTCGACCTATTAATAAGGAATCTCGTAAGATAGACACTTTAGGTAAGAGAGTCTTTGCTGCTTCCACACTGGGTATGCGTATTGCCAGTTACCAAGGCTATTTCTCTCAATATGAGTATATCCTTTGGCACTCACTCAAACAGATGGTTGAAGCTCTACCGGAATCAGATACAAAGCCAGAGCTTCTTCAAACCATTACCAGGGGTATAGAATCTAACAACCAGCAGGTTAAAGCTGCTATGGATGCTTTCGACACTGCTTCCCGAGGGCGGCGGCTGCTATTTGTACCCGCCGTCATTCCTGGCTGCGCACTTCAGGCTTCACGAATGACGCACAGCAGCAGGTAATGGCGTTGCCTTTTGATGGTGTGTATCTTTTCGGCCCTCAAGTAGAACAGGCTCTAGAAGCTACACAAAAGACTAGGTCAGCCATTAAGTTGGTTCGACCTCCTCCTGTCCCCTCTCGAGGGAGTGTTAATAAACGCCAGTTTCATAACCGTCAGTCCTTTCATGGCAGAGGAGGTTTTCATAAAAATCAAACTCCCCAGCCTCAAAAGAAAATGCAACAGGCTTAGAGTACCAAAGCGCCTAACGCCACTTTATGAGTTGTTGGCCCAGTCCCAACTCAGCTGCCGAGGTGGACTCTTCCTTAGTGGTGGGAGGTCATCTGATGCACTTGTACAATCAATGGAAGTCCATAACCTCAGACAAATGGGTCCTCCGGATAATCCGCGAGGGGTATTCACTCAATCTTGTGGAGACCCCTCCGGATCGTCCCCTCAAACGACAGCCCAAGCTGTCAACCCTTCAGTCAGACCTTCTTGCCGCCGAGTTTCAGGCCTTCTGAACAACAGGGCAGTAGAAGTAGCACCGCTGCATCAACGAAACACAGGGTTCTATTCCCATTACTTTCTGGTTCCAAAGAAAACAGGGGGCATGCGCCCCATTCTGGACCTCAAAAAACTAAACAAATTTCTGCCCAAGGAGAAGTTTAAAATGATTTCTCTAGGAACCTTGTTACCTTTGCTTCATCAACACGACTGGCTAGCCTCCCTAGACATGCAGGATGCTTACCAGCACATTTTTATTCACCCAAAGCATCACAAATTCCTAAGGTTTGTGGCTCTGTGACAGCATTATCAGTTCAGAGTCCTGCCCTTTGGGCTATCCTCGGCGCTGCGAGTTTTTACAAAGTGTTGTGCAGTTCTCGCAGCGCATCTCAGAAAGATCGGAATACAGGTGTTCCCTTATCTGGACGATTGGCTTCTGGCAAGTCCTTCCAGACAGGGAACTCTGACGCCAGTCATCAGGCCACGCTTTCTCACATCCATGGAGTCCTGCTAAACCTCAAGAAATCGCAGCTGCAGCCCTCCCAGAGGCTCCTTTTTATAGGAACTCTTCTGGACACCTCCTGTGCGAAGGCTTTTCTTCCAGAGGACAGAAGGAGCGATATCCTTCAGATGGCCCGTTACATCGGGGAGAGCAACTCAGTTCCAGCTCTCTCGATGCAACGGATGCTAGGTCTCATGGCATCCTCGGTGTTCACTGTACCCCTAGCACGCCTTCATATGAGAACTTCTCAATGGATGCTCAGTACTCAGTGGTCTCCAACCACTCACCCGCAGCCCTTTCTCATCAAGGTGACAGAACCTCTAAAGAGGTCACTCACCTGGTGGTCGCAAGAGAACAATCTTCTAGAAGAGTATCCCTTTGCTCCTCTGGATCATCAGATTTCCATTACAACAGACGCGTCCCTGATGAGGCGGGGAGGTCACTGTCAGGCTCTCCACACTCAAGGCACGTGGACTCAAGTCGAGTCCCAGCTTCACATAAATGTCTTAGAGATGAGAGCCGTCCTTTATGCAGTCCGGGCGTTGAAGGACATTCTCTGTCACAAGAACATTCTCCTTCAAACGGACAACAAAGCAGTGATGTATTACATCAACAAACAGGGTGGTGCTCACTCTTACCCCTTATGCAGAGAAGCGATGAGAGTGTGGGAATGGTGCCTACAGCACAAACCTCTAATTCAAGTGGTCTACCTGCCAGGAGTGCAGAACGAACTAGCAGATCACCTCAGCGAACAGAGACAGATCCTCACGAATGGTCTCTCGACTCAGCCGTAGTTCGGTCAATATCCGCAGAGTGGGGAACTCCAGACCTGGACCTTTTTGCATCCCCACTCAACACAAAACTGCCTCTCTTCTGCTCCAGAAATCCAGGACCTGGCACTTTCTGTCAGGATGCGTTCAGGCTGCGGTGGACAAAACGCTTTCTATACGCCTTTCCGCCTCTTCCTCTAATTCAGAGGGTACTTCTCAAGTTCGAATCCGAGGGGGACAAAATGATCCTCATTGCTCCCTTCTGGCCTCGACAGATGTGGTTTCCACTACGCAACAATATGTTGGCAGTTCCGCCGAAACCACTCCCCCTTCAGACGAACCTCTTGACTCAGGGGCCTGTTGTCCATCCCAACCTGAGGTTGCTTCACCTTCACGCTTGGCTCCTGAAGAGGTAGAGGTGAACAGGTTCAATGTCTCTCGCAGGGTTTCAGATATTCTCCTGGCTGCACAGAAACCAGCCACTAGGAAAACTTACACAGCCAAATGGAAGCGTTTTTCGCTCTGGTGTGCAAAGTCCTCTTTAAATCCTTTTCCTGCCCACCAGATAAAAATTCTGGAGTACCTCTAGACCTCTCAAATTCAGGTCTGCAGTACTCTACAGTCAAAGTTCACCTTTGTGCCATTTCAGCTTATCATGAGCCGGTACTTTCCTTGTCACTGGCCTGTTACCTGTGGTTAAGAGATTTCTTAAAGGAATTCTGCATACCAGACCTCCTACAAGATGTCCAGTTGCAGCCTGGGACATTAATCTTGTGCTAGATATGCTCACTCGGAAACCTTTCGAACCTCTGGCTACCTGTGAGCTAAAATTTCTCACCTGGAAAACGGCCTTCCAGGTGGCCATTACCTCAGCCCGCAGGGTCTCTGAGATACATTCCCTGGTCACAGACCCTCCATATACTGTGTTCCATAAAGACAAAGTAGTCCTTAGAACCCATCCTAAATTTCTTCCTAAGGTTGTGTCGGAATTTCATCTAAACCAACCTTTGGTCCTTCCCTTACTTTTATGGACTTCCAAAAGAAGGAGAACGATCTCTTCATTCCTTGGACATTAAGAGCTTTAGTTTCTATCTAGATAGAACGAAAGACTTTCGATAAACTCAACAACTGTTTGTTTCCTTCAGCGAGACTCGGCTGGGTCAACCTGTCGCTATCAGATGTATCTCAGCATGGCTAGTGGCATGCCTTCGCCACTGCTATTCCATGGCGCAGGTTAAGTTGGAGGGCAGAGTTTACGCTCACTCTACTAGAGTGGTCGCGGCATCTCTGGCGGAAATCTGCAACGTGCCCATTGCAGATATTTGCAACGCGGCTACCTGGAGCTCAGTGCATACTTTCGTTAAACACTATGCACTGGATGTCCATGCCAGACAACATTCTTCCTTTGGCAGAACCATCCTTAATGGACTTCTGTCCTAAAACTGTGAGCTCTTGGCCTCTCCTGCCGCTCTCTCAGGGGATTATTAGCTTGGTACTCTCCCATTAGTGTGAATGAGTGGTCGAGACTTATGTCCAGGAAGATATGAAAATTACGTACCTACCATAATTCTTGATCTTCTTGGACGAGTCTCCATCACTCGTTTACATGCCCACCCTCCATCCCCCGAGCTCAATTCTGTTGTTGGTCTTCACTCCCTCAAATCTTTAGGCTGTGAAGACTTCTTTGTTGACCCTTCTTATACGGGTTGTCCGGACTATCTTATGTCCGGTTTTTGGTTAGGCTATCCTTTTAGGTTTTGTTACGCTGCACCTCCTCGGAAAAAAAAGGTACTGAGGCGGTTGGAGGGTCGATACCGAGATAGTCATTACTGCACAAGCTGAGGCTCACGGTGCCGCTCCTCACAGCCCCATCTCTGGTGCCGGCCCTCCAGCAAAGAAGTTTGCTCCCGCTAGGTCCTAGTGCCTCCGGCGCAGTTCCCATTAGTGTGACTGAGTGGTGGAGACTCGTCCAAGAAGATCAAGAATTACGGTAGGTACGTAATTTTCATTTCTGCATGCTGACAGTACAGGGCCTTCTGCCCTTGCTACAGACAGGCCATTGGCTCTGTGCACTGGACATGCAGGATGCCTACTGCATATCCCAGGGTTCCCCGGCCACCGGCGTTTTCTGCATTTCCTTTTCCAGGGGGAGCACTTCCAATTCAAAGCCCTCCCTTTTGGCCTTTCCTCGGCACCCAGGGTCTTCACCAAGTGCCTAGCGGTGGTGGCAGCGGCTCTTCACCATCGGGGCATTGCAGTGTTCCCATATTTGGACGATTGTCTCTTGGCAGCTCCGTCCAGAAGCAGCCTAGAGGAATCCCTGTCCTTCATCCTGGATCTTTTTACTCGACTGGGGATTACTGTCAGCTACCCCAAGTCGTCTCTGGTTCCTTCTAAATGCCTCCAGTTCATTGGGGTGGTACTGGACACGGCCCAGGGCAGGGCCTTCTTGCCCTTGGACAGAAAGGATACTCTGCTGGAGCAAGCCAAACTGTTAGTCTCCTCCAGGCATATTCCTGCCAGGGCATTCTTACGCCTTCTTGGTTTGATGGCAGCGACCATGTCTACAGTCCCCTTGGCTAGGTTACATATGAAGGTCGCCCAATGGACTTTTAAGAGTCCAATGGGATCAGCGTTCGGACGATCTAAATCATCCTGTCTTGGTGTCCAGCGCACTCAAGAAAGACCTCCTATGGTGGCTGGATCCTCAAAACCTGTCTCGGGGGTTGCCTTTTAGAACACCCCCTCCCTCTTGGACCCTCACCACAGACACCTCGGGTCTGGGTTGGGGGATCTCAGGCACAAGGGACGTGGTCCCAGCTGGAAGTATCTCTCCATATAAACATCCTGGAGATGAGGGCGGTCCTTTACACCCTTCAGGCCTTTCAGCCCCTCCTGTCTGCGGGAACATTGCTAGTACAGACAGACAACATGTTAGTGGTCTGGTTCATCAACAAGCAGGGAGGCACCCAGTCATTCCCCCTTCGCAGGGAGGTGATGCAGGTGTTGTACTGGGCTGTCCAGCCCGACCTGTTCCTCGCGGCCATACACGTCCCAGGCGTCCGCAACATCCTGGCGGACAGCCTCAGCCGAAGAACCACACAAGCTCATGAATGGGAACTTCATCAGGATGTAGCAGAACTTCTACTCCATCGTTGGGGATGGCCAGAGATAGATCTCTTTGCCTTTCCAGTCATCGCAAAACTACCCAGTTTTTGCTCGCTCGTTCAAGGGCGTGGTGTTATCTGGCAAGACTCTGCTGCCTCTCTGCCAGACAGGGAGGTACTTGTACACTTTCCCTCCCTTTCTCATTCTACAGTGTGTCGTACTGAAGCTGCAGGCAGAGGATGCTCAGATGCTGCTGATAGTCCCCTGGCCGAGGCAGATTTAGTTTCCACTTCTGCAACAGCTGGCCGTGGAACCCCAGCCCCCAACTTCAACGCCATCTGTTGATGCAGGAACAGGGCAGACTAGTGCACCCAAGTCTCAGGTCCCTACATCTTCATGCGTGGCTCCTTCAGACATAATTCTGTCATGTTTTGGAGTCTCCCAGAGGGTCACTCAAGTCCTAGTGGAAGCTGGAAACCTTCAACTAGGTCTACCTACGCTATGGAATGGAAGCACTTTTCCATTTGGGTGGCCGCCAAACATTGGGACCCCTTTTCCTGTTCGGTGCCTCAGGTAATGGTGTACCTTTTGCACCTGTCTGACTCTGGTCTAAGCTATTCCTCACTGAAAGTCCACCTGTTTGCTATTTCTGCCTGTCATACATTGGCGGATGGGAAAACTGCTGTGCAACTGGAGATCTCCAAAACTTTTTTGAAAGGAATCCTTCACTTGAAGCCCCCTATCCACAACCCTACCCTGCCTTGGGATTTGAATTTTATTTTATAAAAGTTTACGTTGCCTCCTTTTGAACAGGCGGTAAGCTGTAAGATGCGCTACCTGTCTTAGAAAGCGCTCTTTTTAGTTGTGGTTACTTCTGCTCGAAGGATTAATGAGCTTCAGGCCCTGATGTGTAAAGAGCCTTATTTAATTTTTCACAGAGACTGGGCAGTCCTGCTAACAAATCCTAAGTTTCTTCCCAAGGTGGTTTCTGAGTTTACCTTGAACCAGACCGTTGAGCTGCCGGTTTACTATGCTGTTCATTCAAATAAGGGTGAGGCTTTTCTACATACATTGGATGTACATAGGATTTTGCATTACTATGTCCACAGGACCAAAGATACCCGCAAATCAGATCAGTTGTTTGTCTCCTTTGCCCCCAGAACTCTGGGGTTGGCAGTTTTCAAGCAGTGCTTGTCCAAATGGTTGACTAACTTCATCCGTTTCTGTTATCAAAAGTACGATAAACCTCTTCCGGGGGAGGTCAGAGGTTACTCCACTAGGGGGATGGCTGCTTCCACAGCTTTCCTAAAAATGTTTCTGCTGCTGAGATTTGCACCCTCAGCAACCTGGAGTTCAGTCCACACTTTCACGAAACATTACAGTTTGGACATTTCCTCAAGGCATACGGCCAGATTTGGCCTAGCCGTTCTGCAGGGTCTGCTGTCTTAGAACTGCTCTGGTTGGTCCGTTACTCTTCCTCCTCCCTTGTTTCAGTGGTCTCACTAAAAGTGACTGCTTGGGATTCAGTCCTATATGTTATGACCTACTGCAGGAACCCTCTCGAAGTAAGATAGTACAGTTACGTAAGAACTTATCGTAACAGTAGATCTTCCAGAGAGGGTCATGCAGTAGGTCACACTTTTCCTCCCTCCTTCCCCCAGCTTTCTGCATGTTCTTACAGGCTGTTCTGGATTGGGCTCCAGGATATCAATCTTTTCTCCTGTCATACCCTTTTGGGCCTCCGGCAGGAGTACTGGAAGGCAGGCATGGGGACTGTCCACTGTATAGGGTCCCACTGACGTCCATCATGTGACATCCGGTGGGTGATCCCCCGCCAGACATTGCTAGCAAAAGTTTGCTGTGTGGTCCTGACGCCAGGGGGTGCAGTCCTATATGTTATGACCTACTGCAGGAACCTCTCTCGAAGATCTACTGTTACGGTAAGTTCTTACGTAACTGCAATTTTTCTGCCTAGGGTTTGACCATCTGAACGCAGACTGTGATATCTGTAAAACCTTTCCCCAGTCGACGCTTGATAGGCGATTGAACAGACTGAGGGAAAAAATGTCCAATAAGGCTGCTGACCTGGCCTCAGATAAGCCGACTCCTTTATAATTCAAAAGAAAAACCCCAAGGAACCGGACGAACAGTACTCCGACAAGTTCGGAAGTGAACGGCAGAAACTGCCACTAAACCGGCAACCACTATGAAAAAGAAGGAAAAGCACTCGGTGAAGGGACTGCAACCGACAAACCTGACAGTTCCTGCTGCTGAGGAAATTGCTAATACTATTAAAATAATTCAGTTGCTGCAAACTGGCACTGGTTCAGTTCCGTGACTTAGTTCACATCATCCATCGGTTAAAACTTTGAGTTCCTCTTCGCTTCCTGGTTCTCTTGAACACTACACTGATGTTTATAATGATGATGAAGAGGATTATGATGAGAACTTTGGGGAGCCCCCTGAACCGGATGATTCCCTTGATCCTCAGTGCCCTGATTCCCCTGATAAGGGACCTGGAGATTTTACCTCACATTTTGCTTTCATGAAGCAAGTGGCACAAACTCTGAACCTCTCCACCTAGGGATCTACAGAGGAGAAGGAGGAGGAGGAACCAGATTACATGGCAATGATGGATGTACCAGCAACTAAGAGGTTGCTATTACCCATCCATAAGTCTCTGAAGAGACAGGCCACTAGGATTTTGCAAATCCTCACTTCTGTTCCCCCAGTGGATAAGAAGATGGATAGAAAATACTGGGTTGCCAAGGCAGGAGCTGAATTCCTCTATTGGGCATCCCAGTCATGAAGGGCTGGTACAGGCTGCTGCATGTGATAAGGCAGGCATTCCTTTAGCATCACATCCCCTGGATAAAGATTCTAAGAAAATGGACTCTATGACCAAGGAATCTTATTTGGGTTCTTCTTTGGCCATTAGGCAGGCCACTTACATGGCCTATGTTTCCAGACACCAGAAAAGTCTCTGGAACGCGGTTTTGGAGATTGCTAAGGCCTGCCGTGCTCCTATGGCATCTGACCTAGCTGAGGCTGCAAAAAGGGGCACAGAAGTCTCCAGATGCCAATTTAGAATGGCAGGGAATGCCAGTTACATTGCAGCCAGACTTATGGGAACTTCAGTGTCCCTTCGAAGATTTGCTTGGCTCAGGGCCACCTGTCTATCCCAGGACACCCAGGCGAAGGCCCTGGATTTCCCTTGTGAGCCCCCCTCTCTCTTTGGTGAACAGATAGAGGACTACATGAAAAAGATGGATGAATACAAGGTGGCTTACAAGAGTGCTGCTGCTTAAGGAAAAAAACAGCAACACCTCAGAAGTACCAGAGTAGATGGGGTAGGGGTAGAACCCACTACAGTCTTTCTTCCAGACTCAGGCTCTCCCAGCCTGCCAGCCACAGATAGGTTACTTCAGAAGTAGGTGCAGAAGGGCCGGCAGTCGCGCTGTCCCCAGCCGAAGTATTAATACAAAGCAGACCCCGAGGGGTCTGCCAGGGTCACCCCACTCCAGTGGGGCAGGCTGGCCTACCACCTCCAGGCTTGGGGTTCTACTACCACGGACAAGTGGGTCCTGGAGGTAGTGAGCCAGGGTCTTGCTCTCAGCTTCAAGGTCTTGCCCAAGGTGAGGGCAAGAGTTTTCAGACCTGCCACCCCATCAGAAGTAATCCTGTTGGAGTCAAAGGTAGCAAAACTCCTGCAGGAGAAGGCAGTAGAGCCCGTCCCCTTGACCCAAAGAGGAAAGGGACTGTACTCAAGATACTTTCTCACCCTAAAGAAAACGGGGGAGTGGCAACCCATACTGGATCCCAGACATCTAAATAAACATTTGACAAAACTAGAGTTCAAAATGGTCACCCTGGCCACCATCCATCCTGCACTCAGGCAGGGAGATTGGCTGGCATCTTTAGACCTAAATGATGCCTACTTCCACATTCCTATCATGCAGTCCCACAGAAAGTATCTCGGGTTCAGATTGCCATCAGGTCATTACCAGTTCAGAGCCATGCCTTTCGGCCTGACTTCTGCTCCAAGAGTGTTTACAAAGTGCCTAGCAATAGTGGTCACACACTTAAGGAGGCAGGGAGTTACAGTCTTCCCATACTTGGACGACTGGCTAGTAGTAGGTCAGTCACCCCAGCAGGTCAGAGATGCACTTACCACCATTCAAGATACCCTGCAGTACCTAGGCTTCCTGGTAAACCAGAAAAAGTCAGTGCTGAGACCAGTCCAGCTCCTGGAATTTATAGGAGCGGAGTTGGACACATTAAAGGGAAGGACATTCCTCCCTCAGGGAGAGTGGACAGCGTGGTACAGTTGGCCAGCTCCTTCCAACTGCATATTCCCAGATCAGCAAGGCACTTTCTCCAGCTGTTAGGACACATGGCTGCATCAATAGCAACAGTGCCAGGTTCCAGCTGAGAGACATCCAGTTCCATCTCAGATCTCACTGGTCACAGAAAAGAGATTTCCTGTCAAAACTTTTGCCAGTCACAGGAACTCTTCTTCAAGCACTCCAGTGGTGGCAGGAAAAGGACAGCCTCAGAGAAGGTGTGCCTTTCCTTCAGCAGCCAGTATCAGCAGTGCTAAGAATGGATGCCTCCCTCCTCGGATGGGCTGCCCACCTGGGGGAGCACACCGCACATGGTACTTGGCTACAGCAGGAGACTCTGCTTCACATAAACCTGCTGGAACTCAGGACAGTTTACCTATGCATTCAGTCCTTTGCCTCAATGCTGCAAGGCAAGGTGGTTCAAGTCAGAACAGAAAATACAACCACAATGTACTACATGAGCAAGCAAGAGGGCATATGGCCATCCCCCCCCCGTGCACAGACACCATGAAAGTATGGAACTTGGCCTACTCTCTGGGGATCTCCCTCCCCGCAGTTCATCTCCCAGGGAAGGACAGTGTCCTCGCAGATGCCCTCAGCAGGATCAGCCAGCATCACCACGACTGATCACTAAACAGGCAGATTCTGCAAGTTTTATTCAGAAGGTGGGGCACCCCAGAGGTGGACCTCTTCGCAGCCCCAGACAACCACCAGCTGCCACAATTCTGCTGCAGACCTCCTGTAGTGGGCACAGTGCCTCTGGATGCACTGCTCTTGGATTGGACAGGGAGGTTTCGCTATGCCTTCCCTCCATTTGCCCTGTTGCTCAGAGTACTGAACAAGCTCAGGGTTCAGCCAGCAACAGTGATCCTCATTGTTCCAGACTGGGCCAGGCAGCCCTGGTATTCAGTGCTTCTGACCCTGTCAGTATCCAGACCAGTCTCCTTCCCCAGGAGGCACAACCTACTGATCTTCCTGGACTAAGTCTCCATCACTCATTCACACTAGTGGGATAGCGCCAGAGGCGCTAGGACCAAGTGGGAGCCTAAAATTTTCAGAAGGGTCAGCGCCGAATCAGGACCACGCATGCGCAGCACCACGAGACTAGATCGCGCCTGTGTAGGCTATCTCGGCATTGACCCTCCAACCACTTCAGTTCCTTTTCTTCCGCCGTTGAGTGCGCTTGGATGTCAACATCACTCATCTGCCGGAGTCTAAATTTTCGTCTATACGACAGCAGCTTTTAGCATTTAATTTAATATTTTAAGTAGTAATTTATTATTTTACGAACAAGAAAAGAAGATTATGAAGAAGAAGAAAAATTCTTTCCTGCCATCAACTGAATCATCCTTAGACAGTAGCGGTGATGATAGGAGGATTTCATTTGAAAGTTTTTATGGCAGAGGGGCTGTGTCCGGTCCGCCGCCCTTAATTAACGGGGGGGGGGGCTGACTACGGACAGTCCTGTGCTCGGACGGGGAGGACAGTCCACTGAGGCACAAATCTAGCGGTTCTGGGAATCCAGCTCCGCTTTACCTCCAGCCCTTCTTCCTCGTTGGGGGAAAAAGAATCAGTGCCGCTCGAGGTTGTCCATTGATACACTTTTGCGTCTACACTTTTTCAGTCGTCAAGACAATTACACTCTGTGGAACATTCTAATTTAATGGTCGGGAGCCGCTCAGGCTTTTCCACTCCTCTGATAGGGGTATATAGTCCACTTGTGATATTGCCCCTTTGGTGGCTTCATCAGCACAGGTGGTTAACATCTCTCCAGCTGTGATTATTAGTCTGGTCATGATTTCAGTATGGACGCTCAGGCTCCTTCTGCACTCAGATGGAGAACATCTTCATCATTTTGTATCAAGACAGTCCTTTCGAAATAGCAGCTTGAAAGCCTTGTTAGGCTCGAACTATTTAAAAAAAAAAATGTTATCACAGCACAGGGCCGAACCGAAATTACCCAATACCCCCCCCTTTTTGGATCTGGTCAGGTTCCGCCTCAGCCCCTGATGCACTTGTCTCCAGAGTACGGTAAAGAGTACCTGACTTCTTCTTCCCCTAGGGGGAGTCCGATCCAGCGGCGGTATGGGTCATTTCTTTCTCCAAGAGAGATTTCTCTCATTCAGAGATATTTCCTAGACCTAGGCGACTGCCCAGTCTGTTAACTCCCCTTTATTTTTATTAGACTTTCTTCTCTTGAGCAGAGCCTCGCAGCAACAGAAGCGACTCTCCACCGAGTCGGAACTCAGGTTCCTACTTCCTTGCTTGCTTTAACGTAACAGGCGATATACTCCTTCTTGACTGAAAGTCAAGTATGTCTTTTTTCTGAGGTAGCTTCTCAAATATTCACACCTTTGGTTTCTGCGCACTGATTCCATGCCAGTTGCTCACGAAGCTATCCTCTCAAAGTGTGTGACGGAGTTGTGGTGTTTGTTTTTCAGCAAACAAACTAGAATCCTTTCCTACTCCCTTCAGGGAGGCCAGAGTGAGTAGTGCCTCACCGCATTGAGTCACTGCTGCTTTTAGTTACTTTCAACGAATGGGTTAGCTCTAACCTGGTCCTGCTGTGTCCCTTCTTGACGCACATCTGCCTCTATTTGCCTTAGAAATCCTGCCCGTCTTTTTCTGTCAGAATGTTTTTTTCCGCAGTGGACATGTCCTCCTGTACACTTTTCCTTTCTTCCCTGAGTTCAGAGACTGCTACAACAGTTCTACACACAGGGGAAGGATGATTCCTTTTGGAAAATGCAGTGGGTAGGATCTGGTTCTACTAGACCACCACAAGAGGCTTCTAAGTCATGCTTGGCCTTCCATCAGGGAGGTCCCAGTGACTAAGTGGAGACCATTCTCCTTGTACGTTACATTAGTACATGTCTTTGACACTATTAATTTTGGTCCTAGACCAAATTGTGAGGCCAGGTTCTTACCGCTGTCCTAAAGTGGTTACGGCTTCCTGGCAGACTTTCATTTTGTGCCCAATGCAGTCGTCTGCAAAGTGGTGAGTTACAACTCGAGCGCTTATCTTGTAAGCACTATGTTTTAGATGCTCTTTACAAGACAGCTCTTTTTATTAGCAGGACAGTCCTTGGCCATCCTTTCTGAGTGAACCCTATCTCCTACCACCCTACTCAGGGTTGTTGGTTTTAGCTTGGTACTCTCCTACTAGTGTGAATGAGTGATGGAGACTTAGTCCAGGAAGATATGGAAATTACGTACTTACCGTAATTATTGATCTTCTTGGACAGTCTCCATCACTCATTCACACGCCCACCCACCATCCCCTGGGTTCACTCGTTTTGTTTCATGGTCCTGTGGTTAAGACTGTGAAGTCATTGTTCTTTGACCTTTCTTGCAAAGGCCATCTGGGCCCTCTCAGGCCCAGAAACTCAGGATGAGTTATTCTCATTAGTTACACTGCACCTCCTCGGTCGAAAAGGTACTGAGGCGATTGGAGGGTCGACGCCAAGATAGCCTACACAGGCGGCAGCTAGTCTTGTGGTGCTGCGCATGCGTGGTCCTGTCTCGGCGCCGACCTTTCTGAAAATTTTAGGCTCCCGCTTGATCCTAGCACCTCCGGCGCTATCCCACTAGTGTGAATAAGTGATGGAAACTGTCCAAGAAGATCAATAATTACGGTAAGTATGTAATTTCCATATCTCCTCACAGAGCAGGATCCTTTACCACAATTTCCAGTCCCTCTGGCTCAAGGCGTGGCTCTTGAGGACTTAGAGTATGCTGACCTGCACCTCTCTGAAGGGGTTCTAGAGGTCTTCAGAGTTTCTATAAAACCCCTCTACTAGGAAAATATATACCTCTAGATGGAAGAGGTTTTCTATTTGGTGACAGCAAAAACATACAGATTGTAGCCAGGCTGGCTTGCTAGTCATTTTGGATTATCTGGCACACTTCATTCCCTCGGCCTCGGGCCATCTACCCTTAAGGTGTACCTGGCAGCTGTCTCTGCTTACTTCTCAGCGAGTAAGGGTTCATCCCTGGCTGTGAACCAGGTATTCAGAAAGTTTTTCAAAGGTCTGTTACACTTGCATCCCCCACACAGGGAGCCAACTCCTGCATGGGACCTCAGTATATGCACTGACCAGCTAATGCAGCCACCCTTCGAGCCCATGTCTTCAGCAGAGCTTAAATATGTGACATGGAAAACAGTGTTCCTGATAGCTTATCATCTCAGCCAGGAGAATCAGTGAGCTCCAGGCCTTGTCCACAGAGCCAAATTACATATCAGTCCATAGGGACAAGATAGTCCTCAGGACTAACAGGAATTTTCTCCCCAAGGTGGTGTCGGACTTTCACCTGAATCAGTCCATCACTTTGCAAGTCTTTTTCACTGACCATTCCAGTTCAGGGGAACGTAGGCTGCATAGCCTAGATGTCAAGGGTGCTATCAACTACTATTTGGATCACACTAAGAATCATAGTTAGAATAGTACTCAGCTCTTCCTGACTTATGGAGAGGTGGGCAAGGGCAAACCAGCCTCAAAGAGGACCATTGCACGCTGGGTCATTGCCTGTGGGCCCATTCTACAAGGGGTACAGCTGCTTTTATAGCAGCTACCAGAGATATTCCTTTGGTGGAAATTTGTAAAGCAGCTACCTGGAAAACTGGTCATACATTTACCAAACACTATAGCCAGGATACCCAGGCCAGAAGCAGTGCCTGATTTGGCACAGCAGTACTGCAGAGCTTGTTTCCTAAATAGGTTCCCTGCCCTCCTCTAAAGGTACTGCTTGAGTAGTCTGCATATAGTATGTCAGAATACAGTAAGATTTCCTGAGGTTTGAAGAAAAAAATTACTTACCATAGTAGTCTTGTTTCTTCCAAGAGAATCTTATTGTATTCTGAGCTCCCACCCTACCTCCCCTACTAGAACCTATGGGCACTGCACTACAGCTGTCCTTGCCCTTGGAAACTTCTGAGTTGTTTCTTGTTGGGGCAACTGTGACTTGAATCTTAGTGATGCCCACACTCTTAAATGTAAAGGGATTGTTTAGTTTTTGGGGGTGCTAGTTATTTATTAGGATAGTTTGTTCTTATAATAATAATATTTATTTATAAAGCGCAATTCAAAACTTAACAAAGTGCTGTATAATGAATCAATAAAAGCAGGAATAAAACAATAAAACACAAATAACTACAATTTACAGTAACGGTATACTTATATGTAATCCCCAAAGGCACAATCAAACACAAATAACTAGACTTTACAGTAGCGGTATACTTATATGTAATCCCCAAAGGCACAATCAAACACAAATAACTAGACTTTACAATAGCGGTATACTTATATGTAATCCCCAAAGGCACAATCAAACACAAATAACTAGACTTTACAATAGCGGTATACTTATATGTAATCCCCAAAGGCACAATCAAACACAAATAACTAGACTTTACAATAGCGGTATACTTATATGTAATCCCAAAGGCACAATCAAACACAAATAACTAGACTTTACAATAGCGGTATACTTATATGTAATCCCCAAAGGCACAATCAAACACAAATAACTAGAATTTACAATAGCGGTATACTTATATGTAATCCCCAAAGGCACAATCAAACACAAATAACTAGACTTTACAATAGCGGTATACTTATATGTAATCCCCAAAGGCACAATCAAACACAAATAACTAGAATTTACAATAACGGTATACTTTTATGTAATCCCCAAAGGCACAATCAAACACAAATAACTAGAATTTACAATAGCGGTATACTTATATGTAATCCCCAAAGGCACAATCAAACACAAATAACTAGAATTTACAATAGCGATATACTTACATGTAATCTCCAAAGGCACAATCAAACACAGATAACCAGAATTTACAATAGCGGTATACTTATATTTATAAAATGGGCTTAAGAAATCCAGGTTTCTGATTGGCTACTACATCATCTGAGCCATGTACTTATCAGATGATATAGTAGCCAACCGGGACTACTGCCCACCATGATTCTCCATGATGACAATAAATCAGTGAGCTCTGCCAAACCTAAACACAAACTGTCATTAGCAGAGCTCACTGAAGCGGCAGCAATCCACCACGACGGCAATCGCACCAGCGCAGTATCACAGTACTGTCAGCATATCTCACTCAGATGCCACAAAATCCCCCTTCTGACACAAACTGTAAAAGTGTACTTTTCTTTTACTCACAGAGCTTTTGTTCCTCATATTTCCACCGCGATCCTCTGTCATCCTCGCTCGGATCTCCGTAGTCCACACTCGCCCCCTCCCACACTTTATCACTTCCTATAAATCACACCCTTCACAACAGAGAAAGAACATTAGCAGCAGAATACAGGGATTTATTTAACTCTAAAAATTGATTAGCGTTTTGCTCATAAAAGTGCTAAATCTTTGTGAAAATGCATGGCTCTTGCCTCTTTGTGTTTAACAAACACAGCACTTCTAGAAAATATATATAAATACTTTCTGTACAGTTAGTATAGTCCCAAGAAAAAAACTGCTAATCAATTATTTAAAACCCTGGAATACTTCTCGCTATGAATTTAAACTTTTAATTTTTCTTAGTGCCCGTCACGGTTTAAAAAAAGCAGGAAGCAGTATCCTACGGCACCCGGTAATAGACACGCTCGCTCCTAGTGGCCAAAAAGGAACACGCTCACTCCTGACACTGCTCGCAATTCGGCGACTTCACTACCTAAAAAAAAAAACTCTGAAAACTAAAACACGTGTAGTTATTTCTCCCAATGTTTACCGCTGCAGTTTCACAGAAGCAGGAAGCGGTATTGTACGGCACCCAGTAACGGACACGCTCACTCCCAGCGGCCAACTAAGAACACGGTCGTGCCATTTCTTTCTGCCAATATTTGATCACACAGATGCAGTCACATAGACAGACACGGTGGCACCTGTCAGTGAAAACACATACTAGCTCTCAAGATATAGTGCTAAAAACAGGTAAACATAACCTAAGAAAGCCATAGAAACCCAGTACTTTAAATGAAACACTTTTTTAAAGTGACTTCGTAGGGGGACTATTTTTCCTATTTGAACTAATAAACCTTCTTTTTTTATATATTTTTTACTTTATCTCTTTTTCTTTTTACTCATTAAATAATCAATAGATAAGCCCATTTTATAAAGCGCAATAACACACAATCCGAGGGTGTGGTTATCGCACAGTAAAAACAACGCTAAGTGCTCTTATCAGGCGATAACCGCACACCTCGTCGTGTGTTATTGTTTTCGTATTCCCCAAAGGCACAATAAAACACAGATAACTAGAATTTACAGTAGCGGTATACTTGTATGTAATCCCCAAAGGCACAATAAAGCAGGTCAATTTTTAAGGCCGTCTTAAAGCTCTCCACAGTCTGGCACTCGAATCCGATGAGGTAGAGAGTTCCACAGGGCTGGAGCTGCATACATAAATGCTCGAGTACCAGAAATTTTCAATCTAATCCTGGGAACTTCTAGCAACCCCTCGTCGGCTGAGTGGAGGGGGCAGTAAGAATCCAATGGTTGCATGATACATTCCAAAGACAGTGGTTTGAAAAACGAGCTCGAGCCTAGCATTCCATCATTTGCATAGGTCCTATTAACCATTTCGGCTCTGGAACAGTCCTATGGTGAGATCATACTGCATATGTCAGAATACAGTAAGAGTCCCTTGGAAGAAATAAGAATACTATAGTAAATTATTTTTTCTTCTGGTTGCTGTTACATCAGCACACAGTGTCCAAGTTACAGGCCCTAGTCACAGATACCCAGTACATAGTCTTCCATAAAGACAGGGTAGTTCTCCATACACATTCTAAATTTCTGCCCAAGGTGATATCAGAGTTCCATCTCAACCAATCCTTGGTGCTTCCAACTTTCTGCCCCAAACCGGAGAATCTGGGGGAAGTGTTGCCCCGTCCTCTTGATGTTAGAAGCATTCTTGTCTTCTAACTCAGTAGAACAAAGGACTGCAAGCGAGCGTCCACCTGTTTGTCTGTTTCAATCCCAGTCAGAAGAGAGTTCCCTTCTCCAAACAGTACCTGTCGAACTGGATTGTCAGTTGCATCCAGCATGGTTATACTCTTGAAGGACAGCAGTTGGAAGGGGTGGTCAGAGCACATTCCACTTGGGCAGTGGCTACCTCAGTGGCTTCACTCAGTCTCTATCTCAGAGATATGTGGGGCCACTACGTAAAGTAGTGTTAATACCTTTACAAAACACTACGCCATGGTGTTCACTCCAGGAAGCATGCATGTTTTGAGTTGGCTGTAAAGGAGGGTGTGCTCTCCTTCTAAGTCCTGTAGCTTCCAGTGTCCAAAGTCTGTGGGATTTTATGCTGCTGGTAACTCGACCAATGAGTGTGGCTCTATAGAGAGTCTTGATTCTTGAAAGCTAGGAAAATTATTTACTGTAACTTCTGAATTTCAAGAATATCTCTTTCATAGAACCACTGTCGCCCACCCTCCATCACCCAGACTCGCTTCTGTTTTTAATTGTTCGTATTAGTAATCTTCCCACCCTCCTCAGGCAGGTTTGGGCCATGAAGACACTTGCCGTTATGCCTTTTTACAGGAAGTGGTGGGCTTTTTTTGTGTTTTGTTTTGTCTGTTTATGCCTCCTGCTCTCTGATGGCCCCCATCCACTTCACCCACCCCTAACCCCATCACCCTGGCATCCCCTAGGTCTTACTGGAGCCTCCCTGTGTTACCCCTGAGCTTTTTCTCTCTGGCAGGGGTGGCAGATACCCCCTTACCTCGGCCACAGAAGGATTCGGTGTGGAGACTGTGCCTAAATAGCAAGGTGCAGGACCTATGAGCTGGTTGGCTTTATCCTGCAGCTCAGGGTACTTCTCTTTTTTTTTTTCTCCCAGATTCCCCAAGATGCTGGCATTAAGGGTGCACCAAGCACGTACCCACACAAGCGTTCGGCACCTTCCAACATTCTGTCACCCACAAGCTACTGCAGCTGCACTACCACCCGTGGTCACCCAGGTAGCAGTATAGTAACAAAGCTAGTTGCCCTTCCTCCCCGGAGGAGGAGGATTGAGCGTCATCTGGGATGCTCGATCCTCCTGCTCCCTGCTGCACAAGCTCGTTCACGAACTCGGGTCACCAGCATGGGAGAGGTAAGATGTGAGGCGCCTCAGCCCTCTGCATCACTGGCCCGGCTGATGTGCTGTTTAATGCCCCTTTTTAGTTTTTTACAGTTTATTCGTTTTTATCAGTAGCTTTTCATGCTCCTCTTTGGTAAAGAAGGTACCGAGATGGTTATAAACATAGACTTTGATGGCAGATAAGGACCACTTGGCCCACCCAGTCTGCCCATTTCCCTACCTACTGGATAAGCTGCAGATTCTAGTTAACCAACAGCCTACTTCCTGCAACCCCCCACTATAATTGCCTTGTGTCTGTCCCATGCATGTTTGAATTCCCCCACTGTTTTAGACCCAACGACCTCCTCAGGAAGGCTGATCTTCCTGGACATAAGTCTCCGCCACTCATTCACACTAATGGGATCTGTGCCGGAGGCACTAGGACCCAGCGGGAGCAAACTTTTTTGCTGGAGGGCCGGCGCCAGAGATAGGGCCACGAGGAGGCGGCACCACGAGCCTCAGCTCTGCGCGGTAATGACTATCTCGAGGCCACCCTACCGACCGCCTCAGTTCCTTTTTTCCGCCGCATCGAGGTGCACTTCAGTGACGACGCCGTCATCATTGGGAGTTAAACTTCAAACTAGCATAGTTTCAGTTTTGTTATTTTGTAGTAATATCTCGAATAAGTATCGCTTAAGTTTATTCTTATTTACAAAGAAGTCTCAGCCTACTTTGACGGAGTCAACCATGAACAGGTCAGGTGACGGTAGGGGAGACTTCGTATGAAAGCTGTTCAGTCAGTCGGACTGGGTCCGGTCCGCCGCCTTCTCCGGAGAGGGGGTCTGGCAACGGTCAGTCCAATGCCCGAGGGGGCGGGCGGTCCCCTCGAAAGCATAAAAATAAACAGTCGCATTCTCGGCACCGTTCGGCCTGGAGCTCTTCTTCGGCCGACAGGTCAAAAAAGAGAAGGCATCACTCGAGGTTGCCCTCTGATATGTCTGCACGTAGATGGTCAGTTATTGGGGCTAGTTGCTGGTCTCCTCCTTCGGAGTCACCTGCTTCTGTTTCTGGTAGCCAACGTCTTCGACATCGGAGCCCTACCCCGCCCTCTGGTAGGTCTTCAGATGAGCAGTTTCATCAGTGGGCCGCTCTTATGGGAGCAATGGGCTTGAGGTTGGTCCAGCTGCCTGGCCCGGTCACTGGGCCTTGGGCGTGTTGAGCTCTCCCTGGTCGCGGCACCGTCTTTTGTGCCGCTGACCGCTTGGGTGTCCCCATATGGCTGCGCGCAGGGGCCACACCGATGCCTCTATCTCCTGCTCTTTCCTCCTTCTCCTCAAATCCTGTCTTTCGGAGTCTTGGGTGTTTTCGCCGCTCGTGTCGATGGCACGCCGGGCGCCGGCGCGCTCTGTTGGCGTTGTCCTCAGCGCCGCATGGTATTGCGGCGCCATGTGGCTGCTCGGTGACGGCGCTTGTCGGCGCCCGCCTCGGTGTTGCAGGCTTTGTCGGCGCCTGCTGCTTTTTGCGGCGCCTCGGGTCTTTAGGCGCCATCCACCTTTCAGGACCCCTCCTTTAACCATTTTCCTTCCTCATTTCCCTCTGATTTTCACTCCTTTCCTGTCCATGCAGTCCCTCCTGGACTGTCAGGAGATGACATTGAGCCTGACACAGACCTTAGGCTGGGTGATGAAGTGGAAGAAGCAGGATCTATTCCTGCTGCAGAGCCTGTGGTCGAAGACCTGTCTTTTAAGTCTCTGCTGAAAAACTTGATTTCCACTCTTTCTTTCCAAACTACAGACATCGATCCTGGGAAATTGCTAAGACTCCAATGCCTCCATGTTCCGGAGATCCCTACGGATTTGACTCCTCCGGTACAGCCCTCCTTTGAGACGCTGTCTCAAATGGTATGGAATAATCCTGCTCTCATTCCTTCGGTGGCTAAATCCATAGATAGGAAATACCAGCCCCCAAGGATCGACCCATTTTGGCGCCCCAAGCCTTTATGGATCCTATTGTAGTTTTGGCAGAAAATGATAAGGTCGTCCTCCCCAGACTACTACAGCTCGACCTATTAACAAAGAATCTCATAAGATAGACACTTTAGGTAAGAGAGTCTTTGCTGCTTCCACCCTGGGTATGAGTATGGCCAGCTACCAAGGCTATTTCTCTCAATATGAGTATATCCTTTGGCACTCACTCAAACAGATGCTTGAAGCTCTACTGGAATCGGACATGAAGTCAGAGCTACTTCAAACCATTACCAGGGGTATCGAATCTAAAACCAGCAGGTTAAAGCAGCTATGGATGCTTTCGATACTGCTTCAGGCGGTGACGGCTGGTATTTGTACCGCGTCATTCCTGGCTCGCACTTGGTTTCACGAATGACGCACTGCAGCAGCAGGTAATGGCGGCTTTTTGATGGTGTGTATCTCTTCGGCCCTCAAGTAGAACAGGCTCTAGAAACTACACAAAAGACTAGGTCAGCCATTAAGTTGGCTCGACCTCTTCCTGTCCCCTCTCGAGGGGGTGTTAATAAACGCCAGTTCCATAACCATCAGTCCTTTCAAGGCAAAGGCAGAGGAAGTTTTCATAAAAATCAAGCTCCCCAGCCTCAAAAGAAAACGCAGCAGAAGGCGCAAGGACCCAAAGCGCCCAGTGCCGCCTTCTGAGTCGTTGGCCCAAGTCCCACCTCAGCTGCCCGAGGGGGACTCTTCCTCAGCGGTGGGAGGTCGTCTGACGCACTTCTACAATCAATGGAAATCCATAACCTCAGACAGATGGGTCCTCTGGATAATCCGCGAGGGGTATTCACTTAATCTTGTGGAGGCCTCTCCGGATCGTCCTCCCAAACGACAGCCCAAGCTGTCAACCCTTCAGTCAGACCTTCTTGCTGCCGAGATTCACGGCCTTCTGAACAACAGGGCAGTAGAAGTAGTGCCGCTGCATCAACGGAACACAAGGTTCTACTCCCATTACTTTCTGGTTCCAAAGAAAACAGGGGGCATGCGCCCCATTTTGGACCTCAGAAAACTAAACAAATTTCTGCCCAAGGAGAAATTCAGAATGATTTCACTAGGAACCTTATTACCTTTGCTTCATCAACACGACTGGCTAGCCTCCCTAGACTTGCAGGATGCTTGCCAGCACATTTCTATTCACCCAAAGCATCACAAATTCCTAAGGTTTGTGGCTCTGGAACAGCATTATCAGTTCAGAGTCCTGCCCTTTGGGCTATCCTCGGCGCCACGTGTTTTTACAAAGTGTTGTGCAGTTCTCGGAGCGCATCTCAGAAAGATCGGAATACAGGTGTTCCCTTATCTGGACGATTGGCTTCTGGCAAGTCCTTCCAGGCAGGGAACTCTGGACACCGTAGACATGGCTTCACGCTTTCTCACGTCCATGGGAGTCCTGCTATACCTCAAAAAATCGCAGTTGCAGCCCTCCCAGAGGCTCCTTTTTATAGAAACTCTTCTGGACACCTCCTGTGCGAAGGCTTTTCTTCCAGAGGACAGGAGGAGCGATACCCTTCAGATGGCCCGTCACATCGGGGAGAGCGACTCTGTTCCAGCTCTCTCAATGCAACGGATGCTAGGTCTCATGGCATCCTCGGTGTTCACTGTACCCCTAGCACGCCTTCACATGAGAACTTCTCAGTGGATGCTCAGTACTCAGCGGTCCCCAACCACTCACCCGTAGTCCTTTCTCATCAAGGTGACAGAACCTCTAAAGAGGTCGCTCACCTGGTGGTCGCAAGAGAACAATCTCCTAGAAGGGTATCCCTTTGTTCCTCTGGATCATCAGATTTCCATTACCACAGACACGTCTCTGATGGGGTGGGGAGCTCACTGTCAGGCTCTCCACACTCAAGATACGTGGACTCAGGTCGAGTCCCAGCTTCACATAAATGTCTTAGAAATGAGAGCCGTCCTTTATGCGGTCCAAGCGTTGAAGGACATTCTCTGTCACAAGAACATTCTCCTTCAAACGGACAACAAAGCAGTGATGTATTACATCAACAAACAGTGCGGTGCTCACTCTTACCCCTTATGCAGAGAAGCGATGAGAGTGTGGGAATGGTGCTTGTAGCACAAGTGTCTAATTCAAGCAGTCTACCTGCCAGGAGTGCAGAACGAGCTTGCAGATCACCTCAGCAGAACAGAAACAGATCCTCACGAATGGTCTCTCCGACTCAGCCGTAGTTCAGTCAATATCCGCAGAGTGGGGAACTCCAGACCTGGACCTTTTTGCATCCCCACTCAACACAAAACTGCCTCTCTTCTGCTCCAGAAATCCAGGGCCTGGCATTTTCTGTCAGGATGCGTTCAGGCTGCAGTGGACAAAACGCTTTCTGTACGCCTTTCCGCCTCTTCCTCTAATTCAGAGGGTACTTCACAAGTTCGAATACCAGGGGGACAAAATGATCCTCATTGCTCCCTTCTGGCCTCAACAGATGTGGTTTCCACTACTCAACAATATGTTGGCAGCTCCGCCGAAACCACTTCCCCCTTCAAACGAACCTCTTGACTCAGGGGCCTGTTGTTCATCCCAACCTGAGGTCGCTTCACCTTCATGCTTGGCTCCTGAAGAGGTAGAAGTGAACAGGTTCAATGTCTCTCGCAGGCTTTCAGATATTCTTCTGGCTGCGCCGAAGCCAGCCACTAGGAAAACTTACACAGCCAAATGGAAGCGTTTTTCCCTCTGGTGTGCAAAATCCTCTTTGAATCCCTTTTCCTGCCCACCAGATAAAATTTTGGAGTACCTCTTAGACCTCTCAAATTCAGGTCTGCAGTACTCTACAGTCAAAGTTCACCTTTGTGCCATTTCAGCTTATCATGAGCCGGTACTTTCCTTGTCACTGGCTCAGTTACCTGTGGTTAAGAGGTTTCTTAAAGCAATTCTGCATACCAGACCTCCTACAAGACGTCCAGTTGCAGCCTGGGACATTAATCTTGTGCTAGACATGCTCACTCGGAAACCTTTCGAACCTCTGGCTACCTGTGAGCTAAAATTTATCACCTGGAAAACGGCCTTCCTGGTGGCCATTACCTCAGCCCACAGGGTCTCTGAGATACATGCCTTCTCCGTATACGGTGTTCCATAAAGACAAAGTAGTCCTTAGAACCCATCCTAAATTTCTTCCTAAGGTTGTTTCGGAATTCCATCTAAACCAACCTTTGGTCCTTCCCTCTTACTTTGCGGACTTCCAAAATGAAGGAGAACGTTCTCTTCATTCCTTGGACATTAAGAGAGCTTTGCGTTTCTATCTAGATAGAACAAAAGACTTTCGTAAAGCTCAACAAATGTTTGTTTCCTTCAGCGAGACCCGGCTGGGTCAACCTGTCGCTATCAGATGTATCTCAGCATGGCTAGTGGCATGCCATCGCCACTGTTATTCCATGGCGCAGGTTAAGCTGGAGGGCATTTGCAATGCGGCTACCTGGAGCTCGTGCATACTTTCGTTAAACACTATGCCCTGGATGTCCATGCCAGATGACATCTTTCCTTTGGCAGAACCATCCTTAATGGACTTCTGTCCTAAAAACTGTGAGCTCTTGGTCTCTCCTGCCGCCCTCTTGGGGGATTATTAGCTCGGTACTCTCCCATTAGTGTGAATGAGTGGTGGAGACTTATGTCCAGGAAGATATGGAAATTACATACCTACCGTAATTCTTGATCTTCTTGGACGAGTCTCCACCACTCATTCACACACCCACCCTCCATCCCCCGAGCTCACTCTGTTGTTGGTCTTCACTCCTCAAATCTTTAGGCTGTGAAGACTTCTTTATTGACCCTTCTTATATGGGTCGTCCGAGGCTATCTTATGTCCGGTTTTAGTTAAACTATCCTTCTAGGTTAGTTACGCTGCACCTCCTCGGAAAAAGGTACTGAGAAGTGTTGGAGGGTCAGTGCCGAGATAGTCATTACCGCACGAGCTGAGGCTCGCGGTGCCACTTCTCACGGCCCCATCTCTGGCACCGGCCCTCCAGCAAAAAAGTTTGCTCCCGCTGGGTCCTAGTGCCTCCGGCGCAGATCCCATTAATGTGAATGAGTGGTGGAGACTCATCCAGGAAGATCAAGAATTACGGTAGGTACGTAATTTTCATTTCCATGTATCCACCACTCTCTCCGTGAAAAAAATTTCCTCACATTACCCCTGAGCCATCCCCCCTCTATCTTTAAATTGTGTCCCCTTGTTCTTACACATCTCTTTTTCTGAAAGATGCTACCCTCCTGGACTTTGTTGATTCCCTTGAGGTACTTGAACATTTCTATCATGTCCCCCCCGTCCCTCCTTTCATCAAGAGTATACATATTAACCTCTCTCAGTCTCTCTTCATATGGTTTCTGCTGCAGAGCCTGCACCATTTTAGTTGCCCTCCTCTGGACTGCTGTCATCCTGTCTATGTCCTTGTGTAGATGAGGTCTCCAAAACTGCACACAGTACTCCAGATGGGGTCTCACCAACTGTCTGTATAGAGGGATAACCACTTCCCTTTTTCTACTTGTGATGCCCCTTCCTATGCATCCCAGTATCCCCTGGCTCTCCTCACGACTTTCACATGGCTTTCACCCACCTTAGGGTCATCTGATATGACTACCCCAGGTCCCTTTCCATTTTGTTGTTGTTAGTACCTCCCTGCTATTGTGTACTCTTCTCCTGGGTTTTGTTTCCCAGGTGCATTACTTGCACTTCTTTGCATTGAATCTAAGTTGCCATATGTCTGACCATTCCTCCAACCTTGCCAAGTCCCTTCTCATCTTTTCTACCCCCTCTTGTGTATCAACTCTGTTACAGATCTTTGTGTCATCTGCAAAGAGGCATACCTTTCCCTCCAGACCCTCTGCAAAGTCATCTATGAAGATGTTAAAGAGGACTGGACCCAGTACTGAGCCCTGAGGTACTCCACTAGTAACCCCCCTTTCTTCGGAATGTGTCCCATTCACTATTACCTTCTGTGTCCTGTTGTGCAGCCAGTTTGCTACCCAGGCTACCACCATAGGACCAACTCCCAGGCTGGCTAACTTGATTATTAATCTTTTGTGCGGGACTGTGTCAAATGCCTTGCTAAAGTCTAGGTAGGCCATATCCACAGCCCCTCCCTGGTCTATTACTTTGGTCACCCAGTCAAAGAAATCAATTAGATTCATCTGACATGACCTTCCTGCTGTAAATCCATGCTGCTTTTGGGTCCTGCGCCCCACTGGCCACTAGGTACTCAACAATTCTTTCTTTCAGAAGTGATTCCATCATTTTCCCTACCACTGAGGTCAAACTTACAGGTCTGTAGTTTCCTTCTTCTGCCTTGCTCCCACTTTTGTGAAGGGGAATCACATCTGCCCTCCTCGAGTCCTCAGGTACCGCCCCATCCTGCCATGATTTGTTAAAAAGCGTGGTCAGTCTTTTAGGATTCTGGGGTGAATCCCGTCAGGCCCCTTTGCTTTGTCCACCTTGAGTTTTAGGAGTTCTTTAAGGCTCTTTCTTCTGTGAATGGACTGGTGTCAACCCCCGTACCCAGAGTGCTTCTGTTGTCTGGTTTAGGTAACTCCTCCTCATCTTCTTTTGTGAATACTGAGCAAAAGTATTCATTCAGTATCTCTGCCTTTTCATTTTCTCCCTCTGCCCACCAAGCCCTAAGCTTGGCACGCCTGCAGTACATATGTGTATGGCCCTATGAAGAAGATATTTTTGAAGATCAAGAGTTATAGTAAGTAACTTTCCTCTTTTACTGCTAGAGAGCACTGCTTTATACTGACTGCCCTGTTCTCATATACAGCAGCAAGAAATCTTGGGATGATTTTATATCGGTTTATCTGTCTGTCATTGTGTTTAACAGTATTGGTTATGCCTGTCTACCAATCTGTCCACCCAATTTCACCCCTTCCCCAATAGAGGTAGAACCAGACGATAGCACCTCCTGGATAAAACCATCATGTTTTGTCCTAGTTTCATTGCTGTAATTGTCACTGATTGTATGCCTACATTGTTTTGTTTGTTTAAAATTTATTTTTATACAGGTTAATCTGTTGGGGAATAAATCCCCATTTACAACAAATACCTGTGGTAATTACAGTAAAAAACAACAAGACATAACAAAATGTAAACAATGCAAAATACAAAACCTAAAAACAACTACAACAAACATTTAAATAATTATACAATTCAAGTTTAAAAATATGTAGATCAGAAATTTCAGTCATTTGATGAGGTAATTCATTCCATATCTTTGCTGTACATGTCTGTATTCCTTGTCTGTACCTCCTCCCCCCCCAGGACATTCCGTGAGTTGAGAAATTTGTGGTTTAGTGTACTTTTCCTGGTGAAACATTTCAATAAATAAATAAATGTTATGTTTAAAAATTTGAGTGGGCAGGCTAGTATCCCAGTGTGACCAATGGCGCAGTCAAATACAAAATCGATACCTGGAGGAGCACCTTCTTGGTAGACATCTGACCGCTTACCAACTTAAAAAAGAGAAGCCACTCGCTCAGCATTTCATTTTCAACTTTTATTGTGTTACATACATGTTCCCAACCACCTTTCAGACTCTTGCTGATTGGAGTGCAGAATTGTTGATCAGGTACTTTTGTCCTGGGTGGGGGGGAGAGCTTGTCTAGCTTTGTTGCTGCCTGCTAGAATTAGACAGCGGCAGTGAACAATGCCAGTTTTTCAGCACTTGAGAGGGAATGGTGCCAAGGACATCCTGCACTAAGAGGTAAAAAATGCCATCCCTCAAGATCGGATGATAGCTGCCCCACTTCTCCCATGCCCTAGATTCCTCAATTTTCACGGGCCTTCCTAATACAATGTCCTGCTTTCCATGCCAAAGGAAGAATGCTCCCCTCTTTGGACCTCCCCTGCAGAGGAGGGGATCCCCACCAAACAAAGTCTGGGTTGTGTACAGACAGCTCGGAGATCCAGAGAGTAGGTAGGCTTGGATGAGACACATGGCAGGAGTCGGAGACTCAGGAATACCTGAAGGAGACATCCTGTGGGACATAGTGTGGAGGGGGAAAAACAGGTTGGATCAGAAGGTTCCTGGTTTAATTCCAGGGTATCCCCTTAATGGTTTGGAAGGCAGTGTAGTCTAGTAGTGAGAGCACTCAACTGTGAAACAGGAACGTCCAGGTTCAAATCCAGCTATAGCCATGAGCTCACTGTGTGACCTTGAGCAAGCAACATGACCTCCATGCCTCAGTCCCTCCCAGTTGTACACCCCTTGACGAAGGGACACGTTAGCCCCGAAGCCCTGGGGCTGAGTAACATGTTTTCTGTGTGAATAAACTTGGGAGTTCCTGACTCTTACCAACATTATATGAGTACTTTTTTTATTTCCGACTTTGAGTATTGCAGTTTGTGTGTTTGCTTGTAAAACTGTAAAAGCAGGACCCTTCTGAAAAGATGTTGAATCTTAGTTGAACTGTCCTGAGCAAGTTACACGCACACACACACACACACTGCAAAATAACCTGTTCCATCTCCCTTTGTTATTTAATATTCTAATTACAGGGCTTCCTGATGGCCCAGTGGTAATGTGTCGCACTGCCATGCAGGAAGAAGTCAAGATTTGGGGCACAAACCAGGATAGTCTGCAGTCAGGCAGCTGGGGAGGGGGTTCTTGTCATGGTGCTTACCCGGACGGGGAAGGTGGTGCTGTATTCCACGGTCATCATGACCTTTGCGACAGGCCGAAGATGGTTAACCCTTCTGTATAAGGGAGAGCTGTATGCTTGCATGGCTACATGGCAGCAGCATAAAGCTGTTTTGGAGGTGAGCAGAGGGCGGGTCAGGGGGAAGACTATGGGGTAGTCAACCCCAGTCATGTCAGAATGAAGGCCATATTTCTCCGGCCTGGCACCACCCAAAAATCTTTGTGGAGCCTGCAGTAAAAGGGCTGGGAGATCAGCAGATGAATCAAAGATGGGGACACCCTGAATGAAGGGAGAAAACAGAAAAAAATGTATCATTTCATGCCTTTTCCTTCTAACACTGTACTTTGTAGGGCACACTACAGAAGTTCTTGGACGACTTGTTCAGAGCCATCCTCAGTATCCCACCAGACAACCCCCCAGTCGCCATCAAGTATTTCTTCGATTTCTTAGAAGAGCAGGCAGAAAAGCGTGGCATTCAAGACCCAGATACTCTGCACATCTGGAAGACGAACAGGTATGGACAAACAGCAACTGATCTTTCTCTCTACACAAGCTGAGCCTGAGACCTACAGTAGAACTCAGCACAGAAAAACTAGTGCCTAGTGGTGAAAATTTTGAACTGTACTTTTTATGTTTGCTTGCACGCATGTGCAAGAAACATAGTGCCATCATCGGAGTTTTCGGAGGTGTGTCAGCCCTCTTCCAATTCAGTCAGTGTGTTTGCAGGCGCGGCCACAGTTCTCCAATGCCTGCTGGAGCTGTCTATGACAGCTCCAAAATGCAGTGGCGTACAGTTGAAAGGGGGAGCTACGCTTCAGTGAGCAGCGATCAGATATCGCCTGCTCATGCACGCCCCCTACACACACACGCCTGCGCTGCCCCCCAACGCACACACTGTATAGCCAACTGGGGTGCCCAATCCCCGCCGGCTGTGCTGCACCCCCAAACACAGTTTCATATGCCACGCTGCCCACCCAGCGTGATATTACATTCCGATAGCCGACGGGTGCCCAATCTCCCGCCGGCTCCACTGTGTACCCCGAGAACAGGTGCCACGCTGAGTGCCCACCCCAGCGTGGCAACAGATGCCATGGCCGACGGGGGTGCCCAATCCCCCATCGGCTTCATGCCCCCTCCAAGCCGTCCTTCTGCCACACTGGGAGCCCACCCCAGCGTAGCATACTTACCTCTGGAGCTCGGTGCGACGATCTTCGTCGGAAAGGGAACACGTCTGCACTCTTCAAAGCCAACCGCAAACTGAGGAAATGCCGGTAAGCTGTATAATGGGATAGATAGGGTTTTTTCAACTTTATTGCATATCTCAGGCATTTTTTGGAATTTTTGCACCAAATTCTCAACATGGGGTTTTTGGGACCCCTTCTCATGAGTGCTGTCACTGTCATGGCGTTACTCGGACCCGAAGGGTGATTTCGCAGCCACTGCGTGAAATCACCTTTCCGGAATGATTAACGAGACGCCACTGCCAGTGTTCATAAGGTGGGCTCTCAAAAAGCCTATTTTGAAAATTTGGTGGAAAAATTCTTAAAAATACTGTTTTACAAGCATCGTTGTGCAGTTCTCGCATGCTCGTAGGTTCATAAATTTTCAATATTTTCACTCCAGATTTTCAACATTGCCATTTTACCACACCTTCTTATGAGCAGTACAGCTGTCATTTTCACATCTCACCCAAAATATTTTCCGCCCATGTAGTGCACAATGGCGCAGTCGGTGTGCGAAACCAATGTACGGGACACATTAAGAAAATCACAGTGATACTGTTCATGAGCAGAGGTCTTAAAATGGCTATGTTGAAAATTTGGTGAAAAAATTCGTAAAAATGACTGTTTTTCGAGCGCGCATTGCAGAGTTCTAGGGACATGGATATGTTGTTCATCCACACTATCCGGCAGGTTCCTTGCCGCTTTAAATCTTGCCGGAAGGTCTTCAAGCTAGCTCCTTCCACCCACCCGGGTGGTAAAACTCTCGGCTCCTCCCCATGACGCCAGATCTTCCTTACCGCTTGGAAGCTCAGGTTCCCTCCTTAACGCTCTGCGATTAAGTTTTGGGCCTAAAATCCTTCGGTTTAAAAAAAAAAAAATTTATAACTTTATCTCGGTCTTCTTCCTTCGCGGCTGTGATGGACAAATCGACTCCCGGATTTCGGAGATGTCCCTGTGGGCAGAAGATGTCTGGGACGGACCCGCACTCCACGTGCATTTATCGCCTTGGCCAGGAGCACGACCCGCGGCTTGCTGGCCTGTGTTCCTCCTTCTCGGTCTCGCCTCGAGGACGCGCTACGTCTCGCATCTGGGGCGTCCTAAAGAAGATTTCTCCGGTCAAATCCAAAGAGGCCCGACTGCAGTTTCATAGGCGCGGGATCCGCCGAACAACTAGAGAGGTTGGTCGCCTTCGAGCAGGCGGCTCAGGCCGCGCTTCCTCTTCTGCGGCCTTTGTCCCTCTATCGCTCGGGACCTCATATTCAGCTTCCTTTAAGGAGCTTTGTGACCCTCTCAACTAAAGGCGAGGGTCCTAATTCTTCGAGTCCGTTTCATCGGTCGAAGAAGTCTAAGGGTAAGTCTCATCGTCGACGCTCTTGGGAGCGGGAAAGATCCCCTTCCCCTTGTCGACAATCGACTTCGGTCGAATTTTCGGCTTCGGCCACTGGCTTCACGGTGCCCCCGTCAGGCCAGGTGACTGAGACTCCCGCCGACGTGGTCGAGATTTTTCTCAACCCGTTAGACGGGTTGTCGGCTGGAGAAGCCGAGAATCCCTCCTCCCCGGTTCCCCCGGTGAGGACTGAGGATATCGTCGGCTCTTCCGTACCTGTGATTCAGGAGCCGTCGGTTTTGCCGACCGAACCGAGGGGATCGCCGATCCTCGGCTCCCGGCCTCACCGACCTCGGCCTAGCCGAGATTCTCGGTCTCGGTCTCGGACATCTTCGCGGTCCAGCCGCTCCCGTCGACATAGACGGTCTCGGCACCGCGGCAAGCGGCGTCGCCGCTCTTCCTCTTCTTCCTCCTCGGACGAGGAGGGAAGGCTTCGGCGTAAGCTACCCGAACTACGAGGACCTCATGTGGCAACAATTTTTCTGGCCAATAAGCCGGCTCAGGCCTCTTCCCGGCCATTAAGTGGCTGCCACTGACCAGGTAGTGGTCGAGAGCCTGTTTCCAGGCCAGTTGTCCGACCTATTCCAGCTTCCCACCAATTGTGGTGGAACCGCCTCCACCTCAGCCGACAGCTGGGGCACCGAGAAAAGAGTCGTGGGTTGGCTCCAGGGCCTTCCCGTGAGGCTGTCGGTCACTCTCCACGCCTGACAAGCCTCGGCAAGTGGAGGTGGCTCAGGCTCCAGGCAGCTATTCGACAACTCGTCGGAGTCGGATGACCTCCCTGTTCTCCAGGCGTTTGACTTGGAGTCCTCTGGGGCAGTCAGTGGACGATAGCCCTTCGTCCTTCCTGGGACTTCTTAGGCTCATCTCAGAATCCACTGGGATGAAGCTTGAACCGTATCCAAACGGGCCAGATATCCCTCACCGGAGATTCTGGACCGAGGGATTCTCCACGGAGGCCTTTCCAGTGGCCGAAGCCATTGTCGGCCGGCCCCTGGAACTTTGGCAGCGTCTGCTTCCTGTCCTGCACCTTCGGCCAGGATGGCCAGGAAGTATGCGGTCCCTACTGGCTCTCTGTCCGGGTTTTCTGAACACCCCTCGGCTGAAGGGCTGGTCACAGACAGTGTTTTCCGGCGTGCCGGTAATGCCAGGGACGTGGACAAACCACCCGACAAAGAGTCCAAGAAATTGGACTACTCGGGGCGGAAAGTGTATGCTGCCTCTTCTCTCGGCCTTCGTCAGGCCAGTTCGGCCGTCCTCATGGCGCATTTCTCCCATGCCCTGTTGGGTTCCCTGGATGAGGCTGTCCCTCATCTTCCCGCTGACCTGCAGACTACGGTCAAGCAGGTGCGGGATCAGGGCAGGGCAGTAGCCAAGCAGCAGCTCCAGACTGCTCTGGATATAGGAGACTCATGTGTCCGGTCAGTGGCGGCCGCTGTGGCCATGCGTCGGCGGGCGTGGCTGCGAATATCCACCTTTACCTCGGATACCCAGCACAAGCTTGCGGACGTTCCTTTCCTGGGAACAGACCTGTTCGGCCCTGGAGTGGAAGGCCACCTCCAGAGGATCGAAAAATCCAATGCCACCTTGGATTCGGTCTCGTCCGCGCAGAGGGACAAGGGTCATAAGCCCCAGCCTAAGCCCTTTCGTCCCTCTACTCCCGCCACACGCCCGGCCCAACAACAGCGTCAGGGCCAGCAGGCTAGACCTTGGTATTCCAAGCCCAAGCCATCAGCTTCCTCTAAGAAAGCAAGGAGGAAAAGGCCCTGGTGGTCCCCAGGCCAGTCCTTCCTCCAGGCCTGCTAAGTGACGGGCTGAGGGGTGTCACCCCCATCCCCGTCACCTCGTCCCTGGTTCCCCCCGTGGGGGGACGGCTCCGACACTTCCTTTCCGCCTGGTCCGCTGTTACCACGGACAGGTGGGTTTTGGAGGTGGTGGGAAGAGGCCTGCCTCTGGAATTCGAGCAGGCTCCACCCTTCAGAGCCGTCGCCCCGCGGGGGGCTTTAGGGTCCCCAGAATCTCTACAGGCTTGTCGAGCCGACATCGCCCTCCTCCTTCAGAAGGGGGTGATAAAAGAGATAGAGGACCCTCCACCAGAACCAGGGTTCGTGTCCAGGTACTTCCTGGTCCCGAAACGGACGGGGCTGGCGCCCATCTTAGACCCACCGACCTGAACAAGTTCCTAAGGTCTCGAACCTTCGAATGGTCACTCTGGCTCAGATAATACCATCTCTGGAACACGGCATGTGGTTCTGTTCTCTGGACTTCCAGGGCGCGTTCTTTCACGTCCCTATCCGTCCGTCTCATCAGAGATTCCTCCACTTCAGAGCGGAGGGATCCCTCTTGAGTTCCAGGCCATGCCCTTGACCTTCTTCAGCTCCCAGGGTCTTCACCAAATCATTGCAGCGGTGACAGCTTTCTCATGGCGCCGAGGTCCGGTGTGCCCTCACCTGGATGATTGGCTGATAGCAGCCCCCTCCAGGTTGGAGGTGGAGCGGTCCAGAAATCTGGCCCTCCGGTTTGCTCTCAACTGGGCCTCCTGGTCAACGAGGCCAAGTCAGAACCGAGCAAGCAGGTGATATCCTTCATCGGGCAGAGCTCGACTCTCTTGAGCCAGAGCACGGCTCCCGCGGACAGGGCCGAGGTTCTTACCTCCTTTGCCCAATCATTTTGGTTGGGCACCATCTGCCCGGACTTCCTGCGACTCCTGGGTCTTATGGTGGCCTGTACCAGCGTAGTCCATTGGGCACGCTAGCACATGCGCCCCAGTGGGGTCTGGCCGCCAGTGGTCACAGCGCCACGATCCTCTGGACCAGCGTGTGGACGACCAGGAGATGTGGAACGCCTCCAGTGGTGGACCGTTCCGTCCCATCTGCAGGAGGGTATCCGCTTGTCCGCCCGAGCCGACGGTCTCTCTATCGACCGGCGCCTCTTTGATGGGTTGGGGTGCCCATCTGGGGAACACGAGCCACGGCCTCTGGTCCCCGCGGAGTCCCGATGCCATATCAACCTGCTGGAGCTCCGTCGCGGTCCGTCTAGCTCTCACCGCCTTTGCTCCGTTTCTCCGGGTCAAGTGGTCCGGGTCCAGACGGACAATACCACGACTATGTACTATCTGAACGGCGACAGGGCGGGACGCGCTCCATGCTCCCATGCAAGGAAGCTCGCATTTGGTCACTAGTCGCAGTCTGGAGGCGGATCTCCTGGCCATCCATGTGGCAGGAGCCTCCAATACCCTGGCCGATGCCCTGAGCCGGATAAGGGCTGCATCGCACGAGTGGTCTCTCCTGCCAGAGATAGTACAGGACCTGTTCTCCCATTGGGGCACACCTCTGGTGGATCTGTTTGCCTCCAGGGAGAACGCGAAGCTGAGTCTGTTTCATGCCCGCCCCCCTCAGCAGGGTTCACTGCAGGGGGATGCCTTCTCGAGGCAGTGGACCCCGGCTCTTTTACGCCTTTCCCCCCGTTCCCCTGATTCACAGGGTCCTGCTGAAAGCGAGGAGGGACAAGGCGCAGGTGATTCTGATAGCCCCAGACTGGCCTCGCCAGTTCTGGTACCCAGATCTCCTCAGCCTCAGCTCCAGGACTCCGCGGCAGCTTCCAGCTCGCCCGGACCTGCTCTCAGTCAGTCAGGGAAAGGTGTTCCATCCGGACCTTCAATCCCTGCACCTGACAGCCTGGTTCCTGAGCGGCTAGAGTTCCAGGCCTTGGGTCTTTCCGACGAGGTCCTCAACGTTGTTGAGGCGTCCCGTAAGGAGTCGACCAGAAAATGCTATGCCTTCAAATGGAAGAGGTTCTCCACTTGGTGTCGGGAAAAAGGGTTGGACCCTTTCTCGTGTCCTGTGGCAAGCATTTTGGACTATCTATGGTCCCTATCTAGTCAAGGGCTTAGGTCGACGACCCTTAAGGTGCACCTGGCAGCCATTTCTGCTTACAGGCGCGGGCGGTCAGCAGTCAGTGGCGCAGGAAAAGTGGTCAGGCGCTTTCAAAGGCCTTGATCACATTTCCTCCAGTGCGGGAACCCCCACCTCCGTGGATTTACTGCTGGTACTGGCAAAGCTCATGGGCAAGCCATTCAACCAATGCACAGGTGTGGTCTCCCCACCTGTTGTGGAAGACCGCCTTCTTGGTGGCTATCACGTCAGCCAGAAGGATGGGAGAACTCCAGGCACTTAGCATCGAGTCTCCTTCCTGGTCTTCCACAGGGACAAGATTTATCCTCGCCCCCACCGAAATTCCTTCGAAGGTGGTGTCGAGTTTCACCTTAATCAGGTGTTGACTCTGCGGTGTTCTACCCCAATCACACCTTGAGGCGAATATAGGCTCCATACTCTGGACCCTAAAGAGGCGCCGCTTATTATAAGGCGCGGCTGAAATTCGAGGGAGAGGTTCAGCTGTTCGTCACTTCCACGCTGAAGCCGCACTCTGCGGACCCAGCCAAGCGGACGATAGGCAGATGGGTCACCTCCTGCATAAATCTGCTATGAGTTGGGCGGGCATGGAGCCTCCCAGAGGATAAGAGCTCATTCTACCCGCCATACTGCTGCATCGGTGGCTGCTTCCAGGGATGTCCCTATCCAGGAAATCTGCAGGGCTGCTACCTGGAAGTCAGCACACACCTTTATTTCCCACTACCACATCGACCTTGAGTCACGCCGGGATGCTGGTTTTGGGGCCTCGGTTCTCCAATCTCTGTTCCCAAGTAAGTATTCAGGGGTGTGCGCCTTGCCTCCCTCCTCCCGAGAACCGCTAGAGTCTGCCAGATAGTGTGGATGAACAACATTCATGTCCCTAGAAATAAAGAGTTACGCACCTGTAACAGGAGTTCTAGGAATGGTATATGTTGTTCATCCACACGAATTCCACCCGACTCCTTCCCCGCTTCGACGACAACCTGAGCTTCCAGCGGCCAGATCTGGCGCCATGGGGCGGACGAGTTTTACCACCCGGTGGGTGGAAGGAGCTAGCTTGAAGACCCTCCGCAAGATTTAAAGCGCAAGGAACCTGCCGATAGTGTGGATGAAACAAATATACCATTCCTAGAACTCCTGTTACAAGTGAGTAACTCTATTCTCCTACCCACGCAGAAGTTCGCAATTTTCAATATTTTCACTCTAGATTTTCAACATTGCCATTTTACCACACCTCCTTATGAGCAGTACAGTTATCATTTTTCACATCTCGCCCAAGCAGCTTTTCGCCCATGTAGCGATTAATAGAGCAGTCGGTGAATGTAAATCAGTGTATGGGACACGTTAAGAAAATCACAGTGACACTGGTCATGAGCAGAGGTGTTAAATGGCTATGTTGAAAATTTGGTGAAAAATTCCCAAAATGACTGTTTTAGAGCGACGCTACAGTTCCTACGATGCTGGCAAGTTTGCGAATTTGTAATATTTGCACACCAGATTTTCAACAGTGCCATTGTACCGCACTTCCTTATGAGCAGTACAGCAACCATTTTTCACATCTCGCCCAAAATGTGTTTCCGCACATGTAGCGCACAATGGTATAGTCGGTGTGCGAAAACAATGTTTGGGACAGATTAAGAAAATCACAGTGACACTGGTCATGAGCAGAGGTCTTAGTCTTAAAATGGCTATGTTGAAAATTTGGTGACAAAACTTCATAAAATGACTGCGTTACGAGTGAGCATTGCGCAGTTTCCACGCACCATCGTAAGTTCATGAATTTGTAATATTTTCAGTCCAGATTTTCACCAGTGGCATTTTTCCACACCTCCTTATGAACAGTACAGCTGTCATTTTACTAACATGGCCGAAATGTTTTCACACTTTCAGCACAGAAATGCGTGGTCGCTGTGGGAAATCATTGTTCCGACAGATAAAGAAAACACACTGACACTGTTCATGATCGGAGGTCCCAAAATCCCTGTGTTAACAATCTGCTGTAAAAATCTCCAAACTAGTTACTTACGGTTGTAGAATTTGCAAGTTTCTACCCGCCATGACTTCACCAGTTTTTTAAGATTTTCACAGCAGATTTTCAACAACATTACCATTGTTACACCTCCCATGAACAGTACCGCTGTCATTTTTCACATCCTGTTCGAATGTGTTTTGCACCCGAGTAAATGCCATAGTCACTGTGCAAAAGCAGTTTTCGCTAACAAACTGATATTGCCACTGTTCATGAGGTGGGGGTCACAAAAAGTGTTGAAAATTTGGAGTGAAAACACCAACTAATGCCTGAGACGTTAGGGTTTCCGCCACAACGCCCAATCTCTGTAGAGAATGACAGGCATCAGGGTGTGACTTGGGATTCTGCCTGTCATGCTCATACCATTCCACCCCCACCCACACCCTGCAGCCAGTGAGAGGCATCAAGGTGTGCCTCGGACTCTTCGGCCCAGACTTCACCCCATTCTCCTATACCGCACCCATCTCACCGTATTTCCTGATGGAATGGGGTGCCATAAGGGCCAAAGACCCCAAGGCACACCGTGACACTTGTCAGTGTCTGCAGGGTGGGGTGTGGTGAAATGGCATGGCCGTTATGCCTGATGACCCAAAGGCACACCCCAATGCCTGTCACTCTCTGCAGGGTGGTGGTGGGGTTGGCTTCAGTTCAATACTTCGCTGCCATTCCTATTATGCAGCTCTGTAACTTCTACACTGCCAATGCCAGCAAGCAAACATTCGGCATTGACAAATGCTTGTTTATTTTATTATAGTTAGCTACACACAGTGTCAGTGGCTCAGTAGGTAGCACACCCGCCTCTGAGGCCGGGAGATCAGAGGGCTGTGGGTTCAATTCCCACATCTGGCACTTGGGTTAATATCCCAGTACGGACACTGTAGTGCAGCATGAGAGGGGTGCTGCACTTCTGAGGTGCTGTCTTTCGGATGAGACATTAAACCGAGGTCCTGGATTGGTGGTAGTTCAGGTGGATGTTAAAGATCCCATGGCACTTATCGAAAAGAGTAGGGGAATTTTTTATTAAGACCGAAAAGCAAACTAAATACACAAGGTGTTACAGCACACCAAATCATAATAAAAATTAAACAAGTAATATAAAAGGTAATACAGCATCCAAATGAACAAAAACAAATATCAAAATTTTTAAAGTCCAAAAAAAAAAATGAAGAAATAACCAAAGCTAAACAAAACTCCCCTAAAACAAAAATATGAGAACATTATGTATACAAAAGTATTACTACATACTAAATTATAATACAAATAATAAACAGAAATATGTATTTCATCATACATGCAATGGAAAAAACGAAAAACTCTGTCATTAGAGTCCTAAAACCCAAGTAGTAAATGCTGAAAGTCCTCCCCCTTACTTAAGGAAGCCAGGGATTCTATGAGAGAACCAAAATACCAAAAATTGTATGACAACATACAAATAAAAAACAAAGAAAAAAATAAGTATACAGCATACTTTTTGTCCCTTGTAAACCTAAAGGGAGAAAAAAATTGTGAAAGTAAGATGAAAAACATAAACACAACATTATCCCACAACATAGTAAGCTGAAATAACCCCCCCGCACATGCATACCACTATATGGCAGTATGTTTTCCAACTCAAAGCACCTCATATAAAATTAACTAGTATCCACAACATACACTTCCATAATATATGGATTCTTCATGTTCCTACAGTATATATATGTGTGTGTGTATATATATATATATATATTTTTTTTAAATTAAACCATACTCATAATCAAGAATACTCCTCACCAGAAAATAATTCATTTCTACCAGAAACTGCCACTTCTCATTAATTAAGACCAGAAGAAAATAACAGTGAAATTACAAAGAAAAACACTCAGTACCACATATTACTAGTCATAAGCAAAAGTGGAATTATGCAATGACTGAAATGTATCTCAAAATATACCCTACCAACTCATAGCCAATCTATACTATACCACCAAGACTGGAAGATTTCATATGGCACTGACTTCCTTTCAGTATTTCTATGACTAAGAATTGTAGTAGTAATCATATGAAATAATTGTCTCTGTATATTCTAATTGTTGCAGTGTCAGCCTACACCACACATGCCATATATAGAATTTAAAACACACCAAAAATAACCAAAGTGTAACCCTATCATGTTTAGTCCATTTGAATGGAAGAATACCCAAGTATAAAATCTCAGGGTTAAATCACAAAGGGTGATGTAGGCCATTTTACCCCGTAAAAATTCTAAAACCGTTTTACAAAAGGACACAGAAAGAACAAATGGTCTATGGATTCCACCACCTCAACACAAGTCTCCCTAGGGCAGTAACGATGTTCTACACTTTATATTTTAGGTTTCCTTTGACAATGAGTTTCCCATATAGGAAAGCCACATAACATCCACATATAAACGGTATACGGGTAGATGTCAACATTTTCCCAATCAATATTTTATCTGAAATAGGTTTAAAGTCAAAACAGGCTGTATCGTGAAAAAAGTAGATGGAGATGTGCATATAGTGTTTTCCGGTCATGTTGTGAAAAGTGTTCTGGTACTAAACACCAAAGTTTTATTTTCCCAAAACATACCCTTAAAGTTTCTGAATATTATACAAAACACTGTTTTGGGATGCATGAATGAGGAAGCCAGTAGGGGAGTATCCCTGCCAAGGAATCCAAAACCCATGGGATCCAAATACCCTCAGATTTCAATAATAATCGTCTCAAGTTTACATTAGCAAAAATTGTAAAAAAGAAAACAATGGGATTAATCATTTTAATACCCCCCGTTTTTTCTCTCTAAGCAGTAAACACCATTTAATGGGATTCAGTCTACTACCCCAAATGCCTGAAAAAAAACAACCATACATCCGGGTCTCCAGCTTAGGGGGTAGACTAAAAACTGCAGCTAAATACAAAAAAATTGGGAGTAAGAAGGTCTTAATCATATATACCCTTTTTAATTTGGACAATCTCCACTTATTCCACAGTAAAATTTTCCCATATGCAATGTCCAATTTGGAGGACCAGTTTAAGAAGGCCAAATCCCTGGTACCAAAAAGAAGTCCAAGAATTGTACAGGTCCCTGTCACAACAGGGATCCCAATTACTGTAGATTCTAAAAACGCTCTAATCCAAAGGGAAGGCATTTACTTTTCCTATAGTTAACTCTGGCTCCGTGAATTCGAAAATTCCCAAAGTATTTGTCCACTAAACAGGTCGAAGGTAAATCCCCCACAAGAAAGCAGATGTCATCTGCATATGCAATACTTTTAATTTCTTCTGAGGTACTAGAAAAAGAAACCCCCTGAATAGCAATATTATCATTAACCTGACGAATTAAAGGGTCCAGTGTAAAAAGATAGAGAAGGGGACTCAGGGGACATCCCTGTCTAACTCCCCGGGTAACCATGCATGCCTTCCCCATCCATCCAATACAGTATGCTAAAGCTTTAGCATTAGAATAACAAGATTTTATCCAAAAAATAAAAGTACCCGGAATCCCATAACTAGTCAAACAGTCCCAAAGATATTCGTGGTTTACCCTGTGAAGGCCTTTCCTGATCTAAACTAAGAATGAAACCAATTAATTCTCCAGTCTCCCCGGACAAAATTTCTCTTAATAAAATTAACCCATCCGTTATACTCGGTCAGGAATAGTACAAGTCTGAAAAGAATGTATCAGTAGATGCACAAAGCAACAACCTGTTATTCAACAATTTGGTATACAATTTAAAATCTGTATTTAATAATGTGATGGGGCCAGTTTGAAAGGTCAGTCCTGTCCCCAGATCTATACATAAAACCACCAACCCATTACCCATTGAATCAGGCAAATTCCTGAAACCATCATATCCTGAAATAACTCTAGGATTTCAGGTAACAAAACTTGCAGAATCACACTGTACAATTCATATGGAATTCCATCTGTTCCAGGTGCAGAATTCTTTTTAACCATTGCAAAAGTGGTCATTATTTCAGATTGAGTAAGTGGTGACACCAGTACCCGTTGATCGGATGACAAAGCTTGTGGTAAAATACATTTTTCCAACCAAACCTTATGACTATCCTGGGAGAATTCCTGATGACTAAATAAAGACTGCACATGCTGCTCTATGGCTGTTATAATTTCATACCTTTTGGAACAAAGACACCCCTTAGCATCCTGAATTAAAGACATCCGCTTTTGATATTGTAGTTGAGCACAGAATTGAAATGGATTCATAAAATCCTGTGAACCCTGGGTTCCAAATTTCCATTCCTGTTCTAAAGATCTAAGTCTATTATATTGTAGATCATTCATTTTTCGCCTGGTTTCTGCTAATTCTGCAAGAATAATTTTATCTCCTTGGGAAGCTTGAAACACTAAATTCTGAAACCGTGTTTTGTAAATACAATATTGGTCCCTCTTAAATTTCTCATTTAATCTTCCTGTGTGTTGAAAGTATATTTTAATATCTAGCTTTGTATCCTCCCACCATTCCTGTGAAGTATCATATAACATTTTAACCGATTCACGTGCTTCTAATAAGGAAATAAAACCATCCTTGACAGTTGGAAGAGACAACAGTTCCAAGTTCAACCTCCAATACCCAAGCCCTTGTTGCATACCATCATAGTTAGAGACCGTCAGTTCTATGATGAGCGAGCAGATGGAGCAACAGGACGGGTCCTGTATTTTTAATCTCCAAGGCAGGAGATATAAACCAGAAATCGATCCTAGTAGCTAGGTTACCTCTGAAATAGGTCTTATCTGGCCGCAAAAACACAAGCATCAACCAAACCAGTTTGTGAAATCAAAGCAGCCAGGCAATTGGTATCACAATATCATTTTGGGTTTGAGGACCCTATCCTTTAAATACAACCCACAATTGAAATCTCCTCCCAAGAAAACATAACGAGATGTAAACAAATAAGGCTGTATAGTGTTAAAAGCTCAATTCTAGCTGTCTTTGTTTGTGGGCATATACATTAATAAACCGACAGTGCAATTTATTTAACGTGACATCTAATAACAAAGCACGGCCCGGGGCTATGTCCACTACCTGTATGGATTGTGCCAAAGGGGAATTTAAACAAATTCCAGCCCCACAAAACAAAGATCCTCTCCAATAGACCAATAAGTCACTCCCCATTTCCATCCCACAGAGGCTCTATCCATCTCTTGTCTGCTATGTAATCGAGTGTCTTAAAAGAATACCACGTCATAAAAAAAGGAATCAAATAAAGCATACACCAAAAGTTGTTTTCTGTCTGACTGAATACTGTTAGTATTTAAAGAGGCCACAGTAATACTAAATAACATATCCATTGCGTATAAAAACAAAAACAAAACCCATCAAGTGTTTACCTAAAGGAGGACTAATTAATCCTGAAAAAAAAATTGAAAAACATTGGGATTTCTCCCTGACCCATTTACGGGAACCCATCCTAGATTTATTTTTTGGAGTGGTAGTCAAATCTTCTGTAGAACGCTCAGTGTCTGATCCTCCATCCGCTTGAGAAGAGTGAACCGAAACTGAGTCTGATTCTGTATCTACATCAGGTTCTTCAACCTGCAAGGTGGAAAAGGTGTTTTGCACTGGGAGATGGAAGACTTCTGAAACAGGTGCTGCAGTTTTCCGTGAACTCCTCTTCGATTATTAATCATAGTTAAGGCACCTTCCGTGGAAGGGGGAGGCATAGAACCTGCATCACCAGATACCTCTAGTACTAACAGTTCTGCCTCAGATGGAGGCATGTGAGAAACCAAAACAGAAGTGGATAAGGCCTCCGAAGGGGGATTAATAGGCCTTTCAGGAGGTGCCCTCTTAGGTAGGGGAGGGGGGGCCCATATTGTTTCAAAGCCGATTTTAATGCAATATTCAAATAAAAATCCTGAGTGGTATAATCCTTGTCTGCAGTATTATGGGCTGCCCAAGGACAATCCATAAAAGAATGCTGTTCCTCACAAGGACTACACTTGGGAGGATGATGACAGTCAGTCATAATATGCCCCACTTCCCCACATTGAGCACATTTCATTGTATCACAGGTTTGACTCAAATGTCTACTGGAACCGCATTTATAACAATGGTGTGGCTGTCCAGGATAAAAAATGAAACCCTTGTCACGACCCAGGTAAAAACAACTTGGTAGATGTTGAAGTCCATCCTCTGTTTCTGGTAAAGTCACCTTATACCTCCACCCTCCATTACAAAAACCTTCAGAATCTAACATTGGTTCCGGATTCCCTTGTATTTGACAACGTTTCTCCAGCCAGTATGAAATGTCCATAATATTTACCCCTTCATTTCTGAATAAGACAGTGATCACTTTAAAAGTTTGTTTTGTTAAAGGTATAGCTTGAAAGTGGGTCCAAGCTGGGTTCGTTTTAAACAGGGCATACTTCATCCAGAAACGATTCAGGATGTCAGGGGAACGAAAACTTATGTCATATGTAGATTCTCCCGGTGTATGAATCAAAGCATACACTTCCGAGGGAGAAAACCCCAGCATCTGCTTCAATAGAACTTTCCCCACATAAAAGCGGTCTGGCATCGTATCCTCTGGTCCTGAAAACCGCAGCCGAACTGCATTCCTGCGTTTAGCTAAAGAAACAGGTTTTTGAAATAAACTAGCGAAAGTGGGAGCTGTCAGGGCTGGGGTTACTGACCCATTGTCAGGAGGTACTATAGGAATAGATCCCAGCGCTTCTTTCGACTGGGAGGAATCACTAGCCACAGTAATGTTTTCCATAGGCCCCTGCTGTGCTGGAGACTGTATAGGGGAGAAGGAAATGGAATCTGCTTGTGAAATGGGCAAGTCCATCATAACCATCTCTGCATCTGTATTAGCAGATAAAGTGTGCCCTGAAACAGGGTCTAAGGCTAGCACATATGGTTTAGTAAACAGGACTGTATCAGGCCTGTGCATATTGTGTAGGAGGCCATCCACAGTTCCCCAGTACCCCCGTGACACTCCCTCAACCCGAAGCGGAATATCGGGATCCACAACCCACTGACCTGTTTCTGTTTGGATCCAACCAGCTCGTTCCAGTGCCTGTTCCGGAGACCATGCCAAATCATGCTGTGAGTGATTTTCCAATCCTGTGTCTTTGTCTGATGTAGTATCCTCTATTAGAGGGCCCGCTGCAAAAACTTTTGCTGTAGATGCCATAGAAGGCGATTGTGAACCTTGAATCGAACGTTTCCTTTTTTTTTCTTCAGCATGCAGTTTAGCTGCTCTGTAATCAGCCTCAGCCTGTAATAAGAGGTCCTGTTTCACACGGACCACTGCGTCTATATCTTTCTTGCCCTCCACAGGTATGGGGCCTGCTCCAGGACTTCCTGTAACACCTAGTGTCACCATCGTAGAGGAGTGTAGCAAAACTCCATTTTCGGTGGATCCTCCACCCATTGCTATCACAGCAAGCAGCGGGGGCTGAGGTACGATATGCTGGCCACCCTGAGAGTGCATTCCAGCCATACCATGTTCCCCGCTGAGCCTTGCTAACTCACCAGCCACAGCATGTCCTCCTCCTCCTCCGCCATCTTGGTCCCACCAGAAAATGGGTCCCCCCCTGCTCACAGGAAGTAGGGGAATTTCCCCGGTGTCCTGGCCAAATTTCCCTCATTTACTAAAAATACCACCAACAGCTTAATCTGGTTCAATTTCAGTGGCTTACCATCTGTATCCCCACCCCCGGTCGCCCCTGAAAAAGGGACTTTCTAGGCCCAGTGGGCTTACCGGGTCAACAAAATTCAACACAACACACACACACACACACACACACCCTCCTGACTTGTATGATACTCTTTTTTTCCCCACACTTTGAGTCAGCCTTACCACACATTTTTACAGTTGAAATAATAAAAGGAAGGTTCCTTTTAATATGACTCGGACCAGGTTTTATAGAGGCAGTATAGCGCAGTGGTTTAAGGCTCTGAGCTGGAGACGGGCTTTAAATCCCACAGCCCCCACTTGCATACTGTGTGACCCTGTGCAAGTCACTTAATTTCCTTGTGCTCCCAGGCCGCACCTGTAAACAAGCTTTCAGCTTGGTGTGTGTCTCTCCTGGTACAAAAAAAAGGTTTTCATCAGTATTCTCTTTTGTTTTTGAATTCCCATTATTTGAGATCACTTTTCATATGGCTATAATGAACTAGCATGCAGTAGACAGTGCTCCCTGACCTTACTGGACAACAGGTGTACAGAAACAACTGGGAATAGTGATGAAAACCTGGTCCAAGCGATATTAAAAAGAGCATTCTGTCTATTATTTCAAATGCAAACCCAAGTGCTAAAGTAGATTCAAAATTAGGAAAGGATATGCAGCTCCTTGTAACGGTTTTCTCTGAATCCCAAGTTTCTGCATCCTTTGCATCCTCCTTCAACTATGCTGGCACTGGAATCTGTGCCTGCTCAAATCTCTGTAGATGTAAGACTACATATTACCTACCCTCAGTAGCACTTATCACATTATTTGGTTGTAAGTAATTCAAAGATCCCTTCCCTCAAAGTTAGTTGTGTATAAATATTCATAGGCATTACTTGTAACTCATTTTTTGTATATGAAGTTGCTGCATCTGTATCTGTAATCTTGTATAATCTGTCACATATTGTATGTACCTTATCCTGGGTCGACCCTGAAAAAGGGACCTTTCTCCTCAGAGGGCTCACCCAGTCATCAAAATTCAAATAAATAAAAATACAAGTCAGAAGATAAAGGGCTGTCTAAAATAGAACAAAAAAGGATAGGTCAAAATTTTCACCACTGTCATGCACAGCTGTTTTAAGCACCAGATCACACAGACACAAGGTGCTGTCCCAAATCGAATGTTGTGTATGGGCAGGCGGTAAAGGAGTTTGCACTGGGGAAATAATATGTAATAAGAAAAGCGGAATCATTAACCATTAATCATCACCAATGTGAAGAAATCATGAGTACATTTTTGGTTTTTTGCTGTTCCTTCATTAAAATTCTCTGGTATGTCTACGGTTAGGCAAGCTGTCTGAAACGTGATTTTGACTCTAGATGGTGCTTTTCTTAATAAAGCATGATAGGGTCAGCTGTCTTGGGCTGGCCACTTCTGGAGATTAGAAGTTGCGAAACCATGAAAAATGGCACAGTGACTTTTTTAATCTAGTTATTTATTCTCCTGGTCAGTGGTCCTGCCCTGTCCTCCCCTCTGGCAAGTGTAACCCTGCAGCCCAGGTGGAGGCCCTCAAGATCTGGCATTTCTGTTCCCTTCTAGGTCACTACCACTCTTGCAGCAGTTACACAGTTGCATGGGCCCTCAGGGGCCAGTTTCCTAGGAACAGCACAAAAAGATTATTGGTGCTATAGAGCTACACCATAAGATGTCTGACAGGGCCCAGTTTCGTCCCATCCCCTTGACACCTCCATCCTCTGGATTCAGTGCCTCCTTTCTCAGTATTCGCCTTAGAGGACAGTGAATCCTTGATCCACTTTTCCTTGGCTGCTGAGTACATTCTATACCAGGGATTCCTGGTGGACATGCTTGAGGCACTGGACGTTGGCTTCCATACAAGCTGGGATCCGGTATCCTAGCGTTGGAACTCCTCTGAGCTTTCAGCAATGATACTGCAGTCATCCCTCCCTGGCCTAGCACCTTCGAGGATGCATCAAGGATAGCATGGAGACGTTCCTTCTGTTGTCCTTCAGTCACTAGGGACTGCATGCTCCTGTACTGTGCACCCTCGGGATCTGCAGGTGCAGTACCTCACCCCTCTTCAGGGTTAGAGGTGTTACAGACCCTGTCTGGGCTGAAACACCCCTCATGTGACCAACCTCTTGATGCTGACTCTGCTCAGACAGATGCCTTGGGCAGAAAGGTGTTTATTTTGGCACGCGTCATGATGGGCATTGCAGCACACCAGGTGCATCAGCAAATCTTCATTTGGCTCCTGTGGTTGCAGATAGGTCAAGTCCTATCTGCATTGCCTAAGAGCAAACTAGTCGGGTGAGACATTGGCCTTTCTGCTGGAAGCCTGGAAGTGGCAAAGAAATCAGTCAATTGTACAGTGCCAGCGAGGTGGCCTCCAGGCTTGTGGGAACTGCAGTATGCCTCAAGCAGAGAGAATGGCATCGCCTTTCCAGACTGGCACCTTTGGTGTGGCATAAGGTGCTAAATTTGCACTTCAAGGGGGCCCACTTCTCCCGCAGGATCAGGTGAGAGGTGGCGGGGCGACCTCCCACTCATGTGCCACATGAGCTCCCACCTGACCCTGACCAGTCTTGGGCCCTGCCAGGGCTGAGGGGTCATGTTACCTCAGAATGAGCCAGCTCTTCCCTCACGGAAATGGGAAGCTGGGTACTCAGACCCATACGTGGGAAACAGTGGTGAAGACTGATTCCAGGAAGATATGAAAATTACGTACTTATAATTGTTGATCTTCCAGAATATCTTAACCACTGATTACCACACGCGGCCCACCATGCCCCACATAAGCAGAGCCTGGGCTTCTGGGCAGCTCACCCTGCTGGTACTGGCAGCACCACAGTAGGTACTAGACATCTCCCCAGTCACACCTCCTTTAGGGGGTCTCTGATCTTCTGTTTTTTGTTCTCTTAAACAAACAAAAAAAAAGAGTCAGGCATTCTTCTGACTACCCCCACAATAATAAAAATAAATAAATAAATGCAAAACTGTGCTGAGGGTCTTTGGAGCCCTCACACCACCAAAAAAAAGCTCCCCCTTTTCTTTTTTGTGCTCCGTCTCCCTGCCTGGGGTGTATCCTATTGTGGGTATGTCCCTGTGAATTGTTAAATGTAATCTGTGCTCCTGAGCACTATTCAATCTAACCCCACTTGTCAGTTCTTTGCACATCATAGGTGTTGTGCACCCTGTCCGATCAACTGCATTAACCCTGACCCTAGCATCTCTGTGGGTGCAGGAAATCCTAGTCTTTTTCTTTTATTCTAAGATTTTCTGACTATGTCAGACTTTTATAGTTGGTATACCAGTTCCTCTTATGTATTTGGGCCTTAGCCTACTACCCATAGGTGTGTCTGGGGAGATGAGCAAATCTCAGCTTCTTATACTAGCCACCCTGGCGACTACAGGGGCCACATTCACCAAACCTTGCCCCAGCGCAAACCTAGTTTACCCCATGCAAACTGGGTTTTGCACCAAAGTGATAGTCACATAAGCCCAGTTTGAACCCGAAACCGGTTTTGCACCTGTACAAAGTTTTGAGGTGGCCACAGTGCAAATGAGGGGAAGGGGACCTGCATATCGGCACAGTCCCATTCACAAAACATCTTCTACACACAAGGACCTTTGGCAGGGTTCCCTTGCGTGGAGAAAATACTGCAAACTGAGACCTGGTGGTATTCTGCGCAACCCTTGTGGCTGCTAGAGGTACTGCCGATTGCCATCCTGTTCAGACAAAAAAAAAGTCATGTCCCTAGTGCCAATTGAACCATCCCCCCGCTGATCGCCGTCCAGATCACATAAAAAATAAATGTAAACTTCCCTGATAGTCTAGGGGTCCTTCCCCTCACTGATTACCAGAATACCGAGAGTCCCTGGTGATCTAGTGTTCCCTCCCCTTGCTGATCGCTGGCCCGAAAAGAAAACAAGGCGTGACCCTGGTGCCATTGCCCCCCCCCCCAAACGATTGCCAGCCCAATTGTTACACAAATGACAGATCTTCCTGGACATAAAGTCTCCACCACTCGTTCACACTAATGGGAGTACACCGGAGGTGCTAGGACCAAGAGGGAGCCAAACTTTTTCAGGAGGGCTGACGCCAAGATGGAGCCGTGAGGGAGTGGCACCTCGAGCCAGGCTCGCGTGGTACTGACTATCTCGGTGTCCACCCTCCAACCGCCTCAGTTCCTTTTGTCCTGCCATCGAGTGCACTTCAGTGGGCTCAGAAATTGTCCCGCCTGCCTGAACCGGCCAGTCTTTCGCGGGGCCTTTGGGCCTGTCGGTTTCGGGTCAGCAGGCGGGCCGGTTAGGACTTCCTGGTCGCATGGCGCATTCTTTGGGTCCGTCGACTCCGTGCCCCAGTGTCTATCCCGCCCACATGGCTGCGGCGCAGGTGTCCACACCGATGCCTTTATCTCCTGCCATTTTTCATTCTTTAACTTCAAATCGCAGTTCACATATTTCTGTGATGGTGCTGTGGCCTGCAGTGCCATCTTCTCCAGCGCCGAGGTCCTTTTCGGAACCGTGTGTGGTGTTAGTGCCATATGCCCCGTCAGTGCCGTCCTCGGTATCGGGAGTGGTGTCGGTGCCATGCGTGGTGCCTCGCTCCCTGTCGGCGCCATCCTCGGCACCAGGGGTGGTGTCAGTGCCGTGTGCAGAGCCACGCTTCCAGGCAGCACCAGGCACAGTGCCATTTTCTGTGTCTGCGCCGTCTCTGTACTCTGCGCCGCTCTCTTCGATGGCGCCGGTGATGTGTACGGCACCACCTAATTTCCAGAGGTTTTCGACTCCGATTCTGTCTCCTCCTCTTCTTCTTCCTCCTGGTTTTCATCCCTTTCCTGTCTATAGTCCCTCCTGGACTATCAGGAGATGATTTTGAGCCTGATCCGGATCTTCGGCTGGGTGACGATGTTGATGCCGATTCTGCCCTAGGGGCAGAGATCAATCCTCCTGCAGAGCCTGTTGTTGAAGATTTTTCCTTTAAGTCTCTGCTCAAGAACTAAAATTCTACTCTTTCTCTCCAGACCATGGAAATTGATCCTGGAAAGCTTCTGTGCCTCCAGTATCTACATGTTCCGGAAATCACTATGGATTTAACCCCGGTACAGCCCTCTTTCGAGACTCTTTCCCAGATAGTGTGGAAGAATCTGGCTCTTATTCCCTCTGTGGCCAAATCCATAGATAGAAAATGTGCCCCTCCCCAGGATCGCCCCATCTTGACTTCACAAGCCTTTGCTGATGCCATAGTGGTCCTGGCAGAGAATGATAAGGCTGTCCTACCTCAGGAATCCATAGCCTGTCCTATAAACAAAGAATCTCGCAAGATAGACACCTTGGGTAAGAGAATCTTTGCTGCCTCAACTCTGGGCATGCGTATTGCTAGCTATCAGGGTTATTTTTCTCAATACAAGTATGTTCTTTGGCATCTGCTCAAAGCAACGGTAGAAGCTCTGCCCGAGTCGGAGGTTAACTCAGAGCTACTACAGACCATAACTAGAGGTATTGAGTCCAATAATCAACAAATTAAAGCTGCAATGGACGCTTTCGTTACTGCTTCCAGGGCGGCGGCAGCTAGCATTTGCACCTGTCGCCATTTCTGGCTGCATACTTCAGGCTTTACGAATGACACCCAACAAAAAGTCATGGCTTTACCTTTCAACAGCATGTATCTGTTTGGGCCTCAGGTGGAGCAAGCACTAGAGGCCACTCAGAAGACTAGGTCTGCCATTAAGACAGCTAGACCTCCGCCCGCTCCCTCTCAAGGAGTTGGAAACAAGCGTCAGTTTTGCAACCATCAGTCCTTTCGTGGCAAAGGCAGAGGAGGTTTTAACAGAAACCAAACCCCTCAGCCACAAAAGAAAACGCAGCAGAAAGCACACGGTCCAAAAGCGCCCAATGCCACCTTCTGAGTTTCCAGACCAGGTTCCCACCTCAGCTGTCTGAGGGGCACTCTTCCTCATCAGTAGGAGGACGTCTGACTCAGTTCTACAACCAGTGGAAAGCTATAACATCAGACAAATGGGTCCTCGGGATAATCCACAAGGGGTACTCTCTCAATCTGTCAGAAACCCTTCCGGATCATCCTCCCAAGTGGAAGCCCAAGCTGTCTGCAGCACAGTTAGACCTTGCTTCCGAGGTGCAAGGCCTTCTGAACAACAGGGCAGTAGAAGTAGTTCCACTGGATCAACGAGACACAGGTTTCTACTCCCATTACTTTCTGGTTCCAAAGAAAACTGGCAGCATGCGCCCTATTCTCGATCTCAGAAAGTTAAACAAATTCCTCCACAAGGAAAAGATCTTACTTCGAGATGCAGCTCTTGCAGCAGGTTACACCATTAGGACTGAAACCGTCAGGCGCCAGGACCCAATGAAATTTTCTAGCTAGCTATCTTCAGCGGGAACGCCTCGACGTCGTCCCGGCCCACGCCAGGCGGGAGACATGGCAAGGGTCCCGCCTAGAATCCCTAGTTCTTTCCCGCCATCAAACTGCATGCCTCGACCCTCGGTCACTGTCTAGCGCGCGACGCGTGGTTTTCAGAACTTCCTTCGGGAAAATTGAAGAATTTCAAGAATTGATCATCGCTGATGTCCTCTCCAACCTCCGGTCATCCTTCCAAGTGCACGTGTGGAAAACAGATCCCCTTCAAGGACCCGCATTCCGCGTGCGTTCGGTGCCTGGGCCCAGACCACGACACCAAGGCCTGCTCCCTGTGCCAAGGGTTCAACAGCCGCACCAGAATCCGCCGGCAGAAGGCCCTTCAAGCGTTCTTGTTAGAAAAAACTTCGGGCCATGTCCTCGAAGGGGGAATCTTCCCACAAACACGCGGAGAAGAAGAGGAGAGAGAAGGATCTTCCCAGGTCGCTGCCTGGGCCTCCGAGTCCCGCTGCCCGGGTTCGTGGTCGGACGGTCCCCGCCCAGGGCTTCTTCCCTTCCCCGTCTGGCTCCAGCTCCCAAGTCTGCTCAGGCTCCACCGCCAGGCCGCCGTCTTCTTCCACCCGAGGCCGTGGCGAAAGTCCGGGGAGCGCACCACCATCATCATAAGTCGGACCCGCTCCTCGGCCCCGGCACGGTCCTCCTCGGTACCCCGGAGGGCTCTGGATCAGCGCCCCTTGAAGAGCACGAGTGGACCCGGCGTCGACAGACCGCCGTCTGCCGTCGCCGTCGTTCCTCGGGCCGTCGCCCGGCCGGCCGTCTCGGCCTCATCTTCGTGTCGGACGTCGGTGGGGGTCCGGCGTCCGCTCTGCCTGAGCAGAGGCTCCTGCGCCTCCGGCGGCCGTCGGGTAAGAGTCCCTCACGGAGGAGAATCGAGCACAGCCAAGACCGAGACGGGCATTCCCGGCCTCGGAGGCAGTCTCCTAGGGGTCCCTCGCCACCGCTCGAGGCCCCCGCGGAGCCGTCACCGGGACCCGACGTCCGGCCCTCGTCCTCGGAGCCGACGTCGGGACTGTCGCTTTCGGAGGTGAAGGACCTCTTCACGTATTGGTGGGACACCATTAGGAAGGATGTGGCACCCGCAGTCCTTCCTCCTCCTCCTCCTCCTCCGCCTACTCAAACTCCGCCCGCCCCACCTTACGCCAGTGAGGTCGGTGCCCGGTCTGTCCCTAGGGGCCAGATCCCCTCCCAGGGCGCGCCATTCAAGGAGGACCTCCGTCGAGATCTTCCTCTTCTGGGTCGCCCAGCCCCAAGAGATCAGAAGGCGTCGTGGATTCGCCGTTGGACGGAGGACACGGGATCAGCTTATTCCACTTCAAGATCGGTCTCCAGTCTCTCTTCCTTCACGGACCCGATGAGAGACTCCACGGTCTCCTCCGGATGACCCTCGTTCATGGATATTCTCGTCATATCCAGGAGAACATGAAGGTGGGAAGCTGAGGAGTTGGACCCCGAGAGGTTACGCCGCGGCTACACTGGCAGAAGGACCCTAAACCTGTGGTGGTGCCACCCTTTGGTGGACACCTTTGTGAGCGTCACCAAGGCTGCGTGGGCGTCCACACTGCGCTACAGGCGGTGCCGAAGAGGCTGACCGTTTGTACTGGGCTCCCAGGAGGACCAGTACCTGTCACAGCATCCTCGGCGATTCTCTGGTCATTACAGCCTCACATGACCGGTCTCAGAGGCCGCAGCATCTGAGCACCTGCCACGGACCCTGAGTCAAGCAGTTGGACTCTTTGGGTAGGCGCGCGTCGCATCCGCTACTTGTGCCAGTGGGTCCCTAGAATTATCTCACCCACATGGACACCGGTTCCAGGCAGCCCGTGAGAACAGGGCTAGAGGTGGCTGAGAAGCTGCCTGATGGTGAGCAGAAGGAGGAGATGCTTCAGCTCCTCCGCACGGGTTCAGAGCGGGGGACCCAAGTTCTTAGAGCCGATACGACTCACGGACTCTCCGGCCAGAAGCGGCAGCGTCAGGCGCTGCCTCCGGAGGCACTCATGGCTCGCGTGTCTCCTGTTGCCCGACGCTCAGAAAATATTATGGACGCCACTTTGAGGGAGAGGTTTTGTTTGGCAACCCATCCGAAAGGATCACTACCAAACTCAAAAAGGGCAGAAAAGGCGGTTTGTCGGTCCAGGCAATGTACCGGCCGAGGCTTGGTTCGCTTCGCAGGCACCAAGGCCGTTTTACGTAGGCGGACTCCAGGGCAGCAGCCCGTTCCGCCACACAGCGAAGGAGCTCCGGTTCCGAAGAACCCAGGGCAGCAGCCCGTCAGCGAGGGCAAAGCACTCGAAGCGCCTCCCAGCCGGCAGGCCCTTCCGCCGCCTACAGCATGACTCCTTTCGGCCCGCCTCCGGATCAACGGGGATATTATGATGCGGAGTTGATTGCGAACTTCCTGTCGGGATGGCAGGCAATTACACCGACAGGTGGGTGCTGATGTGTCAGCATCGGCCACTTTTAGAGTTACTAGAACAGCCACCCTCGAGGCCTCCTCTGCCTCCCGGTATTCAGGTCAGCGCGGTACGTAATTTGGCGAAGTGATCCCAGCTCTAAGAAGGGCGATACAGCATGTCCCGGGACACCAGAGAGAACTAGGGTACTATTCTCACTTCTTCCTGGTTCCCAAGAAAGCAGGGACCTCCGTCCTATTCTGGACCTAAGCGACCTCAACTTATCAGTCCGCATAACAAAAGATTTCGCATGGTGACCCTTCCGGGTCTGATCCCATGCTAAAACAAGAGCCTATTGGCGTCCTTAGACATGCAGGATGCCTCCTGCACATCCCCATAGCTCAGGGCGCATCAGAGAGTTCCTGCGCTTCGGTTTCCTAGGCCACCACTTTCAGTTCCGGGCTCTCCCTTTGGGACTGTCATCCGCTCCAAGGGTCTTTACCAAATGCATAGCAGTCATGGCAGCTGCTCTGAGGAGAAAGGGCCACTATGTGTTCCGTACCTCGACGATTGGCTTCTCATGCTTGCGTCTCCGAGAGGCTTCTGCAGTTGATCCAGGACACTCAGGATCTGTTCGGACCGCTAGGGATTCTCAAAAACCAGGAGAAGTCTGTCTTGGTACGCCAGAACCTGCAGTTTATGGGTGCAGTGCTGGACACTGGTCCAGGAAGGCTTTCCTTCAGCCGACAGAGGCGGAACACATCAGGTAAGCTTATAGAGGACCTATCAACGAATCAGACCGCTCCCGTGAGATCGGTCCTTGATCTGCTCGGACATATGGCTGCGGCCATTCCTACGGTCCTCTCGGCGCGACTCCACGTGCGAATAACGCAATGGATGCTCAAGGCGTGGGACCAAAGCAAGACCATTTGCAGCATCCAGTCAGGATCACGAAACAGGTGATTCGGGATCTGGTGATTGCCGAATGGTGAGCAGCCCCCGGTCGCTTCCAAGGGCGTCCCATTTGCAGCACTGCCCCGGAGATAACCCTCACCACGGACGCCCAGGTCTCAGGTGGGAGCACACCTGGATGGGGTGAAGTTCAGGGTGTATGGAGCCCGCTGAGTCTCCCACATCAGTGTGCTAGAGATGAGCAGTCCTCACGCACTCCAGGCTTTCCAGTCCATGATTCCTTGCTGCACTTCCTGCTTCAGGACGGACAAACACGCGTGTGATGTATTACCTGAACAAACAGGAGGCGCACACTTCCCCCTTTGCAGGAGGCCATGAGTGTGGGATTGGGTAATCGGACACGCGCAAGCTTGATCGCTGCACACGTTCCTGGTGTGGACAACACGATCATGAGCGGTCTGAGTCACCCCAGGCCAGAGTCCACGAGTGGGAACTTCTCCAGGGTGGCAGAGGATCTGTTCCTTGATGGGGACTCCAGAACTGGATTTGTCGCGTCCCCATCCAACATAAACTGCCCAGATTTTGCTTGCTGAGATCAGGGCCTGGTGTTTTCTGGCGAGGCCAGTTGTCCCTCTCCTGGGTGAACAGATTCGCTTACGCTTTTCCTCCTTCCTGTTGATCCAGAGTTCTTCTCAAACTTCGTGAGGAGCATGCATGAGATGATTCTGGTGAGCTCCATTTGGCCCAGACAGATTTGGTTCCCATTGCTGGCTCAGCTATCCGGGAACCACTCCCGATGCAGCTCGGCTCCCACCTTCTGTCTCAGGAAGAGGTTCATTGCTGCATCTGGATAATCCGCTCTTTTGAACCTGCATGCATGGCTCCTAGAGACATAGCCATTTTGCTACATGGGTCTCGGTAAGAGGTTGCCGAGGTCCCCCTGCAGCCAGAAAGCCGCAACACATAAGCGCACGCCATGAGCTGCTGCTTTGTTTATGGTCACGGGCCTGTGACCTCTCCCTCAGGTTGTCCCGCCGGGCAGTCTTGGACTACCTCCTTCTCATTCCAGTCAGGGCTGGCTTACCCTCTATTAAAGTGCACCTATACGTTATTTCGGCCTCTACCTGCCGGTGAGGCAGCGCTACTATTGCTCAACTGGGCCTTCTCGGGAGTTTCTATAGGGAGTGTTACACCTTGAGGCCTCCTATCAAGGACCCAGTTCCTCCATGGGATCTCCTTTTTGTCCTGGAACAGCTACGCTTCCTCCCTTTGAACCAGCCGCCAGATTGTAAGCTCAATGCTTTTCGTCGGAAAAGCGTTTGTTTTAGTTGCCACATTTCAGCCAGAAGGATTTCTGAGCTTCATGCTCTCATGTGTAAAGAGCCTTATTTGGTTTTCACCGCAGTATTCTGAGGATGAACCCAAGTTTTTTGCCTCAAGGTGGTTTCGCGACACTCACTTTAAATCAGGACATCGAATTTTCCAGTCTATTTCTCCTGAAAGAGTTCAAATAGAGGGAGGCTTTTGCTCCACACTCTGGATGTTCACCGCAGCCTGAGGTATTACCTCAACAGAACCAAACCCTTCGGGCTTCTGACCAGCTCTTCGCCCTTTTGCGCAGAGGAATAAGAGGCCAATGGGTTTATAGCAATCCATCCGCTGGCTTGTGCAGTGATCCACACTGTTATCAGTCTAGTAAAAGCCCTCCCGGTCCCATCCCGGTCATTCTACCGAAGTTAATGACCGCTACCTTTGCAATGCTCAAAATGTCTCAATCTCTTCCATCTGTGCTGCAGCTACTTGGAGCTCTGTGCATACCTTTATCCAGGCATTACAGTCTGGATATAGCCTCTAGGCGTAAGGGCTGGATTGCCTGCCTAACAGTGTTAAAAGACCTCTTGTCCTGAGTTAGGATTCAGCCTTAGTTTTCTCTGTTTCTGCCTCTTCACTCCTCCCAAAGCTTCTTTTGGGCAAGCTGCTACTGCTTGGGAATCAGTCCTAATGTGTAACCTGCTGCAAGAGCTGTATCTCGGTAAGATAGTACAGTTACGTGAAGAACCACAGTGAACAGCAGATCTTCGAGAACAGCTCTTCACGCTTCAAATACTATCTCGCCCACCATATCCCCCTTGGAAGAGACATGGCTTCGCTTAAAAAAAAAAATTTTTTTCAAATAAATATGACGAAGAGTCTCTGGGAGTCATTTGGGAAATGAGCAAATTTATTTTGATCCAGTCAGAATTTGTTCCTGTTGCCTTCTATCGATGGGTCCTAAATGTCTCCCTTCTGATGTCATCGCGGCACGCCAGGAGTCTCAGTAGGAGAACTGGGGATTCTGGCGGATCTGATGGGTTGGGGTGCCCATCTGGGGAACACCGAGTGCACGGCCTCTGGTCCCCGTGGAGTCCCGATGCCACATCAACCTGCTGGAGCTCCGGCGGTCCGCCTAGCTCTCACCGCCTTTGCTCCGTTTCTCCGGGGTCAAGTGGTCCGAGTCCAGACGGACAATACCACAGCCATGTACTACCTGAACCGCCAGGACGGGACGCACTCCATGCTTCTATGCAAGGAAGCTCTCCGCATTTGGTCTCTCGTGCGCAGCCTGGAGGCGGATCTCCTAGCCATTCATGTGGCAGGAGCCTCCAACACCTTGGGCCGATGCCTTGTCGTGATAGGAGCTGCATCTCACGAGTGGTCTCTCCTGCCGGAGGTAGTACAAGATCTGTTCTCCCACTGGGGCTCACCTCAGGTGGACCTGTTTGCCTCAGGAGAGCGAAGCTGAGGCTGTTCCATGCCCGCCCCCCTCAGCAGGGCTCGCTGCGGGGATGCCTTCTCGAGGCTGTGGACCCCGGGCCTCTTTACGCTTTTCCCCATTTCCTTGATTCACAAGGTGCTTCTCAAGGTGAGGAGGGACAAGGCGAGGTGATTCTGATAGCCCCAGACTGGCCCTGCCAGTTCTGTTACCCAGATCTTCTCAGTCAATCAGGGATGGTGTTCCATCCGGACCTTCAGTCCCTGCACCTGACGGCCTGGTTCCTGAGCTAGAGAGTTCCAGGCCTTGGGTCTTTCCGACAAGGTCCTCAATGTTGTTGAGGCGTCCGTAAGGAGTCTCATCAGAAAATGCTACGCCTTCAAATGGAAGAGATTCTCCATCTGGTGTCAGGGCAAGGGCTTGGACCCTTCCTCCTGTTCTGTGGCAAGCATTTTGGACTATTTATGGTCCCTTTCTAGTCAGGGGCTTAGGTCGGCGACCCTAAAGGGTGCACCTGGCAGCCATCTCTGCTTACCGGGCGCGGGCCGGGAGCAGTCGGTGGCGCAGGAGAAGGTGGTTGGGCGCTTCAAAGGCCTTGATCACATTTCCTCCGGTGCGAGAACCTCCACCTCCGTGGGATTTACCGCTGGTACTGGCAAAAGCTCATGGGCAAGCCATTCGAACCAGTGCACAGGTGTGATCTCTCACCTGTCGTGGAAGACCGCCTTCTTGGTGGCTATCACGCCAGCCAGAAGGATGGGAGAGCTCCAGGCGCTCTGCATCGAGTCTCCTTACCTGGCTTCCACAGGGACAAGGTTGTCCTGCGCCCCCACCGAAATTCCTTCCCAAGGTGGTGTGGAGTTTCACCTTAACCAGGTGCTGACTCTGCGGTGTTCTACCCCAATCACACCTCGGAGGCCGAATACAGGCTCCATACACTGGACCCTAGAAGGGCTCGCTTATTATAAGGAGCGCATGGCTGAAATTGGGAGAGGTTCTCCAGCTGTTTGTCACCTATGCTGAAGTCACACCTGGCAGACCTGCAGCCAAGCGGACGATAGGCAGGTGGGTCACCTCCTGCATAGATCTCTGCTATAAGTTGGCGGGCATGGAGCCTCCCAGAGGGATAAGAGCTCATTCTACCCATTATACTGCTGCATCGGTGGCTGCTTCCAGGACGTCCCTATCCAGGAAATCTGCAGGGCTGCTACCTGAAGTCAGCACACACCTTATTACCCATTACCACATCGACCTTGAGTCATGCCGGGATGCTGATTTTGGGGCCTCGGTTCTCCAGTCTTTATTCCTAAGTAGGGGGTGTGCGCTGCCTCCCTCCTCCCGGAGAACTGCTAGGAGTCTGCCAGACAGTGTGGATGAACAACATATCCATGTCCTAGAATACAGGTTACTCACCTGTAACAGGGTTCTAGGAATGGTATATGTTGTTCATCCCACACCCTCCGACCTCCGGCTTGATGCACAACCTGAGCTTCCAGCGGCTAGATCTGATGTCATGGGCGGAGCCGAGAGTTTTACCACCCGGGTGGGTGGGAGGAGCCAGCTTGAAGACCTTCCGCGCAAGATTTAAAGCGGCAAGGAACCTGCCAGACAGTGTGGATGAACAGCATATACCATTCCTAGAACTCCTGTTACAGGTGAGTAATCTGTATTTATTCCCTGGTGCTAGGGTCCCCCAATATCACTGATCACCAGCCCATGAAGTAAAGTCGTCTCTCTGGTCCATTGGTCCCCACTCTTGTCACAGTCGCCCGTCCCTAAAAAGAAAAAGTACACTATTCCTGGTGGTAGTGGTTCCTCCCGATCACCATCCCTACAGTAAAAAAAAAAACAGAATATATGCCCTGCTGGTACTGGTCTCCTCCCCATGATCGCCGATCACGCGACCAATAGCAAATATTGATATTCTGTGCTGGTCTACTGGTTCCTCTCCCCGCAATCACCATCCCCAACACAGTAATATAGATATAATCTTCCTGATGTCCAGTGGTCCCGCCCAACCCGTTCACCTGCCAGTACATAAAATAAATCGACCCTGGTGTCCAGGGTCAATATTGGAGAACATCGGACCACCACTGCCTGCACAAGAAAATACTTACGCCCGAACAGGTGATGTCGTGAGACATCGGCGCTAGTTCTTACGATTGAGTTCAGTAGCACTTGTAATCTTACAGTTCGGTAAAATGTTGTATTAGTTTATTTGAGTTGGGGCTTCACCCCCACACTCCCCTTCTTTTAAAGGGGTGTGGGTAGGCCTCGAACTCAAATAAACTAATACAAAAAATAACAGTTTCTGCGTAGAGTAGCAACGCTTGCTGTAAGTACACTCTTACGCTACTATGGTACACAACTCGTCACGAGGATTTGTATTCTCAAAAAGACGACGTTGGTCCGATGTTCTCCACCATCGCCGTCTAGTACCCCTCATCTGACCCCTGTATAAGCACTTGAATATTTCATGGTCTAGCGGCCCTCCCCATCCCTGATCCGTGTACAAGGGTAGAAGCCATATCCTGTTAGTCTAATGGACTCCCACCCTGTCAGGGTGACTCGCCTCCCTGCTCCCCCCAACCCAACACCCATCTATCAACCAGTACAGCCCTCCTCTCATCCCCATGACTGGCCGCTGACTGAGGTCTCAGTGAGCATGTACTGTATATAGTACACACTCTTTGACAGCTCAGTTGGTGGCCACCCATGGTGGTGAGAGGAAGGCTGTGCTGGTCGATGGCCTGGGGTCCGGTTGGGTGAGCAGGGTGGTGAGTCACTCCTGACAGGGTGGGGTCCACTAGACCACCAGGGCATAGTCTCCATTTCTTGTTCATGGGATCGGGATAGGAGGGGCTGCTAGACCACCACGGAAATATTTCATGTACTTATACAGGGAGGGATGGGGGGTACACCAGACACCAGGTTTGATTTATTTCATGTATTGGTAGGGGAGACCACTGGACACCATAGTACTATATTGGGGACAGTGATCGATGGGGAGAGTGACCAGTAGACCACCAGGGATTTATGTTTTCCTATCAGTGGGTGGGGAGGGAGGACCACAAGACTGCCAGGGAATATCAATATTTTCTATCGTTCTGGCTATCCCGGGGGTACCACTACCAGCAGGGCATACATTCCATTGTTGTTTTGTTTTGTTTTAACTGTGGGGACGGGAGGGGAGGAACCACTACCATCAGGAATAGTGTACTTTTCTTTTCAAGGACAGCGATCAGGACAGGGAGGGACCACTGGACCACTAGGGACGTTTGATGTATCGTGCCAGGAACAGCGATTGCCAGTCAGGAAAGGGAGGACCATTAGACCACCAAGAAAACTGTTTTACATACTCAGGACGGTGATCAGCGGGGCAGTAGATCACCGGGGACTGCATCAGGCAAGGGTGGGGGGCGCCTCAAGCCACCCACAGTCTATGTAAATGGGCCCATAATGGGCATGCAGATGGCCACCTAGCACCTTGCATGCCCAAAGGGCTCATTTATTTAGTGAATGGAAATAGCGCACTGTGCTATTCATTGCGGGCCATTCTCCTGGGTTGATGTCTGGGCAGCTAGTGGGTTTAGCGGTGGCTTTCCTGGCTTAGCACTGCCCCATCCTGGCCCTATTCATAGTCAGATAGCGGCTGTGCGCTATCCGACTGTGAATAGCAAACTTCATACTAGCAACCACAAAGCGCAGAACAAACTTTGCACTGTGCCTTGTGAGTTTTTGTGAATCCTGCCCCAGATGTGTTAAGTTCACCCTTTTTCTTCATCGTTATGTAAGAAGAGGACATAACAATTTTGAGTTAACTATCTCTTTTGATAGCATGGAGCATGTCCTTTTATGTTGGCGCACTTGCGCGAGCCAGCATCTTGCGGCAGTGGAGATTTGGAGGTGCGGTCGCTGTTGGGCGAATGCAGGGCATGCACCAGTAGGTGCGTCCTGCATTCCCCAGTCAGCCAGCAGCAGGGTCCGACACCCTGCCTGGCTAATGAGGCGATGAGATCTATCAAAGGGTCTGCTGCAATGAGAGCGAAGCTCTCATGCAGCGTGACCACAACACGCCTCTCTCTTATGTGCAGGCAACATGGCGGCAGTGACTGCCGCAGTTGCCTGTCAACCCCGTTCCTTTCTTGTGTGCGGCGGGGTGCCTAATCCCAGTCAGCATCATGTAACACCCCTTTTTTGATTGCCGGGGGTGTCCAATCCCCCTTGGCATCATGCGCCCCCACCAGTTTCTCTGGGCGGCGGGGTGCCCAATCCCGTCAGCATGTATCCCTCCCTCCATCCCCTTGAATTTTGCCAATGGGGCAGCCACTCCCGTCAGCATAATGTGATCCCCTTCCGTTTGGATAGCCAAGGGTGCCCGTCCCCTCGGCTCCTGAGCCCCCCGTTCGTTGTTTCCGGCACGGGTGCCTAACTTCGCCGCCAAAGCACTCACACTTTCCACAGGTGGCACTTCACCCTAGCGCAAGCAAAGCACCTATTAAAATGAAAACGATCCTCTGATGTCTTTTATTTTTATTCCCGTGTAAAGAAGGAAACGGTCCCTCAGAGCTCTCCCAGGCCCCCTCCACAACCCGCACCCACCCACTCGCACCTTGCCTCCCACACACCTCCTCACCCCATACTTACCTCCGAATCCGGCGCGGCGATCTTGCGTGGACGGGAACAAGTCTGCACTCTTCAAAGCCAGACCGCAAACTGAGGAAATGCCAGTAAGCTATATAATGGAATGAATAGGTTTTTGAACTTTGCTGCATATCTAGGGCATTTTTGGAATTTTGGCACCAAATTTTCAACATGGGTTTTGGACCCCTCCTCATGAATTCTATCACTGTCATGGCCTTAATCGGCCTCGAAGGTGATTTCGCGGTCACTGCGGCGGAATCACCTTTGGACCGATAACAACGACAGTGCAAGTGTTCATGGTGGCCTCTCAAAAGCCTATGTTGCAAATTTAGTGGAAAATATCAAAAAAATGACTGTTCTGATACTAGTGCGTAGTTGCTACAGGCTCATAACTTCACACTGGCAATGCCATTTTCACACCAGATTTTCAACATTGTCTATTTTGTACACCTCCTTGTGAACAGTACAGCTGTCATTTTCCACATCCTGCCCAAAATGTGTTTCCACACTTCCGGCACACAATAGCGCGGTCACTGTGGAAAATCAGTGTTTGGGCCAGATTATGAAAATGACAGTGACACAGTTCATGAGCAGAGGTCCTAAAATACCTTTGTTGAAAATTTGGTGACGATACTCCATAAAATGACTATATTACGAGCGCAGCATTGGCAGATTGCATGCACACTTGTAACGTCGTGCATTTGTAATATTTTCACTCTGGATTTTCACCATTGTCATTTTTCCACACCTCTTGATGAACAGTACAGCTGTCATTTCACATATCCTGCCCAAAATTTGTTTTCACTTCCGGCACAGAATAGTGCTGTCGCTGTGCAAAATCACTTTTGGGACAGTTTGAGGAAATAACAGTGACACTGTACATGAGCAGAGGTGCTAAAATACATATGTTGAAAATTTGGTGCTTAACGCCCATAAAATGACTGTGTTCTGAGCGCATGTTGCACATTTCACGCACCCTTGTAATCAAGAAATTTGTTGTTTTACAGCCACATTTTCAACGCTGGCATTTTTTACACCTCCTATGAACTGTACAGCTGTCATTTTTCACATCCTGCCCAAAATGTTTCCCGCACTGCACTACCAAAGCCAATGCCAATGTGACAACATTCGGCATTGACAAATACTTGTTTTCGAAATCGTCTCATTAGCAAGGGTCCCATTCTGGACATCACACTTGTGTTGTTTTTGTTTTGTTTTCAGAGCTGCATGCTCAGGGCTGCTGCCTTCTTCTTTGACACTGTCCACTTGCTGTCTGGCTAGTGGTGTGAGGCTCTGGCTCTAAAGCTCTTCTACCCTTGTGCTACCTAGTGTACCCTGTCCTTATTAATCTAAGATTGCTAATCAGGTTTTATTGTGTTTTTATTTTATTCTTATATCCATTTTGCCTATTCTTTGGGCTAGACAGGATCTAGCTCTGTCTTTGTTTTCTCCCACTTTGTTTCTCTCCTGGCAGACAGAACTGGGGAGCTGAGAGACAGACAACAGGTATAGATTTCACTGCACGTAGCACCATGTGAGGTGCATAGGCACCGTCAGTACTCAACACTGGTTGCCTCCCTGCAAAAAAATTTGCTCCTGTGGGATCCTAGTGCCTCTGGCCCAAGACCCATAAGAGGTGATCAGTGGTGCAGATATTACGGAAGATCAGGGTGAAGCTGAAGGACCGCCGGTGCTCCCAGCTATAAATAGCACAAAATAAATAATCAAGGTAAGTAATTTTATTTATCTTAACTGTCTACTATTGTAAGGGCCAGCTGCAGTCTCAGTGGAGCCCTTTGTGAACTAGCCTTCTCACAGCCTGCTAGGCTCCATTACATTCACATTTTAGATGAGTGCGCCCTGAGCTGTTAATATCTGAATACTGTGTACTTGCCCTAAGTGACTTTCAGATGACTCTCAAATGAACATATAAAAGACGCATCAAATAGAAACGCTTTTTCTTGTACAGTCAGTATAACAACAGTAACATAAATCTGTTACAGATACCTGTTATTGCCAATGCATTTAGTGCACCACTGCTTGGGGCCTCATGATGATGTGTCACAGTGGAAATCTATTTCAGTTATTTATGTGATGACAGTTGAACAGGGTTATTTCAGGGGACTTGCATATGAACAAACATACAAAATGCCAACAGCAGAAAGCGTGAAGGTCTCTTGGGTCTGCCTGTTGTTTCATTTAATTTCATTTCATTTTTATTTTTATCCTTGTGAGCCTCAAGCAGTGACAAGCATACAAAAACAGACATAATACAAAAACAATAAATAACATTGAAACAATAAATTATAGTACATCTTATATAATGCAGAACAATAAACAAATACAAGTACAGTTAACAAGTACATTTCTGAAAACTATGAAAAGTAAAAATAATTTGTGTTTAAAATTACCAGTGGACTTAAAATGAAAAAAATCAGAGGGAGAGAGTTGAAAACTTTAGGAGCCCTATACAAAATTGATCTCTGGCCGATAGCCCTGCGAAAAGAGGTATCTGGAAAGAAAATGTGTCCTGGGAATGAGTACCACAACCATTAAGAAACCTGGAAACAATTTAGAGACGGGGGAGACCCAATATAATTTAAACAGCATTGTACAATGTTTAAACTGTATCTGGTAATCAAAAGATAAGCAGTTGGAAACAATGGTGAGTGCGAAATGGAACCTGCAGTATAAACCTGAGGATAGAATTATACATAACCCTGAGTGATTTATTCATATTTTTCAAATAGATGAGTAAACTAATAAATCTAATCAAGTTTGCTAAACAAAACTGGGGCTAACAAAATCCGGGATTCATTAGTGAGGCATGTTCAGGGCTCATGCGCACTGCAACCTGCTGCTCTCATCCCATATCACCCTATCCTTCCCATTGAGTCTATCCCACCTCTTCAAATCCCCAACTAAACTGTGATTTACTACCCCCTATGGCAGTGCGTCCCATTCTGCCACCACCCTTTCAGGCCTTCTGGCCTCCTTCCTGTACCTCTCCCCACACACTAACTTGTAGTTGTGCACTCTGGTGTTTTGTTCTCAAAAGATCCCCTATATTGGCCTTGTTAAGAGGAACAGTGAGCACAGAGTCCCACACACCAACATGCCGGGCAGGTCCCAATGCACACTTTGTGTGCAAAAATGTTTTACTACGGTTTACTGTAGTAACAGATTGTTGATTGTATCAGACTAATTTTGCTTATTTCTAGGCTGACACTATTTGGCTTACTACAAATGCTAGAATCTCCAGCAGATGACATCAGAACAAGACAGCAGCAGTGGGAGATTCAATAGCTGCGGTTCATGTTAGAGCTTGTATAAGCTCCGATCAAATGTGTTCTGGTTCTGCTTTTCTCCAGTTTTCCATGGGTTAAGTACACTCCTCTGTGGCTGTACTTAGCCATGGGAGAATAGCAGACCAGCAAACAAAAGATCAGAGCTTCTGTAACTTTAACATGCACTGCAGTCTATTCATCTCCTATAGCTGCAGCCCTGCTGCGATGTCAGCAGCAGGAATTCTGGGATTTGTAGTTAAGAAGATGTCAGCCTAGATGTAAACAAAATTAGTCTGATAAATATACTGTACCTCAGTAAACAGTAAGTAAACAAATGTTTTGCATAAAGTGTATTGGGACCAGACCATTTGACTGTGGGGATATATGCTGAGTGTCTCTTCAAAGCCTTTGAGGTATTTGAAGGTCTTGATCATTCCCCTTTCTCTCCCCAGTGAGTGCATGTTCAGGTTCACCAGCCTGTGTTCATACGGGACATCCTGTTGCCCCAGTATCATCGTGGTATCCCTCCTTTGCACCGCCTCCATCTGATTTATGTATTTTATGAGGTGGGAGCTCCAATACTGCACACAGTACTCCAGACACACCATGGGGCTGTACAGGGCAGAATGACCTTCCTCCTGCTGGGTAAGCCCTCTTGATATGCAACCCAGCATCCTGTTTGCCTTCCCACCACCTTCTTGCATTGCGTTGAAGATTTTAGGTTACTTGCAATTGCTATGCCCAGGTCCTTCTCCTCCTCCAAGATTGCGACTTTCACCCCCACCCACCCGGGTTTGTACATATCCTTGGGGTCTTGCCCCTGTGTGCATCACCTTGCACTGCTTAGTAATGAAACCCAGTTGCCAAGTTCTAGACCACCACTTCAACCCTGCCAGGTCCTCCTCAGATTCTTTGTGCCCTCCTCAGTGTCCAGCCTCCCACAGAGCTTGGTATTGTCTGCAAAAATACATATCTTGCCTTTGATGCTGTCCCCATATTGTTCATTTTACATGGATGTTATTATAAGTCTTAACTGCTTGTTGGCGAGGAAAAATCTGTCAGAAACCACTCTTTGCACAATCATCGCTGTGCTGCTTTGAGCTGTACCAGGTGTTTCTAAAGAGATTAACACATTGTACAGCAGCCAGTCACAAGAGTGATGGCCTCATGCATAATTTGAATTATAATTAAGTTTAACCAGTAAGTTATCTGCAAAATTGGTGCCTAGTGTATCAAAATAACAGGATCTCACTTGAGAGAGAGGCTCTCGCAGCAAGCAGCCATCAGGACTATGCCGCGAGACACTAGGACACCATTGAAAAATTCTAGCTAGCAGTCCGAGACGGGGACGCCCCTGACATCAACCCGCCCCAACATCACCCAGTGGTATAAAGGGCCATCCCCGCACCACCTCCATTTTTCTGCAGGTAAACCCGTACATCCCAGTTCCATGGGCGCCTCCTGCTGCCAGTCGACCCGCCATTTTTTACATAGTCGGCGCGGTTAGTGTTATCATTGATCTTCCTTGTCAGTCTTCACCATTCATTACTACTGGGTGAAAGCCGAGGCGTGCACCGCTAAGGGATTTTTTTTTTTTTTTTTGAGGGAGGAGCGATACCGACGTAGCTCCCCTCGAGCAGCGCACTGCATGGTGCGTGAGGGGCAACAGTTAGGCGCCCGAGACCCTCCTCCATCCCAGTTCTGTTTCTCCCGCTGTCGAGGCAACACCTGCTGCGAGAGAGTCGTCAGTACTACACCATTAGGCCTCCAATCCAAAGCGATCCTCTACACTGTCCCAGTTCGATTTCCAATGCCGTTGACCGGTAAGACCGTTCCTTTTCTTTATTTTGATGGCACGGGGCTTTACTGTTTATAAGTTAATTGCATCATGTCTGGTTCGGGAGCTAAGCGTAGTAGTAAGCGGGCCATGCCCCCATCGTCCGGTGCTCCTGTGGCGAGCATTTTCCGTGACGGACCAACATGATGTCTGCCTTCGGTGCCTGGGACCTAACCATGATATGGATAGATGCGATGCCTGTTTCTCGATGGACCGCCATGTTCTCGAAGTCCCGCTTTCAAAATCAGCATGGCCCGCCAGTCAGCTCTTAGACACTTCCTCCGGTGTCACCTCCCAGGCCTATGTGGTCTGGTGAGAAGGAGATCTCCTCATCTTCAAGCCTTGCGAGGAAGCCTCTTTGCAGTCACCTCTTCAGAAGTGCAAGCTCCCCCAGTGTCGCGGCCCACGGTTGCTGGGTCCAGCATTGGTGGACCCTTAGCGCTCCTCCTCCCGCCATCTCAGATCCCGGCACCAGTGATCGGGGTGGCGCGGTTTGGTGGACGGTTGACTCCGTGGTGGCGTCACATGTTGGGTTCAGTGCCATGGGCGTGCGGAGACTTGACGGGGAGCGCATGCGGTGCGCGGGCGCCCTGCATCACAGGCTACACCAGCACCGTTCACGGCGCCCGTTTCTCAGGGAACTCTTGGGGTAGCCAGCATGCCAGGAGTCCTTCTGGTCGAGCTCTTCCTCGGGAAGCAGGCGATTCAGAGATGGACCCAGCCTGGCTCCCAGATTCTTGAATCTGGGTCTTCTGCGGAGCAGCGGTGTCAGGTGGCTCAGCGCTCCCATTCCTGACTCTCTACAGCAGTCTTCCTGTGAGGACTTCTAGGCTGGGGTGGCCTGGGGTCCATGGGGGGGGCGGCTTGGAGGGTCGGGGAGGACTGTCCCTCCCAGAGGGCTGTGACAGCTGCCAATTCACGATGCTGCTGTGCCTCTCGGGGTGGACTGAGGTCCTGTCTTCAGGGGCTCCCCTCAGGAGGCCTTAGGATCAGCCGGACCCAGTTGCTGGGGTTGAGGAGGGCGTCTGAGGGGTGAGGCGTCGGTGCCCCCTGCCACCCTTGGGTGCAAGGAGGAGCGTGGCACTGAGCCCCACCTCTCCCTCTTAGGCTCAAGGGACTCTTCCAGTGGCGTTGCTGTGGGTTGCCCTTCTGGATCCATGCAGCCGGAGGTGCATCACAGGGAGATTCCCTTCTAGGCTCTTCCAGAGTTTGCATCCCAGGGTTCCGTCTTGTGACCTGGTTTGATCTCAGGACCCCGCCAGCTCGGGCTCCGTTCCTGGTTCAGAGCCTTAGCAGAGGACAGTTGCCTCCTCGTGGGTGCCCTCTCCCATTCCTCTGCAGCCACCCCTCTCTTCCAGGCCTTGTCGGTCCCTGCAGGCCGTTATTCTGGGAGATGTTCAGAGAAACGCATGGCCTTCCGTCATATGTTAGATATATGCATGAGTGGGTTTTCACCTCTCCTCCCACCGCCGCAGGAGTCTTCTGGACATTTGAGTTCCCCAACCTCCTCGACTTTCATCCGATGCTGATTTCACTGAATATCAGAACTTCCTATCGAGGATGGTTGGGGATCTCTGTATCTCCTATGTCAGATGTGACAATAATGAGAGAAGACAAGTGAATTCCTCAGTGAATTCAGTGCACAGCATCTGGTGGTGCCATCCTGGCTATTCCCTTTCAGGAGGCATCTGTCCGCACCTGGCAGTCTCAGCCAACCCTAACCCAGCCCCAGCAGACTGTAGAAGGAGGTATTGTGCCCCATCTGAGTCCTTGGTTCTCTCCTCAACCCACCTCAGGAATGCTGTCCCTAGAGGCGCCTTCCGGGCACCGCCACCTGGCGCCACGACCGACCACAGGACTCGGATCTCTACAGTCTGACCAGTGGGGGCAAAATTTCTCTTCCTCTCGTGCAATGCTGTGCATTGCATCGTATCAGGCACACCATGCTGCCTATAACAGGCATTTGTAGTCGATGCTATCCAGCTTCTAGCATCAATGCCTGATCAGAACAATCTAGAACAGGCCATTGCCCACTCTGCTATAGGCCTGGAACTGGCAAGGCACCAAGCATGGGCATCTACGATGCCAGTTAGGTGGCTTCAGGCTTCTTGGTACAGCAATCTGCTGCATTAGGCAGGCGGCGTAACCGTCTATCAAGATTATTACCCTGGGCGGCGTAGGGTGATTAGCTACACCTTCCGGGGGACCCGCCTCTTTTCTTCCAGGGCTAGGAGGCTTCTGCAGGGCTTCCTCCGTCCCTCGTCTTCAGGGACACCTCCTAGCTCTCCTCGGCCTTAGGCGTCCAGTCTAGTCGGCTGAGGTCCCTTCCTCCTGTTTCTCACCAACAGGAGGCTGAGGTCTTGTTCCTCAGGGTTACACTAGTCCCCTCGGGGTGCTTGGTACTCACCCAGCAGTAATGAATGGGTGAAGATTGACAAGGGAAGATATGAAAATGACATACTACCGTAATTCTTGATCTTCTCTTGTATCTTCACCATTCATTCTAATCCACCACCTTCCTAATAGGCCTCCTTCTTGGGCGTTCCTCCACCCTGCTCGTTCTTCATCCCTTCTCCTCATGGTCTTAGGCCCAATTTCCTATTTGGATCGTCCGTTATTCTCTCAGAACAGGTAGTTTAAGGCTGGAAAGGGGAAGAATGAGTAGATTTTATCTTTCTCTGAGGGAACTCTTTCTGATCACCTTGGGGGCATCTGCTGGCCCTTTCTTAGGCCATGTTTTATCAATCACCAGTTAACAAGACTACTTCTTTAACGGTCCTGTTCTTTTGCTCCAGGATCCACTGACATCTCTGGACCTTGCCTGCTTCATGCAGTCTCTGCTAGTCAAACTTGTTCTTGCATTGTTCAAATTGCCTTTAAGAACTGGTGATCTGATTATTGTCTCTGTCTCCTGGGAAGTTAGACGAGTTTCCTACTCTGTCTCTGTCCGCCTTCCCAAAGGGTGCCCTCTGTAGAGCTCCCTAGCCCCACACCAGTTAGCACGAACAATGTGCTAGGGGGTCCTTTCCTCGTCCTAGTTGGGCACTGCCCTCTGGAACAGATTATGTGCCTCAGCAATCTGTGAGCTCTCAGCTTAAGTAAGGGGTTGGGAGATGGTGGGAGGTGTAGAAGTCTGCCTTTTGTGTATCAAGCTGTGCAAAGGTTCGGTTGAACCTTCTTAGGCCAGTTTTTGTTTGATGGGATCTTTTCTTACCCCTTTGGTTCTGAGCTGGTAAGCCTTTAAGCCAATTAGCACAACTTTGCAGAAATTTTCCCTCCTCCCATCATCCCCATCTCTTCTTCTTCTTCCTTCTTTCTTCATCTCCTTACCTGTTCCTCCTCAGAGCCGCCCCAGGAGTGAGGTCCTGCAGTCCTTTAGGTAGGGTTCTCCTCTTTCCTGTCCTCTATCAGCTTATTCCTTTTTAGTTTGTTTCCTTTCCTTTGCCTATCCTCGGCTTTCTTGCCTCGCTGTGTCTTTCTTAATCCTTATTTCACCTCTCTGGCTTACAGATCTGGGATTGAGGAGGAGTCTGCGGTGCCTAACTGCCGCCCCTCGCGCCCACATGGTGCATTGCTCTCAAAGGGTGGTGCCATCAGCGTCAGCTCCTCCCTCAAAAAAAAAAAACCTCCCGTGGCGGGTGCATGCCTCCGGCTTACACCCAGCAGTAATGAATGGTGAAGATACGAGAGAAGATCAAGAATTACGGTAAGTATGTAATTTTCATTTTCCGACTTTTGTCATGTGTCTACCCAGCTAAATTCTTCTGCGAATTGGCGGAAATCGAAGTGCGGCGTAACGCAACAAATCCCGATGAAAGATGGCCATTAGACCTGCCTTTTGTGCCTGTGCCCGACCACAAGCCAGGCGCCTGCCGCATTACCTCAGCTTCAATAGGAGGACCCATATCCAAATCGCCTGAAAACCTTGAAAGCCTATCTCCTAGAACAACAAGTGGCTGCCATGCAGAAGACTCATTCGGGCACAACTCATCTTCAGCCAGGGACTCCTCCCTAGAGAGAAGAAATCTAGCAGGAAGCATCATGACCGAGACAAGGACAGATCAGGTCAAAATCCCAGTCAGGTCTCCTCACAAGGCCTCTAAGAGTTCCACCTCTGGGCGTGAGGTCGGGCTTAGCCCCTTCAGTTTCCTTGCTCTTCCCAGGTTATCGATTGAGAAAGCCCTGCCTCTACCCAGACATCCGGTAAGAAGTCTTCTGGGCTAGGGCCTTCTAAGGTCCCCATTTCCCTGGCTATCGGGCCCCAAGCACTCTACCGGTCTCGCCAGAGAGATCGGTTCCTTCCAGGTCATCGGACAAGATGACAGAGTCCGATGACACCAAGAGGCATCAGGAACATGAGTGCCTCAAGAAACCATACTCACCTTCAAGCCATTGTCGGGCGGGGCTCTGGACTGACAACAGGCCACAACCCCTCTGACTCCTCTTCCACAGAGCCGGATCAGACGACACTCTGTAAGCCGTTGCCTGAACCACAGGAGTCCAAAAGTCTCCATCCATGGAGCGGACGACAAAGGACCTGACGCTATGTCTGCAGAGCCTCAGGATACGGCGCCACACACTCTGTCCCCATCCCCACTCACGGAGCCTGACGTAACGGTTGCCAGCACACCGGCGCTGTGTAACGATACACTGCCAGATCTGAAGCACAAGATGACGGAGCCATCTGGCTAACAACAGGGTGGACTATATTGAAGGACCTGACGCCAGGCCCTCGGGCACTCCTACCCGATGCCTGAACTGCCAGCAGCCCCTATGGTACCTCTGACTGAGGTTGGGGCCCTTGTTAACAGTTGGTGGAACACAATCAAGGGGATCTGTTACCCAGACCACCAGAGCTGAACCTCACACCAACTCCACCTTAGCAACCTAACCCCCTGCAGACGCCTTTGCCTGCCCGATTCCAAGTGGTACAGGACAGGGATGCCACGAACAAGTCATCCCAATCTTTATTCAGACACCAGAGTCGCTCTAGCAGACACCGGTCCTCATCCTCAGAGGAATCCAGCAGTGGTTCTTCCTCATATGACTGTTCAGAGGACGTCTTGTCTCTCCATCTATGGATCCAAGGAAGGATTCCCAAGGTCTCCTCTGGACGATCTCACTTTCCTAGATGTGATGAGGCACATACAATTCCTCAACCAATGAGAGACAGAGAACTAGACCCGAGAGATGCCATCTGGCAGAGTTCTTGGGGGTCAGTGATCCAAAACCTTGGCCATCCCTCCATTGGTGGAGCTCTTCCAGGATGTAACCAAACTAGCCTGGAAGTAACCTTCACAACCTCGGTGGTCCCTAAGAAAGCTGACCACTTATACAAGACTCAAGGGAAGAGCCACATTTAAGTGATCAGCCAAAAGCTGACTCTGTGGTCCTTATGGCTGCACATGGAAGGACTCAGCAACCCAAGCATATGAGCTTCCAACCATCTGATAAGGAGTCCAAGAAGATGGACCACTTTGACCATAAAGTATACTCATCAGCCATTTGTGACGTACGGTCACTGAATTTTCTGGCACATATGGTTATGTACCAGAAGTCTCTGAGCAAAGCTATGGAACTGTCCAGGTCACAACCCGACTCCCTAATAAGACAGAGCTCTTATCTGTCTTACAGTCTGGTGCTGACGTCCGAGGTAAACACATCCTTAGACTCATATGACTCAGCAGACACACGCCCCAGCAAGGGCAGCCGCCAGGAGTGCCTTGGCGCTACTCTTGGTTAAGGGTCTCAGGCTTCCGGCAGGATTTGCAGGGACGAAATGCTAGATGCACCTTTTCAGGGACCAGTACTCTTTGGCCAGAAGGCAGAGAAAATGATCACAGGTTGCAGGACTCCAGGAAGGCAGTCTCTGACATCCACAAGATGTATCGTCAGAGCCAACCCCATTCAGATGTCGGCCCTTTGCATGCAACAAGGTCAGCAAGCGAAAAGGCAGCAGCACAAAGGGGATACAAAAGTAAGGCTCCTCTCAGCAAGCAGGGCACAGGGACCAAAAAGTGCTAAAATGCTAGAGCTCCCTTGCCCACCCCAACAACCTCTGCATGACTCCCTACCTGCCCTCCTTCTGGGGAGCTACAAGGGGAAGCAGTAGGAGGTGATTCTCCTTTACCTTGCAGGTTGGTCCAACATCACGGCAGATCAGTGTGTACTCCAAATTATAGAAAGGGTTACACTCTGGAGCTCACCCAGATTCCTCCAGACAACCCATCGATCTTACTTTGAGTGGGAGCTCTTGCAGCAGGCTGTTACCACTGGGACTATGCCGCAAGGCACTAGGGCCTGCACGGAAAACTCTTAGCTAAATACCCAGCGGAGGCCACCCCCTGACGTCGGCTCTGTCCCGACATCAGTCATGGTACAAAGGAGCTGTCCCCAGCCCAACCTCAGTTCTTTTCCCGCCGCAGATCCGCCCTCAACGTTGATCTTGGCTCGTTGTTTAGCAGTTCAGCAAAGTTTTTCTCAGTGATAGTTTTTTCTTTTGTCAAGTGTCTCATTCTATGTCCTCTTCACTGTCCTCGGTGTCCTTGTCGGACCGAAGAAAACTAAGTGTTCCTGTGGCCGCCAGATTCTTGCAAAGGACTCCCATGAGGCCTCGTGTTCTGCCTTGGACCAGACCATGACACCCAGGCTTGCAAGAATCTGCAGAGGCTTTACCAGCAGGACAAGCATTCGGCGCCTGAAGGCTTGAAGCCCACCTTTTCAGACAAGCAAGTCGCCGTGATGCAGAGTTCTCCAGGGGCAAAGTATAAGCATGAAGACAAGTTGAGCCATAAATCCCGTGACAAGGACCGGGCGGACCCGTCTCAGCTCCTGTCTCACTCTCCCCCATAGGAAGGCTTCCTCGTCGGGCTCAGGCGGTTCTGACCATTCCCACTCCAAACACTCCCAGGACCAGGGTGGGCCAACCGGCAATGCTAAGACCCGGCATCGGTGGGAAGGTAAGCAGAACCCGATCGCCCAGCCAGTGCCACCTCGAAGGTGAAAGGTCACGCCCTTGCCCCCACCACCACCTGGGCACTACCTCTTGGCTCCCTTTCGGCACATGCCACGGCCCTGCCAAAGAAAGCTCTGTCTTGGCCCTACTCTAGGTCTCCAGGTAAGGCCCCTTTGAAGGAGCAGGAGCCTCCACAGTCCTCCTCGGCTTTCTGTCCTTCTAAGCCTTCAAGTGAAGCAGGACCCAGCACCGGCTAAACCAGGTGGCCAGAAGCTGGCCTCAGGTACCGTGTCGGTCGCCACCAGGTCAGGCAACACTGGAGAGAGTACAGTTGCGGTGGGAAGCCTCCATCCCGGAGGATGTCTCTGCGAGCATGCCTCAGGATCTCCCTGAGTTGCTGGCTCCGCCGATTCCCCAGGACCAGCCTGTCATGCCCGACGCCCAGCCAGCTTCACAGCTGCCTCAGTTTAGTAAGGAGGAGGAGCTTACCAAACTTTTCAGTTCTGGTGGAGCCAGGTCAAGCAGGATGTCATTTCTCCTAAGCCAGACCTCTCTAGTCCTGACAAAACAGAGGACCAGACTTCAAAGGGCAGTCCTTCTGCCCCAGCAGACAAGCTTGTTCGAAGAGCGCCCAAACCTTCCAGGTCCCGCTCTCCCACGACGTGGTCCATAGCCGCTCTAGGTCCAAAGACCGCCGGTGATGTCAGTGTTCCGGTCAGTTGGCCACTGACGGTTGCCTTGCAGGAGCAGGTCCTATAGTCACCGTGGGTCTGGCAGCAGCCACAGGTGTTCTACCAGCTGTCGTCGGACTCATAGCTGATTGTCTCTTGCTTTGTCAGTCCCGAGCCGGCATCGGTCTCACAGCCTGTGTCGGTCGGTTAGTAGCCAGTCTCAGAGGACGAAGCCCCGTCCAGGTCAGAGTCACCTTCTTCCTGCCTGACAGGGGCAGGTCTTAGTCTTCTCACAGTCTGACTGGTCCCTTTCTAGGGAAGGTGTCCCTGGACGAAAAGGACACCCCACGTTCACCTCAGATGATCCCACCTTATGGACATCATGAGGCACATCCAAGCCTCCAGTGGATGGGAGACGGAGAACTTGGATCCGGAATGCTGGCAGCTGGCCAGATATCTGAGGCAAAGGAGCCAAAGCCTCTATTGATCCCTCCTTCAGTGGATACCTTCCAGGACCTGACCCGACTTACCTGGAAGCATCCAGCCACTACCCGGCAGTTCCCAAAAGTCAGACAGGCTTTATGGAGCATCGAGAAGGAGCCTTTCCTGGTGGAACACCCTCAGGTGGACTCCATGGTCATTACAGCGGCTCATGACAAATCTAAGCAGCCGAAGCACCAGGCTCATAGCCTTCCGATGCAGAGTCCAGGTACTTGGACCAGGTGGGCGAGAAGATTTATTCTGCCTCCACCTGCTCCATCAGGTCTCTTAACTTCCTCACGCATATGGTCCAGTACCAGAATGCGCTGGGAAGAAAGCCGAAGTTGCTCAAGCCTTGTCAGATTCGGTGCAAAGACTGAATTGCTGGAAATATTGAAATCAGGTTTGGACCTAGGTTCGCTTGTGTTGCGGACCTCGTACGATACTGCAGATAAGGCATCTAGTGCTGCGGCTTCCGGCATTTGCCTTAGGCGTCATGCCTGGTTAAGAGTCTCTGGATTCTCCAAGATCTGCAGTCCGAATCAAGGATCTCCCATTCCAAGGTTCCGTCCTGTTTGGGAGGAGACTGCAAGTTGATTCTCGTTTCAGGAATCCGTGAAGTCAATTTGGTCCATCCAGAAACTTTACAAGGGGACAAAAGTCATTTTGTAAGCTCTCCTTTGGAAGTCCTCAGGGCAGAACAGCCATGGCCAGTTTTCAGAGAGGCGGGTTTAAGAGGAAAGCCACAACCCAGCCCACTGGGGCCCTCTAGAGCTCAAAGTCCTCCCAAACCTCTCTGCCTACTCTGGGCCTCCCAGTGACTCCACTGCCCCCACCTCTGGGGGAGGCAGAAGGGGAGGAATGGGGGATCTCTCTCCTCCATTTGGAAGGGTGGGAGCAAGATCACCTCCGAACCTCTGGGTCATCGACATCATAAGTAGGGGACATACACTAGAGTTCACTCAAATCCCTCCAGAGAATCTGCCAAGGTCCTCTCATTATCCTTCTCACATCCCTTTGATAGAAGGAAAGATCCAGGTCCTCTTGCAAAACAGGCGATAGAGCTGGTTCCAAGGGGCAACAGGGAAGAGGTTTTACCCCACTTCTTCTCAGTTCCAAAGAAAACAAAAGATCTTGAGCCCATCCTGGATCTCTGCTCTTTAAATCACTTTATAGAATACAAACGGTTTAGGATGGTGACTCTTCCATGTCTCATTCCTCTGTTGCATCAAGGGATTGGCTCTGCTTCCTGGATATGCAAGATGCTTACATGCATAGGGGTCTTCCCTCCCCACGGAAGTTCCTGAGGTTCCACTTCAGGGAGGCACTACCAGTTCGGGTCTTACGTTAGGCTCTCCTCCACTCTTGAGTCTTCACCAAGTGCCTAGCAGTGGTAGCTCGGCTCTCAGGCCATGAGACCATTACGTCTTTCCTTACCTGGATGACTGGCTCTTGGCAGCTCCCTCAAGAGCACTCCTTCTGCACTTGGAGACACCTATACTCTCTTCCGAGAGTTGGAGATCACCCCGAATCTTCCGAACTCATACCCAGAGCCCAGTCAACGACTGTCTTTTATAGGCGGTCCTGGACACAGTCCAAGGCATGGCCTTCCTCCTGCAAGACAGGGAATCGTCTGCGGGTAGTGGCCTGAGCAGTATCCATGACCCCTCAAGTCCAGGCCAGGACTTTCCTCAGGCTTCTGGGGCATATGGTGGCGGCCATCCCTACAGTTCCCATGGCTCGCCTCACATGAGGGTCCCTCAGTGGAGCTCAGGGTGCAGTGGGACCAAGGTCTGATGATCTAGACCAATTGGTCTGGATCTCGGACCCAGTCAGAAGGACCCTTTCTTGGTGGCTGAACCCTTCCAACCTGGAAGAGGGATCTTCCTGGACCTAAGTCTCCACCACTCATTCACACTAATGGGATCAGCACGAGGCGCTAGGACCCATCGGGAGCAAACTTTTTGTCGGAAGGTCAGCACCTGAGGCGGCACCAGGAGGACGCGCATCGTGAGCCTCAGCTCATGCGGTAATAGATACCTAGGCATCAACCTTCCAACGCCTCAGTTCCTTTTTTCGCCATCGAGTGCACTTCAGTGACGACATCGCTCGGCCTGGCGAGTCAAACTTCAAACTAGCAGCACAGTTTTCAGTTTTATTGTTTTGTAGTAATATCTCAAATAAGTATCAGCTAAGTTTATTCTCATTTACAAAAGTCTCAGCCTACTTTGGACGGAGTTAACCATGAGCAGGTCAGGTGATGGTAGGAGACTTGTGTAAACTGTTCAGTCAGCCGGGCTGGGTCCAGTCCACTGCCTTCTCCGGAGGGTCCGACAAAGGTCAGTCCAATGCCCAAGGGCAGGCGGTCCCCTCAAGCATAAAATAAGCGGTTAGCATTCTCGGCACCATTCGACCTCGAGCTCTTCTTCAGCCATAGGTCCAAAAGAAGGCATCACTCGAGGTCGCCCTCTGATGTGTCTGCGTGGGCGGTCAGTTGTGGAGCTAGTTGCGGTCTCCTCCTTTGGAGCCAACTTCTGTTCTGGTAGCGATGTCTTGACAGCAGGCCTCCACCCTCTGGTAGGTCTTCAGATAGCAGTTTCATCACTGGGCTGCTCTTATAGAGCAATGGGCTCGGAGGTTGGTCCAGCTGCCTGTGCCAGTCACTCCAGGGGCTTTCGAACCTTCTTGGGAGACCAGGTAGGGTGGTTGAGCCTCCCTGGTCACGCGGTACCATCTTGGTGCCCGTCGACTCCGCACTTAGGTGTTCCCCCATATGGCTGCAGGCGCGGGGGCCACACGATGCCTCTATCTCCTGCTCTTCTTCCTCCCTTCTCCTCAAATCCTGTTTTCAGAGTCTTGCGGTGTTTTCGGCGCCCTCGCGTATCTTTGGCGCCCGGGGCGTCTGTCGGTGCCGCCTGAGCCGTTGAGTTGCCCGGCGTGCGCCCGTTGGCACTATCTGCAGCGCTTTCTGGCCTCACGTGTGCCGTCTTCGACGCCGTGCGTCTCTGCGGCACGGGAGTCCTTAAGGCGTCGTCCATCTCTCAGGACTTCTCCCTTAACCCTTTTCCTTCCTCATTTCCATCTGATTTTCGCTCCTTTCCGTCCATGCAGTCCCTCCTGGACTGTCAGGAGATGACATTGAGCCTGACCCAGACCTTAGGCTGGGTGATGAAGTGGAAGAAACAGGGTCTATTCCTGCTGCAGAGCCTGTGGTCGAGGACCTGTCTTTTAAGTCTCTGCTGAAAACTTGATTTTCACCCTTTCTCTCAAACTACAGACATCGATCCTGGGAAATTGCTAAGACTCCAATATCTCCATGTTCCGGAGATCCCTACAGATTTGACTCCTCCAGTACAGCCATCCTTTGAAGCAGCTGTCTCAAATGGTATGGAGTAATCCTGCGCTCATTCCTTGATTGGCTAAATCCATAGATGGGAAATACTCAGCCCCAAGGATCGACCCATTTTGGTGTCCCAAGCCTTTGGGGATCCTATTGTAGTTTTGGCAGAGAATGATAAATCGTTCTTCCCCAAACTACTGCAGCTCAACCTATTAACAAGAATCTCGTAAGATAGACACTTTAGGTAAGAGAGTCTTTGCTGCTTCCACCCTGGGTATCGTTTTGCCAGCTACCAGGGCTATTTCTCTCAATATGAGTATATTCTTTGGCATTCGCTCAAACAGATGGTTGAAGCTCTTCAGGAATCGGATACAAAGTCAGAGCTTCTTCAAACCATTACCAGGAATTATCGAATCAGCAACCAGCAGGTTAAAGCGGCTATGGATGCTTTTGATACTGCTTCAGAGCGTGACGGCGGCATTTGTACCGCCATCATTCCTGGCTGCGCACTTCAGGTTTTATAAATGATGCACAGCAGCAGATAATGGCGTTGCTTTTTGGTGGTGTGTATCTCTTTGGCCCTCAGTAGAACAGGCTCTAGAAGCTACTGTACACAAAAACTAGGTCAGCCATTAAGTTGGCTCCCTCCTCCTGTCCCCTCTCGATGGGGTGTTAATAAATGCCAGTTCCATAACTGTCAGTCCTTTCGAGGCAGAGGAAGTTTCATAAAACCAAGCCCCCAGCCTCAAAAGAAAACGCAACAGAAGGCAAGGACACAAAGCGCCCAGCGCCACCTTCTGAGTTGTTGGCCCAAGTCCCACCTCAGCTGCTCGAGGTGGACTCTTCCTCAGCAGTGGGAAGTCGTCCTGACGCACTTCTGCAGTCAATGGAAGTCCATAACCTCAGACAAATGGGTCCTCCGGATAATCCGTGAGGATATTCACTCAATCTTGTGGAGTCCCCTCGGATCGTCCCCAAATGACAAGCCCAGGCTGTCAGCGCTTCAGTCAGACCTTCGCCTCGAGATCTGGGGCCTTCTGCACAACAGGGCAGTAGAAGTAGTTCCAGCTGCACCAACGGAACACAGGGTTCTACTCCCATTACTTTCTGGTTCCAAAGAAAACCGGAGGCATGTGCCCCATTTTGGACCTCAGAAAACTAAACAAATTTCTGCCCAAGGAGAAATTTAAAATGATTTCACTAGGGACCTTGTTACCTTTACTTCATCAGCACGACTGGCTAGCCTCCTTAGACATGCAGGATGCTTACCAGCACATTTCTATTCACCGAAGCATCACAGATTCCTAAGGTTTGTGCCTCTGGGACAGCATTATCAGTTCAGAGTCCTGCCCTTTGGGCTATCCTCGGCGCCACGAGTTTTTACAAAGTGTTGTGCTGTTCTGTAGCGCATCTCAGAAAGATCGAATTCAAGTATTCCCTTATCTGGACGACTGGTTTCTGGCAAGTCCTTCCAGGCAGGGAACTCTGGGCGCGTAGCCACGGCTTCAAGCTTTCTCCGTCCATGGGAGTCCTGCTAAACCTCAAAAATCACAGCTGCAGCCTCCCAGAGACTCCTTTTATAGAAACTCTTCTGGACACCTCCTTTGCGAGCTTTTCTTCCAGAGGACAGAAGGGCGATATCCTTCAGATGGCCGTCACATCGGAGAGAGCAACTCAGTTCCAGCTCTCTTGGTGCAACGGATGCTAGGGTCTCATGGCATCCTTGGTGTTCACTGTACCCCTAGCACCCTCACATGAGAACCTTCAGTGGATGCTCAGTATTCAGTGGTCCCCAACCACTCACCCGATCCTTTTCTCACCAAGGTGACAGAACCTCTAAAGAGGTCACTCACCTGGTGGTCGCAAGAGAACAATCTCCTAGAAGGGTATCCTTTGCTCCTCTGGATCATCAGATTTCCATTACCACAGACGCGTCCCTGATGGGTGGGGGCTCACTGTCAGACTCTCCACACTCAAGGTCGTGGACTCAGGTCGAGTCCAGCTTCACATAAATGTCTTGGAAATGAGAGCCGTCCTTTATGCGGTCCGGACGTTGAAGGACATTCTCTGTCATAGAGCATTCTCCTTCAAATGGACAACAAAGCAGTGATGTATTATCTCGCTCCTTACCCCTTATGCAGAGAAGCGATGAGTGTGTGGAATGGTGCTTGCAGTACAAGTCTCTAATTCAGCGGTTTATCTGCCAGGAGTACAGAACGAACTGGCGGACCGCCTCAACAGAACAGAGACAGATCCTCATGAATGGTCTCTCGACTCACCCGTAGTTCAGTCAATATTCGCAGAGTGGGGAACTCCAGACCTGGACCTTTTGCATCCCCACTCAACACAAAACTGCCTCTCTTCTGCTCCAGAAATCCAGGGCCAGGCATTTTCTGTCAGGATGCGTTCAGGCTGCAGTGGACAAAGCGCATTCTATCGCCTTTTCGCCTCTTCCCTAGTTCAGAGGGTGCTTCTCAAGTTCAAATCCCAGGGAGCAAAATGATCCTCATTGCTCCCTTCTGGCCTCGACAAATGTGGTTTCCACTACTCAACAGTATGTCGGCAGCCCGCGAAACCACTCCCACTTCAGACAAACCTCTTGACACAAGGGCGGTTGTTCATCCCAACTTGAGGTTTCACCTTCGCTTGGCTCCTGAAGAGATAAGTGAATAGATTCAATGTCTCTCACGGGGTTTCAGATATTCTTTTGGCTGCTTGGAAGCCAGCCACAAACTACATAGCCAAATGGAAGCGTTTTCACTCTGGTGTGCAAAATCCTCTTTAAATCCCTTTTCCTGCCCACCAGATAAAATTTTGGAGTACCTCTTAGACCTCTCAAATTCAGGTCTGCAGTACTCTACAGTCAAAGTTCACCTTTATGCCATTTCAGCTTATCATGAACCGGTACTTTCCTTGTCACTAGCTCAATTACCTGTAGTTAAGAGGTTTCTTAAGGAATTCTGCATACCAGACCTCCTATAAGATGTCCAGTCGCAGCCTGGGACATTAATCTTGTGCTAGACATGATCACTAGAAAGCCTTTCGAACCTCTGGCAACCTGTGAGTTAAAATTTCTCACCTGGAAAACGGCCTTCCTGGTGGCCATTACCTCAGCCCCAGGGTTTCTGAGATACACGCCTTGGTCACAGATCCTCCATATACCGTGTTCCATAAAGACACAGTAGTCCTTAGAACCCATTCTAATTCTTCCTAAGGTTGTTTGGAGTTCCATCTAAACCAACCGTTAGTCCTTCCTCTTACTTTACGGACTTCCAAAATGAAGGAGAACGTTCTCTTCATTCCCTGACGTCAAGAGAGCTTTACGTTTCTATCTAGATAGAACAAAGGACTTCGTAAAGCTCAACAACTGTTTGTTTTTTCTTTCAGCGAGTCCGGCTGGGGTTAACCTGTCGCTATCAGATGTATCTCAGCATGGCTGAGTGGCATGCCTGCCGCCACTGTTATTCCATGGCTAGATAAAGCTGGAGGGCAGGGTGTCACGCTCACTCTACTAGAGGCGGTAGAGGCATCTCTGGCAGAAATCCTAGCGTTCAAATTGCAGATATTTGCAATGCAGCTACCTGGAGCTCAGTGCATACTTGATTAAACACTATGCCCTGAATGTTCATGCCAGGCGACATCTGTCCTTTGGCAGAACCATCCTTAATGGACTTCTGTCCTAAACTGTGAGCTCTTGGTCTCTCCTGCAGCCCTCTCGGGGTATTATTAGCTTGGTACTCTCCATTAGTGTGAATGAGTGGAGACTTGGGTCCAGGAAGATCTGAGTGCGTACCTACCGTAATTCTTGATCTTCTTGGGCCAGTCTCCACCACTCATTCCTACCCCTCCATCCCCAAGCTCACCTCTGTTGTTGGTCTTCACCCTCAAATCTTTAGGCTGTGAAGACTTCTTTGTTGACCCTTCTTATACGGGTCTTCCGGACTATCTTATGTCCAGTTTTGGTTGAGGCTATCCTTCTAGGTTAGTTAGGCTGCACTTCATCGGAAAAAAAGGTTCTGAAGCGGTTGGAAGGAGGTCGACACGAAGTATTCATTACATGCGAGCTGAGGCTCATGGTGCCGCTCCTCGTGGCGCAACCTTCCGACTAAAAGTTTGCTCCCGCGGGTCCTAGTGCCTCCGGCGCTGATCCGTTAGTGTGAAAAGTATGGTGGAGACTCATCCCAGAAGATCAAGAATTACGGTAGGTACTGACTTCCATTTCTTTTCCAGCAGGAGCCCCTGAGCCAGATTCTAACCACGGATGCCTCCAAGCTTGGTTAGGGGGCGCATCTAGGGACAGCCAGACCCAGGCATTTGGTCTCCAGGCGGCGCCCGGCTCCATATCAACATCCTAGAGATGTGAGCGATCCTAAACTCTCCACGGGCTTTTCAACAGGACCTAGCACCAGGCTCTCTTCTTATCCACACAGAAAACATGGCCGTAGTGTTCTATATCAACAAGCAAGGAGCGCGCATTCATACCCCCTTTGCAGGAGAGCAATGAGTCTAGTATTGGGCCCTGGAACATCAGATCAGTCTAGCCTCAGTGCATGTTCCAGGCGTCCAGAACGTCTTGGCCGACAGCCTAAGCTGGTCACGGTCCAAGGTGCACAAGTGGGATTACTCCAGTCAGTAGTGGACCAGCTCTTTGACACGTGGGATCTTCCAGAGCTGGACCTCTTTGAATCTCCACGCAATGCAATACTGCCAAATTTCTGCTTTCGTGAGAGCACCGCCTGGTGTTTTTGGCCAGGCCGCGTTGTCCCTCTGTTGGACAGGGAGGTTTCTGTATGCCTTCCTCCCTTCCTGCTAATCTAGAGGGTTCTCTTGAAGCTTCAGGCTGAGGGGCCACGAATGATTCTACGTCGATCCGCTATTGCCTCGGCAGATTTGGTTACTACTTCAGCAGCTGGCAGTGGAACCTCCGATTCAGCTGCCTCGGAGCTTGCACCTGTTATCCCAGGATCAGGGAACTTTGGTCCACCTGGACCTCAAGTCCCTACACCTTCATCGCGTGGCTCCTGCAGACATAGTCAAATCCAGGTATGGGGTCTCCCAGGAGTTGTGGGACGTTCTTGTCTCTGCAAGAAAGCCCTCTACCAGGTGCACTTATGCTATGAAGTGGAAGTGTTTCTGCCTTTGGGCTTCTTCCCATCACTTAGATCAACTCACCTGTCCAGTGAACTCAGTTTTGCAGTATCGCCTCTGCTTGTTGAATCAAGGCTTGAGCTACTCCTCCATCAAAGTGCATTTGTCGTGGTTTCAGCCTATCATTGCCTGGTGGAGGAGAATCTTGCCCAGCTGGACGTGTCCCACACTTTTTGAGGGCATTCTACACATTAAGCCTCCATCCGAGATCGGTACTTCCCTGGGATCTCTTTTTGTACTGGGCTTACCTTCCCCTTTGAACCTGCCGATTAGGTAGTTACGTTTCTTTCCTGGAAGGTATCCTTTTAGTTGCTGTCACTTGCCTCGAAGAGTTTTTGAGCTTCAGGCCCTGATGTGTAAGGAGCCTTATTTGGTTTTTCACAGGGACATGGTTTTCTAAGGACAAATCCTAAGTTTCTTCCCAAAGTGGTTTCAGAATTGACTCTGAATCAAGATGTCAACCTTCAGTGTATTCTCAGACCATTCTAACAAGAGGAAGTGCTCCTGCACACTTTGGGCGTCCATAGGGCTGAGGTACTATCTCAAGTGCACTGCTCACATGAGACGGGCAGCTTTCATTGTCTTTTCGCCTTTCTGCGCCCACCCTTCCTCTCCTTTATGGCCTGGGGCACTGCACTACAGCTCTTTACTGTGGTGGACTCTTGAGCTGTTCTTTCTTTAGGCTATCTGTGACTTGAGTCTTAGAGATAAAATTCTATTGCTGTTTAGATGATAGGGGTGTTGGGAGTTATTGATTATTTACTATAATTATTATTGTTATTTAGAGTAGTATTAGTTATCTTCCTAGGCAAGCTTCATTAGAATCTAACAGTTGATGGATTGTTTACCAGAGACGGTGGTTTGAAAACTGAGCTCGAGCCTAGCACTCTATCATTTGCATAGGTTCTATTAACCATTTCAGCTCCAGGGCAGTACTATGGTGGGACAATACTGCATATGTCAGAATACAGTAAGATTCCCTTGGAAGAAACAGGATTACCATGGTAGTAATGTCTTCTTCCAGCAGGGCTTGTCAGTCCACCGCCCTCGAGGGGGTTCTGACTCTGGGCAGTCAGTGCTCGGGAGGAAGGGGTCCTCCGAAGCACAAAAGAAGCGGGCCTGTTCTCGGTCTTCATCGGAACCCGCACTGCTCAGCCTCAGTTCTTCTTTGTCCCACCGGTCAAAGAAGAAGAAGCAGTACAGCTCAAGGTCACCCTCTGGAGCGTCTGCCCTGACTAGTCGTTGGTAGCTGGGGACAGGAGGCCACCACTCCATCGGAGTCGCTCATGCCTCTGTTCCTGTGGCTGGCATCCTTGACCCTGTAGTCCGTCCCGCCCCATGGGGGTCCTCCGATGAGCAGTTTCATCATTGGGCCACTGTTATGGAGCAGTGGGTTTGGCGGTTGTCCCGACTTCCCGAGCCTGCAGAGTGGACCCGGGGCTTGGGCCTAGGGGTTTCGAACCCATGGACAGGATAGTTGGGTCAACCTAGTCGCACGGCACCTTCTTTGGTGCCCGTCGGCCTCGCACTCTTGTGCTTTTCTCCCTCACATGGCTGCGGCACAGGGGCCAGCACAGGTACTACCTTCTCCTACTCATGTTTTCAGATCTTCATCCTTGGGTGCCCTGAGGTTTAGGTTGGGGTCTCCCAGGCACTGCGGCACCTGTTCACAGGCGCCACCTTAGACTCTGGTCTTGGTGGCGCCGCTTCGACTAGTGGCACCACCGCAGGTGCGAGATTCTCGACTCGATTCGAGGAGCACCTTCTCTTGCTCTCTTCCTCCTTTCCTTTATATACTATCCTCCTGGACTAATAGGAGATGATATTGAGCCTGATCCTGATCTGCGATTAGGAGACAACTTTGATGAAGATTCATCCTTGGAGTGAAAAGTAAGCCCTCTACTTCAGCAGAGCCTTTGGTTGAGGACCTGTCCTTTAAATCTCTACTAAAGAATATGAATTTCACCCTCTCTTCCCAGACTTTGGAGGTTGATCCGAGGAAGCTGTTGTGCTTTTAATATCTGCATGTCCCGGAAATCCCTGTGGAATTGACACCTCCGGTACAGCTCTTTTCAAGACTCTCACACAGATGGTGTGGGACAATCCGCCGCTTATTCCTTCCATGGCCAAGTCCATGGACGATGCGCTCCCCCCTGAGATCGGCCCAATCCTGGCCTCTCAAGCCTTTGCAGACACCATAGTGGTCGTGGCAGAAAATGACAAAGCCATTCTCCCTCAGGAGTGTACGGCTCGTCCAGTGAATAAAGAATCCTGTAAGATTGACACATTGGGGCGCTAGTCTTCACCACTACCCTAGGAATGCGTATTGCTAGCTACCAGGGCTATTTCTCACAATATGAGTACCCTCTGGCATTCGCTGAAAACCCTCGTGGAAGCTATTCCGGAGTTGGACGTTAGTTCAGAGCTTCTCCAGACTATTACTAGAGGTATTGAATCCAATAATCAGCAACTTAAACCTGCTGTGGACGCTTTGACACTGCCTCAAGGGCAGCGACAGCTGGGATATGCACTCGACACCTCTTATGGTTATGGACTTGAGGTTTACAAATGGTGCTCAGCAAAGAGTCATGAGTTTGCCATTTGATGGAGTTTATCTGTTTGGCAACAGGTGGAGCAGGTGCTGGAGGCCACGCAGAAAATTAGGACTGCCATTAAGATGACCAGACCGGCCCTTGCTGCCCTCAATGGAGTGAGCACATCAACAGTTTCATAACCATCAGTCTTTTCATGGTAAAGGCAGAGGGGCTTCAACAAGAATCAAGCCGCCCAGCTGAAAAAGAAAACAAGGCACAGGGCCCAAAGAGCCTAGTGCCACCCTCTGAAATTCCAGCCCAGGTCCCACCTCAGCTGTCCGAGGGGACTCTTCTTGACAATAGGGAGGTGTTTGACTCAGTTTTCAACCAGTGGAAGTCAGTCACATCGGATAAATGGGTTCTCAGGATAATTTGCAAGGGTTACTCTCTGAATTTTTGGGATCCCCGATCATCTGCCCAAACGACAGCCCAGACTGTAGTCAGACCTCCTCGCTTCCAAGATTCAAGGCCTTCTGAACAACAGGGCAAAAGTAGTTCAAGGAGCAACAGGACACATGTTTCTATTGTCATTACTTCCTAGTTCCAAAGAAGACAGGCGGTGTGCGCCCTATTCTAGACCTAAGGAAGTTAAACAAATTCCTCTTCAGTGAGAAATTCAAGATGATATCGCTCAGTACGCCTTACCTCTGATTCATCAAAACGATCATTAGCCTTCCTGGACATGCAGGATGCCTACCAACATATTCCCATGCACCCAAGCTATCACAATTATCTCCGATTTGGGTCAGCACTACCAGTTCAGAGTACTGCCCTTTAGGCTGTCCTTGAGTACAGTCTTTACAAAGTGCTTTGCAGTACTATTAGCATATCAGGAAACTCAGAATTCAAGTATTTCCATATCTGGATGACTGGCTCCTAGCAAGCTCCTCCAGACAAGGGACACAGGAAGCAGTGACGATGGCTTCCATGGGAGTCCTCTTGAATCTGGAAAAATCACAACTGCAGCCCTCCCAACAACTCCTCTTCACAGCAGCCCTCCTGAACACCTCCAAGGCAAGGGCCTTCCTTCTAGAGGATAGGAGAAACGATATCCTCCAAATGGCTAGCTTCATCAAAGAAAACGACTCGTTCGAAATTCGATGCAGCGGATGCTAGGTCTCATGACATCATCAGTGTTCACATGTGCCTTTGGCTCATCTTCACATGAGAACCACTCAGTGGATGCTCAGTACTCAGTGGTCCCCAACCACACATCCACAGTCCTTTCACATCAAGGTGACGGAACCTCTAAGCGGTCACTCACCTGGTGAACTCAAGAGGGCAACATGCTTCAAGGCTTTCCTTTGCTCCACTGGAAACACAGATCATCATCACCACAGATGCATCTCTAGTCGGCTGGGGAGCTCACTCTCAGGATATCCACACCCAGGGTCTGTGAAATCTGGACGAGTCCCAACTCCAAATAAATGTCCTAGAAATGAGAGCGGTCCTGTCGGTGTCCGAGCTTTGAAGGACATCCTCTGTCATAAAACAATTCTCCTTCAGATGGACAACAAAGCAGTGATGTACTACATCAACAAGCAAGGTGGACAACACTCTTACCTCTCTGCAGGGAAGCAATGAGAGTGTGGGAGTGGTGCCTGGAACAAGAAGCTCTGATCCAAGCAGTCTACCTGCCTGGAGTCCAGAACGATCTAGCGGATCACCTCAGCAGAACGGAGGCGGATCCACATGTGTGGTCTCACGACGCAAAACATCATGCAGTTGCTCTTCAAAGAGTGGGGCACACCAGACCTGGACCTTTATGTCCCCACTCAATGCAAAACTGCTCTATTCTGCTCCAAAACCCCAAACCTGGCTTTTTCTGTCAGAATGCATTCAGACTGCAGTGGACAAGACACTTTCTGTACGCATTTCCTCCTCTTCTCTTACTTCGAGGTGCTGCTCAGTTGGAGGCACAGGGAGCAGAATGATCCTCATCGCCCCATACTGGCCTCATCAGATTTGGTTTCTGTTAATCAACAGATTATCAGCAGTTCCACGAGACAACTACCACTTCAAATGAACCTTCTGACCCAGGGCCCAGTGGTCCATCCCAACCTGAGGTCCCTTCATCTCCACACCTGACTCCTGAGGAGATAGAAGTGGGTAGATTTAACGTCTCCCATAGAGTCTCAGACATTCTCTAGCAGCGCAAGCCATCCACTAGGAAAACTTACACGGCGTAGTGGAACGATTCTCCATCTGATGCGCAAAGTCCTCCCTGGACCCTTATTCTTGCCTCACCAAAGTCTTAGAGTATCTGCTAGACCTGTCAAATACAGGAGTACAATACTCAACGGTGAAGGTTCATCTCAGTGTGATCTCGGCTTATCACAAGCCTATGCACTGTATGTCAGTGGGTCAGTTGCCCTTGGTTAAGAGGTTCCTTAACGGTATCCTCCACACTAGGCCACCAGTCAGGAGGCTGGTAGCTGCTTGGGATATCAACCTTGTGCTAGACATGCTCATCCATAAACCTTTCGAACCTCTAGCAACCTGCGAGTTGAAGTTCCTGACCTGGAAGGCGCCTTCCTTGTAGCCATTACCTCCGCTTGCAAAGTGTCTGAAATACATGCCCTGGTCACAGACCCTCCTTATACAGTATTTCACAAGGACAAGGTGGTTCTTAGAACTCACCTAAATTTCTTCCCAAAGTAGTCTCGGAGTTCCACCTGAACCAGTCCTTGGTCCTTCTAACCTACTTTGCAAACTTCCAGATTGAAGGGAGTGTACCCTACATTCTCTGGACGTTAAGAGTTTTACGGTTCTGCATTGACAGAACAAAACAAATCTGCAAATCTAAACAACTCTTAGTCTCATTCAGCATGGCCCGGCTGGGTCAGCCTGTTGCCATCAGGTGTATTTCGGCATGGCTGGTAGCATGTCTCCACCATTGCTACTCCATGGCGCAGGTCAAGCTGGAAGGCAGGGTATACACCCATTCTTCCAGAGCAGTTGCCATCTCTGTCAGAAATACGGAATGTGACCATTGCAGATAATCTGCAATACAGCTACTTGGAGCGCTGTGCACACCTTTGTGAAGCACTACGCTTTGGATGTCCATGCCAGACAGCATCCATCCTTTGGCAGGACAATCCTTAATGGACTTCTGTCCTGAGTGAGCTCTCTCTCCTGCCGCCTTCTTGGGGAATTATTTTAGCTTGTAATTTCCATTAGTGTGAATGAGTGATGGAGACTTTATGTCCTGGAAGATATGAAAATTACGGACCTACCATAATTCTTGATCTTCTTGGACGATGTCTCACCACTCATTCACACGCCCACCCTCCATCCCCGAGCTCACTTATTGTGTTTTTGGTCTTCACTCCTCAATGGTTGGGGCTGTGAAGACTCTGTGGTGTTGACCCTTTTATACTCGGGTCATTGGACTGTCTTACAGTTAAACCCACCAGGATGAAGCGCGGTGCTGCAGAATTCTGCAGTGGAGTTACTGCAGCAAACAATGCAGTTTCAATGGGAGATAATCCCTTTGTCATGCAGTAACGCTTCATCCTGGTGGGCTTCACTGTATGTCCGACATAGGTTAGTTCACTAAGTTAGTTTATGCTGCACTTCCTCGGTAAAAAGGTACTGAGGCGGTTTGGAGGCCAACGCCCGGAGTTAGCCTATATGGCTCAAGCTGGTCTTGTGGTGTCGTATTATGCTGCCTTGTCCCAGCACCGCCCGGCCTGAAGATTTTGGCTCTCTCTCGGTCCTAACGTCCCAGCCTAGTCCCATTAGTGTGAATGAGTGGTGGAGCTTCACGATCAGGAAGAACAAGAATTACAGTAGTTACGTAATTTTAATTTTCTTCCTAAGGTGGTACCTGAGTTTGCTCTATAACAATCCACCTTCCTAAGTGTTTATTATCCAGAGCTTGCCAATCCAGGGAAGCATTGCGCCATACTTTACTTGTTCATAGAATTTTGTGTTACTATACATATCGTATAAAGGACTGCAGGAGGTCCTCGTAGCTGTGTGTTTCTTTCACCCCTGGGAAAGAGGAAGTTCCAGTTTCTAAACTGTGCTTGTCCAAATTGTTGGCCAAATGTATCACCTTCTGTTATAGGAAGTATAGTCAGGACTTTCCTGGAGTTGTTGTGTTCATTCCACCAGAGGTATGGCCACTTCAGTTGCCTGTTTCAGGAATGTCTCTGCAAGACATATGTGTTGCTGCCGTCACTTGGAGTACTGTCCATACTTCACCAACCACTGCAGTCTGGACATTGGCTCTGGGCGTTGGGCCAATTTCGGCCCTAGAGCTTCAGGTCCTTCTCTCCTAGGCTCATGATATCCAGCCTCCCCCTTCTCTCCTAGGCTCATGATATCTAGCCTCCGAGACTGATTCTCTTGTTGTCAGTACTGCTTGGGACTCGTTCTTGGGATGTGGCCTGCTGCAAGAGACGCCCTCGATGAAGATAGTACAGTTACGTGAGAACTTACCATAATAGTAGATCTTTGAGAGAATCTCTTACCAGCACACTATGCTGTCCCACCCTCCATCCCCCTCAGCAGATTGGCCTCTCTGTGTCTGTCTCCTGTCCCTATGCGGAGAACCTTCTGCTTTCTGTTATTCCTATATTGGTGGGACCCTTGGCTCTTCCTCAGTTCCCCAGGGGATACTGGTTGCTTATGGTCTCTCAGCAGGAGAACTGAGGAAGGTGCAGGGCTGCCTACTCTACAGGGTAAAGGATTTTATGTGATAAGGGTGAGTTGTTTAAGTCACATACTAATGACAGCAACTAAACAACCACCCCAAGTCATAAAGCGAGCAAAAACAGATCAACCGCTGCAAACAGCGACGGTGATCACATTAAACTAACAACAATGAAACATTTTTTTATCACGGGGCTGTCACCCACCCAACTAAAGATTCTCAACTCGGGGGGCAGACTTAGAAACAAGAAAACTCAGGGCGCTGCAAAATCTTGTCTTGCTCCAGGACCTGAACCCAGGTCCTTCAGCTCTATAAGCGGTGATTCTAGCCACCTACACCAAACAGCCAGCTCGGTGGAACTTGGCCACACTACCCCTCGTATCATCGTCAAGCGAGAGAAGCTCATGGATGCAGTCACTCTCCTGTTCTTAGCTATATTACCACTAGCTCTTGACGAGTGGTTTTATTGAGTAACTTAATAAAACTCACTCATATCACGATACCAGTAAGGGTGACATCAGCATTTGACGTCGGAGTGGGCGGCTCTCTAGTAGACTGCTAGCTAGAAAGTTTTCGTTTGGTCCTAGTGCCTGGCGGCTGTAGTTCTTCAGGTGTGGCCTGCTGCAAGAGATCCTTTCCAAGATCTTATGGTAAGTTCTTATGTAACTGTAGTATATTCCAAGAATCAGTCTTCACCATAAATTACTGGTGGGTCTGTGCCAGAGGCATCAGGACCTTGCAGGAGTGTACACCTTAATGCTTTAGAGGCAGGGGGACTGTCGTCTGGGACAGTGCCACCCACAAAACAGCGTATGATGTAGCACTCATGAGCTGACCAGTAACCAACGCTGCCCCTCCTCAGTTCTGTTCTTCCCACTATCGAGGTAACACTCGTGGAAGCATTTGTCATTTTGAACTGTGTCACACTGCCTAGTTCTGTTCATTACCCTAGCTCGATGCTGTAAGACTTATTTTGGCTTTTCACCTGTGCCTTGTTTTCTTTCTGTCTCTTTTATGGTGCTGAGCCCTGTTTTTGCTCGTTTTGTTTTCCATAGTCAGTCTTATCTGGATCCCAGGGGCTTAAAAGTCTGAAGAAGTCCAGCAAGAAGATGGAGTCTCCCGTGTGTCGGTGCCCTTGTGGGAGAAACATGTCTGTCTGGGATCGGTGTGACTGTAGCTGGACCTTCCTTGGAATGGAACATATCTTAGACCACTGCAATGCCTGCTTCTCCATGGACATCCACACTTTAGAGATCCATGCAGTGAGGTGGGGTTGGTGGCCCTCACCTTCAGAGGAGGTGTCACACTCGGGACTCCAAGGCAGGTCCCTGGTCTCTTCCTCTGAGCCCCTCACTAGTACTGTATGTACTGAGGAGACCAGTTGCCTCGTGTTCCCCATCTCACTGAGACAGAGGGCCTGGGGAGAGGTCTATGGACAGACCCCCGGGACCATTTGCACCCCTCCCAGTCCTGCACCCCTTGGGGTCAGACATCACCGGTGGGTCCCTTGGGGTTGTGGCTTGGTGCTATTTCGAGCTCCTACCACTTAAGAAAGTCCTGGTGAGCAGAGCAGCACCACCTGCACAGCCAGGTCCCCCCTGCTGCTGCATGCAGCACTAGGAGAGGGAAGTTCTCTGAAGTCAGTGGCCTATTTGAGATCTTCCAGATCTCCTCCCGTGAGCAGTCAGATGGTCTGTGGGAAGGGGACCGGGATGATTGCAACTGGCTTCTGAGCTGTGGTAAGGAAGGAGACCTTTCTGGAGCCTGACTGTAGGTGTTTGGCATCTGCATCATTGTGTCTGTGTTCTTCTCGGGCGGTGCCGGCTGCGGCACCACCTCTCTTCTGTCTCACGGCACCAGGGCCGGTCCGGTGCTGATTCCAGCACGCAGAGAGGCCAGCACTGGATCGGGAATCTGGCGCCGCCCTCAGTGCCGAGTCAGGTTTCGGCACCACTACGGTGCCAAATCTGACTCTGGCAATGTTTGTGATGCCAAGGTGGATTCCATTGCGACTTACGGCGCTGGCTATCCCTTAGCTCAGATTCTTGCTGCTGATGATGTCCTTGGGCGTGGCCAAGGGCAGAATCCATTTAGGTGAGTTGGGTGCTGGTAGATCCCTGTCGACGCTGTGCTTGCTCCACATGTAGAACGTTTTGTGGTTCTGGTAGGAATCAGAGTGTTGACTCGGTACTTTGGCCTCCCAGACCCTGCCTGGGCCTGCAGTAGGTGGGGACAGGAGCTGTCCTGTGGAACCACTATGGCTTTGATTTCCCCCACCTGGAGGTTTTCCCCAAGGGCACCACCTGGATTGCCCTTCTGCATTTGAGCATTCACAGGTGGACAAGTTGCACAGGCCCTCCCTTCAGGCAAGGTCCTCTGTTTGCCCTTGCAGCCCTGGCAGAGTTCTGGAGTAGCTTGCCAGTGTCTTCCTCTCTGCCTACCCCGGCAGGCATTTTGGGTCCCTCAGGGCCATTGACCTGGGAGCAGTTCTGGGCTTCGCACATGCCTTCCCCACTTACTAGAGGACACTGGACCAGGCTATCTTCCAGCCTGAAATCCTGGCATCGCCGCCTTGAGTCCTGCTCTTCTTCATCTTCCTCTTCCTCCTCTGAAGAAGAGGACTGTTCTCTCACCTATCCTCGACACTGAGTACACTCATTACTGGCAGTTCCTTTCGGAGATCTTAAGGGAGCTGCTACTGTCCCACTTCTCTGGCCACAGTCCTGCCGTCTGAAGCTGTCCTTCTTGTGGAGTATAGTTATGACTACACAGTCATACCCCGTTGCTCAAGCCTTTATGGAGGCGCTAGAAACATCTGGCTCCGTCCCTCTGTCCCTTCTGCAGCCCCAGGAGATGTCCAGCGCAGGTACTGTGCACCCCTGGGGTCTCCAGGAGCCATGCTACACCCTTTTCTGGGTTCAGCAACTGGACACCCCTTCTGGGCATAGGCGCCCAGTGCAGGACCATCCTCCAGAGTTTGACTCAGTGGAGTTTGACACCAGGGGTCGTGGAGTCTTCTCAGCAGTGCGCACCATGTTGTGTGGTTGTGCTTTGCTGCACAAGCACACCTGACATCCTTGCCGACTGTGAGAAAACCAGACAAGCCATATACCTTGCAGGGCCTGAGCTGGTGAGACACCAAGCAAGGGCGTCTCACGATGCCAGTGAGGTAGCCTCCAGACTAGTGGGAACTGTGGTCTGCATTACGCATAGGCCCGGCGTAGGGGTTATTACCTCACGCTTCCAGGGGCCCACATCTTCTCCCACAGGGCCAGGTGTTAGCTTAGGGTGCTCTTCCTGCTCCCAGGCAACGGTAGCCTCCACCTGCCCCTGACCAGTCTCGGCCTCACCAGGCCTGTGAGGGCACCCATCTCTCTGTGTTTTCCTCCACAGAAGGCTGAGGGAACAGTCATTTCCCTCAGGGTTTGCCAGCACTGCCCTTGGTGGTAGCTAGGTACTCAGACCCACCAGTAATGAATGGTGAAGATTGATTCTTGGAAGATATGAAAATTACGTACTCTCCATAATTCTTGATCTTCCAGAATATCTTCACCATTCAGTATCTAACCCACCCATCTTCCCTATAATGACCAGGATTTTGGGCAGTCTTTCCTATTTCTCTAGCCTTTGCCTCCCTTAAGCATAAAAAGGAGCACATAGAAGTATACCATCTTGCGGGACCTTGTTCCTTCCTGTGGCCCCTGTTGTGGCCCTCCAAAAAAAAAAAATTATTTTGAGGTCATTCTTATCCCCAACCTCTCTTGTTCCCTATTATTTGTTGAGAAAAGAGAGAGAGAGAAGAGCAGAGAGAAACAGCGTGGAGGAAAGCCCTTTATCCCCTTCTTTCCCCACCTTTCTGTGAGATGGTTGTCTGCTGTTGGATAAGCCCCCACTTTTCATCCCTTCTCTCTGGGTAAGGCTTGCAGGAGAGCAGGCTTAGTAAGGACCAGGAAATATATTGGGGTTGTAGCCCAAACTCCCTACTTGGTACAGCTTGCTTCCTTTACAGTTTTCCTGCACTTCCTTCCATGTAGCCTGCTACATTTCTCTTTGTCTTAGCTCTCTTCCTCTCTTTGGGGTGATCTTCACTAAGAGAAGGAGCATGCGGTAGAGGAACCATTCAATTTCTGCGGTTTCCTTTACCCAGCAACTGTCCTTCTGTGGTGCTCCCCATCTCTCAGTTATTTTATTTTCCCTCTCAGGGGTTGCTCCGTTACCTTTTGAGCTCCTAGGTGTCTCTCTTTTGCTTGAAAACCTCGCGATGGTGGTGCATTTCATGGGCTTCTAATGCAGTTGACAGGTCTTTCAAGAGCAGCGGCTCTCATTAATTTCCTCCCATATTATACTTTGATCATATGGGATCCTGAACCTCAGACCCTGTGTAGTTCTCATACCTACCTATGGAGAGCTCTACTGGCAACACAGTTGCAGGACTCATAGCTCTGCTGCCATTTCTAGGTCTTCAGGAAGGTACCTCCTTCCTCTGGAAGTTCTCCCGCCTTGGCTGGTCCTATGGAATTTTTGAGCATCTTAGACTTCACCTGAGAGTTGTTTAGTCTCTGGTGAGCAAATGCAAATTGTTTTCCTACAGTTGCAGCAAGCCAACTCTTCTGACAGCACTATTCTTCTCTAGGAGGGAGCTTGGGGTCCCACTGCACCCTCCTATCTCTCTTCCTCTCCCTCCCTCTCTCTCTCTCTCTCTCTCCTCTTTCTCTCCTGTCAGGTTGGCCTGGTCATCCTTCAACCGCTACCAAAGCCCGCCCGCCAGCCCTTTCTTTTTCCTCTAATGGACTTTTATTTCTTCTTTTGTTCCTTTTATATCCTATATCCTTGTGTCTATCCCTTGGGCTCCCTTGCCCCAACCCTGCTCCTTTTTCTTACCTTTGTTTCCTTTTCTGCAAACAGAACTGAGGAGGGGAGCGTATGATACTGGCCAGTCCGACAGTGCCACATCACACGCTGTTCGCTGGCGTGTGCTGTCCTCGCATCAGTCCCCTGCCTCTAAAGCTTGGAAGGTGTACACCCCCACGGGTCCTGATGCTCCGGCGCAGACCTACCAGTAATGAATGGTGAAGATATTCTGAATATCAAGAATTACAGCCATCGATTTTCATTTCTCCACCTCTTGAGTTGGAAGATATATTAGAACATGTCTGTAGATTTTGCAGCATTTATTCTGATACTTTATTGCTATCTTTCTATTCCACCTGTTCCCCCACCCACCCCACTCTAGCAGTTGGGGCTGCAACCTGCTCCATTTCTCTGATCAAGCAGGCGAGTGCCTTCACAGCCCACTTGTGTGCCACACTGTGATTGGCCTACAGGAGTGCATGACTGCCATACTGCCCCACATACCCTGCATCCCTCCCAACCGGCCCAAGCATGACATTCCTGGACTCCATTGCAAATCATCTCCCAATTGGTTGCACAGCACCACCATGCTGTAGTGAGCTCACCTTATGTAAATTCTGTTTTTATTTATTTTAGAACTGTTGGTCGGAATGGCCTACCAAACTGAAGCCCATTTCAAGTGCAACCAAGCAGACAGGAGGTTAAGTGCCTTGCTCAGGGTCACACAATGTGCAAATAGCAGTTGTGGGATTCAGACCCAGATCCGCTGGGGCTTCAGGTTCACAACTCAGTGCTCTAACCCTGTAGGCTGTACTGCCTTCCTGTTTATAATCAGATACCATAAGCTGTTATCATAATGTACAGAGCTGCTATCTACATGTGCTTCTCTCTGGGAACCTACCTGGCAATATACTGGCCATCTTTACATACATGTACACGTACTTCAGGTGCCACTTTCAAGGCTGTAAGATAATCTGCTGTCATCATGCAACCATTAATACACGCGTATTAAGTTAATGCCACTCTGGCTTGTTTTTCAGTTTACCTCTCCGATTCTGGGTCAACATTCTGAAAAATCCCCAATTTGTGTTTGACATTGATAAGAGCGACCACATGGATGCCTGTCTGTCCGTCATAGCTCAGGCCTTTATTGATGCCTGCTCCATCTCTGACCTGCAGCTTGGAAAGGTAAGAATCTCAGCACTGATAAACAACTGCCAGTTAACTGTTTCCTATTCTGTACATGGCACCAAAACCCCAGGAGGAAGCCCTTATCTGCAGATCCTGGTGGAAGGGGTTTATATTGACTTGAAAGTCTTGAATAGTCTTCAGAAAAATAATCATGACTGCATTGTGCTCCCATGTAGGCGACCCTGTTTCGTTGGGGACCCAGCCTCTCCACTGGGCTGATGCAGATGAGTCCACGAAGGGTGTAGCATCTTGCGCTATACTTCAATACTGTTGTGGGGACCACACAACATCCTCATCCTACGTAAACATTCACATTGGACAGGTGTGTATAAGCTGGAAATTTAAAAGCTGTAGTTTTTGATAAATTGCGTCTGAAATTTTGTGGATGAAATCTACTTAAACTGTAGCCAAACCCAAACATTTCATTTAGTTAAACACACATACAGCCATCAGTATCAACATTGGGTGAATTAGAGATCAGAAAAAATAGCCAAATTCAGAAATAAATAGCAAAATGCGATTTGGTGAGTGGCAGCTTAAACACTGGTTGGAAGCTACAAAAGCGGGGACTCAGACATACTGTTCATGTATGGTGTTTACGTAGCAGCCCCATGTCACTAGTCCCAATCAGATGCAGAGACAAACTAATTATAATTCATTGCAAAATCATTGTTGATGCATCATTAGGGTTGAACCATTACAAGCAGGGAAATGCAGCTTTAGGGTTCCCAAACGTGAGACCCACTCCCACTGTGCATGCAGGAACAGGCATGAGGAACCTTAGGCTTCCCAACCCTAACCCATCCCCACCCTGCCTGCAGGAACAGGTATATGGTGTACCTTGGCGTTCAAACCCTAGTGTTCACCCATTCTCTTATTCTGTACCCATATTAGCTTACTTAGTCTTAGAATGTGGTGAGTATTAGGGTCCAAACGCAAGGTACACTCGCACCTTTTCCTGCATGCAGGGTGGGGTGGGGTATTACTATTGGAAGCCAAGGGTGGGGTGTTGGAAAGCTTAGGTTCCCTCATGCCAGTTCCTGCATGCACAGTGGGGTGCGGTTTTACGCTTGGTAGCCTATGGTTGCATTTCCTACTTGAAATGGTTCAACCCTAATGGCGCATCAGCAAAGTTTTTGCAATGAATTTCCTTATTTTGTCAGATAGTTTATTTGTATCCTTATTGGGGCTGGGAGAACTGCCTTTATTAATAAGAACCAGAACACAGTGATGTTCTGATTTGTTCTGATTAGTTCTGATTTATTGACAAATACTTGAAAAATTAAAAAATGCATAAAACTGGCTGTAAAAAGAAACCTTTATTTGGGATTTCTGGGACTGTTAAATATCCCCGTCGCAATCTCTGTCTCCTCTGGATGGCACAAGTCAAAGATTTATTTTGCCAGCCTGCCCTTGCCCTGTACAACACAACCACACTGAGGCCAAGAAGAAAAAAAAACATTTTTATTGGATTTCTGGGACTGTAAAATTCTCTTGGGCCCCAGTAGCTCTCTCTCCCTCTGGATCTGGATGGCACAAGCCAAAGATTTACTGTGTACCCATCCCTCCATAGATGCATGACCAAATTATCAGCATAGCCATCTTATTACCCCAACACACATGTTGCCAGTAGACAAAATTTTCAAATCGTTGCCAAAACATAATTCTACGCTAACTAGAATGCCATTCCATGCCATAGGTGCAAACACACATTTTGACAGGATTTGAAAAATGACAGCTGTGACATACATAATAAGCTCGGTAATAAGAAGGCAGTGTTGATAATCTGGGGTCAAATATATGAAGATTTCCAGTTACTTATAGTAGCTTACCGTAAACTGCAACGAATGAGCATAACTTTGTCATTTTTTCATATTTTGACCCAAAATTTTGAACATAGTCTTCTTATCACCCAATCTTATGAACCCTATAGGTGAAAATTTTGAAATCCATGGAAAATGCCATTCAATCCCAGGAATACTCCAATATTCTAACTCTTATGCAGTATGCCTTTAGCGAGATCCACTTGAGCTGGAACATTATGCTAATGATGGAACCATTGGCATGTGCCACTTTTTCAAATGCTGCCATCTGTCAACTGCCTGTATTCTAACCCTCAAATTTTTATCTCCGCCTGTCAAGACTAGATGCTCGGAGAGCCTCTCCTCAACATCTCAGCGTGAAACTTATAAAATATATATATAAGTATCATTTTATTTTCATCTGCTCCCTTATCTTTTGTTTGTTAACCATTAACTTAATTTTAGTTAAATTGCTTATTTTAATCTGTTCCTCCGATTCGAATAATCGGTGAGGAACTAATAATTTTAGTCTTTAGTGTTTTCTTGACTGAAACTCCTTTAGTTTAGAGTATTTTGTTTATTAAATTGTTTTCTGTAACTGCTAATATCGGTTACTGAACCGCTAATCCTGGTTCCTTTTTCATCAGTTCCGGTTCCAGTCAGTTCCTGAACTGACCGCAACTAATAGCTTTAGTTGTAAAAGTTTAAATTTAATCACAAGTTGCGGTTTTCTGCTGCATTGAATAAAATGCGGAAGACTCTAAGAAAAGACCGGTGAACCCGGTTTCAAAACTGTACAGAGTGTGGAGAAGTTTTTGCCAAGGCAGATAAACACACTTCTTGTGTGGTCTGCCTTGGCTATGACCATTTGAAAACTGACTGAGATTTGCAAGACTTTTCTTGAAAAACGCTTGAAAAACATTTGGAAAGGCTTAAAAGAGATTGCCTCCACCTAAAGGTCCCTCAGGCTCTGACCAACCGACACCCTCAGTGGCTGTGAGTGAAACCACAGAAACCACAACTTCTACCCTGATACGGGTACAACGCCATTAAAACGGCCTTCTGAACCTGCTAGCTGTCCGTTCCTTTGAAAAAGACAAAAGACTAAGCACACAGAACCCTATATTGATCAGCGCCTGTGGACTTCTGTTGTGACAGTAAATATACCTTCTCCACTGGAGATTGCCCAAGCTTTCAAGGTCTTGCAGGCCTTACAGGGGATGCTGCCTGCTGGACAGCAGTCAGCAGTTCAGACCCCTGCTGAATTAACCAGTCTTCCCTGCATGATGTTATGGAAGACTGTGGGGAATATGAAGAAGATGAGGAGAGCCTATAGAGCCCAAGTCTCTCCTGAGCAAGAGTTTGGCCCACCTCCCAGAGCATCAGAGGATTATTCATCCCATTTTACTTTTGTCCCAAAATGGTGGATGCCCGGACATCTCTACCAGTGAGGTGATAGAAGATAAGGAGGAAGCAGAATACATGGAAACGATGGGATTAACACCCACCAAAAGTTACTTCTTCCTATAAATACATTCTTTAAAAAACATAGTAAAACTCCTCCAGATACCTGGGTCTGTCCCTCCTTTGGATAAGAGGTTGGACAAGAAGCACTGGCTAGATAGGGAAGGGGCTGAATTTTTATTCTCCACCCTGACCACCAGGGTGGTACAAGCTGCAGCCTGTGACAAGGCAAAGTTCCTCTGGCATCCCATCCCCCAGAGAAGGATTCCAGAAAGATTGATAGTATGGCCAAAAGGGGTACTTATCAGCTTCTTTGGCCATCAGACAGGCTAATTTCCAGGCTTATGCAGCCCAGTATAAAAATCCTCTGTCATGGCTATGGCAGATAAAACTCCCTCTAGTCTTTCAGCTGACTTAGCTGAGACTGCCAGATTTGGCTTAGAAGCTGCCAAATACCAATTTCTGATGGCAGCAGACACCAACAACAGTGCTATCAGGTGGATGGCCAATACAATTGCTCCAGAAGGTTGCCTGGTTAAGAGCCACAACCCTTGCTCAGGATACGCAGAACAAGGCTCTGGATTTTCCTGTTGAGGGTGACACACGAGGCCTATCACGAAAAGGTGGATGAGTACAAGGCCACTTACAAAAGCAACTCGGCCAAGAAGGGGCTTCCCCTCCACTAGACCTTATGGAAGGGAGGCAGGGGCAGACAATTTCATTCCAGGCTTTTTTATCAGGCCATGGACGTACCGCAGCAAGGCTACTTCAGGGCAGAGGCAGAAGGGTTCCAGGGTGGTTCCTTCCCACTCTCAGCCCCAGGCAAAGCAGGACCCCTGACTTGCCCACCCAGGCCACCTCTCCACTTCCAGTAGGGGCAGGCTGACTCACTATTTCCAGGCTTGGAAACAGATCACCACAGATAAGTGGGTCCTAGAAGTAGTGAGTTGGGGTTTGTCCCTAAGCTTCAAATCCCTTCCCTTTCTAAGAACCAGAGTGTTCAAGCCAGCTTCCAATGCAGAAAGAAAGCTGTTGGAAAAGGAGGTTCAGAAACTATTGCTGTCAAGGGCAGTGGAACCTGTGCCTCACAACAAAAGAGAAAGAGTTTTTAATTCAAGATGCTTCCTCACAGCTAAGAAAACTGAGAACAGTGGCCTATCCTGGACCTAAGGGTGCTAAACAGGTACTTAATAAAGCCAAGGTTCAAAATGGTAACCTTATCACTGATTATGCCAGCTTCCAAAAGGAGATTGGCTGGCATCTCTGGTCCTAAAAGATGCTTATTCCACACCCCCATAAGGAAGTCTCACAGAAAGTACCTCATGTTCAGAATCCTTCAGTGTGTTACCAGATCTTACTTTGAGAGGGTTCCTTCAGTAGGTCATTACATATAGGACTAGCCCCACCTGGCGCTGGGCCGCATGGCAGACTTTTCTAGCAATGCCTGACGGGAGCTGCTCCACCCGAGGTCACGTGACCGGACGCCACGTGGCTGTATATAGTGGATAGTCTCACGCCCACCTCCAGTTCTTTCTCGCCGCCGCCTTGTGTCAGTCACATTGCAGACTTCCTTTAGTGATCGCGTGTTATTTCTTGCGCCGGATTTTCTTCGCTAAATTTTTCTCTCAAAATCTTCTTTGCTTATGTCTTCACCAAGAAGACGCGGCTCGTCTCAAGTGCATGCAAATCCCCTCATAAAGACACTCACCTTAAATTCATGATCTAGCTAGGTCCAGACCACCGGTCTCATCTTGCCCTGAGTGCCAGCCGTTCAACCAGGCCACCAGAAGCAGAGACAGCAGGCTTTGGAGGACCACCTTCCAAAGTCCATCTTGCTTCTTTAGAAAAGCAAATGGACGGATCGCGAATCCTCTTCTAAGAAATCTTCTCCCTCAAAGAAAGAGCACCATAAAGAGAAACCTCAGGAGCGCCTGTGACAGGCCCAGCCAGAGGTCTCTCAGCCCTTGTCACAACAAGGCAGTTTCCCATCCATCTAAGGTGAAGACGCTCAGACGGTAAGTCGACAAAGCTTCCATGGGTAAGTCGTCAATTGGCTCTGACGGCCACGCCGCCTCCTGCCGTAGTCAGTCAGGGCTCCTCCCCACCCGCCTGCCCATCTGGTAAGATATCTGTCTCTGACAACCTCTCAGATGTGGTTCTCCCATCAGGCCCAACGCGCCCGCCCGATGTCCAGAAGAACCAGGGAGGCTTCCCTTCTCCCCGCGGTTCCTCCTCTCTCCGATGGGTACTTCTGGCGAGACAATGCAGAATCCTCGATATAGAAACCCTTCCTCAGGGTCCATTCGCATTCCCCTAGCGGGGTCCGAGGAGGTCCCTCCTCAACCGTCTGACCTTCCAGTGGAGAGTCCCTCCCTCTCCCTCGGATGGGATCCCCAGAACAAGTTAATATCCGGTCCCGATCCCACCTTCGGATCTGGGTAAATCTAACTACACCGAACCTCCGATAACAGTCTCCCAGCCCAGCTCCAGTCGCCTGCTCCAGCTCCTGGCTCCGTGCTAGACACAGTCCTCTGTCGGGTCCTTTCGTCGTTCCCAACACCAGCCCCTCTGGCCGGGACCCCTTCCAGCGCCTCGGATTGGGCTGTGCTGGTCCCATGTCGGACCCCTGACTTTGGCTCTTTTGATGCCGGATCCACCACCTATTTTCACTACAGCGGGCCCGATAGGGTTCCCCTCCATCAGACCCTCTGATGTTGGGGCTTTATTCTAGACCGGACTGTCCCTCATTACCCGGGTATCCTGGAGACCACTACCCAGCTGGTCCCCTCCTGACTGAGCTCTTTGGGTCAGTATTACCCTGGCTATAATCCCTAGCAGGGTTATTTATTTCCGGGTTACCAGGGTACCATTACCCACCTCCCCGGTAAACTCTTCCTCCTCCTCCCCCAGCCTCCTCCTCCACCCCCACCCCCAGTTCCAGCTACACCAGACTTTAAGACTCTAACTCAGCGGCTCCCACTCCCACGCTCTCCCAGATCTCCATCCCCAAGAAGTTTGTCTCCTTCCACGGTCCATGTCTCGGGGACAGTCCATCGTGCCGTGGTTCTCCACGGACATTCAGCGGCCTTCCAGATGAGGGGCAGCCGACAGTGATGATGCGGAGGAGAATCTGGACGAAACCAAGGTCAGAAAGATATTGCTTCCCTGAGTCCCCCAGAGGACCCTGCCTTTCGGACCTCTTGAGGTCCATGAAAGATTTTTTCGATTGGGAGACTGAGGAACAAGACCCTATGACGAGACTAGCCAACATCTGGATCTAGAGTCTCTGTCGCTGGTCCCGGTTCCTCCCTGGATTGGACCTCACCAAGAACACACCACAACGGTCTGGCAGATGCCTCTTTTCTCTCCCAGCTGTCCCCAAGAGGGCGAACAGAGTATACCGGGCCTAAGGAAGCCCCTTTTCTTAAGGCACATCCAGAGGTGGACTCCATAGTTATTTCAGCTGCTAATGATCGCTCCTCTTTACCCAAGCATATGAGCACCTCTTCCAGACAAGGAGTCGAGGCAGATGGACCAGTTCAGCAGGAAGGTTTACTCTTACCCACATGCGCACGTCGGTCCCTGAACTATGTGACCAATATGGTATCACACCAAAAGCCACCTTGGCCAGGCTAGAAGCTTGAGTCCAGGCCATGGAGCCCTCGGGACTCAAGGAGGAGCTTGCCAAGGATCTCCGCCTCTCATGAGTCTCCTGTAGGCATGCTCTGCAGGCTACATGACTCCGTCGACTCTGTAGCCCGCGCCTCAGCGACTGCCATCTCTTTTAGAGAGCGCCTGGCTTTGCATTTCTGGCCTCGCCAACGAGGTACAGTCTGCGATACATCATGCCCCTTTGGAGGCTTGGTGCTTTTGTGGTGATACCAAAGATATCATCATAGATCTTCAGGACAGAGGCCTCACCTGAGATCAGTGCAGTCCATATACAAATCAGGCACTCAACAACAGCAGCAGCCCTTTGGGAAAAGGACCAAAGAGAGGAAGCAGATCCGGCTCGATGCCAGGGCAAATTTTAGGCCACAGGCTGCACCACTCCTCCTACCTCCAAGAACCAGAGACACTCAGGAGGCCCTCCTCCTGAATGTCCTGCCACTTCCTGGCTCGTTCCCACCTACCCTCAGCCTCTCGGCGAGAGACGGTGGGTGGGAGGTTCACCCACCCCTGCAGGACTGGCAGGACGTAACCACCGATGCATGGGCCTGCAACTAGTGTCCGTCAGACACACTATAGAGTTTCTGGATATCTTCCAGAAACCCCACCAAGAACATCTTCCTACTCCAGGATCTGACTCTTCTCGTTCGAGAGGAAATTCAAAGTCTCTTGCTCAAGGAAGCAGTAGAGGCGTTCCCTCCAGCAAAGGGAAGGGGTTTTACTCCCATTTTTCCTGGTTGCAAAAGACAGGAGACTTGAGACCCATCCCGACTTGAGCAGTCTCAATCTGTTCGTCAATACAAAAGTTTGGGATGCTGACTCTCCAGAGCCTCCTTCCACTTCTTTGGAGAATCATTGGCTGTCGCTCTGGACATGTAGGATGCTTACCTGCACATCCCGATCTTCCCCAGCCACTGCCGTTCCTCGGTTCCTATTACAGGTGGAGCACTTCCAGTTTCGAGCTCTCCCATTTGGTCTGTCTTTGGCATCTCGGTATTCACCAAGTGCCTGGGTGGTGGCGACCTTTCTCACGCTGCGGTATTGAGGTTATCCTTACCTGGATGATTGCCTGATTTCAGCCCTTCATGGGACTCCATGCTGGAAGCTCTGTCTTTCACCTTGGACCTGTTCAACAAATTGGGGATTACAGTCAATCTTACCAAATTATCTCTTATACTGTCCCAGAGGCTTCAATTCATTGGGGCAGTCTTGGACACAGTCCAATGCAGAGCCTTCCTTCCTCCAGACAGGGTGGAGACCTGGTCCGTCAGATTCTTTGGTGGCCTCGTCCAGGACCATCCCGGCTTAGGAGGTCCTCCGCCTTCTTGGCCTGATGGCAGCCTCCATCAATACTGTTCCCTTGCGGGCTCCACATGAGAGTCACTCAGTGGTCCTCCCAGGTGCAATGGATCAACTCCTGGACGACCTGGACCACCCGGTCCTGGTGTGTCTGCAGTTCAGAAAAGAATTGCTGTGATGGAGAATCCAACCTTTCCTTGGGTCTTCCTTTCAGGAACCGACCCCTTCCGCATCCTGACTACGGATGCATCAAATTGGGGATGGGGGCACACTTGGGAGCATCAAGCGCAAGGACTCTGGTCCAGCTTGGAAGCATCGTTGCACATCAGTGTTCTGGAGATGACAGCGGTCCTGTATGCCTTACAGGCCTTTCAGATCCTGCATTCTCAAGGGATCACTGCTGGTCCACACGAACAGTATGTCAGTAGTTTGGTACCTCAACAAACAAGGAGGAACTCGCTCTGTACTCCACTTTGCAGGAGGCGATGCGGTGTGGAACTGGGTGGTTGAGCACAACCTGGCCCTAGTGGCCTTGCATGTTCCAGGCATTCAAAATGTCCTAGCAGACAGTCTCAGCAGGTCTCAGACCCTAAGTCATGAATGGGAACTAAATTAGGAAGTGGCAGAGTCTCTCTTCCTAAAGTGGGGCGTCCAGAAATCGACCTTTTCGCTTCCACTACAACGCAGAACTTCCCAGTTTTTCCTCGTTAGTTCCAGGGCATGGTGCTTTCTGGCACAACGCTGTCTGTCTTAGACAGGAAATTTTGTCACCACTTACCTCGTCTTCCCATTCTTCAGAGGGTTCTTTTCAAGTTTCAGGCAGAGAAGGCGAGGATAATCCTCATCACCCTCTCTGGTCGGACAAATTTGGTTCCGCTGCTACAGCAGCTAACGAGAGAACCACCAGTTCCACTTCAGTGACTTTTGACCTCCTGACCCAGGATCAAGGTCGTCTGGTTCATCTGGGGCTCAGGGCGCTGCATCGTCATGCATGGCTCCTGCAGACATAGCGATTTCCGGCTGGGTCTCCTCACAGTCGCTCAAGTCTTGGTAGAGACTCAAAACCTCGACACATTCCACTTATGCCATGAAGTGGAAACGTTTTCTATTTGGGTGACTTCCAAGAATTGGAACCCATTTTCTTGTTCTGTCCCGCAAGTCATGGAATACCTTCTTCATCTTTCAGACTCGGGTCTGTCACAGTCTTCCTAAAAGATCCACCTATCGGCAATCTCGGCATACCACGAGCTGGTGGATGGTAAACCCGTGGCTCAGTTGGAGATCTCAAAACATTTCTGAAAGGGATTCACCATCTGAAACCCCCAATCTGCAGCCTGACACTTTTTGGGATTTAAACTTTGTGTTGGAGAAACTTACTCTCCCCATTCAAATCAGTGATCAGCTGTGATTTACACTTCCTTTTGGAAGACATTATTTTTGGTTGCTGTTACTTCAGCTCGAAGGACTTCGAGCTTCAGGCTCTATTTGCAAAGAGCCTTACCTTATTTTCATAAGGACCGGGCGGTCCTCAGAACAAATCCTAAGTTCTTACCCAAGGTGGTGTCAGAAGCCACACTGAATCAATCAGTAGAGTTTCCAGTTTCTTTCAATCCCCTGCGAACAGAGGTGAGGCACTCCTGCATACCATGGCGTCCATCGATCCTCGCGTGTTACACACCGAACAAAAGATATCCGTAGCTGTGATCAGCTTTTGTCTCCTTTGCCCCAGGTCTGCGGGCAAAGCTGTTTCTAAGCAGTGCCTGTCTAACTGGTTAGGCAACTATATTCATTACTGTTAACAAAATATGACAAACCTCTGCGAGGGGCCCATCAGAGTTCATTCTACTAGAGGCATGGCTGCTTCGCTGCCTTTTTCGGAGACGTTTCTGCGGATGATCTCTGTGCCACAGCCACTTGGAGAGCTTTCCTTGTCAATCTTCACCATTCATTACTGCTGAGTGTAAGCCAGAATCTGCGTGCACCGCTATGGAAGTTTTTTGAGGAGGAGTGGCACCGATGGCGCCCCCACAAAGGAGCGACAGCACCATGTGGTGCTGAGGGGTGGCCGTTAGGCGCTGCAGACTCCTTCTCTATCCAGTTCTTTCTCCGCTGTAGGGTTGCACCTGCTCTGCAATACAGAGTTTTCGTAGTATGCCATTAGGCCTCTTTCGACGCCCGTCCTGTTCGATGACTTCTCATCCCGGTTCTACATCCCGGCGCGAGTTATTGGCCAGTAAGTTCATTCCGATTATTTGTTTAATAACGTTGGGAGCTTTTTCTGTGTTTTATTTTATTTCGCATCATGTCTGGTTGGAGCCAAGCATAAATTGAAGGCGGGCCATGTCCCCATAGTTCGTGCTCCTGTGGCGGCATTTTTCCGTGATGGACTGGCATGATGTCTGCCTCTGGTGCCAGGGACCTGACCATGATATGGATAGATGAAACACCTGTTTTTACATGGATCGCCATGTTCTGAAATCCGCTCGTTCAAAGTCGGTAGGGCCCTTGCACTTTCTGAGGCTGACATCATTCTCGGCTTCCCAGGCCAGGTCTTTAGACCCTTCCTCCAGGTCCCTCCCAGATCTACATGGTCTGGTGAGGAGGAGGCCTCCTCATCTTCAAGCCTTGCCAAGGAGGAGGCCTCTTTTGCTGACGTGGATGAGCGGGCGTGGCCCTTCCAGAGTGGCGTCGTCAGCTACTGCCTTGGCGAGTCACCTCTCCTGGGTGAAGGCTCCCCAGTGTCGCCAGCCCACGGTTGCTGGGTCCGGCACTGGTGGACCTGGCGGCACGGTGATCAGGGCGATGCCGTCTGCAGTGCCGTTCAGTTCTCGGCTCCGCGACTCCGGGCAGTGCCGGCTCGGGTTCTGGTGCCATGCGCGCCAGAGGCTCAACCGGGGCCACAGATGGGTCTGAGTTGGGTTCCAGGGCCGTGGGCGGGGCAGTGGGACCGGCTGGCACTGCGGGTGATCCGGCTCCAACCCTCATGGTGTTCTCGGGGTGACCAGTATTGAGGTCCTGCTGGTGGGCTCCTCCTCGGAGGATGTCGACTCAGATGTGGGACCCGGATTGGCTGCCCAATTCCTTGGAATCAGAGATCTCTGTGGGACATGGTATCAGGCGCCAGCGCCCCATCCCTGAATTTGCGGAGCAGTCTGTCTCTGAGGTTTCCCAGGCCGGGGTGGCTGAGGTCCATTGGGAGGACAGCTTAGGGGTTGGGAAGGGATTGTCTCCTCTGGGGGCTGCAGCAGCTGCCAGCCTTGGTGCTGCTGCGCCTCACAGGGGGATTGAAGCCCTGGCTGCAGGCCTCCCTCAGGAGGCCTCTGGATCAGGGGACTCCTCGCTGGGGTCGAAGAGGAGGAGGAGCGTTCTCAGAGTCTGAGGGGTCGGGGCAGGGGCATGGCACTCCTCTGCCACCCACAGGGTGCAGGGAGGAGCCATAGTCGTGAGCCCCATCTCTCCTTCTCGGGATCCAGGGCCCCTCCGGTGGCGCGCCAAGGGTTGCTCCTTCTGGACTCATGCAACCCCAGTTGCGTCACAGGGGAGATTCCCCATCTGGGCTGTTCTGGGTTTGCATCCCCAGGGTTCCGCCATGCGACCGGTCTGGTCTCAGGGATCCCTTTAGCTCGGGCACTGTTCTTGGATTCCAGAGCCCTGGCAGAGGACAGCCACCTCTCGCAGGTGCCCTTCCCCCATTCCTCTGCAGCCACCACCCCACCCCACCCCAGGCCACATGGGTCTTCAGCGGGCCTTTATCATGGGAAACGTTCAGAGGCACTCGGCGGCCTTCCCGTCATCGTTAGGTACATGCATAGAACAGATCTTTCGCCTGTCCCCACGCTGCAAGAGTCTTCTGGACATTCGAGTTCCCCATCCTCCTCGACTCCTCCTCGGAGGGAGAGGAACCTACTATTCACCTTTCTTCCAACGCTGATTTCACTGAATATCAGCGCTCCCTCTCGAGGATGGTTTGGGATCTCAGTATTTCTTTGTCAGGCAGGGACAATACCAAGCAGGAGGCAGCGCAAATTCCTCAGCGAATTCAGTGCCCAGCATCTGGTGGTGTCATCCTGGCCTATTCCCATCCAGGAAGTGTCTGTCCGCACCTGGCAGTCTTCAGCTGACCCTTTCCCCAGCCCTGCAGACTGCAGGAGGAGGTACTGTGCTCCATTGTAATCTCTAGGTTCTCTCCCTAACCCTCCCTCGGGCTTGGTATTTCTAGAGACACTTTCCAGGCGTCGGCACACGGCCGACCACTGAACTCGGATTCCCTACAATTCACCAGTGGGGCACAGAGTTTTCTTCTTCTCATGCGGTGTTGTGCATTGCATCACATCAGGCACACCATGCTGCCTATAACAGCACTTGTGGTCAGTGCTGGCTCAGGTGCTAGCGTCGATGCCTGATTCAGAGCAATCTCGACAAGCTATTGCCCTCTCCGCCATAGGCCTGGAACTGGCAAGGCACCAAGCAAGGGCATCTTATGATGCCAGTGAGGTGGCTTCCAGGCTTGTGGGGACAGCGATCTGCATTAGGCGGACGGTTGTGCCGTCTGTCGAGGTTGTCACCCTGGCCCGGTGTAGGGTGATTCACTCCACCTTCCGAGGGACCCGACTTTTACCACCAGGACTAGGAGGCTTCTGCAGAGGCTTCCTCCATCTCCTCATCTTCAGGGACACCTCCTAGCTCTCCTCGGCCTTAGGCTTCCAGTCTAGTATGGCCAGGGTCTTTCTTCCTGTTTCCCACGGCAGAAGGCTGAGGGTCCTGTTCCCATAAGGGTTGTGCTAGGCCCCTTTGGGGCCATGGTACTCAGCCAGCAGTAATGAATGATGAAGACTGACAGGGAAGATATGAAATTATGTACCTGTAATTCTTCATCTTCTCTTGTAGCTTCACCCATTCATTACTGAATCCGCCCACCTTCCCTCGTGGGCCTCATTTCTTGGATGTCTTCCGCCCTGCTCATTCTCCTCCCCTTCCCTCTCTTGGCGTTTTGGCCTAAATCCCCTAGTCCTTGGGACCTTCCGTTCTTCACTCAGAGGAGTAGCAGAAGATTTGAGAGGGAGGAAGCGAAGTGGAGCCTCATCTTTTCCTTCTGAGGAACTCTCTGATTTTACTAACATACTAACATACTATTTGCCAGCAGATTAGGCCTACGGTCTCTCCAGGTCTGCTCAAACCTTAGATCCTTAGTTGGGTGCCGAGGCCCTCCCATCCCTTGTGCTCCAGAACCCCTATCATCCATCCCCACCCCTGGGACAGGCCATCATCTGATATATCCACTTTCTGTGTCTGTCCCACCCTGTCTTGAAGCCCTCCACTGTGGATCTCTGAACCAGCTGCCAGGCAGTGCATTCCAAGGGTCCAACACCCTCTTGGTGAAAAACCTCCTCCTCTTTTCCCCCTCACCCTTCCAACTTCAAACCATGCCCTCTGGTGATACTTCCTGCTTTAGTCTAAAGATCCTCCATGTTTACCTATTTATTCCCTTGAGGTGCTTGAAGACCTCAATCATGTCCCCCTGTCTCTCCTCTCCTCCAGTGAAAACAGGCAGAGCTCCTCAAGTCTGTCCTCACATCAAATCCCCTAGCACTCGTATCATCTTAGTTGCCCTCCTCTGTACCCTCTCCAGGGCTGTATGTCCCTCTTCGAGTGTGGTCTCCAGTACTGTACACAGTACTCAAGGTGTGGTCTAACCAGTCCATTGTACAGCGGAGAATCACTTCCTTGCTCCTTGAGGTGATGCCCTTACGATGCATTCCAACATCCTGTTTGCCTTGCTAGCCGCTCTCCTGCACTGCTCAGAGTTATTTATACATGCATCCACCATGACCCCTAGGTCTTTTTCCCCTATTGAGGCCTCCAGCGCCTCCCTCCCAGGGTGTACCTGTGTTTAGGGTTTCCCGACCAAGATGCAACACCTTGCACTTAGTGATATTGAAATTTAATTTCCATGTGTGAGCCCAGCTTTCCAGGGTGTCCAGGTCCCTTGCAGGGCCAACCTCCCTCTTCTCCCTCAACTACTGCTCCCATCTTGGGAGTCATCCGTGAAGAGACTCACTCCACCCTATACCCTCCCTGATGTCCGATATGTATGCATTAAACAAGATTGGACCCAGGACCGAGCCCTCGGTGCCCACTACCAACCTTTCTGGGGTTGAGAGCTCCCCACAGACCACTGCTCTCTGGAATTGGCGTCCAGCTAGCCAGTTTTCAATCCATCTGACCATCAAGGGCCTACTCCTAACCCTAACAGTTTCTCACCAGACCATTGTGGGGACAGAGTCAAGCGCCTTGCTGAAGTCCAAGAATAATACATCCACAGGCTTTCCCTGTCCAGTTCGGATGTTACCCATTCGTAGAACTCCACAAGATTGGTTTGACATGATCTACCTGGCACAAACCCATGTTGCCGACTATCCAGACCTCCCACCTCCTCCAAATACACCCCCAATCGTTCCTTTAGTATACTCTCATTAATTTTCCCACCACCGAGGTCAAACTGATAGGTCTATAGTTACCTGGTACTTCCCTCGACCCCCTTTATGGATTGGCACCACATGTGCCTCTCGCCAATCCTAGGTACCCTCCCTGTCTCAAGTGACCTGTTGAAGAGCTCACCAGGGGTGCAGCCAGTATGTCCGCCAATTCCCATAGTACTCGGATGAATGCCATCCGGCCCAGGAGATTTGTCTTTCTTTAGGGCCTTGAGGGCTAACCATACCCTTTGGTGGAGATAGCATCATCCGTCCTCTCCACCTTACTGGCCTTTATCCTTATCCAGATGTGACACCCTGGGGTACCTCTCCCTCCCTCTTGCTCCATTTCTGTTGCTCCCCTGATCCCACTCACTGCCACTTCTGTCCCCTTTGTGCCTTGCTTTGTAGATATCCCATCCCTCACTAGTGAACACAGAGGCAAAGTACTCGTTAAATACCTCTGGCTGGTCCCTCGCCTCTTCCACCCACCCTCCTTCTGATCTCAATCTGCTGAGATGGCCTTAGTTTTCTCCACTCCCCAATGTACCGGAAGAACTCCTTTCCCCTCCTTGTATCCCCTGTGCCAGCCGCTGCTCCTACTGGACTTTGCTCCCCTCACCATACGAGTGACTTTTCTAGATGCAAGATGGTACATTTCCTTATCCCTATCCCCTCTTGTTGTTTTATATTTTGTAGGCCGCCTTCTTTTCTCTGACTGCTACCTGTACCTCACTGGACCACCAGCATGGTTTATGTGACCTTGCTCCTTACGTTTTCAACTTAGCGCAGATCCTGACTGCCCCATGAGTCCCGTTTGATGACCTCCCATCTCCTTTCCACACTTGTCATTGATGTAATCCCTTCAAGTGATCCTTGAGAATATTTCCCATGCCCTCAAAGTCCCCCCTGAGTCCACTGCCAGTGTCCTAGAGCTCACCCCCCCATGCTTATTTGAAACCAGACAGTATTGTGGTCGCTCCCAGTCAGGGGTCCTGTACAACCAGATCCCATCTGCCAGAACCACGTCCAGGACATGCCCTCTCTTGTGGGCTCCATCACATGCTGTGTTAAGAACACATCCTGGAAGCGTCCAGCAACCTATGCTCCTTGCCACCTTAGAGGACATGATTCCCAGTCTGTACCTGGCATATTGAGGTCCCTCATCAACACCACTCCTTCCCCTTTTGGTCCACACTGGGCAATGGTGTTGTCCAGCAAACCATCCTCTAGAATATCACTCATCCGGGGGCCTATATACTACACGCCAGCTTGACCTTATCTCCTGCTACGGATCGTGAGGTGACCCATAAGGCCTCCACGTTTCCCTCTGCCTCTTCTACCTTAGCAATTTCTGTCATCTCTAATGAACATAGCCACTCCACCCTTGAAGGTGTTCCTTGGTCACCTTTCCTTCAGGCCAGGTTTGTTCAATCACCAGCCAACAGGGCTAGTTCCTTTGGGCAGTCCTCTTCTTTGGTGTTTGTACCTCGCTGGTGTCCCTGAATCTTGTTTATGCCAGTCTGGAGCTAGTTAAAGTCTGTTCTAGCCCGATTTGAAAATTGCCTTTTTGAACTGGCGGTCTGGTTTCTCTTGGCCCCTGCCTCCCCAGGGAGTCAGAATGAGTTTCCTCCCTGTCTCTGTCCACCTTACCAAGAGGTTGCCCTCTTTAGGGCTTCCCTCCCCACCCCCAAGAACTAACACATGTCAGTGTGCTAGTGGGGTCTTTCCCTTTAGCTAGCTGGGGCTCTTCCTTCCAGAAAGATTGCTGCCTTGGCAATCTGTGAGCTCTCAGCTTGAGTGATGGTAATAGGATAGCGGGATGTGGGGAAATCTGCCTCTCTGTACAAGCTCTGCAGAAGGTTCGGTCAAACCATCTAGCCTAGTTTTCTTTGAAAGGATCCTTGCTCCTTGCTTTTAAGTTCCGAGCTGATAACCTTAAAGCCAATTTAACTCCACAACTTGTGGCAGATTTTTCCCTCTCCAGTATCCCTTCTCTTATTCCTCTTCCTTCTTTCTCTCCTTATCTGTTCCTCCCCGAGCCGCCTTAGGAATGAGGTCTTGTGGTCCTTTAGGTAGGGTTCTCCTCTTTCCTGTCCTCTATCGGTATTCCTTTTTCAGTTTGTTTTCATTCCTTTGTCTATCCCTCGGCTCTCTTTCCTCGTTCTTTTTCTCCTAATTCCTTTATTTCACCTCTCCGCACACAGAACTGGGATGGAGGAGGAGTCTGACGCCGTCAGCCTACTTCTCCATCAAAAAAAAACAAACTCCCGTGAGTGGGTGCGCTTTAGCCTTACACCCAGCAGTTATATGGTAAAGATACAAGAGAAGATCAAGAATCACGGTAGTACGTAATTTTCATTTCTGTCCACCTTTACTAAACACTACAGTCTGGACATTGCTTCTAGGCAGAGGGCAGGTTTCGCCTCGCCATCTTGCAGGGCCTTCTGTCCTAGGCTGGTACCATTACTGTTCCCAGTTTGTTGGAGTTTATTTTCTCCCTCTCCTTGTTCTCTCTGTCTCTCTTTGAGGGACTGCTTGGGACTCAGTCCTATATGTAATGACCTACGAAGGAATCCTCTTGAAGTAAGATAGTACAGTTACGTAGGACTTACTGTAAACAGTAGATATCTAGAGGTTCCTTCAGTAGGTCATATTTTCCTCCCTCCTTCCCCCATTTTATTTCTTACACAGGAACCCAAATCCTGTCTTTCCTGCTGTCAGGCCTCTTCCAGGCTGTGGCGGGAGAACTGGAGAGCGGTCACATACAGCCACGCTGGCGCGGTCACATGGCGTCAGGTGGGTGGTCTCCCATCAGGTGTTGCTAGAAAAGTCTGCCATGTGGCCCAGACACCAGGTGGGGCTAGTCCTATATGTAATGACCTCACTGAAGGAACCTCTCGATGATCTACTGTTACGGAAGTTTCTACAGTAACTGTACTCTTCTCAACCCTGCCATTCGGTCTCACTTCAGCTCCAAGAGTGTTCACAAAGTGCCTGGCAGTGGTTGTGGCACACCCAAGAAGGCAAGGTGTGTCAGTTTTCCCCTATCTGGATGACTGGTTGGCGGTGGGAAAATCACCACAACAGGCAGAGGAACATCTGCAACTCACCCAAGGACTTCTGGAGTTTCAGGGTTTCTGGTAAATCTCAAAAGTCAGTCCTTCTCCTGCACAAGTGCTGCAGTTCATACGAGCAGAATTAAATACCCAGGAGGGCAGGGCTCACCCACCTCTGGACAGGCTAAAAGTATCCTGCAAATGGCAGGCTCCTACAGCTTGAACAAACCAAAACTGCAAGACAATTTCTGTAGCTACTGGGCCATAGGCAGCTGCCACTGGCACAGTCCAGGGTTCCAGGTTCCAGATGAGAGACATCCAATTCCACCTAAAGGCTCATTGGTGTCAGAGAAAGGATTCTGTCTCAAAGCTAGTCCCAGTAACAAAAGTTATTTCTTGGCCCTTCAGTGGTGAAAAGAATAAACCAACCTCAGAGAAGGGATTCCTTTTCAAAAGAGCCTCGCCAGTGATTCTCACAACAGATGCATCACTACTAGGGTGGAATACCCATATAGGGGATCACACTACTCATGGCACTTGGTCCAGTGCAGAGTCACTCCAGCACATAAACCTGCTGGAGCTCAGGCGATGTTTCTGGCACTCCAAGCCTTCACACCACTAGTTCAGGGAAAGGTACAGGTCAGAACAGACAATACCACCACAATGTACTACATAAACAAGCAGGGAGTAACAAGGTCGGATCCTCTCTGCACAGAAGCTATGAGAATTTGGACTCTGGCCAACTCATTAGGAGTTTCTCTTCAGGCCATTCATCTGCCAGGCAAGGACAATACCCTAGCAGATGCTCTGAGTCAGATAATCCAGGCCCATCACGAATGGACCTTGAACAGACAGGTGCTGAAAATGATTTGCAGGAGGTGGGGCACCCCAAAGATAGATCTCTTTTCATCCCACAAAAGTCACTACCTGCCACAGTTTTGTTGCAGACCCTAGCTCGGGAACGATACCACTGGATGCTCTGATTCTGGACTGTTGAGGGAAGTACCTGTATGTGTCCCACCATTTCCTCTGGTGTACAGAGTGCTACTCAAGCTCAGGTCCGGCCAGTCTCAATGATCTTGATAGCTCCAGATTGGGGCCAGGCAGCCATGGTATTCTCTGCTGCTCTCCATGTCTGTAGCAACCAATAGACCTTCCTCGGACGCACAACCTGCTAACCTCAGTCAGGGAGACTCCTGTACCCGACTCAAGGCATGGCTCTTGAGGACCTAGAGCATGCAGGCCTGCATCTCTGTGAAAGTGTTCTGGATATTTTAAGGGGCTACAGGAAACCTTCCACCAAGAACACCTATGCCTCTAAATGGAAAAGGTTTTCTGTCTGGTGCTCCACCAGGGATATGGTGCCAGCTCAGGCGGGGTTCCAGCTGTGTTAGACTGTCTTATTTATTTGCATTCACTGGGCCAGCAGCCTACTTTAAAAGTTCACTTAGCTTCACTGTCTACTTACACTTCAGCTGGGAAAAGTGCCTCTATGGCATCAAACCCTATCCTCAGAAGGTTCTTTTAAAGGTCTAGCTCACTTGCACCCCTCACAGGGAACTGGTGCCAGCCTGGGATCTAGATGTGTGTATTGCCAAGCTCATGGGTTCCCTTTTGAACCCATGTCTTCAACTCCTCTGAAATATGTCACATGGAAAACAGTTTTCCTAGTGGCAGTCACTTCTGCTAGAAGGATTAGTGAGCACCAGGATCTGCGTTGAGCAGAACTACATTTCATTCCACAGGGACAAGGTGGTCCCATGAACAAACAGAAAATTTCTTCCAAAGGTGGTTTTGACTTTCATTTGAACCAGCCCATTACTTTGCCTGTCTTTTTACTGAGCATTCAAGCTCTGGGGAGCGTAGATTGCACAGTCTTGATGTCAAGAGAGCTTGTAGCTATTACATAACAGTCACCAAGGCCCATAGACAGGACAGGAAACAACTGTTTCTGACTTATGGGGATGTGGGAAAAGGAAATCCACCATCTAAGAGGTCCATTTCTCACTGGATAGTTCAATGTATTCAGTTTTGATATTCAAAAGCTGGGAAGGAGGGCCCCAGCAGGGCTGAGCCCATTCCATAAGGGGTACAGCTACTACTATGGCAGCTTTCAGGGATGTTCCACTGGTGGACATCTGTAAACAGCTGCCTGGAGAACAGTGCCGTTCTGTATGATAACAGCGATCATGAAGAAAGCCGATCCTGCCATTAGGGGCGAGGTGTACATCAGGTGAAAATCAATTTTGCCAATGTACACTGCCTGCAGACTCAAAGGGTGCTGGAAAAACATTGTTTTGTTTTTTTGTTTATGGGGCAACCTCCCCCACCCCACTAACGGATTCTCAACTCCAGGGGGTGCATGTCGGGGAGGTGAAAAATCCCAAACCAGCGCAAAAATATCGACGCACCCAGCATCAAACCTGGCACTCTCCCAACCCTAGCCTGCTACAAATCCACCATGCCACATGGCCAGTTCAAGCCTATGGCTGCGCTGTATCCCAACAAACCCTCCTCCCTTTTGCCCATTGCAGGTAGCTATATCCGTGTTTGCCCCCATCCAGTAGCCCTGTGAATAGGCGTTGCTATTGAGTCACCCTTTTGTAAGTGCTCAATAGCGGACACCCTTATCACAGGATACCACATGCACAACTTCACTACATTACAGCCTGGACACACAGGCTAGGGGTGATGCCAGGTTTGGCACAGCTGTCCTGCAGAGTCTATTCCCAAAGTAGGTTCTGTGCCCAACTCCAAAGGTACTGCTTCTTTGTCTGCATAAGAGTTAGGAATATTGGAGTATTCCTGGGGAGAAAACATTGCATACTATAGCAGTCTTGTTTCTTCCAGGATACTCCAGTATTCATAACTCTCCACCTTGCCTCCCTGCTGGAACCAGTGGCCTCTGCACTCCATGCTGTGTTACTAGAGGTATGACTGTCACGCTGGCATTTCTATTTGAAACTGTGTTTTCATTGGTTTTACCTCTTCAGGTGATTCTGACATTTTGGGGGTGTTTTAGTAGATCTTCCTGGACTAAAAGTCTCCACCACTCAATTCACACTAATGGGACTATGCCGGAGGTGCTAGGACCCCTGAGAGCCAAAATCTATAGGAGGGTGGCGCCTGGAATAGGACCCCAGCATGCGCGTGCCACAAGACCATCTTGCGCCCGTATAGGCTTCTGGTGTCGACCCTCCAACCGCCTCAGTTACTTTTCTCCCGCCAAGTGCACTTCGATAACGACATATCTCGGCCTGCCAGGAGTCAAGTCTTCATCTATACGACAGCAGCTATAGCCATTCAGTGTTCAATTAATTTACTCCTTTTAGTGTTCTTTTCTTATTTAAAAAAAAAAAAAAGAAGAAGATGAAGCAAGAAGAGGAAGAAATTTCAGCCTGCCATCAACGAGTCGACATTAGACGGTAGTAGTGATGGTAGGAAGACTTCATTTGAAAGCTGTGATGGCAGTGGGGCTGTGTCCGTCCACCGCCTCCTTTGCAGAGGGGTCCGACCACGGGCAGTCTGGTGCCCGGGTGGGAGGGACAGTCTGCCTAAGCACAAAGGCAGTGGGCCTATTCTCAGCCTCGATCGGGGACCTGGCTCCGTCTGACCTCAAGCTCTTCTTCCTCTATTCGGTGGAAGAAAGCAGTACCGCTCAAGGTCACCGCCTGGTATGTCTGCACGGGGTTGGTTGGTGTTGGGGAGCTGTAGGCTTGACCCACTGTGGGGTCCCCTGTGGTTCCGCTTCTAACGGCCATGATCTTCGACACTGGGCCCGTCTGTGTCCTCAATGGGGCTTCAGTGAGCAGTTTCACCTCTGGGCCGCTCTTTTAGAGCTGGGGTTCGATGTCTGCCCACTTGACTTGGCCAGTGGACCCAGTTCGGAGCCTGCAGGCCTCAGAGCCACTGGGTCACGGCCAAGTCGGGCGGGCAGGATGCACAGTGCCCTCCAGTGCCAGCGCCATCGACGCTGACCCCGTGCATGCCTACGCACTTCACCTTTTCCTCTGCAGGGGCTGGCATGGGTACCGCTTCCTTTCCCACTTTTCTTCAGGCCTAGCTAGGGCCTGTATGCCTGGATGCCGCTTGTGGTGCTGGAGCCACTTGTGGTGCCAGCGCTGCTTATGGTGCTGGTGCCGAAGTGGTGCCTGCACCTGAATGGCGCCAAACTCTTCAATGCCGTAGTGGGTGGCGGCATCTCCTGTGTCTCTGGCCTGGACCTGCCTTTTGGAGGTTCTTCTGGGGTAGAAGTGAATCTGGATGAGTCTCTCCTGTCCTACCGCTGAAGACGCTGCAGATGACTCATTTTAGGGGCTGGAATGCAAGCCTTCTGTATCAGCAGAGCCTGTGATGGAAGATCTTCTTTTCAGTTTTTCCTCAGGGATATGGGGTCCACCATAACATTTCAGACTTCATCTGTGGACCAAAACAGACTTCTACATATGGAGTTTCTACATTCCTCAGTACGAGTACACCCTGTGGAACACACTAAATTAAATGGTCAAGACCTCTATCATTCCATTGCTAGGGCATATAGCCCAATAATCAGCTAAAGCTTTATTGACCCTATGACACTCCCCCTAGGCCAGCTGCCATTGTAAGGCTGATTAACATCTCCTTGGCAGTGCCTGTTGGTTCGGCCCTCAGGTTGAGCTCTGGGCGCTCAGACTCCTGCTGCCCCTCAGAGGGACGGCTTGTCGTCATTCTTATAACAGGCAGTCCTTTCAAGGTAGAGACCCAGAAGCCTTTGTCAGAACCAGCTCCTCAACTGCAAAAAAAAAAATCTCAGCAGAGGGCACAGGGCCCGAGCGCACGGTACCATCTTCTTGGATCCGGCCCAGGTCCCACCTCAGCTGTCTGAGGTGGACGCCCTCAGTGGTAGTGAGAGGGCATCTGATTTGGTTTATAACTAGTGGAAGCCCAATCCGGTGGACATATGGGTTATCAGGATTGTCCGAGAGGGATACTTTCCCAGTTTAGCAGAGATTTTCCCCAGACCCAGGCGGCAGCCCAATCTGTTTCCTCTCTGTCAGACTCTCTTTCCTCTGAGAGATGGGGCCTCAGACCAGTAGAAGTTGATGTACGGTGACTGGAACACAGGTTCCTACTTCCTTTGCTTGGTTCCAAGATAACAGGCGGCATGCTTCCATTTCTCGACCTTGAAAGGTTAAACAAGTACCTGTTCAGGGAGGAGTTCACTACAATCAGTTCAAGCCTTCACTTCCTGGATGTTTGGCTCCAGAGCCAGCCCATCTTGTTGGAGTCTCAGGAAGCAGTTGCCACAGCTTCTCAGTTGCTATCTTCCAGGAGGGGTTTTCTGATTGTGGGAAGGTGCCAGAGTCACCTTTCCAGCAGCCCCTCTTAGGAACCCTACTGGATACCTTCAGGCGAGAATTCTGCCTTCTGAGAATGGAAGAAAGCGACATCTTCAGATGTCTCATTACTTCACGGAAAGCAACTCTGTCTGGGCCCTTTTCAATGCAGCGGATGCTGGGACTTATGCCTTCATCCGCAAAAATAGTGGTCTCCGACCACGCATCCATAATTCTCCACATAAATGACAGAACCTCGGACAAAATTACTTACAGGGTAGTCACAATTGGCGTAGCTTCTGCTAGGTCTACCCTTACCCTCTAAATCCCAGATCACCATCACCACAGTTTGCACTCCTGATCGGTTGGGGAGCTCACTGTTAAGATCACCGCACTCAGGTGTGGAGCCAGGAGGAGGAACATCATCTCTCATAGATTTCTTAGAGATGAGAGCTGTCTCTTCGCTTTCCAAGTCCTGAAGGAGGCCCTCTGCCACAAGTGATCTCACTTTGAAAGGATGACAGAAATGTGATGTTCTAGGAGCATGGATATGTTGTTCATCCACATTCTTGGCATGTCCCTTTCCTTTAAATCTTGCTGGAAGTCTTCAAGCTGGCTCCTCCCACCCAACCAGGTGGTACAAACCTCGGCTTCGCCCCATGGCAGCAGATCTTCCTTTCCACTGGAAGATCCAGGTTCCTCGTGCTTCACAGCAATTCGTGGGCTGTGGATTCAAAGCGTCGTTTTTACGCAACTTACCTTTAAAACCGTTTGAGTTAACAATTCCGATAGTAGCGCATCGGACATGGAGGATAAATCTGCTCCCAGATTTCGCGGTGCTCCTGCAGCCAGAAGATGTCGCACTGATCCCTCACCTAACGCAGGCCTACTGCCTAGGTGTCGGACATAACACTCCACCTGCACGCTCTGTGGGCCTTCCATTCCCAAAACATCCTGGACGACCGCTTGGTGCGCCTAAAACTGGGGAGGCCAGAGAAAAGGAACCGCTGGTGAAATCAAGGAGGCGAGGTGGGCAGTTTCTGCGGCTGCGGATCCGCTGAGCAGTTGGAGCAAATGAAGGCTTTCAAGGAGGAAGCGGCTCAAGCTTTGGCCATTCGAGCTTTTCTGTTCCTCTGAACCTCGGTTCCACCTTTTGGGCTCCTTCAAGGAGTTGTGCCAGTTTCTTCCCCACCAGGGGTGAGGCGCCCTCGGCTGCCTCCTCCTGCCCTGGAAGAGGGACAAGGACCCAAGTCTTCATCCAAACGAAGACGCTCTTGGGACCGAGGAAAGGTCCGATTCCAGGAATACGCGGGTCTCGACTCTTTGTCGAGATTGCATCCTGGCCACCGGCCACGGATCTTCCGCCTGGGCCAAGAGATCGATGAAGTGGCCGACAGTTGAGATTTCTCTCTACTTAATCGATCCTATTTTGCCGACTCCGTCGACAATTCTTTAGAAAGGACCCCGGTCCTTGTCTTTCCCGATGAGAGACCCAGCCCGCTGGTGTCACCATCGAGGAAACGGTTCTGGACCCTCGGTTTTCACCTAATACGGTGTCTCCTGATCTACCGAGTCAGCCAGCCTGATCTCGGTCGAGGTCCAGGACCCCTTGATCGGATGACCGAAGAGGAGTCATAAGCACTCTAAAAGAGGCATCGCCGCAGATCCTTATCCTCCTTGGACAAGGAGAAGCTTCAACGGAAACTCCGCCGACGCTTATGAGGATCTTATGTGGCAACAGCTGATTTTGACCAGGCAGAAGCCGGCCCGCCGCTACCCCAGCCATCCTTGGCTACCTCCTCCTGGGCCGGCCCGTATTCGGCTAGGCCAACTCGCTCTCCGCCGATTCTGGTGGAACCACTGCCTAAGCAGCCTCAGGGAGGCTCCTCGAAGAGGATCATACAGACACTGGGCTTCCCCAACGCCTGACTGTTATGGTTACCCCTGATCGCCTCCAGCGGATTGAAGGGGACCCAGGCGGAGACCCCGTACCACGACCTCGGACTGGACATCACAGGACTGCACTCCCATCCTGGGGATGATGAGTCCTCCATGGCAGGTTTAGAGGAGGGTCCTTCCTCCTCTCAGGGCATTCTCCGCCTGATCTCCGAATCCACTGAATGCCCCTGGAGTCTATCCAGAAATAGGCAGAGTACCCCATTATGGACATCCTAAAAGGGGATACGCGCGGAGGCCTTTCCAGTGGCTGAAGCCATCACTGGCCTGGTCCTTGAGCTGTGGCAGCGCCCAGCTTCCTGCACAACACCGTCTGCCCACATGGCCCGCAAAGTATGCAGTGCCCATAGAGTCCCTGCCAGGATTCACAGAACACCCTTCGGCCGAGAGCCTGGTGACCGCTTCTGTGTTTAGACATACTGGTAGCTCGGCCGACACAAACCGACCTCCAGACAAGGAGTCCAAAAATATGGACCTCTTGTCTGCAAGGTCTATGCGGCCTTCCTTAGGCCTTCGCCAGGTCAGTTCAGCTGGTCATTATGGCACACTTCTTTCATGCCCTCTTCGGTCATTAGATGGTCCTCCCTCATTTCACAGCCAACATGCAGACCACGGTCAAGCAAGTCGGTGATCAGGGCCGTGCTGTTGCAAAACAGCAGCTCAAGATAGCCCTAGACATCGGGAGTTCCTGTGCCCACTCTTTAATAGCCACAGTGGCCACTCGCTGCAGGGCCTGGCTGAGGCTGTCCTCCTTCCCGGGATACCCAGCACAAGTTAGCTGACGTTCCTTTCCTTGGCACCGACCTGTTTGGTCCAAGAGTGGCCGGTCACCTTCAGCGGATCGAGCAGTCCAGTGCCACCTTGGATGCTACATCTGCAAAAGGTTCTTCAGGCAAGAACCAGCAGAAAAGAAAGAAGAAGCCATTTCGGCATTCTTCCCTGCGGTCAGGCAGCCCTCCCATCTAGGAGGCCAGCAGCAGCAGCAGGTTCAAGCTTGGCACCAGGGCCCAAGCAGGGTCCTCAACAGCCCGTAAAGGAGGCTGAGGCGCAGGTCCAGGGCCTCCTCCTCCTCCTCTTCTAAGCCTGCTCGGTGATGGGTTGGGGATTGCCACCCCACATCCATCACGCCAGCTCTGGGTCCTTCCGTGGAGGCCATCTCTGCCACTTTTATTCTGCCTGGTCCGATATCACTTTGGACAGGTGGGTTCTCAAAGTGGTCAGTCAGGGACTGCCTCTAGAGTTCAAGCAGTAACCCCCCAGCCGAGCCACGCCCTCGGGAGGAAAGGATCTCAGCTTGCACCCAGTCGGCTCTTGAGACAACATAGCTCAGATCCTCCACAAGTAGGTGGTAGCTCCAGTGCCAGATCCTCCTACAGACCCAGGCTTCGTCTCCAGGTACTTCCTGATGCCCAAGCAGACGGGAGTTGGTGCCCCATCCTAGATCTCCATGACCTGAATCAATATCTCAGGTCTCGCATCTTCCTGATGCTAACTGTGAACCAGATCATACCATTCCTGGAGCAAAACGTGGTTCTGTTCACTGGATCTACAGGAGCGCGTTTTTCACAGCCCAATCCGTCCGTCACATCAGTGGTTCCTCCGCTTCAGTGTCGAAGGGACCCTGTACGAGTTCGAGCCATGCCGTTCGGCCTGTCATCGGCTCCGCAGTCTTCACCAAATGCATTGCAGAGGTGGCAGCCCATCTTCGGCATCAAGGAGTCCAAATATACCCTTATCTCGACAACTGGCTCTTGGCAGGTTCCTCCTTCAGGAGGTGGAGAGGTTCAGGATCTGCCCTCCGAACCTGCTCCCAACTCAGCCTCCTGATTAACGAGGCCAAGTTGAACTCGTGCCCTCTCAGGTGATGGGCTTCGCCGGGTGGGCTCGACTCTCGTCAAGCCAGATCTCAGCTCGGCAGACAGAGCGGTCCTCTCCTCCTTCCGCGATCATTTCTGGTTGGGCACTTGCGCCCTGCCCAGGACTTTCTGCACCTTCTGGGATACATGGCGGCGTGCACCTCAGTTGTCCATTGGGCCAGGTGGCACATGCACCCTCTCCAATGAGAACTGGTCGCCCAGTGGACTTAGCGCCACAGTCATTTTGACAAGCTGATCACTGGGACCCAGAAGATGTGGGACACTCTCTAATGGTGGACTGCCCCAGAACGGTTGCAGGAAGGGATCCCGTTTGTCCGCCCCAAGCCGACAGTCGTCCTTTACGACCGATGCCTCTCTCATGGGTTGGGTAGCCCACATGGGGACAACAGGGCCCATGGGTTCTGGACCCCAGAGGAGTCCCGATGCCACATCAACCTGTTGGAGCTCAGAACAGTCAGACTGGCACTGTCAGCTTCGCTCCTCAGCTCTGGGGTCAAGTGGTTCAAGTCCAGACGGACAAAACCACGACCATGTACTACTCAACAAACAGGGCGACGCGCACTCCCGCCTGCTGTGCAAGGAGGCGCCCACATCTGGACCCTCGTAAGTTGGCTGGAGATGGATCTCTAGCCATTCATGGCAGGAGTCTCGAACCAGCTGGCGGATGCTCTCAGCCACATAGGCCAGACATCCCACGGTGGTCTCTCATCCAGAGGTAGCTTACAGTCTTTCTTCCACTGGGGCAGACCGTTGGTGGACCTGTCTGCCTCGGGGAAAACAACAAGCTGAGGCTGTACCATCCCGCCCCCTCAGCAGGGCTCGCTGCAGGGGATGCCTTTCGAGGCCGTGGACCCAGGCCTCCTCTATGCCTTCCTTCATTTCCTTGATCCACAAGGTGTTTCTCAAAGGTGAGGAGGGACAAGGCGAAGGTGATCCTGGTAGCCCCAGATTGTCCATGCCAGTTCTGGTATCCAGATCTCCTCAGCCTCAGCTGCAGGCCCCGGGCGGCTTTGTACATGCCCGGACCTGATATCTCTAAACCAGGAGAAGGTATTCCATCCAGACCTTCAATCCCTGCACCTCACAGCCTGGTACCTGAGCGGCTAGAGTTCAGGCTCTGGGTCTTTCCGAGGATGTCTACACCGTGGTGGAGGCATCTCATAAGGAATCGGCCAGGAAATGTTATGCCTTCAAATGGAAGAGAGTTTCCATTTGGTGTCACAGTAAGAGTCTGGATCCCTTATCCTGCTCTGTGGCTAACATTCTTGACTACCTTTGGTCTCTCTCTAAAGGAGGTCTGCGGTCATCGACCCTTAGGGTGCACTTGGCAGCCATTTCTGCATGGGCGCGCCAGTCATGACATTGGCGCAGGAGACAGTGGTGGGTGCTTCTTGAAAGGCCTGGATCACATCCCTCGGTGCGTGAACCTCCATCTCCGTGGGATCTGTTGCTGGTTTGGCAAAGCTCATGGGCAAACCATTGAACCTATGCAGAAGTGTCACTCTACACTTGTCATGAAAGCGCTTTCTGGTTGCTATCACGTCAGCCAGAAGGACAGGGGGCTCCAGGCACTGTCAGTGGACTCCCGTATCTGGTCTTTCACAAGGATAAAGTTGTCCTGTGCCCCACCCGAAATTCCTTCCAAGGTGGTATCAGAGTTTCACCTTAACCAGGTATTGACTCTGCCGTATACTACCCTAACTACACCTCGGACGCAGTACAGGCTCCATACTTTGTACCTGAGACATGTTCTCTCCTATTATAAGGAGAGAATGGCAAAATCGTGGAGAGGTTTGCCAGCTCTTTGTCACCTACGCTGAAGCCGCTTCTAGCAGACCTGCAGCCAAATGGACCATTGCAAGGTGGATTACATCATGCATAGGTCTGTGCTATCAGCTGGCGGGCAGCAGCCTCCCAGAGGGATAAGAGCTCATTCTACCCACCATACTGCCGCATTGGTGGCTGCTTCCAGGGACATCCCTATCCAGGAAATCTGTCAGGCTGCCACCTGGAAGTCAGCAAACACCTCCAGTACCCATTACCACATCGAATTTGAATCGTGCAAGGATGCTGGTTTTGGGGCCTCGGTTCTCAATCTTTATTTCCCAAGTAAGGGTGTGCTCTTGTCTCCCTCCTCCCGGAGAACTGCTTGAGTCTGCCAAGAAGTGTGGATAAACAACATATCCATGCTCTTAGAAGAACAGGTTACTCACCTGTAACAGTAGTTCTAGGAGTGGTGTATGTTGTTCATCCACACACACCCACACCACCTCCTTGGCTTTAGGCGCACAACCCAACTTCCAGCGGGCTAAGATCTGGCGTCATGGGGCGGAGCCGAGGTTTATACCACCCGGTGGGTGGGTGGATCCAGCTTGAAGATTTCCGGCAAGATTTAAAGGGAAAGGACATGCCAAGAAGTGTGGATGAACAACATATACCACTCCTAGAACTACTGTTACAGGTGAGTAACCTGTTCTTTTCATCAACATGCAGGGTGAAACTGCCGCCCAGTGGTGCTGAGGATTGAGGCGCTGGATGCAACACCGCGCTACACGCCGAGCACTCCAGGTTCGGGAGCGCAGCCTGGGGTTAGGGGTGGGAAAGGATTGAGTGTCCGTAGAACTGCTCTCTTTTCCGGGAGGATTTCGCTGGCCACTCTCTGGTGACTCCTAGCAGAGGGTGGGAGCATAGCACCAGAATGGCCTGCAGCGTTGCTGGGTGGAGCCTTGGTAGGACGTCCAATGGGGGTCTCTGAGCACGCACTCAGCGTGCAGGAGTCCATTGCACATCCAAGGCCCCAGGGAAACCTGAATAAGGAAAATTGAACCCATCCTGGTTAGGCAAATGATGGGGACCAGGAGCTACCCTTCCACGCCCAACAGCCGATGCGCTAGCTGACCTTGGAGCTTCCCGAGTCACGGATGTCCGCACAGCATGGAGTGGCAGTCTCAGGAGGGTGCAGATGCCTGATGGTGGAGGAGCGAGCCGACCGAGAGTCAGGACTGAGTCTACGACAGGGCGGGATGGAGGTAAGCTGAGAGCCCTCATCTGAGAGTCCAGGATCATGTGAGGCGGATAAATAAAGTGTAAAAAAAAAAACCATGCAGGGTGAAACACTCTCCTACCCTCTGTGCAGGAAGGCCGTGGGGAGATGAGGTGTGCTTGAGCACGCTGTGTCAGTTCAGTCATTGTGTAGTCACTATTCGACAAGTGGGGCAGTCCGGACCTGGTCCTTTTGCGTCCCTCTCAAAGCAAATCTGCTCTACTCTGCTTCAGAAATCTAGACCCGGTGTTTTCTGTCACTATACTAGAAAAGACGCTCCTTTTGCTTTCCTCCTCTTCTTAGTTCAGAGGTGCTGCTCAGTTGTAGGTAAATGGGGCAGGATGATCCTCATCATCCCAGACCTCAGCAGATATTTCATGAGATCAACAGTCCATCAGAAGTTCCCCAAGACGACTCCTCTTCGAGCAGACCCTCTGACACAGGGACTTTGGTCCTTCCTTCCTGCCTCCTTCATCTCCATGCCGGGCTCCTGAGGAGATGAAAGTGGGCAAGTTTTAGGTTCCCAACCAATCGCAGAAATCTTAGCCATGCATAGACCTTCCACCAGGAAGACTTACGCGCTAAGTGGTTACTCTCCACCATCTGGTGTGCAAAGTTCCATCTGGACCCTTCTGGTTGCCCACCAGGTAAAATGTTGGAGTGCCTCGGGGACCTGTCGACGCAGGTCTGCATTTCTTGAGAGATGTTCAACTCTGCATGTTTTCAGACTATCTTGAGCCAGTAGACAGCGTGTCACTGGCTCAGATCTTCCTGTCAATCTTCACCATTCATTACTGCTTGGATTAGTGCCGGGCGTGCACCCGCTATGGGAGTTGGGAGTCGGCTCCAGGCGCCGCCCCAGCGCAACATACGTCATGCGCGAAGGTGGCCGCTAGAGTCGCGTGACCTCCTCTATCTCAGTTCTGTTTCTCCCGCCATCGAGGCTGCACCTGCTGTGCGGTAGTTGAAGCTTTTCTGCGTCACATGACTCCTCGTTTCTCCAGTGGTACTCGCTCGCCCGTCTCCGGTAAGACCATTCTTTTATTTCTGTTGGCGGCGCGAGTGCTTTGTTGCTGTTTTTGTCCTTATTTAGTTTGCATCATGTCAGGTTTGGAGGCAAAGCATCGTCGAAAGGGGGCACGTGCCCTATGCGTCGAGTGCTCCTGTGGCGGCATTTCTCCGTCCACGGATCGGCATGATGTCTGTCTCCTTTGCCTGGGACCCAACCACGATATGGACGCGTGCGACGCCTGTTTCTCCATGGACCGTCGTGTCCTCGAAGTCCAGCGTGTTCAAGATCGTGAGCCCGCCCACGACCGAGGGACGGCTCCTCCAGGATTCCCAGGTAAGGTCTCTGAGTCCTTCCTCTGGGTCCCTCTCGTGCCTACACGGTCCGTGGGGAGGCTTCCTCTCTCTTCTCTTGAAGAGGAAGCTTCTTTTGCGGTGTTGGAGGACGTCGGGTCACTTCCGGGCCACAGGCGGAGACACCGCCTCGGCAATCACCTCCTCGGAGGTGCAGGCTCCCAGTGTCAAGGCCCGCCTGCTGGCCCGGCACCGTGGAACCTCGGCGCGCCGCCCTCGGCGCCCGTTTCAGATCCCGGCGATGCTAACGGCATCAGTGATCGAGACAGCGCCATTGGCGGTGCGCTCACCAGCGCCACAGGCCCGTTCGCTTCTCCTGGCGGCACGGGTTCGGTTCGCGCTGTAGGCTAGCCGGCGCCAGTGGGGAGCCGGGACTGGGCTTAGCGGGTGTGGGTGGGCCGAGGTCGTCCGCGCCGCCTCTGGCACAGGCGCGCTTTCACCAGAGACCCCAGGGTTGCTACTATTGTGGTCCAGCTGGTCTCTTCCTCTTGAGGCTGATGACTCAGACGTGGACCCATCCTGGCAACCTGACTCTTCGGAGTTGGGGTCCCCGTGGCACGTGGTGGTAGGCGGCCCAGCTGGCCTCTTCCGCTGTCCCCACTGCTGTCCTCCCTGGGGCCCCGGTCTAGGGGTGGTCTTGGGTCCCTGGGGGCAATGGAGTGGGGGGAGGAGGAGGCTCTCCCTCCTGGGGGCTCGTGGCAGCTACCCTCCTGGTGCTGCTGCAGCCACTCGGGTGGGAGAACGCTGGGGTCGAGGAGGAGGCGCTCTTGAGTCCGAGGGGCAGGGTGCAGGTGTCTCTGTCGGCCACCCCGGGGTGGCTAGGAGCCGTAGCTGGGCCCGCTTTTCCTCTTGACCCGGGGTCCCTCCGTGGCGCTGCTATGGACTGCCCTTCTGGATCCATGCAGTCCCAGGTTGGCTACAGGGAGGATCCTCTGGGCACTTCCAGGCTCGTGATCCCCAGGGTTCCGCTTTTGCAACCTGGTCTGTTGTCCGGGGATCCCGCCAGCTTGGGCCCGCTTCTCCGGATTTCAGAGCCCTAGCAGAGGACAGTTGCCTCTTCGTAGGGTGCCCATCTCCCATTCCTCTGCAGCCACCCCTGCTCTTCCAGGCCATGTCGGTCCTCGGGCCCGTTATCCTGGGAGCAGTTCAGAGGTTCTCAGCGGCCTTCCCTCATATGTCAGGTGTATGGAATGAGCGGGTCTTCGCCTATCCCCACCGCGCAAGAAATCCTCTGGACACCGCACTCTCCATCATCCTCATCTCCCTCCTCTGAGGGAGAGGAACCCTCTGCTTATATCTCCTCCGATGCTGATTTCACTGAATATCAGCGATTCCTTCGAGGATGGTGAGGGATCTTGAATCTCCTACGTTAGGCGAGACAATACCGAACGGGAGACACGTGAATTCCTTGGCGAATTCAGTGCCCAGCACCTGATGGTACCTTCCTGGCTATCCCCTTCCAGCAGGCTGCCTATCCATTCCTGGCAGTCGCCAGCCGCCCTTCTCAGCCCGGCAGACTGTCAACGAAGGCATTGTGCCCCTTCACAATCCCTAGGTACACTCCCCAACCCGCCTTGGGTTTGGTATACCTAGAGACTCCCTCCGGCGCCGCCGCCTGGCTGACGACCGTCCACCGACTCGGATTCCCTACAATTCGACCGGTGGGGCGTAAGAGTGTTCTCTTCCTCTCGTGCGATGGCTTGCATTGCATCTCATCAGGCTCATCACGCTGCCTACAGTACGCATTTGTGGTCGATGTTCTCTCAGATCTTAGCATCAATGCCTGATCGGAGGAAACCAGACAAGCTATTGCCCTCTCTGCTATAGGCCTGGAGCTGGCAAGACACCAAGCAAGGGCATCTTATGACACCAATGAGGTGGCTTCCAGGCTTGCGGGGCAGCGATCTGCGATGAGCAGACGACGTAAACCCGTCTATCAAGGTTGTCACCCTGGCCCAGCATGGGGTGATTAACCGCTTTCGGGGGACCTGTCTCTTTTCCTCCAGAGCTAGGAGATTACTGCAGGGCTTCCTCCGTCTCCCACCCTCGGGGGCACCTCCTAGCTCTTCTCCCCATAGGCTTCTCTCAGATTAGCCCAGGGTCTTCCCTTCTGTTTCTCACCAGCAGGAGGCTGGGGTCTTGTTCCTCAGGGTTCTACACCTTTTTTTTTAAAGGGGCTTGTCTCACCCAGCAGTAATGAATGGTGAAGATTGACAGGAAGATATGAAAATTACGACTCACCGTCATTCTTGATCTTTCTTGTATCTTCACCATTCATTACTGACACCTCGCCCACCTTCCCTCAGTGACCTCCTTCTGTAGCCTCCCTCCCACCTCATTCCTCTTCCTTCCTTTGGCCTTTATGCCAAAAAAAATTTTTCTGTTCCCATTCTTAATGAATGGTTTTTTTTCCTCAAGGTAAAGAGGAACGAGTACGGTTGTACTTTTCTTTATTCTGAGGGAACTCTTTCTGACCGCTTTAGAGTGCACTTCTAAATACCTTCTTCAGGTTATGCAGTTTCACAGCTTAAGAGACCATGTTCTGACTCAGCCTCAGCAAAATTTAGAATCCGCCTGGCAGGTATTATCTTTGAGCTCATTCTAGCTGCTGCTTAAACTTGTCAGCCTTGGCGCCTGCTTTGCCTTGCCTTAGGGAGTCTGATTGAGTTCCACTCTATCTTTCATACAAAGCTGCCTCGGAAAGGCATAATCTTTCCCATACACTGCTGTGTTAGCACTTAACAAGGTGCTAAGGGACTTAGTCCCCTTCCTGGGTGGGTGCTCTTCCTGGAACAGGTTCTGCCCAGGCAGTCTAGGAGCCCTCAGCTAGGATGTAGGGACTTGGCATGTTGAGAGTTCAGAGATGTTGCCCTCATTGAATCTGTTCAGGTGGTTCGGTTGAACCTCCCTCAGTCCTAGCAACTGGTTCTTGCTCCTTGTTAGTCTTGAGCCTATAAGCCTCTCAACCAATGCTCGATGGGCACTGTTCTCCTCTCAACATGCCTCTTTCTCTTCTTCTTCTTCTTCTTCCTCTCTCTCTGTTCCTCCCCTAGAGCCGCCCGGAAAGGAGGCCCTCAGGTCCCTTAGGGTAGGAATTCTCTCTCCTCTGTCTATTCTCTACCAGCTTATACCTTTTCAGTTTATATCCTTTCCTTTCTCTGTCCCTTGACTCTCTTGCCTCGCTTTCCTTTTTCTTACCTTTATTTTCGCCTCTCCGCTACCAGAACTGAGATAGAGGAGGAGTCCCTTGGCACTTAGCGGCCGCCCTAGCATGACGTGATACGTCAAGGCTCGGGCGTGCAACCGCTGGAGCCGACCCAAAAAAACTCCTGTAGTGGGTGCGCCCGCACTAACTCAAGCAGTAATGAATGGTGAAGATACAAGAGAAGATCAAGAATTACGGTAGGCACGTAATTTTCATTTTCCATTAGTCAAGTTTTGCTTCTCCCTACTTACTTCATTAACTCCAGAATGAAGGAGCACTCCTTTATCTCTCTGAATGTTAAGAGGGTTCTATGAGTCTACATCGACAGAATAAAGGGATATGCATCTGAGCAACTATTGTATCTTTCCGCATCATATCTTGGCTGGGTCAGTCTGTTGCCATGAGATATATTTCTGCTTAGTTAGTAGCATGTCTTTGACTCTGCTAATCCATGGCACAGGTCAAGTTGGAGGGCTGAGTTACAGCACCACTCTGCCGGAGTGGTTGCGATTTTCCTCACGAAGATTCATAATAGACCCGTTGCAGACATCTGCAAAGCAGCAAGTTGGAGCTCAGTGCATACCTTTGTAAAGCACTATGTTCTGGATGTCCATGCCTGACAGTTAACTTCTTGACAGGACAGTCCTTATGGGCGTCCGTCCTAAGTGAGCTCTGTCTCCTACCGCCCTGCTCGGGGGTTGATTTTCAGCTCGGTACTCTCCCATTAGTGTGAATGACTGGTGGAGACTTTTACTCCAGAAAGATATGGAAATTACGTACTTACCGTGATTCTTGATCTTCTTGGACAAAATCTCCACCACTCATTTACATGCCCACCCAGCATCCCCGAGCTCACTGATTCTGTTTTGGTCTTCACTTCCTTGTTGTTCAGGCTGTAAAGACATTGTTGAATTGACCCTTCTTCATTGGGTCATCCAGGCCTTCACATGCCGGAAGTTAGGTTAGGTTTCTTTAGTTAGTTACGCTGCATCTCCTCAGTCGAAAAGGTACTGAGGCGGTTGGAGGGTCGGCGCTGAGATAGCCTACTCTGCGTGAGCTAGTCTCACGGTGCAGCGCATGTGCAGTCCTATCCTGGGCTGGCCCTCCTGAAGATTTTGGCTCCTCTGGGGACCTAATGCTTCCGGCGTAGGTCCCATTAGTGTGAATGAGTGATGTAGACTTCGTCCAAGAAGATCAAGAATTACAGGAAGGATGTAATTTCTTTTTTTTCCTGTTGTTGGAGGTTTTGGGGTGTTTAATTAACTGTTATTGTTATTATAGTGTTAAATAGTTATTTCCTCTTGGGCCCTGTCTTGCCAGACATCCATGAAATCTGAGGGTTAGAATGTAGGCAGTTGATAGGTGGCATCATTTGAAAAAGTGGCACGTGCCAGTGGTTCTATCATTAGCATAACTTTCCATCTCCGGGCAGATCGGGCTTAAAGGCATACTGCGTGAGAGTTATGAATATTGGAGTATCCTTGAAAGAAACAAGATTACTATGGTAAGTAATTTTTCTTCGCCAGATGTGCAAAACACGTTTTGGGCAGGATATAACAAATAACAGCTATACTGTGCATAGGCGTGTGATAAAATGGCTGTGTTGAAAATTTGGAGTGAAACTATTGAAATAACCAAAGTTATACATGCATACAAAATTTTCAATGATAGCTATAACTCTGCCATTGTTAGGAGCCTTTTCACCAAATTTTCAACATGGCCTTTTTGGGACCCGCATCATGAACACTGCCACTGTCATTTTGTTTATTTGTCCCGAAGGTGATTTACGCTGTGACCATGCAATTCCTGTGTCACAGGTGCAAAACGCGTTTCAGGTAGGATTGAAGAATGACAGTTATACCTGTTCATGAAGTGGTGTGAATAATAAATAATGTTGAAAATTTGGAGTCAAAATATTGTAAATTACTGAAGTTATGCGCCTGCGTAGAAACTGGGCAACACATGCCATAACACAGCCAGTTTTAGGAATTTTCACCAAATTTTCAACATGGGCTTTGTGTGACCCCACCTCATGAACACTAGCACTGTCATTTCATTAATCGGTCCCAAAGGTGATTCCGCAAGCAACAAAAATCACTTTTCAGGGCCCGAGTAATGAAATGACAGTGAGAGTAGATTTTGAAATAGGTTTTTCCTTCGCTTTTTGTATTTTTGCATAGAGTCCGAAGATTGCTATATTTTTGCCAGTCATCATTATTTCCGTGGCCTTGAAGATACCCCATTGCTTGTCCCTTGCTTTCATTATTGACAGTACTGTACTGTATTTGTTGCCAAGGCCCCTGATTCTCCTGGTCGTCACTGGTACATACTTACCCTGTAGTTCTCTGAATGTCACATTAAAGAATGCAACGGCATCCTGAACATTGCTCGTGGCCCAGAGGTAAGACCAGTCCAGTTGAGCAAGATCAGCCCTGAATGCCATGTTGTCGAGTTTGGTAAAATATTGGACCCTTATTAGCTTTGGGGAGGAGGCTGAATTTTAGCTGACCATACACAGTATGTTGGGAATGGTCACTAATAGAGTCAGGTAGAATTCCAGAGCACGGAATTCTGACATTTCTAGGAGTTACTATCCAATCCAATAATGTAGCCATGGCCCCACCTGTCGCCAGCCTGGTGGGCCTGGCAATAATCTGATTAGCACCTAAATTACTAAGGTGAAGCTCAACTGAGGTCCTTTGATTGCCTCACCAATCAATGTTGTAATCCCTAGCATAATGAATTCATTACCCTTGATCTGGTCAGTTGCTATGTCCGTTAAGTGATCTAGTGCTCTGATACACCAGATGGGGTATATAGACACAGAGAAGATGCAGGTTTTTTACCTGTCAAGCTGGAGCTTAACATGACAGTATTCCAAATCTCTGTCAACTTTTGGTGAACATCAAGGGATCTGTGTTACATTCAAATGATCCTTGAAGTAGAATAGAGTACCTCCACCCCATTTAAAATTCTGTCTCTCTTGACAAACACATGTATATCCAGGTAAGGCACATACATTGTCAGGTATAGTAAGCTTGAGCCAGGTCTCCGTGATCCCCAGAACATGCGACTGATAATGATGAACCCATGTAGTTAGCTCAGATAGATTAGGTAGCAAGCTCCTAATGTTGATATGCACTATCTTAGCGTGCCAGAGAGATGGGCATAGACCGGTAGGTGGATATGTGGGAGGACCTGGATTTAGCTCAATGTCCCCTGCAGTGATTAATAACAGCATGACCAATGAGGTGATGTAGAACCACTTGGGGCATTTTAGACCGGGCAATTCTACATTTAAGTCTTTTGAGCACCCTTAGGAATGTAGGCATTAGTTTAGAAATGCGCTTCATACTAACCATTGATTGGGAGTGAGACAAGCAGCTGGAATCACAGATAAAGAGCTAACTACTCAGATAGTGACCTATGGGTAGGTGAACACAGTTATCAGAAGCCTAATTCTATTTAGCAGATGTAGCACCTGTACTATGGAAACATATGTAACAGCCTGTACATTTCATCCCACATAAGAAACTCTTCTATGAGAAACACTACTACCCATGTTGAGATCATTAGCTTCAAGATGAGAAGGTAAAACAGATATAGCAAAACCTGTAATAGTGCACAGAACACTTCTTCCTATACCCAGTAATGGTACACCAGCCACTAATTCCTGCCCCTATATAAACACCTTCATTTTCAAGACACTGCTTCCTATGTAAAAAATAGAGTGGCTTCAAGATAACCAAACAGTTGATCCAAACAGTCATAACATCTCCATACCCAGCAGGGCGCAGTTCTATAAAGCAACCTCTGTAACATACAAAGTACTTCCTCTGTATCCAGTGCATTTAATTAACAGTGGTGGAGGGTGAGGCGGGTGGTGAAAACTTTTCAACTTGCAGCGGTCCAGTCCTTTCTAAGCACCGCTTTGTTGTTTACATTGCTCGCTTTTCCCTGCTGCACAGCTGACTTTAAATAAAAATAAAGATGAAGAATACAAGTCCCGATTGTAGCAGGGGAGGACTAGTGAACCAGTTGTTTAGCCCTCAGACCCATGGATCCAGCTTCCCCGACAAACTGAGCTCACTGGCACAAAGCCAAGTCTTTTGTCCCCAAGCAATTAGGATTGACACGCTTTTCAATTTGAAAACCTTCCAACTTGCAGCGGGTCCGATAATAAAATGATATAAAAATCACATTAACATAAAAAAAAATTTTTTAAATAGAATTACTCTCCTCTGTACCTCAAGCCAGTGCTTAATGAAAATAATCCCTTACAATCTGGCAGCAATTCTGCTTACATTTGGCTCATGGATTATGTGGCTTGGTCACTCAGTGCTTGACTGTTCTCATAAACTACAGACTGGGGTAGTGTATCCTGCCTTTTCCTGATCTGCAGTAACCTACCACCTGATTTCTTAGTTTAGAGTACGCTAACGTCATAGGCATGGCTGGCACTGAGAAGCATAGACCATTGAACTGGCCCAGCATCAGGCTTTGCACATACTGCTAACTGCTCCTATACATGTTCTATAGATAATAACCTCCTTACAACTCCTCACAGGTCACAGCTAGAAATGAGCCTTCTGGGCTCTGTTTGTTTGCCTGGTAACATGTGTTTAAATAAATAAACACATACCCATTTCCAGACCCAGTGAAACTGCAGAGTGTCTCACAGGCAAGATGTGTAACTGGTGCTTTCACAGGAAACTTGGAGATTTCCCTTCCAGTGACTTAGCAATGATTGTGTTGTCCCAGGTCTTCTTAGAAAGACAGTAAATCCCACAGTGACAGTCAGCAAGATGATGACACCCAAGTCGTGGCATGACACGAAATCCAGGTGGAGTATTTGAACAAGCCATAAAAGATTTCAAATTTCTGAACTAGAACAAAATTTGAAAGCAATATCCATGCACTACCTAAGGAGGACCATGCATGATTAAGCCATTTTGTGGCAAACGTAGCTCAGAGGCTTGTTTCATGAAATAAAGAAAATGGGTACTGAGATGGAGTCTCTTTCATGATTTGTGGAGTTCATTCCAGTAGCTAAGAAATTACTGTGTTGTTCCAGGTCTTCTAAGAAAGACAGTAAATACAGATTCCACAGTGACAGTGCAGTATTTAGAAAGATTGTACAGTCAGAAGGAATTCTTAGGTAGTCTGTGCACCACACACACCATGGGCTGGCAGTGTAGCCTAGAGATTAGAGTAACGAGCTGTGAATGAGCTTAGTATACCCAGCAGACCAGACCTTGGTTTGATTATCACAACCTCCACTTGCATACTGTGTGACTCTGAGCAAGTCACTTAACCACCCAGTGCTCCCAGGTCACCACTGAAAACAGGCACTTGTGCCTAAAATGAGCCTTACCTGGTTACCAAAGACTAAAATAAATAAATAAACAGTTCTAAACTCTCTTTTGAAAAAAAAAATTGTTTAAATAAACAAGACTTGACTATACGTATCTGCTTTTCTGAAGACCTGTACCTTTCTTCCAAGAATTTATTATGGAGATGTGTATGATTTTCCCTCAGTACTGTGTAGAAAAGGTTGGCTCCTTATACGGTGCTGTAATACAATTTAGGAGATAGTCTGGCTATCTGTTTCACCACTGTTATTTATATAAACTGCTGAACTGGACATCATTAATTGCACATAGGCGGACACATTTTCAGTGCTTGGGAGGCAGAGTAGCCAAGTGGTTTAAGTCAGAGCTATGAGCTTGAGACCGAGTCTGAATCCCACCACTGCCTTTTATTCAGTGAGTGTATGTCTAATAGCTGCTGCAACTGTTGGTGGAAGCACCTTGGGATACAGCTTGCAGTGGGATATACAACCTCTCTTTCATATAAAACTGTCTTAGGTGAACTTCTTCAGCATCCCAGTCATTTCTTAAGAACTCTTAGGCAGGCAGTGTAGCCTAGTGGCTACCACACAGAACTGTGAATGGGCCGCCAATAGCGTATTTGAAGGTGAATCCACATTGAGAGAGTGAGACCGGGTCCTTCCCACTAAGCTAACCCCAGGATCCCAGTTATGGCCCACAGGAGAAATGAGTGCTATTCACTCAGATGTGCAAGATCTCCAGGGAGGAGATGCCCTTCTTAAAACAGCTGTCTCAACAAATATCGATGGATGTTGACACCATGTTGCGTAGGCAGCATGGAATCCCTACTGAAGCTAGCATCATATGTTGCTCCTGCTGAGCCCCCAATGATCTTGGTCCATATACTGGAGGTCCAGTGCAGCAGTACTTAGCTGTGATTAGCTTCTGTTCTCAGACTTTGCAGATTGTGAGAGACCATATGGCACCATACATTCCTGCTTAAAGCAGAACTAGTCTAAATTCATTCATGGTGATTTTCATATACTTCCCATGATGCCATGCATTATCAGCACATGTGTGATTTTGTATTCTTTGCAACCTGGATTTCTTGCCAGTGTCCTTCCGGGTAACCTTTGCCACTGTAATTTTATGCTGAGTTTATTGGTCCCTTTCAGTCACGGTATGTGACTTGCTGCTCTAGGTATCTGCTACCATCAGGGCCTCTATGAGGTTCTGCTTACTGGCTTTCACCCTAAGCGGGACTCCCCTGACCCTGCACAGCTACTTTAAGAAATCTACAGTGTGCCTGCTGTAGTCAGAAGCCATTTTCTTCTTTGACTACGCTAATCTGACTGGCACTTTAAAAAAAATAAAATGGGTAGGAACTTAACTGTAAGTCAAGGGATATAGTTCTGTTTCCTTTTGAAATAAAACACTGCCTTTCTTTTTCAAGTGAGCTAAACTGTCTCAAGCTGACACTGAACAATGAAGCTTATACCACCAAACTTTTATGCCACTGCTGCCAACCAATCTGTCACAAACTCACTCAGTCGCTCAGCCCTCTATTCCCAAAGTGCCAACCTCTGAGCGTATGATTTGTGTACAGTGAACAGAATAAGGTAACCCTCTTGTCTGTTTTGTGGGTTCAAGTCACCTTAGTCTCAAGCTCTGGAGGGATTCAAACTGATAAACCTCTTGTTAGCATACCCAATTAGCAGGCTCAGATAATTCTGTCTTCTGGGGCCAGATATCTTTGCCCTACGGGCACCCAACCAGGTGTAACCCCCTGCAAATGGGGGTTCCCAAAAGACTTCAGGAGCTTGCTTGAATGCTCCAAGCCTGAATGGTGTTTGGCATTTAAGCCATTTATCAGTGAGTGTTTTAGAGCCTCTGGTACTGTCTCTTTAAGAGCTGTCTGCTTGCAGACATAATTAGTTGTATGGGGGACTGTGTGCTTCTCTGTTTGAGTACCACTCGAGCTGCTGCCAATTCACTCCATTTTGCAGTCACTAGGAGTGCAAAGGGAACCTATCTGAAAGATGTAACTGTTTGCCAGAAATCATTTAGAGTAATAATGAAATTACAGTTTGTCTAACCTGCTTTCTTTGCAGTCAGAACTGTGTCTGCCTAGTTCCCCATTCTGGTTGTGAACTGCTGAACTGGACCAATCAGTGTGGGGTAAGCTAGCTCTAAAATGGTGCCTTGGATGAATCAGAACTTGGACTCATAATCTGAGCCAGCCGCACAGAGGATTGTATGGGCAGTGACTCTGGGAGATGTAGTTTAGACTTGACGCCTTTTTGGACCAATAGGAGCAGTCTATTGTGAGTGACAGCCAATCCAGTCAAGAACTGGGAGCAACTCAAAGGAAGTGCCGGGTTTTGTCTGTTGGAGTTTCAGTTGAGCTCTGGCAGTGAAGAAGGAAGGAGCCCTGTGCTTTTCAGTGTGCAGTTTTAGTCGGGAAAGCGTGTGTAAGGCCCAGAGTTCCGGTCTGCAGCTTGTGTAACTGCTTGTTAGGACTGAATCCGTCCTGTGAAGAGAATCAAAGGATATCTGAAGAGTAGAAACCAGAGCTCACCCTGTAGAAGACTGGAGAAATTGCTGAATTACTTCGGTCTGTCAGGAACTGAATCTGCTGTGTGTTCTCCGGGGTTTTGTGCAGTAATTGCGATCGAGATGAGAAGCAGCCTGCCTGGTATAGTACTTTCTGTTTTACCATATAAATGTGTGAAGAGGCTTGTGTACCCTCAAGTAGCCCTGCTGACATTGAAGGACCCTATCTTGTTTGGAGGTCGTGAGTACTAATTCAGGGTCGCCTCCCTGTTGAATTGCCACATTGAATCAAAATGGAATCACTGTACTGCTGACTGTTTAAACTAATTTTTCTTTTCTCTGTGGGAAAGGGCCCTACCAGCTGCCACAGTTTGGACTAGCCACTAGGGCTTGGGTACCCAGGGACAGTAACTGGTAGGGATAGGCCTGTGCACAGAGCCATAGATAGATGAGTAAAGTGATAAGCTAATTAACCTGATTTCCCCTGTCCTTGTTATATTCCCCTAAATAAATCCGAGCTGCTTGTTTCAGCAAAGTTATACTGCCTGAGGTATTTGTCTATGTTAAAGTATTGTACTGTGATTGTTGCACTGTATCTTATTTTACAGGAGGTCCCAGTGCCTGAACCAGCCCGGGGGTAAGTGTATACTGTGAAGGTAATTCTGATATATTGTGTGGGCCACTAGTGGGAAGAAAGGGGTTGCAGTGTCCCAGAGGGCTGTGACCAAGTAAGTTTAACTATTGCAAACCCTGACCTCTGGGTGGAGGCACCCGCCATTGGATCCAGGCCCCTCAACCTGTTAGTGGCAAATCAGGCAGGGGTAGTAGCCCCTGGGATAGCGCCATCTAGGGGTTACACAGGTCTTTCAAATTAACCCTTAGAACTCTATGCAAGACTTTAGAGAACTCTATCCGTTTCCCAGTTTGGTATATCAATAAGCTTAAAATACAGTGTCACTTATAACCACTCTAAGCTCTACTTAAATAAAAGAAATGTCAAGGCACTCCAAGCAGTTTCCGTTGTAAAATATATCTTTACTTTAAAATATCAAAACAGAACAAATATCCCAAACACATACAATCTTAAAAACAAAACAGGTATTTAAAGGTACAAACTAAGCTCTCTTATCCACTGAATACTTCCGTCCTACAGTGCTGATGTTTCCTTCTTCTCTCAGTCGAAATATTGTCTTGTGTATCTCTGTCCAGGTTCTCTCAGCAATTAAACACAGTTCTAAGCCAGCCTTCTCATGGAGGTCACTAACTCCGCCTTGGTGTAACACATCTATATTTTATGTCACAGGATGTCCAAATAAAATATTTAAAAACGTAATAGGTGGCCTCACTGCCTTTCCTCCCTCAGGTTAACCAGACCAAACCGGTTTGTGCTCTGCTACACATACATCTCAAAAGTTTCTTTGACCTAAGTCACTGTATTCAAACAAAAGTGTATTTGCCTCTTTAATCCCGTCTGGACCTTGGAATCTACACCTCAAAGGTCTCTCGATGTAATTCAAGGGTTCTCCGGGAAAGTATATTGGACCTTCCAAATTGTCTGGGTCCTCTCTGGCTCAGACATCAACCTCTCTTCAATGTCCATTCTGGTTCCTCTCTGCACCCCTCCCTCTCAAGTTCTTCCTGACAACTATTATAAGTCAAAGGATTTTCCCTGAGGGAATTATGAATGGCTAATCTTATTTCCTGGGATGAAAGCAAATTGACAAGGTAATTGCACCCCAAATATCTGCAGTTTAAAATACCTCCTGTCCTTGGGATTTATCCCTGGGGGTTTTATGTGTCAGTTAAGCAAGATTGTAGTTTCCTCAAACTGACCTTCCCATCACATATTTTATATGTAACAAAAAATTAATACAGCACTCAGAGCTGGCTGTCGTCACAGTGATTAGCTGTGGAGTGGTTGCTCCATGGAGAGTGGGTGCTAATGTGAGCACTGCAGAGACCAGAGGTAAGGAGGTGCTGTTAGGAAGGTGGGATCTAGAGAGAAACAGGAAAATAAAAGATAAAAGTATTTAAAAAGGTAAACAAATGCAGCAAGCAGCATTAAACTACATATAAAATGGCAGTGATCGTAAAACTATGAGTAAAGTTGCAGTAACTGATAATGATCCAGCTCATTGTCCTTAGCTCAACCTGCAGAACAGGGGCTGCCTGAAACCCAGTCCGTGTACTCCAGCAGCCAGGAGGGAAGTGCTACACACAGTATGTTCTCCATCCCTGAGGATGAGAAACATGTCATCCTGCTCCTAGATTAACCCCAGTTGTCAGACTGAGAGATGTTGGCACATTATATATATCAATGTCTCTAGCCACAGGTTGCTAGGAGTCACTGATGCACTGGAATAGGAAGAGGGATGGATGCAGGATGTGAGCATGTGTATCAGTGACCAGATGCATGCAGCGCGGAGTTACAGAATCCAGAGGGTAGGGGACACTGGAAAAGATTACTCCTTAGGGGCAGCACACAGGCCTAATGTCACCTAACCGGCCTTGGACTTCACCCAGACCATAGATGGCCCTGCTTGGGAAGGGGCATCCATGTAGCTTCCATGGGTTGGAGCTTGGCTGGAGACCTTACGGTGGGATTGGTGCTAGTCCTTGAAGAGAGGAGGGAGGGATAAGGTTTAATTTAAAACAAAAAACAAACTACAGGATGTGAGGATTAGAGGCTGACTGATGGTAGAGGGTACAAAAACTCAGGAGTCCTGCAGTATTTTCAAACATTTTCAGGCATTTTATTTGAGGGCATGACTATGATATGCCCAGAATAATGCCTAAAGGAAATGGACACTGGGTTTAGTTTGGAGAGAAGAGCAACAATTAGCAATCACAGCTGTGTGTTGACCTTCTGTGTAAAATAGTCTGGTTTCTGGGTTTGATTTGGAGAAAGGAGCAACAATGTCACGTTGCAACTGCATGTTAGCTTTCTTTGTATAAATAGTCTGGTCGCTGGGTTTGGGTCACAAAGAAAGGAACAACAATTAGTGAGTCTGGCTGTGTGCTGGCTTTCTGAGTATAAATAGTCTCTCAGTGGACAGAGATGTCACTGCTGGGCTTTAGAGTCCTAACATCAGCCAGAAGGATTTTGCAGGGTCAGGCAGCAGATGGGAACTTTTCCGGAAATGCCACTCTATCAAGGAAGGAAAGTGACTGTCCAGGGAAACAAGCTAGGAGCATGCATACAGGTTTTTTTCTTCAACCTGTTAACATTAAAGTAAAGTGGAGGCATTCCACCAACAAATAGTGCTGTGTCTTAGGTCTGCTGGAAGACAGTGCTTGCACAGGAGGCAGTGGCTAAACTTCTACTAACTCATTCTTTGCTTTACTATATTTCTGTCTTGTGGGTGCCCCTCACCTTTCCAGGACACCCAGCACTACAGGGATTCCTGTATGTTTCAGAAAAAGTATTGGTCTGCTGGAAAACTGTTACTATGAACTTGCACTGCTTATACAAGAAAACAGTAAATTGGGTGCTGTAAGAAATAATGTAATTTACAGGAAAATCTCATGGAGTTTCAGAAGAATTTTAAACTGATCTGAGAGCCCTGCCCTTTTGGAAGCACTAAATTCATAAATACAGAAAACAAACTATGCAAATTTAATCAGCAATACTGATTAACAGTAATTACAAAAGCCCAAATCTACTTTTAATATACAGAGATTGCTTTTACCTGCATTTTCAAGCACCCTGAACTTAGTTTCCATGATTCAGTCAATTTGACCAATTTTGTTTTCAACAGTTCCGTCCTTTCACAGTCAAATATCGCAAAACCATTCTCCCTGAATATAATACCAAATTCTGCAGCAAGTTGTCTGAGAGAAAAGAAGCGCATGAAGTAACAGCTTCTGATGTTGGGCGCTATCAGACACAAATTAAAGTGGGACCGACGCTCAGTGTGTTGGTGACCCAGTGTAACAGGTGCACCCATTAGGTTAGGATTAGGTTAGGTTAGGAACAGACCTGGCTCACTTGGGGATGGCTGAGAGCGGAGGGTAGGTGGCCGTAGACACCTTTGCTCCCCTTGGTAAGAAGAGGCTTTGCATTCCCGCTCAGTGACTGTTGCAGGTGGCGGTCAGGTGACAGTGTAGCAGGCATTCAATACGGGGAGCAGGAACAGCTGACAGATGTTGACTTACATGCAGGCCCTCCGCACAGTGGCATTCTCAATCTGCAAAAATGGAGGAGAAAATATCCCCATCTGACAGAGTTGATGCTGGCAACTCTCCGTGAATGACAAGGCCATTATCCCTAAGGAGGTCTATGTGCACCCAATTACTGTAACTGGGAGTCTTGCAAGACTGACACTATAAGGAGCGAGCTTATGCTTGACTTCCCTGGATATGAGAATTCCCAGCTACCAAAGTAATTTTTCTAAGCATGAGTATTCCTCTTTGAGCAGGCTTAAGTCCTTGACAGAGTCTCTTCCAGAGTTTGAGGTTAAACAGGATATTCTGCTGACTGTCAGACAGGCATTGAGTCTAAATAAGGCCTCCATGAATGCCTTAAAACTGCATCTCGCTCTGCTGCTGCAGGCATTTGCATCAGGCAGCATTCCTGGCCGCAGACTTCTGGCTTTACCCAAGACATTCAGCAACAGGTTATGAATGATGTGACTTCACCTCGCCACACCTATCTGGATGAGTCTTTCCCTGCCGTGCTTTTCCAAAGACGCAGCAGAGGACTCTTTTGGGGGCTGGAATGCAAGCCTCCTGTATCAGCAGAGCCTGCAATGGAAGATCTTCTTTCCAGTTTTTCCTCAAAGATAGGGGTCCACCATAACATTTCAGGCATCTTCTGTGGACCAAAGTAGACTTCTACATCTTGGGTTCCTACATTCCTCAGATCACGAGCACACCCTGTGGAACACATGGTCAAGAGCCTCCCGGAATCAGCGCTCCATTGCTAGGGCATATAGCCCAATAATCAGCTAAAAGCTTTATAGGCGCCTAGGGCACTGCCCCTAGGGCAACTGCCGTCGGCAGCAGGTGATTAACATCTCCTTGGTGGTGCTTATTGGTTTGAAGCCCTCAGGTTGTGCTCTGGAGGCGCTCAGACTCCTGATGCCCTGGGGGATACCGTCGTCATTTTCATAACAGGCAGTCCTTTCAAGGTAGAGGCCTGGAAGCCTTTGTCGGGAACCAGCTCCTCAACCGAAAAAAATTGCAGCAGAGGCACAGGGCCGAAAATGCCTATACCATCTCACCAGGAGGCCAAGTTTCAAAGAAATACAAAATCACACATACCCCCAATCAATCAATCCATCAAATCTTTATTTAACCAAGCGAGCATCATTGAACAAAAGTCATTTTCAAGATGGACCTGGGTGGGCATTACAACAGTGTACAATACATTTACAAAGAAGGAAAAGTACACAGTAATTACAGAATTCAGAAAGAATATCAAAAACAGTAGCTTAGGAAAAATACAAGTCAAGTACATGTCATTCTGGTAGATGAAGACAGTATATACACAATGAGTGGGTCAGAAGTTGGTTAACTGGGTGGCAAACTGGTTGACGGGCAGAAAACAGAGAGTGGTGGTAAGCGATATACAGTCAGAAGAGATGTAAGTCACAAGTGGGGTACCAGTCAGTTCTTTGAAACTTGGCCTCCTGGCCAATGCTCTTAGGGTAACCCTTGCCTCAGTGCTTGCGCACTAAGGTTATTTGTGTAATTATAAAAAACATGGTTGGGTTTGGGGTGATGGGGCATCTGTCAACATGGGTGTAAGACGGGTCTTGCTGCACTAAAGGAGCTAAGGTTGGAACTAGCAGAGCCATTATCAGAACTGTTTAGTGAGTCTCTGAGCACAGGAGAGGTTCCAGAAGACTGGAGAAGGGCTCATGTGATCCCGCTCCACAAGAGTGGTAGCAGGGAGGAGGAGCAGGAAACTACAGACCAGTCAGTCTTACCTCAGTAGTGGGCAAGATTATGGAGGCACTCCTTAAGGAAAGGGTTGTGCAACACCTGGAATCCATAGGAGCACAGGATCCAAGACAGCATGGGTTTACAAAGGAAGGCCCTGCCAAACTAATCTCATAGATTTCTTTGACTGGGTAACCAGAGTGGTGGGACCAAGGGGAGCAGTTGATGTCGCCTACCTTGACTTCAGCAAAGCTTTTGATACTGTTCCACACATAAGATTGATTAATAAGCTGGGTAGGCTCGGGTGGGTCAGAAGTTGCTCAACTGGATGGCAAACTGGTTGATGGGCAGAAAACAGAGAGTGGTGGTAAATGGTATACAGTAAGAAGAGATGCAAGTCACAAGTGGGGTACCTCAGGGATCAGTCCTGAGCCAGTCCTCTTCAATATCTTCATCAGTGACATTGCAGATGGACTGGAGGGTAAGGTTTGTCTGTTTGGAGATGACACCAAGATCTGCAACAGAGTAGATGATCCAGATGGGGTGGGCAGAATGAGAAGAGATCTGGATAAACTAGCAAAATGGTCGGAAGAGTGGCAACTGGGGTTTAATGCAAGAAGTGCAAGATCATGCACATAGGGAAGAGAAACCTGAAGCCACCTATAGGCTGGGAGGGAGTTGCTGGCAGTCGTAGGGAAGAAAGAGACTTGGGCATCATCATCACCGATGACCTGAAATCATCCAAGCAGACCAGTGAAGCAGTAGGTAAGGCTAGGGGTGTTGGGGTGTATTAGTAGAGGTATCACAAGTCGGAAGAGGAGATAATAATCCTCTTTACAAGACACTAGTTAGGCCCCATCTGAGTACTGGGTGCAGTACTGGAGGCCACACCTTCACAAGGACATTAACCAAATTGAGGCAGTCTAGAGAGGGCAACCACAATGGTGCGTGGACTGCATCAGAAAACATATGAGGACAGATTAACAGAGCTCAATATGTATACCCTTGAGCAAAGGAGGGAGAGAGGTGATGTGATATGATCGAAACATTCAAACACCTTAAGGGCATTAACAAGGTGAAAGAGTCTAAATGTTTCAATATAAGAAAATAGCAGGACAAGAGGACACAGCATGAGATTAGAGGGAGGCCGATTAAGGGGTAATGTGAGGAAGTTCTTTTTCACAGAAAGGGTGGTGGATGCATGGAACGGCCTACCTCAGGAAGTGGTGGATATGAACACAGTGCAGGGCTTCAAACAGGCACAGGATAGGCATAAGGGAGCAATAGAGATGAGTATGAATAGATAGGCTATTAACAGAGCAATGGCCAATGGCACATTTATATGGTAGAAAAGAAATGGGAAGACTGGATGGGCCTTGCGGTCTTTATCTGTCCGTCAACTTCTATGTTTCTATGAACAGTACAAATTAAACATAAGTATATATTCAGTCATATTGCAGTGTTTGTCAGCAATATATACCAATAAACAAAGGCAAGTTCAGAAGGGCTAGGGAAGTAAAGGGTGGGAGGGGTACCAGATGGGGCCAAAAGAGAGGAGGGGAGGGAGGAGATTGGTTTAAGGGCAGTAAGGATGTGGAGCAATGAGAGATGAAGGGCATAAGGTGCAAGGGATACATGACTCGACAAACGTAAGTGCTGCTCCTGCCTGATAGAGGGAAGTTGGGCAACAAGTAAGAAAGTGGAGGTCAAAAATGTTAAAATATCAGGGGCGGTATCCAAGAATAAAAGTATAATGGTGGTATATGGTGATTTGGGGATGGGAAACAAGTTGGCAGGAATGGATACAGAGAAGCCAGGCAAGATGGGGAGGGCACTGCCTGAAAGAGGAAGATTGGGGACAAGGAAAGCAATTACAAGATTCCTTATAAGAGCGAGCATATAGTGTTTTGAAGACAGCCAGGTTGGTAGGATGATGAGTTTCAATGTCTTTGCAACTTATTCCACAAACGGCAGCACATAACTTATGGCAGCCCTACAAAGCTTAATTTCACCTTAGGTACTTTCAGAGAAATAAAGGAATTCTAGGATCGTGGATATGTTTCTATCCACACTTGTTTGGCAGATCTGCCTTCCCCTTTAGGATCGCCAGAACATCTTCAAGTTGGCTTCTCCCACCCACTTGGGTGGTATAAATCTCGGCTCTGCCACATGATGCCGGGATCTTCCTTTCCGCTAAAGGTTCAGGTTCCTCCTTAATGCTCCCGTGTAGTAGGCCCTGGCTCAATCTTCAGATTTACTTCCAAAACTTACTTTAAAACTTATTCGAGTTTGGTCTTCTACCTCTTCCCTTGCTACCGCGATGGAAGAAGAATCGGTTCCTGGTTTCGCCAGTGCCCTGTGGGCAGAAGATGTCTCGCGACCAACCCTCACGCCATGTCGTTTTCTGCCTGGGACACGACCATGATCCGCGCAGGCTCGCGATCACTGTCGCTCCTTTTCTGCATGGGTTCTGAAGACTGCGCGCCCGACTTCACCTGGGGCAACGAAAAGTGTTAACCGCTGGTTAAATCTAAGGATACCCATTGTGTGGTCTCCATGGCTGCGGGTCCGCTGAGCAGCTGGAACAGCTCAAGTCCTTCGAGGAGGAGGCGGCCCAGGCCGCGTGGGCTCCTCTTCGGTTTTGGCCTTCATTCTGCTCCAACTGGTATCCTCCTATTCGCTTCCTTCAGGAGATCTTCCTGACATACGCCTCCACCACTCATTCACACTATTGGGATCTGCGGGAGGCACTAGGACCAGCGGAGCAAATTTTTGCTGGAGGGCGGCTCCAGAGATGGAGCATGAGGGCACATGCGGTAATGACTATCTCGGCCGACCCTCCAACCGCCTTTCAGTTCCTTTTTTCCCGCCATCTAGGCAAGTGCTAGTGACCGTATCGCTGTTCGCTAGGAGTCAAACTTCAAACTAGCAGCATAGTTTTCAGTTTTGTTATTTTGTAGTAATATCTCGATAAGTATCGCTTAAGTTTATTCTTATTTTAAAAATAAAGAAGTTTCAGCCTACTTTGACGGAGTCGACCATAAGCAGGTCAGGTGACGGTAGGGAGACTGATGAAAGCTGTTCAGTCAGTCGGGCTGGGTCCAGTCCGACGCCTTCTCCGGAAGGGGGTCTGACAACGGTCAGTCCATGCCGAGGACAGGCGTCCCGTGGAAGCATAAAAATAAGCGGTCGCATTCTCGGCGCCGTTAGCCTCTAGCCTCTTCTTCGCCCACAGGTCAAAAAGAGAAGGCATCACTTGAGGTCGCCTGATATGTCTGGCAAGACAGACGGTCGGGTTATTGGGGTTAGTTGCTGGTCCTCCTTCGAATCGCCATCTTCTGTTTCTGGTAGCCGACGCCTTCGACATCGGAGCCCTACCCCGCCCGTAGGTAGGTCTTCAGATGAGCAGATCTTCCTGGACATAAGTCTCCACCACTCATTCACACTGTTGGGATCTGCACTGGGCACTAGGACCCATTGGGAGCAAACATTTTGCTGGAGGGTCGGCGCCAGAGATGGCGCCGCGAGGCACAGCACCATGAGCCTCAGCTTCTCGCTGTAACGACTATCTCAAGGCGTCACCCTCCAACCGCCTCAGTTCCTCTTTTTACCGTTCGCCGAGTGCGCTTCAGTGACGACGATTGCCATCTGTTTGAGTCAAACTTCAAACTAGCAAGCATAGTTTTCAGTTTTGTTATTTTGTAGTATTATCTCGATAAAGTATCGCTTAGTATTATTTTAAAAATAAAGAAGTCTCAGGCTACTTTGGCTGATCGACCATGGAGCAGGTCAGGTGGCGGTAGGGAGCTTGGTATAAAAGCTGTTCAGTCAGTCGGGCTGGGTCCGGTCCACCGCTTCTCCGGAGGGTCTGACAGCGGTCAGTCCAATGCCGGGAGGATGGGCGGGTCCCCGTGAGAAGCATAAAAATAAGCAGTGCATTCTAAACCCATTTGGCCTCGAGCTCTTCTTGAACACAGGTCTAAAAGAGAAGGCATCACTCGAGGTCGCCCTCTGATATGTCTGCGCATAGACATTCAGTTATTGGGGCTGTTGCGGTCCTCCTTCGGAGTCGCCAACCTCTGCTTCTGGTAGTTGAACGGTTCGACATCAAGTCCTACCCCGCCTGCAGGTAGGTCTTCAGATGAGCAGTTTCATTAGTGGGCGCTCTTATGGAGCAATGGGCTCGAGGTTAGTTCAGCTACCTGGCTCGGTCACTCGTGGGCTTCGGGCTCGTTGAGAGGCCAGGTAGGGCTGTTGGACTTTCCTGGTCACACGGCACCTTCTTCGTGCCACGACTCCAGCAGCAGGTGTTTCCTCACATGGCTGCGGCGCAGGGGCCTCACCGATGCCTTTATCTCCTGCTCTTCTTCCTTCAAAACCTGTTTTGAGTCTGGGGTGTTTTCGGTGCCGGTGGTGCGCTCGGCGCTATGGCTTCTCGGCGCGTCCTTGGCACCTGCGGCTTCTCGGCGCCGCATGGTCCCTCGGCGTCATTTTCGGTGCCGCGTGGTCCTCGGCGTCATTCTCGGTGCTGTGGCTCCTCGGCGCCGGGGCTGTCAGGCCTCTGCTTTTCAGGGACCCTCTTTTCTCTCACTTCTTCCTCTCTTCTGATTTTCATTCCTTTCTTGTCCATACAGTCCCTCCTGGACTGTCAGGAGATGACATTGAGCCTGACCCAGACCTTCAGTTGTGATGAAGTGGACGAAGCAGGATCTGTCACTGCTACAGAGCCTGTGGTCGAGGACCCGTCATTTAAGTCTCTGCTGAAAATCTGAGTTCCACTTTTCTCTCCAGACTACAGATATCGATCCTGGGAAGTGTTAAGACTCAATACCTTCATGTTCCGGAGATCCCTGTGGATTTGACTCCTCCGGTTCAGCCTTCCTTCAGACGCTGTCTCAAATGGTATGGAATAATCCTGCTTCACCCCTTCGTGGCTAAATCCATAGAAAGGAAATATTCAGCCCCAAGGATCGTCCCATTTTGGCATCTCAAGCCTTTATGGATCCTATTGTAGTCCTGGCAGAGAATGACACGGTCGTTCTTCCTCAAACTACTACAGCTCTACCTATTAACAAAGAATCTCGTGAAATAGACACCTTAGGTAAGAGAGTCTTTGCTGCTTCTACCCTAAGTATGTATTTCCAGCTACCAGGGCTATTTCTCACAGTATGAGTATATCCTGTGGCACTCTATCAAGCAGATGGTTGAAGCTCTTCCGAGTCAGATGCAAAGCCAGAGCTTCTTCAAACCATTACTAGAGGTATCGAATCTAACAACCAGCAGGTTAAAGCAGCCATGGATGCTTTAAACACTGCTTCCGTTCAGCGGCTGCTGGTATTTGCACCGCCGTCATTCCTGGCTGCGCGCCGGGTTTCACGAATGACGCGCGGCAACAGCATGTAATGGCGTTGCTCTTGATGGTCGCGTATCTTTTGGTCCTCAGGTAGAGCAAGCTCTAGAAGCTACTCAAAAGACTAGGTCAGCCATTGTTGGCTCATCCTCCTGCCCCCTCTCTAGGGCATGTCAATAAACGCCAGTTTCATAATCACAGTCCTTTCGAGGCAGAGGAGGTTTCCATAAAAACAACCTGCCCAACCTCAAAAGAAGACGCAACAGAAAGCGCAGGCCCAAAGCGCCCAGCGCCACCTTATGAATGGCTGGCCCAAGTCCCATCTCAACTGCCCGAGGTGGACTTTTCCTCTCCGTGGGAGGTCGCCTGATGCACTTCACAACCAGTGGAAGTCCATAACCTCAGACAAATGGGTCCTTCTGATAATTCGCGAGGGTATTCACTCAATCTTCTGGAGACCCTCCGGTTCGTCCTCCCAAACGGCAGCCCAGGCTGTCAACCCTTCAGTCAGACCTTCGCACTGGATTCAGGGCCTTCTGAACAACAGGGCAGTAGAAGTGGTGCCGCTGCATCAACGGAACACGGGTTTCTACTTCCATTACTTTCTGGTTCCAAAGAAGTCCGGGGTATGCGCCCCATTCTGGATCTCAGAAAGCTAAACAAATTTCTCCCCAAGGAGAAATTCAAATGATTTCTCTGGGAACCTGTTACCTTTGCTTCATCAACATGACTGGCTAGCCTCCCTAGACATGCAGGATGCTTACCAGCACATTCCTATTCACCCAAGGCATCACAAATTCCTGAGGTTTGTGGCTCTGGGACAGCATTATCAGTTCAGAGTCCTGCCCTTTGGGCTATCCTCGGCCTGCGGTTTTTACAAAGTGTTGTGCAGTTCTCGCAGTGCACCTCAGAAAGGTCGGGATACAGGTGTTCCCTTATCTGGACGATTGGCTTCTAGCAAGCCCTTCCAGGCAAGGGACCTGGACGCCAGAGACGGCTTCTCACCTCCTTACGCCAATGGAATTCTGCTGAACCTCAAGAAACTGCACTGCAACCCTCCCAGAGGCTCCTCTTTATAGGACTCTTCTGGACACCTCCTGTGTGAAGGCTTTTCTTCCAGAAGACAGAAAGAACGATATCCTTCAAATGGCCCATCACATCGGGAGAACACCTCAGTTACAGCTCTCTCGATGCAAAAGATGCTAGGCCTCATGGCTACCTCAGTGTTCACTGCACCCCTAGCACGCCTGCACATGAGAACCACTCAGTGGATGCTCAGTACTAGTGGTCCCCAACCACTCACCCACAGTCCTATCTCATCAAGGTGACAGAACCTTTAAAGAGGTCACTCACCTGGTGGTCTCAAGAGAGCAATCTCCTGGAAGGATATCCCTTTGCTCCTCTGGACCATCAGATCTCCATTACCACGGACGCATCCCTAATGGGGCGGGAGCTCACTGTCAGGCTCTCCACACTCAAGGTGCGTGGACTCAGTCGAGTCCCAGCTTCACATAAACGTCCTAGAAATGAGAGTCTCCTTATGTGGTCCGAGCGTTGAAGGACATTCTGTGTCACAAGAACATTCTCCTTCAAACGGACAACAAAGCAGTGATGTATTACATCAACAAGCAGGGCGGTGTCATTCTTACCCCTTATGCAGGGAAGCAATGAGGGTATGGAATGGTGCTTGAGCACAAGGCTCTAATTCAAGCGGTCTACCTGCCAGGTATTCAGAACAAACTGGCAGACCGTCCCAGCAGAACAGAGACAGACCTCACAAATGGTCCATAGTTTAGTCACTATTCAGAAGGTGGGAACTCCAGACCTGGACCTTTGCATCCCCACTCAACGAAAACTGCCTCTCTTCTGCTTCAGAAATCCCGGCCTGGCATTTTCTGTCAGGATGCTCAGGCTGCAGTGGACAAAACGCTTTCTTACGCCTTTCCACCTCTTCCTCTAATTCAGAGGGTGCTCCTCAAGTTCGAATCCCAAGGGACAAATGATCCTCATTGCTCCTTCTGGCCTCGACAAATGTGGTTTCCACTACTCAACAATATGTTGGCAGTTCCTCCGAGACCACTCCCTTCAGACGAACCTCTTGACTCAGGGGCCTGTGGTCCATCCCAACCTGAGATCGCTTCACTGTCACGCTTGGCTCCTGAAGAGGTAGAAGTAAACGGTTCAATGTGTCTTGAAGGGTTTCAGATATTCTTCTGCTGCACGGAAACCAGCCACTAGGAAAACTTACACAGCCAAATGGAAGCGTTTCGCTCTGGTATGCAAAGTCCTCTTTGAATCCTTTTTCCTGCCCACCAGATAAAGTTCTGAGTACCTCTTAGACCTCTCAAATTCGGTCTTCAGTACTCTACAGTCAAAGTTCACCTTAGTGCCATTTCAGCGTATCATGAGTCGTTTTTTCCTTATCTCTGGCTCAGTTACCTGTGATTAAAAGGTTTCTTAAAGGAATTCTGCATACCAGGCCTCCTACAAGACGTCCAGTTGCAGCCTGGGACATCAACCTTGTGCTAGACATGCTCACTCGGAAACCTTTCAACCTCTGGCTACCTGTGAGCTAAAATTTCTCACCTGGAAGACGGCCTTCCTAGTGGCCATTACCTCAGCCCGCAGGGTCTCTGAGATACATGCCCTGGTCACAGACCCTCCGAGATACTGTGTTCCATAAGGACAAAGTAGTCCTTAGACTCATCCGAAATTTCTTCCTAAGGTTGTATCAGAGTTTCATCTAAACCAACCTTTGGTCCTTCCTCTTACTTTAGGACTTCCAAAATGAAGGAGAACGATCCCTTCATTCCTTAGACGTTAAAAGAGCTCTGCATTTCTATCTAAATAGAACCAAGGACTTTCATAAGCTCAACAACTGTTTGTTTCCTTCAGCGAGACCCGGCTAGGTCAACCTGTCGCTATCAGATGTATCTCAGCATGGTTAGTGGCATGCCTCGCCACTGCTATTCCATGGCGCAGGTTAAGTTGGAGGCAGGGTTTACGCCACTCTACTAGAGCGGTCGCGCATCTCTGGCGGAAATTAACGCGTCATTGCAGATATTTGCAACGCTGCCACCTGGAGCTCAGTGCATACTGCTAAACATTATGCACTGGATGTCCATGCCAGACGACATTCTTCCTTTGGCAGAGCCATCCTTAATGGACTTCTGTCCTAGAAGCGTGAGCTCTTGGTCTCTCCTGCAGCCCTCTCAGGGGATTATTAGCTCAGTACTCTCCCAATGGTATGAATGAGTGGTGGAGACTTGTGTCAGGAAGATATGAAAATTGCATTCTCACCGTAATTCTTGATCTTCTTGGACGAGTCTCCACCACTCATCTCCGCCCACCTCCGTCCCCGAGCTCACCTCTATTGTTGGTCTTCACTCCCTCAAATCTTTAGGCTGTGAAGACTTCTTTGTTGACCCTTCTTATACAGGTTGTCCGACTATCTTATGTCCAGTTTTTGGTTAGGCTATCCTTCTAGGTTAGTTACGCTGCACCTCCTCGGTAAAAAGGTACTGAGGCGGTTGAGGTCGACGCCAGATATCATTACCGCACGAGCTGAGGCTCATGGTGCCGCCTCCCGCAGCTCCATCTCTGGCGCCAGCCCTCCAGCAAAAGTTTGCTCCGCTGGGTCCTAGTGCCTCCAAGCAGATCCCAATAGTGTGAATGAGTGGTGGAGACTCATCCAAGAAGATCAAGAATTACGGTAGGTCGTAATTTTCATTTGTGCCAGTCTCTCTGACCAAGGGAGAGGGCTCTTCTGGGTCGCACATTTCAAGGTCCCTGCAAGAAGGAGGGACCGCATAGCCGGCCCAGTGCAAGAAGGAGTCGAAGAAGGAAAAGTTGCAACGTTAACGCCTTGGGACTGGGAGCAGTCCCACTCACAGGAAACTCCTGTTTCGACATCGGCCGAAGTCGCAGCCGAGGCCACTGGTTTCACGGTGCCCCGCCAGACCGAGTCGGCTGAGACGCCTGTCGATGCAGCCGAGATTTTCTCGCCGATTGGCAGGTTGTCGCTGATCTGGCAGCGACTCTTTATTTAGGACTCTGGTGCCCTCGAACAGGTCGGCTCAGCCTGCTGGGTCGGACAAGCCCATTGAGAGCCTGACCAGGGCCGCAGGTTCCCGACTCCTTCAGAGGTCCCCGCTGGCCCTGCCGGCCGGTCGAGGTCTCGTTCCTCTCCTCAGCATCAGACAAGACTCACCATCACCTGCGATCTTGATCCCGACACCATAGTAAGCCGCATCACTGCTATTCTTCTTCGTCCTCCTCGGATGAGGAGAAGCTCCGTGCAAGTTGCAGTAGCGCTACGAAGACCTGATGTGGCAACAGCTGGTCCTGACTGGAGTCGAAACTGATTCCAGCTTCTACCCTGGCCATTAAGTAGCTTTCGCCCAGCAACCAGCGTCAACCACCGTCCTCACGGAGGATGCCGGCACAGCGGCCGGCTATTCCACCAATCCGGGTGGAGCCGCGCCCGGCAACCGAAGTCGGGGCTCCGACCAAGGAATCTTGGTCGGCTCGAGTTTGTTCCCATCGTGTTGTCGGTCACCCTGCATTCCCACCACCATGGGTGGTTGAGGTGACACAGGTGGTCGCCTGCTTTTGAGGACTCCTCGGAGTCCGGTGACTGCTGCCTCCCATCCCATCGACATTGAGTCTGCTGGGGTCTTTCCATGGACGAGGCCCCACCTGTTGATGGGCATTTTCGGCTCATTTCCGAATCCACGGAATGGAGCTCGAGCCCATTCAGAAATGGGCCAAATATCCCCTTTCAGAGATTCTGGACAAAGGGGTAGTCTGATAGAGGCCTTTCCGTGGCTGAGGCCATTGTGGGCCCAACCTTGGATCTGTGGCAGCGCCTGCATCTTGTCCTGCGCCTTCTGCCTGGATGGCCTGCAAGTATGTGGCCCCTATGGGGTCCCTTTCAGGGTTCTTGGAGCACCCTTGGCAGTGGGGTACATGGCAGACTCCGCTTCTGGCGCTCAGGCAATAAAGTAGATGTGGACAGGCCCCGGACAAGGAATCCAAGCAGTTGGATCACTCCGGGAAAAGGTCTATGCAGCTCTCTCTCGGCCTCCACCAGGCCAGCTCGGCCATGATCATGGCACACTTCTCACATGCCCTCTTGGGCTCCCTGGACGAGGTGATTCCTCATCTCCTGGTGGACCTCCAGACTACAGTCAAGCAGGTCTGGGACCAGGGTAGGGCAGTGGCAGCAACAACTCCAGACTGCTCTGGACATTGGTGACTCTTGTGCCCATTCAGTTGTGGCCGCTAGTGGCCATGCGCCGCAGGCTTGGTTGCGATCTCAAACTTTACGCTGATACGCAACACAGACTGGCAGATGTCCCTTCTTGGGCACCGACCTGTTCGGTCCTGGGCGCGACAGGCCACCTCCAATGTATTGAGAAGTCCAGTTCCACCCTTTGCTCCACCACATCTGCTCAGAAGGACAAGGGCCCAAGCATCAGAACCGCAAGCCTTTTTGTTCGTCCACCCTGCACCAGACCTGCCCAGCAGCAGCAGGGCCAGCAGGCTCAAACTTAGCGACCTCGGGTCAAATCTGTGGCCTCTTCGTTCAGGAAGCCTGGAGGAAAGGTCCTGGTGGCCCCTCTGCTGGGTCCTCCTGCTCCAAACCTGCTCAGTGATGGGTTGGGGTGCCTCATCCCATCACACCTCCTGGGACTTGCCGTGGGGGCCAGCTCAGCCACTTCCTTTCCGCCTGGTCCACTATCACCACGGACCTTTGGGTTTTGGAAGTGGTCAGTCGAGGCTTTCCTCTGGAATTTGAGCAGGCCCTCCATATCAAGTCAGCACCTCGCTGGGGATCTGGTGTCCACAGCCACTCATCTGCTCTCCGAGATGACATAGCTCAGCTCCTCCACAAGGAGGTGGTACACAGAGTAGTGGACCCTCCTTCCAGACCCAGGGTTCATTTCAGGTACTTCCTGATAGCAAAATGGAGGTGGGGGCTGACGCCTCATTCTAGATCTGCACAACCTGAACAAGTTCCTCAGGTCCGCACTTCCGAATGGTAACTCTGGCTCAGATCTTACCATCCGTGGAGCAAGATGTGGTTCTGCTCCTAGATCTCCAGGATGCGCTTTTTCATGTCCCCATCTGTCCGTCCCACCAACGGTTCCTTTGCTTCGAGCCGAGGAAACCCTCTATGAGTTCCTAGCCATGCCTTCGGCCTGTCTTTAGCCCCAGGGTCTTCACCAAATGCATGGCAGTGGTGGCGGCTTTCCTGAGGTGCTGGGTGGTCCTGGTGTACCTTACCTAGACGACTGGCTGATAGCAGGTCCCTCCCAGGCTGGAGGTGGAGCGGTCCAAGGATCTGGCCTCCAGGTTGCTTCAGCCTTGGCCTCCTGATCAACGAGGCCAAGTCGGAACTAGTGCCCCTGCAGGTGATTCAGTTCATCAGGGCAGAGCTCAACTCCTGCCAAGCCAGAGCTTGGCTCCCGATGGACAGGGCAGAGGTTCTTTCCTCCTTTGCCCAGTCTTTTCTGGTTGGGCAATCTGCACCTTGCCGGGACTCCCCTGCGTATTTAGGGCTACATGGTGGCCTGCACCAGCTTGGTCCGATGGGCCCGCTGGCATGTGCCCTCCAGTGGGAACTGGCCAGCCAGTGGTCTCAGCGCCAGGTCATCTCGACCAGCTGGTCTCTGTGACCCAGAGGATGTGGGATGTCCTGCAGTGGTGGCTCATCCCAGCTCATCTGCAGGAAGGGATCCTGTTTGTCCGCCCGAGCCGCGGTCATCCTGATGACTGATGCCTCTCTGATGGGTTGGGGTGCCCATCTGGGGGAGCACAGAGCCCATGGGCTCTGATCCCCTCAGGAGTCCCAATGTCACATCAGCATGCTGGAGCTCTGAGCGGTTCGGCTAGCCCTGACCGGCTCGCTCTGTTCATTCGGGGTCAAGTGGTCCAGGTCCAGACAGATAATACCACGCACTATGTACTGTCTCAACAAGCAGGGTGATACGCACTCTTGCCTCTGTGCAAGGAAGCTCCGCACATGGTCCCTCGTGTTCAGCTTGGAGGCAGATCTCCTAGCCATTCACGTGGCAGGAGCCTCGAATCAGCTGGCCAGTGCCCTCAGCCAGTTGGGTGAGGTATCTCACGAGTGGTCTCTCCACCATGAGGTAGTGCAAGATCTGTTCTCCCACTGGGGCTCCCTGCAGGTGGACCTGTTCACCTCCAGGAGAAGCATAAAGCTGAGGCTGTACCATGCCCCCCACACACACACACACAGTAGGGCTCACTGCAGGGGATGCCTTCTAGAGGCCGTGGACCCCAGGCTTCTTCGCCTTCCTCCACTCCCTTGATTCACAAAGTGCTCATCAAGGTCAGGAGGATAAGGCGCAGGTGATCCTGGTAGCCCCAGACTTGCCACGCCAGTTCTGGTATCCAGATCTCCTCAGCCTCAGCTCTAGGCTCCTGGAGCGGCTTCCAGCATGCCCGGACCTGATCTCCATCAGTCAGGGAAGGTTCTCCATCCGACCTTCAGTCCCTGCACCTGACAGTCTGGTTCCTGAACGGCTAGAGTTCCAGGCCTTGGTCTCTCCGAGAGGTCCTCAACGTCGTTGAGGCTTCCCATAAGGAACTGACCAGAAAATGTTATGCCTTCAAATGGAAGAGAGTTTCCATTTAGTGTCAGGGCAAAGGTTGGACCCATCGCCATGTCCGGTGGCTAGCATTTTGGACTATCTCTGGTCCCTCTCCCAACAGGGACTTGATTCGATGGCCCTGAAGGTGAACCTGGCAGCCATCTCTGCTTACTGCACGTGGGCCAATCAGCAGTCAGTGATGCAGGATAAAGTGGTCTGGCACTTCTTCAAAGGCCTAGATCATGCCCTCCGGTGCGTGAACCTCCACCTCCGTGGGATCTAGTGCTGGTTTTGGCAGAAGCTCATGGGCAAGCCGTTCGAACCATGCACAAGTGTGACATCTCACATTTGTCATGGAAGTCCGCCTTCTTGGTGGCCATCACATCAGCCAGAAGGACTGGGAGTTACAGGCGCTTCTATTGAGTCTCCTTACCTAGTCTTCCACAGGACAAGGCTGTCCCACACCCCCACTCAAATTTCTTCCGAAGTGGGTGTCGGAGTTCACCTAACCTTTCACCTTAACCAGGTAATTACTCTGCCGGTGTTTTACCCCATTACACCTCGGAGGCCGAGTACAGGCTCATACCTTGACCTGAGATGAACGCTTACTACAAACAGCGCAGTGGAAGTTCGGGAGAGGTTCACCAGCTGTTTGTCACCTATGCTAAAGCCGCACCTGGAAGACCTGCAGCCAAGCAAACAATTGGCAGGTGGATCACTTCCTGCATCGATCCCTGCTATAGGTTGGCAGGTAGGGAGCCTCCCGTAGGGCTTAGGCTCATTCCACTGCCATACCGCTGCATCGGTGGCTGCTTCTAGGGACGTCCCTATCCAGGAAAGCTGCAGGGCTGCTACCTGGAAGTTAGCACACACCTTCATTTCCCATTACCACATCGACCTTCTGTCACGCCGGGATGCTGGTTTTGTTACCTCAGTTCTGCAGTCCCTGTTCCCAAATAGGGGTGTGCGTCTTGTCTCCCTCCTCCCGGAGAACTGCTAGAGTCTGCCAACAAGTGTGGACAGAACAACTTATTCACGATCCTAGAAAAACAGATTACTCATCTGTAACAGTAGTTCTAGGAGTGGTACATGTTGATTCAATACACTGACCACCCGAGCTCCCGGCTTCAATGCACAAACCTGGCTTCCAGCTGGCTAAGATCTGGAATCATGGGGCAGAGCCGAGGGTTATACCATCCGGTGGGTGGGAGGAGCCAGCTTGAAGATGTTCCGCGATCTTAAAGGGAAGGCAGATCTGCCAACAAGTGCAGATGAACAACATATACCACTCCTAGAACTACTGCTACAGGTGAGTAACCTGTTTTACTTCTCAATGCATAGTTACCAATCAAGCTTAACGGAAGACAGTCGGAAATGTAGTGGGCAGTTTTTGGCGATAGCTCTGTAAGTCCAAAGTGCTGCATTTCTTTGACGTCTATAAGGGAGGATGACCATCCCACAGCCGCATATAGGGAACAGTGATGAGTGGCTAAGGGAGACCAGTGATGAACCTTAGGGCTGTATGGTAAAGCGTATCCAGCTTAGCTAACATCGCAGCTGGGCCCTGGCTATAGAGGAACCGCTTAATCTAGCAGTGAAAGGAAGGTAGTTTGGACCAACCTCAACTTAGCTTTTTAATAAGATGGTTGAGCCTGAAAAACAGACTAAGTCTCTTCCTAAGTTTTTTGTCAGTTCTTCGATATGGTTAGTGAAGGAGAGTCTATGGTCAGTCCAAACTCCCAAGTATTTGAATTTTGTTATATATTCTAGCGGTTCTCCTAGTATTGTAGTAATCTGCAGAATCGATCCAGAGGTAGCCAGGTTTAATGCATGAATAAAGGCGAGAAAAGCATCGCTTTAGTTTTCTTAGCATTTAAGAGCAGCTTTTGGTTTAGGAACTGAAGCTGCAGCTGATTGAAATCAGATTGAAGGTCACAGCATGCAGCTTCAGGTGGTGGTCTGCTTATATAAAGCACCGATATCATCTGCGAATAGGTGTATATTGGCCTCTTTACGCTTGTGTCAATATTATTAATATAAATTGCAAACAACAGAGGACCCAGGATGAAACTTTTGTGCCACTTGCATAGTGCTTGGGCCAAGGGCAGCTCTTTGATGGATGTTTCCTGTATTGCAAGGAGAGGCAGGTGCGTAGGATTTTCTGTGCTATACTCCTCAGCTTGTTGGAGTAGGATTTCCTGTGCTGTGCTCCTCAGCTTGTTGGAGTAGGATTTCCTGTGCTATGCTCCTCAGCTTGTTGGAATAGGATTTCCTGTGCTATGCTCCTCAGCTTGTTGGAGTTCACGTTTCTCACATTTTCACGTTTGGTTTTTTCACAGTTGTTACCTTCCCAGAATTGTTTTCATTGTTCTTTGGGAGTGGCAAGAAGATAGTTTCTCGGGTGTAGATATGGTGTACTTAGCCATACTTCTGGCAGTATCCTTTCCCTTTAAATATCTTGCTGGAAGGTCGTCAAGCTGGCTCCTCCCACCCACCTGGGTGGTAACTCCTTCGGCACTGCCCCATGACATCAGATCTTCCTTTCTGCTGGAAAAAGAATGTTCCTCCTTATTGCTCTGCGTTGAGTTGGCCCTTTGCTTTCCAAAACAATAACTAACTACCATCTTCAAGTGGTTTTTCAATTTGTTCAAAACTCTCGTCAGCATGGGTGACTCAAGTTGGCACCCAGTTTCAGGTGATGCGACTGTGGGTAGAAGATGTCCCAGACGGACACGCACACCTTATGCGCTACTGCCTGGGCCACGAACATGATCCCCAGGCTTGTGCCCTTTGCCACACCCTGCACCCTACTACTTTGGAGGACCAGCACGCCGACTTCTTCTCAGGCACCCAGACAAGAAAGACCCTCCCATTTGCTAGAAAGACACCCATCGAAGCGGTCCGCAGCTGGGGTCTGCTGAACAACTTGCAGCCTTCAAGGAGGCGGCGGTTCAGGTCGCAGAGCATGTCTGTTCAGCTTCAGTTTTTCTGCCACTTTCCTTTGGTGCCACCTTTATGGGGTATTTCGAGATTTGTGCCAATCCTTCCTGCTCTTGGGAAGGGTCCTCTAAGTGCACCAAATCCTCTTAAGTTGTCAAAATGGTCTCATCAATGATTGTGGGATTGCGAGCGCCCTGGACCTCGGATTCCTGCTCTTCTTTGGAGTTTTCAGCTGCGGTCAGTATTGGTCCAGGCTGCTGGCTCCACAGTCTCTCCGTTGGCTGAGACATAGGGTCACCAGCCTGTTGAGATTTTTCTTGAGCCATTCAATGTGTTGTCAGACTCCGGTCCTGCCTATCACATTTCTGGGAGGTCGGACCAGCCTACTGATCTACTCCTAACCCTCAGGATCCCGTTAACTTAGAGGTCCCATTACTTTTTTTTTTATCACGGCAGTATTTTTGCCACCTCCGCCAAACCTGGCAGGGGCTACGACCCCGGAGGGTACATCCTCCAGCCCATCGGGGTCATCATGGGTCTCCCGGGTCCGGTATTTTCCCTCTTGTTTTCTCCGTGCCCATGCAATGGCGCAGCAGCTGTTTCCACCTGCAGACAGCCAAGCACCCTGGCACGGGCCAAACCTCCCTCTTGTGCTGATGCACGCAACACAAACCCACCACCACTGAGGAAGGAGAGCAGTCCTCCGGACACTCAATCCTTACCTCCCTGAGCAACCTGAGTCCATTCCCGGGTCACCGGCATGGCATGAGGTTTGTCATCTAGCGCCTTAACCTTCAGCGCCACTGGGCGGCTATGCGGTCCCTCTAATTTCACTGGTTTCCTCCTCTTCTTGCCATTGGGTTCTCCAGTGGTCACGATCCTGCTTCCTGGAGTCGAGCAGCCCTCACTGACATTGGCGTTCTTGGGCAAGTTGGCACCAATGCTATTCTTCCTCTTGGAGGAGAGGCTCCTATGCAAGATGCATCGCGCTATAAAGAGTTAATGTGGCAGCAGCTCATGCTCTCAAGGGTTAAGCCAATTCTGGCCCTCCTCCGGCTTTCCATGGCTCCCACCACCAAGGCCACAGCCTGCCCGGCTTGGCCTGTTCCGGCTGCCTATTCCAGCCTCACTGCCCATCAGGATGGAAACGCCTCACGAGCAGCGAAGGATGGTCCCTCCTAAGGATGCCCATACCGCTTCATGGCTTCTCGTCGCTGTCAGTCACTGTTACTCCTGATAAGCCCCGCAGAGTCAGTGGGGATTTGGGACGGTGACCGCTTTGGCAAATCCTCGAGTATGAGGGCTTTTCCTTGTATTCTCTTCTGGTGGACGCCGGACCGGGAGGATTTGTCCACAGGGCACGGTCCCACTTCTGGGGCTTGCTCAGTTTAATTTCAGAGTCTACTGGGATCCAGATGAGCCCATCCAGAAATAGACCAAATATCCTTTGACCAAATTTTCAACCAAGGTGACTTCAGGGTTGCCTTCCCGGTCGCCAAGGTCATTATTGGGCCACTCTGAGCTTTGGCAGCACCTGCCTCCTGCCTGTGTCACCGGCTCATATAGCCGAATGTTTGCATCCCTACAGGTTCCCTGTTGGGTTTCACCGAACATCCTTTGGCCAAGGGTCTGGTGGCCAACTCAGTCTTCGACATACCAGCAATGTCAGGGACACGGGCAAACCTCCCATCAAATAATCCATGAGATTGGATCACGTGGCAAAAAGGTCTATGCAGCCTCTTCTCTCAGCCTTTGACAGGCAAGTTAGGCCCTTTTGGGGCCCATTTCACTCATGCCTTACTGGGCACTTTTGATTAGGTTCTTCCCGGCTCCCGGCTGACTTACAGACCAGGGCTGAGCAGTGGCCAAACAGCAGCTCCAGACAATCATGGGCATCAGCGATTCCTGCACCCAGTCTGTGGTTGCCATGGTGGCCATGTGCCACATGGCTTGGCTGCAGATTTCTACCTTCACAGCAGACACCCGGCACAAATTGGTATATGTCCCCTCCTGGGCACCGACGATTTTCAGGCCATGCCCTTCGGCCTCTTTTGACTCCCAGGGTCTTCACCAAATGCATTGCAGTGGTGGCAGCCTACCTGAGATGTTGAGGAGTCCGGTGTACCTCTACCTGGACTGGCTGATAGCAGGTCCCTCCAGGGAGGAGATGGAGCAGTCCAGTGACCTGGCCTCCAGACCTGCTTGTCCCTTGGCCTCCTGGTGAACAAGACCGAGTCGGAGCTCGGACCTTTACAGGTAATACACCTCATTGGGGCAGAGCGCAACTCTTTCAGAGCCAGAGCTCGACTGCCGGAGGACCAGGCAGAGGTTCTCTCATCCTTTGCCCAGTCATTTTTGGTTGGGCAGTTGTGCCTACTCGGGATTTCCTGTGCCTCCTGGGATTCATGGTGGCATGCAGCAGCGGGTCCATTGGGCCCAGTGGAGAATGCGCCTTCAGTGGAGCTAGCCCATCAGTGATCTCAGCACAAGGGCCACTTTAACCAGCCAGCCACTTTAACCCAGTTTATGTGGTATGCCCTCCAGTGGTGGTTAGTCCTGGATAATCTGCAGGAAGGAATCCCATTTGTCTGCCCGGAGCCGACAGTCACTATCACGACTGATGCCTCCCTGATGGGCTGGGGTGCCCACCTGGGGAGCACAGTCCACAGACTCTGGACCACTGAGGAGTCCTGGTGCCATGCCTTCAAATGGAAGAGGTTCTCCATTTGGTGCCAGGGCAAGGGGCTTGACCCTTTATCTTGCCTAGTGGCTAGCATTCTGATTACCTTTGGTCCCCTCCCAGTCAGGCCTTTGGTCAGTGACCCTTAAGGTACACCTGGCAGCCAGCTCAGCATACCGGTGTAGGCTGGTATGTTGTTAGTGGCGAGGAGAAGGTGGTCTGGCTTCTCTAAGTAAGTAAGTAAGCATTTATTTATATGGTGCAGAATCAGGTAGTACAAGGACATACAACAGTACATTTTACAAATAAATAACAGGGTTAATAAGATTAGCAGTTAAAATCAATAAATAACAATAAAATCAGTATGATAAACTTATTAAAAAATGCGCCTCCTGGAATTCATGGCGGCATGCACCAGGCCTTGATCACATTTCCTCCAGTGCATGAACCACCACCACCTTGAGACTTGTTGATTGCATTGGCAGCGCTTATGGGCAAGCTATCAAACCAATGCACAGGTGTAAAATGTCACACCTGTCATGGAAGACCACCTTCTTGGTTGCTGTCACATCCGCCAGAAGGATCAGTAAGCTCCAGGCACTCTTGGTGGAGTCTCCTTATTTTATTTTTTATGTTATTTTATTCTAGGATTACAATACCTTTGAGTCAGGGCTCTTTACAAAGGTTCCACATCAATTAGGGAAACAATACAAACTTGACAAACTTTGAAATAGGCAATTCAAGCAGTTGAATACATACATTTGAGGGGAAGTAGGTACAGGACAGAAATATGTATAAGCAATGCAGTGCATGGGATTCTAAGCAGTCTCAAGCAGATTGAATACAGACAGTAGAGGGAAGGAAAGGTACCAGGGCAGGGCAAGGGTTAACAGGGAAAGTTGAAGGATTGAGGGGACAACAGAACAGAGGAGCAGCCGAGGGCATTGTCAGGCCTTATTTGGTCTTTAACAAGGACAAAGTGTGCTTCATCTCAACCTGAAGTTCCTCCCAAGGTTTGTCGTCGAGACACAGGTCAAGAGGCATAGGAAAACCAGGAGCAGTTGTAAAATTCGCAATAAGGGTTTAATTATTCATAACAGTAAAATAAAAAATAATTGTTCAGTATAACTATTTACAAAGGCAGTATAACCAGAGAAAGTCCATCTGGGTTTCTTCTCAATTTCCGATCTCAGTCTCTGGTCTCTCTTTGCAAAACATTGCAGCTCCTGTTCATAAGTCTGTGCAGGCACTCGTTAAGAAAATAGCATGCTTCTCACACAGTGTTCTTGTAGGGTTCAACAAGTGCAGCAAAAGTACATTGTGACCCAGAACTGACCTCTTGCTTACAGCTTCTCCGAGAGTTTGCAAACAGGTTAACCCCTTGAGTTCCAAACAGCTTTGTGCAATCATTTCAACAGTATAACTATATACATTTCTTTTTTAAATTCTATTTTGCCTCCCTCCTTGACCCCACCGAAATCTCTCCGGCGACCACCAAATCCTCGGACTCTACCTCCTTGCGTGACCTGGACCTGCCTCCCTCCCCTTGGCATCAGGCATCCCCCGGTCTACCCACCGGGAAGGGTCACTCCCGCCCAGGGCACTTCTCTTATAGGGTTGAGCACCGTGGAGGAGGAGGACCAAGGAGAGAGCCGTGTCTGACTTCTGGCAGTGTGGTCCTTGGGTAGGAGACAGCATCGCCTATCATTGGGAGGAGGAGGGTATTTACTTAGATAGTTCCCCTGTGGAGCCCAGCTGTCAAGGCAACGTGATTGCCGTGGCTCCACCCCCAGGCATACGCCATGATGCTGCTTTTGACTTCCCCAGCCACCGCCAGAGGTCGGTCCTCGAGTGATCGCTCTCCCACCCCTCCCCGGAAGAGAGATCAGCCCGACACTCGATCTCTTCCTCCCCAGCGACCCACGGCACCCCGGATCCTGCCCCGAACCCAGGTCGCCGAGGCAGGCGCAGGTGTGATGCCCAGCTCAACCTCAGCGCCACCGGCCGCCAAACTATATACATTTCAACAGTAAAACTATATACATTTCTCAACAAAGGGATCCCAGTATCAGTTACAGTTCCACATAATGGTTCACATATATTTTTATACCAGCAGATATGCAATGGGGAGAAAAGACAGAACAGCAAGAGAAAGTAGAGAGATAGCAAGAGGCAGAGAGTTGAAAGACCGTTGGGGTGATCAAGTCCTAGGTCCCACGAGAAAATTTGGTTATGCAACCAAACAGACAAGAGGCAGAAAAGGAGAGAATAGAACAGATCCTTGCATTTAAACTCTTTCTCCATAACAACTAGGACAGGGTCGTATTCAACCCTGTCACAAGGTTGTGTCAGAGTTCTACCTTAACCAGGTGATGAATCTCCCAGTGTTCTTCACCAACCACATCTCAGAGGCAGCACAGGCTCTATACTTTGACTTGCGTGAGCGCTGCTCATTATAAGGAGCACACGGCTGGAGTTCGGGAGAGGTTCGCCAGCTATTTGTCACCTACACTGAAGCCATGCCTGGCAGACCGCAGCTAAACGGACAAATGGCAGGTGGATTGCATCCTGCATCGACCTCTGCTATAGGTTGCAGGTAGAGAGCCTCCGTAGGGCTAAGGACTCATTCCACCCGCTATACTGCAGCCTCGTGGCTGCTACTAGGGATATCCCTATCCAGGAAATCTGCAGGGCTGCTACCTGGAAGTCAGCACACACTTTCATATTCCATTACCATACGACCTTGAGTCATGCAGGGATGCTGGTTTTGGGTCCTCGGGTTCTCCAATCTCTTTCCCTAAAAGGGGTGTGCGCCTTGCTCCTCCTCCTGGAGAACTGCTAGAGTCTGCCAGAGATGTGGATAAGTACACCATATCCATGTCCTTGAAAAACAGGTTACTAACCTGTGACAGTAGTTCTAGGAGTGGTATATGGTTTACAGCCACACAACCCACCTGACCTCCCCTAGCAAGTGGCAAACTTGCTCCAGTGGGTAAGATCTGATGTCACGGGCGGTGCCAAAGGAGTTACCAGGTGGGTGGAGCCAGCTTGAAGACCTTCTGGCAAGATATTTAAGGGAACGGATACTGCCAGAAGTGCGGATGTACACTATATACCACTCCTAGAAGTACTGTTACAAGTGAGTAACCTGTTTTTTGTGCCCTCAACTCTGTCCACTTACGCCAGTTGTCTCGCCTCCACTGAAAGGAGCTTGGGGTTTTACCCTACTAAATTGAAATTGTCCTCTTGGGAGTGGAATTTTTTTGTGTGTTTTTTTTATACAAGCTGGCATTCTGCTATCTTAATTACTCAGAGGTCTCTTTTTCGAGCACCCTGTATATCCTTCTCCGGGGTGGGGGTAGTGTGTCCGGCACACTTTGGACCCCTAGTGGAGGCTGGGGATTCTCCGTGCTGGTGCCGTACATTAGTGGGAGGTCAGACGCGGTCGTCATTGCATGTCCCTGCTCCCACACAGCACACAAAAATACCGGCACCGAAAGATGAAACCCCGCCTGCCGCCTCCATTGCCAACAGTGTCCACTGGGTGGGGTCCCACTTCCGTGGCCCCATCATGTGGAGTAAGTCATGGCACGCTACCGCTGACCGGGGAAGAAGAAGAAGAATCAGCATTTATATAGCTTTCATATACAGTGTATCCCAAAGCGCTTTACAAGCAATGCTAGACTGGTAGTGAAGTGACTGAATGTGTAGTGGTGGCCATATCGAACATCGCCACCCACACAGCCTGGATAATTGCATGAACCGTTTATGGAAGGGGAATGTTGGCCAGGATACTGGGAATGTCCCCTACTTTGCTGAAGAGTGCCCTGGGTTCTTTTATTTCCACCTGACTCCTACCAGGACAACACCAGGATGGGTAGAAGAGACCTCGGTTTAACGCCTCATCCGAAGGACGGCACACCCCAGCAGTACAGCACCCCCACTACTGCACTCGGATGCCAACGATTGTTTAGGTGCAAGCACAATCCCGGTGTGGGACAAGAACCCACGACCTTCTGTTCCAGAGGCAGATGTGCTACCAACTGAGCCACGCTGTTTCGATGCCCCTTCCCAGGGAGGTAAACCTGGGCATAGGGAGGCAGCGAGCGGAGCTGAGATCTTTGTGGGGATCAAAACGGAGCCACAAAATAAAAATAAAATGGGCATCGGGGTGCCACTACACACCAAGAAACTAAATTTTCATTACAGGGACAGCGATAGCAGCACCACTGAACACCAGGGAAGAAATCATCGATAACAGGGATGGTGATCGGTGGTTGGGAGGTACCACTAGACACCAGGAATGGAAATATAATGGGATGGCGATCAGAGGGTGGAGAGTACCACTAGACTCCAGGGAAACATTACGACCACAATCGGGAAGGGTGAGGCGGAGGGACTACTGGACCAACAGTGAATTCGGGTAAGGAGGACCACTAGACTACCAGGGATTAAAAAAAGAAACATCGGACCACGATCGGGAAGGGGTGAGGGCGGAGGGACCACTGGTGCACCAGTGAATGTTTAAAAAAATAGGGACAGGATTGGAGATCAGGAAGGGGGACCACTAGACTACCAGGGATTAAAAAAGAAACATCAGGACCGTGATCAGGGAAGGAGTGAAGGCAGAGGGACCACTAGACCACAAATGATTAGAGCACAAACACTTGACATATGGCCACTCTAACCTTCATAACTGGCTCAGAGGTAAAGTAAGGAAGTATTTTTTCACAGAGAGGGTTGTGGATGCATGGAACGGCCCGGAGGAGGTTGTGGAGTCAAAACAGTGGTTGAATTTAAGCATGCATGGGACAGTCATAAGGCAATTCTAGGGGTGGGGTAGAAGAAGTAGGCTGCTGGTTAACTAGGATCTGCAGCTTATCCATTAGGTAGGGAAATGGGCAGACTGGTGGGCCAAGCGGTCCTTATCTGCCGCAGATTCTATGTTTCTATGGTTGGCAGCCTTACGTTGGACATAAAAATGATGGATATTTGAGCATTTGTTGGATGGCCTGGTGGCCTTTCTTTGTCTTGTTGCCAAGTTTGGGGATGGCGGATATGCCGACAGGGGATTGGGCACCCTCAAGTCAGCTTTGTTTTAGTATTGTGCAGCGGACGGTGGGAGCCGCCGCCATGTTTATTGGAAATGTTTCACTGTAAAATGAGGGGAAGTGAAACATCTGTGCCGCTGCATGATGAGCTTGTCTCAGATTGCAGCGGCACATTTCTTCAAGTTGGTGGCTCTTGCAAACATGTGTCAGCGCTAGCATGCTGGCTCATTGGAGAATGAGGGACGACCTTCTTAAGTGTGCCCTGCATTCGCCAACACTGACACACCTCTGCATTTCTCTTATTATTAGAAATGTTGCTTGCACATGCGCAAGACAACATAAAAGGATGGCAGATTACAATGCTTAAAGAAAAGGTGCTCAGTCTTCTTGGAAGCATATATACACTACCTGCAACACATATTCAGTGATACACACTGACCTCTGACACCAATTACGCTATAGGTTCAACAGCCTACACAGTGAACTGGCTAACCTACCTAAACTCGCCAGTTCAAACATCGGCTCTGACAACACTTCCTAATTGAGAACTCCTGTGATTGCATCCCCTAACTTCCAGGCCTCTACTTTCAAACAAAAGATTTTTAATCAACTTGATCGGTTCAAACCGAACCGATGAACCGCTTACAAGTTCCACACAGAACAGAAAATAATATAAACCTATCTAGTACTACAAATACCACAGACAGAGATTGAACGACAGGTTACGGTTTAAATTGCCGAAGAATGTACTTTAACCGACAAATTGAACCGAGACAGAAGGAGAAATCTCCGGAGCGATCGTTCAGTGAGGCGGAGTAAAGAATCTGATGGTTTGAGTTTAAACAGCAACAGACAGAGTCTCAACCGAGCTCGAGCTCAGCTGCCCATGCCTGGCATGGAAAGTTAACTTTTCATCTCCGGGCAGTTCAAGGTTGGGACTCACTGCTATTGTCAGAATACAGCAAGACTCATTAGAAGAAACAACATTATTAAGCTGATCCAGAAACAAATGATTTGTTACCTTTATTGGACCAACATGGATGTTACAGAAAAGAACAAAGTGCTTTAGCTTTCAACCAACCAGGTCCTTCTGTTTAAACTCAAACCGTCAGATTCTTCACTCACCACTGAACAGTCGCCCGAGATTTCTCCTTCTGCTCGGTTCAATTTGTCGGTTGGGGTACCGCTTTTACTGATCGGATTTAAACCGTAACCTGTCGGTTCAATCTCTGTCTGTGGTATTTGTGAGTACTAGATAGGTTTATATTATTTTCTATTCTGTGTGGAACTTGTGTTGTTCATCCATGTTGGTCCAATAAAAGGTATCAAATCATTTGTTTCTGGATCTGTTTTTAAAAGGACCAATACGGCACCTACAACATTTTTTTGCATTATTAAGCGGAGTAATTTTTTCTTCTTGCTCTCTCCTCTGCTGTATTCCTCATCTTGACTACCCCTCCTGCTAGCCCTACTCCTCCTTACCTACCCCAATTAACATCTGCGATAAAGCTTTTGGCTGTTACAATCTCCCCTTTAACTACTAACTCATCTCCCCTCGTATAATTTCTTCTCTGCTTCTCTTTAATGATGCTGCTGTTCTAAAATGTATTTTAATGTTGTAATCATCTGGTTTTAAGTTTTATGATTTAAGTATTTTTTAAACTGTGTCACCTTGTATCTGATTGTTACCCTCCCTGATGTCATGGAACCTTTGTAAATGAGCTGCCTGGCACACAACGGTAATGTGTAATCCTAGATTGAATAAATAAATAAATAGAATCTCTCACTGTGTTTAGCGTAAATCAGTGCTTGTCATAAACTGCAGCTAGTGTTTAGCTAGTTAGCAAGTACAAATGTAAAAAATGTGTTTATAGAGACTAGGTAATTGTTGTTGAGGCACAGATCAGGAAGCATAGGGAAAACCAGGAGCAGTTATAGAATTCACCAAAATATAACAGTGGGAAACAAAAATTAAGTGCAATCTAAAACTAGTCTAGGTGGATTAACAATACTATAAGTGCTAGAAAGAGACGGTAAGTGCCTGAGGTGGATAACCAGAAAATGAGGGAAAAAGTGCAGAATGGGAGCCAGATTAGGGCTGCATGCAGGTGGGAGAGAAATGTCTCCTGATATTGTGTTTGAAGGCATTTGTGGAGGGACAGAATTTTAGTTCTGGAGGGAGAGAGTTGAAAAGCTTGGGTCCCAGAAGAGAGTGTTTTCTGGCCTTGAGTGATCCGGCAGAAAGGAACAGTGAAAGAGAGCATGAAGGACAGTCTAGTGGTCCTGGTGGTGGTGGCTGTCTGGAAGAGAGAAGTGAGGCAATCAGGAGCAGTCCATGAAAGAGTTTGAAGAAGAAGAAGGTGGCCATCTTGCAGTTGAGGTGGGCCTCAAGGAAAGGCCGACTGGTGAGCTTATAAAGGTCACAGTGGTGTGTTAATTTAGGGAGACCAGAGGCAAAGCGGATAGCGCTAGGATAGGAGCTCAAGTCTGGAGAAATTTTTGATGGAGAGGTGGGTGAGGGAGACAAGTGAATCATAGTCAAAGACAGGAAGGAGGAAGCTGGAGACTAAGAGGGATTTGGATTCCTGTTAAGGAAATGCTTGATTGTGTGGACATGCCAAGGTGTTGGTGTGCTTTTTTGATTGTGAGGCTATTGTGAACTTTGAAATTGAGGTGGCTATCCAGGAGTAATCCAAGGTATCTGAATTAACTGACTCTTCAGTAGCATTACCAAGGTTGTCATAGAGGAGAGGTCAAAGCCAAGGGTTTGGTAGGGCTAGAGAAAACCATGAACTTACTTTTCTTGGAGTTGAGTACAAGACCTTTGAATGTGAAATAGTTTTGCTTCAGTCTGTGTCCCTTTTCTTCTCCGTAGTTGCAGCTTAGCCCTTTATAAGTCCTTTCAACCCCATTCTTAGCAAACATCCTGTTTTTGTAAATATCATGCAAGAGCTGCTGTAACACAGTGTGCTTCTTGAGTTGAGGCCCCTTTGCGCAGCTTTTGCAAAAGGTTTAAAATTGAACTCCGTAACCACTAACTTCCAACAACGTTTTGCAGTCATCTCAAACTATAATATATACACTTCAACTGCAATGCTATATATTTTCCAAACACAAGGGATCCCAATATCAGTTACATTTCCATACAATGATTTGCACATATTTTTATGTCAGCAGATCTAGATATGCAAGGAGAAAAATAGACAACAAGAGAAAACTGAGAGACAGCGAGAGGCAGAGAACTGCCTGTCGGGTTGATCAAGTCTGAAGTCTCACAGGAAAATTTTGTTGCACAACCAGACAGAGAAGAGACAGAAAAGGAAAGATCCTTGCATTTAAACAGTTTCTCCATAACAAATGGGGCAGGGTCCTATTCCACCCTGTCACAGTAAAGTCTTGTGGCTGACCAGAATCACAGTTTTACCGGTAGTGTGTTCTTGTGAAAATGGTTCCACGCAGCGAGTGATCAGTTGACTGTCAGAGCAAATGTCATGTAAGTGCGTGCTTTGTGTGTAAAGGCCATCTTTTCTCTGTGTTTTCACTGCAATATCAGAATAAGAGCCTTCCTCACTTTCTGTGAAGTCATGCAGAAAAAGCAGTGACATGAATGGAAGTTTAATTAGCACTGGAACAGCTGGATCCTGTGATCTCAGTGCTGATGAAAGTTATATTCTGTATTAACACTTAGTTCTAACCCCAGGAATCACTGATTATATGATTAAACAAATGCAGTCAGCCTCCTGTGTTGGACTGCCCAGAGAGATGGAATTATATGCAAATTATGGAACTCTCAATTGGCTCATGCCACTTTCAAACTGCTGCCCTAGCAACTGTTGCACTCTGAGTGCTTCAGATTCTTTACTCCACCTGTCTAGTGAAGACGTCCCGAGAGCTCTCCTTCAGTTTCTTCAAAATCCAATTATCTGATCAATAAGTAGTGGTTTTACTTTATATTTCAGATTGCTGCCTTAGTTTTAGTTTACTTTGTAGTTTGTGTAGAATTTATTGTATCTAGCGGTTCCTTCACGGTTCCTTGGAACCGAGGGTTCCACTATTTCTAGTGAGGTTTTACCTCAATCTTTTATATTTGTTAACTTCCACGGTAGGTTTCTAACCGCATATATTTATTTAATTTTATATAGCTTTCTAAGTTTCTCAGTGTCAGAACTGAGTAGTGCTCGTTCCCAGAACCGTTAGCGGTTGTTTATAGTGGTTATATTCAGTTCTAAGGAACCAATAATTCATTACATTTTCTTTAGTGATTCCTGCTCAGTGTCCGAGGCTCCTGTTGTTAAGCCTAAAAAATGCACAGGACCCACTGGTTTCAAATTGTGTGAGTCTTGTGGTCAGATAATAGCTAAAGCAGACAGACATTCATTGTGTATTTTTGCTGGGTACTAGTCTATATTTTGCAAATTGTGACATTTGTAAAACATTTTGTCCTAAAACTCTTAGGAAAAGGTCAAAAATATTAGAAGAGATGGCCTCTGCTTCTACTAATACTGGTGAAACTGGTTCCCCACCTCTGGCACAAGAAATGATGGAGGTAAAGCTAAGGATTCTGAGAAAGGATCAGATAAAGCTGAGCAGGGTAAGCAAAAAGATCAGTGGAATCGGGACTGAACCTGTGCCACAGAAGAAAAATATAAAGAAAAATATTTTGCTGCGCCCGGCCGAGAAGGCTGAGGAGCCCCAGCTGGCAAAACTGGTATGCCCCGGCTGAGGACATTGCCAAGGCCTCTAAGTCCTGCAAGTTGCAGTCCCAGTTCCAATACCGACTGCCCTAGTTCCTGTACTCGTTCCACCCTCTCAGGAGCCACAGGCTTCATTTCCTGAGGAGGAGGATGATGATTTCTAGGAGGAACAGATAGACCCAGAGGTTTCTCCAGAACAGGAGTTCACTCCCGGGGTACAGAGGATTATTTCTCACATTATGCTTTCATTAAAAGCATGGTAGAAACACTCAACCTTCCTCTGCAGGAGACAGGGAGGATATGGAGGAAGCTGAGTTCCTGGATATGATGGGGTTAATCCCAACAAAACGTTTATTACTGCCTATGCATAAGTCCTTAAAAAGGCTGCAATGCAAGTATTCCAACTCCAAATTCTATTCCAGGAGTCGAAAAAGCTGACAAGAAATATCAGCTTGATAGGTCAACAGCTGATTTTCTGTTCCGCCACACTTAACCTGAAGGTGTTGTGCAGGCTACTGCCTGCATAAAGCCAGAATCCCTTGCTACGCATCTCCAGATAAGGACTCGGAAGATGGATACAATGGGGAAGAAAGGGTATATGGTGGCTTCTCTCATCCTTAGACAGGCCAATTATATGGCCTATGCAGTGCAATACCAGAAGGCACTCTGGAATGCAGTGTTAGCTCTGGCTGACAAAGTGCCTGGTGAGGTGGCAGTGGACTTGCAGGATACAGCAAGGGCTGCCTTGGATGCCATGAAATACCAGTTCCACATGGCTGTAGACACTAATGACTCTGCAGCCAGGTTGATGGCACTGTCTATCTCCCTTAGAAGATTTGCCTGGCTCAGGACAACAAACCTGACCCTGGACACCCAGGCTAAGGCGATGGACTTTCCTTTTGAGAAAAATTCCTATCTGGAGATAAGACAGAGGCCTATATGAAAAGGTAGAAGAATATAAGACCACCTACAGAAGCAATTCTAAGGATAGGCCTTCCTCATCCTATAGGTCCCAGACCAGGAGGCAGGGGTAGAGGATCCTACTCAGACCTTTTTCCAGGCTCAGGCCTCTCAGCTGCAACAACAGCCTAGAGGATATTTCCGGGAAGGGGCAGGAGAGCCGTGAGGAGAGCTTCTCAAAAGGAGGCAGTATAGCATAGTGGTTAAGAGCACTGAGCTGCAAACCTGGAGACCTGGGTTTGAATCCCATCAGTCCCTACTTGCATACTGTGTGACCCTGAGCAAGTCACTTAACTTCCTCATGCTCCCAGGTCACACCTGAAACAAGCTCTGGCTTAGCGTGCCTTCCTGGTTAAACAATTTCCCTTTCCTTCTCCCTCCCCAGTGATTCAGGCACAGCCCACTCAGAATCCCTGACAGGCTAGCACAGGTCACACCCCTGCCAAAAATCATCCAGTGGGTGGCAGACTGGCTCATTTTCTTCAGGATTGGTATACCATCACCACAGACAAGTGGGTCCTGGAGGTGGTGAGCCAGGGTTTGGCAATCGGCTTCAAATCTCTCCCAAGCTGAGAGCAAGAACATTTGCACCAGTCACATCTGGAGACATGATCCTACTGGATGCAGAAGTGAAACATCTGCTAGCTATCAAGGCAGTGGAGCCTGTGCCCCTAAACCAGCGGGCAAAGGCTTCTACTCCAGGTACCTCCTGACAAAGAAGAAATGGGGATTGGCAACCTGTCCTGGATTTAAGACTTTCCAAACAGACATATTCTGAAACCAGAATTCAAAATGGTCACTCTTGCTCTGATCATTCCACTTTACAAAAGGGAGACTGGCTAGCCTCCCTAGGTTTAAAGGATGCTTATTTTCACATCCCCATCAGACCTTCTCACAGAAAGTTTCTGAGGTTCAGACTGGCCTCAGGCCATCATCAGTTTGCAGCCCTTCCTTTGGCCTGACTTCTGCACCAAGGGCATTCACAAAGTGTTTGGCCGTGATAGTGGAGTTTCTGAGAAAACAGGGAGTATCAGTCTTTCCCTACCTGGACGACTGGTTAGTGGTGGATCCATCTCTACATCTTACAGAGCAGACCTTAGCACTAACAAAGTCTACTCTAGAATCCCTGGGTTTCCTCATAAACGAGCAGAAGTCTCAACAAACACCAGTTCAGGTACTGAGTTCATTGGGCGGAACTGAACACCAGTCTGGGCAGAGCTTTCTTGCCACAGGACAGGGTGAACAGTATTCTATGAATTGCAAGCTCCATTTGTACCAGGAAACCCAAACCAGCCAGAGAGTTTTCAGGCTTTTGGGGCCACATATGGCAGCTGCCACCACAGTGGTACTGGGTTCCAGATTCCAAATGAGGGATATTCAGTTCCACCTGAGACAATACTGGTCACAGAGGACAGATCCTCTATCCAAACTGGTTCCAGTCACCCACACTCTCCTACAGGCACTGCAGTGGTGGCTGGATGAGCAAAACTCTGCGGGTAGGGGTTCCTTTCACAAAGGAACAATCTTCCTTAGTCCTCACAACAGATGCATCCCTCCTGGGTTGGGGAGCACACATGTTGGATTATACAGCAAGTGGCACATGGTCTACTCAAGAACTGTGTTGCACATAAATCTTTTGGAGCTCAGGGCACTGTACCTAGCCCTACAGGCATTTGCTCCACATCTTCAAAACAAAGTGGTGCAGGTCAGAACAGACAACACCTCTACTATGTATTACATAAACAAACAGGGAGAACCAAGTCAGCCCCACTGTGCACAGAAGCAATGAGGCTGTGGTCCCTGGCCTACTCCATGAAGCTATCCCTTTCAGCCATACATCTTTCAGGAAAGGACAATGTACTGGCAGACTCCCTCAACAGGATAAGTTAGGATCATCGCGAGTGGTGTATGAATCCTCAAATTCTCAGCTCGATTTTCAGGCGTTGGGGCACTCCAGAGCTAGATCTCTTCACCTCTGCAGAAAATCATCAGCTACCAATATATTGCTGCAGGCCTCCCTCAGGGGCACACTACCCCTGGATGCATTGGCACTGGATTGGACAGAGAAGTGTCTGTATGCCTTCCTTCCTTCTCCACTGATATTCAGGACCCTGCTGAAATTGAGGTGCCAACTGGCAACACCAGATTGGACGAGGCAGCACAAGTATTCGCTTCTGTTGGCTCTATCAGTGGTACCTCCAATTCACCTGTCCAGGAAGCACAACCTGTTGACTTCCTCTCAGGGCAGGATACTGTACCCCAGCCTGAAATCACTAGGCTCAAGGCTGGGCTCTTGAGAACTTAGAGTATGCAGATCTTAAACTGTCAGAACAAGTTTTGGCATCATGTAGGGGCTCCAGGAAACCTTCCTCTAAAAGACATACTCTGCCAAGAAGAGGTTTTCCATATGGTGTGCAGGTAAGGTATCGACCCATCCAGGGCTGACCTTGCTATTCTTCTGGATTACCTGACACACTTTCATTCTTTAGCTCTGAAGCCTTCCACACTCAAGGTTCATTTGGCTTCAGTTTCAGCTACTCTGTCAGCAGGTAAAGAGAGTCCGTGGCCTCTTATCCAGTCTTCAGGAAATATTTTAAAGGCCTTAACCTTTTGTACCCTCCTTTGAGGAGCCAGTTTCAGCCTGGACTCTGAATATGTGCATTGCCAAGCTCATGGACGCCCCATTGAACCGATGACAACAACAGACTTGAAGTATATCACTTGGAAAACTGTGGTTTTGGTGGCTATTACTTCAGCCAGAAGAATCAGTGAGTTACAAGCCCTGTGCACGGATGTAGATTACATCTCATTCCATAGGACTAAGTGGTCCTCAGGACCAGTAGAACATTTCTTCCCAAATTGATGTCTGATTTCCATTTAAATCAGTTCATCACTTTACCTGTCTTTTTCACAGAGAACTCCAGTTCTCCAGAAAGGAGGCTTCACTCCCTTGATGTCAAAAGGGCACTTAGCCACTATATTGACAGAACTAAGTCTTACAGACCAGGTCAGACACAGCTTTTTCTTACCTATGGAGAGGTAGGTAAAGGCATACCTGCTACAAAACGCATCAATTGCTCGTTGGATAGTGGCATGTATCCACTTTGCTATAGTAAAGTGGGTAAAACAGGCCCCCCTGGGCCTCAGAGCACACTCCACCAGGGGTACAGCTGCTTCAGGTGGCAGCTTCAAGGGATATTCCTCTTGGAAATCTGCAAAGCAGCTACATGGAAAACAGTACACACCTTCACAAAGCATTACAGCCTGGATCTGCAGTCCAGAAGTGATGCCAAGTTTGGTACAGCAGTACTGCAGAACATGTTTCCTAAGTAGGTTTTCTGCCCAACCTCCAAAGGTACTGCTTGGTATTTGTTTAATCATAATGAGTGATTCCTGGTGTTAGAAGAAAAATTACTCACCATAGTACTCTTGTTTCTACAAAGGATCACTCATTATGATTAAAGCACCATCCTGCCTCCCCTACTAAAAACCTATCAACATTGTTCTGCATCCCTGTTTTAGAATATATTTTTCCATAGAGGTTAAGTTTGAGGCTCACCTTTGTTAACCAGTTGGTTCCCTTGTAGTCTCAAGTTTTTAGGTTTATTTATTGGGATTTTTTGACATGAGAGGACAACAAATTGTGTGTGTGATGTATATATATATATATATATATATATATATATATATATATATATATATATATATATATATATATATAAATATTATCATAGTTAGTGGGTCTTACACCCAGTTTAGGCTACGTAAGAATCTGAAGCACTCAGAGTACAACTGTTGCTAGGGCAGCAGTTTGAAAGTGGCATGAGCCAATTGAGAGTGCCATAATTTGCATATAATTCCATCTCTCCAGGCAGTCCAACACAGGAGGCTGACTGCATTTGTTTAATCATAATGAGTGATCCCTTGAAGAAACAAGATTACTAGTGGTGAGTAATTTTTTCTTTGGCCAGCCGTCGGTGCAGCAGTAGGCGTACTGCTCACAATGCTGGCAACCCGAGTTCGGTGCAGACTTGGGTCGTTGGGGCAGGCCAGGGGAGGAGGAGGACAGTGCCTCCATTGGATCGGTCTTCCTTCAGGGACAGAAGGCTGTCATCCGGTGCAATACCACCACCTGGGTGACCACAGGTGGAGGTGCAGTCTGGGTTGCTGTGGGGTGTAGAGGACACCGGCCGAGTTCCGTGATGTCCATCATATCATGATGTGCTTCATCCCTTGAACTCCTAGAGTGCCAACATCCTTGGGGCTGGGAGCAACACAGGAAATACCCCTCAGCCAAACCTGGAGATGGTCTCCGGCACACAGCCCTTACACGCCAGGCGATCCCTGGGGCTTCTGACGAAGACATACAGGCAGGTGGGGAGGAGAGGGTGGTGGGAGACCGCTTTTCTCTCTGCCGGTGGCCAAATCAAGGCAGCGTGAGATGGCCCCAGGAAACAGGTCCGGTGAAGTCAAGCTTTGATGCCTAGGAGAGCCTAAGGGAAGGTAAGGCGGGGAGAAGGGGCATAAACAGAAAATATTTAAAAAACACTTAGTTTTAATGTCTCCTTAGATATTTACAGTCAACGCTGGCAGTGGGGGGAGCAACGGTGCTGGGTGAGGTGACTGTTTACATGGCAGAAAGGCACTCGGGAAGGCAGATGTTGAGGCATTATGTTTTCAGAACTGGGCAGCTGAATTAAGAATCAAAACAAGCTGGCAGTGTAAGATAGCAGATAGAAAGCAAAATTACAGTATGTGAGTATCACCTATTTTGGTAGAAAAAGATGCGGCACTGCTTCGAGACAGCGGTACAGATCACTTGATAGACTGCTCCTTGACTTGCGGGTAATATGACTCCGTTTGTGAAGTCAATGACTTTCTGAGCTCAGCCAAGATCAGGGAAAAACAGCAATTCAATCACAGATGCCCGAACAAAATCGATATATCGATATTGTGGGCCACAGAAATTAAAAACTGACATGAAATCCATTTTAGAACACAGACTTTATTACATATAATACAAAATACTCAGTAATATTTAAAAAAATTAGAAAGCATTGCCACCGATCCTTAAGTAAAGCTCCATTTGATGTATCACCTCTGCTACCCTCCACCATGTGGCTCAGGCCGCTGCTCCTGCCTGCTCCAGTGACTTACCTGACCTTGTTCTCCCACAGTCCACAGGCACCACTTTCTTTGGATTTCCCATCCTGCTAGACATTAAAAGTTGATATCAGTTTGCAGCGTTTTGTGTCTGGGAGCTGATTAGGATGATAAAATCAACTTTCATTAATGTTGAAAATTCTCTTTTGCCTTTTGCTACCTTGAAGAGAGCTATTTAACTAGGGAGGCAGTATAGTGCAGTGGTTTAAGGCTCTGCACTGCAACTCTAAACACCTGGGTTTGAATCCTACTGCCCCACTTGCATACATACTGTGTGACTCTGAGTAAGTCACTTAACTTCCGTACTCCTAGATTGCACTTTAAACAAGCTTTCAGCTTAGTGTGTCTCTTCTGGTAAAATAAAATATCTGGAGAGTGTTGTTTCCTTCGGCTGCTGGCTTCACCCACCCACTGAATATTTTGATTGGTTTTAGTAAAAGCTACTGTCTTTGTACCCATATAAATAGTGCGGTGTGTTTCACTGATTGGTTTGCGGGGCCTGAATGGTCATGACCCTGGATCCTTGGAACAGGCATTGCCCCCCACCACCACCACCACCACCACCACCACCACCACCACCACCAATTAAAGTGTGTTAAAATTTGCAGGAACAACCAAATTGCAGATACAGCTGTTTTGAGTATCTGTCCCTCCAGGCAGAGCTGGCCTTGATATAGTAGGAACTGTGCAGCCACACTGGACTCCTGGAGTAGAAGGTGCCGAGGAAGCATCAGCTGCCCGTTGGCCTCATTTGTTCCTGGTTCTATGAGTCAGTGCTGTTTTCTCAAAATTTATCACTGATCTGTGTATCTTTACATCTCTTGGAGTTTACAGTGCTGTTCAGGAGAGGGCAAAACAACATAACTCTTATAAACTGAACAAGAAGACATGAGGAGGGAACCACAGTGCTGAGGATGTTTCTTGGGGATCTCCACTCCATTAGGGCCCTAGTGAGACGGTTTGCACATGGCCTCAGGAACACAAGAGTTTATTTTGCCCCTCAAGGACTACAACAAGCCTTGGAGTTTTTTTTTTTTTTTATTTATTGTAGCTCTTCGGTAACCGGTAGGCCCACTAGGCACAAGTGCCTGTTTTCAGGGGCGACCTGGGAGCACTGGACGGTTAAGTGACTTGCTCAGAGTCACACAGTATGCAAGTGGAGGTGGTCCTCAAACTTTAAAGCAGAAGTCCATAATAAACACATATAGTGCACTGCTAGCATCTAACTTGTCTCTGCATAAAGTGCTTCGAGATATATTGTGTATAAAAGGCGTCATATTAAACCAAATTCTGTTCTATTCTATGAGGGTGACACCTAGTGGGCAGCACCGTGTCATTGCCTTGGAAAATATGTCAGTGTGCATGATCAGAGGAGGTACTTGTAGTTAAAGGGACACTGTCACTGTTTTGGGACCAATTATAAACTTGCTGTAATGAATGTGTGGAGCAAGCTTTAGAATATAAAATATATACATGGCAAGAGTATTGTACACTAGTGCAAGATATTTATTATTTTATAAAAACAAAATTTGGTTTGTCCCAACTGAAATCTGCTGACATGTGTCCAGAGCTAGACTCGCCACGGAGCTGAGGAGTAACTCGTTCATGAATTACTTAGTTATTTTTGGTCATATATTAAGCGGTTTATTCTAACTTAAAAGCGAGCACTGTAACCCAAAGATTTCTTTTCTCTCCATAGGACTCTCCACCAATAAGCTGCTATACGCCAAAGAGATCCCAGAATACAAAAAGAAAGTACAGGCATTTTACAAACAGATTCAGGAAATGGCACCGCTCAGCTAGCAGGAAATGAATGCCCATCTGGCAGAGGAATCACGGGTAAGGAAAGAATGAATCAGCAGAGGGAGCTCTGGGCCTACCTTCACTGGCTACAGCTGAAGGACTCTGGCCAGTGTTAGGATAACTTTAGAAGCTGTTCATTCCCCATTAGACCCTCAACCCCTTGCCTCTCAAATTAGAGGCAAATCAATGCTTTAAAAATCAGGAACACCAAACCATTCTACTACTGTCATCATACTGTTTGCACCAAGGTATTAAGACTGGACCCTGAGCAAGTCCTCGGCATAACCAGTCAGGTTCATACCCACTAGTACCAAGGCTGTAGTGTATCCAGCACTAGCTATAATCTTTTAAATTCAAATGATGCCTTAAGAGATGTAATGAAATTCATGGCTGTAATAAATTTCGGTGGGTAGAGGTGCTAGTGGTCACTTTCGAGTTGGGAAACAGAGCACGTATTCGGACAGCTTAATATACAAGTTCCAGCACAAGGAGGACTTAGATAAGGTAGTGGTTGAAGCAACTGGCAAAATGGCCAAAAGGGAAAGTGTTGCTGGTGAAGGGCTTCAGTCTGCCAGAGGAGACTGGAGCCTCCTCTGCAGCTTCAGCTAGAAGCAGGGACATCTTGGACTCCCTGCAGGGGACGTTCCTAAGGCAACTAGTCAGGAACTCACTTGTGATGGGGCAATACTGGACCAGGTGCTTACTAACAAGGACAGTGTTGCAGGCGTCAAGGTGGGAAGCCATCTGGAGACCAGTGATCATCGTACAGTGTGGTTCAGCATAAGAACAGCTGCAGAATCTAACCACACAATGGCAAGAGTCCTGGACTTCAGAAGGGATGATTTTACTAAGATGGGTGTATCGTCCAGGAATGACCAGGCAAGGGTAGATGACTGGGGAGTGGAGGAAAAATGGTCCAAACTAAAAGAGGCATAGTGAAGGCAACAAACCTCTGTGTCAAGCAGGTAAGCAAAAGTTAAAGAAAGAGGAGACGCTATGGTTCTGGAAAGAGTAGCAGAAAAGGTAAAGGCTAAAAGAGTAGCATTCAAATGGTACAGTATAAGGAAACCCAAAGAAAGAAGAATAGAGAAGTGTATCAGGGAAACAGACAGAAGCAAGCAAAGCAGTAAGGAGTGCAAAGATGCAAACTGAGGAAAGAATAGCTTACAGAGTATCAAAAGGGGACAAGATATTTTTAGGTATGTTAGCGAAAAAGAGGAGGGATTGTATGGTTAAAGAGGATGGGATTGGGGCGCTGCTGAGTACAGCAGAAGAGGAAGCAGCAATTTTCCTGAGCTTCTGGGAGAAATTTTATAATTCTTTTGAAAAGTTGTTTTTTCCCTAGTTCTCCTTATTAACAAACATCTTGGTGGTCACTGCCTCAGAGGCTTCCAATATGCATAAAATAAAGGAGCCTTCCATCCATCGGCAGGAATTATTTTGCACCTAAGAAGGCACACGGAGAAGCGGCCTCCACAGGCGATGGAGCCTCAGGCTCTAATGATTTGCCAGCAGAGGAAGTCTCCTCAGCACCATCCATGCCATATTAAACCAGCTGGTACGACTGTTCAGGATTTAGATAAAAAAATTCGACACTATTACACCGAGGGTGACCACGCTTGAAACCAGGATGGACCATTGTGAGACTACAGTCCAGCGTTCAGAAGCGCGGTGCTCAAGGCCGGTTGATTCCATGGCAAAACTTATTAAGGAAATGCTCTACTGCAGCAGCGCTTGGAAAGCAGTGGAAAACCAAGCTAGAGAAAGAAATTTTGGTTGTTGGGGTTGGCTGAAGAAACTGCTGAGGAAGATGTTTGTCTGGCCTTTGTGCAAACCTTCTTACCTTCCTTTTGGTACTCACAGATGCTGATTCTTCACTGTCGATTGAAAAGGCGATCAGGTGACCCTCATCGTGCGGCACTGGATGTTACCATTCCCAGAACACTTATGATTATATTAACTGGTGTGAGAGATCAGGACCAAGTGTTGGCGATTGCTAGTAGAGCTGGGAACCTGAAATACAGAGTCAATAATATTGTGCTTTTCTGGACTCTCCTATTGCACCAGACAAAGAAGGAAGGTCTTCGATGGAATAAGGGTTGGCTCGCGCCAACGAAGTGCAGCATCAGTTATTACTACCAGCTAAACTCAGGCTGGTATGGAATGGGCACCAGTACCTATTTAATGAACCTAAGGAGGCTGATGAACTAGTGAATCGTATCGACCGGAGATGACCGAAGGAGGAAGTAGGACATTTTCAGATGAGGATTAAAGAGTTTATGCAAGTACTGACTTTCTTATGCTAAAGATGCTGGGAGATGGCCCTTTGAAATGTTCATTTCAGTGGCTCTTCTAAGTTTTTATTGCTTATTTTTGTGGTACATTTGAATATTTTCTTCCATTAATTACAGTAAAATAGCTGATGGGGGCTTGCCTACCCTTGATGTGTGGAGTTACTAACTATCTCCTCACTGTCTAATTTAATCAGGCTGGCCATGCTTTTGGGAGACTTTTCTGAGGACTGGATATCCATAAGAAGGCACAATATTTCATTTAAGAGCTTTTACGCTGTACTGGGGAACAGTTTTTGAAGTAAGTCTCCTGGGCTGGGAATTTCCTTTCTGTTAGCTATGTTTTGTGCTTTGGGGACTCTTTTTGACTTTAATGTCATTTTGGTGATAGGGGAAAATGTTTGCTCTTCCTTTTGTTGGGTCCCCTTTGTCCTTCCCATGCTGCATGCGTTTGGGACACAATATTATTTAATTTATTGGTATTCCTCTATGATGTATCTAAAGAGGAGTGTCTTACATAGATCCTTAGTAACAGACTATATAAAGGTATAAATTGTTTTGTTAGCCCTCTGTGCTTTTATGTATTGTGAGTGTTTTGCTTGCAAAATGCATAATTAAAAAATAAAAGAGGATGTGGTGTGTAGGGAGATTAAGAAAAAGCAAACATCTTGAACAAATACTTCTGCTCAGTGTTCACAGTAGAAGGGGAAGGGGAGCCACGAAAAGGCAGCAGGAACTTAGATGGGAAGAAAATGGACGCTAGTCTGTTTTCTGTGGAGAGCGTACTGAAAGCACTCATCAACCTGAAGGTAGACAAACTATGGGGCCAGACGGGTATATCCAAGGGTGCTAAGGGAGCTCAGGGAAGTACTAGCTGCGCCTCAGACAGACCTTTTAATAGATCACTGGAGACCAGCATGGTCCCAGAGGACTGGAGAAGGGCTGATGTAGTGCCACTTCACAAAAGTGGTAGCAGAGAAGAGGCAGGCAGTTATAGGCCTGTCAGCCTGACAACGGTGGTGGGTGTTAATGGAAACACTATTAAAAGAAAGAATTGTGGAATATCTTGTATCCCGTAGATTACATGACCCAAGGCAGCATGGTTTCACAGAGGAAGATCATGCTAAACAAATCTTGTACATTTCTCTGACTGGGTGACCAAGGAACTGTATGAGTGGGGAGCAGTAGGCGTAGCCTACCTAGTTCCAGCAAGGCTTTGATGTTCTTCCACACAGGAGACTGGTAAGCAAGTTGGTTAACTTGAGGTGGGTAATAAGGTGGTAACCTGGATAAGAAACTGGTTTGTGGATAGGACACAGAGAGTAGTAGTAGGCGGGTGTGCTCCGAGGAAGGGAGGGAGGGTGACCAGTGGGTACCTCAGGGATCAGTGTTAGAACCGGTCCTCTTCAGTGTCTTTATAAGTGACATAGTGGAGGAATTTGAAGGGAAGGTCTGCCTCTTTGTGGATGACACCAAGATCTGCAACAGAGTGGACACTCCAGGAGGGGGGGAAAGGGTGGGCAGGGATCTGAAAAAACTGGAAGAGTGATCAGGGTATTGCAGCTGGGTTTTAATGCAAAAGGGCAAAATAATGCACCTGGACCATAGAAACCTGGGAGGGAGTACAAAATGGGCAGAGTGCTACTGACAAAGACCAAACAGGAAGGAGACCTCACGGGTAATCATATTAGATGACCTAAAGGTAGCTAGCCAGTGTGATAAGGTAATCGGGAGGGCTGGTGGAATGCTGGGATGCATAGGAAGGGGATCACCAGCAGGAAGAGGGAGGTGGTGCTGCCCTTATATAGATCGCTGGTAAGACCCTACCTTGAGTACTGTGTCCAGATCTGTCTTCGAGGGTGGCGCTCTTGCAGCAGGTAATACCATTAGGACTGATGCTGGCAGACATCAGGACCCCTAGGAAAACTTGTAGCTAGAAGTCTGAGGGCAGGGACTGCCCCAACCCAGCTACGCCCGACATCAGACGTGGTATAAAAGGGTGGTCCCCTGGTGCCATCTCAGTTCTTTTCCCGCATCGACCCGCGTAGTTCAGCTCCTCGGAGCCTTCCTTTGCAGTCGACAGCCATCGAGCGTCAAGTTCTTAGTTCTTCAAAAACCTTTCAAACAATGCCTCGTGTGTATCGCCGCCCTCCCTACCTTGGTGAAAGTCAAAGTGTGCGTGCAGGAAGCAGATCCCAGCCAAAGACGGCCACGCGGCCTGCCTCTCTGCATAGGCCCAGAACACCAGCCCGATGCCTGCACACATTGCCAGAAGTTCAACCAGAAGACGCCCCAGGAGGGCCAATGCACTCAAGACCTTCCTGCTAGAAAAGAAGCTTGCGCCATGCAGCGAGGATCAGGAGCCAGCTCATCCTCTTCCACCAGGGATTCCCACCCAAAGATAGGTCATCAGGGGAAGCTTCACCACTAGGATAAGGATCGAGCCAGGTCTGAACCCCCCTAAGTTGCCAGCCAAGCAGACCTTGTCTTCCTCGACCTCCAGTCGGGAGGTTCGGTTCGTCCAGCCGTCCGAACCTTCCAGACGTCTAAGTCCGCTCCCTGCCTCCTTTCAGGGCAAACATCGGGAGTCGGCCTCAGGGACACCATCACTCTTCCCTGGCTCATAAACCCCTAAACCCTCTGGGTCAATCCAGGAAAGCCGGTCCAGGGCTCAGGACAGGTCCAGCTCTTCTGATAAGCGTAAACACTCAGAAGAACCCTCAGCTGGGCAGGAGGTCGCCCAAGCTCGGACGCCACCCCTTCTAGCTAAGGTGCGCCCTCCTCTAGATCAGCACAAGCCTAGCTGGTCGCCTACTCCATTGACCCGCCCCCGGACGCCTGACATGGGGTGGTCGCCAGATGAAGACCAGCCATCCGCCCCTCCGACGAGGGACCAGACACCTGACAGCCACACTGAACACCAGCCCAACAGACAGGGGCATTGCCAGTCGTCAGCCTACTGACGCGGGATCCCGGACCAGGCGCCTGCCGAGCCAGACCCCAGACGCCTGCACCTAAAGACTGATGCCCGCCCCTCAGGCCCAGCGCCAGCCCCAGCAGTCATCCCAGTAGCGGACATCGGGAGTCTGTTTACTACATGGTGGAATACAGTGAAAGGGGATCTTCTGTAAAGACCCCCAGACGCTGTCCCTCCTCCACCACCCATGGGTCCCTCCCACCCCAGAGCCTCAGGGGCTGAGGGCAAGCACCCGCCCGGGCCCTAAGGGAAGAGAAGGAATGACCCTCATCTCAGTCTCCTTCTTCCCTCCTGTCACATCCTCTTTGGACGAGGGCGACATGGATTCAGAGCCTTACAATGACGGGAATTTTAACCTCCCTCCCGGGATCTAAAGATTCCCAGTCCGTGTCTCCCGGATAATCCTCATTTCTGGACATTATGAGACACGCCCAGGCTATATAATGAGTGGGATACGGAAAATCTGGACCCAGAGCGCAAGTGCCTGGCCAAGTTCCTTTGGTGATTCCACCGTTCAGCGAACCATTTCAGGACATATCACGCCTCACCTGACGTATGCCGTCTTCCATACCAGCAGTCCCGCAGAAGGCGACAGGCTTTATAAGCCTCCGAAGTCCGAGCCCTTTCCGCCAAGCAACCAAAGGCCAATTCATTTAGTCCTCACGGCCACCCATGGCAGGGGTTCCCAGCCAAAGCACTTGAGTTCCCAACCCCGGATCCGTCTCTAAAAGTTAGATGGTTGGGGCGAAGGTCTTCTCCTCAGCCACTGGGGCCATCAGGTCTTTGAACTTCATAGCCCACATGATTACCTACCAACAGTCGCTGTGGAGGAAGACAGTGGACCTCGTCGAAGCTATGCCTGACTTCGCCTCGAAACAAGAAATTCTGGTGTGTGCCCAGTCAGGATTAGATGTCGATAAACACTCCCTTAGGTGTTCTTACAACGCCGTGGATATGGCCTCCAGAGCAGCCACCTTGGGGTCTGCATGAGAAGGCAGTCATGACTTAGGCTCACGGGTTTCCAGCTGGACCTACAACAGTCTATTATGGATTCCCTCTTTCAGGGTCCCATTCTATTTGGACTGGAAGTTGAACAAGTGGTTAAGCAACTTCAGGGGTCAGGAAAAGTGGTGGCTGACTTGCACGCATGTATAAATCTCAGCCTCAGGAACCCTTCGGCACCCTTTACCAAGGACAAGGACAGGGAGTAAACAGTCCCATGATAAGGGGTTCAAGAGGTAGGGTTACCCTGCCCCTCAAGGTTCCCAGGGCCCCATGCAGCCCAGAACTCCCAGGGCCCTCCACCCCTCAGCCTGACTCTCTCTGCCCCTCCTCCCTTCCGGGACAGGCAGGCGAGAAGGTAGGGAGGCGGTTTGCGCTTTACCCCACTCGAATGGTCCAGTATCACTGCGGACCAATGGGTACTGGATACCATTCAAAAGGGTACACTATAGAGTTCACCTGTATCCCCGGCAACCCCCGGACCCATTGTCCACCAGAACATAGTCTCCTTCTAGAAGCGGAGATTCAACAGCTCCTAGAAAAACGATCCATCCAAAAGGTTCCACAGGCCCAGAAGGAAAGGGTTACTACTCCTGTTTCTTCCTGATCCCGAAGAAAGCGGAGACCTTCGTCCCATTCTGTATCTGAGCCAGCTCAATCTCTGTAAAATACCAGAGGTTTCGGATGGTCACTCTGGCAGGTCTCTTCCCCTTACTCCAGCAAGAGGACTGGTTGTGCTCTTTAGATATGCAGGACACCTACATGCATATCAAGGTCCTGAAATCTCACAGAAGGTTTCTGCGCTTCAGCTTCCAAGCAGTACTACCAATTCAGGGTACTCCCTTCAGTCTTTCTTCCACCTCAAGGTTTTCTACCAAGTGTCTAAGCGTTGGTAGTGGCAGCCCTCGAAGGAGAGACCTCTTCGTCTACCCTTACCTGGATGATTGGCTCCTCTCCGCTCGGTCAGAAGAGGAGCTTCTAATTGCCTTGCAAGAGACACAGGCTTTATTTTCCTCCTGGGGATCACAGTAACTGGCCAAAATCACACCCTTGGCCACCCAAAGGCTGCAATTCATAGGGGCAGTTCTGGACACGGGAAGGGCAGAGCCTTTCTGCCTCCAGACAGGGCAGACCGCCTTTGGGATTTAGCCAGCAGGCTCCAGAAGGCCCCTTCAGCCCTGCCTGGGTTGTTCTGCAGCTTCTTAGGCCATATGGCAGCTGCCATAGCCACAGTACCCTTAGCCAGACTACACATGAGGACCCTCCAATGGCATCTCAGGGTCCAGTGGGACCAGTCAGTGGATGATCTGGATCTCTGAATCCAGATGTCTCGGAGGCACACGTTCCCTCAAATGGTGGCTGCATCATGACAGTCTAGTGGGAGGAGTTCCATTCCGGAGACCCACCCCTCTCCAGACTTTTTTTTTTACCAGGGAGAGACACACTAAGCTGAAAGCTTGTTTACAGGTGCAACCTGGGAGCACAAAAGAAGTTAAGTGACTTGCTCAGGGTCACACAGTACTTTACACAGACTTTAACCACAGATGCCTCTCTGTCCGGTTGGGGGGCTCATTTAGGGGATCACAGAACCCGGGGTCTTGGTCTGCCATAGAAAGCTCTCTACATAAAAGCATTCTGGAAATGAGAGCCGTGCTGAATGCACTTACTGCATTCAGAGACCAACTCTCGTGGTCCTCTCCTGGTGCAGACAGACAACACACCAGTGGTCTTCTACTTCAACAAACAAGGGGACTCATTCGTTACCCCTTGCAGGACACCATGAGGAGTGTGGGATTGTGCAGTAGAACACCGTCTGGATCTCATCGCAGTTCATCTGCCTGGGGTTCAGAGCGTTCTCGCCGATAGTCTCAGCCACTCTACCTCTCTGAATCACGAGGGAACTGCTCCAAGAAGCCGCAGATGACCTGTTCAATCGCTGAGGCTGTCCAGAGTTGGACCTCTTTGCTTCCCTGCAATGCCAAACTGCGAAATTTTTGCCGTCTTGCTCCAGGGCCTGGTGTTTTGGTAGATACATTGTCCCTCTCTTGGACAGGGAAGTTCCTCACGCCTTCCTCCTTTTCCCTTATTCAGAGAGTTCTGCTCAAGTTACAGTCAGAAGGAGCCAGAATAATTCTGGTGGCTCCTCTTTGGCCCGTCAGATCTGGTATCCGTTGCTCCAGCAACTGTCACTGGAGTCTCAGTTCAGTTGCTACTCTCAACCCACTTGCTCTCACAAGAGCAGGGACACTCATCCATCCTGCTCTTCACTCTCTTCACCTGCACACGTGGCTCCTGCAGTCCTAGCGGAAGAGAGATTGGGAGTGTCAAGCAGGGTAGCTGAGATCCTGGTTGCAGTGAGGAAGCCTTCCACCAGGGCCACCTACGCCTGAAATGGAAAGGCTTCTGTCTATGGGCTACGGCCTGAGCCCTAGATCCCTGGGTTGCCCGGCTAGGTACATGCTAGAATATCTCCATCACCTTCTGGATTTAGGACTGAGCTATTCATCCATTAAGATGCACAAGTGTGCGGTTTCCGCATATCTTGATCCTATCAGAGATAAAACTCTGGCACAGCTCAACGTCTGTAAGACATTTCTATGAGGGGTCGACATATCAGACCTCCCAGGAGAGACATCATTCCTCCTTGGGACTTACTTTTCATCCTGAAGAAACTCACCTTTCCTCCCTTCGAGCCAGCAGCCTCTTGTGAGCTGCTCTTCCTCTCATGGAAGACCCTCCTTTTGGTAGCCACTACCTCTGCTCAAAGGGTTTCCGAGCTCCAGGCCTTGATGTAAGGAACCTTACATAGTTTTCCACAGGGACAGGGGTGACCATGTGCACAAACCCTAAGTTCATGCAGAAGGTGGTGTCCATGCTGACTCTTAACCAGGACATCAACCTTCCGGTTTATTATCCGAATTTGTTAACCAAGGTGAAGCGCTGTTGCACACCTTGGATGTTCATAAATTTTGAGGTATTACCTCCACAGGACTCACTTCTCCAGACAGTTGGACCAGTTCATCTCATTTGCTAAGCGAATGTTAGGAGCTCCTGTTTCAAAACAGTCACTAGCCCGTTGGCTGGTGCAATGCATTACTTTCTGCTACCAGCATCCTAACAAACCACTTCCGGGAACAGTCAGGGGCCACTCTACCAGAGCAGTGGCCTCCTCCTTCACGGCACTCAAAAATGTTTCCTTGGCAGATATTTGTGCTGAAGCTACATGGAGTTCAGTCTACACTTTCATCAGGCATTACAGCCTGGACATTGCATCCAGATGGAGAGCAGATTTTGGACTTTCAGTCCTGCAGGGCCTACTCTCTTAGATGCCTTTCTAATATGTTTCAGCTGTTTTTCAGCATCTCCCTAACACCCCAGACCTGGACCTATCCTTGAGTACTGCTTGGGACTCAGTCCTAATGGTATTACCTGCTGGAAGAGCTCCACCCTCGAAGACATAGTACAGTTATGTAAGAACTTACTGTAACAGTAGCTCTTCAAGAGGAGCTCTTGCAGCAGGTGGCTTTCCCACCCACCATCCCCAGGATAGTATTTTGGCTGTTATATCACCAGAACATGGTGGGGACTTCCTGCTCGGTTCTCCAGTTTGGTTTCTAGCCGGGTCTCCAGCAGGAGAACTGAGACGGTGCCAGTGGACCGCCACCTTTATACGCGCCTGACGCCGGGCGTAGCCGACGCCGGGGCGGTCCTTGCCTCAGACTGCTAGCTACAAGTTTTCCATGGGGTCCTGACACCTGCCGGCTTCAGTCCTAATGGTATTACCTGCTGCAAGAGCTTGTCTCAAAGATCTACTGTTACGATAATTTTTACTTAACTGTACTTTCTGGAGACCACATCTCAGGAAAGACAGTGGAGGATGTCCAGAGGAGAGCTGCCAAATGGTGTGGGATCTGCATCAAAAGCCCTATGAGAAAAGGCTAAAGGAGCTAACTTTGTACACGTGGAGGAGAGGAGGGATGGGGGATATGATAGAAACCTTTAAATACCTCATGGGTCATAAGATACAGGAGGGAGTATCTTTCAGTGAAAAAGTGCTCTAGAATAAGGAAATGCTACAAAGCTGGAAGGGGTAAATTCAGGAGGGATGTGAGGAAGTACTTCTTCACAGAAAGGGTGGTGGATACCTGGAACAGCCTTCCAGTGGACATAATAGGGCGAAAACAATAATGGGTTCAAAATGCCTGTGACAGGCACAAGGAATTCATAGAGGTAAGGGGGGAGATTGCGCTGTAGATCAAGTAGGGTCTGCAGCAAAATGAAAGTTAAAAACAATGGGGCAGACTGGGTGAACCCAGAGGTCCTTAGCTACCATCACGTTCTGTTTCTATTTTTGCACTTTGTAAATCCTTTGTTCTGGATCTGTAATAAAGTACTTCATGTCACTGATATCTGATTTATCTTCCCTGAATCAGTCTTCCATTGAGTCCCACTAATGGGTCTGGGCCGGAGGCATAGGGCCCTGTGAGAGCAAATCTTTGGCAAGTGTTTCAACAACAGCTACTGGGCACAATGTCTGCACACCCCACTTGGTGCTGTGCGCTAGCTAAAATCAAGCGGCTTGCCCTCACCAACCTCAGTTCTTTCTTTTCACACAAGTGCACCCTATGGGAGCAGTCTCTTCATTTTACTCGTTGTCACTATTTCTCCTGCATCACCACATTTTTCACTGGTACAGTATCTTTCTTCTTCCTTGTTTTATTTCTTTCTGATGATAGCAAAATTTCCGTCCAAAGGGGCTGTGGAAAAGAAAAGGAAACCTCTCATTATGTTTCTGTGCCCTGTGGGAACAAGATGGATCTGACAGACTGACATCAACTCTGCGACCCCTGTTCTTGGAGCAGAGCATGACATGGATACCTCAGTACTTCTCCATGGGCCCGTCTACCACGAAACCATGCATTGAAGTGGAGTCACCCAATCCCCACCTTCAGTGACAGGCATTGCACGAACCTTCCAAGTTAGCCACTAGGCTCCTTGCCCTGGGCCTTTTCAAGGAAAACATAGACTTTGACGGGCAGATAAGGGACCGGCCTCCAGTCTGCCCATTTTCCTACCTATTGATAAGCTGCAGATCCTAGTTAGCCAACAGCCTACTTCCTCCTCCTACTCCCCACTAGAATTGTTTTTGTCTGTCCCATGTATTCTTGAATTCCGCCACTGTTTTTGGCCCCACGACCTCCCCAGAAAGGCCGCTCCATGCGTCCAGCCCTCTCCATGAAAAATACTTCCTCACTGAGCGGTCCCTCTATCTTCAAATTGTACCCCTTGATCTTCGTGGACTAAAAGTCTCACCACTCATTCACACTAATGGGACTACGTCGGAGGTGCTAGGACCCCACGGAACCAAAAATCTTCAGAAGGACTGGCGCCGGATAGGACCACACATGTGCGGTGCCATCAGACTAGCTCGCGCCATATAGGCTATCTTGGCATCAACCTCCAACCACCTCAGTTCCTTTTCTCCTACCGTCGAGTATGCTTCAATGATGACGCTTGCTCACCTGCCAAGAGTCAAGTCTTCATCTATACAACAGCAGCTACAGCTGTTCAGTATTTGACTAATTTACCATTTTTAGTGTTCTTTTCTTATTTAAAATAAAAGATGTTGAAGAAGAAATTCTCAGCCTGCCATCAAAGGAGTCACCCTTAGACGGTAGCGGTAATGGTAGGGAGACTTCATTTGAAAGCTGCAATGGCAGTGGGGCTGTCTGGTCCACCACCCTTTGTGGAGGGGGTCCGACCACAGGCAGCCCGGTGCTCAGAGAGGGGGACATTCTGCCTGAAGCACAAAATGGAAATTACTTACCTACCGTAATTTTGATCTTCTTGGACAAGTCTCCACCACTCATTCACACTAATGGGATTAGCGCCGGATGCACTAGGACCCATCGAGAGCAAACATTTTGTTGGAAGGTCGGCGCCTAGACGGGCCACAGGAGCGGCACTGCGAGCCTCAGCTCATGCGGTAATGAATATCTCGCGCCAACCTTCCACCCACCTCAGTACCTTTTTTCCGAGGAGATGCAGCGTAATTAACCTAGAAGGATAGCCTAACCAAAAACTGGACATAAGACAGTCCGGAAGACCCATATAAGAAGGGTCAACAAAGTAGTCTTCACAGCCTAAAGTCTGAGGGAGCGAAGACCAACAACAGAGGTAGCTCGGGGGATGGAGGCGGGCGTGTGAATGAGTGGTGGAGACTCGTCCAAGAAGATCAAGAATTATGGTAGGTACATAATTTCCATATCTTTCTAGACATAAGTCTCCACCACTCATTCACACTAATGGGAGAGTACCGAACTAATAATCCCGTAAAAGGGCGGCAGGAGAGACCAAGAGCTCACAGTTTTAGGACAGAAGTCCATTAAGGATGGTTCTGCCAAAGGACAGATGTCGTCTGGCATGGACATCCAGGGCATAGTGTTTAATCTAAAGTATGCACTGAGCTCCAGGTAGCCACACTGCAAATATCTGCAATGGGAACGTTATGGATTTCCACCAGAGATGCCGCTATCTGCCCTAGTAGAGTGAGCGACACTCTGCCCTCCAGCTTAACCTGCACCATGGAATAACAATGGCAAAGGCATGCCACTAACCATGCTGAGATACACCTGATAGCGACAGGTTGACCCAGCCGGTCTCACTGAAAGAAACAAACAGTTGTTGAGCTTTACAAAGTCCTTTGTTCTATCTAGATAGAAACGTAAAGCTCTCTTGATGTCCAGGGAATGAAGAGAACGTCTCCTTCATTTTGGAAGTCCGCAAGTAAGAGGGAAGGGCTAAAGGTTGGGTTAGATGGAACTCCAAACAACCTTAGGAAGAAATTTAGGATGGGTTCTAAAGACTACTTTGTCTTTATAGAACACAGTATACGGAGGGTCTGCGACCAAGGCATGTGTCTCAGAAACCCTGCGGGCTGAGGTAATGGCCACCAGGAAGGTCATTTTCCAGCTGAGAAATTTTAGCTCACAGGTAGCCAGAGGTCTGAAAGGTTTTCGAGTGAGCATGTCTAGCACAAGATTAATGTCCCAGGCTGCGACTGGACGTCTTGTAGGAGGTCTGGTATGCAGAATTCCTTAAGAAACCTCTTAACCACAGGTAACTGAGCTAGTGACAAGGAAAGTACGGGCTCTTGATAAGCTGAAGAGTACTGCAGACCTGAGTTTGAGAGGTCTAAGAGGTACTCCAAAGTTTTATCTGGTGGGCAGGAAAAGGATTTAAAGAGAATTTTGCACACAGAGCGAAAAATGCTTCCATTTGGCGGTGTAAGTTTTCTAGTGGCTGGCTTCCACGCAGCCAGAAGAATATCTGAAACCCTGCGAGACATTGAACCTGTTCACTTCTGTCTCTTCAGGAGCCAAGCGTGAAGGTGAAGCGACCTCAAGTTGGGATGAACAACAGGCTCTTGAGTCAAGAGGTTCATCTGAAGTGGGAGTGGTTTGGCGGAGCTGCCAACATACTGTTGAGTAGTGGAAACCACATTTGTCGAGGCCAGAAGGGAGCAATGAGGATCATTTTGTCCCGTGGGATTCGAACTTGAGAAGTACCCTCTGAATTAGAGGAAGAGGCAGAAAGGCGTATAGAAAGCGTTTGTCACTACAGCCTGAATGCATCCCGACAGAAAATGCCAGGCCCTGGATTTCTGGAGCAGAAGAGAGGCAGTTTTGTGTTGAGTGGGATGCAAAAGGTCCAGGTCTGGAGTTCCCACTCTGCAAATATTGACTGAATTACGGCTGAGTCGAGAGACCATTCGTGAGGATCTGTCTCTGTTCTGCTGAGGCGGTCCGCCAGTTCATTCTGTACTCCTGGCAGGTAGACCGCTTGAATTAGAGACTTGTGCTGTAAGCACCATTCCCACACTCTCATCGCTTCTCTGCATAAGGGTAAGAGTGAGCGCTCTGTTTGTTGATGTAATACATCACTGCTTTGTTGTCCGTTTGAAGGAGAATGCTCTTGTGACAGAGAATGTCCTTCAACGCCTGGACCGTATAAAGGACGGCTCTCATTTCCAAGACATTTATGTGAAGCTGGGACTCGACCTGAGTTCACGTACCTTGAGTGTGGAAAGCCTGACAGTGAGCCCCACCCCATCAGGGACGCGTCTGTGGTAATGGAAATCTGATGATCCAGAGGAGCAAAGGGATACCTTCAGGAGATTGTTCTCTTATGCATCACCAGGTGAACGACCTCTTTAGAGGTTCTGTCACCTTGATGAAAAAGGATCATGGGTGAGTGATTGGGGACGACTGAGTACTGAGCATCCACTGAGAAGTTCTCATGTGAAGGCGTGCTAGGGGTACAGTGAACACCGAGGATGCCATGAGACCTAGCATCCGTTGCATCGAGAGAGCTGGAACCAAGTAGCTGTCCCCGATGTGATGGGCCATCTGAAGGATATTGTTCCTCCTGTCCTCTGGAAGAAAAGCCTTCGCAAAGGAGGTGTCCAGAAGAGTTCCTATAAATGGAGTCTCTGGAGGGCTGCAGCTGCGATTTTTTGAGGTTTAGCAGGACTCCCATGGACATGAGAAAGCTTGAAGCCGTGGCTACTGGCGTCTCAGAGTTCCCTGCCTGGAAGGACTTGCCAGAAGCCAGTTGTCCAGATAAGAGAACACTTGAATTCCGATCTTTCTGAGATGCACTGCGAAAACTGCACAACACTTTGTAAAAACTCGTGGGCGAGGATAGCCCAAAGGGCAGGACTCTAAACTGATAATGCTGTCCCAGAGCCACAAACCTTAGGAATTTGTGATGCTTCGGTGAATAGAGATGTGCTGGTAAGCATCCTGCATGTCTAGGGAGGCTAGCCAGTCGTGCTGATGAAGCAAAGGTAACAAGGTTCCTAGTGAAATCATCTTGAATTTCTCCTTGGCAGAAATTTGTTTAGTTTCTGAGGTCCAAAATGGGGCGATGCCCCTGTTTCTTTGGAACCAGAAAGTAATGGAGTAGAACCCTGTGTTCCGTTGATGCAGCGGAACTATTTCTACTACCCTGTTGTTCAGAAGGTCCTGAATCTCGGAGGTGAGAAGGTCTGACTGAAGGGTTGACAGCTTGGGCTGTCATTTGGGAAACGATCCAGAGGGATCTCCACAAGATTGAGTGAATATCCTCGCGGATTATCCGGAGGACCCATTTGTCTGAGGTTATGGACTTCCGTCGATTGCAGAAGTGCATCAGATGACCTCCACCACTGAGGAAGAGTCCACCTCAGGCAGCTGAGGTGGGACTGGGGCCAACAACTCAGAAGGTGGCACTGGCGCTGTGGGTTCTCGTACCTTCTGTTGCATTTTCTTTGAGGCTGGGGGCTTGGTTTTTATGAAAGCTTCCTCTGCCTTTGTCTCGAAAGGACTGATGGTTATGGAACTGGCGTTTATTAACATCCCCTCGAGAGGGACAGGAGGAGGTCGAGCCAACTTAATGGCTGGCCTAGTTTTCTGTGTAGCTTCTAGGGCCTGTTCTACTTGAGGGCCGAAGGATACACACCATCAAAACAACGCCATTACCTGCTGCTGTGCGTCATTCGTGAAACCTGAAGTGCACAGCCAGGAATGACGCGTAGAAATGCCGCGCCGCCGCCTGGAAGTGTATCGAACGCATCCATAGCTGCTTTAACTCGCTGGTTGTTGATTCGATACCCTGGTAATGGTTTGAAGTAGCTCTGACTTTGTATCCGATTCGGTAGAGCTTCAACCATTTGTTTGAGCGAATGCCAAAGAATATACTCATATTGAGAGAAATAGCCCTGGTAGCTGGCAATACGCATACCCAGGGTGGAAGCAGCAAAGACTCTCTTACCTAAAGTGTCTATCTTACGAGATTCTTTGTTAATAGGTCGAGCTGTAGTAGTCTGGGGAGGACGACCTTATCATTTCTCTGCCAAAACTACAATAGGATCCGCAGGCTTGAGATGCCAAATGGGTCAATCCTTGGGGCTGAGTATTTCCGATCTATGGATTTAGCCATCCGAAGGAATGAGAGCAAGATTACTTCCATACCATTTGAGACAGCTGCCTCAAAGGATGGCTGTACCGGAGGAGTCAAATCCTAGGGATCTCCAGAACATGGAGATATTGGAGTCTTGGCAATTTCCCAGGATTGATGTCTGTAGTTTGGAGAGAAAGAGTGGAAATCAAGTTTTTCAGCAGAGACTTAAAAGACAGGTCCTCGACCACAGGCTCTGCAGCAGGACTAGATCCTGTTTCTTCCACTTCATCACCCAGCCTAAGGTCTGGGTCAGGCTCAGTATCATCTCCTGACAGTCCAGGAGGGACTGCATGGCCAGGAAAGGAGTGGAAATCAGATGGAAAAGAGGAAGGAAAGGGTTAGGAGGAGTCCTGAGAGGTGGATGGCACCCTAGAACCCCCAACACCATAAAGCGCATGCGCCAGCGAGCACACGACACCGAGGATGGCGCCCGAGAAGCCACACGACGCCGACTAAGGCGCTCAGCGCCATCGAAGTGCACGGCGCCGGTGCAACTCAACGGCGCCACAGATGCATCGGGAAGACAAGGAGGGCGCCGAAATACCCTAAGACTCCGAAAAACAGGATTTGAGGAGAAGGGAGGAAGAAGAGCAGGAGGTAGAGGCATCGGTGTGGCCCCTGCGCCGCAGCCATATTGGGAGGGAAACATAAGCATGGAGTCAACGGCACCGAAGACGGTGCCGCATGACCAGGGAGGCTCAACCGCCTCTACCTGGTCTCCCAAGAAGCCCAAGGCCCCTGAGTGACCGGGCCAGGCAGCTGGACCAACCTCCGAGCCCATTGCTCCATAAGAGTGGCCCACTGATGAAACTGCTCATCTGAAGACCTACCAGAGGGCGGGAGGGCTCCGATGTCGAAGACATCGGCTACCAGAATCAGAAGCTGGCTGCGAAGGAGGAGACTGGCAACTAGCTCCAATAACTGATCGCTCACGCACAGACATATCAGAGGGCGACCTCAAGTGATGCCTTCTCTTTTGACCTGTGGGCCGAGGAAGAGCTCGAGGGCCTAACGGTGCCAGAATGCGACTGCTTATTTTATAGCTTCCGAGGGGACCACCCGCCTCGGGCATTGGACTGACCGTTGTCAGACCACCACCACCACCACCCCGGAGAAGGCGGCGTACTCGACCCAGCCCGCTGACTGAACAGTTTACACGAAGTCTCCCTACCGCACCTGACCTCTCATGGTCAACTCCATCAAAGTAGGCTGAGACTTCTTTGTAAATGAGAATAAACTTAAGCGTTATACTTATTTGAGATATTACTACAAAACAATAAAACTGAAAACTATGCCAGTTTGAAGTTTGACTCAGTGACTGACGGCGTCATCACTGGGGAATACTTTTCGGCCAGCGGAAAAAGGAACTGGGCGGTTGGATGGTCAGCGCCGAGATATTCATTACCGCATGAGCTGAGGTTCGCGGTGCGGCCTGCGCCACCTTCCAAAAAAAAGTTTGCTCCCGATGGGTCCTAGTGCTCCAGCGCTAATCCCATTAGTGTGAATGAGTGGTGGCGACTTATGTCCAGGAAGATGTAGCGGTCCCATTCTCGACCTCAATCGGGGACCCAGCTCCACTTGACCTCGAGCTCTTCTTCCTCCTGGAAGAAGAATCTGTATTGCCGAGGTCGCCGCTGGTACATCTGCACGGGATCATCTCGCTGGAGAAGGCGGTAGGCCTGAACCGACTCGTGGATTCCTCTGTGGCTCTGCTGTTAACGGCCATGATCTTCAACACAGGATGCCATCTCTGTCCTCGATGGGGTCCCAGTGAGCAGTTTCACCTCTGGGCCGCTCTTTTAGAGCTGGGGTATGGCATCTGCCCAGTTGTCCTAGCCATTGGACCCAGATCCAGGGCCTCAGAGCCATGGCCGGGTCGGTTGGGCCAGGATATGTGCAGTGCCCTCTCTGGTGCCAATGCCATAGACATTGACTCCTCACCTACCCCCTCTCCTTTCCCTGCAGGGGCTGGCACGGTACCACTTTCATTCTTCTTCAGGTCTGTGTCCAGCAGTGGTGCTGGCGCGGGTCTGGTGCCATGTCACCCAGCAGCGGGTGGTGCTGGTGCCAGGACTGGCGCCAGTGGTCCTGGTGCCATGTCTGGCGCCACGTGTGGCATGGGCACCAATGTGGTGTGGGTGCCGTGGATGGCACTGAACTCTTCACCACTCCAGGAGGTGGCATCTCCCATGTTCCTGGCCTAACCCTGCCTTTTGGAGGTTATTCTGGGGTAGAAGTGGATCTGGATGAGTTCTCCATAGTCTGCTTTGTCGAACACGAGAGGATGACTCATTTTATGGGCTGGAATGCAAGCCTTCTGTATCAGTATGATGGAAGATCTTCTTTCCAGTTTTTCCTCAGGGATATGGAGTCCACCATAACATTTCAGCCTTCATCTGTTGACCAAAGCAGACTTCTAGTCTTGAGTTCCTACATTCCTCAGTACAAGTACACCCTGTGGAATACACTCAATGCAGTGGTCGAGAACCTCCTGAAATCTGACGCTCCTTTGCTAGGGGCATATAGCCCAATAATCAGCTAAAAGCTTTTATGGATGCCTCGACTGGCTAGGGCAGCTGCCGCTGGCAGCAGGTGGTTAACATCTCCTTGACAGTGCTTATCTGTTTGGCCCTCAAATTAAGCTCTGGAGGCCACTCAGAACAATAAGGCTGCATTTAAACAACAGGCGGCACCTGCCACCTCTCAGAGGAATGGGAACCGTTGACATTCTCATAACAGGCAGTCATTTCAGGTAGAGGCCTAGGTGCCTTTATCAGGAACCAACCTGTCAGCCATGAAGAGAACATAGTGGAGGGTACAGGGCCGAAGCGCCTGTACCAACCTCTGTGGATCAGCCCAGGTCCCACCTCAACTGTCTGAGGGGACACCTCTCCAGTGGTAGAAGCGGCCTTAATTCATTTTTTCAATCAGTGGAAGTCCATTACAGTGGACATATGGGTCATCAGGATTGTCCAAAAGGGATACTCTCCCAATTTTGCAGATTTCCCAAACCTTCCACCCAGACAGCAGCCAGTCTGTCCACCTCCCAGTCACACTGTCTTGCTTCTGGGATATGGGGCTTCTGTGGAAATGGCAGTAGAAGTTGTTCTACAGTGGAACGGAGCACAAGTTCCTATTTCCATTGCTTCTGGTTCCAAGGTAACAGGCGGCATGCACCCATTATCGACCTTTGGAAGGTTAAAACAAGTACCTGTTCAGGGAGGAGTTCACTAAGACCTCAGTCTTCACTTCTTGGACATTTGGCTCGAGCCAGCCCATCTGGTCAAGAGACACAGGAAGCAGCGCCACAGCTTCTTAGTTCTCTCCAGAGGGGTTTTCTAATTCGAGGAGGATGCCAGTTTCATCTGCCCAGCAACTCCTCTTCTTAGGAGCCCTCCTGGACACCTCCAGGATGTCAGTTTCGTTCCAGAAGACAGGAGAAACGACATCTTCAGATGGCTCGTTACATCACGGAAAGCGACTCTACTCAGGCCCTTTTGGTTGAGCAGATGCTGGGACTCTGGGCATCCTCCGCAGCAATGAGTGGTCTTCAACCACGATCCGCAATCCTCTGTACAAAATGACAGAGCCTCGGACAAAATCGCTTGTGGAGGTTCACTGTCAAGACCTCTACACTTAGGTGCGGAGCCAGGGGAACCTCATGTTGTCATAAATCGACAAAGCTGTGATGAATTACATCAGCAAGCAGGGTGGGCGTCCCTCCTACCTTCTCTGTAGGGAGTGGGCTAGTTTGGACTGGGTCCTTTTAGTCCCTTCTCAACGCAAAATTGTCTCTATCCTGCTTCAGAAATCCAGACCCTGATGTTTTCTGTCAGGATGTATTCACTATAGTAGACAAGACGCACCCTGTATGTTTTCCGCCTCTTCCCTTAATTCAGAGGGTGCTGCTCAAATTGTAGGCAAGAGGAGCAGGATGATTCTCATCATCCTAGTCTGGCCTCAACGGATATGAGTTGCATTGATCTACATTCTGTCAGAAGTCTCTCCCTCCTCCCGAGGCTTCCTTCTATGAGCAGACCCTCTGACACAGGGACTTTAGTGCATCCTAGCCTCGCCCTTCATCTCTTTGCTGGACTCGGAGGAAATGGAAGTGGGCAAGTTTTAGGTTTACCAGACCATCGCAGACATCTTCTAAGCCTTGCATAGGCCTTCCACCAAGAGGGCTTACCGGCTGAGTGGAAGCCCTTCTCCATCTGATGTGCAAGTCCCATCTGGACCCTTTGGTTGCCCACCAAGTAAGGTGTTGAGGTGCTTTTGCATCTGTCTAATGCAGGTCTGCAGTACTCGGCAGTGGAGGACACCTCTGCACGCTTTGTATATCTTGAGCCAGTAGACATGTCCCTGGCTCTGTTACCATAGTCAAGTTTTGCTTCTCTCTTACTTCTTTAACTCCAGAATGAAGAAGAGCGCCCTTCATTTCTCTGGATGTTAAGAGGGTTCTACATTCTTCATCAACAGAACAGAAATACGCCCGAGCAACTATTGTATCTTTCAGCATGCCTCGCTGGGTCAGCCTGTTGCCATGAGATGTTTTCTGCTTGGTTAGTAGCATGTCTTCGCCACTACTAATCCAGGACACAGGTCAAGGTGGAAGGTCAGGATCACACCACTTCACCGGAGTGGTTGCAGCTTTCCTGGCAGAGATTCAGATCCACCCACTGCAGACATCTGCAAGGCGGTGAGTTGGAGTTCAGTGCATACCTTGTAAACACTGTGTTCTGGATGTCCGTGCTGGACAGTTCACTTTCCTCGGCAGGACAGTCCTTATGGACTTCTGTCCTGAGTGAGCTCTGTCTCCTACTGCCCTTCTTAGTGGGGTTTGATTTTCAGCTCTGTACTCTCCTGTTGGTGGAATGAGTGGTGGAGACTTGTAATCCAAGAAGATATGGAAATTACATACGTAATTCTTGATCTTCTTGGATGAAGTCTCCACCACTCATTCACACACCTTCTCACCATCCCCCAAGCTTATTCATTCTGCTTTTGGTCTTCACTTCCTTGTTGTTCCGGCTGTGAAGACATTGTTGAATTGACCCTTCTTACATGGGTCATCCAGGCCATCACATGCCGGAAGTTAGGGTTAGGTTTTCTTAAGTTAGTTTACACTGCACCTCCTCGGTCGTAAAGGTACTAAGCATGTGTTGGAGAGTCGACACCAAGATAGCTTGTATGGCAAGAGCTAGTCTCATGGTGCCGCACATGCATGGTCCTATCCCGTGCTGGCCCTCCTGAACATTTTTGGCGCCACGGGGTCCTAGTGCCTCCAGTGTAGTCCCTTTAGTGTGAATGAGTGGTAGAGATTTTGTCCGATCAAGAATTACGGTAATTTCTTGCACTTCTTTTTCTGAAAGATGCTACCTGTCACAAACCCACTCAGCAGGTCAGCCCTCTACTCCCAAAGTGCCAACCTCCGAGTGCAGTCTTGTGAACAGTTAACAGAAACAGGGTAGCCCTCCTGTCTGTTTTGTGGGTTCAAATCAACCTTTGGTCTCAGTTCTGGAGGATTCAAACTGTGAACCTCTTGCTAGCCTACCTCAATGCACAGGCTCAGATAATTCTGTCTTCGGGGCCAGATATCTTGCCTATGGGCACCTAACCAGGTGTACAGAAATTAACCCTTAAAACTTTTATAAAGACCTCAGATTACTCTTACCTTTTTCCAGTTTGGTATCACCATTCAAGCTTATGCACAGTGTCTGCTTTAACCATATATACTTCACTTGTAAAGGAAAGAAATTCAAAGACAGACCAAGTAGGCTCTAAAACAGAGTTTTACTAAAACAGCATAAAATATGTAAAACATAAAATACAAAACTGTTATATCACAAGAACTGTACAATCTTTTAAAGAACAAGGTTTTAATAGTGCAATTCCTACTACAGTACTTAGATTTTGTCTCTCTCTCTCTCTCTCTAAATACCTGCTTAAAGTGCTCAAAGATGTTTCTTTTGTCAGAGTGTAGATAGAAGTGTGTCTGAAGAAAAACAGAATATTCTTTAAAAACTGTATTTGCTAACCCCTTTGTGTGAGGTCACCTAGCTCCTCCTCTGTCAGAATATATATAAAAAATATGTATCTATACAAAACAGGATGCATTTTTAAAGTATTAAATTTGTAATCCTCAGCACAACTCATTTTCTTCAAATGATTTTCTTTGATCTTAGGAGCAGCTTCCTTTCCAGGACATCAAAGCATCTTTTATAACTCTGCACTAAAACGCTATAACCTGCTCTTCTTCCTCTAACTGCTATACAAGTTTATGATCTATCTTGGCAGTTAGGCATCTTCTAGCCTGTAATTAGCTTGTAGCCTTCCAGGTAACACCTTGTATCTAAAACCTGTGTGTGTGTGTGTGTGATCTCACATGCTGTCTCAGCATCTCTCATGAGAGACAGTCCATAACACATTTTTATGTTACAAAAAGCATAAGTTAATCAGCACCAGCTGTCTGAGTGTCACACTACCCACTTGGACTTTGTTGATTCCCTTGAGGTACTTGAAAGTTTCTATCATGTCCCTCCCTTTCCTCGATGGTATACATATTCAGCTCCTTGAGTCTCTCTTCATTTGGCTTCTGGTGCAGACCCTGCACCATTTTAGTTGCCCTCCTCTGGACTGCCTACATCCTGTTTATGTTCTTGCGGAGATGGGGTCACCAGAACTGCATGCAGTACTCCAGATGGGGTCTCACCAGCTGTCTGTACAGAGGGATAACAACATCCTGTTTTTACTGGTGATGCCTCTCCCTATGTATCCCAGTATCCCCAGCCCTCCGTACTGCCTTCTCACATTGCTTGCTTACCTTTAGGTCATCTGATATGACTACCCCCAGGTCCCTTTCCATTTTTGTCATTGTTAGTACCTCCCCACCCCCATTGTGTAATCTTCCCTGGGTTTTTGTTTCCCAGGCACATTACTTTGCACTACTTTGCATTGAATCTGAGCTGCCATACTAAGGGATCTCTGGTTCCAAGGAAGTACAGGGTTCTTCTCGACCTCATCACAATGAGGCGCACAGAACCTGGAGGTTGGGTCTGGCGGACAGTCGACTCCTGGGCAGTCAGCTGAGAACCCTCCACAGTCTGACTGCCTTAAGCAGTAGACTTCCCAGTGGCAGAGCCAAGGGCGTACACTCAGTCCACACTGGTGAACATTTTGATGCCATTTCTTAGGGTCACCCATGCTGTTGTCACTGTCCACAATGACAACACGGCTGGCGATACAGGGTGCTGGACACCCTCCCTCAAACTGTGGTGGTGGGGAGGGACTGGCACTGAAGCTGATACTGGTGTTGGAGCTGGAAGGGGACAGCTCTGAGTCCGGGGAGGCAGCGGCCAGGGTGTCAGGCCTGGGTTCAGTTTCCAGAATGGTGCCAACAGAGATGCAGGCTTGGTGCCAGTCCTTGACTCCAGTGTCCCCTGAATACCAAGGAGGGAGACAGTGCCAGGGCCAGCATCAATGTCAACACCAAGCATGGTGTCAAGGATAGTGTCTGCCATGGTAACGAGGAGATGCCTGTCCTTGAGGACTTCGGCCTGACTTGAGTTCGTGCTGGAGACAGATGATGACCCCAAGCTGGGTTTCTCCCAGGAGCTGCATGTCAACATAGTCTCCGGTGAAGACTGGGGTTGCCCCATGGGACTTGGACAGCTCCAAGGGCAATAATCAGGTCATTCCTCTGATGTAGGGGACACTTTGGCCAGTTGTGGTCAACCCTCCCTTCAGGCAAGGCTTCCACCAGAGTTCAGCAACCCAGACCGAGGCCCTGTCCCGGCCCAAGGAATGTGGGAACAGCACCGGGTTGAATCAGTGTCATAGAGTATTGGCATAGGGAGTTGGACAGGGCCCAGTACAGGCTATTCTTCCCCAGTGCCAGTCACACCTAGAGCCAGTACTCGCTTTGATCCACGCCTTCCTCGGCAGACAACAAACCTTTGGTCCACCTGGTCTGTTCTGCTGTGTATGCCCTGTACCAGTAATTCCTGGTGGAGATCCTCTAGGTGCTTGAGCTGCAAGCTTACATTAGCCGCGATCTGGCAGCCCTGCTATTGGGACTCCTTGGGGTTCCCATATTGACACTGTGGTCATTGCTGTATGACTCAGAGCCATGGAGGAAGCATCCAGAGCCTTGTGGGGCATCCCTGAGCCACCACTGCCATCCCCAGGGACCTCCTGATCTGGTATCCTACATCTACAGGGTCTGCAGGTGTTGTACCTCACCCCACCTCGGGCCTTAAGGAACTGTCAGGACTACAGAGCCATAGAAGTGACTGACTGCCAGATGTGGATTCTGCCCACACAGATGCCCCAAGAATCAAATTTTAGTTTTATGTTCTATTTACTCCTCCTCACTGGTCCCATAGACCTCTCTCCAGTGGGGTGTGGAGGTCTGCTTCCTGCCCAGCCTGGAGGTCCACCTGGAACAGTTCACTGCTCCCAGGAGCTGTCCTCCATCTCCATCGACCAACCTGCCCCGGCTCTGAGCCTTCCAGGGTGGGACGCCATTTACTCCTCTGGCACTCTATCTATTATCTAGAAGGGTGGCCAGGGAGTGGAGGAGAGAGACAGCGACCAGCCAGGTAGGATCCAGCACTGGGTGTGGGGATATCCTTGGCCCCACCTTCATCTGTCTGGGTGCCTGGGCTTTCCGTGTATTTCGCTCCCTGAGGCGCGGACATGCAGTGATGGCCAGCGCACGATGGCGATACTCACTCCATCCGCATGCCATCCGCCACCACCTCCAACCCATTTGCGAGTTTCTGCATGACGCGCTGCCCCCAGTCTTCACTAGGAGCTGCTGTCACAGCAGAAGGCGTGACCCACCAACCCGCAGAAAAGGAGAGCAAACCTCCAGATTCTCAGTCCTCTCCTGCCCCTGCCGACTCCTACGACCTAATCTCATTCCTGAAGCCAGGTGGCCAGCATGGCACGAGGTGTGGCGTCCCTGTGCCTCAACCAAGAATCAGTCTTCACCATTCATCCCACATGTGGAGTCTAAGCTTGAGACACTAGGACCCCGTGGGAATAAAGTCTTTGCAGTCTAGGAGGGGCTCGCTGTCAGTGCCATCCACGAGGCAGATGTAGTGATGTTGGCGCTTTGGGTTGGCTAGTAAATGAAGCCGGTTCCCTCCTCTTTGGTTCTGTTTTTCCTGCCATCTAGTGCACACTGTGGCAGCCTCACAGCAAAATTGGGTCACAGCTTCCTCAGTTTGTCGCTGCCATAGTTCAACATTTTTTTCTGTACAATGTTTTCACATGCCATTTTTTGTTTTATTGATCTAGTTTGGCACCAAACTGCTTTGTAAATAGTTTTAGTTACTTTTTCGTTTCATCATATCTATCCTAAGGAGCATAGGAAGACCAAGAATAAGGAATAGGGCTGTTCCCTCTATGCATCAATGCTCCTGTGGGGGTCCGACTGCCATCTAGCACCAGCATTATGACTGCTGGACCTGCCTTGATGCTGATCTTGACATGCATAGGTGTGATGCCTGTCTTCATGGACAACCCCGCATTCTCAAGAAGTGCATGTGAAAGTGAAGGCAGACATCATACCAGGGATGCCACGGTAGAGTCCCTGGGCTCTTCCCTGAGCACCTTCCCAGTACTTCTGGTACTCTGGAAGTCCACGGCAGTCCCCACACTCGCCGAGATGTCAGTGGCCCTGTGGGGTGGGGGTCTGGTAGACATCTGGCTTCCTCCAGGGTCTGGCTGAGCCCCAAATGTCTGTCAGCCCTTTGGGGCAGTGGATGCCCCTAGTGGTGAGGCCAAAGCTATGCGTCGGGTCTACACTGGCGGACATCTCGGTGTTGCAACCTGGTGCTGCCCCAGCTTCTCGTACTAAGGCTGATATTAGTGAGCAGGGCAGTGCGGGCCGTATGACCAGGCCTCCTTTTGGCATTGCTTGCAGTGTTAGAAGAGGAAGGGTTCCAGAGCCTGCCCTCTCGGACCTTGAGGTCATTGTTACGTCTTTCTATGAGTGGCGCCCAATTGGGCTGGGGTAGGATGATGATGCTGAACTTGGTCCTGGGGATGGAGCCAGTTTGAAGAGAGGTCTTTTGGGTTTGGTTACAAGCCCATCTCTGAGCCAAGAGTGTTCCCTGTTGTTGCCCCTAGGACTGGCTCTGGGGACAGCGCCATGCACTCCTCTGGCACCATTCACAGTGCCGGTTCTGGTGCCATGAACCTGGTTCTGGTGCAGTTGGTACTGCCAGATCCAGGGCAGGCTCTGGGTATGTTCCTGGCTTGAATGTTGGGCTTGGCCTGGGGAGTGCAGTGTCAGCCCTGGTGAGGGGTTGGGGTATGGTGCTAGGCCTGCAGTTGGCTCCTTGTCCAGTGCTGGTAGGGGTCCCAGCACTAGCCCGGTACCTGGCTTCACCCCAGAACTGGTTGGCCTCTCTCACTAGTGGGGACCATGTCACCTGTGGGATCTTTGCAGTTCCACTGTCCCCAACTGGGTTCCCACCCCAGGGCCACCATCTCACCAGTCCCTGATGTTGGTCAGTTACAGACAGGTGAGTTTGCCAGGCCTTCCCTCCGGGCGAGGTCCCTGAGCATTCCTGCTGCCCTGGCAGAGGACCCATAGTAGTAATCCATGACTTCTTCCACCCCATCCCATGTGCTTCCAGGTATTTCGGATTCCCTCAGCCCATGATGTGGAATCAGATCACGTCGATAGCTGATGTGTTCCACCAATACCACCTCGAGGCAGACCAGCCTCATTTTAGGCCTCTGGGTCCTGCACCACCATTGCCTGAATCCAGTGCTTCCTCTCTACTTACTTTTCCGAGGAAGAGGATTTTCAGCCAACCTCTACTACGATGCTGAGTACTCTAGTCCCAGCAGTTCCTAACAGAGATGCTGCAGGAGCTGAATATAGGGTCATTTGTAAGTCACAGAATTGCCACCCTGGCACTGTCATTCCTTGGGATTCAGCAGTGACACTTCTGTCATCCCTCCATGGCACCAGCCCTTTACTGAGGCATCCAGAAATGTCTGGCTCTGTACCTTCTCCTCCAGACCCTAGGGACATCCAGTGCAGATACTGCACCCCTGGGTCTCCAGGTGTTGTCCCTCATTCACACCCTGGGATTTCTGGTGCTGCAGACCCTTTGGGCCTAAACGCCCAGTGCATGACTGACCACGACCCTAACTCTGCAGAGATTGATGCCTGAAGCAGAATGGTAATTATAAAACAATAAGAAATTGGCAATTGAGCATTCTTCCTGGCACCATGATTAAGTGTATTAATTAATGATTTTACTTGCAACCTCTCCAGGTCCAAATAAGACCTTGTTTCTTTCTTATTTATCTTCGGTCTATGTAGTTTTCCAAATTGAGTGGGGCTACAATCCAAGATTTCAATTGTAAGCATGATCCCTGCATACAGTGAAGAATGGACTGTTCTAGGGACATGGATATGTTGTTCATCCACACTCATTGGCAGTATCCTTGCCGCTTAAATCTTGCCGGAAGGTCTTCAAGCTTGCTCCTCCCACCCACCCGGGTGGTATAACTCTCGGCTCGCCCATGACGCCAGATCTTCCTTACCGCTGGAAGCTCAGGTTCCCTCCTTAACGCCTCGCGCTTACGACTGTTCCTATTTCTCCGCTTATGGATTTAAAAATAATATTTTGCAAAAGACTTAGTCTTCGATCCCCTCGCTGGCCGCGATGGATAAATCGACCGGATTTCGGAGATGCCCATGCGGGCAGAAGATGTCTCGGACGGATCCACACTCCACGGGTGTCTACTGCTTAGGCCTTGAGCACGACCGCGGGCTTGCGACCTGTGCTCATCTTTCTCGACCCTCGTCCTCGAGAGACCGTGCTGCCCGATTGCAACTGGGCGTCCCGAGAAGCGTTTCCCTCCGTGAAGTCCAAGGAGGCCCGGTTGGCGGTGTCCGCGGGCGGCTGGTCGGGCGATCAGCTTCGAGCGGATGGTCGCCTCGAAGAGGAGGCGGCGCGGGCCGATCTTCCTCGCCGCGTATTTATCCCGCTTCTCTGGGTTCTTCCTACACGGCTCTTTTAGAGCTTTGTCTGTCCCTCTCCACTAAAGGAGAAGGGCCTCGTCTGCTGGACCTTTTCTCGGTCCAAAAGAGGACAGGGTAAGTCCCTCCGTCGGCGCTCTTGGAGCCGGAAAGGCCTCTCCCGGGCCGTCGACCGTCGGCTTCGTCGACCGCTCGGCTTCGGCCACTGGCCTCACGGTGTCCCTGCCAGGTCAGTTGACCGAGACTCACTGATGAAGTCGAGATTTTTCGACCCATTGACGGGCTGTCGCCTTTAGCAGCGAGATTCCCTCTCCCGGTTCCCGGGAGGAGTTGAGGATCCTGTGGCTCGCCTGTGCCTCTGGTTCCGGAGCCCTCGATGGACCTTCCGAGCCGGAGAGTGCGGTTCCGGCCGACACCTCCCGCACCGACCCGGAAATTCGGGACTCTCGGTCTCGTCTGACCTCTGCGGTCCAGCCGTTCCCACCGTCATAGGCGGTCTCGGTCTCGGCACCGCGGTAAGCGGCGTCGCCGCTCGTCCGCTCCTCCTCCTCGGATGAGGGAGGCTTCGCGTAATTACGTCGGACGGCACGAGACCTTATGTTGCAACAGCTCCTCCTGGCGGGAATAAGCCGATCCGGCGCCTTCCCCGCCATTAAGTGGCTGTCACCGAACGGCCGACACAACCCCCGACTTGTCCGAGGAGCCTATACCCAGGCGGTTGTTCGGCCAAACCAGCTGCTCCACCGATTCGCGTGGAACCTCCGCCTCCACAGCCACCACTGGGGCTCCGACCAAGGATTCTCGGTCGGCTAAGGGTTTACCCCATCGGCTGTCAGTTACCCTCACTCCCGACCGACCTCGGCAGGTGAAGGGTGGCTCAGGCCAGAGGCAGTCTTCGAGGACTCTTCCAGTCCGAAGATGATTCCTCCTTCTTCTCCAAGCGACTGGACTTGGAGTCTTCAGGAGGTCAGCCAATGGACGATAGCCCGTCGTCCTTCCTAGGACTGCTTCGCTCATCTCGGAGTCTACGGGATGGAGCTCGAACCCGTTTCCAAGCGGGCCAGGTATCCCCTCACGGAGATTCTGGACCGAGGATTCTCCGACGGAGGCCCTTCCGGTGGCCGAGGCCATAGTGGGTCCAGCACTGGAACTTTGGCAGCGCCCTGCTTCCTGCCCTGCGCCTTCGGCCAGGATGGCCAGGAAGTATGCGGTCCCTACCGGTTCCTTGTCCGGTTTTGAACACCCCTCTGCTGAGGGGTTGGTTACCGACAGCGTTCCGCGCGGGCCAGCAACGCCAGGGATGTGGACAAACCTCCTGACAAGGAGTCCAAGAAATTGGACTATGTCGGGCGAAAAGTCTCACGCCAGTGCCCTCTCGGCCTTCGCAGGCCAGTTCGGCCGTCCTCATGGCACATTTTCTCATGCCCTGTTGGGCCCCTGGATGAGGTCATCCTCATCTTCCCGCCGATCTGCAGACTACGGTTAAGCAGGTGCGGGACCAGGGCAGGGCAGTGGCCAAACAGCAGCTCCAGACTGCTTTGGATGTGGGGACTCATGTGCCAGATCGGTGGCGGCCACAGTGGCTATGCGTCGTGGCGGCTTGGTGAGGATATCCACCTTTACTGGATACCCAGCACAAGTTGGCGGATGTTCCTTTTGGGGACTGACCTCTTCGGCCCTGGGGTGGAAGGTCACCTGCAGAGGATCGAGAAGTCCAATGCCACCTTGGACTCGGTCTCTTCCGCTCAGAAGGACAAAGGCCGCAACCACAGCCTAAGCTCTTTCGCCCTTCTGTGCCCCTCGCGCCTGCCCAGCAACGTCTAGGGCCAGCAGCAGGCTCGGCCTTGGCATCCCAAACCCAAGCCGCCTCCTCTAACAGGAGGCAGGGAGGAAAGGCCCAGGAGGTCCTCGGCGGTCCCTCCTCCAAGCCTGCCCAGTGACGGGCTGAGGGGTGTCGCCCATCCCCGCCACTCTCCCCCTGGGTCCTCTGGGGACGGCCCGCACTTCCTGCTCCGCCTGGTCCGCTGTTACCACGGACAGGTGGGTCTTGAGGTGGTGGAAGAGGCCTGCCTCTGGAATCGAGCAGGCACCACCCTTCAGAGCCGTCGCCTCGGGGCCTGGGATCCCCAGCCTCACTGGCGGCTCGTCGAGCCGACATCACTCCTCCCTCCAGAAGGAGGTGGTAAGAGGTGGTGGACCCTCCTTCAGACCCAGGGTTTGTGTCCAGGTACTTCCTGGTTCCGAACGGACGGGGGCTGGCGCCCATTCTCACCTACACGACCTAAACAAGTTCCTAAGGTCTCGAACCTTCAGGATGGTCACTCTGGCTCAGATAATACCATCCTTGGAACGGCGTGGTGGTTCTGCTTTCTGACTTGCAGGACGTTGTTCACGTCCCTATCCGGCTCAGCCTCACCAGAGATCTCCTTTCCTGCCTCCGAGCGGAAGGATCTCTCTCTTCGGTTCCAAGCCATGCCCTTGGCTTGTCTCCAGCTCCCAGGGTCTTCACCAAATGCATGGCAGTGGTGACAGCATTCTCTGCGGCGCGAGGGGTCCGGGTGTACCTTACCTGGACGACTGGCTGATAGCAGCTCCCTCCAGGAAGGAGGCGGAGTGGTCCAGAGATCTGGCCCTCCAGGTCTGCTCTCAACTGGGCCTCCTTATCAACGAGGCCAAGTCGAACTCGAGTCGAAGCAGGTGATTTTATTCATCGGGCGCAGCTCGACTCTCTTGAGCCAGAGGCTGGCTCCCGGCGGACAGGGCGAGGTTCTTTCCTCCTTTGCCCGATCATTTCTGGTTGGGCAATTGCGCCTGCCCGGGACTTCCTGCGCCTCCTGGGTCTCATGGCGGCCTGTACCAGCGTGGTCCGTTGGGCCCGCTGGAACATGCGTCCCCTTCAGTGGGGACTGGCCAGCCAGTGGTCACAACGCTGGATCCCTTGACCAGCTTGTGTCGGTGACACAGGGGATGTGGAATGCTCTCCAGTGGTGGACCTGCTCCAGATCATTTGCAGGAGGGCATCCTGCTCGTCCGCCCGGAGCCGACGGTCTCTCTGTCGACCGATGCCTCTCTGATGGGTTGGGGTGCCCATCTGGGGAACACGGGCTCATGGCCTCTGGTCCCTGCAGGAGTCCGATGCCACATCAACCTGCTGGAGCTCCGGCGGTCGCCTAGCTCTCACCGCCTTTGCTCCGTTCCTCCGGGGTCAAGTGGTCCGAGTCCAGACGGACAATACCACGACCATGTACTATCTAAACCGCCAGGGCGGGACGCCGCCCATGCTTCTATGCAAGGAAGCTCTCCGCATTTGGTCACTGTAGCAGCCTGGAGGCGGATCTCCTAGCCATTCACGTGGCAGGAGCCTCCAACACCCTGGCCGATGCCCTGAGCCGGATAGGGGCTGCATCCCACGAGTGGTCTCTCCTGCCGGAGGTAGTACAGCATCTGTTCTCCTTTGGGGCACACCTCAGGTGGACCTGTTTGCCTCCATGGAGAAGCGGCTGAGTCTGTTCCATGCCCGCCTCAGCAGGGCTCGCTGCAGGGGATGCCTTCTCGAGGCAATGGACCCCGGCCTCTTTGACGCTTTTCCCATTTCCTTGATCCACAAGGTGCTTCTCAAGGCGAGGAGGGACAAGGCGCAGGTGATTCTGATAGCCCCAGACTGGCCTCGCCAGTTCTGGTACCCAGATCTCCTCAGTCTCAGCTCCAGGACTCATGGCAGCTTCCAGCTCGCCGGACCTGCTCTCAGTCAATCAGGGAAGGTGTTCCATCCGGACCTTCAATCCCTGCACCTGACGCCTGGTTCCTGAGCGGCTAGAGTTCCAGGCTTTGGGTCTTTCCGACGAGGTCCTCAATGTAGTTGAGGCGCCCGTAAGAGTCGACCAGAAAATGCTATGCCTTCAAATGGAAAAGGTTTTCCATTTGGTGTCAGAGGCAAGGGCTTGGACCCTTCCTCCTGTTCCTTGGCAAGCATCTTGGACTATTTATGGTCCCTTTCTAGTCAAGGGCTTAGGTCGACGACCCTAAGGGTGCACCGGGAAGCAGTCGGTGGCGCGGAGAAGGTGGTCTGGCGCTTTTCAAAGGCCTTGATCACATTTCCCCTCAGTCGGAACCCCACCTCCGTGGATCTACTGCTGGTACTGGCAAAGCTCATGGGCAAGCCATTCAACCTATGCACAGTGTGCTCTCTCTCACCTGTCGTGGAAGACCGCCTTCTTGGTGGCTATCACGTCAGCCAGAAGGATGGGAGAGCTCCAGGCGCTTTCCATCGAGTCTCTTACCTGGTCTTCCACAGGGACAAGGTTGTCCTGCCCCCACCAAATTCCTTCCGAAGGTGGTGTCGGAGTTTCACCTTAACCAGGTGTTGACTCTGCCGTGTTCTACCCCAATCACACCGAGGTCGAATATAGGCTCCATACTCTGGATCCTAGAGGCGCTCGCTTATTATAAGGCGCCACGGCTGAAATTGGGAGAGGTTCGCCAGCTGTTTGTCACCTACGCTGAAGCCGCATCTGGCAGACCTGCAGCCAAGCGGACGATAAGCAGGTGGGTAACCTCCTGCATAGATCTCTGCTATAAGTTAGCGGGCATGGAGCCTCCCAGAGGATAAGAGCTCATTCTACCCGCCATACTGCTGCAACGGTGGCTGCTTCCAGGGACGTCCCTATCCAGGAAATCTGCAGGGCTGCTACCTGGAAGTCAGCAAACACCTTCATTACCCACTACCACATCGACCTTGAGTCACGCCGGATGCTGGTTTTGGGGCCTCGGTTCTCCAGTCTCTCTTCCCAAGTAAGTATATGGGGTGTCGTCTTGCCTCCTCCTCCCGGAGAACTGCTAGGAGTCTGCCAATGAGTGTGGATGAACAACATATCCATGTCCCTAAAATACAGGTTACTCACCTGTAACAGGAGTTCTAGGAATGGTATATGTTGTTCATCCACACGACTCCACCCGACCTCCCGGCTTCGACGCACAACCTGAGCTTCCAGCGGGCCAGATCTGGCGTCATGGGGCGGAGCCGAGAGTTATACCACCCGGTGGGTGGGAGGAGCAAGCTTGAAGACCTTCCGGCAAGATTTAAAGCGGCAAGATACTGCCAATGAGTGTGGATGAACAACATATACCATTCCTAGAACTCCTGTTACAGGTGAGTAACCTGTATTTTTAGTAACTTTAAAAACCTGAAGGAGTACCTACAACTCCTGAACTAATGGTTTTAACCCAGACACTGAGTTTATCTGCAGTGCCTATCTATCAAATTAACATATATACCAGTCATGAAACAGAATTTGACGGCATATAAGGACTGCTTGGCCCACCCATTCTGCTCATTTTTCCTGCCTATCCTATTCTGTCACCACAGACACTACTTAATCTTCGCCCTCCCCAACCCTTACTCCCAAACTAAGATTCCTTTGTGTCTTTCCCATGCATGCTTGAAGCCCACCACTGTTTTCGCCCCGCCACCTCTGCTGGAAGACTGTTCCAGGCATCCACCACACTTTCAGTGAAGACTACTTCCTCCCATCTTCATTGCATGTCCCCTTGTTTTCGTGCATGTAGACAGTTTCATAGGGAGGGTGAAGTATAGTCCTCTGCTCCAGAAGCTCATTGCAATGCATCGTGTATAGGATCACTTTTTTCTTTTTAATAAAGGTTTTGATATCCTCCAGGCTTCGCCTCGGGATATACCCTGTTCAAACAGTTAGGCGTCATTCGGACTGCCGGGTGGGGTAGGAGGTTGCATCCCAGTTTTCTTCCCAAATCCTTCCTCCACTCCTTGATGTGGTGTCAGCCTCGATACACGCACAGCGCCCCTGCAGCGAGAGCATGCTCCTGCCAAGCTGCAGTGGTCGCTGAGGTGCCAGAACCTGCTGCTAACCTCTCCAACTGAGTCATGCTGCCACGCAGCAGCTCTCCTCAACCTGGCCTGCCTTCCAGTGGGGCAACCTGAGCTCACTCCCGAACTTTGGTCGGCAGTGCATCAGCCATCAGGGCAGCCAATAGGATCACATTCCATTATGAACCCTAGATCATTTTGCTTGTACTGACACTGGGCTATGGCTTTGTGTGTTTGTTTGCAATCTGATATGTAAGAAAAGTTCAATATTTATTGATTTCTTTTGTTCACAGAAATACAGAAATGAGTTTAACACCAACTTTGCCATGACAGAAATTTACAAGTATGCCAAGAGGTATCGCACTCAGGTATGTTGTTTTTTCTCTTAAAGCAGAATGTTACCCTTTAAATTGATATATTCTGTGGTAGAGGGTTTATTGGTACTAGTCCCTGTTTTGTTATTGTACGGTTAATATTGGTCCTGATGGCAAAAGTACATTTTGGAATCAAGTGACATTATCAGTTATGTAGTACATGTCCTCTTAGCACTCTGATGCATCCTGTCACTTAATGCAAGAAGTCAAAGGAAAGTTTACACTTTAACACATTCACCTTAAAGGAAAGGATGCTGAGGAGGAACATGATCTCAGTCGGCTTCATACTCAAGGATAAGATCAAACAGACAGATGTTTGACCTGGTGTACTCCAACAGAATGCAGGGACACACCCTGAAACACAGAGGAGGTCAACGCAAGAGTAATATTCAGAGACACTTCATCTCTCAGAGGGTGAGGAACCTATGAAACAGCCTCCTAGAGGAGACGGTGGAATTGAAAACAGTACAGGCCTTCAGGGCAAGCTCAGGTCACATTGTAAGAAATTGCCCTAGTAAGAAGAGTGACACTGGAGCTGATTTGTCCTTAGCAAATTGGGGCAAGTACTTAACAGATGTGAAGGTGGGAGATAAGACTGTGAAGGCAGTTGTAGATTCGGGAGGTAGACAGACCTAGTACATATTGAAGTGCTGGGAAAGCAGTGTCCAAAAGGACCAGGTACTGGTGTCGCCTGCATCCATGGGGACACTCAGTACTATCCCACCAGACAATTGACTCTGACTATTAAGGGTGTATCACACCAAATGAAAGTGGGGTAGTACCTAAATTACCAGTACCCGTGATTATTGGAAATGACTTTCCAGGATTTACTGAGTTAATCAAAGAGGAGTAAATCCTGATGTTTCAGCAGCTGTGGTGACAAGAGTTCAGGCAAAGAAAATCTCAGATGGTGGGAAACTCTTTTGTCCATCTGAAGTAGTATTACTTTGTGACAGAGGACATCCTTCAGGCTCAGACAGCATACAAGACAGCTCTCATCTCCAAGACATTTATGTGTAGATGGGACTTCTCCCGCTCCACAGACCCGGGTGTGGAGGTCCTGCCAGTGAGCTTCCCAACTGGTCAGAGATGCATCCGTGGCGATGGTGATATGCGTTTCCAGTGGTGCAAAGGAAAACTTGGAGAATTTGAGTCCACCAGGTGAGTGATCTCGTTAGAGGCTCTGTAACCTTGATGTGGAAGGATTGCAGATGCGTAGTTGGAGACTACTGATTGCTGAGCATCCATTTTGTGATTCTTATGTTAAGCGGACTAGGGCACAGTGAATATGGACGATGCCATGAGACCTAGCATGCGCTGCATCAAGAGAGCTCGAACCGAGTTGTTCTCTTGATGAAGCGAGCCATCTGAGAATGTTGTACCTCCTGTCCTCTGGAAGAAGGGCCTTTGCCTGGAGGTGTCCAGAAGGGCTCCTATGAAGAGAAATTGTTGAGAGGGCTGAAGCTATGATTTTTCCAGGTTCAGTAGCACTCCCATGGATGTAGGGAACTTGGAAGCTGTGGAGACCGATTCTGTGTTCCTGCCTGGAAAGGCTTGCTTGAGCCAATCACCAAGTACAGGTACACTTGAATTATGAGTTTTCTGAGATGACACGAGTACCGCAAGCACTTTTGTAAAGACTTATGGTGCCAAGGAGAGCCCAAAGGGCAGGACTCTGAATTGGTAGTGCTGACCCAGAGCCACAAGGCTGCTGTAGATGCCTTTGACACTGCCTCTGGAGCAGCAGCAGCCAGGATCTGCACTTGGCGCCGCCTCCTGGCTAAGGACTTCAGGCTTCAAATAATGATGCTCAGCAGAGAGTCATGAATTTCCCTTTGATGGTGTTTTTCTGTTTGGCCCACAAGTGGAGCAGGCACGGGAGGCCACTCAGAAAACCAGGATTGCTATTAAGACTGCCAGACCAGCTTCTGCCACCCCCTGAGGCAGAAGCCACCTGCAGTTCCATTACAGGCAGTCCTTTTGAGGTAAAGGCCGAGGAGCTTTTAACAAGAACCAAACCCATCAGCCACAAAAGAAAAATGTAGCAGAAGGCACAGGCCCCTAAGGTGCCTAGTGCCACCCTCTGAATACCAGGCCCATGTCCCACTTCAGCTGCCCAAGGTGGACTCCTTCAGCAGTAGGAGCTTGCCTGACTCAATTTACAACCAGTGGAGATCCCTCACAATGGACAAATGGGTTCTCAGGATAATCGGAGAGCAATACTCTCAATTTCTCAGAGACTCCCCGATCGTCCACCCAAGCGTCAACCAAAGCTGTCTGCCTCTCAGTCAGACCTCCTTGCTGCCGAGATTCAAGGCCTTCTGAACAACAGGGCAGTAGAAGTGGTTCCTCAGGCAGAACAGAGCTGCAGGGTTCTACTCCCATTACTTCCTAGTTCCAAAGAAAACAGGTGGTATGCGCCCTATTCTGGACCTAAGAAAGCTAAACAAATACCTGTTCAAAGAAAAATTCACGATGATCTCACTGGGAATGCTACTGCCTCTCGTTCATCAAAATGACTGGTTGGCATCTCTGGATATGCAGGACACCTACTAGCATGTCCCAGTGCATCCAAGCCACCACAAGTACCTACACTTTGTGGCTCTGGATCAGCACTACCAATTCAGAGTCCTACCCTTTGGGGTCTCATCAGCGCCACAAGTCTTTACAAAGTGCTTACGGTACTTGCAGCACATCTCAGAAAACTTGAAATTCAGGTGTACCCATACCTGGACGATTGGCTCTAGCGAGCCCTTCCAGGCAGGAGGCACAGGAAGCAGTTTCAGAGCCTCCAAGTGCCTCACATCCATGAGAGTTCTACTGAACCTGGAAAAATCGCAGCTTCAGCTCTCCCAGCAATTTCTCTTCACAGGAGCTCTCCTGGACACCTCCAGGGCAAGAGCCTTCCTTCCAGAAGCAGAAGAAATGACATTCTCCAGATGGTTCACTTCATCAAGGAGAATGACTCTGTCCAAGCTCTCTCGATGCAGCAGATGCTAGGTCCCATGGCATCATCCATATTCACGGTGCCCCTAGCTCGCTTACACATGAGAACCACACAGTGGATGCTCAGCACTTTGTGGTCTTTGACCACATACTTGCAATCCTTCCACATCAACTTTAGAAATATTTTTGGTAGAAAACTTTACTCAGATAAGTGCTAGGAGGCTGTCAGCAAGGAAAGTTGAGAGGCACCTCAGGGGCAATGTTGCTCAGTCCAGTGGAGAAAAATCTGAAGTCTTCAGTCAGCTCTCCTCAGCTCACCTTCCCTCCTGTTTTGATTGACTATGGCCCTAAGCTCATTTAAATAAATAAAATCTTCTTAAAGGCATACCTCCGGGCAGTTGCACTTAGCCGCGAACTGCTAGTTATTGATGCTGAAGGACCCTTGGAAGAAAGAAGACTACTACTGTATTTTTTCTTAGGGCTACCTATGACTCTGTAGATTCCATGGCTTGCTTTTCAGCTACAGCAGTCTGCCTCTAAGCGCCATTCCTGGCTCTATATTTCGGACTCTCTTAGGACATTCAGGCAGCCATACAGGATGTCCCTTTCTGATGATCCGTCCTCTTCAGGGGCGATACCAAAGATATCATCACAGGCCTCCAGGATAGTGGGCAGGCCCTGAGATCAGTAAAGTCCATGTACAAGGCGGGCTTTAAGCCTAAACAGTCCTTTCGCACCAGCAGAAGCGCCATGGCAAATGCCATTTATCAGGTGTCAAAACAAGAGGAGAGCATCGACCCGCCATTACCTCTTCCCTGCCCCCAAGAACCAACGAGCTGCAGGCAGTACCTTCCCACCCATTCCTCCATCTGCTGACTCCTTCAGGCCCCTCCTTCTCCACCTGTAAACAGTGGGGTAAGATTTGCCCTCCATCTAACAGAGTGGCAGGGCATCCCGTCGATTCCTGGATCATTCAGGTCATAACAGGAGGGCACACCATCGTGTTTCTGGAAAACCTCCAGACTCTCCTCCAAGACAATCTCATTATCCCTCAGGCCACATAACTCTGGTAAGGAAGAGATCAGGCTCTACTCCAAAAATCTGCAATAGAGCCAGTTCCCTGGGCGCAGAAGAGAAAAGAGGTATTACTCCTATTTCTTCCTTGTCCCAAAAAGGCAGGCGACCTCAGGCCCATCTTAGACTCAGCCATCTGAACCTTTTTGTAGAATACAAAAGGTTCTGCATGCTGACACTCCAGGACTCCTGACCATACTTCAGACAGACCATTGGCTCTGTGCACTGGATATGCAGGATGCTGCACTGTACATACCATTTTCTTGGGCCATCGCCGCTTCCTGCAATTTTTTTCCGATGGGAGCACTTCCAATTTGTTATATCAGTGCTCGCATTTTCAAGCTGAATGTTTGCATTTGTCAAAATAATAAACATAAAGTTTAAAAAAGAAAACTCCCGCTTTGGCCTTTCTTCGGCACCCAGAGTCTTTACCAAGTGCCTGGCGGTGGTGGCAGTGGCACTTCGTTGCCAGGGAATTTATGTGTTCCCATACCTGGACGATTGGCTCATAGTAGCTCCATCCAGGAGCAGCCTGGAGGATTCCCTATCTCTACCTTGGACTTCTTTGCATGACTAGGTATTACCATCAATTACCCTAGTCATCTCTGGTCCCGCCTCAACGCCTCCAATTTATTGGGGCAATACTTGACACCGTCCAGGCAAGGCCTTCATCCCGGAAGACAGAGTGGATACTTTCAGGAGCAGGCCAAACTGGTAGCATCCAGCCGTCGCCCCACCCAGGGTGTTTTTATGCCTCCTCAGCTTGATGGCCGTGGCCACTCCGACTGTACCGCTGGCCAGGCTGCACATGAGAGTTACCCAATGGACCTACGAGTCCAATCGGATCAGGGTACCGATGACATGGATCATCCTATTCTGGTGTCCAGTGCACTGAAAAGGACTCCTTGTGGTGGCAGGACCTCTGAACTTGTCTCGGGGACATTGTTCAGACCTCCCGCCCTCTTGGACTTTCACCATAGACACATTGGGTCTGGGTTGGGAGCTCACCTGTGAGACCACCAAACCCAGGAAAATGGTCCCAGTTAGAATCCTGGCTCCACATAAACATTCTGGAGATGAGGGTGGTCCTGTATGCCCTTCAGGCCTTTCAACCCTTCTCACAGCGGAACACTGTGTTGTTGTTTTTTTTTTTTTGTATTTTTGTAGCCTACCTTGCCACCCTGTATCAGCCTGGTCACGGACCCTCTAACCTCCACCTCCAGCTGGCACGACTTCCCAAGCCCCTGGCTTACCCCTCAGGGTGGGGGCGGCCTAAGTGCCATGAACACTGTGATTGGAGCGGGGGCTGGCTCCTGAAGGCTGGTTAAGGATTTAGGGGCTAGGCTTCATGAATGCGCAGGCTGGCTGGATTTTTCTCCTATACAGGGACGGGGACAAGCAATGACAGCCAGCCCGCCACCCCCTGACGTGATATGGCGCTATACACCCAGCCTCCGCTGGGTGTCCATAGGCACCAGACACTCTACCCACTCCCCTGGAGAAGGGAGCAGTCGCAGAATGCTCAATCCTTTCCCCTGGCTGACAGCAGGAACACTGTTGATGCAGACCAACAACATGTCAGTGATCTGGTACATCAACAAGCAAGGAGGCACCCAATCATATCCCTTGTGCAGGGAAGCAATGAGAGTTTGCTATTGGGCAGTCCAGCATGACCTACATCTCACAGTCGGCACTGCCCAGGAGTGCACAACATCCTGGCAGACAGCCTCAGCCATTCCTTGGTTCTAGCTCACAACTGGCAACTACACCAGGAAGTGGCAGAAAATCCGTTCGCTGCTGGGGGCATCCAGAGTTAGATCTGTTCGCCTCCCATCCAACGCTAAGTTCTCCAAGCTCTGCTCACTCATTCAAGGGCCTGGTGTTATGTGGCTGAGCACGCTATCGCTCTGTTGACAGGGAGATACTTGTACACCTTCCTCCATTTCCCATTTGGTAGAAGGCTCTGCTGAAACATCAAGAAGAGGGGCACAACTGTTGCTGATCACCCCCTCTGGCCCAGGCAAATTGGTCCCTCTCCTGCAGCAGTTGACTTGGAACCCCAGTACCTCTGCCTCTTGATGCGATCTGTTGGCGCAGGATCAGGGCAGACTGGTGCATCCGGCCTCAGGTCCCTACACCTCTATGCATGGTTCCTTCAAACATAATCACTAACCGTTTTGGAGTCTCTGACAGGGTTGCCCTAGTTCTGGTGGAGGCTAAAAGCCTTCCACTAGAGCTACTTACACTATGAAATGGAAGCGGGTTTCCATTTGGGCGGCCTCAAAAGAAAGGGACCCTTTATCTTGCCCAGTGCCCCAGGTGATGGAGTACCTCTTACACCTGTCTGACTCAGGACTCGGCTACTGTTCGCTAAAAGTCCACCTTTCCTATCTCCGCCTACCACCCTTGGTAGACGGAAGACGATTTCAGTTGGAGGTATCCAAAACATTTCTGAGAGGATCCTCCATCTGAAACCACCCATACGTAACCCCCACCCCACCTTGGGATTTGAATTTTATGTTGAAAAGCTATTTACCTCCCTTTGAGCCAGTAATAAGCTATGAGATGCACTGTCTTGGAAGGCCCTCTTTAATTACATTACTTCTGCTCAAAGGATCTCCAAGCTCCAGGCCAATGTTTAAGAGCCTTATCTGATTTTCCACAGAGACCAGGTGGCTCTGCATACAAATCTAAGTTTCTTCCCAAGGGATTTTTGAGTTCACCTTGAACCAAACTGCTCTAACTCCTGCTTTTTATCTATCTTACTCTAACAGGGGTGAGGCACTCAGCACACTCTAGATGTGCACAGGATATTACACTACTACATCAACAGGACCAAGGACATCCGTAAAGATGATCAGCTTTTCGCTTCCTTTGCCTCCAAGACTATGAGGTCAGCAGTCTCCAAGCAGTGCTTGTCCAAGTGATTGGCAACTGCATCTATTTCTGTTACCAGAAATATGACAAGCCTCTTCGGAAGAGGTCAAGGTCATTCCACCAGAGGCATGGCTGCCCTGCTGCTTTTCAGGATTGTGTCTGAGCGGAGATTTGTGCTGCAGCCACTTGGAGTTCAGTCCATACCTTCACTAAACATTACAGTCTGGACATTGCCTCGAGGTGTAGGGGCGGGTTTGGCCTAGCCGTCCTGCAGGGCCTTCTGTCATAGACCTGCTCTGGTCTTTCTGCAGACCTTCCTTCCTCCCTGCTTCAGTTTGTCCTGATCAGTTGACTGCTTGGGACTCAGTCCTACATGTTATGACCTACTGCAGGAACCTCTCAAAGTAAGACAGTACAGTTACATAAGAACATACCATAACAGTAGATCTTTGAGAGAGGTTCCTGCAGTAAATCATCTTTTCCTCCCTCCTTCCCCAGTCCTCTGTTTGCTCTTGCAGGCCTCTTTGGATTTGGGCTTCAGGGATGATATCCTTTTCTCCTGTTGCATTCTCTTGGGTCTCTAGCGGGAGAACTGGAAGGCAGGCGGGGCCGTCCACTTATAGGGTCGGCGCGCCATCAGTCACATGATGTCGGGTGGTGGTCTCCCTCCAGACATTGCTAGCAAAAGTTTGCCCGTATGTGTCCTGTTGCCAGAGGGTGCAGTCCTACATGTTATGACGACTGCAGGAACTTCTCTCAAGATCTGCTGTTATGGCAAGTTCTACAGCATTGTACTTTCCTGTGGCACTGCTGCATGTGTGGATGTGAACCATCTACCACTCCTAGAACTACTGTTATGGGTGAGTAACCTTTTCTACCTTTATATTTTCGAGTGCTGTCTGTGCCCTCTACTCATAAAACAGTGGTAACGGTAGTTTCAAGGTACACAAACGGTTCAAGGGTTAAATAAATAGGTGGATTGTTGAAGTCTTTTTGTTCTGGAAGAGTGCCAGAAACTGCCAGCAATCAAGATCTCTGACTTGCTTGTACCCTGAATCCTTGAACTTATTTATTGTATAGATTGTCAGCAAATGTGATGTGTTGTATTGTAGTGTATTGAAATGTATTGTATGCCTTTCTCCATTTCCCCGGTCATGGCTGAGAAAGAGACCTATATCTCAGTACAGCTTACCCAGTTTTCTATAAATAAATAAATAAAATAAATGAATTACAACTGCCGTTAGGGGCGTAGTCCCATCTCATTTCTAGCTATGCTAATTTGGCAGCAGATTTGGCAACAAGATTTTGTGCAACATGACCATTCTGTATTCTATTGATTAGGTTTATATTATAAAATTGATTACATTATATTAAATAATTTTAGAGGGTTTTAGAGAGAGACCCCAGTTATTAAATAACTTAGTATCATTTTAATGAAATTTCATTGTGAAATTCTTGTCCACCATCTTGAATTTTGTATGATGTTCTGCAGAATACACTCACTCCAAATCATTTACTGCTTACAGTAGTATCTAATAATGATGTGGATCGTGCAGGCACACTGGACTGGCTAATGCCAGTTCATATCTGTGAAACTGGCCTAAGCCATCAATATTTAAATAGGAACTAAGCAAAGAATTTGTCTGTTAAAGAAGCTGGTTCAACTTTAGATCTGAACTTGATTCTGTTTTTCCTGGCAGATTGTAAATGCTTTGGAAGCAACGCCATGGCTAGGCGAACTCAACTGCAGCACAAATTCCAACAGGTTGTCGCCTGTGGAGGACAATATTTACTTAATGCTGCAGCAAGCCTAAACTGAAGTGCTGAAAAGGGGAGCTTGCTGAACATTCCAGAAAACGCCATTGCACTGTTAATTGTGACAAAAACTATCCTTGGAATTTTATTTAATTTTTTTATCAAGAAATCAATTTATTCTTCTAGAAGTAACAGGAGGATAATTAAGGAATGTGCTGTGAGTTTCAGCTGATTAAGGAGGACAAGCAAAGCTGCACTGTGACAGAGTGGGAGGATGGCAGGCCCGTTGCATCTTTATATGGAACCAGTTGCTGCACCACACACCTTGAGATGGGAGTCCTTTATATTCTGCACAATACATATAGGACCAAGATACTTCTCCCTAGTTTTGATTGTACTGACTTGGAGGTGTTTTAGAATGACGTGATCTGCAAGATAATTTCCGAATTAGTTGCTCCGAGAGAACTTTGTGAATATGGAGAGTGTACTGGCACGCTTCAGTTAAATAACTATTTGACTTCCACACATTAAGAGAGGGGACGATTTAATGTTTTATGTAAGAAAGTGTATTTTATCAGTATCCTCCAAGAATCAGTCTTCTCCATAGGGTCTTATTCTCTGGTCTTAGTTGGACGGAGGCAATAGGATCTCGTAAGACAGAACTTTTGGACTGTAAAGCATTATGCGATGCATACGTCTCAGTAACATACGACATACAGTGTAAATATTGTATGTCTGCCCCAACCGCTAGTTGCTTTTTTCCTGCCATTGAGAGCACACCTTGTCGGGAGACCAACAAACTTACAGTTTGTACCTAGGTAGGCCTCTTAGTTTCTAGTTTGTGTTTATTTTACAGTAAATTGTTTTTCTCAGCACTGAGTATGTGAGTTATTAAACTGTTTTAGTGCCAACAAAGTTTTAGCTGCAGTTCTTCAGTTTCTCACAGCCCTACCTCATTTAAGGACCAGTTTCTTCATTGACCATCATGTTAGAATATAAAGGCCAGTTGTTTTGGCAACAAGTTAGTTTTGGACTAGCTGTCGCCTCTGTGTGAGTGTCTCGGTACTGGACAGCCTCACATCTGGAGAGGATAGGCAGTCCTTGGAGTCCCGCCTTTATAATTACGGCAAAATCTTTGAAGATAGAATTAGGTAGATTTGCCTTCTCTTGGAATCTTCCTGGGTACATTCCAGACCGGTTTTCCAATGGCTAAATAGTTACAGCCACTGCCTTTGAGGCTCAGGATCCTGAGCTTTTATTCCAGCAAGAGCTGGAAGTGTGTCTCCCAAGTAGAGGAGCAGGATTGACAAGGACTACCTTCATTGAAATCCTTCTGCTTGAAGAACATAATGGGCCTTTACCATACATGCATGAATTTTTCTGCTCCTTTTGTTCACCACTGGGTATGGGCTGTGCTGGCCCTCTAGCAGACGTTTAAATTCTTGAGTTCTTTTAATATTTTATATTTTTGCTTCTAAATAGTTTAAGTATTTTTATGTTTGCTTAGCAGATGCACAAGAAACTTACAGCAGCTTGCTTCAGTAGCTTAGTCGGAGGCATCTGCAGTGTTGTTGCTAATGTCAGCAGCCCATTTTGGGGCTGGTCTGTGGCACCAATAGAAAATCACACTGTCCACTTACAGCAGTACTGTAGCTTACAAACCTTGAAGAAACTGGCCGCTGCAATCAGGAGTGCCCCATCATTAAACAATCAGCTGTGTTTGTAGGGTGGTCCCTGATTGCAGCAGCCAGTTACAGCTGCATTGTCTGGTGTCCCATTTCAGAGAAACATGGCGGTGCTTCTCCGTTGGCCTCTCACAGTCCCCAATCGGCCAACGGATAGCCGCCACCTCCCAGTCCATGCTAAACCGACGGGAGTGCCCAGTCCCCGCCGGCATGCCCCTCCCCAATTCATTTGCAGACAGGGTAGCCCAACCCCCGCCGGCATGATGTACCCCCATTTGTTGTGTGCCAAGGGGGTGCCTAATCCCCTCGGCTCACATTCTCCCGCCAGCCAGCATACTGTATGGCTGACGGGATGCCTAATCCCCATTGGGTCCAGTCCCTCCCCAACAAACACCCAGGTAGCACACTGGGAGCCCACCCCAGCGTGCTTTATGCCTCTCCCCCAAGCACACTGTATGGCCAACGGAGGTGTCCAACCTGCCGACTCCACTCCTCCCCAAACATCCAGGCGACACGCTGGGAGCCTACCCCAGCGAGCCAAAAGCATCCGTGGTGTCTTTTGTTTTTTTTTATTCCTGTCAAAAAGAAAATGGTCCTCATTGAGTCCCTTGCCCCTCCCCACACACACCCTCTGTGCACCCCACCTCCCCACACCCCTCACCCTCACCTCCAGAGCCCCGCCAATGATCTTCGGTGGACTGGGAACACGCCTGCACTCTTCAAGCTGACCGCAAACTGAAGAAATGCCAGTGAGCTGTATAATGACCTAATGTGTTTTTTTTTTTTTTCAACTTATGTGGATATCTCAGACATTTACTACTTCTGGCACCAAGTTTTCAACATGGGGTTCTTGGAGGTCCTCCTCATGAATTCAGTCACTGTCATGGCGTTATTCGATCCCCAAAGATGATGTTGTGATCACTGCACAGAATCACCCTCACTGCACAGAATCACCTTTCTGGACCAATTAACTAAACGGTGTGTCACTTGGGCTCTCAAAGCCTATGTTGTATATTTGGTGAAAAAAATTTCAAAATGATTTGAGTTACGAGCGTGCATTACATAGTTTCCACGACACCGTGAATCTCATGAATTTGTAATATTTTCACCCAGATTTTCAACATTGGCATTTTTTCACACCTCCTTATGAACACAGCACAGCTGTCATTTTTCAAATCTTGGCCAAAATGTGTTTTGCACTTTTGGCGCAGAATAGCACAGTCACTGTGGAAAATCAATGTTCGAGACAGATTAAGAAAATCACAGTGATACTGTTTATGAGCAGAGGTCCTAAAATGCCTATGTTGAAAATTCTGGTGACAAAAGTCCATAATGACTATGTTACGATGCATTACAGTTTCCATGCACACCGTAACTTTACAAATTTATAATATTACCACTAAAATTTTCAACACTGCCCATTTGCAAACCTTCTTATGAACAGTACAGTTGTCATTTTTGCATCCTGCCCAAAAAGTGTTTTGTACCTGTATTAGAATGGTGCTGCTGTGTGTGAATTCAAGCTTTGGAACAGATTAATGAAATGTTAGTGCCGCTGTTCATGAGGGGAGATCCCAGAAAGCCTATGTTGAATATTTTGAACGAAAATACCAACAAACACCCGGGCATTAGGGTTCCAACTGTTAATGCCCCACCTGTACAGACTGACAGGCATCGGGTGTGGCTTGGGGTTCTCGCCATAATGCTCATGCCATTCCACCCCACCCTGCAGCCACTGACGGACGGCTGAGGTGTGCCTTGGGATCTTGGCCCCAACATTCACCCCAGTCTCCTATACTGCGCCCCATCTCACCTTATTTCCTTAAGGAATGGGGTGGCATAAGACCAAGACCCTAAGGTACACCCTGACACCTGTCACTGTCTGCAGGGTGGGTGAGGTGAACGGTCGAGCTGCTATGGCCGACCCAAAGACACACCCCAGTGCCTGTCAGTCTCTGCAGGGTAGGGGTACATGCGTAGTTCACTGCTTCACTGCTATTTCTACTATGCATCTCTAACTCCTGCACTACCAGTGCCAATACCAGCAAGCAAACATTCGGCATTGACAGATGCTTGTTTTATACTTTTGTTGCCTTCTCCTGGCAAAATGATACTGAAGCAGCTAGGGGCCAGTTAGGGTATGGTGTTCTGCAGAATACACTCACTCCAAATCATTTACTGCTTACAGTAGTATCTAATAATGATGTGGATCATGCAGGCACACTGACTGGCTAATGCCAGTTCATATTCGTGAAACTGGCCCAAGCCATCAATATTTAAATAGGAACTAAGCAAAGAATTTGTACTATCGGTTCACTTGGCAACATTCTTGGTGCCATAGACACACAGAATTTGACAGCAGATAAGGACTGCTTGGCCCATTCTTTCTGCCTCACTTTGTCATGTCACAATGCTTGCCAGTCCCAAATGTTCTTGTTCCCCAGAGGGTCGTGGTGACTCGAACTTTAAGGCCAGAGAGTTTGGCTCATGGAGAAGGTTATTCTGCAGTTCTAGTGTTACAGTAAGTAATGTTCTTATTACTTTGTATTAACTCCAAACGGTGTCTGTCATGGGATACAGTCTGCCTAAACATAGGATCTGCTAAGTAACAATGAATTAAAAAATCTGAAATAACTTCCAAATTTGGAGCCATGGAGGCTGATTTCTAGCCCCCTTCCCAGTTTAACAGAACCTCTGATAGTGGTGTTAACTGTTCAGAATTGTATGTGTCACACTGCTAAGTAGTTTGACATGGCAGGCCTGGTTTGAAGCAACGTTTGACTCATCTCTTTCTGTTTACTGGGTGTTGGGTTATTCCTAAAAATGACATTGTTTCTTTATTAGTTACTGGTAACTCAAGAGTGATATTTATTGAGGTCTGGGACTGAAGCATCAGTTGACATCATGCATGGTTTTTTTTTGGGGAGTGATACGTAAAAACTATCTCAGAGTTCCTCATTAGTTACCGACGCAGGAGTCGTATTTTTTTTTTCAGTATTTTGTTTGTGATGCCTAACATACTAATTCCACATGTCCCTTGTTTGAAAGCTACATAGTCTGTGACATAAAACATTTCTGCATTTGTGTGTACTGGGACTCAGGCTGGCTGTCTGCCTCGTCTCAGAGACCAAGAAAATGGAAAAGCCAGAGAACATTCAAAGCACCACTGGCAGCCTGGCCCTCATGGTTCAGCATTCAGCCACAGCGCTTATACTGTTATACAAACATAAAAATCGAATTCAGTAAAACTATCCAGCGACTAGATTAAGGTCTTCTGTTTTCCTTCTACATTAAAGTAATTTGATATCTATCACTTGTAAGCTATGAATATCTTCTAGAAAGCTAACCAGAGAGCTAGTCTGTTTCCTGTTCCTGGAGCACAAAGGCAGGTCTGGTTCCAGACTTACACTTAAAATGGTCTGTGACTTCTGCATCAGATATGTAAGAGGAGAGCAGAGGTGCAGGCATTCAGTTAACTCCATTTTGAAATGTTTTTTTTTCAAAATAAGGCAAAACTTCCAAAATAAAGGGAGAGGAAATCACTGACTTCCAAATGTAAAACAAAAAAATAGATAATTTCCAAATTGTAGACATGGAAGTCAAGAAATGATGGAATGTTTTGAAAGAAATTGTATTTTACCACTAATATGTAAATTAACATCCACAAATTGGTTCTTCCTAGCCTAGAATAATGACTTCAAAAATGTGGATCTGGGAAGTATTTTGACTTTCAAAAATTGGAATGACTTCCAAATTTCGACTAACAGAAGTTTTAGACTTCCACTAAAGTGAAATTAACTGAACCCCTGCAAGTGAGGCCCAAACCAGAAGTCGGTAAGCAATGCAGACCACCCCCATTGTAAACTACTTTGTTGTTTTCTGAAACTCCCACAAGTCTGCTGTATGTTGATGTTCAGAAATTGACACTGAGCTCCACTTGTTATGTTTGTTTATTGACATGTCTCATCACATACACTGCACTCATACACTGGGGATAGAATTCCATTCTCCTATTCTTCAGGCCTGTTTCAGAAAACAAAGCTTCTGTCCTAAACTGGATCCCTTTGTAAGGTTTTTTATTTGTTTTAAAGAGAACCACACTGAATCTGTCTGTTATTTGTCCTGGAGATGCATGTTTCAGATACTGGCTGCCCTCCATCGCTGCTCCATCTTTATGGGCCTTTTAGTGAATTTGATGGATATTTCCAATTCACATGGATGGTAAGGACCATTTTAGAACTGTATGATGTAGTTTCTGTCCTTGTAATACATAGTGAGCAGTACTTTCTTTATAAACTGCAGTACTTTGCAGTGTTATTGTCATTCAGTGTAGTTAATCAAATCAATAATTAGCAGTAATTGCTGACTTCAAATCACGTGGCATTCTGATTTCCTCTCCACCTCTCCCCATGCTCCCCAGTGGCACCTCTTAAATGTAGTATAACTGCTCACGTTGCATCAGACTGACATTAATATATAAGAATTATCTCGATTCTGGTGATAATGCAAGCTCTAGCCTTCGGCCTCGTGATTTTCACCAGAACACCTCGATAGCTTTGTTAAAGTCTTCTGTTGTCAAATGTGTCAGTGTTCCACCATAGAACACCTTGCTGACGAAATGGCACAGCGTCAGGAAGTCTGCTTTTTGGCAGCTCTATGGATTTGTGACTTTTGGTAATAAACTGTTTAATCTTTGCACTATTTCAGTATGTGCCACTTGTTTTCTTTGATTCTACTGTAGAACTGTCCAGTTGAGAGGATCCAAACTGTCATTTAGTTCTAAAATGGTACTTACCATTAATGTATACATGAGACACATCTAATGAGTTCACTACAAGGCCAATAAGGATGGAATAACAAAAGAATTGGAACCTGTATTTACAAAACAAAAACTGCTTCTACAGGGGAAAAAAACGGCAAGTTCAGCGCTAGTTCTCCATTAAGGCACTTGCCTGGGTAGTTAGTGGGTCTTACCACGCCCTCCACATGCAGGTATGATATTTTGGTTCATGTTCATTTTAGGCTGTAAAATATGATTGTAAATAATTTTATTTTGCAAAAGTTAGAATAAAAGCAGCTGGGAGTCTGCAAAGTCATACCAATAGTAATGCTGTGTTGGGCTACATGGGTGAATGTGAAGCTAACTGCTGCGCAGGCTTTCAAATGTAAAGGACTGTATTCTCCTAATCTGTGGTTCCCAGATCCCTTGAGTTAAAGGAATGCTGTCTTTTCCCTTATGAATCCAGTGGTCCCTAGTTTAAAAACACGATGCACGCTTGCTCACCTTCTGTAGAATTTGCTAAAGTGGCTAGTTGCTAATAAAAGCAAAAACTGCCCCTCCCCAGAGATGTGCTACCGTGCAGACTACCAGAGTTGAGGAGCAGACTCAGTCATCGGACGAGAGGCAGACCAGGCAGCTGGAGGGTAGTGCACTGCTGGTGGCGGGTTCCAGCATACAGCAGCCCTTGCTGGCAGGTCGAGGAGCTTGCTTCTTCTGCAAGGGCATTGTGGAGGCTGATGGGCACAGCCAACCTCTTGGCAGGAGGGCGGAAAAAATTGGGAAGAAAAATACATCCCCTGAAGTCCGAATGACAGTGAATGGCCTAAACAGGCAACGGCAGTGAGGATGAAAAATCCATATTAAAAAAGTGAACAACTGTCTGTCTACCATATTAGTGCAACCACACAAAAACACATTTCCATCCTTGGCCTACATTCATTGTATCCTTTTGGAAACTTGAACAGTCAAGACAGTTAGGTTTTACCGTGTTGCAGTTGGAGGAGACTACTGCATCACAAATGGACTGTGCGGAGATATTTTTACAGTTAAGGGATGACATAGCGAGATGAGATGAAGTATTCAAACAAAACCAGGTTTGGTATGATTGCACCAGTAACTGTTTTGCACTGTTACTAAGAAAAAGAAACTGCCCAAAACATGGTTACATCAAAACATTTTACACAAGCTGAGCAGTCGTAAAATGATTTGAGGCATAAAGGGTTCAGAGTATCTTTAACTGCCACATTTTTTGTTACCTGGGGCAGAATTGTAGTACACTGTAGGGCAAAATTATACTGGAGAGTTTGTCAGTAACAGAATATAGCTACATATTTTTGTAAGTAAATGGATTTGTATAGCTTTAATACTACATTTAGGTAGGAGCATTTATAATGAATTAAAGTCATTCCTGTAAGTATTATACCCTAAATATCAGGACATAGCAAAATCCTGTGGCCAGTGGATATTGCAACTAAAGAAATATGGCCACTATAAATCAGATTAGCTATTAGATGCCCAGACCATATAGTTTATAAAAAGTGGGCAACCTGCAGAAGCTTTGGCCATCCAGAAAGACTGGTCTTCCATGAACTGGATGGCTCAGTGGTCTAGTAGCTGGTTAAGGAGCGCTTTCACCTCTAGGTCACTGGTTCAAATCCAGCACTGGTAGGCATTATCCAAAAGCCATTATCACTGAGTGCTGCTCAGTGGCCTATGTTAAATGAGTTGTGGTGGTCTCAGTCAAGTTCCCAGTGGGCAGGTGTCCACATCATACAAAATACTAACCCATCTGGCACTGTTGTTGATAGTGTCACATGAGAGGCCATGGATTGAATAGGCATGGAGTCTGAACTGCCCTGTCACCTACGTGGTGGTCTCCATGTCAAGTTTGAGGCACACTGACAGGGCAGTGTAGGGAAACCTGCACTGTGACTGCCATCTGGATAAGCAGAGGGCTTCAGGTTTCAATGCCGCCAATCCAGCACCTTTCAAAAGCAGTACATTCACACACATGGATAAAAATTGTTAAAAATATATTGGTATTGTAGCCTAACAAATTATTTTTTAAAACACCTTCTAAATAGAGTTATTAGGAACTTTCTGGCCTATTTATAGTATAATATTTTGGGCCCTAGCCCAAAACCGTATTAGCTCCATGCACACCTGTCAACCTCTTTTTTATGTTGGTTTGCACGCATGTGCATGAAACATATTGCCCTATGCAACTTTTTGAGGTGTGCCACCTGTTCTGCCAATGTCCTGATCCATTTTGGAGGCACAACCAAACCACACCAATGAATGGCCAAGCTGTCTGTGACAGCAGTTCAGTGCAGTTGAAAGAAACCACCGCTTCAATCAGCGGTGGTGATGTGTAGGCACTTGCATATTGACGGCAAGCAGGCTGTCCGCCGCCGCCTCAGTCCCATGAAAGCCGACAGGGTGCCCAATCCTCTGTCGGCATGCCCACTCCCAGTTCACTTGCCGACAGGGTAGCCCAGTCCCATCGGCATAAATGTCTCCCCATTTGTTGTGGCGAGGGGAGCCCAATCCCTCAGCTCTGCAGGCGCCCCCAGCACACTGTATGGCTGATGGTGCCCATTCCCTGCCGGCTCCAGCCCCTGCCAGCAACACCCAGGTGGCATGCTGGGAGCCCACCCCAGCGCACAAAAGTCTCCTGGCTGCCGCTTATTTTTTTTTTCCTGTAAAACAGAAAATGGTCTCTCGCTGTCTCTGGTGCCCCTCCCCAATCCGCACCCACCCTCTGTGCACCCCACATCTCTGCACCCTCAACAAATACTTACCTCCAGAACCTGGCGCAATGATCTTCGTGGACCAATAACACGTCTGCACTCTTCAGAGCTGACTGCGAACTGAAGAAATGCCGTAAACTGTATAATGGCATAACTGGGGGGATTCAACTTAGGTGGATATCTCAGCCATTTTTGCGACTTTGGCACCACATTTTCAACATGGGGTTCTTGGGACCCCACCTCATGAATTCAGTCACTGTCATGTCATTTTCGGTCTCGAAAGGTGATTTCACTGTCACTCGCGCGGAATCACCTTTTGGGGCCGATTAATGAATCGACAGTGTCACTGTTCTTGAGGTGGCCTTCCAGATAGCCTCGTTGTAAATTTGGTGCAAAATTCAAAAATGACTGTGTTATGAGCGTGCATTGTGCAGTTTCTACGATACTGTAACTTCACCAATTTTTATATTTTCTCCAGATTTTCAGTATTGCCATTTTTCACACTTCCCTGTGAATAATATAGCTGTCATTTTTCACATCCTTCCTGAAATGTGTTTTCACACCTGTGTGCAGAATGGCGTGGTCGCTATGGGAAATCAACATTCAGGACAGAGTAACAAAATCACTGTGCCACTGTTCATGAGGAGAGGTTTAAAATGCCCATGTTGAAAATTTGGTGAAAAATTAAAAAATGATTACAAGACAGGGATGCGCTATAGTTTTCTATGCACGCTCATAACTTCACCAGTTTTCATATTTTCACTCCAGATTTTCAACATTGCCATTTTTACACCACCTCATGAACAGTACAGCTGTCATTTTCATATCCTGCCAGAAATGTGTTTTTAAACCTGTGGCGCCAAATGCCGCAGTCACTGTGCAAACCACCTTTCGGGATTGAGAACAAATTATAGTGCCACTGTTCATGAGGTGGGGTCACAGAACCCATTTTGAAAACTTGGAGCAAAAATACCAACAAATGCCGGACGTTAGGGTTTCCAACCATAATGCCCTACTCTGTAGAGTCTGACAGGCGTTGGGAGTGTGACTTGGGATCGTGCCGTAATACACATGCCATTCCACCCCCACCCTGCAGCCAGTGACAGGCATTAAGGTGTGCCTTGGGGTCTTCGACCCCAGGGTTCACCCTGCTTCTCCTATACCGCCCATTTCAGCATATTTCCTCATGGAATGGGATGAGTGTAAGGCCGAAGACCCCAAAGCACACCGCAACACCTGTCAGTGTCTGCAGGGTAGTGTGAGATGAAATGGTGAGCGTTATGCTCGATGATCTAGAAAGGCACACCCCCCAACACCTGTCAAGTCTCTACAGAGTGGGGTGGGGGGTTGGTATCAGTTCAATACTTCACTGCCATTCCTGTTATGCATCTCTCTCTAACTCCTGCACTACCAATGACAATGCCAGCAAGCCAACATTCAGCATCGACAAATGCTTGTTCTTACTGTAAGTATGCTTATCTCTGTCTCTTTCCTGGCAATCATTCTGGCTTCACTAGGTATGTTGCCTGCATTAGGCTCCATTACTGGCACTGGGCCTCCTGCAGTTCTAACAGTGTGGCTGCAGTTCACTGTCCACACTCTGGCAGTTCTACTGAGACTGCTGAGTCATTGGGGACTTTAGGCTAACCGGGTGGTATATCTCCAGCTCTGCCCTGTGATGTCAGATCTTCCCACTGGAAGGGACAGGTCTCCTCCTTCACAGCTCCGCAGCATTGAAAGATTCTAGTATTTCAAGTGTTTCTTCCCCCTAGTGAATCTTTGACTCTTTCAGTCCTAATTCAACATTAAACTCACTCCGAAGTTTTCTGGCTCCACTTCACAATCAATGATAGAGATCAAGGACCTAGATTGTAAATTCTGCAGTTGGTGTATGCAGAAAATGTCAGCCATGGATTGGTATGACACATGCTTATGCCGGAGCACACATTATACTTTTCATGGCTGGCAGTATAGCCTAGAGGTTATAGTAGCAAGCTGTGAATGAGCTTGATACATCCAGCAGATGGACCTGGGTTTGATTCCCACAACCTCCACTTGCATACTGTGTGACTCTGAGCAAGTCACTTAATGTCCCCAGTGCCTGGGTCACCCTGAACAGGTACTTCAGCCTAGTTGGTCGCATCTTGGTTAACAAAGAATAAAATAAATAAAATCTAATGCACAACCTGGTGCTGCACAAATAGTTGTTACATTTTCAATCACATGGGTGTGGTGTGATATTTATGGAACACATGCAAACAGAGGAGAGAAAGAAGTAAGTGCCTCAGCTGAGACTTGAACCCAGGCCGCCTGGAATACCGTTCTGGTTACGCTAACCAGCTATGCCACCAAGGCAACTGGAACCTGGGCTGCCCCAGTGTACACATTACTGTTATTCTAATGCACAACCTGGTGCCAAATAATTACTAAATTTTCAATCACATGGAGTGCGGTGTGCATAGTTATGGAACACGTGCAAACAAAGGAAGAAGGCGTAGTGCCTCGGCTGGGGCGCTTGCTTCTTCTCTCCTCTGTTTCGCGTGTGTTCCATAATATGCCACACGCGCACCCATGTGATTGACAATGTCAAAGGATGCGTTTGTGCCAGGTCATGCTACTCATGTGCTCATCAAGACTGGAAGGCTGGACCGTGGTCAAACAAAAGACCACAAAAGGCCTCAGCGGTGGCCAGATCAGCTGCTCAGCTTGCAGTCATTAAAGATGACTGCGTGATTTTCTCATCAGTTTCAGTGTTGTTCCTGGCTGGGGCCAGGCATCAAAGGGTCTTTCTTTGGCGAGTTCAGAGAAAGGTGTCCGCCATCAAGACCATTGGGAGAGCCCTTTTCACTGTAGCGAAAACACGAGCGCCACTAGAGGTCATAGGATCGGAAAGATTATGCTTTTCGCTCCTTTGACTCCCTTGACCACTCAGCCTTGGTCAGCAGCCTGTTGACCAGCTATCGGAGATCAACAAGGACTTGATCTCCACAACTCCAATTCTTCCTCTCTTCACCCAGGAGGACAGGGCCCAGTTTGTACCCTGGCTCAGTTGCCGGAGTGGCCTACACTGGCAGTCATGCTTAGCCTTATCATGCTTATCCTGCAAAGGCAGGTGGTTTATATAAACCCTCCAGAGGACATCTATGGACATCAACCCTCTGGTCAAGGTCGAGACCTCATTCGCGCTCTCGATCCTGGTCAACCGAGAGGCACCGCCATCAGTACTTCTCACCCTTCTCGGATGAAGAGAGACATCGACGTAAAATGGGTCAACATTACGAGGAGTTTCTTTCTTTCTATTTTTTCCCCATATTCTGTTTTTCCCACCTGGGAGCCCTGGCAGCTGGCTGTGATCCCTTTCTTAAGGAGACTCACTCTCCAGCATTTCCTGTGTAGCCATATCACCAAGCCCAGAGAATCCCTCATGGATTACCCCCACGGTGGGGCCAGACAGGAGGGCGCTAGCCTTCCCCCTCCCCCAAGACCCAATCCAGATGCTAGGACCCAACCCCGTGGACACAGAAGCCATCACAGAACCTGCCAGGTTAAATTTTTTGCCTTTGTCCCGTCCCCCACCCCTACCAACGTTATGACATTGGTACGTCTCCCGACCCATACTCCTCCAGCTGCCAACAAAGGGCAGTCAACGAGTGGGACGACAGGTCTCTTCCCCCGAGAGACAAGAGCAGTCCTCCAGATGCTTGATCTCTCTCGCCTCTGTCGACCCCCATGCCCAAGCTCGTTCACAAACCCGGGTCATCAGTGTGGTGCAAGGTGTAGCATCCAGTGCCTGAACCCTCAGCGCCACCGGGCTGGCATTACAAGGAGTTTCTCTGGCAACAGTGCACCACTGCTTGGAGGGGTAGGTCTCTACCCCTGGACCTTGGTCCCTTGGCTTTCGCCAGTCCTTCCCACACTGATCCATGCTTCTCAGCAGCCCCAAGCATGTGCTTCTGGTTGGAGAGTTGTTGCACAAGTGGTCCGTGAATTAGGAGGTGGTAGACCACCTTTTCTGCCAGTGGGATACCCATCTAGTTGATCTGTTTGCCTTGTGGGAGAACAGAAAACAGGCTGTTTTGTGCCCACATCCCACAGTCCGGGACACTGCAGTGAAATGTCTTTGCAGGGCCCTGGACCCCAGTCCCACTGTATGCCTTCCCTCCCTTCCACTTCATCCACAAGGTTGTGGTGAAGGTCCAGAAGGACAAACTGCAGATGATCCTGATAGTCCCAAACTGCCCTAGGCAGTTCTGGTATCCCAATTTCCTTAGACTCAGCAGCAGGACTCCATGGAAGTTTCCTTTCTGCCCAGATCTGCTGACCTGACACAGGGAAGGTCCTGCACCAGGACCTTAGTCTCTGCACCTTCGTCTGGTTCCTGAGTGACTGGAGTTCCAGGCTCAGGGCTTTAGGAATATGTCCAACGCACCGCGGAGGCCCCTACAGAGTCGACTTAAATGCTGTGCATTTAAGTTTAAGAGGTTCTCAATCCGATGTCAAGGTAAGGATCTTGATCCCATTACCTACCCCATAGCAAGCATCCTTGACTACGTGTGATTCCTGTCTTAGTTGGGACAGTGAGTAACAACCTTTAAAGTGCACTGTGTCCTGCCGCAGCTGTTTTATTGGTGGAATGCATTCACAGCTGCCACGAGGGGTGCCAGGTGACACTTTGGTTACCCACAATGTCAATGGCACACCAAGCCTCCCAAGCATCGTTATGGGAGCAGCCTGGAAACCCACCCTACCCATGAGGACAGTTTCCGTGCCAAATCTCCTCACCCCCTTGCTGGCCTTCTCTTCTGATGTCCAAGGATCAGGGTGCAAATCTGAGTTGTCAATCTGCATAACCAATCCCCCACAATTCAGTGCTGTGGAGCCGGCCCACCTCTCAACTCTTTTGGCACTAAAATGTGAGACACTAACACTCCAAATATGGAACTCATCATCAAAAATGGAGCCTCAGAATACAGTGTAAACTTGTTTTAATTTGGGTAGAGTTTAATTTTATTTAACTTCATAGTTTAATATGAATTTCCACTTTAAAGTCTGAGTTTACAATTAGAGCACACCTTCTCTATATGGGCAGCACCTTTCTGCAGGACGGAGCAATTTTAGTAACGAAATGGGGAAATATATGGCCCTATGCTCTAGGATCTTACATCGTATGGGCAATTTACATCGTTAGCCCCTCCCACCAAGTTAACACATTCCTAATTATATTAAATTGTTGATGGTGTGTAGTATGACATTTTCTCAGGTATGTGAAGAGTTGTGAGTTTGATGCATGAAGTGTTTACACAGTATTAATGGGATACTAGTGAAGAGGCACCCCTCCAGTGCTTGACTTGCCCAATTGGAACAGATAATGATTTACTTAAAGTTAATGAGGAACTTGAATGGCAGGTTTTGGAAAAGTGTTATGTTGTTATGGCTAGCTTTCAAGCAGAGTGGTTTAATGACTGAGAAGTAAGTGTATTTCCATGTCAGCCAACCATGCTAAACTAATGAGAAAGAATTTGCTGTTTTTAAAATAATTATCTAGACCCAAATTAGGTAATTAAGCACTGTTTTTTTACTATTTTAAACTTGAACTCTAACTTAAAACTGTGTCTGTATGTATCTGTATATTTCTTTATGCAAAAGAAAACTTTGAGAGTAACATTTTTTATATTAAAAGCTAAGTGAAACATTTGAGCAGTTGTGTCATCTTTTACCCTTAAAAATAATTTTCCAAATATTCTGTCTTGTTTTGAGTTCAGTTTTTATTTTACCAGGAGATGCACCATTGAGAAATTCATTTGCCAGGTGGTCCTGGGTGGACTTGAACAAAGGAATGAAAAGAATATTGACTGACACTAGAAATGTAGAACATACAGCAGTGTGCTATACAATGCATAATCTAGCTCGTAAGCAGTAGTATATATACTGTACAAGGATATCTATGTACATATTGTACAAGTTCATCTACAGACATATACAATAACAGCTAAAGTAATGTACGTGTCTGTGGCAGAGAGGAATGAAGCTCAGAGTAGGGTAAGCAGATTTTAATGAGTAGAGGAGCAGGGAAAGGCTATAATAGGGTATAGGGAGAAGAGGGGATAAAACAGTGGAAAAGGAAGGAGGGCTGTAGTGGGATATAGAAAGGAAGGGTTGTGTAGAATAAAGTGGAATAGTAGGGAGGATGGGAAAGGTATCGAGAAGGGAGGTAGGAGGACAAGTGCTATGAGGAGGTAAGTGAAGCACGGTTGTCCCGTATTGTCAAACTCATTTAGGAGTAACATTGACAGTTATTCTTCAGCCAGCGTCTTAGGAGAGCCTTGAAAGGAGCAACCCGACAAGTTGTGTCAATTTTAGTGAGTTCTAGAGGCTTCCATAATGATGGAAGCCATAACTCATGAACGATGAGCCAAAGCGGATTTAATCCTGGGAACATCAAGCATGATGTATTCTGATCTTCTAAGTGTGTAAACACAGGGGTGCATTTGAGCAGTACTGTGATATAAGAGGGAAGTTTGTTAGTAATGGCTCTGTGTGCCCAGAAAGCGGCATTACACTGCATCCTAATTGCAAGAGAGGTCCAACCTATTTGCATATAAAGAAGGCAGTCATGGGTATTATACGGATCATCTGAAATAAACCCAAGGGCTGTATGATACAGCTATCCAGCTTAGCTAGAGCAGATTTAGAGCTATGACTATAAAGGAAGTCTGCATAATCAAGAAGAGAGGAAGCGTAGTCTGGACCATTCTTAACTTTTCCTCCTGGGTTAACAGTTGCTTAACACGGAAAGACGAACAGTCTTTGTCTTGAATTTTTGCAAGTTTGGCGTATGTGTTGTGAATGTCAACTTGAAGTCAATTCAAAACACTAAGTATTTGAACTCGCCCAGAGTTTCCAAGGTTTCCCTAAAATTGTCTATCTCGCCAGATGGAAACAGATGAAGATGTGGGTGATGATCTTGTCTGTGTCAATCTTCACCATTCATCACTGTTGGGTAGTGAGCAGGATCAGGACCCGTGCAAGTTTTGTTTGTTTCTTTTTGGCAATAGAAGTCGGCGTCGAGACAAGCGCCGCCCTTGAGTCCGACATATTTAGTGGCGCTCGAGGTTGGCCAGTAACCATCGTTGGCGCCACCTGCGCCAGTTCTGCTTCTCCCGTCCAGCCGAGTGAACACGCGACCTGCGGTGAGCCGCCATTAATTCTCATGTGCCTAGTCCGTCGTGGTAGAAACCAGCAGTCCTCCTAGTTCTGCCGCTGCCCTGCCTTTGGTGCTTGACTGGTAAGATCTTTCTTTTATTTCTTTGTCGACTGACTGCTGATTTTGTTTTTCCGTCCGCCATGTCTGGTTCGGGACAAGAAAAATCTTCATGGGGTGGGTCGGCTCCGATGCATTGGTGTCCTGCGGCCGATTTTACTCCATCACAGATCAGCATGACAATTACCTTACCTGCTTGGGACGAACCACGAGATGGACAGATGCGATGCCTGTTTCTCCATGGATCGTCATGTGTTGAGTTGCACGCATTGAAGGTCGGACGCGTGCTGCCGACTTTCAGGGGACAGATGCGTATATCGGTCACCAAAAGCAGGGTTCAAACAATATGAAGTCTTGCTGTATTCTGACTATATGCAGTTAGCCTCAGTACTTGAACTGCTCTGGAGAGTAAGGTTAATTATATGCCAGGGCATAGAACGTTGAGCTTGGTTTTCAAACCTCTGTCTCTGGTACATCTCAGTGTAACCGCTGATTCTTTACGTGGCTTAACTGTGAAGTAGCTCTGAGATTTCTCCTTCGCTTCAGTTCGGTAAAGTTTGAATCAGTCGGTTTGTTCAACCAATTTTCTTGTTTTTTCGTATCAGATCTCTGTCTTTGGTATAGGGTAGCATAAGTAGATAATGAATTGTTTCTGAATTTTCTTGTGGAAATTGTTTTTCTCTTGGTTTCCTATCGGTCGGTCCGGTTGGGAACCAAAACAATCTCTTATTTCTGTTTTTCTGGGATTTTAGTAGTGGTGTCCAGTTCTTATCGGTTTCAGAAAACAAGATTTTCTACGTTTTTCCACAGCCCTGTGACACACTTGGTAACTGATAAGGGTGTATTACCGGCTTAAAAGCTTGCTAAGGTAAGTTGTAGGTTAAGGCTATGTCTGAGAACCCAAGAAGAAAACCAGTCCCACTGGGTTTCAACACTGTACTGAGTGTGGGGAGGTTTTGCTAAAGCTGATCCCTCCTATTTGTGTTTATTGTCTGGGGTCTTACCACCTCAAATCAGACTGCCAAACCTGTAAAACTTTACCAAAGCCACTTTAGATAAGAGATTAAGTAGGCTGAAGGAAAGGGAGGCTGAGAAGCCCACTGAACCGGATGGCCAGCCCAGTTTGGTTCCAACTGTACCTGAGGGTGCCTGCTGACCAGGCGTCTACCCTGGGCAAAATCCGACTCTGAGGTCGGTTACATAGAAACATAGAATCTGATGGCAGATAATCGACCGCTTGGCCCACCTAGTCTGCCCATTTCCTACCTAACGGATAAGCTGCAGATCCTAGTTAACCAACAGCCGACTTCCTCCTACCCCCACTAGAATTGCGTATGTCTGTCCATGCATTCTTGAATTCCCCACTGTTTTCAAACAACATGAAGTCTTGCTATATTATAGACATTAGCAGTTTGATCCAGCTCTAGAACTGCCCCGGAGTGAAATGGTTAAAACCATTCCAAAATAGAATTTTGGCACGGAGCAGCTCTATCTGTGTCATTTCAAACTTGAACTGTCAGATTCTTTACTCTACTCAGTGAACAGTCGCTCCGAGATTTCTCCTTCTGCTCGGTTCATTTCTCGGTTTAAAAGTGTTTTCTCGGTTGGATTTAACCGAGAATAGTTTTATTTAACCGCAAAACCGCTCGGTTCAAGCTTCTATCTGTGGTAACCTGTAAGTAAATGAAGGTTTTGTCTGTGTGGAACTTGTGGGTTATCGGGTTCGGTTTTGAACCGATCAGTGGGTTAAAACTCATTTAAAACTAAGTTACTATTTTAGAGTCCGGTTCCGGTTCTTATCGGTTCTAAAAAAAAAAGCAGTTTATTACGGTTTTCCAATACCCATGACACGGTTAGGGAACTGATAAGGTGTCTCGTCTGGCACTGCCATTAAAAGGGCAAGTTTTTTGTTAGGCTGGCATTATGTCTGAGAAACCCAAAAGAAAACCAGGCCCACTGGGTTTCAACACTGTGATGTTTGTGGGGAAGTCTTTGCCAAGGCTGACCCACACACATGTGTTTATTGTCTGGGGTTTGACCACCTCCAGTCAGACTGCCAGGTATGTAAGAATTTCCTGCAGCCACCCTGGAAAAAAAATTGGGCAGGCTCAGGGAACGAGGCCAAAAAGTCCGCTGACCCGATGGCCAGCCCGGTTCGGTGCCAACCGAACCAGAGGGAGTGCCCTCTGACCAGGGCCAGACTTCCTCGGGCAAAGAAAAGCTGGTTCTGAGGAACCAATTCCAGTAAAGAAAACAAGAAAATCAGCAGGTCTGGAGTCCAAAATTCCTTCTCCAACTGCTGCAGAGATAGCAAAGCCATACAAATTGTCCAGTCATTGTCTCAGGGTCCATCCAACCACCACTATCTGGTAAAGGTCGGTTCGTCCGGGTCCCAGTGGTTCAGGATTATGATATTGAGGAATTTTATGAACCAGAGAAGGGGAGGAGGATTATGATCAGTATGAATGTGGCTGGGAAGGTCTGGGTGTGCCCATTGAACGGACATCTCCCCAGACAGACCTTTAGAATCTCCCCTATGCTGTCTGAGTCCCCATCTCATTTTATGTTTTATAAAAGTTGCTGAAACCCTCCAGCTTCCTTTAGAAGAGGCTGTGGATGAGCAAGAGGAGCCTGATTTTGTAGAAATGATGGATATTCCAGAGTCTAGGAGATTGTCTATTCCTTTACATAAGTCTTTTAGGAAACAAACAATTAAAATTTTAAAGCTCCTAATTCTGTGCCTCCTGTAGATAAAAAGATGGACAGAAGGTATACATTGTCAGGCCCTGATACAGAATTCCTTTCTCAGCAATGCAGTCATGTTAGGGTAGTTCAGGCTGCTGCCTGTGATAAAGCTAATATTCCCTTGGCTTCACATCCTCCTGACAAGGATTCCAGGAAGATTGATGCCATGGCAAAAAACAGTATATGGCAGCCTCTGGGACTCAGGCAAGCAAATTATATGGCTTATGTAGCTAGGTATCAGAAATCTAGATGGGATACTGTTATGCTATTGGCCAAGCAGGCCCATGGCCAGCTGGCTAGTGAACTAGAACAGGTGGCTGCTGATGGCATTGAAGCCTCTAAGGTTCAGTTTCATGCTGCTGTGGATGTTAATGATGTTTCCTCTAGGGTCATGGCCACATCTATAGCTTTTCGTAGGTTGGCCTGGCTCAGGTGTACTAGTTTGTCACAGGATACCCAGACTAAGGCTATGGATTTTCCTGTGGTGGGAAATTCTCTGTTTGGAGAGCAGACAGAGAACTACATGAAGAAGATGGATGAATATGGGACTACTTACAAGAGTGCCCAGTCTAGAGCGGCAAGCCACTCCTCAAAGGCATGCCCCAGGGATAGGGGTAGGCCTTTTCACAGGCCTTTCTACCAGACTCAGGCCTCCTCTGCCTATGCTCAGAGGGCTTCTTCAGAGGCAGGGGCAGGCGAGGGGTGGGCAGACCTGCTCCCACCCCCCAGCCTAAAGCTCCTGCGAAACAGGCACCCTGATGGGGTGCCCAGGGCCGATATCCTGTACCAGTGGGGGCAGGCTGGCTTACTTCAGTCAGAATTGGGCTTCTTTAACCTCAGACAAGTGGGTTCTGGAAGTAGTAATCCAGGGTCTGGTTCTCAGCTTCAAAAGTTTCCCAAGTTGAGAAGCAGACTTTTTCTCCTGCAAGTGCTTCAGAGACCCTCGCTCTGGAGCAGAGGTCTCATCCTGTTAGCTCTCAGAGCAGTAGAAAGGGTTCCTCCCTGCATCAGGGCAGGGGTCTGTATTCCAGATACTTCCTTACCCCAAAAGACAGAGAGTGGCGGCCCATTTTAGATCTCAGATATCTGAACAAGCATCTTTTGAAACCAAAGTTCAAAATGGTAACTCTGGCAATGATTTTACCTTCCCTAAGGCCAGGGGACTGGCTAGCCTCCCTGGACCTCAAGGATGCCTATTTCCATGTCCTAATCAGAAGATCCCATCGAAAATTCCTCAGAGTCGAACTGCCCTCAGGTCATTACCAGTTCAGAGCAATGCCCTTTGGCCTTACCTCTGCTCCAAGGGTATTCACAAAGTGTCTAGCAGTGGCAGTGGCCCACTTAAGGAGGCAGAGGATTGCTGTTTTCCCTATCTAGGACGACTGGCTCATTGTAGGCCAGTCCCAGAACAGGTAAAATCTCACCTGCAGGTCACCCAGCAGCTTCTCACCTCCTGAGTTTTCTGCTAAACCTACCAAAGTCGGTTCTGGAACCAGTCCAGGTACTCACCTTATAGGGCAGAATTGGACACAAAGCTAGCCAGAGCCTTTCTTCCCCAGAAAGGGTAAGGAATTTAGTGGCTCTGGCCTCTTCCTTCACTCTACAGGTCTCGACCAGCAAGACACTTTCTGCAGCTCCTGGGGCACATGGCTGCATCCACAGCTGTTGTGCAGGAGCCAGATTTCAGATGAGAGACATTCAGTTTCACTTGAGAACCTTTTGGTCTCAGGAAGAAACCCCCTTTCCAAGTTGGTCCCAGTGACTCGAACCTTGATCCTAGCTCTCCAGTGGTGGCAGGATCAGAGCAATTTAAGCGGGGTCCCTTCATTTCCCCTTCTCACGACTTGACTCTCACTACAGATGCTTCCCTTCTGGGTTGGGGAGCCCACATGGGCGACCTTTCCACTGGGAGTTTGGTCCCCCAGGAATCTCTGCTCCACATCAATTTGCTGGAACTCAGAGCTGTCTTTTTAGCTCTTCAAGCTTTTCTGCATCTGTCCACGACAAGGTGATACAAGTCAGAACAGACAACACCACAACAATGTGGTACATCAACAAACAGGGGGCACCTCGGTCTTGACCTTGTGCACGAGGCAATGAAGTTGTGGTCTCTGGCCTATTCCCTGAACACTTCCCTCATAGCAGTTCATCTTCCAGGGAAGGACAATGTCCTAGCGGATGCCCTCAGCAGGATTTCCCAGGGCCATCACGAATGGTCCCTGGATCCTCAAGTGCTGGGATAGTTTTTGCCAGGTGGGGCATCCCTCATATAGATCTTTTGCAGCCCCAGACAATCACAAACTTCCTCTGTTCTGTTGCAGGCCTCCAGTGCTGGGCTCAGTTCCCTGGATGTCCTTCTTCTGGATTGGGAGGGAAGTTCCTCTATGCTTTCCCCCTTTCCTCTCCTATTCAAAGTACTAGTCAAAATCAGATCTCAGCCTTGCAGGGTGATTCTGATTGCCCCAGATTGGGCCAGGCAGCCCTGGTACCCACTCCTTCTGTCTCTGACAGTCCATCTTCCCCTGGCCTCCCCAGGAATCACAATCTCTGACTTGTGCCCAGGAAGGGTTTGGTATCCGGACCTCAAATCCCTCAACCTCAAGGCCTGGCTCTTGAGGAGTTAAGAGTTGCTGATTTACACCTCTCTCAGGTGTTCTTGAGATCCTAAAGGCTTCCAGAAAGCCTTCCACTAGGAGCTACTATAGTTCTAAATGGAAAAGGTTTCCATTTGCTGTGCTAGGAAAATATTTCCCAGAATCTGCTGAATTGCCCATTTTGTTAGATTACATGGTACATCTTAATTCCTTGGGTCTTAGACCAGCTACCCTGAGAGTTCATTTGGCAGCTGTGTCTGCTTTTGTGTCAACAGGAAGTAATCCTCTTTCCTCTCATCCTGTGTTTTCCAAGTTTTTAAGGGATTACTCCATACTAATCCTCCCTTTAGGAACCGGCCCTGCTTGGGACCTTAATGTTTGCATTGCCCAGTTAATGCAACCCCTTTGAACCTCTGTCTTCTGCAGAGCTTAAGTACCTAACTTGGAAAACTGTTTTCTAGTGGCTATCACTTCTGCCAGATGCATAAGTGAATTGCAAGCCTTGTCAGTGGAGACTGACTTTATTTCTTTCCACAGGGATAAGGTAGTAAGATCTGACAGTTCAAGTTTGAAATGACACAGATAGAGCTGCTCGTGCCAAAATTCTATTTTGGAATGGTTTAACCATTTCACTCCGGGGCAGTTCTAGAGCTGGATCAAACTGCTAATGTCTATAATATAGCAAGACTCCATTAGAAGAAACAACATTACTAAGGTGAGTAATTTTTCTTTGACTCTCGACCTCCTCAGGAAGGCTGTTCCATGCATCTGCAACCCTCTCTGTAGACATACTTCCTCTCATTACCTCTGAGCCATCCCCTCATCTTCAAATTGTGCCCTTGTTCTTGCACATCTCTTTTCTGAAAGATGCTACCCTTTTCACGGAGAGAGTGGTGGATACATGGAACAGCCTTCCTGAGGAGGTCGTTGGGTCTAAAACAGTGGAATTCAAACATGCTTGGGACAGACACAAAGCAATTATAGTGCGGGGTTGCAGGAAGCAGGCTGTTGGTTAACTAGAATCTGCAGCTTATCCAGTAGGTAGGGAATGGGCAGACTGGGTGGGCAAGTGGTCCTTTTCTGCCGTCAAAGTCTATGTTTCTATGTTTCTCTTGGACTTTGTTGATTCCCTTGAGGTATTTGAAAGTTTCTATCATGTCCTCCATCTCCCTCCTTTCTGCAAGGCTATACATCTTAAGCTCCTTTAGTCTTTCTTCATATGTCTTCTGGTGCAGACCCTGCACCATTTTGGTGCCTTCCTCTGGACAGCCTCCATCCTGTCTATGTTCTTTGAAGAGATGGGGTCTCCAGAACTGTACACAGTACTCCAGATGTGGTCTTACCAACTGTCTGTACATAGGGCCAACAACTTCCTGTTTTCTACTCGTGATGCCTCCCTATGCATCCCAGTATCCCCAGCCCTCCTTACTGCCTTCTCACATTGCTGGCCCACCTTTAGGTCGTCTGATATGACTACCCCAGGTCCCTTTTCATTTTTGTGGTTGTCAGTATCTCTCCCCCATTGTGTACTCTTCCCTGCATTTTGTTTCCCAGGTGCATTACTTTGCACTTCTTCATTGAATCTAAGCTGCCATACATTTGATCAGTCCTCTTCCAACCTTGCCAAGTCCCTTTTTTCCTTTCCGCCCCACCTTGCATATCAACCCTTTTCCTTGGTCCCTCTGCAATGTCACTTACAAAGACATTAAAAGGACTGGCCCCAGTGCTGAACCCTGAGGTACCCCGCTAGCCACTTTCTTCACTGTGGACTCCCATTTACTATTACCCTGTGTCTTGTTATCCAGCCAGTGTTTTGTAGGCTACCACCCTGGGACCCACTCCCAGGCTGGCTAATTTGTTTATTAATCTTTGTGCGGGACTGTTTCAAACGCTTGTAAAATCTAGGTAGGCCATGTCCACATCCCTCCCTTTTCTACTACTTTGGTCACCCAATCAAAGAAATCAATTAGATTTGTCTGACATGACCTTCCTGCTGTGAATGATTTGTCTGACATGACCTTCCTGCCATCAAAAGAAAAAGGAAGTCGGCGGTTCGGATCCTGACGCATGTTCCAACTGCTGCTGAAATGGGCAAGGCAATGGCATTGTGCAGTCGGCCGATCCGGTTCCTTACTGAACCGATCCCTCCGACTAAGCGGTCGGTTCAGTTGGACCCAACTCCATCGGATTATGATCTGGAATTGTTTTATGATGTGGAGTGGGAGGGAGACGAAGAGGAGGAGGAGGAAGAGGATTTCAGCATACTGAATTTGGTGGTCTAGATGAGCCTATAGAGCCTGACATCTCCACAGACAGGCCTTCCAATGTCTCCCTCAAGCTTTCTGAGTCCCTTCCCATATTCTGTTTTACAGAAAAGAGGCTGAAAATCTCCAACTTCCAGTGGTGGAAGCTGCTGATAAGGAGGAAAAGCCTGACTATATAGAAATGATGGACGTCCCAGAGTCCAAAAGGCTGTCTATTCCTCCTCACAAGTCGTCCTGTGGATAAGAAAATGGACAGGAGATACACTCTGCCAAGCTCAGGTACAGAATATTTATACAACCACTGCAGCCATGTTGGGTAACATTCCTTTGGCTTCACACCCCCAGTTAAAAATTCCAGGAAGGTGGATCCCATGGCAAAAAAACAGTACTGGGCATCTTCCTTGGGACTCAGGCAGGCAACCTACATGGCCTATACAGCTAGGTACCAGAAGTCCAGCTGGGACACAGTAATGGAACTAGCAAAGAAGGCCTCCCCAGCTAGCTAAAGAGCTGGAGAGGTGGCTGCTGATGGAATAGAGTCATCAAAAGTGCAATTTCATGCTGCTGTCGACTTTAATGATGTGGCATCTAGAGTCATGGCTACATCTGTGTCTCTCAGGAGATTTGCTTGGCTCAGATGTACTAGCCTGTCTCAGGATACCCAGGCTAAGGCCATGGATTTCTCTGCAGTTGGTAATTCTCTGTTTGGGGACCAGGCAGAGTCTTACATGAAGAAAATGGATGAACACAGGACCACCTACAGGAGTGCACAGGCCAAACAGAGGCAAGCCACCTCAAAGGCAGCAGTCTAGGAGCAGGGGCAGGACTTTTACCAAGCCCAGGCCTCCTCTTCCTTCCCACAGAGGGGTTCTTCGAGGAAGAGGTAGGAGAGGGATGAGGAGGCTGCATCCCTTCCCAATCCAAGGCTCCTGCCAAACAGACACCCTGATGGGTCAGTTCGGTCACGTCCCCAATACCAGTAGGGGCAGGCTGGCTTATTATTTCCAGGCCTGGAAGTCTGTTACTTCAGACTGAAAGGTTTCTGGAGGTAGTAAGCCAGGGTCTGGCTATCAGTTTCAAGAGATTTCAAAAATGAGAGTCAGTTTTTTCCTCCTGAATCTGCATCAGAGACCATTGCCTTAGAGACAGAGGTTTCTTCCCTGCTAGCTCTCAAAGCTGTGGAACAAGTTCCTCCACAACACAGGGGCAAGGGCTGTACTCCTGGTACTTTCTTACCGAAAAAGACAGGGGAGTGGCGACCATCCTAGACTTAAGATATCTGAACAAACATATCACAAAACCAAAATTTAAAATGGTGACTCTGGGAGTAATCCTCTCCTTTCTGAGACCAGGGGTTGGCTAGCATCCCTGGACCTCAAGGATGCCTATTTCCACATTCCTATCAGGTGCTCCCACAGAAAGTACCTCAGGTTCGAGTTGCCCTCAGGCCATTACCAATTCAGAGCCATGCCCTTCGGCCTCACTTCAGCTCAAAGAGTATTTACAAAGTGCCTTGCAGTAGTAGTGGCCTTCCTCAGAAGGCAGGGTATCTCTCAATCTTCCATTCTCTGGATGACTGGTTCATTGTAGGCCAGTCCTCAGACCAAGTCAAATCAGCTCTGGAAGTTTCTCAGAATCTGCTCAGTTCCCTAGGATTCATCCTCAGTCTTCCCAAGTCAGTTCTCGAATGTGTACAACTCCTCACTTTTATAGGAGTAGAGTTAGATACTGTCCAGGCAAGGGCCTTCCTCTCACAGACAAGAGTAACCACCCTTACAGATTTGGCCTCTCTTTTGGCCTCTGGTCTCTCACCAGCCAGGCACTTTCTCCAACTCCTAGGCCACATGGCAGCTTTGACTGCTGTGGTACAAGGGTCAGATTTCAGATGAGGGACATTCAGTTCCACTTAAGGTCTTTTGGTCTCAGAAGAAAGATTCTTCTTACCAAACTGATTACAGTGACTCAGACTCTGGTCCAGGCTGTCCAGTGGTGGCTGGATCAGGACAATCTCAGACAGGGTGTCCATTTCTTAGTCAAGCCCCTCAGTGGTTTTAACCACAGATGCCTCTCCTGGGTTGGGGAGAACATCTGGGGACTCTCAATGCACAGGAATTTGGTCACAGCAAGAGTCTCTCCTTCACATCAGTCTCCTGGAACTCAGAGCTGTGTTCCTAGCCCTCAGGCTTTCTCAGAGTCAGTCAAAGGTAAAGTGGTGTAAGTCAGGACAGACACCACCACAATGTCAGTACATAAACAAGCAAGGAGGTACTCGGGTCTATGGCCTTGTGCACAGAAGCCATGAAGCTGTGGTCTCCAGCTTACTGTCTCAAGCTTCCCTGACAGCAGTTCATCTTCCAGGGAAGGACAATGTGCTGGCAGATGCTTTGAGCAGACGATCCCAGGGCCATCACAAATGGACCCTGAACCGACATATCCTGAAAGTCATCTTCACTAGATGGGGCACTCCAGAGATAGATCTCTTTGCAACCCCAGACAGTTATCAACTTCCTCTTGTTTGTAGCAGACCTCCAGTCCTAGGGACTGTTCCTCTGGATGCTCTCCTATTAGATTGGACAGGCAGGTTTCTTTATGCCTTTCCTCTACTGTTAAGAGTCCTGATCAAGATCAGGTCTCAACCCTGCCCATTGATTCTAGTGGCCCCAGACTGGGCCAAACAACCCTAGTATCCTCTCTTGTTGTCTCTAGCAGCATCACTCCCCCACCTAGGAGACACAATTTGTTAACCTCTTCTCAAGGGAGGATTTGGTATCCCAATCTCCAGTCTCTCAGTCTCAAAGCCTGGTTCTTGAAGAGTTAGAATATGCAGGCCTGCATCTTTATCAGGGGTCATGAATATTTTGAAGGTCTCTAAGAAACCTTCTACCAGGAAAACTTATAATTCCAAATGGAAAAGGTTCATCATTTGGTGTTCTCAGAGAGGTATACAGCCATATGCTGCAGGTATTTACACGGTCTTGAGTGGATTATTTGGTTTATCTTAATAGTCTAGGCCTTAGACCCTTAAAGTTCATTTAGCAGCTGTGTCTGCTTTTCTTTCTGCAGGAAGAGATCTTCCTGGCATCCCATCCTGTTTTCAGTAAGTTCTTCAAAGGCTTGGTCCACATTAACCCTCCTTTTAGAGAGCCTACTCCAGCTTGGGATCTGAATGTCTACATTGCACAGCTTATGCAGCCACCCTTTGAGCCTTTAGCTTCTGCTGAGCTTAAGTACTTGACTTGGAAAACTGTTCCTGGAAGCTATTACTTCTTCCAGGAGGATCAGTGAATTACAGGCTTTGTCAGTAGAACCTGACTTCATTTCCTTAACAGGGACAAGAACAAGGAGGTGGAAACTAGGTTTGCTGGCCAAGGCACCTAGCTTCACCTGAACTCTTCTTCTCAGTTGCTTGAAAGGACAGAGCAAAGAACCTTACCAGAGCAAGGAAAAGGATTAAGGCTTCTTTTGGCTAGGCAGATTTACTGTGTGTTGTTATTTTTATTTGTACTCACAGGGATAGATCTTCCTGGACAAAAGTCTCCACCACTCATTCACACTAATTGGATCTATGCCGGGGCGCTAGGACCCATCGGAGCAAACTTTTCAAGAGGATCGGCGCCAGAGATGGAGCCCGCGAGAGCGGCACGTGAACCATAGCTTCGTGCAGTAAAGACTACCTTGGAGTCGCCCTCCAACCACCTCAGTTCCTTTCTGCCCGCGCCGTCAATGCGCTTCAGTAACGATGTCGCCACCGCCTGAGTCAAACTTCAAACTAGCAGCATAGTTTTCAGTTTATTGTTTTGTAATTTATCTTCAAAAGTACCAAGTAGGTTTAATTTTATTGATTAATAAAAGAAGTCTTCAACCCACCATTGACAGAGTCGACCATTAGGTCAGGTAATGACAAGGGAGACTTCGTATGAAGCTGTTCAGTCAGCCGGGCTGGGTCCAGTCTGCCGCCCTCCCGGAGGTGGGTCTGACAATGGACGGTCCAGTGCTCAGGGAGATGGGCAGTCCCCCAAAAGCATAAAGGAAAGCGCTCCCATTTGCGCACCGTTCGGCCTCGAGTTCTACTTTGGCGCTCAAGTCGAGAAGAAGGCATCACTCGAGTCGCTTCTGGCATGTCTGTGCATCGACAGTTGGTCATTGGGGCTAGGCACGGTCCTGCCTCTTGGAGTCACTGGTTTCTGGCTCTGGTGCCCGACCTCTTCAACGCCCGAGCCGTCCCACTTATTGGGCCAGGCCTCCAATGAAGTAGTTTCACCAGTGGGCTGCTGTTATGGAGCAATGGGCTCGAGGTTGGTCCAGCTGCCTGGCCCAGTCACTCTGGGGCCTTGGGCAGCCTCGAGGACCAGGTAGAGTTGGACCTTCCTGGTCATGTGGCACCTTTTTGCGTGCCGTCGACTCCGATGCTCAGGTATTTTCCCCTCACATGGCTACGGCACAGGGGTCCACACGATGCCTCTATCTCCTGTTAATTTTCCTTCCTTTTCTTCAAATCGCAGTTTTGGAACCTTGGGACTCTCTCGAGTCAGTCTGCAGCGCCGAGGGCTCTGTCGGTGCCGTCCTGTGGCGCCAGGCGCTCTGTCAGCACTGTCTGCAGCACCGATGGCTCGGCACCATCCACAGCACCAAGGGCTCTGTCGGTAGCAGTGGCCTTTGTCAGCGCCATGTGCTGGGCATGTTTCGATGGTGCTGACTCTCCTTGGAATCAGCGCCGTGTTGTTCATCGGCACCGATGCTTGGTGTCGCCGTCCAGCCTCCAGGGCTTTCAACTCCGATTCTTTCCTCTTCTAATTTCCATTCTGATTTTCACTCATTTCCTGTCCATACAGTCCCCTGGACTATCAGGAGATGATTTTGAGCCTGACCCAGATCTTTGTCTGGGTGATGATGTTGAAGGAGCAGGGATTAATCCTGCTATAGAGCCTGTGGTCAAAGACCTTTCCTTTAAGTCTGTGCTGAAAAATTTAAATTCCACTCTTTCTCTCAGACTACAGAAATCGGTCCTGGGAAGCTTTTAAGACTCAATACCTACTTGTCTCGGAGATCCCTATGGATTTAACTCCTCCAGTACAACCATCTTTTGAGACCCTTTCTCAGATGGTATGGAACAATCCTGCTCTCATCCTTTCCGTGGCTAAGTCCATAGATAGGAAGTATGCTTGCTCCCAAGGATCGACCCATATTGGCCTCCACGAGCTTTGCTGATCCCATTGTAGCTTTGTAGAGAATGACAAGACCATCCTCCCTCAAGCATCTATAGCCTAGCCTATCAATAAAGAATCTCATAAGTTAGACAACTTAGGTAAGAGAGTCTTTGTTGCCTCCAGCCTGGGTGTCGTGTTGCCAGCAACAAGGGCTATTTTCTCAATATGAGTATGTCCTTGGGTATTCGCTCAAGCAAATGGTAGAAGCTCTGCCTGAGTTGGAAACTAATTCAGAGCTACTTCACACACCATAACCAGAACATCGAGTCCAGTAACCAAGCAGGTTAAAAGCTGCAATGGGCGCTTTCGTACTGCTTCTCGGCCAGCAACATGAGCATTTGTACCCTTTGCCACTCTTGACTCACGTACTGGGCTTCCCGAATGATGCCCAACAGCAGGTCATGCCTTACCCTTCAACAGTACGTATCTGTTCAGACCCCAGGTGGAACAAGCTCGGGAGGCCACACACAAGACTAGGTCAGCCATTAGACAGCTCGACCGCACCTGCCCCCTCTCAGGAGGTGTTAATAAGCGTCAATTCACAACACCGTCAGTCCTTTGAGCAAAAGACAGGGGGCTTTAACAAAAGTCACACCCGCAGCCACAAAAGAAAACGCAGCAGAAGGCACAAAGTTTCCAGTGCCACCTTCTGAGTTCTTGGCCCAGGTCCCACCTCAGCTGCCTGAGTGGGACTCTTCTTCAGTGGTGGGAGGACGTCCTGACTCAGTTCTGACGGTGGAAGTCTATAACATCAGACAAATGGGTCCTCCAGATAATCCATGAGGATATTCGCTCAGTCTTTCAGAAGCCCCCAGATCCTCCTCCCAAATGAAAGCCCACACTGTCGGCAGTACAGTCAGACCTTCTTACGTCCGAGGTGCAAGGCCTTCTGAACAACAGGGCAGTAGAAATAGGTCTTACTTGAGAGGCTCTTGCAGTAGGTAATTACATATAGGACTGAAGCGGCGGGCAGGAACCACGGAAAAATTTCTAGCTAGCAGTCTCTGGCAGGGGACGCCCCACATCAGGTGACCAGCGTCAGTTGACATCAATATAAAGTGGCGGTCCCCAGCACCACCTTCAGTTCTTTCCGCTGTTAGCTTGTGAAAGCGCCTCGCGGTTAAGTTCCTACTGCTTGTCAGTCTGTCATCGGTTATTTTATCGAATTTTTCACGTCTCGTAATATTTCTTCCAGATTGCCATGTATGTCTCCCCTACTCCCTCCGATTCACATTAAAAAAGTGTGACTAATGCAGCGCCCAGCTCCTGCATAAGGACGGTCATTCCCAGTGCCGCTTCTGTCTAGGCCGGATCACCTCGTGGAAAGTGCCAGCACTGCCAATAATTCAATGCTGCCACCCGCCAAATGGGGCAGCCATCCCTGGAGGTCCACATTTTAAAGAAGATCTCCTCCATGGAAAGGAGCTGAAGAAGCTCAGGCAGGCCTCAACTTCCCTGAGGGTCACCGTAAGAAGAAGGAGAAGCACGGGACCAGGACTCCACTTCCACGGCCACCGCGACTCCGGCTGGAGTCGCCGTGCTCAGAGTAACGTCCCCTGGGGACGCCGTCCGACAGCCGTCTTGGAGGTTTCGAATGAGGCCTCATCCCTCCCATTAGGCTCACACTCGGGGCCCCTCAGGAGCCTCCGGGACAAAGGAGGCTACACGCTCCTGGGAGGCCGCCACCATCCGGCCCTCTGGGTCAACGGGTCCAGTAAGCGGACTGAGGTGCCACCGACATCTGCCCAGACAGGCGGGTAAGCGCCCGCCCCTTGAGGCGCGCAGCCCAAAGATATCCGCCAAGGCCGCTCCTTCCACGTGGCCTCCGTCGGACGTCGGATCCGGCAAATGGGAGGCCTGCTCCTCCGGCGTCACCCGGATCCCAACAGTAAGGTGAAAGTCGGCCCCTCCGGCCTCGACGGTGTTAGAGCCGACACGGACCCTGTCAACCGTTCCCCGTCCCTGGCTTGTCGCTACAACTGAGGCTCCAGCGTCTTCCTGTTGGACCCCAGGGATTTCAGTCCTCCTCCCCGGGTGACACAGATGACACCGATGCGCTCCTGTCAGGTCTTCTTCCCTTAGAGCCGTATCCCATGCCCAGACCCTCGGATGCGGCTCCGGCGCTAGTCTACTCGGCATGATCGACATCCCGTTACGGATGCCATCACGCGGACCCGGCGCCAGCGAGGCCACGTGTTCCTAGCCGCCCGTGGGGCCTCTTCCAGGAGCCTTATGCTCTGGCAGAGCCCCTGGTTCCCGGTATCTGACTGCATCTAGCCAACGCCTTCCTACCCAGGACTGCGGTATCCTGCGCGCGGTACCCGGCCAGCGCCCAGTACCCGGAGGCCTCAATACCTGGCCGCGGGCTTCCGCCATCAGGCTATGGATACTCGCCCCTACGGATACCCTCGTATCCATATCCCCTCCTCCACCGCCCTCCCCAGCCGCCGGTGGACTTGAAGGAGACTCTGGCTGCCTGGTGGGTTGAGGCCAGGCTCACTCACCAGGAGGTGGAAGCCATCTGCCGGCGCCAGTCGGTACGGTTCCCGTCACTGGAGCGTGAGACTCCCCCAACCCGACACCAGGAGGTGAGCCCTTGGGTGCCAGGGCTGGGGAGGACATGCTTCCCGAGAGTTCCCTAAGGGGTCTGTTCCTCCCCCACCGGAAGGGGTCTTCATCCTCTCGCTCGGAGACCTCTGACTCAGACACCCAGATGTACTCCAACCCTGACGACGAGCCACACACTCCAGACTGACCCAGGCCCAGGACTTCTCCAAAGTCTCTTCCAGAAGATCCTTCCTTTCTGGAGTTGCTGAGAAAATCCAGGAAGTCCACCAGTGGCAATCTCTGGAGCCAGATCCACAGCGGAAGGCGTTCACTGCCCATTTGGATCTGCCGAAACTGCTCCAACTTTGATTCCACCCTGGATCGAGCCTCACGCTGACCTTGTTTCCACCATTTGAAAACAACCGTCTGCGCTAGCTCTCCTTCCGAGGAAGGTGGATAGGTTATACCAGGCTCCTGAGGTGTGGATTCCTGAACACACACCCGAAGGCCACTCGTCGTGATTAGCGCCGGCTCACGGCTGGTCGGCAAACCCAAAACATCTCAGCTGCCTCCGCCTTGACAAGGAATCCCGCCTTCTGGACCAGTATGGGAAGAAGGTGTACGCTTCTTCCACTCTGGGGATCAGGGCCCTAAACTATGTAGCACATATGGGGACTACCAGAAGACTATCCTAGTCAGGTGGAATCCAAACTGGACTCCTTCCTGAGTCTCAGACCAAGCAGGAAGTGGCTGACCTTGTCCGTTCTGCTTGTTCAGCCAGTCGGCACATGCTTCATGCCTCATACGATGCAGTGGACACAGCTGGTCGGAGCTCAGCTTTCGCTGTAGGTCTTCAGCGTCATGCCTGGCTCCGGTGTCAGGATTGGTCCTGGAGGTGCAGTCCACTATCCAGGATTCGCCCTTCAGGGTTCTGTGCTGTTCGGTGGAGATGTCAAGGACATCATCACTGACCTGCAAGAAGGGCACTGCACATAAGTCTGTCAACTCTTTGTACAGGCCCCTCAGGGACAGCATCGCCCTTTTCGCTGATGTTCTTGGCCTAAGCGGCGAAACCTCAGGGGCAAGGTGGGTCAACAAGCGTCAGGCCCCTCTGGCTGCCAAGCCCCTCCCACCCAAAAAGCAGCGGGAGCTTCAGCCACATTGCCTCGCACCTCCTGACTCCTTTCCTCTCCCCAGCCTCTGGACCTCCCAGAGGAACCAGTAGGAGGAGGTTCTCCTTCCATCTACCAGGTTGGGAGAGGTTTACATCAGATGCTTGGGTGCTCCAACTGATAGCAGCAGGACACTCAATCGAGTTTCTCCAGAAACCACCAGAAGACCACCCCCAGGTCGTCTTACTCCCGAACATCTTCCTCTGGTCCTAGAAGAAATTTGAACCCTTCAAAGACAGTGTGATAGAGCCTGTCCTGACCCACCTTTGGGAACAGGTTTTTATTCCCCTTCTTCCTAGTTCCAAAGAAAACGAGAGACGTGAGACCTATTTTAGACCTCAGCTCCCTGAACATGTTCGTGGAGTACAAGCATTTCAGAATGTTCTCCTGCAGAGCCTTCTGCCGCTTCTTTAGCAGGGACAGTGGCTGTAGCGCTGGATATGCAGGATGCCTACCTGCATATCCCTATCCACCCTTCCACCTCAAATTCCTTCGTTTTCCGTTACAGGGGACCACTACCAATTCAAGGCCCTCCCATTTGGTCTTTCTTCAGCTCCCCAAGTGTTCACCAAATGTCTGTCTGGTGGGCCCACCTGCGTACCCAGGAGGTGCAGGTATTCCCATACCTAGACGATTGGCTCCTGGTGGCCCCTCGGGAGGAACTCTGCACTCCTCTCCCTTACCCTACAGGTTTTCACCAGCTAGATATCACCATCAACCAGTCCAAGTCCCATCTGGTCCCTTGCCAAAGGCTCCTGTTTATAAGGGGCAATCCTGGACACAACCCTCGGCATGGCCTTACTGCCCCTGGACAGGGTGGATACCTTCAGCTCATGCTAGCCTGCTGTCCAGCTGCAGACAGATCAGCGCCCGGTCAGTCCCGCCTCCTCGGGCTCATCGCAGGTGCTATTCCGACAGTCCCGCGTCGGCTCATATGAGGATCTCTCAGTGGGCGCTTCAGTCTCAGTGGGACCAGACACTAGACAACCTAGACCAAAGTTCTGTTCTCTGATCCCATGGTCCAGGACTTGCAATAGTGGATGGTGCAGAGGAACCTTTTCTGGGGGTTCCTTTTGTCTCTTATTCCTCTCCCAAACATTGACAACAGATGCCTCAGGAGAGGCTGGGGGCCAGCTAGGGTCTCACAGAACTCAGGGCTCCTGGTCCAGACTCGAGCAGACTGTTCATATAAATGTGCTCAAGCTCAGAGCCATTCTGTATGCTCTCCAGGCTCTGAACTCTTATGTCCTTCCGGCCATCTGATCATCCAGACAGACAACATGTGCATAGTCTGTTACATAAACAAGCAGGGAGGAACACGTTCCTACCCTCTGTGCAGGGAAGCAGAGAGTTTGGAACTGGGCTGTTCAGCACAGCCTTCACCTGACGAGATTCTAGTGGAGGCCAGAAAGCCTTCCACAATTATCCAATAGAGAGCGATTGTGTAATACTGTTTATAGTTCAAAACCAATGTACTGTATATGGTTTGGGTATCAGTAAGCTAGTTCTTATCTTAGTATATAAAACACTGTCTTGCCAGTTTCTCACTCTCTAAAAGCTTAGTACGTACAAAATAGACTGGCAAATCACTCTCATCAGTGATTTATCCTGCTTGGCTGTGAGTATAATAAAAATACTTTATTTATGACTACTTGTGAGTGTTATCTCTGGCTAACATTGTAGACATAGAACAAATCTGATTTATTACTTTAGCAGTTAGTCTTCTAACTTGACAGGACGCGAGGAGCAAGCGTTTTGCAGGAGGGCTGGCGCCAGAGATGGAGCTGCAAGGAGGCGGCGCGCAGCCTCTGCTCGTGTGGCAGAGACTATCTCAGTGCAACCTCCAACCGCCTCAGTTCCTTTTTCCCCTGCCATCGAGTGCGCTTCAGTGACAACGTCGCTCACTGGAGATAGTCTCTGCCGCCAGTTTCATAACCTCAGTCCTTTTGGTGCAAAGGCGGGGAGGTTTTAATAAAATTAAGCCCCTCAGCCTCAAATGAAAATGCAACAGAAAGCGCAAGGACCCAAAGCACCAGTGCGCTTTCTGAGTTCTACTTAAGTCCACCTCAGCTGCCCAAGGGGCTTCTTGCGGTGGGAGGTTGTCTGACTCAATTCTACAGCCAGTGGAAGTCCATAACATCGGACAAATGGGTCCTCTGGATAATCCATAGAGGATATTCCCTCAATTTTTAAGAGAACCCTCGGTTGTCCCCCAAGCGACAGCCAAAACTGTCAATTCTTCAGTCAGAACTTCTCCCCTCCGAGATACAAGGCCTTCTGAACAACAGGGCAGTAGAAGTAGTTCCGCTGGATCAACGGAACATAGGGTTCTACTCCCATTACTTTCTAGTTCCAAGAAAACCGAGGGCATCGCCCCATTTGGACCTCAGTAAATTGAACAAATTTTTTCCCAAGGAGAAATTTAAAATGATATAGCTAGGAACCCTGTTACTTTTGCATCATCAACACGACTGGTTAGCCTCCTGGACATGCAGGATGCTTACCAACATATTCCTTTTCACCCAAGGCATCACAAATACCCAAGGTTTGTGGCTTTGGGACTCATTATCAGTTCAGAGTCCTGCCCTTTGGGCTGTCCTCAGCGCCACGGGTTTTACAAAGTGTTGTGCAATCCTCGCAGCGCATCTCAGAAAAATCAGAATACAGTGATCTTCCTGGACATAAGTCTCCGCCACTCATTCACACTAGTGGGATTTGCGCGGAGGCACTAGGACCATCGGGGCAAACTTTTGCTGGAGGGTGGCGCCGAGATGGCGCCGGGGCATAGCGCCCCTGGCGGTGGCTGTGGCGGTAATGATCATCTCGGCGTGACCACTCAACCGCCTCAGTTCCTTTTTTCCGCCGTCGAGTGCGCTTTCAGTGCCAGCGTCGCTCGCCTGTCGAGTCAAACTTCAAACTAGCGCAGTTTTCAGTTTATTTTTGTAATATTATCTCGATAGTAGTATTGCTTAATTTCATTATATTTCTGTTATATTTTAAAATTTAACTTATAGTAAAGAAGTCTCGCCTACTGGGCGGATGCAACCATGAGCAGGTCAGGTGGCGGTAGGGAGACTTACGTGTAAACTGTTTGATCAGTCGGGCTGGGTCGGTCAGCCCCTTCTCCTCAGCGGGGTTCCGACAGCGGTCAGTCCGATGCCGGGGGATGGCGGTCCCCGCCCGGCATAAAATAAGCGGTCGCATTCTCGGCACCGTTCGGCCTCGGCGAGCTCTTCTTTGACCAACAGGTCAAAAAGAAGGCATCACTTTCGGTCGCCCTCTGATCGTCTGCGCGTTAGCGGTTGGTTGCTCGTTGCTAGTTGCGGTCTCCTCCTTGATCGCCAACTTCGGTTCCGCCGTCTTCGACATCGAGCCCCACCCGCCTATAAGTAGGGCTCCAGATGAGCAGTTTCATCAGTGGGCGCTCTTATGGAGCGATGGCTCGGAGGTTGGTTCTTCTGCCTGGCTCGGTTGCCCGGAGCCTTGGGCTCGTCGAGGCGATCAGGTAGGGGAGTTGGACCTTCCTAGTCGGCGGCGCCTCCCTGTAGTGCCAGCGACTCCGTGCTTAGGTGTTTCCCCTCACATGGCTGCAGCGCGGGGCCACCGATGCCCTTATCTCCTGTTTTTCCTTCTCTTGCTTTCCAGGTTCCAGGTGTGTCTCGGCGCCTCCCAGCGGGGTTGCTGCGCTTGTCGGGCGCTGTTTCCGGCACCATGAGGCCTTGCGGCGCCGTCAGCGCGCTGCTGGGTCTTATTGGCACTGTCCGCGGCTCCGGCGGGTCGCGGTGCCTCCTGCGGTGCCGTGTGTCTCGTGGTGCTGCCAGGGCGCGCGGTGCCGCGTGCTTCTTCAGCGCCGTGCGCCTCCAGCGGTGCCGTTTTTGACTCCCTTCCCCACTCCACGCTGGGGCCCTCGGGACTCTCCCTTTCTATCTGCTCTTTCCTCCTCTCCTATTTTCACTCCTTTCCTGTCCAAACAGTCCTTCCTGGACTATCAGGAGATGATGTTGAGCCGACCCAGACCTTCAGTTGGGTGATGAAGTGGAGGAAAGCGGGATCTTTCACTGCAACAGAGCCTGTGGTCGAGGACCTATCCTTAAGTCTCTGTTGAAGAACCTGAGATCCACTCTTTCTCCAGACTACAGACACTCGATCCTGGGAAAATATTAAGACTCCAGTATCTTCATGCTTGGAGATCCCTAGTTTGACTCCTCCGATTCAAACTTCCTTCGAGAGCTGTCTCAAATGGTATAGAATAATCCTGCTCTTATTTCCTCGTGGCTAAATCCATTGATAAAAATATTCAGCTCCAAGGATCGTCCCATTTTGGCATCCCAAGCCTTTGCGGATCCTATTGTAGTCCTGGCAGAGAATGACAAGGTCGTTCTTCCTCAAACTACTACAGCTCGACCTATTAACAAAGGTCTCATAAAATTGATACATTAGGTAGAGAGTCTTTGCTGCCTCCACTTTAAGTATGTGTATTGCCAGCTATCAAGGCTATTTTTCTCAGTATGAGTATATCCTGTGGCACTCTATGAAAGGAATGGTTGAAGCTCTTCCAGATTCCAACTCCAAGTCAGAGCTTCTTCTAACCGTTATCAGAGGTATAGAGTCCAATAACCAACAGGTCAAAGCACGCCATGGGCGCTTTAGACACTGCTTCTCGTTCAGCAGCCGCGGGTGTTTGTACTCGGCGCCATTCCTGGCTGCGTACTTCGGCTTCTGAATGATGCTCAGCGGCAGGTAATGGCGTTGCCCTTGATGGCTCGTATCTTTTGGTCCTCGGGTACAGCAAGCCTAGAGGCCACTCAGAAGACTAGGTCGGCCATTAGGTTGGCTGAACCTCCGCCTACCCCTCTCGGGGCATGTAGGTGGCGTCAGCAGTCCTTTGAGGCAGAGGCAGAGGCTTCCATAAAAGCCAACCTGCCCAACCTCAAAGAGGCGCAGCAGAAAGCGCGGGGCCTAAATCCCCAGCTACCTTATGAATGCCGGCCCAAGTTCCATCCACACTGCCGGTGGAACTTTCTCCTCAGTGGGAGGTCGTCTGATGTACTTCTACAACCAGTGGAAGTCCATAACCTCGGACAAATGGGTCCTTCGGATAATCATGAGGTTATTCTCTCAATTTCTTGGAAACCCCCTCAATTGTCCTCCCAAATGACAACCCAGGTTTTCGACCTCTCAGTCAGACCTCCTCACCGCCGAGATCCAGGGCCTTCTAAACAACAGGGCAATAGAACTGGTGCCCCGCATCAGCGAAACACAGGGTTCTACTCAATTACTTTCTGGTTCAAAAGAAATCTGGGGGATCGCCCATTCTAGACCTCAGAAAGTTAAACAAATTCCTCCCAAGGAGAAATTCAAAATGATTTCCCTAGGTACCCTGTTACCTTTGCTGCATCAACACGACTGGCTGGCCTCCTGGATATGCAGGGCGCTTACCAGCATATCCCCATCCACCGACCCATCGCAAATTCCTGAGGTTTGTAGCTCTGGGTCAGCATTATCAGTTCAGAGTCCTGCCTTTTGGGCTATCCTCGGCGCCGCAGTTTTTACAAAGTGTTGTGCAGTTCTGCAGTGCATCTCAGGAAGCTCGGACTCCGGTGTTTCCCTACCGGACGATTGGCTCCTAGCAAGCCCTTCCAGCCAAGGGACTCTGGAAGCGTTCAAATGGCCTCTCACCTTCTTCGTCCGTGGGAGTTCTGCTGAATTTGAAGAAGTCACAACTGCAGCCCTCCCAGAGGCTCCTTTTCATAGGGACTCTTCTGGACACCTCTTCCGAAGGCTTTCCTTCCAGAGGACAGAAGACTCCGACATCCTTCAGATGACCCGTTACATCGGGGAGAACCGATCGGTCACAGCTCTCTGATGCAGCGTATGTTGGGTCTCATGGCGTCCTCAGTGTTCACTGTCCCCTAGCTCGGTTACACATGAGGGACCACCCAATGGATGCTCTCCGCTCAGTGGTCACCAGCGTCTCAACCCCAGTCTTATCCATCAAGGTGAGCGGGCCCCTACGAAGGTCTCTTACCTGGTGGTCTCAGAGAGCAATCTCCTGGAAGGATTCCCTTTGCTCCTCTGGATCATCAGATCTCCATCACCACAGGCGCATCGCTAATGGGATGGGGAGCTCACTGTAAGCTCTCCACACTCAAGGTGTATGGACTCAGCTGAATCTCAGCTCCACATAAATGTCCTGGAGATGAGGCGTCCTTATCTTGATCCGGGCTTTGAAGGACATCCTCTGTCACAAGAACATTCTCCTTCAAGCGGACAACAAAGCTGTGATGTATTACCTCAACAAGCAAGCGGTGCTCATTCTTATCCCTTTGCAGGAAGCTATGAGAGTGTGGGAGTGGTGCTTGGAGCACAAGTCTCTAATTCAAGCGGTATATCTGCCAGGTGTACAAAGCGACTTAGCAGATCACCTCAGCAGAACAGAAGCAGACCCTCACGAGTGGTCTCGATCCAGCCGTAGCTCGGTCACTGTTAGAGGAGTGGGGACTCCAGACCTGGACCTTTTGCATCCCACTCAACGCAAAACTGCCTCTCTTCTGCTCCAGAAATCCAGGGCCTGGCATTTTCTGTCGGGATTGTTCAGGCTGCGGTGGACAAAGCAGCTTTCTTCGCTTCACACGCTTCCTCTAATTCAGAGTACTCCTCAAATTCGAGTCTCAGGGACCAAGATGATTCTCATTGCTCCCTCCTGGCCTCGGCAACTATGGTTTCCTCTACTCAACAGTATGTCGCAGCCTCTCAGAGACCTCTTCCCTTGCAAATCAATCTTTTGACTCAGGGTTCGTTGGTCCATCCCAACCTGAGGTCACTTCACCTTCATGCTTGGCTCCTGAAGAGGTAGAAGTGAATCAGTTCAACGTCTCTGTAGAGTCTCAGACATCCTTCTGGCTGCTCAGAAGCCAGCTACCCGAAAGACTACACTTCTAAGTGGAAACGTTTTCTCTCTGGTGTCGAAGTCCTCTTGGAATCCTTTTTCTGTCCTCCAGACAAGGTTCTAGAGTACCTTTGGACCTATCAAACTCAGGTCTCAGTACTCCACAGTTAAAGTTCACCTTAGTGCCATTTCAGCGTACCATGAGCGGTTTCTTCCTTGTCTCTGGCTCAGTTACCTATGGTGAAGAGATTTCTTAGGGAATTCTGCATACCAGACCCCTGTTAGGCGTCCGGTGCAGCCTGGGACATTAACCTTGTGCTAACATGCTCACTGGAAGCCTTCGAACCCCTAGCTACCTGTGAGCTAAAATTTCTTACCTGGAAGACAGCCTTCCTAGTGGCATTACCTCCAGCCGCAGGGTCTCTGAGATACATGCCCTGGTCACGGACCCTCCGTATACTGTGTTCCATAGGGACAAAGTAGTTCTTAGTACTCATCCTAAATTTCTTCCCAAGGTTGTGTCAGAATTCCATCTAAACCAACCTCTGGTGCTTCCTCTTACTTAACAAACTTCCAAAATGCAGGAGAACGGTCTCTTCATTCCTTGGATGTTAGAGAGCCTTGATTCTACTTAGATAGAACCAAGAATTTTCATAAGACTCAGCAATTGTTTGTTTCCTTCAGCGAGACCCGGCTGGGTCAGCCTGTCGCTATCAGATGCATCTCATCATGGTTAGTGGCATGTCTTCGACATTGCTATTCCATGGCACAGGTTAAATTAGAAGGTAGAGTGTACGCTCACTCTACTAGAGTGATCGCTGACATCCCTAGCGGAAATTCGCAATGTTCCAGTGCAGATATCTGCAATGCCGCCACCTGGAGCTCAGTGCATACATTACGTAAAGCATTATGCACTGGATGTTCATGCCAGGCGTCATTCCGCCTTGGCGAACTATCATAATGGACTCTATCCTAGACATGTGAGCTCTGGCTCCCTGCCGCCCTTTTGGGGGATTATCAACTTGGTACTCTCCCACTAGTGTGAATGAGTGGTGGAGACTTATGTCCAGGAAGATATGAAATTGCGTACCTACCGTAATTCTTGATCTTCTTGAACGGAGTCTCCACCACTCATTCTACGCCTCCCTCCATCCCGAAGCTCACCACTGTGTTGGTCTTCACTCCCTCAAATCTTTAGGCCGTGAAGACTTCTTTGCTGACCCCTTCTTGCGGGTCGTCCGGACTATCTTATGTCCGTTTTTAAGGTTAGGTTTACTCTTTCGTTAGTTGCTGCACCTCCTTGGTAAAAGGTACTGAGGCAGTTGGAGGTGGTCGCCGAGATGGTCATTACTCGTGAGCCACCATCAGCGGCGCCATGCCTCGTGGCGCCATCTCGCCCAACCCTCCAGCAAAAGTTTGCTCGATGGGTCCTAGTGCCTCGGCACAGATCCCACTAGTGTGAATGAGTGGTGAAGACTCGTCCAAGAAGATCAAAAATTACGGTAGAGCGTAATTTTCATTTCCCATATCTGGAGGACTGGCTTCTAGCAAGCCCTTCCAGGCAAGGAACTCTCGGCGCGTTGCCATGGCCTCAGACTTTCTCATGTCCATGGGAGTCCTGCTAAATCGCAGTTGCAGCCCTCCCAGAGGCTCCTTTTCATAGGAACTCTTCTGGACACCTCCTGTGCAAAACTTTTCTTCCAGAGGACAGAGAGATATCCTACAGATGGCCCGATACATCAGGAGAACAGCTCGGTTCAAGCTATCTCGATGCAACGGATGCTAGGTCTCATGGCATCCTCGGTGTTCTCTGTACCCAGAGCACGTCTTCACTGAGAACCTCTCAATGGATGCTCAGCACTCAGTGGTCCCCAACCACTCACCCTCAGTCCTTTCTCATCAAGGTGACAGAACCTCTGAAGAGTCACACACCTGGTGGTCATAAGAGGACAATCTTCTGGAAGGTATCCTTTGCTCCCCAGATTATCAGATTTCCATTACCACATCTGGCGTCCCTGATGGGGTGAGGAGCACACTGTCAGACTCTCCACACTCAGGTACTTGGACTCAGGACGAGTCCCAGCTTCACATAAATGTCTTAGAAATGAGCCGTCCTTTATGCAGTCCGGTTTGAAGGAGATTCTCTGTCACAAGAACATCCTCCTTCAAGCGGACAACAAAGCAGTGATGTATTACGTCAACAAGCAGAGGCGGTGGTCACTCTTACCCTTATGCAGGGAAGCGTGGGAGTGTGGGAATGGTGCTTGGAACATAAGGCTCTAATTCAAGCGGTCTACCTGCGGGAGTGCAGAGCAGAACTGGCAGACCGTCTCAACAGAACAGAGTCAGATCCTCACGAATGGTCTCGACTCAACCATAGTTCAGTCACTATGCATAAGTGGGAACTCCAGACCTGGACCTTTTCATCCCCACTCAACACAAAACTGCCTCTATTCTGCTCCAGAAATCCAGGGCCTGCCATTTTCTGTCAGGATTTGTTCAGGCTGCAGTGGACAAAATGCTTTGTATCGCCTTTCTGCCTCTTCCTCTAATTCAGAAGGTACTTCTCAAGTTCGAGTCCCAGGGGACAAAATGATCCTCATTGCTCCCTTATGGTCTCAGCAAATATGGATCTTCCTGGACATAAGTCTTCACCACTCATTCACACTATTGGGATCTGCGCCAGAGGCACTAGGACCCAGCGAGACAAACTTTTTTGCTGGAGGGGCGGCGGCAGAGATGGAGCCGGAGTGGCACATGAGCCCCAGCTCGTGCGGTAATGACTATCTCGAGTCGACCTCCAACCGCCTCAGTTCCTTTTTCCCCGAGTGCGCTTCAGTGACGACGTCGCTCGCCACAGGAGTCAAACTTCAAACTAGCAGCATAGTTTTCAGTTTGTTATTTGTAGTAATATCTCAATAAGTATAAGCTAAGTTTATTCTTATTTAAAAAAGTCTCAGCCTACTTTGTGGTCGACCATGAGCAGGTCAGGTGCGGTAGGGAGACTTCGGATGAAAACTGTTCAGTCAGTCGGGCTGGGTCCGGTCCGCCACCTTCTCGGAAGGGGGTCTGACAACAGTCAGTCAATGCCGAGGGACAGGTGTCCCTCCAAAGCATAAAAATAAACAGTTGCATTCTCGGCACGTTTCGGCCTCGAGCTCTTCTTGACCCACAGGTCAAAAGAAGGCATCACTCGAGGTCGCCCTGTGATATGTCTGCACGTATACGGTCAGTTATTGGGGCTAGTTGCTGGTCTCCTGCCCGGAGTCACCAACTTCTGTTTCTGGTAGTAGCGTCTTACGACGCCGGCCCTACCCGCCCGCAGGTAGGTCTTCAGATGAGCAGTTTCATCAGTGGGCCGCTCTTATGGAGCAATGGGCTCGGAGGTTGGTTCAGCTACCTGGCTCGGTCACTCAGGGGCCTTTGGGCTTCTTGGGAGACCAGGTAGGGCAGTTGAGCACTCCTGGTCGCGGCACAATCTTGGTGCCATCGACTCCGTGCTTAGATGTTCCCCTCACATGGCTGTGGCACAGGGGGCCACCCGATCCTGTTATCTCCTGCTCTTCTTCCCTCCTTATCTTCAATCCTATTTTGGAGTCTTGGAGTGTTTCGGTGCCCTCGGCGTCGACAGCGCTCTCGGCACCGTCTTGGCGCGGTGCATTTGTCGGCGCCGTCCTCGCTACCGTCGGTCATCTCGGTGCCGTCTTGGCGTCGTATGGAGTCCTCGGCACCGTTTTGTTGCCGCGTGGCTCCTCAGCGCTGTTCTCGGTGCCGTGCGCTTCTTGGCGCCGTCACGCCTCCACGGCACCGGGGCTCTCTGGGCGTCTTCCTCTTTCAGGACTCCTCTTTCACACTTTTCCTTCTTCCTTTCCTCTGACTTTCATTCCTTTCCTGTCCATACAGACCCTCCTTCGGCTGGGTGATGAAGTGGAGAAGCAGGATCCATTACTGCTACAGCGCCTGTGGTGAGGACCTGTCCTGTAAGTCTCTGCTGAAAATTTGATTTCCACTCTTTCTCTCAGACTACAGACATTGATCCTGGGAAATTGTTAAGACTCCAATACCTTCATGCTCCAGATATCCCTACAGATTTGACTCCTCCGGTTCAGCCTTCCTTCAAGGCGCTGTCTCAAATGGTATGGAATACTCCTGCTCTCACCCTTCAGTGGCTAAATTCATAGATAGGAAATATTCAGCCCCCAAGGATCGACCCATTTTGGCGTCTCAAGCCTTTGCGGATCTACTGTAGTCCTGGCAGAGAATGATAAGGTCATTCTTCCCAAACTACTACAGCTCGACCTATTAACAAAGAATCTCGTAAGATAGACACCTTAGGTAAGAGAGTCTTTGCTGCTTCCACCTAAGTATGCGTATCGCATAGCTACCAAGGCTATTTCTCCCAATATGAGTATTTCCTGTGGCACTCTATCAAACAGATGGTTGAAGCTCTACGAATCGGATACAAAGCCAGAGCTCCTTCAAACCATTACCAGAGGTATCGAATCTAATAACCAGCAGGTTAAAGCAGCTATGGATGCTTTCGACACTGCTTCCATTATGGCGTGCTGGTATTTGTACCACCGTCATTCCTGGCTCGCGCTTCAGGCTTCACGAAGCGCAGCAACAGGTAATAGCATTGCCTTTGATGGTGCATATCTTTTCGGTCCTCAGGTAGAACAAACTCTAGAAGCAGCTAAAAGACTAGGTCAGCCATTAAGTTGGCTTGACCTCCTCCTGTCCCCTCTCGAGGGGTGTCAATAACGCCAGTTTCATAACTGTCAGTCCTTTCGAGGCAGAGGAAATTTCCATAAAAATCAACCTGCCCAACCTCAAAGAAGACACAGCAGAAAGCGCAAGGGCCTAAAGCTCCCAGCGCCATCTTATAAGTTGCGGCCCAAGTCCCATCTCAACTGCCGAGGTGGACTTTTCCTCACCGGTGGGAGGTCGTCTGATGCACTTCTACAACCAATGGAAGTCCATAACCTCAGACAAATGGGTCCTTTGGATAATTCGCGAGGGTATTCACTCAATCTTGTGGGACCCCTCCGAATCGTCCTCCCAAGCGACAGCCCAGGCTGTCAACCCTTCAGTCAGACCTTCTCGCGCCGATTCAGGGCCTTCTGAACAACAGGGCAGTGAAGTAGTGCCACTGATCAACGGAACACAGGGTTCTACTCCCATTACTTACTGGTTCCAAAGAAGTCCGGGCGTGCACCCCATTTTGGATCTCAAGCTAAACAAATTTCTCCCCAAGGAGAAATTCAAAATATTCTCTAGGAACCTTGTTACCTTTGCTTCATCAACGACTGGCTAGCCTTCCTAGACATGCAGGATGCTTACCAGCACATTTCTCTTCACCGAGGCATCACAAATTCCTGAGGTTTGTGGCTCTGGGACAACATTATCAGTTCAGAGTCCTGCCCTTTGGGCTGTCCTCAGCGCCGTGGGTTTTGCAAAGTGTTGTGCAGTTCTCTGGCGCACCTCAGAAAGGTCGAATACAAGTGTTCCCTTATCTGGATGATTGGCTTCTGGCAAGCCCTTCCAGGCAGGGAACCCTGGACACCATAGAGATGGCCTCTCACTTTCTCACGTCCATGGGAGTTCTGCTAAACCTCAAAAATCGCAGTTGCAGCCTCCAGAGGCTCCTTTTTATAAGGACTTTCTGGACACCTCCTGTGTGAAGGCTTTTCTTCCAGAGGACAGAAGAACGATATCCTTCAGATGGCCCGTCACATCGGAAAACAACTCAGTCCCAGCTCTCTCGATGTAGCGGATGCTAGGCCTCATGTCATCCTCGGTGTTCACTGTACCCCTAGCATGTCTGCACATGAGAACTACTCAGTGGATGCTCAGTACTCAGTGGTCCCCAACCACTCACCCATGATCCTTTCCCATCAAAGTGACAGAACCTCTAAGAGGTCCCTCACCTGGGTGGACTCAAGAGTAATCTCCTGGAAGGTACCCTTTGCTCCTCTGGATCATCAAATTTCCATTACCACAGATCGTCCCTAATGGGGTGGGGAGCTCACTGTCAGTCTCTCCATACTCAGAGTGCGTGGACTCAAGTCAGTCCCAGCTCACATAAATGTCCTAGAGATGAGAGCCGTCCTTTATTGCGGTCTGAGCGTTGAAGGACATTCTCTGTCACAAGAACATTCTCCTTCAAGCGGACAACAAAGCAGTGATGTATTACATCAACAATCAGGGTGGTGCTCACTCTTACCCCTTATGCAGGAAGCGATGAGAGTGTGGGAATGGTGCTTAGAGCACAAGGCTCTAATTCACGCAGTCTACCTACCGGGAATACAGAGCGAACTGGCAGACCGTCTCAGCAGAACAGAGACAGACCCTCACGAATGGTCCTCGACTCAACCGTAGTTCAGTCACTATTGAAGAGTGGGAACTCCAGACCTGGACCTTTTGCATCCCCACTCAGCATAAAACTGCCTCTCTTCTGCTCCAGAAATCCAGAGCCTGGCATTTTCTGTCAGGATGCGTTCAGGCTGCAGTGGACAAACGCTTTCTTACGCCTTTCCACCTCTTCCTCTAATTCAGAGGGTACTCCTTAAGTTCGAATACCAGGGGACAAAATGATCCTCATTGCTCCCTTCTGGCCTCGACAACTGTGGTTTCCACTACTCAACAATATGTTGGCAGTACCTTGAGACCACTTCCCTTCAGAGCGAACCTCTTGACTCAGGGGCCTGTAGTCCATCCCAACCTGAGATCGCTTCACCTTCACGCTTGGCTCCTGAAGAGGTAGAAGTAAACTGGTTCAATGTGTCTCGAAGGGTTTCAGATATTCTTCTGGCTGCATGGAAACCAGCCACTAGGAAAACCTACACAGCCAAATGGAGCGTTTCAGCTCTGGTGTGCAAAGTCCTCTTTGAATCCTTTTGCTGCCCACCAGATAAAGTTCTGGAGTACCTCTTAGACCTCTCAAATTCAGGTCTACAGTACTCTACAGTCAAAGTTCACCTTAGTGCCATTTCAGCGTATCATGAGCAGGTTTTTTCCTTATCTCTGGCTCAGTTACCTGTGGTTAAGAGGTTTCTTAAAGGAATTCTGCATACCAGACCTCCTACAAGACGTCCAGTTGCAGCCTGGGACATCAATCTTGTGCTAGACATGCTCACTCAAAACCTTCGAACCTCTGGCTACCTGTGAGCTAAATTTCTCACCTGGAAGGCGGCCTTCCTAGTGGCCATTACCTCAGCCCGCAGGGGTCTCTGAGATACATGCCCTGGTCACAGACCCTCCGTATACTGTGTTCCACAAGGACAAAGTAGTCCTTAGGACTCATCCTAAATTTCTTCCTAAGGTTGTGTCAGAATTTCATCTAAACCAAACATTGGTCCTTCCCTCTTACTGCGGACTTCCAAAATGAAGGAGAATGATCCCTTCATTCCTTGGGCGTTAAAAGAGCTTTGCGTTTCTATCTAGATATAACCAGGACTTTCATAAAAGCTCAACAACTGTTTGTGTCCTTCAGCGAGACCGGCTGGGTCAACCTGTCGCTATCAGATGTATCTCAGCATGGTTAGTGGCATGCCTTAACCACTGCTATTCCATGGCGCGAGTTAAGTTGGAGGGCAGGCTTACGCCACTCTTACCAGAGCTGTCGCGCATCCTGGCGAAATTCGCAACATGCCCATTGCAGATATTTGCAATGCCACCTGAGCCCAGTGCATACTTTTGTTAAACATTATGCACTGGATGTCCACGCCAGGCGACATATTTCGTTTGGCAGAACCATCCTTAATGGACTTCTGTCCTAAATTTGTGAGCTCTTGGTCTCTCCTGCCCCTCTCAGGGATTATTAGCTCGGTACTCTCCATTGGTGTGAATGGTGGCCGGAGACTGTATGTCCAGGAAGATATGATACATTGCCTATCATAATTCTTGATCTTCTTGGACAAAGTCTCCACCACTCATCCTGCACTCCTACCATCCTCCGAACTCACCTCTGTTGTTGGTCTTCACTCCCTCAGTCTTTAGGCTGTGAAGATTTCTTTCTTGACCCTTCTTATATGGGTCTTCCGGACTATCTTATGTCCATTTTTTGGTTAGGCTATCCTAGGTTGATTCGCTGCACCTCCTTGGAGAAAAAGGTACTGAGGCATTTGGAGGGTTGACACCGAGATAGTCATTGCCGCACGAGCAGAGGCTCGTGGCGCTGCTCCTCGCAGCTCCATCTCTGGCACTGGCCCTCCTGCAAAAGTTTACTCCCGCTGGGTCCTAGCACCTCCTCGTAGATCCCATTAGTGTGAATGAGTGGTGGAGACTTGGTCCAAGAAGATCAAGAATTACAGTAGGTACGTAATTTCCATTTTCTGCTCCCATTACTTTCTAGTTCCAAAGAAACTGGAGGCATGCTCCCCATTCTGGATCTCAGAAAATTAAATTCCTTCACAAAGAAAGTTCAAGATGATATCTCTAGGTTCCCTTCTACCTTTGATTCACAATTGGCTAGCCTCCCAGGACATGCAGGATGCCTACCAACACATTCTTATACACCCAAAGCACTATAAATACCTGAGGTTTGTGGCGTTAGGTCAACATTATCAGTTCAGAGTCCTGCCCTTTGGGCTATCCTCAGTGCCACAAGTGTTTACAAAGTGTTGTGCAATTCTTGCAGCGCATCTAGAGAAAATCAGAATTCAAGTGTTTCTATAACTGGAAGACTGGCTTCTATAGCGCCTCCAGGCAGGGAACTCTGGACGCCATAGCCAAAGCTTCAGACTTCCTCACGTCCATGGGAGTCCTGCAATCGCAACAAATTGCAGTTGCAGCCTCCCAGAAACTCCTTGTCATAGGAACTCTTCTGGATACCTCCTGTGTGAAAGCCTTTCTCCCAGAGGACAGAAGGAGCGATATCCTACAGATGGCCCGATACATCAGAGAAAACAGCTTGGTTCGAGCTATCTTGATGCAACGGATGCTGGGTCTCATGGCATCCTCAGTATTCACTGTACCCTAGCACCTCTCCACATGAGAATCTCTCAGTGGATGCTCAGTACTCAGTGGTCCCCAACCACTCACCCTCAGTCCTTTTCCATCAAGGTGACAGAATCTCTAAAGAGGTCACTCACCTGGTGGTTGCAGGAGAACAATCTCCTGGAAGGGTATCCCTTTGCTGCTCTGGATCATCAGATCTCCATTACCACCAGGGAGTCCCTGATGGGGTGGGAGCTCACTGCCAGAATCTCACACCCAGAGGCGTGGATTCAGGTCGAGTCCCAACTTCACATAAACATCCTGGAAATGAGAGCCATCCTCTATGCAGTCCGGGCCTTGAAGGACATACTCTGTCACAAGACATTCTCCTTCAAATGGACAATAAAGCAGTGATGTATTACATCAACAAGCAGGGCGATGCACATGCTTGCCCATTATGCAGGGAAGCTATGAGAGTGTGGGAATGGTGCCTGGAGCACAAGGCTCTAATCCACAAAGTTTACCTACCAGGTGTGCAGAAAGAACTGGCAGGCCATCTCAGCAGAACGGAGACAGATCCTCACGAGTGGTCTCTGACTCAACCGCTACTCGCTCACTCTTCAAAGAGTGGGAAACTGCAGACCTGGACCTTTTGCATCCCCACTCAATGCAAAACTGCCTCTCTTCTGCTCCAGAAATCCAGAACCTGGCATTTTCTGTCAGGATCGTTCAGGCTGCAGTGGACAAAATGCTTTCTATCGCTTTTCCTCTAATTCAGGGGTGCTTCTAAAATTCGAGTCTCAGGGAGACAGAATGATTCTCATTGCTCCCTTCTGGCCTAGACAAATATGGTTCTCACTGCTCAATAGTCTGTCGGCAAGGTAGCACACTCGCCTCTGAGGCCGGAGATCAGAGGGCTGTGGGTTCAGTTCCACATCTGGCACTTGGGTTAATATCAGTACTGACACTGTAGTGCAGCATGGGAGGGTGCTGCACTTCTGAGGTGCCGTCTTCGGATGAGATGTTAAACGCGGTCCCATCTGCCAGGATTGGTGGTAGTTCAGGTGGATGTTAAAGATCCCATGGCACTTATCGAAAAGAGTAGGGAATTTCCTCGGTGTCCTGGCCAAATTTCCCTCATTCACTAAAAATACCACCAACAGCTTAATCTGGTTCAAGGTCAGTTGGCATTCATCTGTATCCCCTCCCGGGTCGTGCCTGAAAATAGGCAGGATTTGTCTAGTGCACTTACCGGTCAACAAAAAGCTAAATAAATAAAATAAAATAAAAACCCTCCCAAAGGCACTTCCCTTCAGATGAACCTTCTGACCCAGGGGCCCGTGGTCCACCCAATCTGAAGGCGCTTCAACATGGCTCCTGAGGATAGAAGTGAATAGGTTCAATGTTTCCCGTAGGGTTTCAGATATGCTCTTGGCTGTGCGTAAACCAGCCACCAGAAAGACCCACACAGTCAAATGGAAGCGTTTTCTCTCTGATGTGCAAAATCCTCTTGAACCCTTTCCTGCCCACCAAATAAAGTCTTGGAGTACTTTTACCTCTCAAATTCTGGTCTGCAGTACTCTGCTTTCAAAGTTCATCTCTATGCCATTTCAGCTTATCATGATCTGGTACATTCCTTGTCTCTGGCTCAGTTACCTGTAGTTAAGAGGTTTCTTAAGGGTATTCTGCATACCAGACCTCCTATCAGACGTCCCAGTTGCAGACTGGGACATTAACCTTGTGCTAGACATGCTCAGTCATAAACCTTCGTATCTAGCTACCTGCAGGTTGAAGTTCCTCACTTGGAAAACAGCCTTCCTGGTGGCCATCACTTTGGCCCGTAGGTTTCTGAAATACATGTGTAACCCCCCACAAATGGGGTTCTAAAACCTCCATGGAGCTTGCCTAGTGTTCCCCTGCCTGCTGGTGTTACATTTAAGCCATTAGAATGGCACTGTGAGTGCTGGTAGAGCCTTCACATACTGTCTTTTTAGAGCTGTCTGCTTGCAGGCACAATTTCTGCTTTTCTAGGGGGCGGTATTTCCTGCTTGAAGCCCACCTGAACTGCAGGGCAATTGCTTCATTTTCGTGTGCAGGAGGCGCCAAAGGAGCCCATCTGAATGATATGCTTGTTTTCCTATAAACAGAGTATTCGTAATATTGTAGTTTGTCTAACTTGCTTTTGTTACAGCTGGGACTCTGTGTGCATTGCCCCTCCATTTTGGACCCAAACTGCTGTTCTGAAGGCCAATGGGATTAAGGGAGCTGTAAAATGGAGACTGTTTGGATCACCAAATTCAGACTCTCTTGGAGCCGGTTTACAATGGGATGTATAGCTAGTAATTCTGGGAAGAGTTCTGGACCTTGGCACCTATTTGCTAGCGGAGAGAGTCTCTGAGTGATTGACAACTGAGTCCACCAACTGGACCAGGTGGCGCCGGAAGAATGTTTTGCCCTGTGACTGAGTGATCAGATCAGTTGTGACCATGAGAGAGAGGAGCTCTGTGCTTCTGCGTTGTATAGTTTAATGCGGAAGTGCGTGAGAGGCCTAAAGTTGGGCGTTGCCGTTGCCAACTTGATATGGACTGAATCAATAGTACTGAAAGGAAGGAAGGCTGAACAAGTGGAAACCGGGCTTACCCTGTAGAAGACTGGAGAAATTGCTGAATCGCACTGGTCTGTCAGAATTGGAGCTGCTGTGTGAACTCCCTGGTGTTTTGCAGTAAGTGCGATCGGGACCTGAAAGCAGCTGCCTGGTATAGTAATTTCCTTTACATATAAATGTGTTGAATGCTTGTGAGGAATAGCTGTTCCGGTTCTCTTGTCACGCAGTGCAGTGTAAGCTGGAAGTCGAACTGAATGTATTCGGACTGAATCCGTCTGCTGATCAAAGCAGTGTGGCCTGGCCTGTAGAATCCCGTCTCCCTGCTTTGTGTGTCTGGCAATCCAGAACCACCATCTGCACCAGGTTTTCAGCGTGGGGTAGCGTGAGTACAAATCAGGGCATCTCCCTGTGACCTGTTAACAATCACCAGTGTTTCATCTGATTTTCTTTCTTTCATTTCCTCAAGGACTGAGCCATCTGGCTCCAGATTACAATTGGGTATTGTGCATATCTTTTTCAGGGCCCTTTCCATCTGCACCTTGGCAACCCGAACAGCGGACCTGGCTAGCCCCTCAACCTGGGTACCCAGAGTGTGAATTTTAAGACCTTGTATGAGTGCACAGTACTGTGATTTATTTCTGCTAATCAGCTTGATCTCCCCTCTGTGTTTCACTCCCTAAATAAACCAGATTGGATGTTATTGACTTTAACCTGTTTAAATTATCAATAATTATATAGCAGGCATTGCATTGCTTTGTGTAAATTGACCAACCTTATTTCACAGGGGTCCTCGAGATGAACTTCAGAATCGGTCTCGAGGGTAAGTGGTACCTCATGATTGGATCCAGTGTACATGTGGGGTATTGGTATTGCAATTCTTGTATATCGTGTGGACAATTAGAGGGAACAGAAGGGGGTCTCAGTGTCCCAGAGGGCTGTGACCATACTCGACCAACCATTACAAACCCTGACCTCTGGGTGGAAGCACCTGCCATAGAACCTAGGCCCCTTAACCTGTTGGTGGTCCCATGAGGCAGGGGTAGTAGCCCTTGGGATAGCACCACCTGGGGTTTCACAAGGACAAAGTAGTTCTTAGGACTTACCCTAAGTTTCTTCCTAAGGTTGTCTCAGAATTTCATCTAAACCAACCTTTAGTCCTACCTACCTACTTTGCTAACTTTCAGAATGAGAGGAACATACCTTTCATTCTTTGGATGTTAAGAGAGCACTGCAATACTATCTGGATAGAATGAAAGAAATTCAAGGGCTCAACAACTGTTAATTTCCTTGGCGAGACCCGGCTGGGTCAACCTGTCACTATTAGGTGCATTTCATCATGGCTGGTAGCATGCCTCTGCCACTGCTATTCTATGGCACAGGTTAAGCTAGAGGCAGAGTGTACGTTCACTCTACTAGAGCAGTCACAGCATCTCTGGCAGAAATCACAAATGTGCCCATTGCAGATATTTGTAATCCGGCTACATGGAGCTCAGTGCATACTTTCATTAAGCACTATGCTTTGATGTCCAACCAGGCGACATCTGTCGTTTCGTGGGACTATTCTTAAGGACTTCTGTCTAAGTATATGAGCTCTCAGTTTCTCCAGCCACCCGTCTCAGGGGTTTATTAGCTCGGTACTCTCCCATTAGTGTGAATGAGTGGTGGAGACTTCGTCCAAGAAGATCAAAATTACGGCCGGCCGGTGGCGCTGAGGGTTGGCTGGGCATACACTTATACGCCCGGCGGTCCAGGTTTGAGAACGGACTCGGGCCGGCGGGGTCACCGGGAGAGGAGGATTGGCGTCCCAACAGATGCTCTCCTCCCTCAGGGGTGGGATACCAGGGCTGCAACATGCACCTGACATCCTAAGAGCCGGTGGGAACCTGGGCTCTCGGGGGCTAGCGGCTCACGTTCCGCAGGAGTCGGGAGCATGTCAGGCGCTTGAGAGACGATGCGTCTGCACATCGCCTCTCTGGATGTCGTCCTTGTGCCGGCGTCCCAGGGGCGGGGTTGGGGGAGCACAGAAAATGGATAATCCTCGGTGGTCCTAGATGACGACTGCTCCACCCAAGACCACCAATTCCGGGACAGACCCGCTGTGCAGGTTGGGAGGGAGAAAGAAGCACTCTAGGGGCAGATCACGGGTGGTGGTCCGGAAGGTACGAGCAGTCCGAAGGAGTGGATACGAGGCAGGAAGGTGGATAAATAAAGACTACAAAAGAAAAAGAAAAGATTACGAATGCGTCACGTAATTTCCATTTACTGTTTGTTGCTAACATTTTATTGCTTTATTTTCTCTGATTCAGATTGTTGTTGCTGGGTATACCTTCTGCTGCTTTATTAAAGGGTGTGATTACAGGTGTGTGCTTACAGATTACTGCTGTAATCTTCTGATTCAAATTGTCTTTTGCAAGGTATATCTTCTGTTACTGCTTTTTCTCTAGCAAAGTGTATCTTTTCTGTGTCAGTCTTCACCATTCATCACTAGTGGGGTATAGCACACGTAGCTAGGACCCCACAGGACTTTTCTCTATGGGTGGAGTCGGCGCGGTGTCAGTGCCACCCTCGAGGCTGACTTTCCATGTGGCACTCAGGGTTGGCTGTTAACTCCGTCGACTCCATCCCAGCCCCAGTTCTTTCTCTCCCGCCATTGGTGAAGACCTCACGTGGAAACTGCTGGATTCACAAATTTGTAGGAACTGGCAACAGTTTGGAGGCGAAGTTCTTTAAATCTGATGGACTGCATCTAACTAAGGAGGAAGTCAGTGCATTGGGGCAGAAGTTTTACGTCTTTGCAGAATATTTAAACTAGCAAATGGGGAGAGGGTGCAGCACCCATATGTCAAATGGAAAGAACACCCTCCCCTCAGCTAGTGGTCAAACAGGAGTTCAACATGTTTGTAGTTTATTTACATCACCAGGTAAGGAAAAGGTCCGGCTCCTCATACTACAGGGGAACAGCCAGACCTGCCAACAACTAACGCACTGAAATCAGCCAATGGAAAATCATGTACACAAATGCTCGCAGTCTGGGGAAACAAGATCCCAGACCTGCAGGCAATAATGACAGAGGCTAAACTGGACATAGTAGCCATTAGCGAGATATGGTTTACCAGTAACCACACTTGGGAGACTTCAGTACTTGGCTATGTACTATTCAGAATAGACCAAGCTGCAAAAGGAGGGTGGGTGGCCCTTTATGTCAATGAAAATGTCAAAGCCACAGGAATTCAGAATACACATAAGGAGCCAGAAGAACTGTGGGTCACCCTGGAAACAGGAATGGGACAGCCATACGAACTGGGGTTGTGTACAGGCCTCCAGACCAGGGGAGGACATAGACACATTACTGTTAGAAGATATACAAAACATGACAGCTAAAGGGAGGTTCTGATAATGGGAGACTTCAACATGCCAGATACAGATTGGTCAATACCAGCAGGAACATCTGCCAGAACTAGACACATGGTGGATTCCTGCAGGAGGAGGGCCTCAAATAACTGGTACAACAACCCACAAGAGACAGGGCTATCCTAGGTCTAGTACTGACTAACAGGGAAAGGATCATAGATCTCCAGGTAGAAGGTCACCTGGGGCCAGTGACCATCACATGGTATGGTTCAATTTGGCCACTAGAACTAAATCATCCCATTCCAAGGCAAAAACATGGGACTTCAGAGGAGCTGACTTTGATAAGATGGCCAACAGAGTTAAGATAGCCCTGGCAAAAAGAAATACAGGTAGGAGTACAGGCAAAGTGGGCAAGCATTAAGGATGCAATACTTGAAGCAACATCCATTGTGTTAGAGAGAAAAAGAAGTGCAAAGAAGAAGGAAATCACTCTGGTTCTCAAAACAGTAGCAGAAAAGATCAGAGCCAAAGGCTTGCCTTCAGGAAATATAAGGAACGCAGCAGGATAAAGATAGGGAGACACCAAACTTCCCTAAGGGAAGCAGGAAGGCAATAAGGCAGGCAAAGGCCTAAACCGAGGAAACACTAGCATAAACAGTAAAAGAAGGTGACAAGACTTTCTATAGATACATTAGTGAAAGGAGAAAGTCCAGAGCGGTATTGCTAAGATCAAAGGGATAAGGGGCATGTGAGGAGGAAGACCATGTAAAAGCATGTATCCTAAATAGATACTTCTGTTCAGTGTTTACTGAAGAGAAGATAGGGCAGGCCCACAGCTCAGCACCATGGACACGGGGGAGGAGGTGTGCACTAGTCCCTTCACAAAGAAAGGGTCCTACAAGAGCTCAATAAGCTCAGGGTGGACAAGGCAATGGGACCTGATGGCATACATCCCAGGGTACTAAAGGAGCTAAGGTGGAACTAGCAGAGCCATTATCAGAACTATTTAGTGAGTCTCTGAGCACAGGAGAGGTCCCAGAAGACTGGAGAAGGGCTCATGTGATCCCGCTCACAAGAGTGGTAGCAGGGAGGAGGCAGGGAACTACAGACCAGTCAGTCTTAACTTAGTAGTGGGCAGGATTATGGAGGAACTCCTTAAGGAAAGGATAGTGCAACATCTGCAATCCATAGGAGCACAGGATCCAAGACAGCATGGGTTTACAAAGGATGGTCCTAAAACTAATCTCATAGATTTCTTTGACTGGGTAACCAGAGTGGTGGACCAAGGGGAGCAGTTGATGTACGCCTACCTTGACTTCAGCAAAGCTTTCGATACTGTTTCACATAGAAGATTGATTAATAAGCTGGGTAGGCTCGGGGTGGGTCAGAAGTTGGTCAACTGGATGACAAACTGGTTGACGGGCAGAAAACAGAGAGTGTTGGTAAATGGTGTACAGTCAGAAGAGATGCAAGTCACAAGTGAGGGTATCTCAAGGATCAGTCCTGGGGCCAGTCCTCTTCTATAACTATATCAGTGACATTTGCGGATGGACTGGAGGGTAAGGTTTGTTTACAGATGACACCAAGATCTGCAACACAGAAGATGATCCAGATGGGGTGGGCAGAATGAGAAGGGATCTGGATAAACTAGCAAAATGGTTGGAAGAGTGGCAACTGAGGTTTAATGCAAAGAAGTGCAAGATCATGCACTTAGGAAGAGAAACCCTGAAGCCACCTATAGGCTGGGAGGAGTTGCTGGCAGTCACAAGGAAGAAAGAGACTTTGGCATCTTATCATCGATGACCTGAAATCATCCAAGCAGGCGACTAAAGCAGTAGGTAAGGCTAGGAGGATGTTGGGGTGTATTAGTAGAGGTATCACAAGTCGGAAGAGGAGGTAATAATCCTCTTTACAAGACACTAGTTAGGCCCCATCTGGAGTACTACGTGCAGTCCTGGAGGCCACACCTTCACAAGAACATTAACAAATTGAGGCAGTCCAGAGAGAGCAACAAAATGGTGCAGGGACTGCATCAGGAAAAATATGAGGACAGATTAGCGGAGCTCAATATGTATACTCTAGAGCAAAGGAGGAAGAGAGGTGATATGATGAAACATTCAAACACCTTAAGATCATTAACAAGGTGAAACAGTCTAACATATTTCAATATAAGAAAACTAGCAGGACAAGAGGATACAGCATGAGATTAGAGAGAGGCCAATTAAGGGGTAATGTGAGGAAGTTCTTTTCACAGAAAGGGTGGTGGATGCATGGAGCGCCTAACTCAGGAAGTAGTGGATATGAATACAGTGCAGGGCTTCAAACAGGCATGGGATAGGCATAAGGGAGCAATACAGATGAGTATGAATAGATGGGTCATTGACAGAGCAAGGCCGATGGCACAATCATAAGTTAGAAAAGAAAGGGCAGACTGGATGGGTCTTGCGGTCTTCATCTATCAACTTCTGTGTTTCTGTGTCCTCAGGACAAATAGAAAATTTCTGCCTAAAGTGGTATCAGATTTTCATCTGAACCAATCTGTCTTTACCTGTGTTTTCACTGGCCATTCTTCCTCAGGGAGAGAAGATTGCACAGTCTGGATGTGAAAGGGCACTTAGCTATTACATAGAGCATACTAAGGGACATAGGAAGGATTGTCTTCAGCTACTTCTTACTTACGGAGAAGTGGGAAAAGGTAGACCTGCCACTAAAAGGACTATTGCCAGGTGGATTGTCTCTTGTATCCAATTCTGCTATTCCAAATTGGGCAAAGAACCTCCTTCAGGCCTGAGGGACCACTCGACTAGAGGTACAGCTGTCTCCCTTGCAGCTGCTAGGGATATCCCCTTAGAAATATGTAAAGCAGCCACCTGGAAAACAGTCCATACATTCACCAAGCATTACTCTCTGGACATCCAGACTAGGAGTGATGCTCGGTTTGATACAACAGTGTTGCAGAGCCTATTCCCAAAGTAAGGTTCTGTGTCCCCTCCTCCTGGAGGAAACTGCTTGGTAGTCTGCATATAGTCAGAATACAGCAAGACTTCATATTGTTTGAAGAATAAATTCTAGGAGCATGGCTATGTTGTTCATCCTCACTCTCTGGCATGTCCCTTCCCCTTTAAAACTTGCCAGAAGTCTTCAAGCTGGCTCCTCCCACCCACCCGGGTGGTAAATACCTAGCTCCGCCCCATGAGGCCAGATCTTCCTTTCCACTGGAAGATACAGGTCCCTTGTGCTACTCTAGTATTTCGTAGGCCCTGGCTTCCTAGCGTCGGTTTACCGTAACTTGCTATTAAACTCGTTAGAGTTATTGATTCCGATCTGGATATGGAGGACAAATCGTCCCTGGATTTTGCCTGGATACCTGCGGCCAGAAGATGTCGTGCCGATCCCCACCTCACATGTGTGTACTGCCTTGGCATCGGACATGACACCTCGTCATGCACTTTTTGTTTGGCCTTCCATCCCAACATTCTGGCGACCGCATAAGCGAGCCTTAAACTGGGAGACAGGAGAAAAGGAACCTGCCAGTGAAATCTAAAAAGAGGCAAGTTAGGCGGTTTCACGCCCGTGGGATCTGCCAAGCAGTTGGAGCAGATGAGAGGCATTCAAGGAGGAAGCAGCTCAAGCTTGGCCACTCGAGCTTCTTTGTTCCACTCAACCTCGGCTAGACTTTCACGGGCTTCTTTGGGAGTTGTGCCAGTCTCTTCCCACCAGGGGTGAGGCCCATGGGCTCACACTCCTCCCGCCCTCAGAAGAGGGATAAGGACCCTAAGTCTTCTTCCTCCAGAAGAAGACACTTCTGAGTCGAGAGATCCGAGTCCCAGGAACATGAGTCTCGACCTCAGTCAAGATCGTATCCTCGGCTGCCAGCTTACGGACCTTCCGATGGGCCTAGGCACCAAGACAGAGGAAATGACTGAACCGGCCGAGATTACGCTTGACCCGATTGAGCCTTTATCGCTGACTCCTGTCGGCGATTCCTTAGAAAGGACCCGGTCCTTTCCTTTCCTGACGAGGCACTTCCATCGGGTGTCCTCTCGAGAAACTAGTCCCGGAACCTCGGTTTTCACCGACTCTGGCATCTCCCGATCCGAACAAGCCGCCCGTCAGTCTCGATTGAGGACTAGGACCCTTCAGTCGAAGGCAGAAGGGCCATAAACATTCAAAAGAGGCCGCCACCGATCCTCATCCTCCTCGGACGAGAGAGACTTCAACGGAAACTCCGTCGACGTTATGAGGATCTCATGTGGCAACAGCTGATTTTGACGGTCAGAAGCTGGCTCCACCGGCAACACCGGCCATCACTTGGCTCCCACCTCCCAGGCCAGCGCCAACCCCTCCGGAACAGAAGGCTTCAGTTCCACCACCCGTGGGGCGGCCTGTATCCTGGCTCGGCCTATACGGTCTCTTCACCGATTTTGGTGGAGCCACTGCCTAAGCAACTTCGGAGGGCTCCTCGAAGGACCGGCCAGACACTGGACTTCCCGCTGTCTGTCCATAGCGGTTGTCCCGATCGCCTCGGTGCATCGAGGGAGACATAGGCAGGAGACCGTTATATCCCGACTCCTCGGACTCGGGCGACACTGGTTTGCACTCCCATCCTGGGAATGATGAGTCATCAGTGGCAGGTTTGGAGGAAGGTCCTTCCTCCTTTCAGAGCATCCTCCACCTAATCTCCGAATCCACCGAAATGCCCTGGAGCCTATCAAGAAAAGGCGGAGTACCCACTTACAGATATCCTAAAAGGGTGATACCCCGGCGGAGGCCTTTCAGTGGCCAAAGCCATCGTTGGCCCGGCCCTTGAACTTTGGCAGCATCCTGCTTCATGCCCAGCTCCGTCTACCCTCATGGCCCGCCAAGTATCACGGTGCCCATGGGGTCCTAGCGAGGTTCACAGAACACCCCTCAGCCCAAAGCCTTGTGACTGCTTCTGTGTTCAGATGCACTGGTAGCTAGGCTGACACTGACAGCCCGGACAAGGAGTCAAGAATATGGACCATTGTGCCGGAAGGTCTATCGCGACCTCTTCCTTAGGCCTTCGTCAGACCAGCTCAGCTGTTATCATGGCACACTTCTCTCATGCCCTCCTAGGGTCATTAGATGAAGTCCTCCCTCATCTCCTGGTGGACATGCAGACCACAGTGAAGCAAGTCCGTGACCAGAGGCGTGCTGTTGCAAAACAGCAGCTCCAAGCGACCCTGGACATTGGAGATTCCTGTGCCCTCCTTAGAAGCTGCAGTGGCCATTCACGCGGGGCTTGGCTGAGGTTATCCTCCTTTCCAGCGGATACCCAGCACAAGTTAGCTGGCGTGCCCTTCATAGGCACCGACCTTTTGGTCCAGGAGTGGCTGGTCATCTCCAGCACATAGAGCAGTCCAATGCCACCTTGGATGCTACCTCTGCGAGGTTCTTGGGCAAGAACCAGCAGAAGTGCAAGAAGAAGCCATTTGGCACTCTTCCCCTGTGGTTAGGCAGCCTCCCTAACAAGGAGGCCAGCAGCAACAGCAGGCTCAAGCTTGGCACCCTAGGCCCAAGCAGGGTCCTCAACAGCCCGTAAAGGAGGCCGAGGTGCTGGTCCAGGAGCCTCCTCCTCCTCTAAGCCTGCTCAGTGACGGGTTGGGAGTTGCCACCCCTACACCTGTCATGCCAGCTCTGGGTCCTCCCGTCGGGGCCGGCTCCGCCACTTTCTTTTGCCTGGTCGATATCACCTCGGACAGGTGGGTTCTAGAAGTGGTATGCCAGGGACTGCCTCTGGAATTCGAGCAGTACCCTCCCAGCCGAGCCTATGCCCCTCGGGAGAAAGGATCTCAGTTTGCACTCAGTTGGCTCTGCGAGACGACATTGCTCAGCTCCTCCACAAGGAGGTGGTGGCTCCACTGCCGGATTCTCCTACAGACCCAGGCTTCATCTCCAGGTACTTCCTGGTGCCCAAGCAGACAGGGGGTTGGTGCCCCATCCTAGAGCTCCACGACCTGAATCAATATCTCAGGTCTTGCATCTTCCACATGGTAACTCTAGAACCAGATCATACCATCCCTGGAAGCGAAACATGTGGTTCTGTTCACTGGGTTTGCAGGATGCGTTTTCACGTCCCAATCCGTCTGTCCCATCAGCCGTTTCTCCCACTTCACGGTCGAGGCCCCTGTACGAGTTCGAGCCATGCTGTTCAGCCTGTCATTGGCCCCAAGGGTCTTCACCAAGTGCATTGCAGTGGTGGCAGCCCATCTTCTGCATCGAGAGTCCGAATATACCCTTATCTCGACAACTGGATCTTGGCAGGTTCCTCCCTTCAGGAGGTGGAGAGGTTCAGGGATCTGACCCTCCGAACCTGCTCCCAACTCAGCCTCCTGCTCAACAAGGCCAAGTTGGAACTCATGCCCTCTCAGGTGATGGGCTTCATCGAGGCAGAGCTCGACTCTTGTCAAGCCAGATCTCAGCTCCCAGCAGACTGGGCAGAGGTTCTCTCCACCTTTGCCCGATCATTTCTGGTTGGGCACTTGTGCCTGCCGGGACTTTCTGCACCTTCTGGGTTACATGATGGCGTGCACCTCTGTGGTCTGTTGGGCCAGGTGGCACATGCGCCCCTCAGTGGGAGCTGGCTGCCCAGTGGACTCAGCGCCATGGTCATTTCGACCAGCTGATCACTGTAACCCAGAAGATGTGGGGCGGCTCTCCAATGGTGGACCCCCCAGAGCAGGTTGCAGGAAGGAATCCCGTTTGTCCGCCTGGAGCCGACAGGCACCCTGATGACCGATGTCTCCATGAGCTCTGGAGCCACATGGGGACACAGCAGGGCCGACGGGTTCTGGACCCCGAGGAGTCCTGATGCCACATCAACCTGTTGGAGCTCAGAGCAGACAGACTGGCACTGTCAGCTTTCGCTCCTCAGCTCTGGGGTCAAGTGGTTCAAGTCCAGACGGACAATACCATGACCATGTACTACCTCAACAAACAGGCGGCACGCCTCCCATCTGCTGTGCAAGGAGCGCTCCGCATCTGGACCCTCATACACCAGTTGGAGTTGGATCTCCCAGCTATCCATGTGGCAGGAGTCTTGAACCAGCTGGCGGATGCTCTCAGCTGCATAGCCGAGATGTCCCACAGTGGTCTCTCCATCCAGAGGTAGCTTACAGTCTGTTCTCCTGGTGGGGCAAACCATTGGTGGATCTGTTTGCCTCAGTGACAACACCAAGCTGAGACTGTACCATGCCTGTCCCCCTCAGCAGGGCTCGCTGCAGGAGGATGCCTTTTCGAGGCCATGGACCTCAGGCCTCCTCTACGCCTTTCCTCCATTCCACTTGATCCACAAGGTGTTACTCAAGGTGAGAAGGGACAAGGTGAAGGTGATCCTGGTAGCCCCAGATTGGCCACGCCAGTTCTGGTATCCAGATCTCCTCAGCCTCAGTTGCAGGGCCCGGAGGCGGCTTTGTACATGCCGGATCTGATATCACTAAACCAGGGAAGGTATACCATCTGGACCTTCAATCCCTGCACCTCACAGCCTGGTACCTGAGTGGCTAGAGTTCCAGGCTCTGGGTCTTTCGAGGATGTCTATACTGTGGTGGAGGCATCTCGTAAGGAATCGACCAGGAAATGTTATGCCTTCAAATGGAAAAGGTTTTCCATTTGGTGACAGAATGAAGTCTGGACCCTTATCCTGCTCTGTGGCTAACATTCTAGACTACCTTTGGTCTCTCTCAAAGGGGTCTTGAGTCATCGACCCTTAGGGTGCACCTGGCAGCCATTTCTGCTTACGGAGCGGGCCAGTCAGCAGACTTTGGCACAGAGACAGTGGTCAGGCGCTTCTTCAAGGCCTGGATCACATATCCTCTCGGTGCATGAACCTCCACCTCCGTGGGATTTGTTGCTGGTTTGGCAAAGCTCATGGGCAAGCCATTCGAACTCATGCACAAGTGTGAGTTCTCACACTTGTCAAGAAGACGGCCTTCTTGGTGGCTATCACATCAGCCAGAAGGACAGGAGCTCAGACACTTCGGTGGACTCCCCTTATCTGGTCTTCCACAGGGACAAAGTTGTCCTCGCCCCCACCCAAAATTCCTTCCGAAGGTGGTTTCAGAGTTTCACCTTAACCAGGTGTTGACTCTGCTGGTATACTATCTAACTACACCTCGGACACCGACTACAGGCTCCATACTCGGGACCAGAGGCGTTCTCTCTCTCCTATTATAAGGATAGAATGGCGGAGATTTGTGGAGAGGTTCGCCAGCTGTTTGTCACCTACACTGAAGCCGCTTCTGGCAGACCTGCAGCCAAATGGACCATTGAGTGATGGATTACATCATGCATAGGTCTGTGCTATGAGTTGGCGGGCAAGGAGCCTCCCAGAGGGATAGAGCTCATTCTACCCCCATACTGCTGCATCAGTGGCTGCTTCCAGGGACATCCTATCCAGAAATCTGTCGGACTGCTACCTGGAGGTCAGCAAACACCTTCATTACCCATTACCACATCAACCTTGAGTCACGCCGGGATGCTGGTTTTGGGGCCTCTGTTCTCCAATCTCTTATTTCCCAATTAGGTGTGTGTGCCTTGCCTCCCTCCTCCTGGAGAACTGCTTGGAGTCTGCCAGAGGTGTGGATGAACAACATATCCACACTCCTAGAAGAACAGGTTACTCACCTGTAACAGTAGTTCTAGGAGTGGTATATGTTGTTCATCCTACCTCCCTCTGACCTCCCGGCTTTATGCACACAACCTTGCTTCCAGCGGGCTAAGATCTGGCGTCATGGGGCGGAGCTGAGGTATTACTACCCAAGTGGGTGGGAGGAGCCAGCTTGAAGACTTCCGGCAAGTTTTAAAGGGTAAAGGACATGCCAGAGTGTGGATGAACAACATATACCACTTTTAGAACTACTGTTACAGGTGGTAACCTGTTCTTACTCACCATAGTAATGTTGTTTCTTCTAATGAGTCTTGCTGTATTCTGACCTCCCTCCCTGCCCCTCAGAACCTAGTTTTGTGGGATGTGGGTTGGCAGCTACAGTGTTGCACCTCAGGGGTGTACCTTGCACCCCTCCTTTTTACTAGGGTGGGGTTTTGTTGTTGTTCTTTTGTTATTGAGATATATTTAATTCACTATCTACTCTGTTTCTTCTTGGGTTCTCGACTTGAGTCTTTTGGACCCAAGCTTTGTAACTTTTGGGCCTAAAATTAAAACAATTTCCATAATTCTAGTTAGTTAGTTTTTGCTCGTAAGAATCCGACAGTTACACTAAGATGTACCAGAGACAGGTTTGAAAACTGAGCTCAAGCTCAATGTTCTATACCTGACGTAGAAATAACCCTCATTTCTCTGAGCAGTTCAGTGCTCAGTACACCAGAGCGAAGTCAGAATACAGCAAGACTCAATTAGAAGAAATAACATTACTTTGGTGGTAATTTTTTCTTCAAACAACATGAAGTCTTGCTGCATTCTAGACTATATACCGATTGCCCAACACTGAACTGCTCTGAAGAAAAAGGCTAACTCTATGCCAAGGCATAGAACATTGAGCTTGAGCTCAGTTTTCAAACTTCTGTCCCTGGTACTCCTCAGTGTAACCATCAGATTCTTTACTCCGCCTAACTAGAAGTCACTCGGAGATCCTCTCCTTCACTTTGGTTCGGTTTAAGTAAAAATTGGTCAGATTTTCAACCGTTTACTTATTTTTCGGTATTCTGATCTCTGTCCACAGTACAGTAAGAGTTTATTGGGGAGTTTAGTGTTTTGTGGTAGGAATTGTTTTTGTTCACTTTCTTTCCGGTCAGTCCAGTTAGGAACCGAAGCAATTCTGTTTTGTTCTTTTCTGTGTCTTGTATTGTGGTTTCCGGTACCTATTGGATCCTAAAAAAACAATAATTTCCTTGTTTTTTTTAACCGACCAGTGACACAGTTGGAACCGATAGGTTTGTAGTTGCCTGGCTTAAACACTGGTAAGGGTAACATCTTCCTGGACATAAGGTCTCCACCACTCATTCACACTAATGGGAGTTCGCTGGGCACTTGGACCCAGCGAGACAACTTTTTCAGGAGGGCGGCGCCAAGATGGAGCCGTGAGGAGTGGCACCGTGAGCCCCAGCACATGCGGTAATGTCTATCTCGGCATCAACCCTCCAACTGCCTCAGTTCCTTTTTGCCGCCGCTCCACTACGCTTCAGTGACAACGTCGCCGCTCACCGGAGTTAAACTTCACTAGCAGCAGTTGTTCAGTTTATTGTTTTGTAGCATTATTTCAAATCAGTACCAAGTATATATTTTAAATTTTACAACAGAAGTCTTCAGCCCTCCATTGATGGAGTCGACCATGAGTGGGTCAGGTGATGGTAGGGAGACTTCATGTGATGAAAGCTGTTCAGTCAGCCAGACTGGGTCCGTCCGCCGCCTCCCCAGAGAGGTGGTCTAACAACGGATGGTCCAATGCTCAGGGGATGGGCAGTCCCCCAAAAGCATAAAAGGAAATGTTCCCATTCTCGGTGCTGTTCAGCCTCGAGTTCTTCTTTGACATAGGTCAAAAAGAAAAGACATCACCGAGGTCACCCTCTGGTATGTCTCATGCCAGACGGTCGGTTATTAGGGCCAGGCACCGTCTCCACCTCTGTCGGAGTCGCGGCCTCTGTAGCCGACCTCCTCAACACTGGAGCTCTCCCTGCCTATTGGAGGAGCCTCTGATGAACACTTTCACCAGTGGGCTGCTCTTATAGAACAGTGGGCTTGGAGGTTGGTCCAGTTGCCCAAGCCGGTCACTCCGACGCTGGGGTCTTCAGGTCATTTGGCTCTGGAGGGCTCTATCAGCGCTGTGTGAGTGCTGCGGGCTCTATCGGCACCATGCGCTGTAGCGCCACAGGCTCTATCAATGCCGTGCACAGCACCGTGGGGTCTTTTGGTGCCAGGGACTCTGTCAGCACTATGCGTGGTGCCAGGGGCTCCGCTCTGTCCGTGTGCTGTTGGCGGCATGCACTGTTGGCGCCACTTCGCTGGCACCTCCCTCCTTGTGCTCGGGCGCCATTTTCCTCCTCTTCAGCGCAGGGAGCTGGGGCAGCGCCAACCAGTCTTCAGAGGTTCTTGACTCAGATTCTTTCTTCTTCTGTTCTTCCTCCTGATTTTCACTCCTTTCCTGTTTATCCAGTCCCCTGGACTGTCAGGAGATGATTTTGAGCCTGACCCAGATCTTCATCTGGGTGATGATGTTGATGATACTGCTTTGGGAGCAGGGATCAATCCTTGTGCAGAGCCTGTGGGTGAAGACCTTTCCTTTAAGTCTCTGCTAAAATGTAAACTCTACTCTTTCTCTTCAGACTACAGAAATTGATCCTGGGAGGCTTTTGCAACTCCAATATCTTCATGTTCGGAGATCCCTATGGATTTAACCCCTGTGGTACAGCCCTCTTTGAGACCCTCTCTCAGATGGTGTGGAAGAATCCAGCTCTCATTTCTTCCATGGCCAAGTCCATAGATAGGAAGAATCCCTCCCAAGGACTGCCCCATTTTGGCCTCTCAAGCCTTGCTGATGCCATTGTGGTCTTAGCAGAGAATGATAAGGCTGTCCTTCCTCAAGAATCTACAGCCCGACCAATCAACAAAGAATCTCATAAGATAGACACCTTAGGTAAGAGAGTCTTTGCTGCGCACCTAGGTATGCATATCGCCAGCTACCAGGGTAATTTTTCTCAGTGAGTATATACTTTGGCATTCCCTCAAAGAGAACTCTTAATTATATGCCCTGTTAAATTTGATTGACAGGAGCTAAACACAGGGTATAGTAAGGGTGTGGAGTAGGAGGGGCATAAGGGTGAAGAAGCCCACCCTCAGCACAACAAGTGTTTTGACTCATTTATTTATTTATTGGTTTATTTTCTTTTTTAAAAAGAAAAGTATCTGAGGATCAGTGGCAGGATTTTTAGGACAGTACATTAATAAAGGGAACTAGGAGCTTCAGTAGCAGACAAGTAGTGGAATAGCAGTATAATTGCAGTATAATGTGGGGAGTGGTGCAATGCAGTGGCTGTGGGGCAGCTATATTCAGGCAGACCTTCTGTACACTGAGGTGCTGCCCTATCTGCATGCATCTCTCTGGACTGTGGGATGAGGTAGCCAGACTCAGAGTGGAAGTAAACTGGGTCAGAATACCATCACCCCTATCCAGAGACCACCCAGTCCAATGCAACTGCCTCAAAGGATGCCGAGAACGAGGAGCACTTGGATGACAGTGGGCTCAGAGAGGGTTAGAGCGGTCAGGCAGAGGCACATTCCAGATCCTATTCCACTCAAGAACTCATATGCCACACTGGCAAATGGGGACAACCAAATAGAGGTACCCAGAGAAGTGGAAGGAAAGGATGTGGAGGTTAGCCAAGGAGGTGACCTCAGCGGGAAAGCAGTGGACCCCAGAGGAGGAGGAAGCGAATCTTGGTGGGGGACTCCATCATAAGAGGATCCAGCTAGGAACACAGGAGGGGAGGACAAGGAGGTGAGGTGCCTACCAGCTGCCACGGCATGGAGGATGGAAGGAAGATCCTGGGGATCACTGGGAAGGCAAGGCAGGAGAGTGAGCTGGGTGTCATTTTCCACCCTAGGTACTAATAACCTGGCAAATGGGGAGACAAAGGAAGTTCAGGAAGAGTTTAGGAAATTGGGAGGGCCTCAAGCAAGTAGCTACTTCTGTCACTTTCTCAAAGTACTACCTGCGAGAGGCAAGGGAGAGCATGGGGTGCATGCACCAGGAACTTTAACTCATGGTTGAAGAACTGGTGCTGTGAGGAAAGGTTTGGATTCATTGGTGACTGGGGACCCACCAGGAGGGATGGAGGTTTGTTCAAGTCTGACGGTCTGCATCCATCCTGAGGGAATCAAGCACTCAATGATAAGTTTAAATGTTACAATGACAAGCATTTAAACTAGAAAGGTGGCAGGCCAGCAAGGAGGGTACCTACTTGCTCACCCACCACAGCTATCAGTGTAACTAGTGAACCAGAGGAGTGGCTATCTCTACAAAGCAGTGTGCAAAAGATGGAGATTAGCACCCAAGAGGTGGATAGGCAGAAAAGGGCAAAATTCAGCAGAAGGGCAGACAGCAAGGAGAACCAGGGATAAAGGACAACCAAGGAAGGGGCTGGAGTAGAACAGAGAAACAGTCTAGGAGGTCAAATCATGGAAGCCATGTGCAAATGCCAGGAGCCTTAGCAACAAGATGGAAGATCTGGAGGCTGTCATGGTGCAGTCAGACCTGGACATTGTGGCCATCACTGAAACCTGGTGTAATGATAACCATGACTGGAAGATGGCCATACCTGGATACAACCTATTCAGAAGAGAGCAGGGCAGGCAGGAAGGGAGGAGGATGGCACTGTATGTGAAAAATGACATAAGGGCCACAGAGATCCAGGAGGAACAAAATGGGGGAGATACTGTGGGTTAAGCTGGAAAGGAAAATTGGGCCAGCCATCCGCACAGGTGTGGTCTATAGACCACCAGCCCAGGAGGAAGAAACAGATAGGGAGCTGATGCTAGCCATCCAAAGAATGGCAGACAAGGGTGAGGTAGTACTGGTTGGAGACTTCAATATTCCAGACGTGGACTGGAGCATCCCAGCAGCAGCATCAACTAGAAGCAGATTTATCCTGGACTCCCTTCAGGGTGCCTTCCTCAAGCAACTGGTCATGGAACCAACTCGGCAGAAGGCAATACTGGACCTTGTGCTCACAAACAGGGACAGTTTGATGGGGTAACAGTGGGGGGCACCTGGGGAACAGTGACCACCAGTCGTGGTTTGAAATCACAGAAAGAGCAGAACCAAATCACACAAAACACGTATCCTGGATTTTAGGGGCAGACTTTGGGAAAATGGGGAGATACTTGAAAGAGGCATTAAGGGAATGGGGCAGGAATCAGGGGTTGAGGAACAGTGGGCAGTATTTAAAATGGGATTACAAGAGCAACATAATTATGCATTAAGCAGGTTAGCAAGAGGAAAAGGAAGAGGAGACCATTATGGTTTTCCAAAGAGGTAGCAAAGAAAGTGAAAGCCAAAAGATTGCACTCAGGCAATACAAAGACACAGGCAGAAGGGGATAGGAGAAGTACCAGAAGAAGCAAAGGGAGGCAGGAGGTCAGTAAAGGAAGCCAAAGCTCAGACAGAAGAACACATTGCAAATCAGTGAGTAGAGGGACAAAACCTTTTACAGGCACATAAGTGAAAAGAAAGGCAAAGGGTGGGATAGTGAGACTGAAGGGGAGGATGGGGGCGTGGAGGATGACAACAGTAAAGCTGACATATTGAACAGGTATTTCTGCTCAGTCTTTACTGAGGAAGAGGAGGGTAATGGGTCTGAAGGGGTACAAGGGGTGAGAATGGTGCAGAAATGGACACAAGTCCCTTTACACGAGAAAGGGTTCTGAAGGAACTGGAAGTAATAAGAGTTGGTAAAACAATGTGGCCAGATGGGGTGCACCCAGGGTCCTTAAAGAACTAAGAGAGGTGGTGGCTGAACCTCTGGCTATCCTGTTTAGCCGATCACTGGAAACAGGGAGGTACCAAAGACTGGAGGACAGCAGATGTAGTCCTCTTATACAAAAGTGGGAACAAAGAGGAGCGGGAACTACAGACTAGTCAGCCTCACCTCGGTAGTGGGGAAGATCATGGAAGCCTACTGAAAGAGATTGGTGGAACATCTGGTTGTCAATGGACTACAGGACCCAAGGCAGCATAGTTTCACCAGGGAGATCATGTCAGACCAACCTCGTTGAATTTTTGACTGGGTGACTAGGGAGGTGGATCAGGGAGGGCAGTGGACATGGCCTATCTGGACTTCAGCAAGGCCTTTGACACTGTACCACATAGAAGACTATTACACAAACTGGGGAATATGGGTGTGGGCAGGACAGTAGTGTGGTGGTAGGTAACTGGCTTGGTGGCAGGACACAGAGGGTGGTGGTAAATGGCTGTCACTCCACAGAGGGAAGAGTGACCAGTGGGTACCACAGGGATCAGTGCTGGGACCAGTCCTATTCAACATCTTCATCAGTGACATTGCTCAGGACCTAGAAGGCAGAATTTAACTGTTTGCTGATGACACAAAGCTCTGTAACAGAGTAGACACACCAGAGAGTGTAGACAGAATGAGAAGGGACCTGCAGAAACTTGAAGAATGGTCAGGGGTTTGGCAGTTGAAATTCAATGCAAATAAGTGCAAGATAATGCATATGGGGCACAAAAACCCTGGCACAATATATCAGTTTGGGGGTGAGGATATAGCATGCACCAAGCAGGAAAGGGATCTTGGGGTTATCATCTCTGATGACCTCAAAGTAGGAAACAGTGTGACAAGGCAGCAGGTAAAGCAAATAGGATGCTGGGATGCATAGGCAGGGCATCACCAGCAGGAAAAGGAGGTCATAATTCCACTATACAAGACACTAGTGAGGCCCCACCTGGAGTACAGTGTACAGTTCTGGAGACCTTACCTACGTAAGGACATAGACAGGGTACAGAAGGTTCAGAGGAGGCAACAAAGATGGTGCATGGATTGCATCACAAGTCCAATGAGGACGGGTTGAAGGAACTGAACATGTACTCCCTGGAGGAGAGGAGGAGAGAGCGGATATGATAGACACATACAAGTATCTTACAGGGAGGAACAGGTGCAGGAATACACTATTTTTAAGCGAAAAAGATGTTCCAGGACTAGAGGGCATGGGATGAAGTTGGAGGAGGACGATTCAGAGGAAGCGTGAGGAAGAATTTCTTCACAGAACGGGTGGTGGACAAGTGGAACACCCTGCCAGAGGAAGTGGTGGGGCTGAAACAATCACGGATTTAAGAATGCATGGGATAGACATAAAGAGAATTCTAGAGGTCAGGGTAAGGGCAACAGACTCTAGGAAAACATAAAGTGAACTTACAAGCTCAAATGGGCAGACTGGGTGAGCCATAGGCCCTTATCTGCCAAACACTGTCTATGTATCTATGTATGGTGGAAGCTCTGCCTGAATCGGAAGCTAGTTCAGAGCTACTTCACACCATAACTAGGGTATCGAATTCAATAACCAACAGGTTAATGCTGCAATGGATGCCACGATACCGCTTCCCAAGCAGCAGCGCCTGGCATCTGCACCCACTGCCACTCTTGGCTACATACTTCAGGCTTCACAAATAATGCCCAGTAGCAGGTCATGGCCTAACCCTTTGATGGTATATATCTGTTCGGGCCTCAGATGGAGCAAGCTCTGGAGGCCACGTGAAGACTAGGTCTGCCATTAAGGCGGCTAGACCTACACCCGCTTCCTCCCGATGGGGTGTGAACAAGCACCAGTTTCAGCCGTCAGTCCTTTCAGGGCAGAGGAAAGTAGGTTTTAACAAAACCACAACCCTCAGCCACAGAAGAAAGCGCAACAGAAGGCACAAGGGCCCAAAGCACCAGTACCACCTTCTGAGTTTCTGGCCCAGGTCCCACCTCAGCTGTCCAAGGGGACTCCTCCTCAGCAGTGGAGGATGTCTGACTCAGTTCTACAATCACTGAAATCTATAACATCAGACAAATGGGTCCTTCGGATAATCTGTGAGGGTATTCTCTCAATCTTTCAGAACCCCTCGGATCATGCTCCCAAATGACAGCCCAGGCTGTTGGCAGTACAGTCAACTCTTCTTGCCTCTGAGGTACAAGGCCTTCTGAACAACAGGGCAATAGAAATAGTTCCGCTAGGTCAATCGAAACACAGGTTTTATTTCCAATACTTTCTGGTCCCGAAGAAAAGTGCAGCATGCGCCCCATTCTGGATCTCAGAAAGTTAAACAAGTTCCTTCACAAGGAAAAGTTCAAGATGATATCACTAGGTACCCTGCTGCCTTTGCTTAATCTACACGATTGGCTAGCCTCCTGGATCACAGGATGCCTATCAACACATTCTCATATACCTAAACTTCCACAAATACCTAAGGTTCATAGCATTGGGTCAACACTAAAAATTCAAAGTCCTGCCCTTTGGGCTATCCTCGGCGCCTCAAGTTTTACAAAGTGCTGTGCAGTTCTCTGGCGCACCTCAGGAAAATTAAATTCACGTGTTCCCATACTTGGACAACTGGCTCCTAGCAAGTCCATCCAGGCAAGAGACTCTGAGGCCGTGGCCATGGCCTCGAGAATTCTTCACGTCCATGGGAGTCCTGCTGAATCTCAACAAGTCGCAGTTGCAGCCCTCCCAGAAGCTCCTCTTCATAGGAACTCTTCTGGACACCTCCTGTGTGAAGGCTTTTCTTCCAGAGGACAGAAGAGCGATATCTTACAGGTGGCACGATACATCAGAGAACACAGCTCGGTTCGAGCTATCTCGATGCAATGGATGCCGGACCTCATGGCATCCTCAGTATTCACTGTGCCTTAGCTTGTCTCCACATGAGAATCTCTCAGTGGATGCTCAGTACTCAGTAGTCCCCAACCACTCACCCTCAGTCCTTTCTCATCAAGGTGCGGAACCTCTAAAGATGTCACTCAACTGGTGGACACAGGAGGACAATCTTCTGGAAGGATATCCCTTTGCCCTTCTGGATCATCAGATCTCCATTACCACGGATCGTCCTGATGGGTTGGGAGCCCACTGCCAGGATCTCCACACCCAGGGTTTGTGGACTCAGGACGAGTTCCAGCTTCACATAAATGTCCTGGAAATGAGAGCAGTTCTCTCGCAGTCTGAACCTTGAAGGACATACTCTGTAACAAGAACATTCTCCTTCAAACAGACAACAGAGCAGTGATGTATTACATCAATAAACAGGGCGGCGACACTCTTACCCATTATGCAGGGAAGTGATGAGTGTGGGAGTGGTGCCTGGAACACAAGGCTCTAATTCAGGTGATTTACCTGCCAGGAGTACAAAACGAACTGGCAGACTGTCTCAACAGACAGATCCTCACGAGTGGTCTCTCAACAACCGTCGTTCCGACTCTTCAAAGAGTGGGAACTCCAGACTTGGACCTTTTGCGTCCCCACTCAGCGCAAAACTGCCTCTCTTCTGCTCCAGAAATCAGGACCTGGCATTTTTGTCAGGATACATTCAGGCTGCAGTGGACAAGATGCTTTCTATACGCCTTTCCTCCTCTTCCCCTGATTCGAGGGTACTTCTCAAATTAGAGTCTCGGGGCAGAATGATTCTCATTGCCCCTTGGCCTCAGCAGATATGGTTTCCACTACTCAACAGTCTATGGAACCCCTCCAAGTACACTTCCCCATCAATCGAACCTTCTGACTCAGGGTCCCGTGGTCCAACCCAACCTAGGGTCGCTTCACCTTCACGCTTGACTCCTGAAGAGATAGAGGTGAATAGTTTCAATGTTTCTTGTAGAATTTCAGATATTCTTTTGGCTGCATGTAGGCCAGCCACTAGAAAAACCTACAAAGCCAAATGGAGCGTTTCTCTATCTGGTGTGCAAAATCCTATTGGAACCCTTTTTCCTGCCCACTGAATAAAGTCCTGGAGTATCTTTTAGACCTCTCGAATACAGGTCTGCAGTACTCACAGTCAAAGTTCATCTTTGTACCATTTGGCATATCATGAGCCAGTACTTTCCATGTCACTGGCTCAGTTTCTTCTAATAGTTAACAGGTTTCTTAGGGTATTCTGCATACTAGACCTCCTATCAGCCATCCAGTCACAGCCTGGGACATTAACCTTGTGCTATACATGCTCATTCGTAAACCTTCGAGCCTCTACCTACATGCTGACTTGAAGTTCCTCACTGAAAACAACCTTTCTGGTGGCCATTACTTGACCCATAGGTTTCTGAAATATATGCACTGTTCACAGACCCCTCCATTCACTGTATTTCCACAAGGACAAAGTGGTTCTTAGGACTCATCCTAAGTTCTCCCTAAGATTGTCTCAGAATTACATCTGAACCAACCTTTAGTCCTTCCTACCTTCTGCGAACTTCCAGAATGAAGGGAGCATACCTTCATTCACTGGATGTTAGAGGTGTTGCAGTTCTATCTAGATAGAACAAAAGAAATTTACAAGGCTCAACAACTATTTGTCTCCTTCAGCGAGACCAGCTGGAGTCAACCTGTTGCTATCAGATGTATTTCAGTGTGGCTGGTGGCATCCTGTCGCCACTGCTATTCTATGGCACAGGTCAAACTGGAAAGGCAAATTAATAAGCTCACCCTATCAGAGCAGTCAGCATCTCTGGCGGAAATCCGCAATGTGCCCATCGCAGATATTTGCAATCGACCACTTGGAGACTCCGTGCACACTTTTATTAAGCACTACACCTTGGATGTCCATGCCAGATGACACCTGTCATTTGGTAGGACTATTCTTAACGGACTTCTGTCCTAAGTATGTGAGCTCTTATCTCCTGCCGCCCGTCTCGGGGATTATTTAGCTGGTACTCTCCCATTGTGTGTGAATGAGTGGTGGAGACTTTATGTCCAGGAAGAATGTGGAATTCGTGCCTACACCGTAATTCTTGATTTTCTTCGATGAAGTCTCCACCAGTCATTCCTAACCCACCATCCCCGAACTCACTGTCTGTTTTGGTCTTCGCTCCCTCAATGGCTGGGCTGTGAAGACTTTATTGTTGACCTTTTACACGGGTCATTCGGACTATCTTCGTTCAGTTTTTAGGTTACTCCTTCTAGGTTAAATTCGTTGCACCTCCTCAGAAAAAGGTACTGAGGAGGTTGGAGAGTCGACATGAGACAGTCATTACCTGGCGCTGGGGCTTGCGGTGCCGCTTCTCATGGCTCCATCTGGCGCCGGCCTCCTGAATAAAGTTTGCTCCCGCTGGGTCCTAAGCGCCTCTGGGAACTCCCATTAGTGTGAATGAGTGGTGGAGACTTCGTCCAAGAAGATCAAAATTACAGTAGATACAGTACATAATTTCCATTTTTTCCTTTAGGCATGTCTGAGAAACCCAAAAGAAAACCGGTCCCACTGGGTTTCAGCACTGCACTGAGTTTGGGAGGCCTTTGCAAGGCTGATCCCTACCTCGTCTGTGTTTACTGTCTGGCGTTTGACCACCTCAAAGCAGACTGCCAAATCTGCAAAACTTTCCAGCCACTTTAGATAAAGCGTTTAAGTAGGCTGAAGGAAGAAGCAATCCGCTGACCAGACGGCCAGCCCAGGTCGAGTTCCGACTGAACCTGAGAGGGTGCTCACTGACCTGGGCGATACCTCCTCGGGCAAAGGAGAGCCGATTCTGCGGAATCAGTTCCGTCTTAAGAGAAAGCGCAAGTCAGCGGTTGGATCCGGTTCCCGGTTCCCATGTTCTGACTGCTGTGAAATAGCTAAAGCGATTGCTATTGTACAATCGCTTTGCGGTTCAACCGAACCGACACTGACTCAAAGACGATCAGTTCGGTTGGAACTTTCTGCTTCTGAATATGATCCTGAAGCATTTTATGGGGTGATTGGGAAACAGATGAAGATTATGAAGAAGAAGAAGAGGATTATGACGGCCTAGATGTGCCAGTAGAGCCTGACATCTCCCAGACAGGCCTGCTAATGTGTCTCCTCCCAGACTTTCTGTGTCCTCCTCCATTTCTTGTTCTACAAGAAAGTGGCTGTTATTCTCGGCTTCCAGTGGAAGAGACTGAACAGGGTCAGGAGGAACCTGACTATGTTGAGATGATGAATGTCCCAGAGTCCAAAAGGGTGTCTATCCTCTGCATAAACCCTGGGGAAACAGACACAGAAAATTCTTCAGTTTCCAACATCCATACCTCCTGTGGATAAAAGATGGACAAGAGGTATGCCTTGTCAGGTCCTGGGACGGAATTCCTTACAAATCATTGCAGCCATGTTGGGGTAGTGCAAGCTGCAGCCTGTGACAGACTAACATTCCGTGGCATCTCATTCCCCAGATAAGCATTCCAGGAAAGTGGATGCCATGGCGAAGAAACAGTACTTGGCATCCTCTTTGGGGCTCATGCAATCTAATTACATGGCATATACAGCCAGATACCAGAAATCTATGTGGGATATGGTTCTGGAGCTGCAAAATGTCCCTCCCAGCTGGCCAAGGAGCTGGAGCAGGTGTCTGTGGATGGTATTGAGGCATCAAAGTCCAGTTTCAGCTGCTGTTGACTCGAATGATGTACATTCTAGGGTTATGGCTACATCTGCCTCCAGGAGGGATTTGCTTGGCTCAGGTGTACCAGTTTATCACAGGATACCCAGACCAAGGCCATGGATTTTCCTATCACTGGTAACTCTCTGTTTGGGGAGCAAACAGAGGATTACATGAAAAGATGGCTGAATACAGGACCACCCACAGGAGTTCTGCAGCCAAGAAAGAAGGTCACTCCTCAGGGGCAGCAATCTAGGGCTGGCAGTGTCAGGCCTTTTCAAAAGCCTTTTACCAAGCCCAGGCCTCCTCTTCTTTCCAGCAGAGGGTTCTTTAGGGAAGAGGCAGAAGGGTGATGACAGGACTCCATCCTCCACTCAGTCTAAGCCCCTGCCAAACAGACACCTGATGTGTCAGTCAGGGTCGCCTCCCCAGTTCCAGTAGGGGCAGGCTGGCTCACTATTTCCAGGCCTGGAAGTCTATTATCTCAGATAAATGGGTCCTGGAAGTAGTGAGCCGGGGACTTGCTCTCAGCTCAAGCGGTTCCCAAAAATGAGAGCAAAGTCTTTCAGTCCTCCCTCTTCTTTGGAGACAAAGGCCTTAGAGGCAGAAGTCTCCTCTCTACTGCTCATGCAAGCAGTAGAAAGGTACCTCTCTATCACAGGGGAAAGGGACTGTATTCCAGATACTTTCTTACCCAAAAAACAGTGGAGTGGTGACCCATCCTAGATCTACGATACCAGAACAAACATATACTAAAGCCAAAGTTCAAAATGGTGACTTTGGAAATAATTCTCCCTCTCTGAGACCAGGAGACTGGCTAGCCTCCCTGAATCTCAAAGATGCCTATTTCCACATACCTATCAGACATTCCCACAGAAAGTACCTCAGGTTCGAGTTGCCCTCAGACCAATACCAGTTCAGAGCAATGGCTTTCGCCTAACATCTGCTCCAAGGGTGTTCACCAACTGCCTGGCAGTAGTGGTGGCCTTTCTCAGGAGACAAGGTATCTTACTGTTCCCTTACCTGGACGACTGGCTCATAGCGGGGCAGTCCTCAGACCAAGTCAAGTCAGCTCTAGAGGTCACTCAAAAGCTTCTGGACTCCTTAGGATTCATCCTAAATCTGGAAAAATCTGTTCTGTAACCAGACCAGCTTCTCACATTTATAGAGGTGGAATTGGACTCTTTCCAGGCCAAGGCCTTTCTTCCTCTTTCAAGGGTTCAGTCCCTCATCACCCTGGCTTCCTCTTTTTGTCCACTAGTGTCTCGGCCAGCCAGACACTTCTACAGTTGCTAGGCCACATGGTAGCTTGCACTGCAGTAGTGCAAGGGCAAGGTTTCAAATGAGAGATATTCAGTTTAATCTAAAATCCTTTTGGTCTCAGAAAAAGACCCCTTTCCAAGTTAGTTCCAGTGTCTCAAACTCTGGTTCAGGATCTCAGTGGTGGTTGGAGGAGGACAGTCTGAGGCAGGGTGTCCCTTCCTCAGTCAGGCTCAACAGTGATTCTCACCACAGACCTTCCCTACTGGGATGAGGATCTGGATCAGCTTACTGCTCAGGGAACATGGTCTTATCAGGAGTCTCTCCTGTACATAAATCTTCTTGAACTCAGGGCTGTCTTTCTAGCACTTCAGACATTCTTGAACACAATTCAGGGGAAAGTGGTGCAGATCAGGACAGACAACACCACAACCATGGTACAGCAACAAGCAGGGAGGCACTCAGTCCTCGGCCTTGTGCACGAAGCCATGAAAATATGGTCACCAGCTTATTCCTGCAGGTTTCCCTGATTGCTGTGCATCTCCCAGGAAAGGACAATGTACTGGCAGATGCTCTCAGCAGGATTTCTCAAGGTCACCACGAATGGGCCCTGAACCCTCTAAATCTTCAGATCATTTTCAAAGGTGGGGCACTCCAGAGATGGATCTTTTGCAGCCCCAGACAATCATCAGTTTCCCTATTCTGCTGCAGACCCTCTTTTGGGGTCTGTTCCTCAAGATGCTCTCCTGTTGGATTAGATTGGACAGGCAGGTTTCTTTATGCTTTTCCTCCTTTTCCTCTGATATTCAGAGTTCTGGTCAAGATCAGATCTCAGCCCTGCACTGTGATTCTAGTGGCTTCAGACCGGGCCAGGCAGCCTTGGTACCCCCTACTACTGTCAATGTCAGAGACACTTCCACTTTATCTTCCCAGACAGTTCAATCTTCTCACCTCCTCACAGGGGAGTATACTATATCCCAACCTTCAGACTCTCAGACTCAAAGCAAGATTCTTGAGGAGCTAGAATATGCAGGCCTGCATCTTTCCCAATCAGTCTTGGACATTCTTAAGGTTAGTAGAAAACCTTCCACTAGAAAAACCTACAATTCCAAATGGAAGAGATTTTGTTTGGTGTTCTCAGCGGCATATTCAGCCAGCTTCAGCTGACATTGCCATTGCTTTGGACTATTTGGTGCACCTTAACAGTTTAGGCCTCAGGCCTACCACTCTCAAAGTGTATTTGCAGCCATCTTTGCCTTCCTTTCAGCTACGAAGGGCTCTTCCTTAGCCTCCCATCCAGTTTTCAAGAAATTTTTCAAAGGTCTGGTTCATATCAAACCTCCCTTTAGGGACCCTACTCCTGTTTGGGATCTGAATATCTGTATTGCACAGTTTATGCAGCCTCCCTTTGAACCATTATCTTCACGTGAGCTAAAATACTTGACTCGGAAAACTGTGTTCCTGGTAGCCATTACCTCTGCCGGGAGAATCAGTGAGTCACAGGCTTTATCAGTGGAACCTGATTTAATTTCATTTCACAGGTATAAAGTGGTCCTTGAGCGAATAGAAAGTTCCTCCCCAAGGTGGTATCAGACTTTCATTTGAACCAATCTATGTCATTGCCTGCATTTTCACTGACCATTCTTCCTCTGGGAGAGAGAGACTACACAGTCTTGATGTAAAGAGGTCCTTAGTTATTATAAATAATTCATTAAGGCCCATAGAAATTACTGTTCACAGCTGTTTCTCACTTAAGGAGAAGTGGGAAAAGGTAAATCTGCCACTAAGAAAACTATTGCCAGGTGGATTGTCTCCTGTATACAGTTCTGCTATTCAAAGTTGGGGAAAGAGTTACCCCCAGGCCTGAGGGCTCACTCCACAGAGGTACAGCTGCATCGGTCACAGCAGCTAGAGACATACCTTAGTGGAAATCTGTAAAGCAACCTCCTGGAAAACTGTTCACATATTTACTAAGCAATACTTTGACATCCAGTCAAGAAGTGATGCTAGGTTTGCACAGCAGTGCTGCAGAGTCTGTTCTGAAAATAGGTTCTGTAACTCCTTCCTCCAAGGGGTACTGCTTGGTAGTCTACATATAGTCTGAATACAGCAAGACTTCAAGTTGTTTGAAGAAAAATTACTCACCATAGTAATGTTTCTTCTAATGGAGTCCTGCTGTATTCTGACCTCCCTCCTGCCTCCTCTCCTGGAACTTAGTTGTTTTGAAATGTGGGTTGGTAGGTGCAGTGCTGCACCCCAGAGGTGTGCCTGGGTTACCTTCCTTAGGGTAAGGTGTTTTATTGTTATTATTAAGTTTTACTACCTACTGAATTCTTTTTGGGGTTCTCGACTTGAGTCTTTTGGACTCTAAAAATCTTTATTGCCTTTTGGCACAAAATTTTAAAAACAATTTCTGTTTACTAGTTAATTAGCATAGTGCTCGTAAGAATCTGATGGCTACACTGAGGAGTACCAGGGACAGAGGTTTGAAAACCAAGCTCGAGCTCAACGTTCTATACCTTGGCATAGAGTTAACCCTTTCCTCTCTGGAGCAGTTCAAGTGCTGGGGCTAACTGTATATAGTCAGAATACAGCAAGACTCCATTAGAAGAAACAACATTACTATGGTGAGTAATTTTTCTTCTCAACCCTTCCTCAGATCCCTCCCGGACCTTATGGCCCACAGAGGAGGTTTCTGCCAGTTCTAGCCTTGCTGCGTTGGAAACCCCTTCACGGTGCAGGAAGCAGGGGTCAGGCTGGAGATACCGTCCAGGCAGTTGCTTCCTCAGAGGTGAGGGCTCCCCAGCGCCGCAGTCTAGAGGCCTCTGGGCCCGGCGCTGCTGTCTCAGTGCTGCCCGCCAGTGCTACTCCTGATTCCAGCGCCGGGGATCGGGGTGGTGCCACCCAGGTGTGCAGGCCAGCCTCGGCGCCGTCTCTGACTCCGACATCGTTGATTGCGGACATGGGGCGGTGCGTGGGCAGCACCAGGCCAGCTAAGGGCTCAGGAATGGTCTGGGTTCAGGCCTCCTATGGGGAGGACAATTCTGAAGCTGACCCAGACTGGCTCCCAGATTCTCAGGAGTCCACTGATTCTTCTTCCTCCTCCTGTGCAGCGGCTCTGGTTCAGCCCCTCCATGAAGAGGATGGCTTGGCTGATTCCAGGGTTGGTGGCACCGACCAGTCCTCTGGTGCCTGGGTGGCACCTCAGGACAGCCTGGAGTTGGTGATCCATCTGCCACCTTGGGAGGCATATCCCTTCTGGTGGTAGCTCTTATCTGTGTCAATCTTCACCCATTCATCACAATTGGGTATATGGCCAGAGGTCATGACCCTGCAGGAGCTTTTTTTTTTTTTTGGTGATGGAGCCGACAGCCTCCTCGGCGCTGCCTCAAGGCCGATGTACTACATGGTGCTTATGGGTTGGCCATTAGGCACTGTCGACTCTGCCTGCCTGCCAGTTCTTCATCTCCGCCATCGAGGTCACCTCGTGGGATGCTTTCTCTGAAGAAATCGAGGCCTACCTGCTTTGCAGTTCATTTTAGACTCTGAACAATTTTGGCGCTAAGTCCGCCGGATCTTTCCTGTCAGTTCTGATAGCCACTTAACGTCGCGGTAAGATCTTTCCATATTTACTTTATTACAGAGGCGTCGAGTCTTGTTTTTTGTATTATTTCCGTGAGTCATGTCTAGGTCAGAGGGCAAGAGACTTTAAGGCAGATTATTTGTCGACAGTGCCCATCTTGACCAATTTTCCGTCACTGACCACCACGACCGTTGCCTTACGTGTCTTGTCCTGCTTCATGACATGGATTCATGCAGCGTCTGCTTCTCCATGGACCGCTGGGTTATCTAACAGCACACGTGTAAAGTGGGGTGAGCTCCATCGACTTTCGGGAGTCGGGTGCGCCTTTCGTCAGGCCAAGCCCGTTCTCTGCCTTTCCTCTGGGTTTCCTCCTGGTTCTATACGGACGAGGAGGGAGCCTCGGCCTAGTAGTGGCCAGCCGTGGCAGGCTCCTCCGCAGTGCAGGAGGCCCTGTCTGTTCTCTTCAGGGTGGGAGGCACTGCCATGGCATTGCCCTTCAGGGTGAAGCCTCCCCAGTGTTGAGCCCGTGGTTACATAAGGCCGGGTCGGCACCATCCTGGCGCCGTCGGTCAGCACCGCTTGTGGCGCTGTGGGTCCTGACGGAGTCAGCGGTGGCGCCGGGTCCATCACTTGGCACCGTGGCTGCTGTTGGCACCATTCGTGGAGCTGATAGTGTTAGTGGTGCTGTGAGAGGCTCTGGCACCATCCTTTCCTCTCCTCGGCACCATCCGCGGTGCCAAGGTTGAGCATGGCACCCTGTCCAGTTCTGGAGTCATTCATGACACTGGACATGGGCACGCGACACCGTGGGGAGTTCAGACAGTGCTGTCAGTCCCTGCCCTCAGCGCGTGGGCGGGACAGTGCCATGGGGGTTTCTGGCGGAAGCGCTGAAAGTGCCATTGGAGCTGTTGTTGGTGCCATCCCTGCCCTCAGCGCGCTCACAGTGCCACGGCAGGTTCTGACTCTGAGGCTGCTGTTCAGGCTGGAGCTGTGTCTCTTCAGCCACCATTTGCCTGTGCTGCAGGAGGCACTGGCACGCCCCGGCGGCGATCTCCATTTCTAGCACCGTTTGGTAGGAATGGCGACAGGCGCCACCTATAGTTTAACTGGGTCCTCGGCCTCCACCTCTTGGGACGGAGTCAGACTCTGAGTTAGATGAGCAGTCTGGCTCCTTGGAGTTAGCTGCTAGTGTGGGTAGTCTTGTAGTGTCTTCAACAGACGGAGTCAGCCCCCTCTGAGGAGCAGTTGGTGACTGCCAAGACTGGAGTCAGGGGCTCTGACTAGCAGGCAGTGGTGCATGCCACCATTGCACTGCAACCCGGCCTCGGAGGGTTCGCTGACCCCTGAGAGGTGGTTCCCCTCATGTGGTGTGCCTGGATCAGCCAAACTTTGGGGCCGATCAGGCAGCACCTACGGGAGGGAGGGTACTATGCCTTGGGTAGCTCCTTGGTGCTGACCAGGGCTGTCGATTACCTAGGCTGGCATCTCGGGAGGAGGGCACTCTCAGATTCCAAGGGGTCGAGGAGCATGGGGTCTGTGCGCCGACCTTTTCTGGGGCCCACCTGGGCTCTGGAAGAAACGCGCAGTGCGGATCTCCGCTCTTCCTCTTCACTTTCTTTGAGAGAGCCCCATTCTTTTGAGGTGGGGGCTGTCCTTCTGGACCTATACGGCCCCAGTCACCTCACGGGGGATTCTTCCGGACGCAGCCAAGGCAGTTCCGAAATGGTTGTTCAGCTGTCGGCTGAGGAGTCTTCAGGGCACCTTTATCTTCTGGCTCTCCTGGTCCGCTCCTAGCCCAGGCAGAGGTCAGCCGACTTCTCTTCTCGGCTCTGTCCCCATCCCTCGGCCACATTTTCCTGCTCTCCCAGCATCCTTGGTCCTAGCAGGCCTCTCCTGGGAGCAGTTCAGGGCTGTGGTTGCTCGCTTGCCGCTTACGTCAGGGCAGTGGACAGACAGGTTTTCAACCTCCCCGAGCAGCTGCCCTCTGAACAGTAGGTCCTCTAACTCTTCATCCCCCTCTTCTGGGGCAGAGGGCCTTCTGTCCACATCTCTCCGGCTGCTGATCTCATGGAGTATCAGTGATTCCTCGTGAGGATGTTGGAGGACTTGCACATCTCTCCTGCCACTCAGAGCAATCCAGAGCACTCGGCACATGCCTTTTTGAGCGACTTTAGTGAGGACACCCTTGTGGTGCCCCAGGCCTGCTCCCTTTAGGGAGGCATCGTTGCTCCTGGCAGTTCCCACCCCTAGGGATCTCTGCCAGAGGTATTGCACCCCAGAGTCTCCAGGTTCTATGCCTCAGCCTCAGTCAGAACTGATGCAGCTGGATACTCCTGATGGGCTTCGCACCCTTCACCGTGACCGGCCCCAGACCAAGATTCCTTGGATTTTGATTTCTGGGGAGAAGGACCTTCTACTCGGCACGGTTGCTGCTTCTATTCCGCACATCAGGTCCACTATGCGGCCTATGATAGGTTCTTGTGGTCCAGGCTAGATCAGCTCCTAGCCTCATTGCCTGACACGGAGCAAACCAGACAAGCCATTGCACCTCTGCACGTGGCCTGGAGCTAGCAAGGCACCAAGCAAGGGCATCATATAGCGTCAATGAGGTAGCTACCAGGGTCGTAGGGACATTGATCTGCACTAGGCGGACGGTATGACTGTGTCTTTCCCAGTTGTCACCTTGGCCCAGCATAGGGTGGTTAACTCTCGCACCAGGGAACCTATCTCTTCTCCTGCAGGTGAGCGCGGTGTCTGTCAGGGCAACTTCCTTCCCCTCGGGGGTCCCGTCCTCTTCCCACTCTCGGGCCTCTCCAGGCCTATAAGGTCTCTCCTCTTAGTGTGTCACCCACTGAGAGCTAAGGACTCTGTCCCGAGGGTTTTCAAACCCCTTCAAGGGGCTCAGCACTCACCCAAATGTGATGAATGGTAAAGATTGACACAGATAAGATATGAAACTTACGTACCTACCGTAATTAGGATCTTTCTGGGCATCTTCACCATTCATCACAATCCCACCATCCCCTGGGGCCTCAGTCTCTGGATCCCCTCCCTCCCTCTCTTGCCTTTCCTTGCCCCCTCCTTTGTTTGTCAGGGAGGGTAATCTGGGGCATGTAGTGGGATGGTATTTCTAGAGGAGAGTGGTTGGGATGGGCAGCACTCCTCTCTAGTGCTCTGGCTCCACCCCTGTGGGGTGGGAGTGAGCAGTTGCCCTCCATTCTTTCCTCCTTCCTTGCCTCCTTTCCTCTTTTTTTTTTTAAATATATTTTATTGAGTTTTTCTTTTCTTTTAAGTCAGGAAACATTTTACAATCTGAACATTTTCTGTACTTCAGATTTGTTGTAGTACAGATATACAATACATAAAGATATTTTATATTTGGTACAAATTAGTATTAAAACAAATAAATAATTCTATGCGCCATTCTATTCTCATTTCCTCTCACCCTGGGTTCCCGTCCGCTATGGACAATAATCAGGATCAACCCTGGCATGATAAATTGACCATCTCTGCCAGAGGTGGCAAACCTGTCCACCTGGTTATTTAGTTTTGCTGTAATGTTTTCCATCTGCTATATAAATTCACAATTCGCCTCCAATCTTGGATGCTTGGTATTGCTTTGGTCATACATTTCTTTGTTAAAGATTTTTGCAGCCAACAACAAAATGGGAAGCAGGGTTTTGTCCATGGGGGAGAGCGATCCGGGTAAACAGCTATTAGCACCATTTCGGCTGTGAGCTTAACACACTCCCGAGGCCCTCACTGATTTTCTTTTGTATACATAACCAGAAGGGCTTTAAACATAGGCATTGCCACATTATATGTGCTAAGTCAGCCATCAGGCTCCATTCCCTCCAACAAACCCCAAATTCAATCGGTAGGTATTTTGTCAGACTTGCGGTGACCTGAAAAACCTTGATCTGCATTTCCAAGAATATTCCTCAAACATGAGACTGGGTGATTTTGACCACTGCATAAAGGCGAGGAGGACCATTCTGCTTTTGATACAACGAGGTCTAAATCTTTGTTCCAACTAGCTAATATTGAGTTTGTAGATTCTTTAGATTGATCCCGCATCATTTTGTATAGTTGACCAATTAAATGGTTCCAGTATTGTCCCCGAGGTGGTCAAAATAATTTAAGAGGGAGTAGGGAGAAGTCAGTTTAACCTGGATAATTCTATTACAGTAGGTGGTTTCTGATTAGGAGGTATCTAAAATTATCAACATTTGGAAGGTTAAATTTAAGTTTTAATTCTTCAATGGTAGGATCCCTTTGGTCCTAAGAACTGAAAAGCCTGCTCCAATCCTAATCTGTGACAATGGGAAAAGGTTAAGTCATTGTGGGATGGAATGAAAGATCATCCTCTGAAATTATTTTACAATATTTGTAGACTGACTGGAGTGGCTCTTTTTCTCATTTTAAACCAGTTTTTAAGACCTGTGAGGTGATACCAGTGAAGTCTCTCAATGGAGGGTCTTCCCTGGAGAAGAAAATAATTTTTGATATCATACATATCATTTAGGTGGAATTCCAATTTCTTCCATCGAGTCAAACTGATCAGAGAGCCATAGTAGGAGAATCTTCAGAAATGCAGCTTCTGCATATTTTTGAGGTCTGGGAGGTTAGTGCCACCCTGAGCCAATGATAGTTTTGGTATAGAAAGACAATTTGTGGTTTTGTTTGTTCCAAATAAATTTTGATATCATATTATCCCATGACTTAAAATAATATTGAGATGGGAAATAAGGAATATTTTGGAACAGATACAGTAGGTGGGGTAGGATGTTCATTCTAATGGTTTCGATCGTTGAAATCTTCCTTTCCGCTTTCTGTCCCGTCAATGCTCAGTGTTTTACCTGTCGCTGGACATGATTTAAAAGGAGATCTAGCTCTGCTTAAAATTTGATGTTCCCTTGGAGGGGAGAATCTGTGACCCTGTCCTCTTTAGAAGATCCGTTTTCTGCCTTAAAGAGTTTTCTTTTGCCAGTGATTCTATGCCTTGAATTCTGGTGATTAAGCCTCTTGGCTACTCCTTGCAGTTCCTATACAATCTAGAGACAGGGCAGAATCCAGCATATAACTGGTGTCCCCCCATGTTAAGTTTATGTTTTATAATCCCTATCCCTCCTAGCTCCCTCCTTTTCTGTTTCCAGATTGGAGCCCTTCCTAATCTCCTTAGCATCTTGATTTCTCTTCTTACTCTGTCTTCTCAGTCATTTATTTCTCCTTTCGGTTTTACATCTTTTCTTTCTCTGTCCCTTGGACTTTCTTGTCCCACCCTCCCAACCCCTTTTCCTCACCTCTCCAGCGACTCAGAACTGGCAGGCAGGTGGAGTCAGCGGTGCCCTAACGACCAACCCTAGCGCCACATAGTGCGTTGACCTCGAGGGCAGTGCCGAGGCGCGTCGGCTCCACCTACCAAAAAAAGCTCCCACGGGGTCATGACCTCCGGCCATTTGTGATGAATGGTGAAGATATACAGAAAGATCATAATTACGGTAGGTCGTCATTTTCATTTCTTGATAACCCTACTTCTGGGCCTGCTGGAGCACCTCAGGTACAGGAGGTACTCCTCCTCCGGCTCCTTCTCAGGAAGCAGCTGTGGGGTGTCAGTTGCCTCAGCTGATAACGAGGAAGAGGGCTCTCTTGGAGTCTGAAGGGTTGAGAGGGTTGGACTCAGGCGGCGCCCTTTCCTGATAACCCATGGAGGTTTAGGGAGAGTTGCAGCACTGGTCTGACCTTCTTCCCGAGGTCTTCTCAAGAAGGACCTCATCTACAGAGGTTAGGGGCCACCTTCTGGGCTCATGCAGCCCCAGTCACCTCACGGGAAATTCTCTTGTTGGGCTCAGCTGTGGCGCTCCAGCTCGGTTGAGCGGCCTTCATCTGCCAGAACCACCTGATCTCTTCCTCCTTTGAGGTCTCCCAGAGGGTCCCTCACCTGGGCAGAGGCCGTGTCCCTCACGTGGCGCCTGTCCCTTTGCCTCTGCCAGCCCTCCCTTTCCCCTACAGGGCCCCTCACCTGGGAACAGTTCAGGTCCACGGCTGCACTGTTCCTTGCCTATATCAATCCATGGACCAGGAGGTGTTTCACCACTCCCTGTGCAGCTGGAACCTGGCTTTCTGGACTCGTCAGCTCCCTTGTCTTCCTCCTCTGAGGAAGAGGGCTCTCTGTCCACGTATCCCCAGTGACTGATCTTTCCAGCGATCAGCACTTCCTATCTGGGTTGCTCGATGGGCTCCATATTTTCACCCTTGGTGAATGTAATACTGACCGGTCGGTGCCGCCTTCTTAGGCGAGTGCAGTGTGGCCTACCTGATGGTTCCTGCCTGGCCTAATCCCTTTTGGAAGGCATCGTGCCAGGCCTGGCATCGCCCTCAACCCAAGCACCAGCCCTGAGGAACCTCCGGCAGAGGTATTGTGCCCCTTGGGTCTTCAGGAGCCTTGCCTCACCCCCCGTTGGGCTTGACTCTCCTGAACACACCCACTGGGCATAGAAGCCCAAGGCATGATTAAGCCCCAGAATCCGACTCAGCTGAGTTTGATTTTTGGGGAGGAAACTTTCTTACCTCCTTTTGTGTATTTCTTCTCATCAGGTCCACCATGCTTCCTACAGCAGGCACTTGTGGTTTCTGCTAGGTCAAATCCTAGCCTCTTTGCCTGATTCAGAGCAGCCAGACAGGCCATTGCCCTCTCCGCTGGGGCCTGGAGCTAGCGAAGGCACCAAGCAAGGGCATCGTACAATGCCAGTGAGGTGGCTTCCTGGTTGAGTGGGGACAATGATCTGCATTAGGCGGACGCATGGCTTTGTCTCTCTCGGTTGTCACCCGGCCCAACATAGGGTGACTGCCTTCTCTTTCGGGGAACCCATCTTTTCTCCCATAGGGTGAGCGAGAACTTCAGGCGCCTTCCTTCTCCTGCTAGGAGAACCCCTCACCAGACCAGCCTCAGGCCTAGCCAGGTCTTCCATAGTTCTCTCCTCTGGTGTCTCCCCACTGGAGCTAAGGGACTTTGTCCCTTAGGAGGTTCTGGGCCCCTGCAGTGATGAATGGTGAAGACTGACACAGACAAGATATGAAAATTGGTTATCTACCGTAATTTCTGATCTTTCTGAGTATCTTCACCATTCATCACTGAATCCTACCTTCCCTCTCAGGCCTCAGTCTCTGCGTGATTATCCTCCTCCCTGTTTGTCTCCCATTGGACCTTGGTCCATTTCCAGCACCTCCTTCCCCGCCTCTTGGGGTCGTTTTTTTCCTCTGGGTGGGCAAAGCAGAGGGTTTCTGCTGGGGTCTCCAGAGAACCTCTCAGCCTAGATAGTTCTGGAATTCTGGTTCCCCTCTTGAGGGAGTCTGGCAGCAGGAGGGGGCTCTGGTGATTCCCTCAGTAGTCCTCCCTCCAACCTCTTGTGCCTCTGTTTTGGGTTTCCCCTCCTGTTCAGGAGACTATTATTATTTACCCCTCCAGTTTGCTCTGGAGGTGCCCCCAATTCTAAGTTTCAGTTCCTGGGTTGTTCTCCAGGGAACCTTGAGGTAATTCTTCTGCCTCATCCATTCGCAGGAAGGAGACACCAACCCGTCCTTAACCCTCTGAACTGTTCCTCTAAGGAGGCTTTCCTCTGTTATAAGCCCTTTCCATCCCTAGCCTGTCTGGTTCAACCTGTGGCATACTCCTTCACAGCAGTCCACGGCGATGCCTCGGGGGCAGTGTCTCCTCTTCCCCTCCTCCTTTCTCTCCTCCTAAACCCCCCTCTCCACCCCTTCCTTCTCATCCAGAGATTGGGGCCCTCTTGTCCCAATCCCTAGCTTCCTCCTTTCCTGTCCTCTCTTGGCTTATTCCTCTTTTTAGTTTTATATCCTTTCCTTTTGCTGTTTCTTGGGCTCCCTTGCCCACCCTCCCAACCCTCCTTATTTCTCTCTCCGGCATGCAGAACTGGGGCTGTGGAGGTGTCAACGATGGTTACTGGCCAACCCATGAGCACCATGTTATACATCAGCCTCAAGGGTGGCGTTGTCTCAACATCGACTCCTCCTATAGCAAAAAATAAATAAAAAATAGCTCCGCAGGTCCTGATCCTCCTGCTCACTGCCCAACAGTGATGAATGTGAAGATACACAGAAAGATCAGGAATTACGTAGGTACGTAATTTTCATTTTTGGTTGTGGGGAGAGAAGCATGACTTTCGTCTTCTTGGCATTAAGCAAGAGTTTTAGATGAATTCGGTTTTGCTGAAGAACAATAAATTTGCGCAGTAATTCAAGACATGCAGACTCTAGAGTAGGCTGTGCAATGTAGAGCTCAATGTCATCTACAAAGAGATGAACACTAGCTGTCCTAATATTGTAATCAATATTGTTAATATAGATAGTGAATAATAGGGACCATGGATAGATCCCTGGGGACCCCTCTCAGCACAGTTTTGGTGGGGACAGATCACCCTGTGCTCCTGCTGATCTTCCTGGACTAAAAGTCTCCACCACTCATTCACACTAATGGGACTACGCCGGAGGCACTAGGACCCCTGCGGAACAAAAAATCTTCAGGAGGGGTCAGTGCCGATATAGGACTGCACATGTGCAGCACCATGAGACTAGCTTGCACTGTATAGGCTATCCCTGCATTGCCCTCAATTGCATCAGTTCCTTTTCTCCTGCCGTCATGTGTGCTTCAATGACGATGACGCTTGCCTGCCGAGTCAAGTCTTTGTCTATCGACAGCAGCTATAGCCATTCAGTATTCAATTAATTTACTACTTTTAATGTTCCTTTCTTATTTAAAAAAAAGAAGAGGAAGAAATTCTCAGCCTGCCATCAACGGAGTTGACCTTGAACAGTAGCAGTGATGGTAGGGAGGCTTCGTTTGAAAGCTGTAATGGCAGTGGGGCTGTGTCCGGTCCACCACCCTTTGCAGGGGGGTCTGACCACGGGCAGTCTGGTGCTCAGGGAGGAGGACAGTCCGCTGAAGCACAAAATCAAGAGCCCGTTCATGACTTCAATCAGGGACCCAGCTCTGTTTGACTTGAGCTCTTCCTCCTCCTGTTGGTGGAAGAAGAAATGGTAGCGGCTCAGGTCACCCTCTGGTATGTCTACATGGGGATCTTCGGTGGTGGAGAGCGATAGGCCTGACCTGACTTTGGTTGCTCCATTCTTAACGGCTGTGATTTTTGACACGCGCCCTGTCTCTGTCTTCAGTGGGGCTCCAGTGAGCAGTTCAATCTGGGCGCTCTTTTAGAGCAGGGTATGACATCTGCCAGGTTGACTTGGCCAGTGAACCTTGTTCCGGGGCCTTCGGGCCTCAAAGCCACTGGGCCACAGCTGAGTCAGTTGGGCAGGATGTTTGCAGTGCCCTCTCGTACCAGCACCATCAACACCAACCCGTGTGCTACCCCTCACCTTTTTCCTCTGCAGGGGCTGACACAGGTACTGCTTTCCTTCCCACCCCTCTTTCTTCAGATCTTGGGCCAGTAGATGATGCTGGCACCACGTGTGGTGCCAGCACCACGGATGGTGCTGGCACCATGGTGGTGCCTGTGCCATGGATGGCACCGAACTCCTTGACACCGATCCAGGTGGACGGCATCCCCTGTGATCCTGGCCTGGACCTGTATTTTAAAGGTTCTTCTGGGGTAGAAGTGGATCTATATGAGTCTCTCCCTGTCCTGCTTTGATGAAGAAACAGCGGATGGCTCATTTTGAGGCTGGAATGCAAGCCTTCTGTATCAGCAGAGCCTATGATGGAAGATCTTCTTTCCAGTTTTGTCTCAGGGATATGGGGTCCACCATAATATTTCAGACTTCATCTGTGGACCAAAGCAGACTTCTCGTCTTGAGGTCCTACATTCCTCAGTGCGGGTACACCCTGTGGAACACACTCAATTCAGTGGTTGAGAGCCTCCCGGAATCAAACACTCCATTGCTAGAGGCATATAGCCCAATAATCAGCTCAAGGTTTTTAGATGCCTGTGACACTGACTCTATGGCAGCTGCGTTGGCAGCAGGTGATTAACATCTCCTTGGCAGTGCTTATTGGTTCGGCCTTCAGGTTGAGCTCATTTAAGCAGCAGGGTTTCTCCTACTGCCCCTCAGAGGGATGGCACAGTCATCATCCTCATAACAGGCAGTCCTTTCAAGATAGAGGCCTGGAAGCCTTTGTCAAGAACCAGCTCCTCAACCATGACAAATTTGCAGCAGACGGCACAGGGCTGGAAAGCACCCTGTACCATCCTCTTGGATGCGACTCAGGTCCCACCTGAGGTGGATGCTTCTTGGCGGTGGGGAGGGGGGCATCTGATTCAGTTTTACAACCAGTGGAAGTCCAGTCCAGTGGACGATGGCTCGAGCCAGCCCATTTGAGCTGGAGTCACAGGAAGCAGTTACCACAGCTTCTCGGTAGCTCTCTTCCAGGAGGGGTTTTCTGATTAAGGGTGCCAGATTCACCTTCCCAGCAGCTTCTCTTCATAGGATCCCTCCTGGATACCTCCAGGGCGAGGGTTCTTCTTTCCAGAGAATGGAAGAAACTACATCTTCAGATGTCTCGTACTTCATGGAAAGCAACTCTGTTCAGGCCCTTCTCGATGAAGTGGATGCTGGGACACATGCCTTTGTCCGCAGCAAATAGTGGTGTCCGACTCGCATCCACAATCCTCCGCATAAATGACAGAACTTCAGACAAAATTACTCAGATGGTAGACACAGTTGGTCTAGGTTCTGCTAGGTCTACCCTTACCCTCTGAAACCCCAGATCACCATCACCATGATTGCACTCCTGATCAGTTGGGGAGCTCACTGTCAAGACCTCCACACGCAGGTGTGTAGCCAGGAGGAGCATCATCTTCTCATATATAACTTACAGATGAGAGCTGTCTTATATGCTTTCCAAGTCCTGAAGGAGGCCCTCTGCCACGAAGTGATCCCATTTTGAGAGACAACAAAGTTGTGACATTTTCATCAACAAGCAGGGTGGAGCACTCTCCTACCCTCTGTGCAGGAAGGGCATGAGGATGTGAGAGTGGTGCCTTGAGCATGTTGCATCAGTTCAGACATGGTGCCATCACTATTTGATGAGTGGGGCAGTCCAGACCTGGTCCTTTTGTGTCCCTCTCAACACAAAACTGCCTCTATCCTGCTTCAGAAATCCAGACTCTGGTGTTTTCTGTCAGGATGTATTCACTGCAGTAGACAAGACGCTTCCTGTACACTTTCCTCCTCTTCCTTAGTTCAGAGGGTGTTGCTCAAGTTGTAGGCACACGGGCAGGATGATTCTCATCATCCCAGACTTGTCTTGGCAGATAGGATTTGCGTTGATCAACAGTCGGTCAGAAGTTCCCCAAGACGACTCCCTCTACAAGCAGACCCTCTGACACAGGGACTTTGGTCCATCCTTCCTGCGCTCCTTCCTCTCCATGTCAGGCTCCTGAGGAGATGAAAGTGGGCAAGATCTTCCTGTATATATCGTCATTCATCACTGGTAGATATATGCCGGAGGCACTATGATCCTGCAGGAGCTTTCAACTTACAAAATGTTCTGTTTGGGGAGGAGCCAACATCGAGGCCAGCGCGTTCTCAAGGATGACACACAGGGTGCTGCAGAGCATCAGCCAGTAACCAACACCAACTCCTTCCTCATCTCAATTCTGTTCTTCCCACCATCGAGTGCACCTTGTGGGAGCTGAAGAACAAACTAATTAGTTAAGTCATCGAAGCTACGAAGTTCTGTTTGTAACTCAGCATAGAGCTACAAAGCGGTGAGGCCCATACCTTTACTTTTATTTTATTGTATTTTATTTCTACAGCACTGAGTCTGTTCTTTAGTTAATTTTGTGTGCGGTTGATCATGTCCGATCCGGGGCCTAAATCTAAATCTAAGGTTGGACGTGCCCCTATGTGTCGGTGCCCATGTGGCAAGTCCATCTCCATAACGGATCACTATGATCGATGTCTTTCTTGCCTGGGCCCACAGCATAACATGGACAACTGTGGCGTGCTTCTCCATGGACTGCGGGTCCTCGAAATGCCTGTATGTGAAATTCTGTTGGGAGGTCCTTTGTTCTGGGGTGGACTCTGTCCCCACTCCTGTGTCCTAGGACAACTTCACAGACCCTGACACCCTGCTCTCCGGTTTTTTTGTCTGGTGCCTCCTATGTTTTCAGCCTCAGGATTATTTTCTTGGGCTAGCCTGGCTGAATAACCTGGTCTCGCTTCACTTGGAGACAGGCCTGTCTCCTCATTTTAAGGAATGTCTGGTGAATATAGAGTTGGAGGCGGCCTTGACATCCATCCTTCTCCCTGGGGAGTGGAGTGTTGGGGCCCTCATCATCCTTTTCTATCCATTCCTCTTCTTGTCTCCTGAACCCTTCACACTTCTCTATCCCTAGGACTGCCCAGTGGTTGGGGACCCACCGTGCCACACCCTCGGGTAGCCTCATCCTCCTGTGTTGGCTTTTTTCCTTTCTATTTATATCCTTTCCTTTTACTATCTGTTGGGCTCCTTGCCCCGCCCTCTTTGTTTTCTCTATTCCTAATTTTCACTCTCCCTCTGGCAGACAGAACTGAGGTGAGGGAGGAGTCGGCGTCAGTTACTGGCTGACACTCATACATGCAGCACCATGCGTCATCCTCAAGGGCAGCACCAACCTTGTTGCCGGCCTCCCCAAACAAAAAATTTTTGTACGCTGAAAGCTCCCACGGGTCATAGCACCTCCAGCGATACCCACCAGTGATGAATGGTGAAGATAATAATAATAGCAATAATAATCTTTATTTGTTAAGCGTAATTCATAGTGCACCAAAGTGCTATACAAAGAACAAGATAATTTGCCGCCCATCGGCACAGTGGTTGGATTTCCGCCGCAATGCCGGGCAACCCGGTTCAGGAACGGACCTGGGTGGCTGGAGGACTGGCCAGGGGCGATGGATGGAGCATCCTCTGGACTGCTCTCCTCTCCAGGGGAGAGGGATGAACGTCCAGTGCACTACAGACCCCTGGTGGAGGCCGGGGTCTCCTCTGCAGCTGGCGTCAGGACATCCAGGGGGTGGGGCAGACATGGGACATCATTACATGTCCCCGCCCTGAGGAAAAACGTCCTTTGGGGATAGAAAAAAATCCAGCCTGTGCCTCCATGACGCCCTCCTCACACGCCCTCATATACTCCCAGGCTGGCTCCCTTACCCGAACCAATGTTCACGACAACTGGTTGGTGCTGCATCCCCGCTCTGGGGTAAACCAGGGGAGCGTGGCTTATGTGGGAGCAGGGGCAAGGTGACCAGGGCTGAAGCCCAACGCTGGCTGGACAAAAGCATACTAAATAAAAAAAAAAAAACTAAGATAATTTCAAATCAGTAGGAATTTAAAACATTTATTTTATTTTAGTCTTTTGGTAAGGCCCACAAGTGCCTGTTTTCAGGGGTGACCTGGGAGCACTGGGCGCTTAAGTGACTTGCTCAGAGTCAGCACATATGCAAGTGGAGGTTGTGAGAATCAAACTCAGGTCTGGTCTACTGGATGTACCAAGCTCGTTCACACTTCGCTCTCTAACCTCTAGGCTATACTGCCAGCCCAAAACATAAAAACGCTCCAGTCTAATTAAAATCATAACATATTGACCACCAATTTAAATGCATTCAGCAAAAGAGGTCAGCAACTAGGCACCACCAAGCCAAAGCCCTGAGGGACATCTCGCCGACCTCTATCCAGCAACCCGATTCCACCACCAACACCTCGGTCTTGTCGAATTGAGCTTTAACCAGCTGGTATTCATTCAGTCCTTCTTTCCACAAGTCAGTTGTTAAACACTGAGAGCGCACTATCCTGGTCGGGCACAAAGGACAGGTAGAGCTGAGTATCATATAAACATAGAATCTGACGGCAGATAAGGACCACTTGGCCCACCTAGTCTGCCCATTTTCCTTCCTGATGGATAAGCTGCAGATTCTAGTTAACCAACAGCTTACTTCCTCCTACCCCACCCCACTAGAATTGCCTTATGTCTGTCCCATTCATTCTTGAATTCTCCCACTGTTCTTGACTCCACAACCTCCTCAGGAAGGCTGTTCCATGCATCCTCAACTCTCTGTGAAAAATACTTAACATTACCTCTGAGCCGTCCCCCTCTATCTTCAAATTGTGGCCCCTTGTTCTTGAACATCTCTTTTCTGAAAGATGCTACCCTCATGGACTTTGTTAACCAAACCAATCACCAACCACGTCCCATAGCCCTCTGAATTTTTACCTCCTGCAATTTCTGCACATTACCGCATGTATGCTTATACCAATGTATGTTTAATCTGTCACTCTGTATCCAAATAACTGTAAAAGCTTGTGAATGCCAATCCTGTACCACAAATGATGTAACAAAAATAACTGCATGTGACTGCCAAAGCTGTAACCGCATGATGTAACAAAATGTTGTAATGTATTTGTCCTTTTGTGACAAGGTACTTTTGGAAATGAGCCTCTGGCTCAAAGGTTGTAAACTGATGTACAAATAAATAAATAAAAATAATTCCCTTGAGGTACTTGAAAATTTCTGTCATGTCCCTCTCCTCCTTTCCTTGAGGGTATACATATTAAGCTGCTGTAGTCTCTCTTCAGTATGTCTTCTGCTGCAGACCCTGCTCCATTTGGTTGCCTCCTCTGGACAGCCTCCACTCTATGTCTTTGCGGAGATGGGGTCTCCAGAACTGCATGCAGTACTCAGATGGGGTCTCACCAACTGTCTGAACAGAGGGATAACAACTTCCTGATCCCAAAAGTGGGAGCAAGACAGAGGCAGAAAACTACAGACCTGTCAGTTTGACCTCAGTGGTAGGGACAATGAAGGAATCACTTCTGAAGGAAAGAATTGTTGAGTACCTAGAGGCCAGTGGGGCATAGGACCCAAGGTAGCATGGATTCACAGTGGAAAGGTCATGTCAGACAAATCTAATTGATTTCTTTGACTGGGTGACCAAAGCAGTAGACCAAGGAGGGCTGTGGACATGGTCTACCTAGACTTTAGCAAGGCATCTGACACAGTCCTGCACAAAGATTAATAAACAAATTAACCAGCCTGGGAGTGGGTCCTAGGGTGGTAGCCTGTGTAAAACACTGGTTGGACAACAGGACACAGTGGGTAATAGTAAATGGAGTCCACAGTGAAGAAAGGAGGGTTACTAGTGGGGTACCACAGGGTTCAGTACTGGGGCCGGTCCTTTTTTTTTTTTTGATGTATTATTCTTCCGAGCTCCAGCTTCTGCCTTCAGTTGTCCCCAGTGCAGCCCTCCCTGAAGGTTAGACCCCTCCCTTGTGCACCCCGACTTACCCTTCATGGCAGGGAGGAGGGAGGGAGCTACTGACCCACCCCAAACAGATCCATGCCAGGGAGGTGCCTTCTCAGAGGTGGTGCTGCGGGACCACATCATCCAGCTGGAGCTATTTTTCTGCTTTTTCCCTTGTGAGGAGGCAGGGCATGCAATGATGCCTACAGTAAGCTCGCACGCTACTGCACATGCTCTCACCAAGCATCTGCCTGTCTCCTCCTCTTCAGCTGTAGCATCGAGTGTTGCCCCCAGCAGCCACTAGGGGCCATTGGAGCACTGAGAGCTAGTGTCCCCCACCCCAGAGAAGGAGAGCAGTCCAATGGACCTTGATCCTTCTCCTCCGCCTAACCCTGACGACCATACTGGTTCCCCAATATGGATCACCAGCGTGGCTTGAGGTAAGGCATCCAGTGCCTCAGCCCTCAACGCCACCGTGAGCCGCCAGGGGCCGGTCCTTTTAATGTCTTTATAAGTTACATTGCAGGGACTGGAAGGGAAAGTATGTCTCTTTGCAGATGACACAAAGATCTGCAACAGGGTTGATGCACAAGGGGTGAGGAAAGGATGAAAACAGACTTGGCAAGATTGGAAGAATGGTCAAATGTATGGCAGTTTAGAGTCAATGCAAAGAAGTGCAAAGTAATGCACCTGGGAAACAAAAACCCGGGAAGAGTACACAATGAGGGGTGAGATACTGACAACAACAAAATGGAAAGGGACCTGGGGTAATCATATCAGACGACCTAAAGGCGGGCCAGCAATGTGAAAAGGCAGTAAGGAGGGCTGGGGATGCTGGGATGCATAGGGAGAGGCATCACCAGTAGAAAACAAGAAGTTGTTGGCCCTCTGTACAGACAGTTGGTAAGACCACATCTGGAGTACTCTGTACAGTTCTGGAGACCCCATCTCCGAAAAGACATAGACAGGGTGGAGGCTGTCCAGAGGTTTGCAATCAAAATGATTTAGGGTCTGCATCAGAAGACATATGAAGACTAAAGGAACTAAAGATGTATAGCCTTGAGGAAAGGAGGAGAGGAGGGACATGATAGAAACTTTCAAATACCTCAAAGGAATCAACAAAGTCCAAGAGTGTAGCATCTTTCAGAAAAAGACATGTGCAAAAACAAGGGGGCACAATTTGAAGATAGAGAGGGGGCGGCTCAGAGGTAATGTAAGGAAGTATTCCACAGAGAGGGTGTGGATGGCGGAACGGCCTTCCGGAGGAGGTTGTGGAGTCAAAACAGTGACTGAATTCAAGCATGCATGGGACAGCCATAAGGCAATTCTAGGGGTGGGGGTAGAAAGAAGTAGGCTGCTGGTTAACTAGGATCTGCAGCTTATCCATTAGGTAGGAAATGGGCAGACTGGTGGGCCAAGCGGTCCTTATCTGCGCAAATTCTATGTTTCTATTAATGGTTCATTTTCCCACCCTATTACACTGTCCCGCGGTACAAGGCAGGGCTGCCCCTGTCCCCCTGCTGTTTGCTATGTATTTGGAACCTTGGCCCAAGCTCTGAGGCAGGAGGTGGGGTGTCTGGGGTGGGACTGCCCATTGGCACTCATAAACTTGCTATACGCAGATGATCTACTGATATATATGACTGAACCCGAGGCCTCTCCCCTTAGGGATAAACTGACCAGATTTGGAGAACTGGCAGGGTATAAGGTCGACCTGTCTAAAACGGAGGTCTTGGCTCTAAATTTTACCCACTCAGCAGATCTCAAGAATAGGTACCCTTCTAAGTGGGATTTAAAAGTATAAAATATCTAGAGGTAAGGATTGGTATGACCTGTGAGGATCTGTTCCTTTGAATTACTCTCCTTTTCTGCTTAAAATCAGAAAGTGGAAGCCATTAGGATGGTGGTCCTTCCTTGCTTCCTTTATTTGACTCAAACTTTCCCAATACAGCTAACAGATTCTTTCTTTAGATCGTTACAGAGGAAGGTATCAACTTACATTTGGGGAAACAGAAACATCGGATTAAACTCACAGTTTTACAGCTCCCCAGGCAGCAGGGGGTATGTCCTTCCTAACTTTAGGCTATATTATTTAGCTTCTCAAATTAGTGTAACCCCTAGATGGTGCTATCCCAGGGCTACTACCCCTGCCTGATTTGCCACTAACAGGTTGAGGGGCCTGGATCCAATGGCGGTGCCCACCCAGAGGTCAGTGTTTGCAATAGTTAAACTTACTTGGTCACAGCCCCTGGGACACTGCAGCCCCTCTTCTTCCCACTAGTGGCCCACACAATATATCAGAATTACCTTCACAGTATACACTTACCCCCAGGACTAGTTCCGCACTGGGACCTCCTGTGAAATAAGATACAGTGCAACAATCACAGTACAGTACTTTAACATAGACAAATACCTCAGGAAGTATAACTTTGCTGAAACAAGCAGCTCTGATTTATTTAGGGGATATAACAAGGACAGGGAAATCAGGTTAATTAGCTTATCACTTTACTATCTACCTATGGCTCTGTGCATAGGCCTATCCTACCAGTTACTGTCCCTGGGTACCCCAAGCTCTAGTGGCTAGTCCAAACCGTGGCAGTTGGTAGGGGCCCTTTCACACAGTGAAAAGAAAAATTAGTTTAAACAGTCAGCAGTACAGTGATTCCATTTGGATTTAATGTGGCAATTCAACAGGAGCGACCCTGAATTAGTACTCACGACCTCCAAACAAGATAGGGTCCTTCAACGTCAGCAGGGCTACTCCTGAGCTCCACGAGACTCCTCTCACATTTATATGGTAAAAAGAAAGTACTATACCAGGCAGGCTGCTTTCTATCCCGATCGCAATTACTGCACAATACCGGGAGAACACACAGCAGATTCAGTTCCTGACAGACCAAGCGCAACTCAACAATTTCTCCAGTCTTCTACAGGGTGAGCCTGGTTTCTACTCTTCAGAGATCCTTTGATTCTTTTCACAGGACGGATTCAGTCCTAACAAGCAGTTACACAAGCTGCAGACCGAACTCTGGGCCTTACACACGTTTTTTTGACTGAAACTGTGCACTGAAGGAGCACAGGGTTTCTTTCCCTTCACTGCCAGATCTAAACTGAAACTCCAACAGACAAAACCGAGCACTTCCTTTGAGTTCCTCCCAGTTCTTGACTGGATTGGCTGTCACTCACAATAGACTGCTGCTGTTGGTCCAAAAAGGCGTCAAGTCTAAACTACATCTCCCAGAGTCACTGCCCATACAATCCTCTTGTGGCTGGCTCAGATTATGAGTCCAAGTTCTGATTCGCCCAAGGCACCATTTTAGAGCTAGCTTACCCCACACTGATTGGTCCAGTTCAGCAGTTCAAAACCAGAATGGGAACTAGGCAGACACAGTTCTGACTGCAAAGAAAGCAGGTTAGACAAACTGTAATTTCATTATTACTGTAAATGATTTCTGGCAAACAGTTACATCTTTCAGATAGGTTCCCTTTGCACTCCTAGTGACTGCAAAATGGAGTGAATTGGCAGCAGCTCGAGTGGTACTCAAACAGAGAAGCACACAGTCCCCCATACAAACTAATTATGTCTGCAAGCAGATAGCTCTTAAAGAGACAGTACCAGAGGCCTAAAAACACTCACTGATAAATGGCTTAAACGCCAAACACCATTCAGGCTTGGAGCATTCAAGCAAGCTCCTGAAGTCTTTTGGGAACCCCCATTTGCAGGGGGGTTACATTAGAATTCCACTGTATTGATTAGATAAGAATTATAAAAGCCAAATGGAAATCAGTGAGAGCCAAGAGAGAGAATTTAGGGATGTTGTTCAGACTCTGCTTTCGCTTCCCTACCCAAAAAATGGAGGAAATTGAAAACCCACTCACACGATCTACTTTGAGGTCTTGGTACAAGATGCTGTCCTCTCTGAATTCATAAACTGGAGGCCCACTTTGTTCTCCCTACCTCATATAGCTTCTTTTACCCGCTAAATTGGATAAGAGATACCTTAAGTGGCAAAAGAAGGGTCTACACCTGATATACCATTTTATGCCACAGGGATAATATTTTCATTTACAGACCTAGTTCAAAGGTATGGCATTCAATACTCTGATAGATTTAAATACTTTCAAACTAGGGATTATCTTCGCTCCCTTGAAGAGGTGAGGTGGAGGGACTGCCCCTCCCTGAGCTCTTGATGATTTTAATAAAAGTAATAGATGGAAGGCCCATTCCAGCCCACACTATTTCAAACCTATAAGGGCCTGCAGTCTCTGATATCCTATCCCTTAGATAAAGCTAGATTAGCCTTGGAAAAGACATGGAATTGGAATCCCCTGCCAACATGGGAAAACATCTTAAAACAATGTATATGGGTACCGGCTCTGGACGCTGGAAAGAATTTGCCTGGAAAATATCGTGAGGTATTTTAGAGCTCCTGTAGTGACTCAGAAGTACAGTAAGCAAGAGGATGCAAGTTGTTGGAGGCAATGCGGATTCTCCCAGCCACGTTAGGCCACATCTTTTGGTCATGCCAGATTCTGCAGCCTTTTTGGCCTGTTTCATGAAGCCCTTCAACATATAATCTCCCCAATATTGATCCAGACCTCACTCTTTTCTGTTCGGTGACTACCCCCAGGTTCAATGGGATGTTTCAACCAGGAAATTTGTTAATCTGGCTTTTCTAGCCACCAAAAGCTATCACTAAAATGGATGTCCCTTGCCTCCAACTATGGACCAGTGGCACCAGATAATGATTGACATTTATAAGATGGAGAAAATTACAGCCACATTAAATAAATCTCAGTCTGTGTTTGAGAATATGTGGAGAAAATGGGTAATATATATCACACCAATACAAACAGAATTTACCCCATGTTCTCTAGTAATTTTTCACTTTTGGGGCATCAGTGGTTCCATCCATCTTTTTCTTTCGATGTATTAGCTTGGCAACATGTAAAACATAATGAAATACAAGATGCAAGTGCACTTTATGGTCTGTAGTTTCCGCTCTGCCCTGCTCCACTTTTGTGAAGGGAATCACATCTGCCCTCCTCCAGTCCTCAGGTACCACCCATCCTCCCATGATTTGTTAAAGAGGGTAGTCAGTGGTGTCACTAGTTCTACCTTAGTTCTTTTAGAATTCTGGGACGAATCTCATCAGCCTCATGGCTTGTCCACCTTCAGTTTTAAGAGTTCTTTCAAGACCCTTTCTTCTGTAAATGGGCTGGTATCAACTTCTGTATCCAGAGTGTTTCTATTGTTTGTTTTATTACTCCCACCTCTTCGTTTGTAAATACTGAGCAAAATATTTGTTTAGTATCTCTGCCTTTCACAGTCACCCTCTGCCCACCCCTCCCCTTTATTAAGCCTCACTATCCCTCCCTTAGTCTTCCTTCGCCTCTGATGTACCTAAAAAGGTTTTATCCCTTCTTAACTGAGTTGGCTATCTTTTCCTCAGTTTGGGCCTTGCTGTTCTGACTGCCTTCCCAGCTTCCTTTTGCTTTAACTGATACACTTCTCTGTCCTGTTCCTTCTGTGATTCCTTGTACTTTCTGAATGTTTCTTTTTCTCTTGAACCTTCACTGCCACCTCCTTTGAGAACCATAGTGGTTTCTTACATCGTTTTGTTTTGTTTATTTGCTTCACACAAAGGCTTGTTACCTCTGTGATGGCAGTTTTATTATTCCCATTGTCCTTCCACCCTCCTTCCTGCCCATTTGCTAGTGCATTCCTTAGGCACTTACCATTTTGGCAAAGTCAGCCCTCCTGAAGTCCAGTACTTTTGCCTTTGTATGGCTTGACTCTATTGCTGTGTTTATTGTGAACCATACTGTTTGGTGGTCGCTAGTTTCCAGATGGCTGCCCACTTCTACATCTGTGATCTCTCTCCATCTCCATTTTGAGAGGACCAGGTCTAAGATTGCTCCTCTCGAGTGGGTTCCAATACTAGTTGTCTAAGGCATGCCCCTGTAGGGCATCTAGAATAACCCCACTCTTAGAAGTGTCTGCTGCAACTGCACTCCAGTTAACATCTGGCATATTCAGATCACCCATCAGCAATATCTCCTTTATCTGCCATTCTAAGTATCATGTTCTATCATTTCCTTGTCCATTTCCTCCCCTGAGAGGGGGTCTGTATCTAACCCTGTGTGGATTGTGGTGCCATTGCCTGCCTCCAAATTGACCCACAGTGCTTCTTCTCCTCCCTGTTTACCCTTTTGTTCTGTTGCTTTGATTCCTTCTCTTATGTAGAGAGCTACTCCTTCTCCTCTTTTACCCTCCCTGCCCCTCCTGTAGATAGTGTATCCTGGTATGTTTGCATCCCAGTCATGGTTCTGTGTGTACCATGTTTCTGTGACTGCCATATATCCAGATCTTCCTCCTCCATCAAGGCCACTAATTCAGGAAGCTTGTTACCCAGACTACGGGCATTGGTACTCATTGCTCTCCATTTTTGATGGCTTTACCTTCCGTAGCAGCATCCCCACTGACCTTTCTACCTTGGTCTTTTTCTCATTTAGTACCATGTTTTGTAGGGGAGGCTGGGATTTTCCCACAGATAAGGGTCCTGAAGGAACTGGAAGTAATAAGAGCTGATAAAGCAATGGGGCCAGATGGGGTGCACCCCAGGGTCCTTAAAGAACTAAGAGAGATGGTGGCTGAACCTCTGGCTATCCTGTTCAGCCAATCACTGGAAACAGGGGAGGTACCCAAAGACTGGAGGACAGCAGATGTAGTCCCCTTATACAAAAGTGGGAACAAAGAGGAAGCGGGAACTACAGACCAGTCAGCCTCACCTCGGTAGTGGGAAAGATCATGGAAGCACTACTGAAGGAGAGATTGGTGGAACATCTGGTTGTCAATGGACTACAGGACCCAAGGCAGCATGGTTTCACCAGGGGAGGCATGTCAGACCAACCTCATTGAATTTTTGACTGGGTGACTAGGGAGGTGGATCAGGGGAGGGCAGTGGACATGGCCTATCTGGACTTCAGCAAGGCCTTTGACACTGTGCCACATAGAAGACTATTACACAAACTGGGGAATATGGGTGTGGGCAGGACAGTAGTGTGGTGGGTAGGTAACTGGCTGGGTGGCAGGACACAGAGGGTGGTGGTAAATGGCTGTCACCCACAGAGGGAAGAGTGACCAGTGGGTATCACAGGGATCAGTGCTGGGACCGGTCCTATTCAACATCTTCATCAGTGACATTGCACAGGATCTAGAAGGCAGAATTTCACTGTTCGCTGATGACACAAAGCTCTGTAACAGAGTAGACACACCAGAGGGTGTAGACAGAATGAGAAGGACCTGCAGAAACTTGAAGAATGGTCAAGGGTTTGGCAGTTGAAATTCAATGCAAAGAAGTGCAAGATAATGCATATGGGGCACAAAAACCCTGGCACAATATATCAGTTGGGGTGAGGATATAGCATGCACCAAGCAGAAAGGGATCTTGGGTTGTCATCTCTGATGACCTCAAGGTAGAGGCTACAGTGTGACAAGGCATCAGGTAAAGCAAATAGGATGCTGGGATGTATAGGCAGGGGCATCACTAGCAGGAAAAGAGAGGTCATAATTCCGCTATACAAGACACTAGTGAGGCCCCACCTGGAGTACAGTGTACAGTGTACAGTTCTGGAGACCATACCTAGTAAGGACATAGACAGGGTAGAGAAGGTTCAGAGGAGGGCAACAAAGATGGTGCATGGGTTGCATCACAAGTCCTATGAAGACAGGTTGAAGGAACTGAACATGTACCCTGGAGGAGAGGAGGAGAGAGGATATGAAGAGACATACAAGTATCTTACAGGGAGGAACAGGGTGCAGAAAACATTATTTTAAGCGAAAAAGATGTTTCAGGACTAGAGGGCATGGGATAAAGTTGGAGGGAGGACGATTCAGAGGAAACATGAGAAAGAATTTCTTCACAGAACGGGTGGTGGACAAGTGGAACACCCTGCCAGAGGAAGTGGTGGGGCTGAAACAATCACAGGTTTAAGAATGCATGGGATAGACATAAAGGAATTCTAGAGGTCAGGGGTAAGGAAATAGACTTCTAGGAAAACAAACTGAACTTACAAGCTCAAATGGGCAGACTAGGTGGCCATAGGCCCTTATCTGCCGACACTGTCTATGTATCTATGTATAATACTGGATGAAAGCTCTGGGGTCCAATACATTGACTATTAGGTTGATAACAGAGTCTGGGGCCAAATCTCCCCAGAACCGCCCACAGAAAAGGCCATTCAATGTGTCCAGAGAAAGCAAAGAAATGGAGACCCTCCTTCCTAGCATGCTGTACCAGTAGTAATGTTCTTTTATGTTATCTTGTGGTTGACGCCCTGGGACAAAACTACTTTGTCTAAATCTATTACCTCTGGCAAAATACTTCAAATCTTTTAGCTATAATAGAGGCAAAAATTCTGTGATCTATGTTAAGAACTGAAATGAGTCTGTAAGAGGAGCAGATGTAATGTCTTTATCTGGTTTTGGTGTACTAGAAATGTAGGCATATTTCCAGGTGTCAGGGGTTAATTCACCTAGTTGAACACTTCTACAGACCTCCAGCAAAACCGGAGATAGTTCCTTTCTGAATACCTTATAGAAATCACCTGTGTAACCATCCGGACCTGGGCTCTTAAAAGTTTTAAGAGCTGAAATAGCTCGAGCAAGTTCTACCGGGAAATTGGTTTCTCCAGTGTCCGTTTTATTCATCAGATAGTCTAGGAGCCTTAGACCCTCTAAGAAGGCCTCCATCCCCGAGCCCCTCAACCCCTCCGTTCTGTATAAGGCACCGTAGAAGGTCTGAGAAGCCTGTCCTATCTCCTGGGAAGAGTAACCATTTTTGGGAGGTTGGATCTCTGATCTGAGTGATATCGGACTGGGTCTTGTGCTGCCTAAGTCTGTGGGCTAGTAATCGAGTAGCTCTGGGCCCCTTCCTAGTATTTCTGCTGGATAGCTGCTGTAAGGCCTGCTCAGTGTGAATGTCCAGCATCTCTTGGATCTGATCTCTAGTGGCCTGTAATAGTGGGAACACCTCTCATCTCCAGCTGCATGCTGAGCCTGGAAGTCCCTGAGTTGCCTATGGAGTTTGTCAAGGCGCACTTGATGTTTCTTTTTATAAAGGCTGCATACTTTATTATCTTGCCTCTAAGAACTACTTTCAGGGTGTCCCAGAGTATTCCTTCCTTGTCCTCTGCTTCTCATTGTCTGCTAGAATTTGTTCAATTTTATGTTGAACCATTTCTTTAAAATCTTTTAAGTTCAACAAAAATGATTGAACTTCCACAGGGTATTAGTTTTCTCCTTTTCCCATGACATAGTGAGGGTCAGGAGGTGTGATCAGATAATACCATAGGTGATGGGTATAGTTTTGCACCCTGTATAGCTGTTCTTTCACTACATGCATGTAATCTATCTGGGTATAGATTTTGTGGGGCCAAGAAGTGTGTGTACTCCCTTTTGTTTGGGTGAAGATAGCTCCAGACATCCATCCATTGTGCACCAGAGACAGGCCTGTGTCACCGCAGTGCTGAAGATTTCTTGGGGGATTCACACTGAACTATCCAGGTGTGAGGTGGTTAATTATGATCACCTCCAATTATTAGGACCCTTTGTGCATTTCCATAATCCTCTGAAATAACAACTTCCTTACATCGGGCCCTCCCAGGGGAATATAGATCGAGGCCAGCGGGATAGCCTGTCCTCCAGATGACCCACAACTAATGCCAGCCTGCCCTCTGGGTCTGTATAGGAGTCAGACAATTGAAAGGGTACATTTTAGGAACGAGAACCACTGTCCTCTTCTCTTCCCTTTCCTGAAGACCAACCCGCTTATTGTAGAGAACAGTGGTGTCACCACATTGATTTTGGGAGGCTACAGCCCCCAAATCTACGTTAAAGCCCCAATCATTTTCATAAGAAAAATAAATTAAGAACATTTCTGTTTAAATTCTGCAGCCCCTTCTACTTGTTTCTGCTGCAGTTATAACTTTCTTGGATAGAGAGAGAGACTTTTTAATTGAAATTAGGAATTTGTGTGACCGAGAAGAGATAGACTGAGTGTCAGCGAGCCACCTCAGCCAGGCAGGCCAGCAGCCAGTAACGAGCGAGCGAGGCAGCAGTGGCGCAAGCCCCAATGCATTTTTTTCCATAATTGAATGTGCAGTGCCGCAGCCTGTGCTGGGAGGAGGAGACTGGAATGAGAACAGAAAATTAGATGATGCTCCTGGCCCTGGACTTGAGGACTAGTAGCAGTGACTTGAGACGTGCATCATCAGTGCAGGGTGGTGTGCAATTGCAACCCAGATGCTGGCCAGTGAGGAGAGAGAGACGGGACTCAAGTAGGGAGGGATGTTGTGACAGGAGACAGACGAGAAAGAGAGAGAGAGAGAGAGAGAGAGAGATCGATGGAGACTGGAGTCGGGACTCAGAGATGAGGGAGAGACTGGACCTCAGTCACCTCAGCTGAGTGAGCTATGGGGAATTTCAGGCACTGGCTGGCAGGCGAGGCAGGTACTGTGGCTTCATGGCAATGGGCAGGGACCGGGACAACTTACAAGAACAAAATTAAAAATTAAACAGCGTGTGAAGTTGTGAACTAAGTTTTGTAACACTACAGAAACAGGCTGTCAGGCTCAAGTCAACTAGTAGTGAGCAGCACAGCAGCACTGATTAAGGAAGCGGGTTCATCGAGCCGTGAGCAGTGAGCACTGCCACTGAATGAGCACTACTAGCAGTGTGGAGGCTCAGGGCTTGCCTTGCTCCTGACTTGCACCTTGCGAGATGACATGAGCAAACAGGAGGCCGATACCTCTCAACTGTCCCTGATTTTTCAGGGATGTCCCTGATTTTGCCTAAAAATTTTACTCTGTCCCTCCTAAATATTGTTTTTCCGTGACCAAACAGTGGAGTTGTAAGCACAAAATAATGGAAACATTACATTTACAGACTTGTTCTTCTTTAGAAAATGCATTTTACACCAAACTCCTTATTCTACCAGCTTCCTGAGTGGATATCACCAATTTTGAAGATGTGTCCCTGATTTTGTTCTTTGTCCCTGATTTTTAAGTCTTGTCCCTGATTTATGAAGCAGGAGGTTGAGAGGTATGCAGGAGGGTTGAGCTGCTTCTCCCAAGATCAGCAAGATAATAAACAAGAGCAACCTGTATGACACTCTGATATTTTGCTGCAGGTGTTTTAAGTTCAAAGGAAGAAGGATACTTAAAGATCCGATCACATTTCTTAGATAAGGAGTCCGACTATTTTCCTATAGGGTCCTGTAACCTTTCCAGCAGATCTCCTGGGATAATGGTGTCTGGCTTGTCTTTTCTTGCTCTGGGTCCTGTAACCATCCCAGCAGATCTTCTGGGATAGTGGTGTCAGGCTGGTGTCTTTCTTGCTCTTGGGTCCTGTAACCTTTCTAGCAGATCTGCTGGGATAATGGTGTCTGGCTGGCGTTTTACTTGCTGTGGGGTCCTGTAACCTTCCCACAGATCTGCTGGAATAATGGTGTCAGGCTGATGTCTTACTTGCCCTTGGGTCCTGTAACCTCCCAGATCTGCTGGGAAATGGTGTCACTCTTCTATTGTCCTTGGTGGTCCAGTAACCACATTTTTCCACATGTAACATTAAATAGATGTCATGATAACTAGGCTTTTCAAACAGATATTTCAGCATTAAAATGCAAGAAAAGCCACCATTTGAATGTAAAATTTTCAAATATTTCAGGGCATGCCCTGGACCCCTAGCTTTGTTAGGATTTTGACTCAGGGCATTAGCCCCCAACTTTACACCTCTGGTGATGCCCCTGATCTGCTCCCCATCCAGGGCTCCCAAAATAAAAATAAAGTCCCTCCTTGGTGTCCCTAATTACCCTCTGCACTTCCAAGTTCAGGCTTTTATGTTTCAATATGGCTGCTCTCTTTTACGCACGAGGAAGATGCGCATAACACTTCCCCACCCACTCACCCTCGGCCAGTTCGACGTGTTTCACTCTGTTAGTTGTGTTTTGTAATAGAGCTATTTGGGCCTCTCTTTGAGGACTGTCAACAGCATAGACCTCTTTACTGGATTTATAATATCTCGAACATTCCAAATAATCACATTAATACTTTTGCTAACAGACATTGATATATGTTATTTCTTTCCTTTCAACTTCATTTACCACTAGTAGCATGATAACCTCATATACTTGCCTTCATTGGTTGCACTTTGTTCATACAAACAAACATCAGTATCAAAACAAACAGTCTCAACAACAGTTCCTGTTTTAGGGTTTGATTAAAACTCTCAGCAAGACCGTCTGTCTGAAGGTAATAAAGGGAGGTTTTATGGCAGTGATACCTAACAGTTTGTACAGCTCCTTCAGTCATGCAGCACCAAAATTACTACCCTGATCAGTAATAATTTCTTTAGGTATGCCCACTCTGCTGAAAATTTTGGCAAGCTCTGCTGCAACTTTTGGGCTGTAACAGTACGCATTGAACTGCTTTTGGGTATCGAGTAACATAGTCGATACTACCAGGATAACTTTTACCCTTTTACTTTTGTCTTAAGGGGACAACCCATCCATTGCAGTTCTCTCAAAGGCACATCTATCAAGGGTAGGGGCACCAGGGCATCTTTTTTTTAGTCACTGAGGCTATTTATTTATTTATTTATTGAAAGGTTTCACCAGGAAGGGCACACTGAACAACAAGTTGCTCATCTCACGGTGTGTCCTCGCATGAAGGGTATACAGGAGGAAGAGCATAGATAATTTACAAATTTAAACAGGCAAAATGACAAGTGAGCAGTGATGTGAATATGCAGCAATACAGAACAGGTTACATACTTTCTGACATTCAGCACAAGAACTGCAATAGGCAGCAACATCTTCATGAATTCCAGGCTAGTGAAATTTGTACAGCAATCTGGCAAGGGTGCGATCCCTCCCGGAGTGACCAGCCATAGGACTATCATGTGCTATCTGTAACAACTCAGATCAATACATTTGTGGTATAACCAATTGTTCTATCTGGTCCTGTGTCTGAGGTTTAACCCAAATGCTGTACAGTAGCCCAATATATTTATTTTGTATTTTTCTCTATGTGCCTCCCCGTAGCATCCTCTGACCAGCCTCTCCTTCAGAGCACCATTGCTTCCCTGCTGCCCTCTGACCCCTGCCGCCATCCACCAGTCCCCATTTGCAGCCTTACCTGGGTAGCCTGGTGTATCCCTATGCTGGGATGGTCCTCTCTTCCAGGGTGATTGCCTTATCAGCAGACTGTGCATCCCAGGGGTGGCGAGGCTGGATACAGGCTGACTCCAGGGCTTCAGGTGGCAGGAGCCAGGCGCTTATCATCCAGCTGGATGGGAGCTATTTTATATTTTCTTGTCCCACCCATCACAGTTCTCGGCCTTGCGTGTGAGCACAGGCATCCTCAGGCAGGATGAGCAGGGGGCATGTCAAGGTAGACATCCCCAAGCATGCCACCTAATCCACCCACAGGTGCCCAGGTGAAGCCCGCCCCGGAGGGCGTACAGTGGTCGGCTTGTGAAACCCCCTCTCCTGCTGGTCTCTGCTCCTGGTACCCAAGCTCAGGGGTCACCTAGTGCCGAGCAAACCCTTCACTTGGCAACACAGAGCCGGTTTATTACATTTTTTAAAACATAGGTTCACCCTGTTTTGGTTTCATTCCAGCTGCTTAAAATAACTCTGAAGAGAAACATTGTTTGCTTGTTCTGAAAGAAAATCACAATCAGTTATCAGTTTAGTTTCAGCATTTTCATATGTTAATCCTTTATGTTCAACAGTCTTTGTTGCTACTGTTTCTTCAGGTGTCATCTTTCTTTCCTGGACTTCCGGATCTTGGAGTTGTGCTCAAACAAGTCTGAATCAAAATCAGCAAAGGAAAAGAGTCCCACCATCTGAGATATTCTTTGCCTGAACTCTTGTAATCACAGCTGCTGAATTATCAGGATTTACTCCCTCTTTGATTAACTCAGTAAATCCTGGAATGTCATTTCCATAATCACAGGTACAGGTAACTTAGGTACTACCCCCACTTTCATTTGTGCGACACCCCATTAATAGTCAGAGTCACTTGGCTGGTGGGATAGTATTGAGTGTTCTTCTGGATGCAAATGACACCAGTACTTGGTCCTTTTGGACATAGTTTTCCCAGCACTTCACTATGTACTAGGGTCTGTCTGCTTCCCTAATCTACAAGTCCCTTCACAGACTTATCTCTCACCTTGACATCTGTTAAGTACTTGCCCCAATTTGCTAAGGACAAATCTGCTCCAGCATCACTCTTCCTACTATGGCAATTTCTTACAATATGACCTGGATTATTACAGTTATAGCAAATAAAGTCTTTGGGTGCAGATTTGTTACCCTCACCAGAGTTATTATCAGACTTGGAGTTGAAATGGGAAAAGAGTGTTTTACTGATGCTTAGGCTGTTACTTCACTGCTGTGGTGTCTGTCTGGCCATTTGGTAGTCTTCAGCCAAAGAAACAGCTTTCCCACTTTCTAGTCTCCGACTGGAGGTGTGGGTTTGAACCTCACTTCTAAAACCATCTGTCATCGAGGCACAGATCAGGAAGCAGAGGAAATCCAGGAGCAGTTTCAAAATTTGTAAATAGAGTTTTATTTTTCTCAATAACAGCAAAATAAAAATAAAAATATTTGGTATAACTATTTGCAAGGGCAGTACAAACAGAAAACTAAATCCTTCTTCTGAGGGTATCTCTTCATTCCAAGTTTCAGTCTCTTAGTCTCACACTCTCCTTGTCTCTCTAGCAAAAGCATTGCTGCTCTTTTATAAGTCTTTGTGTGGAACTCGTTAAGAGAGCCTGCTTCTCACAGAATGTTCTTGTAAATTTACAGAATGTTCTTGTCAGTTTTGTTCCTTGCAGGTGCAGCAAAAGAACATAGTGACCACAACTGTCCTCTTGTTTAAAGCTCTGCAAAGGCTTAAAACTGCATCTTGGTTAATCCTGAGTTCCAGATAGCTTTTTGCAATCATTCAACCGTATAACTGTATACCGCTTTAAACAAAGGGATCCCAATATCAGTTACATTTCCACATGAAGATTCGCATATATTTTTTATAACTGCAGATATGCAAGGGTGGAGAAAAGACAGAACAGCAAGTGAAAGCAGAGAGATCGTGAGAGGCGGATAATCATGAGACCGTTGGATTGATCAGTTCCTAGGTCTCACAAGGAAATTTGTTACACAACCAGACAGACAAGAGACAGAAAAGGAGAGGATAGAGCAGATCCTTGCATTTAAACTCTTTCAGATAACAAATGGACAGGGCCTTATTCAACCCTGTCACACCCACCCACCATCCCCCGAGCTCACTCATTTTGTTCCTTGCATAGCTTGGCAGAAGACACCAGGAGAAAGGACTGCTGTGTGACTGAACTTCTCTGCTGGGACAACAGTAGAAGAACTTTGTGCTTGGACCTTTAATTTAGGGTAAAAAAACTAACATACAAAACAAGAAAAAGTGTGTGTGTTGTCTGGGTTAACTGAACTGAATGGGTATCTGAACAGTTATTTAGGTGTAAATCTCAGGTGATTGAAAGGACTTAACTGTTGTGAGGTTTAAATTTCTTGTAGAAAGATCTAGTAAGTAGGGGAGTGGCTTAGCTAGAAGGAAGCTACATTTAAAGACTGCCTTAGAAAGATTCTGCTAATAGCTTGGCAGAAGACACCAGGAGAAAGGACTGCTGTGACTGAACTTCTCTGCTGGGACTATATTGCCTCCTTCCTCCCCTCCACCCCCACCCAAAGCTAGTTCTATTTTATAGGCACAGGATTTGACTGACAACAGGAACTTCCTGTTTAGGAGCAGGAGGTGAGTGATCACAGAACCACCAAAGACTCACCATCCTAGAAGGGCAAGAGTAGCTCTCCGGCCCCCTCTAGCTGCTGGAGGTCTACCTCTGAGCAAGTAACTGGTCTATTGAGAAATATAGGATATTCTTGTCTCAGAACAGGACAAGCAGGAGCTTAAAGGCACACAGGCAGAAAGTAAGGAGAGAGAAAAAAAACAGAGAAAGAGTAAGGATTGCAAACAGTTAAGGGGCCAGAAATAAGACATGATTGGAGTGGTGCAGTGCAGTGGCTGTGGAGCAGCAGTCTTCCGGGAGACGTTCTGGAGGATGCGGGGTTGTCCCATCTTCAGGAACCTCTCTGGGCTGAGGGAGGAGGTTGCTCATCTACAGGCTGAGTTGGCCAGATTTGTGGGACCTCCTCTTCATCCAGGGCACACCAGTGCCTCTGCTGTGCCTCAGAGATTGCCAAGAAGAGAGGAGTGGTTGGACCACAGTGGGCTCAGGGAGGGTGAGGGTGGTGGAACAGAGGTGCTTCCCTCCAGTTGTACTCTCCACAATTCCTGTGCCATTCTGGCAAAGTGTGGTTCCTCTATGGAGGCACCCACAGTGGAGACCAAGGAGGATGTTGGGAACCTCCACAAAGGAGACCCACAGGAGGGTGGCAGGGGACCCTGCAGGGAAGGAAACAACTCCTGGTGGGGGACTCCATTGTTAGGAAGGTAGAACTGGGGAGAAAGGGAGAGGGAGGTGAGGTGCCTGCCTGCGCCATGGCTTGAGGGACAGGAGCGAATCCTCAGGATTGCCAGAGCAGCTGCACAGGGAGGGAGTTGGATGTCATTGTCCACCTAGGGACAAATGACCTGGCTAAGAGAGGGATTAGAGAAGTACAGGAAGAGTTTATGGAATTGGGAGGGGCCTTAGTCAAGTAGCATGCAAGGTAACCTTCTCGGAGGTGCTGCCCATCTATGGCATAGGAGAGGCTAGGGTGTTCCGCACCATGGGATTCAATCAGTGGTTGAAAAACTGGTGTGGAGCTCAGGGATTGGCTTCATTGGGACTGGGGTCCACCTGGAGTGATGCAAGCCTATATTGGCATGATGGGCTGCATCTGTCCGGGAGGGAACCAGGATCCTAGGTGATAGGTTTAAATGCTTCATTGGCAAGCTTTTAAACTAGCCAAGGGGAGGCACTGGAAAGGAGCAGGGAAATCCTAGCCCCCAAATAATCACGGTAGTAAGTGCGACAAACACGAACATAGAGGTGTCGATAGAGAAGGGCAGGGTAAATGGAGAAAGTGACAAGGCAAGAAGGACAGGGATGGCACAAAAGGGAGTAAGGCCATCAGGAAGTGGAGGGTAATGAGTACCAATGCTCGTAGTCTGGGCAACAAGCTCCCTGAGCTGGTGGCCTTGATGGAAGAGGGATGCCTGGATATCGAGGAGTCACAGAAACATGGTACACAGAGAACCATGACAGGGATGTTAACATACCAGGGTACATAACCTACAGGAGAGACAGGCAGGGGAGAAGAGGGGAGGAGTAGCTCTCTATGTAAAGGAAGGGATAAAAGCAACTGAACAAAAGAGTAAACAGGGAGGAGAGGAGGCACTGTGGGTCACCTTGGAGACTTGAAAGGCACCACAATCCGCACAGGGTTGTGTACAGACCCCATGTCAGGGGAGGAATGGACAAGGATATGATAGAAGGCATTCTTAGAATGGCAGAGAAAGGGAGATACTGTTGATGGGAGATCTGAATATGCCAGATGTTAACTGGAGCACATTTGCTGCAGCCACATCCAAGAGTAGGGCATTCTTGATGCCCTACAGGTGGCAGGCATTTGACAGCTAGTTTCAGAACCCACTCGTGAGGGAGCAATCTTAGACCTCATACTTCAAACGGGGCAGTGAGAGGATCTCTGATCTAGAAGTGGGTTGCCATCTGGGGACAAGTGACCATCAAACAGTGTGGTTCACATTAAACTCAGCTACAGAGTCAAGCCACACAAAAGTGAGAGTACTGGACTTTAGGAGGGCTGACTTTGGCAAGATGGGAGAGTGCCTCAGAAAAGCACTAGCAAACAGGCTAGAAGGAGGTGTAGAGCAACAATGGGGAATCATCAAAACTGCCATCACAGAGGCAACAAGCCTTTTGTGAAGCAAATAAACAAATCAAATGAAAGAAAAAGCCACTATGGTTCTCAAAAGAGGTGGCTGTGAAAGTCAGGAAGAAAAGATAGCATTCCAGAAGTATAAGGAAACACAGAAGGAGCAGGACGGAGAGCTGTGCCAGTTAAGGCAGAAGGAAGCAGGGAGGAAGTCAGAATAGCAAAGGCCCAAACTGAGGAAAAGATCGCCAACTCAGTTAAGAAGGGGATAAAATCTTTTATAGGTACATCAGCAGTGTAGAAAGACAAAGGGAGGGATAGTGAGGCTGAATAGAATGAACGTGGGTGGGCAGAGGAGGACAGTGAAAAGCAGGATACTGAACGAATATTTCTGCTCAGTATTCACAAAGAGGAGGGGAAGTGCTCTAATCCAATTAACAGAAGCACTTGATAGGGGGGTCGATCCCAGTCCTTTCACAGAAGAAAGGGTTCTGCAAGAACTCCTAAAACTGAAGGTGGACAAAGCAATGGGTCCTGATGGAATTCACCCCAGAATTCTAAAAGAATTAAGGAGGAACTAGTGCAACCACTGGCTACTCTTTTTAATAAATCATGGGAGGATGGTGTGGTACCGAGGACTGGAGGAAGGCGGATGTGATTCCCTTCACAAAGTGGGACCAAGACAGAGGCAGGAAACTACAGACCTGTCAGTCTGACCTCTGTGGTAGGAAAGTGATGGAGTCACTCTGAAGGAAAGAATAGTTGAGTACCTAGAGGCCAGTGGAGCACAGGACCCAAGGCAGCATGGGTTCACAATGGAAGGTCATGTCAGACTGATCTAATAGATTTCTTTGACTGGGTGACCAAAGTAGTAGACCAGGGAGGGCTGTGGACATGGTCTACCTAGACTTTAGCAAGGCATTTGACACAGTCCCACACAAAAGATTAATAGTCAAATTAACCAGCCTGGGAGGGTCCCAGGGTGGTAGCCTGGTAAAACATTGGCTGCACAACAGGACACAGAAGGTAATTGTAAATGGAGTCCACTCTGAAGAAAGACGGGTTACTAGTGGGGTACCTGAGGTTCAGTATTGGGTCCAGTCCTTTTAATGTCTTCATCAGTGACATTGCAGAGGGACTGGAAGGAAAAGTATGCCTTTTGCAGATGACACAAAGATCTGCAACAGGGTTGATACACAAGGAGGCGTGAAAGGATGAAAAGGGACTTGGCAAGGTTGGAGGAATGGTCAGAAGTATGGCAGCTAGGATTCAATGCAAAGAAGTGAAAATAATGCACCTGGGAAACAAGAACCCAGGGAAGAATACACAATGGGTGGGGAGGTAGTAACAACAACAAAAAGGAAAGGGACCTGGGGTAATCATATCAGATGACCTAAGGTTAGCAATCAATGTGGAGAAGGCAGAGGGGGCTGGGGTATACTGGGATGTATAGGAGAGGCATCAGCAGCAGAAAACAGGAAGTTGTTATCCCTCTGTACAGACAGTTGGTGAGACCCCATCTGGAGTACTGTGTCCAATTCTGGAGACCTCATCTCCGCAAGGACATAGACAGGATAGAGGTAGTCCAGAGGAGGGCAACTAAAATGGTCCAGGGTCTGCAAGAGAAGCTTATAGGGAGAGACTAAAGGAGCTTAATATGTATACCCTTGAGGAAAGAAGGAGAGAGGGGACATGATAGAAACTTTTAAGCTACCTCAGTGGAATCAACAAAGTCCAAGAGGGTAGCATCTTTCAGAAAAAGAGACTTACAAGAACAAGGGGACACAATTTAAAGATAGAAGGAGGGCGGTTCAGGGCAATGTGAGGAAGTATTATTTCACAGAGAGGGTAGTGGATGCATGGAACAGCCTTCCTGAGGAGGTTGTGGGGTCTAAAACTGTGGAGATTTCAAGAATGCATGGGACAGACATAAGGAAATTCTTGTGGGGGTAGGAAGAAATAGGCTGTTGGTTAACTAGGATCTGTGGCCTATCTTGTAGGTAGGAAATGGGCAGACTAGATGGCCTAGCGTCCTTATCTGCTGTCAAAGTCTATGTTTCTATGTTTCTATGTTTCCTGGTCTTCACTCCTCGTTGGTTTGGGCTGTGATGACATTGTTCATTGACCTTTCTTACACAGGTCAAACAGGGCTATCTTATGCCCTGGTTAGGTGTTCATCTAGTTTTATTTATGCTGCACCTCCTCGGTAAAAGGCACTGAGGCGGTTGGGGGGTCGACGCCAAGGTAGCCTTTACAGGCGTGAGCTGATCTTCCTGGACTTTAAGTCTTCACCATTCAGTCACACTTCTGGGTTCTACTCTAGAGGCACTAGACCTACGGGAACCAAAAATCTAAGAAGGGTTGGCGCTGAGATAGGACTGTGCATGCATGGCACTCAGAGACTGGCTTACACCGTATAAGCTATATTGGCATTGACCCCCCAACTGCCTCAGTTCCTTTTACTGCTGTGGAGTGCACTTCAGTGATGACGCACTCATCCCCCGGAGTCAAGACATCACATCTATACGAGAGCAGCTTTAGTTGTTCAGTTCATTTGTTTTAGTGTTTTTCTTTACTATTTAAAAAGAAAGAAAGAATTCTCTCAGCCCAGCCAATCAATGGAGTTGACCACGGATGGTCTCAGTGATGGTAGGGATTTTCATTGAAGGCTGCTCTGGCAGCGGGCTTTCTCTGAAATGGGGGTCCCACCAGGGCACTCCATTATCTGGGGAGGACACCTCCCATAGACTAAAAAGCAAGTCTGCTCCCAATCCAGGTCAGGAACCTGGTGCCATTAGTTCATGCTCTTCTTCTTCCCATTGGAAGAAGAAGAAGAAACAGTACCTCTGGTATGTCTGTCAGAGAGTCTCAGTAGTCAAGAGCCCACTGGGTTCCCCAGTGGTTTCTGCTCCTGACAGCCTGGACTCGCCACTAGAGCCCTTCTCTGTCCTCTTGTGGAGTTTCTGGTGGACAGTTTCATCACTGGGCCACTCTTATGGCGCAGTGGGTTCAGAGTTTGGATTCGTATGTCCCTTGCTGGTGGACCTGGTGTCGGGGCCTTTGGGCCTTGATGCTGCTGGGCCACTGCTGGAACTGTCAGACTGGGATCTTCATTCTGTGCCTTCTTTGGCACCAACTCGGTTGACGCTGGTCCCACATGCCTCCCCTCATTCTGTTTTTCCACAGGGCTGGCACAGTTACCTCTGCCTTCCTCTTTTTCAGGGATGGCCATTCTCCATTCCGGTTCTTCAAGGCCACGTGGGTGTTGTGGTCTCTGGTGCGCCGTGTCTGAAGTTGGGGTCCTTGGTGCTGTGTGCAGCACCACTGCCACGGTGTCACGTAGGCACCATTGGTTTAGTGGTTGTGTTCAACGTTGTCAACCCTTTGTGCAGCACCATCAGTTTCGTGCCACATGCAGCATTGGGGTCCTTGGTGCAAGGCTTGGTTCCGGTCCCAGTGTCGCCAGTCTATCCCTTGCCCAGGTTTGGCCTTGCTGGGGCGATTCTGATATCACTGGGGTGGATGTGGAGCTTGACGAGTCAGATCACGATCTTATAATTTCTGACAACGGCCATGATGACTCATTTTACAGCCTGGATGAGAAGCCCTTACTTCCATCTGAACCCCTGGTGGAATACCTGTTTTTCCAGTCTCTCCTTAAGAACATGGGTTCTGCTCTGGCTCTACAGACCTCTGATGTAGACCCGGGAGATGTTTGCAATTTGAGTTCCTTCATATTCCTAACGCTCCAAAGAACCTTATGCCTCCTGTACCGCCTCCTTTGAGACTTTGTCACAGGAGGTGTGGAGAGACAAACTCTGATTCCTTCAGTGGCCAAGTCCATAGACAGAAAGTGGGTCCCTCCCAAAGAGAGACCCTTTTTGCTTTTGCAACCAATCGCAGATGCTCTGGTTGTGTTCGCTGAAATGACAATGCTGTTTTCCTCAAGAAACAACAGCTTATTCTTATCAACAAGAATCACATAAGACTGACACTCTGGGGAAATAAGTTTTCGCTGCCACAACCCTGGGCATGCATGTTGCAAGTTATCAATGTAATTTATCTCAGTATGAGTATGTCCTTTGGAACTCTCTCAACCAGAGTAGAGAACCTTCCATAGTCTGACTCAAAGGGAGTTTTACAGACTATTACTCAGGGATAGAGTCCAATAGCCATCAGCTCAAAGTTTCTGTGGATCCCTATGACACTGCCTCTAAGGCAGGTGCCACTGGGATCTGTGTCAAGTGACATTCCGAGAACATCAGGATTTTCTTCCGATACTCAACAGCAGGTCATGAATGACCCTTTAATGATTCTCATCTGTTTGACACTCAGGTGGAGTAAGCTCTAGAGGCTGCTCAGAAGACCAGGACTGCCATCAAGACAGCCAGGCTGGCTCCTTCCACTCTCACAGGGCAGGAACCACCATCAGTTTCACAACAAGCAGTCCTTTCAAGGTAGAGATAGAGGGGCTTTAACAAAAACAGCCTCCTCAGCCGCAAAAGAAAATGCAGCAGAAGGCACAGGGCCTGAAAGTGCCAGTGCCACCTTCTGAAACGTTGGCTCAACTGCCTGAGGTGGACCTACCTCAGCATTGGGAGGTCATCTGACTCACCTTTGCAGCCATGATAGTCTATTGTAATGGACAAGTGGGTCCTCTGGATTATCCGAAGGGTACTCCCTCAACCTGTCAGAGATTCCCAACTGGCCACCCAAATGGCAACAAAGTCTCCCCATTACACAGTCAGACCTTCTCACTTCAGAGAGTCAGGGCTTATTTCAAAACAGGGCAGTGGAGCTAGTTCCTGAGAAGAAAGGAATACAGGGTTCTACTCCCATTATTTTTGGTCCCAAAGAAAACAGACGGCATGTGCCCTATTCTCGACTTGAGATAGCTGAACAAGTATTTGTTCAGGAGAAGTTCAAGATGGTCTCCTTGGGGACTCTTCTACTACTTCTCAAGCAGCATGATTGGTTGGCATCCCGGACATGCAGAACACTTACCAGGATGTTCCAGTACACCGCCACTGCTAGTACCTCTGCTTTATGGCATTGGGTCAGCACTGCCAGTTCAGAGTCCTGCCCTTTGGTTCTCCTTGGTGCCATGAGTTTTAAAAGGGTTTTAGTTCTTGCCACACACATTTGAAAGATGAGTGTCCAAGTTTTTCCCTACCTGGACGATTGGCTCATTGCCAGTCTGTCAAGGTAACAGACTCAAGAGGCAGTATCCATGTCATCTCAGTTCCTCACATTCATTGGAGTACTGCTGAACTTGGAAAGTCACTGTTTCAAGCCTCACATCAGCTCCTCTTCATAGGAGCCCTCCTGGACACCTCCAACATGGACCTTCCTCCCGGAGGACAGAAGTAGAAATATTCTCTAGATGGCTCATTTAATCAGAGAAAATAACCCTGTACTAGCCCACTCCATGCAGTGAATGCTGGGCCTAATAGCCTCTTCTATCTTCACAGTGCCTCTGGCCCGATTACACATTAGGACCACTCAGTAGATGCTCAGCATGCAGTGGTCCCCTATGACACATCTACAGTCTTACCCCATAAAGTGACAGAACCTCTAATGAGATCACTTACATGGTGGATTCAGGAGGACAACCTTCTTCTGGTCTCTTTGCCCCCCAGAGTCTCAGATTACCATCACCATGGATGCATCTTGCTCTGGTGGGGCTCACTGCCAGGACCTCTGTACTCAAGTAGTGTGAACTCAGGAGGAGTCTCACCGGCACATCAATGTTTGAAATGAGAGCAGTCCTGTACACTCTTTGAGCCCTACAGAAAAGTCCTGTGTCACAGAGTAATTCTTCTTCAGACAAGCAACAAGGCGCTGATGTATTACATCAACAAGTAGGAGGAGCACACTCTACCCCATGTGCAGGGACGTGATGAGGGTATGGGAGTGGTGTCTGGAACACAGTGCTTTGATCCAGGCAGTTTACCTGCCAGGAACCGGAACAATCTAGCAGACCACCTCAGCAGGATCAAGGCGGACCTCATGAGTGGTCGCTTGCACCAGATGTTGTATAATTCTCTTTGACAAGTGGGGCAGTCCAGATGTGGACCTTTTGCATCCACACTCAATGTAAACTGCCTCTGTTTTGCTCCAGAAATCCAGAACCTGGTGTTTTCTGTCAGGATGCATTCAGACTGTGGTGGACAAGATGCTTTCTGTACACATTTCCCATGCTTCCCCTAATTCAGAGGATACTGCTCAGATCAGAGGAGCAGGGGGCAAGATGATCTTAATTGCACCATACTGGCCTCTTTAGATCTGGTTTCCATTGATCAGCAGACTGTCGGACTGTCCTCCAAGGCAACTGCCTCTGCTGATGAACCTCCTGACACAGGGATCTCTGGATCTTACTTGAGATACAGCTCTTGCAGCAGGTTACACCATTAGGACTGAAGACAGCAGGCATCAGGACCCCACGAAATCTTCTAGCTAGCAGTCTTCAGCGGGGACCGTCCTCCGGCGTCGGTCCCGCCCCGACGTCAGGCGATAGTACATAAGGAGGCGGTCCGCCCAGAATCCCAGTTCTTTCCCCGTCGACTTGCCGTCTCGACCCTCCAGTCAGTGTCTAGCTACGACGCCTGGAAAAGTTCTTTTTCCTTTCTTCGATTGGAAACTTCATTCTCTATGATTTGTCTGCCATCTGATGTCCTCTCCAGCATCCACGGAGGGCATCCATCAAAGTGTGCTGCGGGAAGCAAATTCCTTTAAAGACCCACATTCAGCCTAGGCAGCAGTGCTTAGGCCCGGACCACACACCCGGCCTGCCCTTCTGTCAAGGCTTTAATAGTCGGACCGATCCGTCGTCAGAAGGCCCTCCAAGCTTACCTTCTGGAAGAGAGATTGAAGGCCATGGATCCTGCCTCCAAGGGGAATCCTCCGAGAAAGCCCGCCAGCACCTCGAAAAATACAGGAGAGGGTGAGATCTAAATCCCTACTAGGGCTTACGACTCCCGTAGTCCGGCTCCCGTCCGACCGCTTGCCTTCCGGGCCCGCTCTCAGCCTCCCGGTCGCGGTCAGTCTTCCTTCGTTCCTCCACTCTGCAGCCTGTTATGACCCCAGGCCTCTTCCTCATCGCCCAAGGCCTCGCCGGTCAGGGACCGCCATCACCACAAGTCCTGCCCGCCACTTGGCCCCGACGTCCGTCGGTCTCCTGCCTCCACCCCAGCGCAAACCAAGGAGCTGATATCGCCAAGAGGACGTCGGACCCGACGCCGCCCACCCGATGTCGGCCAAACACCACCGTCCCGACCCGACGACAGCCAGACGCCATCACCGGGTCAGGCCTTCTCCACCATGGACGCCGGCTGGGGACCGACGCCCTCCAGCAGAGGGAGAACCCCCGCCACCTACCAGCGTCGGCTGGGAGGCACTTACGGAGGAGGAGTCGACACAGCCTGAGGACCAGTCGAGCGAACCCAGTCCTGTCGAGCCCCGAGGAACCCTCTCCAACCAGAGACCTTGGGAGCCGACGCCGAACCCAACGACCGACCACTGGCACCCGCCCATCTGCCGGGTCTCAATATTTCTGAGGTCAAGAGCTGTTTACCTTGGTGGGATACCATAAAAGGACGTGGTTCCCACACCTCCTCTTCCTCCTCCTCCTCCTCCTCCTCCACCCGTGACTCCACCGCCCAGTGCCCCCACCCCATCCGGGCAGCAAGCCGAGTACCTTCCCAGGAGCCTGCTGAATCTCCTAGGGCAGACCAACGGAAAGAGGAGACCTCCGCTCAGATCTCCTTCAGGGTCACCCAGCCCCAAAGACCCAGAAGACGCCACCACTCACCTTCGACGGAGGACTCGGATCGGATTTCTAGACAGATCCAGATCCCTTCTCCCATCAACGTCCCTCTCTGGACCCACGTGAGCTCCCAAGATCTTCTCCGGATGACCCATTGTTCTCAGAGATTATGAGGCATATCCAAGAGAATATGGCTGGGACCTAGAGGAACTTGACCCAAGAGGCTACGCCTGCACGTTATCTTCAGCAAAAGTAACCAAAGCCTGTGGTGGTACCACCTTAGTGGACACCTTCGTGGACATCACCAAGGCAGCGTGGAAACATCCACATTCACTCCCGGCGATGCCAAAGAAGGCTGACCGCCTGTACAAGGCCCCTAGGGAGGACCAGTACTTGCATCTCACCCGCTGGCTGATTCCCTGGTCATTACAGCCTCACATGACCAGTCCCAGAGGCCACAACATCTGAGCACCCTGCCACTGACCCAGAGTCCAAGCAATTGACGCTGATGGCAGGCGATGTACGCAGCTGCAACCTGCGCCATTAGGTCCCTCAATTATCTCACCCACATGGTCCAGTTTCAGAATGCCTTGTGGGAGCAGGGACTAGAGCTGGCAGAAAAGATGCCGGAGGGTAAGCAGAAGGAAGAATTGCTTCAGCTCCTCCGCACGGGTTCAGACGTGGGAACCCAGGTGCCTCGAGCTGCGTGTGACTCGTGGACTCCTCAGCCAAAGCGCCAGCCTCAGCGATGCCTCGGAGACACTCATGGCTTCGTGTCTCTGGATTCACCCAGAAGAACATACTGACGCCCATTCCATGGTGAAGTTCTCTCGTGAGTCTTTGGAGAACGCCCTCACCAAGCTTCAGGAGGCCAGGAAGGCTGTGAGGTCTGTCCAGGCCATGTAACAGACCAGGCCTGGTTCCTTTCGTAGGAACCAGAGTTGCCGCGGCCGGACTCAGAGACAACAGTCCCATTCGGCCCGCAACAGAGGGCTCTTCTCCCGGAAAGCCGGGAAGTCGTCCTCAGGCAGGAGGCCAACGTCCCGCCAAGTCGTCCCAGCCTGCAGGACCCTCAGCCACCACAGCATGACTACTTCCTGCCCCCACCCTCAGGATCAATGGGACACCAAGGTCGGGGTCGCTTGGACCACCTGCCAGGGTGGCAGTCTATCACCACCGACAGGTGGGTACTCCAATTGGTCAAAAGAGGCCACTTTATAGAGTTTGTAGACAAGTCACCCACAAGGCTCCTCTGCTTTCTCTCACCCGGTCAGCACAGATTACTCAGGCAAGAAATACTCGTGCTTCTGCAAAAGGAGCAGTGGAGTAGTCCCAGAGAACCAGAGAGGAGCAGGCTACTATTCCCACTTCTTTCTGGTTCCAAAGAAAACGGGGACCTCCATCCAACATTGGACCTCAGCGACCTCAACATGTCGTCGCCTACAACTGTTTCGCATGGTGACCCTCCAGAGTCTTATTCCCATGTTGAAGAAGGATGCATTTCTGGTGTCACTGGACATGCAGGATGCTTACCTGCACATCCCATTGCTCAAGCGCACAGGAGGTTCCTGTGCTTGAGTTCTTTGGCCACCACTTTCAGTTCCGGCGCTCCTTCGGACTGTCATCGGCCCCAGAGTCTTTACCAAGTGCATGGCAGTCGTGGCGCCTCTAAGGAGACAGGGCCACTACGTTCCCCGCACTCTGGACGACTGGCTTCTCATGGCCGCCTCCAGAAAGGCACTGTTGTTGGCTATCCAGAACACCCAAGCCCTTTTTCAGTCACTGGGCATTCTTATCAACTCACGAGAAGTCTCTCCTGGTACCGTCCCAGAAGCTGCAGTTCATAGGCGCAGTTCTGGACACTGTCCAAGGAAAGCTTTTCTTCCGAGGACAGACGGAGCACATCAGGTCCCTCATCAGGGACCTTCGCAAAGAAGACCGTCCCCGCCAGACTGGTCCTTTGCCTGCTCGGACATATGGCTGCGGCCATTCCAACCATCCCGATGGCAAGGCTCCACATGCGGGTAACCCAGTGGATGCTGAAAGTGCAATGGGACCAAAGGCAAGACATATGCAGCAGCCAGTCAGAATCACAAGGGCCATGATTCGAGACTAGCAATGGTGGCTAGACCCAGGGACACTCTCCGTGGGTGTTCCGTTTTGTAGCGCCGTCCCGGAGGTAATCCTCTCCATAGACGCCCAGGGCTGGGGTGGGGGCACACCTGAACGGGTGAGGTCTCAGGGAATGATGGACCTCAGGAAGCTCACCTCCACATCAACATTCTGGAGATGAGGGCAGTCCTTTATGCCCTGCAAGCCTTCCAGTCAGAAATTCCACCAGTACTCTTCTGCTTCAAACAGACAATACGGCGGTGATGTATTACCTCAACAAGAGAGGCACACACTCTTATCCCTGTGCAGGAAAGCTATGAGAGTGTGGAATGGGTAATTTGACACGGCACGAGCCTGCTTACAGTTCATGTTCCCAGAGTGGACAACACAATCGAGACAGCCTGAGTCGATCCCAGGCCAGAGTCCACGAGTGGAAGCTTCTTCAGAAGGTAGCAGGGGATCTGTTTCTTCAATGGGGCACTCCAGAATTGGACTTGTTCGCTTCCCCATCCAACGCAAAACTGCCCAATTTTGCTCGCTAGATCCAGGGCCTGGTGTTTTTGGCAGACGATTGTCCCTCTCCTGGGTGGACAGATTCTCTATGCTTTCCTCCCTTCCTGTTGATCCAGAGTCCTTCTCAAACTTTGCAGGGGCATGCAACAATGATCTTGGTAGTGGCTTTCTGGCCCAGACAGATTTGGTTCCCCATGCTGACGCAATTGTCCCGGAACCTCCACTTCCGTTGCCCATCAGCTCCCATCTGCTGTCTCAAGAGGAGGGTTCACTAGTCCACCCGGACTTACGCTCACTGAACCTGCATGCCTGGCTCCTTGAGACATAGCCATTCTGCGACGAGGTCTCGCAAGAGGTGGCGGATGTTCTTTCTACTGCCAGAAAGCCGACAACGCATGTGACGTCACGCCATGAAATGGCGCCGGTTTTGCCTGTGGTCTCAGGCACACGGTCTTTCCCTTTAGAATGCCCAGAAAATCAGTTCTGGAATACCTGCTTCCCTCTTTCACTCAGGCCTTGCCTACTCCTCAATTAAGGTTCACCTCTACGCGATTTCACTTCACTACCCAATAGGCCAACGACATGGCTCAACTCGATGTCTCTGTGACTTTTGAGGGGGTGCTACACTCTTAGACCGCCCATTAAGGATCCCGTCCCCTTGGGACCTACTTTGTCCTGAGCAGCTCACGCTGCCCCTTTGAACCTGCCGAGATTGAGAGCTACGCTTCGTCATGGAAAACGTTATTTTTGGTTGCTGTTACGCCAGCAAGGAGAATCTCTGAGCTTCATGCCCTCATGTGTAAGGAACCTTATTTAATTTTCCACCAGGACAGAGTGTCCCTGAGGACGAATCCTAAATTCCTGCCTAAGGTGGTCTCAGCCCTTACCCTTAATCAGGACATCAATTTGCTGGTGTACTTCCCAGGTACACCAACAGAGGAGAGGCACTGCTTCACACCCTAGATGTTCACCGATCCTTAAGATACTACTTGACCAGGACCAAACAGCACTGCAAATCCGCACAGCTGTTTATTTCCTTTGCTGAGAGGATGTTGGGCCAACCAGTCTCAAAACAGATGCTTTCTCACTGGCTTGTCCAGTGCATTTCTTTGCTACAACAACAAACAGAAGCCCCTTCCGGGCACAGTCCAGGGCCACTGACTAGGGGTGGCTACTTCCTTTGCAGCACTGCGGAACGCTTCCATCTCGCCATTTGCGCTGCAGCTACATGGAGCTCAGTGCACACCTTTATTAGGCATTACAGCTCGAATACGCCTCACCGGCGGAGAGCAGGTTTCGACCTCGCTGCTCTGCAGGGTCTCCTGTCCCAGATTCAGGATTTTCAAGATCTTTCCTTTATGCCTCCTCCCTAGAGCGTCTCTAAGGCGCTATTGCTTGGGAATCAGTCCTAATGGTGTAACCTGCTGCAAGAGCTGTATCTTGAAGTAAGATAGTACAGTTACGTAAGAACTTACGTAACAGTAGATCTTGAGGACAGCTCTTGCAGCCAAACTCCCGCACACCATTCCCCTTGGAGGAGGTAAGGCCCTAACCAGGCTTCGCAGGAGCTTACTTTCCTTTCTTCTTTTGATGGCGGATCCTCAGTCTCCACTTCTGATGTCATCCAGCGGCGGAAGTCTCCGGCGGAGGACTGGGATTCTGATGGGACCGCCTTGCATGGTACTACACCATCGCCGGGGCGGACTGGACGCCGAGGCGTCCGCTGAAGACTGCCAGTTAGAAGACTTTCAGGGTCCTGGACGCCTGCCGGCTTCAGTCCCTAATGGTGTAACCTGCTGCAAGAGCTGTTCTCGAAGATCTACTGTTACGGTAAGTTCTTACTGAACTGTACTTTCATCCCACTCTGCACTCCCTTCAGCTCCATACCTGGCTCCTGAGGACATAGAGGTGGGCAGGTTTGAAGTTTCTCAGAGAATTTCCCAGATTCTCTTGGCAGTGTGTATCTCTGTCATGGCTAGTGGTGTAAAGATGGACACAGACGCAAATCTGTAGAGGTGGCAAGGCTTTTTAGCTGTCAAGCCAAATATTTATTGCAAAAATCAAAAATAATTCAACAAACAATTACAGTGGATTTAAACAAGAAATCAAGCAAAATTTACAAAAGAATAATCTCTTCAAATTCGTCAGGCAATAACAGCTACAGCCGCCTCTGGAACAGACAGTAACATAGTCTGTAGGTATGGTGCAGACTCTTCCTTGGATCAGAAGCATGATCCCACAATGAATCTGACCTGAGTTACTAGATGGAGCTTTTATATCTGAAGACAACATGTGACTCTCTAAAGCTCCACCTTTCAAGGTTGCAACAGAAAAATATCTTTAATACAGAACATAATCATTTTCAATAACATGCAAACATTCTCTTCTTTATTAAAAGGCTGAGGAAGGCCCTTGATGTAGAAAAAAAAACAATCATTAGAAACAAACATCAAACATTTCAGAGGTGAGCCCTTTCTCCACTTGTGCATTGCATAACTATGGTGCACAGAGGGCTCGGCTGCAGCCTAAGAACATAGTTGGAGCAGCAGGCAACAACAAGGTTCAGCATAGGACTACTCGAAAACAACTTTCAGGTAAGCTTTTTTCTCTCTCCCAAAAAGAAGCTCTCTTTACATTTATGCTAACTAGTAAATGGTAGGCAGCAATCTGCAGTTAAATGCAAATTTCAGAATTGTGCACGCTGTGTCTAAAAGTTCAGAAGAAATTCTCCTCGGGACCTTTTCTTAGGCCGAAAATAGAAAAAGCCATCACGTAGCACAGCAAGGCAGAAACAACAAATAAAGTACTGCTACATAGAAGCTGTGCTATTGACTGCTTTTCCTGAAGGCACTTATTTCGTCCTTTATTTCTTTTATTGTCAAGTAAATAAATTAATATTTCTGCTGGTTTGTTTAATACAGCCTCATCGGCTTCAGGGAGGTAAAATTCCTTTAAGAACATCTTTCATAATTACCTGGTTTCATACCTTCCTTGCTCAGCTATATGCAATGGAACAGGCAGTATTATGAATTTAAAAATATAACGGGTTCCTCTGACTCTCTCTCGCACTCCTCGATAGTACAAGAGGATTTCCTGACATGCGAGTGTGGCTGTCTTTATGTTCACAAACAATTCTGCTGTCAAGGAAGATAACGGCAACCGCCATTTCAGAAGTCTTTAATAGCGCACTTCAGCCATGACCCAGCAGTGCTATCTACTTACAATAGTACTATTTCTGTACTCGGTTTTAGACCCTCATTATGGACATACCTACAGGGGACACACAGTTCCAAGAAATGACATATAAAATACATGGGGGCAGGCAGCATTATTCCTGTTTGCCTCAGAAAAGAAAAAAGAGAGAGAGAGCTTGTCCAGGTGGCCTGCCTGGAGGGAAAAGAAAGGACACAGAGAAAAGAACAATAGGTGCTACTGCAGTAGACTGGTAATGGCAGGCAAGACAGGCATAATAACACTCTTTCACACCCTCCATCAGGAAGACATATGCAGCTAAATAGAAGCACTTTTTGGTGTGCAAAGATCCCCTGGATCCTTTCTGGTGCCCACTGAATAAAGCTTTGGAGTACCTGTTAGACCTTTCAGAAGCAGGGCTGCAATATTCTATGGTCAGGGTACATCTGTGTGTGCTTTCTGCCTTTCATGAGCTGCTACAGAACATGTCCTTGGTAGCTTCCTTTGTTCAAAAGATACCTCAAGGGTATTGTGCATACCAGGCCCGGTTAGGAAGCCAGTTGCCGTCTGGGATATTAATCTCATGCTGGATATGCTCACTCGTAAATCTTTTGAGCCTCTAGCCACATGTGATTTGAAGTTCCTGACCTGGAAGACCGCCTTCTTGGTGACCATCACTTCTACTCCCAGGGTCTCTGAGATGCATACTCTTGTCACAGACCCTCCGCACACCATCTTTCACAAAGACAAGGTGGTACTCCATACTCATCATAAGTTCCTACCCAAAGTGGTTTCGGATTGCCACCTCAACCAGCCCTTAGTTCTGCTGACTTACTTTGCCAACTTCCAAAATGAAGGGAATGCACCCTTCATCCCTGATATTAAGAGAGCTCTACATCAATAGAGCTAGGGACATCTATCAGCAAAGCAATTCTTTGTCTCTTTGATCATGGCTGGCTGGGTCAGCTGGTATCCATCAGATGCATCTCTGCCTGAATAGTGGCATGCCTTCACCATTGCTATTCCTTTTCATAGACTAAATTGGAAGGCCAGGTGCGTACCCCCTCAACTAGAGCAGTTGAGGGTCTCTGTCAGAGATACGTTCTGTTCCTATAATGGAGATTTGCAAAGCGGCAACTTGGAGCTCAGTGCACACATTTGTGAAGCACTATGCTCTAAATGTCCATGCCAGACAGCATGCTTCCTTTGGAAGGACGATCTTTAACAGGATTCTGTCCTGAATGAGCTCTGTCTCCTGCCACCCTGCTCAGGGATTGGTTTAGCTTGGTACTCTAATCCAGAAAATGGTGAAGACCTAAAGTTCAGGTAGATACGAAAATGATGTACCTAACCATAATTCTTGATCTTCTTGGACAAGTCTTCACCGTTTATTCAAATGTCCACCCACCATCCCTGGGTTCACTCATTCTGTTTCTGGTCTTCACCCTTCATTGGGGTTGGGCTGTGAGACATTGTTTCAATTGACCCTTCTTACATGGGTCAATCGGGCTATCTTATGCCCTTGTTAGGTTAGGTTTTCTAGTTTCATTATGTTGCACCTCCTCTGTAAAAAGGTACTGAGACAGTCGGGAGTCGACGCCAAGATAGCCTATATGGCATGAGCCAGTCTCCCGGTGCCACGCATGTATCCGATCTCAGCGCTGACCCTCCCTGAAGATTTTTGGCTCCTGCAGAATCTAGCACCTCCAGCGTAGAATCCAGAAGTGTGACTAAACAGTGAAGACTTGTCCAGGAAGATCAAGAATTACGGACGTATGTGTAATTTTCATATCTCGTGACATGCATGCACGCGGTCCTATCACAGCAATCGACCTTCCTGAAGATTTTTGTCTCCCCGCTGGTCCTAGCACCTCTGACTAGAACCCAGAAGTGTGAATAAATGGTGAAGACCTGTCCAAGAAGATCAGGAATTACGGTAGATACGTAATTTCCATTTTATCGCTATGGTGTGCTAAGATCCTCTTGATCCATTCCGATGCCCACCAAATAAAGTGTTGGAGTACCTCTTAAACCTTTTAGATGCAGAACTGTAGTATTCAATGGTCAAGGTACACCTCTGTGTGCTTTCTGCCTATAATGAGCCAGCTCAGAATATGTCCCTGGCTCAGTTGCCTTTGTTCAAGAGACTCTTCAAACGCATTTTACACACAAGGCCTCCAGTTAGGAAGCCAGTTGTCACATGGGATATCAATCTCGTGCTGCATATGATCACTCGTAACCTTTTGAGCCTCTAGCCATGTGTGAGTTGAAGTTCCTGACCTGAAAAACACTTTCTGGTGGCCATCACTTCTGCTTGCAGGGTCTCTGAGATACATGCCCTAGTCACATACTCTTTGTACACCAACTTTCAAAAGACAAGGTGGTTCTCCATACTCATCCCAAGTTCTTACCCAAGGTGGTTATGGAGTTCTATCTCAACCAGCCCTTGGTTCTGCCTACATACTTCACCAGCTTCCAGAATGAAGGGAATGAACCCTTTATTCCCTGAATATCAAGAGAGCCCTATGATTCTGCATGGATAGGACTGGGACATCCATCAAGCAAGGCAAATCTCTGTGTCTTTAACATGGCCCAGCTGGGCCAGCTGGTATCCATCAGATGCATTTCTGCTTGGTAGTGGCATGCCTTCACCATTGTTATTCTATGGCGCAGGTCAAGTTAGAAGGCCAGGTATGCACCACCAACTAGAGTGGTTGCTGCATCCCTGGTGGAGATATGCTCGGTTCCCATTACTGAGATTTTCAAAGTGGCTACTTTGAGCTCAGTGCTCACCTTTATGAAGCACTATGTTCTGGATGTCCATGTCAGATAGCATGCTTACTTTGGCATGACAACTCTAATGGAATTCTGTCTTGAGTAAGCTCTCTTCTGCCACCCTTCTCAGGGATTGGTTTAGCTTGGTACCCTACCCCAGAAGTATGAATAAACAGTGAAGGCTAAGTCCAGGAAGATATGAAAATTATGTACCTACCATAATTCTTGATCTTCTTGGCAAGTCTTCACTGTTTATTCATATGCCCGCCCACCAACCCCGGGCTTACTCAGTCTGTTTCTTGTCTTTACTCCCTCATTGGTTTAGGCTGTGAAAACATTGTTAAATTGACCCTTCTTATATGGGTCAATTGGGCTCTCTTATGCCCTTGTTAGGTCAGGTGTCTCCTATTTTTGTTATGCTGCACCTCCTCAGTAAAAAGGTACTGAGGTGGTTGGAGGGTTGATGCCGAGGTAGCCTACACAGGCGTGAGCTAACCTCATGGTGCCATGCATGCACAGTCCTATCATGGCGCAGGACCCTCCTGAAGATTTTTAGCACCCACAGGGTCCTAACACCTTCAGCTAGGACCCAGAAGTATGAATAAACAGTGAAGACTTGTCCAAAAGATCAAGAATTATGGTAGGTACATAATTTTCATTTTTCTCACCTCAGTTTTTAGAGTTTTCTTTTTGTTTATGTCTTCTCGGCTTCCTTTGTCTTCCAACCATTTGACCAAGTGTTACTGTGGAAAACAACTCCCAGAGAAAGATGACCACTCTGCCTGCATTCTCTGTCTAGCCCAACCGACCACGAGGTCGATGTCTGTTCCATCTGCCGCGGCTTCAACCAGGCAAACTGCCATAACTGTGGACCTTGGAAATGTTCTGCTCCAGCAAAAGTCACCAGCATGGAGAAGCAGTTGCAAACCAGGGGATCCTTGGTCTCCCTGGTTTCATCATCTGGCTCACAACCTTGGAAATCCCAGAGTAAATCTCAGGTAAACACAAGCAGAGGGACACGGACCACGCCAAAACCTGGTTCCCTCCTCCCATTCCCAGTCACCATATTGCCCAGAAACTGCAATGGGGCTGTCCCCTCTCCAGGGGTGGAAATGCCTGCCTCACATGCCCTATCTTCTACAGGGCTACCTTTGGCAGCACCTCCAACCAACCTTACTTTGGTGAGTGAAGTCCTTTGGGGCGGGTGCCATCCCAGCCCCCAAACCCCTGCTGCTCCAGCCCTTATTTTCAGTGGGCTTGCAGTCAAGAGGCAGTGCTGGTCTGTCTTTGACTGGTGTTGGCTTAGTGGCCCTCAGGGTCTTCTGTGACTATCTGACCATCATCTGCTGCTACAATGTTGGCTGCTCCACCTAGTAGCTACCACCTTCCCTGGCATAGCCCCAGGCTGCCTCCAGTCCCTTCGCTGTCCCATGGGGACTCAGGCCAGGGATTCCACCTTGGGGTTAGGCTCATCAGGTCTCCATCCCGGCTCCACCCCGATGCCTACACCAGCACCTCCTCAACTGGTGCTGCCTGGCTACTAGATGCCAGTTATGGTGGACTTCCTTCACTACTCTCTTCCCTATGGAATTTAATGCAGACCTGCCTGGCTCCACCACAGGTCCCTTCCCCAAGGAACACCAACACTGGTCTCCCCACCTATGCTTCCAGCAGGCTTGCATCAGTCCTCACATGGCCAGACCCCCACTCTCCCTCTAGAAAACAGGGAAGGGGATGAATATTACCCTGCCTTCAACTCCCCGATGAGGGTGAGGATGGGGTGAGATGGGGATGAAGGTGATAAGGGGAGGCTACCTTCCCACTCTACCTCCATGGTCTCAACAAGGAGGAGATCCTCAATATATTCCAGTCCCTTCTGATGATCCATCATTCGTGGGGTTCACCGACAAATACAGGTGGAGATGGAGTATGACACAGAGGAGCAAGACCCCAGCAGACGCCAGTTAACTACATACCTCCATCTGCCTGATGCTGCTCTCTTGGTGGTTCCCTCTGACTGAACCCTTTGAGGATGCCACCATGGCAGCCTGGCACTGCCCTAACCTGGTCCCCACTATGCCTAGGAATTCAGACAAACTTTACCATGCCCTAGCGGGAAGTCATTCTTCACTGAGCAGACACAGGCTGGCTCAGTAGGTATCGTAGCCCATGACTGCACCAAAAGGCCAAAACCTTTAAGTTCACCTCCCCAGACAAAGAATCCTGGAGATTGGATCTACTGGGCAAGCAGACCTTCATCTGAGCCATCCTGGCCATCAGGGTTCTGAACTCTATGGTTATATGGTCCAGTACCTCAACCTTCATTTGGATCAAGCCCATGAATTGTCCAGTTCCTTTCCTGATGACCTGAAGAAGGAGCAGCTCTGCAGTCCCTTCAGTCGGGAGCTGACGTTGGTCTGCATCTCCCATACTCTGCACACAATGCCGTCGATGCTTTGTCCAGGGTGGCCACAGCCAGCGCCTGTCTACACTGGCACTCTTGGCTTCAGGTGTTGTGGTTCATCCAGGATGTTCAGTTATCTATCCTGAATGCTCCTTCTGGGGATACAGATTGTTCGGGGCTGATGTGCAACAGATTCTTGATGCCATGCAGGCCTCTGGATGTACTCTCAGATCTGTCCTCTCCATGTATCACACTCAAACTAAGAGTGAACAATGTGTGCCTTTTGAGGCCACCAACAAGTTCGAACCTCCATCTGACCTCAGAGCAAGCATCGGGGTCCGCCTCTTTGCCTACCCCTGCTGCCACAGCCAGCAAGGCCACCAGAGGCAGTAGTGCAGCTGCTAGTCGTCACCCTCCTCCTCTGCCTGACTCCTTGCCAAAGCCCCTCAATGATTCAGGAGGTGGTTGTGAGAGTGCGCTTCTCCTTACACCTAGATAGGTGGTGAGAGAAGAGATAACCAATGATGGTTGGGTGCTACAGCTTATACAGCACAGCCACACTCTGGAGCTTCTAAAGTGGCCTCCAGAAAAACTTCCAGTTTAGTCATTTTACCCTCCAGACCACATTTTCTTGCTCTGGGAGGAATCACCTCTGTTGCAAAAGAAGGCAGCAGAACCGTTTCAGTGAATCAGCAGGGCAGGGGTTCTACTCTCATTTTTCCTGGTCCCCAAATGCACAAGGGATCTCAGGCCCATCCTAGAACTCTAAGACCTCAATCTGTTCATTCTGCACAACAATTTTGAATGGTGACATTCAGGAGCTGTTGCCCCTTTGCACCAGGGGATAGGATTTGCTGTCTCAATATTAAAGATGCCTACCTGTATATCAAGGTTCATGCATCCCACAGACAGTCTCTGAGGTGTCAGTTCAAGGAGAATACTTCCAATTCAGGGCCTTGCCCTTTGGTTTATCCTCGGCCCTCAGGTATTTACCAAATACCTAGCAGTGGTGGCAGCTGTCATCAGATGGAGGGTCTTTATGTCTTATCTACCTGGAAAACAGGATCCTCAAGGCCCAGTCCAGAGACTGCCTGTTACAGACCCTATAATATACCAGGATCTGGGGATAACTGTGAAACTGTCCAAATTTGTTCTGATCCCATGCCACCACCTCTAGTACACTGAGGCAGTTCTGGATATGGCTCAAGGCATGGCCTTTCTGCCCCAAGACAGGGCAGAATGCCTGACAGCCCAGGCTCATCTGTTGTGCAACAGCCACTATGTGTCAGTCAGGACCTTTCTCTGGCTCCTGGGCCAGATGGCCATGGCTATAGCCACAATGCCTTCACCTGACTGCACATGAGGGTTCCCAGTGGACACTTAGGGTCCAGTTGGACCAGCATAAAGACGCATTAAGAACAGCAGGTCCTGGTCTCTTCTCCAGTGAAACAGGTTCTCCTTTGTGTATGGAGCCCAGACACCTATTGAGAAGAGTTCCCTCATTCCCTCCCGACAAATTCTCACCACATATGCTTCAGGGATGGGGTGGAGAGCCCATCTGGGATCCCACCAAACCCAAGGGACTTGGTCCGCTCTGGAGTCATCGCTCCACATCAGTGTTCTGGAGATGAGAGCAATGCTCTATGCCCTGCAGGCCTTCCAGACTCAGCTGTCCCTGAGCCTTCTGCTAGTGCAGACAGACAACATCAGTGAGTCAACAAAAAGTGGGCACTCACTCCTACCCTCTTTATCGTGGAAGCCATGAGAGTCTGGTACTGCAATTTGGAACATGGTCTAGAATTGTCAGCCATCCATATTCCTGGCATCCAAAATGTCCTGGCAAACAGCCTAAGCTGGTCACAGTCCTGGACACTTGAGTGGGAGCTGCTGACCTCAGTTGCAGAAGAACTGTTTGAAGTGTGGTCATCCAGAGTTGGACCTTTTGCATCCCCACTGACACATTTTGCTAGCTCGATCCAGGGCCTGGAGTTTTCTGGGAGACACGTTGTCCCTCTCTTGGAAGGGAGGTTTCTATCGTATTTCCTCCTTTCACCCTGCTTGAACGTTCTGATCAAGCTCCAGATGGAAGGGCCACAGTGATTCTCATAGCCCCATTCTGACCTCATTAGATCTGATTCTTCTTACTGCAACAACTGACAGTGGAGCCTCCAGTTCCTCTGTGCACTGTCCTGCTCTCCCAGAACCAGGGCACCCTGGTCCATCCAGACCTCAAATCCTTCATCTTCATGCCTGGCTCCTGAAGACATAGCCATGGCATGGTTCACGTGTCACCCAGGGTGGCTGATGTCCTAGTGACAGCTTGGAAGCCTTCCACTAGGGCCACTTATTCTATGAAATGGAAGCATTTTGCACTGTGGGCTAATTCATGTCAGCTGGATCCTTCACTTGTCCAGTGAATCAGATTCTGGAGTACTTTTGTCCCTTTCAGACTCTGGTCTGAAGTACTCCTGTGTTAAGGTGCACATGTCTGCCATCTCTGTCTACCATGTGCCTATTAAGGGACATGCGATGGCACAACTGGAAATGTAATGTACATTTCTGAGAGGCATTCTTCACCTGAAGCCTCCTATCTACAATCCAGTCCCACCATGGGACTTGAATGTTATGTTAGACAATCTTACTTTGGCTCCTTTTGAGTCAGCCGTGACATGTCAGCTACGCTATCTATCATGGAAAGTGTTATTTTTAGTTGCTATTACTTCTGCTCAAAAGAATTGCAGAGCTACAGACTCTCATGTGTGAGCAACCTCATGTGATTTTCCATAAAGACAAGATTTCTTTGCATACAACTAACCTAAGTGTCTTCCCAAGATGGTGTCTGAGTTCACTCTAAACAAATCCATCCACCTTCCTGTTTATTACCGAGACATGCCAATCCGGGAAGCATTATTCTGTACTTTAGAGGGTATAGAATTTTGCATTACTATACCCATCATATGACAGTTGTTTGTTTATTTCATCCCAGGAGAGAGGCATCCCTGTTTCAAAACAGTGCCTGTCCAAATGGTTAGCCAACTGTATCACTTATTGCTACAGGAAGTATGGCTGTCATCGAGTCACAGGTCAGGAAGCATAGGGAAAACCCAGGAACAATTGTAAAATTCACCAAAACTTTATTTATAGTAGCAGTAACATAAAAGAAATATAAACAGATTAACGGAGCTCAATATGTATACCCTTGAGCAAAGGAGGAGAGGTGATATGATCGAGACATTTAAACACCTTAAGGGCATAAACAAAGGTGAAAGAGTCTAACATGTTTAAATATAAGAAAAATAGCAGGACAAGAGGACACAGCATGAGAGTAGGGGAGGCCGATTAAGGGGAATGTGAGGAAATTCTTTTTCACAGAAAGAGTGGTAGATGCATGGAATGGCTTACCACAAGAAGTAGTGGCTATGAATACAGTGCAGGGCTTCAAACAGGCATGGATAGGCATAAGGGAGCAATACAAATGACTATGAATAGATAGGTCACTGACATAGCAAAGCCGATGGCACATTTATAAGGTAGAAAAGAAATGGGCAGACTGGATGGGCCTTAGTGTCCTTATCACGTCAACTTCTATGTTTCTATGTTTCTATGTAAACTTGTTCATAATAACTATGTACAGAGGCAAAATAAAATCTTTCTTGTAATCCTCCTCTTGTTGTTCCAAAACAAATCTCTATCTAACCCATTACTGCTCAGCTCCAGCTCTTTTATGTAAGTCTTTTCCACCCCATCCTTAGCAAGCATCCTGTTTTTTGCAGAATGTTCTGTCCTCATAAGTATCAGGAGCTGCTAGAACAGTGAGCTTTCTGAGGCCCCCACAGCCACTGTAAAAGGCTCAGACATTTGCACTCAAGTAACCTCTATTTTTAAAGTCATGTCAAAATACCATTAATATACATTTCACCAGTAATACTATTTTCTAAACAAAGAGATCCCATTATCAGTTTCATTCCATACATTGATTTGCATATATTTTTATATTAGCCGATACAGATATGCAAGGAAGAAAACAGACAGCAAGAGAAACTGAGAGAAAAGAGAGGCAAAGAACTGCAAGACTGATCAGGTTGATCAAGCCTGAAGTCTCACAGGAAAATGTGGTTGCGCAACCAGACAGAGAAGAGACAGAAGAAGGACAGATCCTTTCATTTAAACCTTTTCTCCATAACAAATGGGACAGGGTCTATTCTACCCTGTCACAATGGCAAGAACCTTCATGGCATTGTTCGTGGTCATTCCACCAGAGGTATGGCCACTTCTACTGCCTTTTCAGGAATGTGTCAGCTGCAGAGATCTGTGATGCTGCCACTTGGAGTACTGCCCATACCTTTACCAAGCACTATAGTCTGGACATTGCCTGTAGGTATAGGGCCAACTCTGGCCTAGATGTCCTCCAGGGCCTACTTTCATAGGCTTTTGGTGTCCTACCACCCAGACTGCATTTCTTGATGTCAGAAACTGCTGGGACTCATTCCATAGGTGTGGCCTGCTGCAAGATATACCCCAAGTCAGATAGTACAGTTACGCTTTAGCCAATTATTTGACAAACAGCCTCATTCAGAACCTCTCTGCTACCTTATGTCTGTGCGAATAACTGTGAATCCTGTTATCTTGAAGGGTAGTCACTCACTGAACAAATGTGTAATCATGTTAAGTAATGTAAGATAATGTAATGTACAGCAATTTGTAAAAAATATTGTCCCTGTATCTTCTATGTATGATGTGGAACCTTGTAAATGAATCTTGACTCAAAGGTCTTTCTGAATATCTCGATAAATAAAAAAATAAAACTTACTGTAGCAGTAGATCTGTGAAGAGATCTCTTGCAGCAGACCATGCTGTCCCTCCTCCCTCCCCCTAAGCCTGTGAGGCTGTCCTGTGTCTGCTTCTCTCTGTTTTTGGCAGGAACCTTTCGTCCCTTCCTTGGTTCCTCTGCAGGACTCTTTTTACTTATGTCTCCAGTGAGAGAACTGAGAAGAGTGCGGGCCACCCATTCTTATTGCATGTGGTGACATTGTCACTTGATGGGTGAGCAGCCACCCTGGAAGACTACTAGCTAGAAAAGTTTCCATGTGGTCTTAGTGCCTGGCAGTTATAGTTCCATAGGTGTGGTCTTCTGCAGAGCTCCTCTCACAGCTCTACTGTTATGGTAAGTTCTTATGTAATTGTATTTTAGTCCACTGATGGGGCCTCCTGTTCTGCAACCCTCATCAATGGCTTCTACAAGCATGCTGCATATACCTCCTCTCAGCCTCCACCAGCATCGCTGGTGTATTCTGTGACTCCATTGTCGACAGAGATGATGACAAAGTTCAGTATAATCCTGACTTTATGATTTTAAAGGAGGATTTTAAGAAAGAATATGAGTGAGTACAATATGTTGCACACGTTCTAGTTCTACCCTCTCATCCTGCAGTGAGTGCTCAGTGGTGTATACCATGAGATCTTCTCCTGAGGAGCCAACTTTTCATGCCATGATACAACAAATGCAGTCTGCCATGGGCTTAGCTGTGGAAGGGCAAGATTCCACAAAATAAATTTCATGGAATTTTGGGGTGCCTTGAACACCTTCCATTATAATTCCACCTATATACCCTGCATTAGAAAATGCTACCATTGCTGCATGGTACTTTTTTTATATACTTGCTTTATTATTTCTAAAGACTTATATCGTTAACCTCTTTTACATCAGATAACCACACATCATTTACAGTTCTTCTTAAAACAGCTGTACTTCCCTCCGAACATAAGGAGAGAAATTTCAAGCATAATACAAATTAACTAAGTAAAACTAAGTCACAAATATAATCTAAAATCAGGGTTAGGTCATCTAGAAAAGCATCCTCTTTGGTATTATCATATCTTAAGTAAGTCAGGATTTGTTTCTATCCCATGACAAATTTATAAAACATTATACAGATAAGTATTTCTAAGCCAAAGTTCAGCTTAGGTACAAAAGAAGGTGTTCAGTATGGAGTCTCCTATGGGCCCTCCCAGTCATCTCCCCACTAGGTTTCCTATCTGTCCTGGGAGTAAGATAGCACTTATATTTTATTGTATAATAGCCATCTAGACCACCTATACTGATAGCAGTGAAGTTGCTGTCTCAGAGCCAGGGTAATTCTTTCCATCGCTGCATGGTACTAACCAAACTCACTGCCTGTAGTGTCTAGAAAGGCTGATAAGCAGTATCCTGCTCCATCTGCTAAGTCTTATTATGTTAATCAGCCAGAAACAGACTGTAGTCATCATGGCTGCTCGTGATAGTCTAGGGCACCTAAACACATGAGTATTTTGCCTCCTGATAAAGAATCCAGGAGGCTGGATGTGATGAGCAAGCATACTTATGCCTCTGCCTCACTGGGCCTTAGAATTGCAAACTACCAGACCCATGGTAAAATATCAGAACAGCCCTGTGGAAAGCAAAGCTGTTTGACTGCATCCCAGGCTTTGCCAGATGGCTCTGTCAAGAATGAGTTACTTAAAACATTATCTTCTACTGATGAGGTGGGCACATTTGCTACGCTCAGCTAATGATGTCTCTTAGCTTTTGCCAGAGCTGTTGCATCAGGCATTTGCATGAGGAGATGTTCTTGGCTTAGAGTTGTTGGCTTTACCAATGATGTGCAACAAGCAGATCTTACTTGAGAGGGCTCTTGCAGTAGGTAATGACATATAGGACTGGCCCGGCCGGCAGCAGGATGCCACGGAAAATTTCTAGCTAGCAGTCCCTGGTGAGGGACCGCCTTGCAGGTGACCAGGCCATGCATCGCCGGGTATAAAGGTCAATCCAAGATGCCCGCCTTCCAGTTCTTCCCACCATTAGCCTTGCAGCACCTTGCGGTAAAGTTCCGCTAGTCACCCTGTTCTTTCATCGGTTTTACTGAGATTTTCAGTATTGCAGAAACTAACTACAGAAGGGTGAGAATGAATCTGCTCACTCCTTTCTGGCCCAGAGCAAATCTGGTTCTCTCTTCTACAACAATACTCAGAGGTTCCTCCTCTTTCTCTTCCTTTATCTCGGGTTTGCTGACCCAGGATCAGGGACCCTGGTCCATCCGGGCCTCAAGTCCCTACAACGTCATGCATGGCTCTTGCAGACCTAGCTCAATCTCACTTTGGCGTCTCTCCAAAGTGGCCGAGATTCTGGTGGAGGCTAGAAAACCCTCCACTACGTCCACCTATGCCATGAAATGGAAGAGATTTTCTATTTGGCCCACTTCTAGGAACGTGGAGCTCTTCTCTGTTCAGTGGCCATTCTGCTGATTATTCGTCATCTCTTCAACCTGGGTCTCAGTCATTCCTCCTTGAAAGTGCACATGGCGCTATTTCAGTGTACCATGTTCCTTTAGCTGATAAAGCCTTTGCCCAATTAGAGGTCTCTAAGACTTTTCTCAGAGGGGTCCTTCATTTGAGGCCCCCGTCGGACTCAAGCTCCCCTTGGGACTTGAACTTTGTTCTCAAGAAACTTACCCTTCCTCCCTTGAGACCTGCGGCATCCGCGAATCTAAATTTCTTTACGTGGAAGGCGGCTCTTCTTGGTGGCCATTACTTCCACTCGAAGAATTTCCGAGCTCCAGACCCTTATGTGTAAAATCCCTATTTGATTTTCACAAAGAACAGTGGCTCTTCACACAAACCCTAAGTTTCTGCCTAAAGTGGTAGCGAGTCTACTTTAAATCAGTCTATAGAGTTACCTGCCTTTTTCATGCAGTACTCCAATCAAGGAGAATATTTACTCCATACCATGGATGTTCACGGATTCTGAGATACTACACCAATAGGACAAAGGATCACAGAAAAATTGATCAGTTGTTCATCTCTTTTGCTCACAAAAGGAAGGCAATGCTGTTTCAAGCAATGCCTGTCAAAGTGGTTAGCTCATTGCATCACTTTCTGTTATGACAAGTACAACAAGACCCTTCGGGTCAAGTCAGAGTCACTCCACTCATGGAATAGCAGCCTCTGTGGCTTGTTTCAAGAATGTGTCTGCGAGACATATGTGCTGCTGCCACCTGGACTTCGATCCATACCTTCTGAAACAGTACAGTTTGGACATTGCCTCTCGCCGTGAGAGCAGGCTTGGGTTAGCTGTTTTGCAAGACCTCCTGTCTTGAGGTTTGCAAGGCTTCTGCTACTTCTTGGGTAGTTCCTCCTCTCGGTGCCTTTCATTTGTTCCATACTGCTTGGGATTCAGTCCTATATGTAATTACCTACTGCAAGAGCCCTCTAAGTAAGATAGTACAGTTACTTAAGAACTTACCGTAACAGTAGATCTTCAGAGAGGCTCTTGCAATAATCTTCCGACCCTTCATCCCCTAGGCTTTTTCAGCTCCTTTTCCAGGAAGGAAACATCTGCTTCTCTCTCGTCCGGGCATTCCGGGCCTGTAGCGGAAAGAACTGGAAGAAGCGGTATCCGGGACGCCTTTATACCTGACGTCGCATGACACGGTCACCTAACGTGGGCGGTCCCTTGCCAGGGACTGCTAGCTAGAAATTTTCCATGGGGTCCTGCCACAGCCGGGCATCAGTCCTATATGTAATTATCTACTGCAAGCCTCTCTCGAAGATCTACTGTTACGGTAAGTTCTTACGTAACTGTACTTTCTGAATACCTCTAGAGGAACAAAACTGTTTACTATGATGCTGAAAAGGCCCTATGTGGCCTTCAGACCTCAGAAATGACTCTAAGGTTGGTAAAGTTCCTGTATCCTACTCCTACTAGGGGTCATGGGAGGGCTCCTTCATTAGCCTGCTGCCAGAGGTGGCCACACCTTCTGTCAGCAATGCTGAATAAGGAAGTGGTCCACTGCTGGGTCCCCTCCCCAGGTGCCCATGCAAAAGCACCCAAAGCAGTCAGTACCAGTGGCACTGCCCCACTGTTTCCACATGACTGCCTTCCAGACACACCCACCTCTGCTGTTATTTATTTATTGATATTTGAAATCAACCTTGAGCGTGAGCTCTTTACAAAGGTTCCATGTCAATGAAACACAATACAACTGGTACATACATAGAATAACACAAGATACAGCCAAACTTATTTACAAAGAACAGCTTTGCATGGCAGCAAACAAAAAATTTAAACAGGTTGAGTTCCTTCATACGAAAAAAAGTCAGAAAAAAAAACACACAGACCACATTCTTTTTTGTATGAAGGGATCCTTTTTGTATAAATTAAAAAAAACCTCATGAAAAGGATCCTTCATACAAAAAAGAATTGACTTAGGTTTTTACATTCTTTTCTTATGCGGGATCCTTTAGTGAGGCTGTCTCCCTCATATGAAAAGGATCCTTCATAAAAAAATAATTTGGACCTCTTACCTGTTACCTCTAGGGGTGGTTGTGAGGTGGGGCAGACCCTCCCTGTATCTGAAAAAATAGGAGATTACTACAGATAAGTGAGTCCTGGAGATAATTGCGGGGGCGTGCTCTGGAGCTGTTGGAGACCATTTCAGATCATTCTCCATCTCCTTCCTGTTAACTTCTGAGCCATTTGTCTCTTCAGAAGGAAGAAATTCTGTCATTATTCCAAAATGTGCTATAGAACCTGTTCCTCATTAGCAGAGAAACAAAGGGTTCGATTCCAGATACTTCCTGGGTCCCAAAATGGACAGGGGTTCTGTGTCTTGTGTTGGATCTCAAGGATCTCATGCTTTACATCAAATATAAAGGTTCTGAATGGTATCCCTGTAGCTCTGATTCCCTTCTGCAAACAGGGGACTGACTTTGTTCTCTGGACATGAAGGACACCTATCTTCATGTCAAGAGCAGCGAAAATCCAAAGGCAATACCTCCACTTTGTGCTGGAGGAGAACATTACCAATTCAGAATATTACCCTTTGGCTTGTCTTCTGCACCATGGGTCTTTACCAAATGCTTGGCAGTAGTGTCAGTAGCCCTTGCAGGGAAGGCCTGTATATGTTCCCCTATCTGGAGAACTGACTGCGTGAAGGCCCGCTCCAGGGAAACGCTACTACATACTCAGTCTTGGACACAGCAGTTGTTCAAAGACTTAGGGATCACAATGAATGTGCCAAAGTCTGTACTGACAACCTGTCAAGACTGCAGTACAGAGTGGCAGTCTTGGACACAGAGAAGGAATGTGCATTATGCCACAGGACCGAAGCAGCCAATATTACTGTGCAGCACAGTTGGCATACAGGAGTCACTATGCCTCTGCAAGAACAATGTTAAGACTCCTGGGCCTTATGGTTGTGGCTATAGTGACTGCCACTGGCCTGCCTCCATATGAAAATCCCTCAGTGGACACTCAGGATCCAGTGGGATCAGTTGACAGATGAGCTGGAACAAATATCACATCTCCACTGCAGAGCATTGCTATGGTGGATGGATTATGATAACCTATTAAAAGCTAATATTCTTCAGGTGGAAGCTACCTCTAACTGAAAGCTGGAAAGAAAAAATACTGACTTAGAATCAGCAGGAAAGACAGTCTTGCTCACATCAGAGGGAGGTTTACCTTACACATTTTATACTTGCTATTGTTCTTTTGAATGAAGGGTCATGCACTACTGCTTTGAAGATAGGGAGTTTAAACCCAGAGGATTGAAATACTGTTTACTTTTCTTTCCTTGTGCACAGCTGACTTGTTTTGGTGCTGAGTTGCTTTCAGAGCACAAATCACCAGGCTGTATTGGGGCTGGGGAGGTTTACTTGTCTTTGACTCAGCTGCTTGGTTTTCTCTGTTTGTTTAGCAGAGGTATTTTCTCTGTTAAATTGTTATGCAGGTTGTCTTGCTGACAGGAAGGTTAACACTCAACATAGTAGTGGGTCAGACCTTTTAGCTGATTGTTTCGAGGCGCAGTTTGGGCCAAAATCCCCCTTTCCCTCACCCCACACACCCTGGTGCCATTTCCTTTATACCAGGGGTCTGACAAAATTTTCTCAAGAGGCGCGGTGCATACCTCTGTCATACTCTTACCAGCACATTGAAAGATCAGTTCATAAAAGACTTTTGTAACAGTAGATCTTCTAGGAATGTCTCTTGCTAAGTCACTACTTCTGGGAGTTCCTGATAGGTGGCACTCTAGCATGGCAGTCTCTTCTAGCAGTATCCATATCAGGGACCACCACACGACCTCACTTCCTGGGCTGTGCCTATAAAGTGGGTGGTCCTGGTAGTCTCCATTCCTCGCTGGTTTCAGCTCGTGAAAGGAAGGGACGAGGGCAACTGAGATACCAAAGCCTCTCCGACCCTCCATAGTTTTCCCTGTTACAGAATGGCAGGGGCCGGAGGAGGAAGCTATGTACTGCAAGAGACATTCCTAGAAGATCTACTATTACGACAAAAGTCTTTGCATAACTGATCTATCTTCCACGAATGGTCTCTTGCAGTAAGTCATTACTTCTGGGAGATTCCCAAGCGTTGTGTGGCAGTGGGGTGGCAGATATGGCATTCTGCCTTACATATTGTGTGCTCTTAGGACCAATAGGAGCTGACTGTAGTATATGAGCATATAAAGAGAATGTTGTATTTCATCTGTGAGTACTCAATTATAGTATTTGTTAGAGAGTTATGGCTGAAAGATGAGCTAGACTGGCTATTACTGGGCACTGTTAGATGAGTTAAGCAGATGTAAACCCGATCAGTGTATGGCATATCAGATACTGTAATAAATCAGAAGAAATTCAGCCATATAATGGAGTAATTGGTAGGTTTCAGTGGCTTGCACTGGAAAAACAGTATATGTCAAAGCCTATTGGGTTTTGAGTTTTGAACAATAACTCAAATAATACAATGTTATTATTTTGTAGTGCTACAGTGTAACAGGGTAGTATAGTGTTTTGCCATGTCTGGCAAGGCATTAGGAAAATGTATCTATTTTTGGAATAAATAGGCTACACAAGTAGCAAACAAAGATGTTATGAAATGAAACAATGTATCTATTTCATAATGAAATCCAGTGGCATATAGAGTCAGTAGTATTTTGTAGTCAATATTGTACCCGTTTCACGGTAGAAGCCTGGAATGCAACCGAATGATGTAGTCAGTTCCATCATGCCTTAGTAGTCTCATTTGCAAAGGTCCCAAATATGTCAGGGCCTGCCACTTTTTAGGTGTAAACCTGAAATGTTGGTATAGTGGGCCCCTTATTTATGCTTTCTCGTGAACAGAATAAAGATCTGGATAATTGCAATTATGAGCCATTAGATCTCATCTTTGAAATTCCAAACATGTTAACCTGGGAAATCACAAGTTGTTTTTTTTTTTTGTTCAAGTAGCTGGATCAGAAAATTGAGAAGTCTTATACAGTTTATAAAGTTTATATTATATATGTACTCACCATTGTTTCTGTGGCCTTTTATCTATGGCCAGGTGAAGACTGCATGTAGCAGTAAAAGGTTGGTAAGAAAATTATGATCTATATTATAATATTTTTAGGATATATTGATTGATACTCAGCATGTGAGTAATAGTAGGCTCTGTTCTTGGGAGGGACATGAGGGTCTGGTGCACAACAGGCTGAGGGCATCCTGATGAAATGGCCGTAATGGTCTGTAACATTGATACCTCAAAAGTGGCTAGATGTATAAAGCCTCATGGGAAAAGCCTCAGTATAATTTTGAATCAAGCCCCAGAAAAATTCTCCGAGGCCTAGACTGGGGCATAGTCTGAAGTTTTTAATGAGAGAGAGGCATCCAGCCATCCTACAGGGCAGTCACAGGTCAGTTTAGATGTGTTCCTTGTCATTTGTTCTTTGCCTCTGAGGTTTCCTTTTTGGTTATAGTAATTTCCAGTTTTGTATGAATAATTATACTGAGGGCGTGGTTTGTGGTACATATATTGTACTGTTTTTAGTTGTCTTCCTGAGGCTTGTAGGTTATCCAGTATTATTCGTGCCCTGGGCCAAGAGATGGTCACGAAAAAAAGTGGCATTAGCCACTTCTTGATGAATATCAGGTGCTAGCCCTGAGAGTCAGAGCCATGCCTGATGGTGTATAAGAATACCAACTGCAGAGGCTCTAGCTGAAGTGTCGGCAATGTCATATCCTAATCTTAATAAATGTCGAGAGGGAAGTGTAGTAGTAGTAGGCTCTGTTCGTGGGAGGGACATGAGGGTCTGGTGCACAACAGGCCGAGAGGCATCCTGATGAAGTGACCGCAATGGCCTGTAACAGTGATACCGCTATTAAATATGTATATATGAACATGATAAACATGTTACCTTCCGCCCTGAGGTGTGTCTCTATAATACTGGTGAGGTTACCCACAAGGCATAGGTGATAGTATGATGCCTTCTTAGTCAGTTCTAGGTCCCAGTAGTGAATGCCAAAGAATCAGATATGTTGATTGTAGTAAAATATAAGTTGATGTCAATAGAAATGAGCCCTTTGAACAGTAGGGTATGCCATATATTTTATTGATATATAGTCTCATAGTTGTATACATTGCAGCGTGCGACCGGTGGGTTTTGCTCTGTAAATAAGTGTGAAAAGCCCTGTACCTCGTTGATAGAGGAGGCAGCCAAGAGACATCCATTGAAGGGTACATCCTGTTGATGAGAATATGTAATCATGTTAATGTTCAGTTGATGGAAAATGTCTCCCATTAATAATATATATATTGTAAGAGCATGGTCTGTGGATGATGGAATGTTGGCCACTGATGGTGGGTTAATCCCGTCAATGGTGTAGAAGAATACCATGCCTTGTAGATGGTGGAATGAAAGCCATCTATGATGATTAGTAGAAATACTGCTCCGTCAATGGTAGGTCATCAGCCATTGACACTGAAAAAGGAGCATGTCCCATCAATGGTGGACTGTGTCTCAGCGACAATAGATGAAGATAATGTGCTTCATTGATGGGGTGTTACACCACCAATGAGAGATGCTTATTTTTATCTAAGCCACCATTGATGATAGTCTTGGGGAGGCTTCCGTCAATGGGAATGGGCATTCCATCAATGAGAAGTATGTAGAAGGCCTCCGTCAATGAGGCATGAGTGGTCCATCAATGAGAATCATGTAGGAGGCCTCCGTCGATGGTGGATGAATATTCCATTGATGAGAAATCATGAAGGAGGCCTCGTCGATGGTGGATGAATTGTCCATTGACGAAATCATGCAGGAGGCATCTGTTGATGGGGAATGGACCTCCCATCGAAGTGAAGTATGTAGGAGGCCTCAGTTGGATGGGAAATGAATCTCCCATTGATAAGAAGTATGTAGGAGGCCTCCGTCAATGGTGGATAAATATTCTGTCAATGAGAAATCATGAAGGAGGCCTCCGTCGATGGTGGATGAAGTGTCCATCAGCGGGAATCATGCAGGAGGCCTCTGTCAATGGGGAATGAACCTCCCATTGATGAGAAGTTTATAGGAGGCCTCTGTCAATGGAATGAACTCCCATCGATGAGAAGTATGTAGGAGGCCTTGGTCAATGGGGAATGAACCTCCCATCGATGAGAAGTATGTAGGAGGCCTTGGTCGATGGGGAATGAACCTCCCATCGATGAGAAGTATGTAGGGGGCCTTGGTCGATGGGGAATGAACCTCCCATCGATGAGAAGTATGTAGGAGGCCTGTCGATGGGGATTTATGAATTTGTCAATGGGAACATAGTGTGAGCCTCTGTAGAGTATTGCTGGAGGTCTCCATCAATGGGGATTATGCATCCATGGATGGGAATATAGTATAAGCCTCTGTAGTCTGTTCTGTGATGAAGATGATGTAGAAATGCTTGCTGTTGATGGGGTATTTGTCTCCCATCGACAAAGAAAGTCTTCTGATAATATACTGTATGTTTAGCATATATGACGCTGAAAGGTGGTCAGGCAGGACTTGGTGAAGGAATACCTTCTGTTCTGATGCTTCTTGAAAAGGACTCAGTATCGTTGGAGCCTGTTAATAGAGCTCCTTGAGTCATCCATCCTTAAAACTCTTGTTTGAGTATAGGAATATGGTGCCATGTGGAAGCCCAGGCACCCCAAGCTATGGGTTCAATCCGTGCCGCAGAATGCTGGCAGAAAAGTAAGCTGCTATCAGAGCTGAAGCTGGCAGGAAAATGAACGGAGACTACTAGGGACCACCCACTTTTATAGGCACAGCCCAGGAAGTGAGGTTGTGTGGGTGGTCCTGATATGGATACTGCTAGAAGAGACTGCCGTGCCAGAGTGCCACCTATTGGGAACTCCCAGAAGTAATGATTACTGCAAGAGACCATTCTGCAAAAGATCTGATAATATAAGCATACACATTTTATATAACAAAAAAAAAATAAAAAAAATTACACAGGATAAACAGGAAGGTAGACAGACATGTGGGAGCAGTGCAATGCACTGGCTGTGGGGCAGCAGTCTTACGAGAGTCTTTCTGGAGGCTGAGATGCTGCCCTATTTGCAGGCACCCTCTGCTCTGAGGGAGGAGGTTGTCCATCTTCAGGCCACACTGGACAATAGTAGGGGCCTCCTCACCCAGGGAGCACCAGGGCACCACCACTGCCTCAGAGATTGTAAAGAAAGCACAGCGGTTGGATCACAGTGGGCCCAGGGAGGTGAGGGCAGTGGAACAGAGGCACACCCAGTCAGTTGTACCACTCCACAATTCATACACCACTCTGGTTAGGCATAGTTCCCCTATGGATGCACCACAGAGAAGACTAAGGAGGTTGTGGACAACTGTCCCAAGGGAGGCCCACAGGAAGGAGGCAGAGAACACCACAGGGAAAGGAAGCAGCTCTGGTGGGGACCCAGTATTGAGGGGGATAGAACTGGGGGAGCAGGAAAGTGAAGTAAGGTGCCTGCCTGGTGCCATGGCTTGAGAGACAGGAAGCACATCCTCAGGATCATGTGAACAGCTGCATGAGAGATGGAGCTGGATGTCATTGTCAACCTAGGGATGAATGGCTTTGCTCAACATGAGATGGGAGGGCCTTAGGCAAGTAGCACATACAGTATCCTTCTCAGAGGTGCTGCCTGTCTATGCATGGGTGAGGCGGTACTCCACACCATGTGATTCAATGAATGGTTGAAAACTGGTGCAGAGCACAAGGGTTTAGCTTCATTGAGGACTGATGTTCCACCTGGAGGATACCAGCCTATACTGGCAGGATGGTCTGCATCTGTCCAGGAAGGGAACAAGTCTTCTGGGTGATTAGTTTAAATGCTTCATTAGCAAGCTTTTAAACAAGTCAAGGGGAGGCACCGATAAGCAACAGGGAATTCCCAGTCTCCCCTACAAAACCGGTACTAAATGAGGCAAAGACCATGGTAGAAAGGTCATGAGGGAGCAGGACCGGAGTAAATGGAGAAAGCAAAGTCAGTAAGGGCAGGGATGATGCTACAAGAGGTAAAGCCATAAACAAATGGAGAGTAATGAGTACCAATTCCGTAGTCTGGGTAACAAGCTTCCTGAACTAGTGGCCTTGATGGAAGAGGAACATCTGGATATTGTGGCAGTCACAGAAACATAGTACACACAGAACCATGATGGGGATGTAAACATACCAGGATACACTATCTATAGGAGGGACAGGGAGGGTAAAAGGAGGAGGAGGAGGAGGAGGAGCTCTCTACATAAGGTGAAGGAATCAAAGCAATAGAACAAAAGGTACACAGGGAGGAGAGGAAGCACTGTGGGTGCAAGTTTGGAGACAGGTAATGGCACCACAGTCTGCACAGGGGTTGTATACAGACCATCCTTGGAGGTACACGACATAAACTAAGCGGTCAAGAAGCAACCGTGCAGCTCTCAAGAAGGCGCAAACCCAAAATTACAACAGAATCCAAAGAGAGAGAGAGAGGCGCAACTGAACCTAGAGCACTGGAATGTAAAGGCTTGTGTAAGACTGAAGTACACGAAAGGTGTCTTAAAGTGCAAACACTCCACAATTTATTCAAAAATAAAGCTCCACACTAAAAAGACAAATAGGTGAACCAGTGCAAAATTTCTGCAGGTAAACAAACACCCTAAGCGCCTCGACTCTCATGAGTCTTCAAAGGGTAACAAAACCTAACATCAAATGCTTTTAAATGCTGAATTGATTAATTATTAATGAGCCCTTAGCTCAAAATTTAAAGTGACACATATATATAAAACATTTAAATAACAGGATTAAATCTAGATAACATATAAATTATTAAAACAAAACCTGGAGTTAAGCTTCAGGACTTGATTAATGTTCTTTTTGGGTACATTAATAGCACATTTATAGATTTCAAAAGAAAATCAAGTTTGTCAGCGGTTCAACTGGAATCCTTTATGAAAAGGAGAAAAGCAAATTAATACTGTGAACACAGTAACATGTTAGTTTTAGATAGATCTAACACTAATTCAGACTAAGGTTCTACAAATAAGTTGGTAGATAAAAAACAACACTTAAAAGCACAAATAAGTACAAGATATCTAGGACCAGACAGGTCAGAGAAAAAATGCCTTAAACTTTGAGAATGGTTTGATATCCATTTCTCATTAAGACCATTTGGTTTAACAGAATTCATTTTAAATATCCACAAACATTCACTTTTAACAATTTGTTTGCTCTATCACCCCTAAGGGCAGATTTGGTATATGTTCTAGTCCCATAAATTTGAGTTCATTTGACCATTAAAACAAAGAATCCAGGAACATGTTAGATCAATTATTAACAACTGACAATATACACCTATTGGTGTGCACTTTACTCTACATCATAATTCTACACTCAATGAACTCAAATTTATGGGACCCGAACATATACTAAATCTGCCCCTAAGGGGGTGACAGAGCAAACAAATTACCAAAAAGGGAATGTTGTGGATATTTAAAATTAATTCTGTTAAACCAAATGGTCTTAATGAGAAATGGATATTAAACTATTTCTCTTAAGGCATTTTTCTGCTGACCTGTCTGGTCCTAGATATCTTGCTTATTTGTGCCTTTAAGTGTTGGTTTTATATCTACCAACTTATTTGTAGAACCTTTAGTCTGAATTAGTGTTAGATCTATCCAAAACTAACATGTTACTGTGTTCACAGTATTAATTTGCTTTTCCTTTTCATAACAGGATTCCAATTGAACGCTGATCTTCAAAACTTGATTTTCTTTGAAATCTATAAATGTGCTATTAATGTACCGAAAAGAACATTAATCAAGTCCTGAAGCTCAATTCCAGGTTTTGCTTTAATAATTTACATGTTATTATCTGATTTAATCCTGTTAATTTAAATGTTTTATATATTGCGTGTCACTTTAAATCTTGAGCTACATGGCTCATTAATAATTAATCAATTCAGCATTTATATGTGTTTGGATGTTAGGTTTTGTTACCTTTTGAAGACTCGCAGAGTCGAGGCGCTTAGGGTGTTTGTTTACCTGCAGAAGTTCTTTGCACTGGTTCACCCTATTTGTCTTTTATTGTGGAGACTTTATTTTGAATAAATCATGGAGTGTTGCACTTAAGACACTCTTTTGTGTACTTCAGTTCTTCACTACAAACCTTTACATTCCAGTGCTTTCGAGGTTCGAGTTACCCTCTCCTTTGCACTCTGTTGTATACAGACCCCCATCTCAGGGAGGAAATGACAGAAATGATAGAAGGTATCCTTAGAATGGCAGAAAAAGGGAGCTATTGTTAATAGGGATCTGAATATGCCAGATGTTAACTGGAGTGCATTTGTGCAGCCACCCAAGAGTAATCATTCTAGATGCCCTACAGGGGCATGTCTTAGACAACTAGTATTGGAACCCACTCAAGAGGGAGCAATCTTAGACATGGTACTCTCAAATGGAAATGGAGAGAGGATCACAGATTTAGAAGTGGGTAGCCATCTGGGAATTAGCGACCATAGAACAGTATGGTTCATGATAAACACAGCAGTAGAGTCAAGCCATACAAAGGCAAAGGCTACTGGACTTTAGGAGGCTGACTTTGCCAAAATGGGTGCATGCTAAGGACTGCACTAGCAAATGAGCAGGAAGGACGGGTGGAAGAACAATGGGGAATAATAAAACTGCCATCACAGAGGCAACAAGCTTTTTGTGAAGCAAATAAACAAAACAAAATTATGTAAAAAACCACTATGGTTCTCAAAGGAGGTGGTAGGGAAGGTTAGGAGAAAAAAAGCATTCAGGAGGTACAAGGAATCACATAAGGAGCAGGACAGAGAACTGTACTGAAGTAAAGCAGAAGGAAGCAGGGAAGGCAGTCAGAACAGTACAGGCCCAAACCGAGGAAAAGATAGCTGACTCCATTAAGAAGGGGATAAAACCTTTATAGGTACATCAGGAGTGAAGGAAGACCAAGGGAGGTATGGTGAGGATTAATAAAGGGAGGGTGGATGGTCAGAGGGTGACTGTGAAAAGGCAGAGATACTAAACAAATATTTTTGCTCAGTATTCATAAATGAAGAGGGGAGGCACATCTAAACCAAACAATAGAAACACTCTGGATATGGGGGTGATACCAGCCCATTCACAGAAGAAAGAGTTCTGAAAGAACTCTAAAACTGAAGGTGGACAAAGCAATGGGGTCTGATGGGATTCAGCCCAGAATTCTAAAAGAACTAAGGGTAGAACTGGTGGCACCACTGAATACCCTCTTTAAAAATCATGGGAGGATGGGATGGTACATGAGGACTGGTGGAGGGAAGATGTGATTCCACTTCACTAAAGTGGGAGCAAGGCAGAAGCAGGAAACAATAGACCTGTTAGTTTAAACTCAGTGATAGGTAAAATGATGGAATCACTTCTGAAGGAAAGAATTGTTGAGTGCCTAGAAGCCAGAGGGCCCCAGGACCCAAGCAGCATGGATTCACAGTTGGAAGGTCATGCCAGATGAATCTAAGATTTCTTTGACTGGGTAACCAAAGTAGTAGATTAGGGAGGGGCTGTGGACATGGCCTACCTAGACTTTAGCAAGGCATTTGACACAGTCCACAAAAGATTAATACACAAGTTATCCAGCCTTGGAATGGGTCCCAAGATGGTAGCCTGAGTAAAGAATTGGCTGGAGAACAGACACAGAGGGTAATTGTAAATGGAATCCACTCTGAAGAAATGGAGGTTACTAGTGAGGTACTGCAGGGTTCAGACTAGACTGGTCCTCTTCAATGTCTTCAAGTGACATTGCAGAGGGACTGGAAGAAAAGTATGTCTCATTGCAGACAAACAAAGATCTGCAACAGGGTTGATACACAAGGTGGGGTGGAAAGGATGAGAAGGGACTTGGTAAGGTTGGAGGAATGGTCAAATGTATGGCAGCTTAGATTTAATGCTAAGAAGTGCAAAGTAATGCACCTGGGAAACAAAACCCAGGGAAGAGTACACAATGGGGATGAGATACTAACAACAAAATGGAAAGGGACCTGGGGTAGTCATATCAGATGACCTAAAGGTGGGCAAGCAATGTGAGAGGACAGTGAGGAGGGCTGGGGATACTGGGATGCATAGAGAGGCATCACCAGTGGAAAACAAGAAGTTGTTATCCCTCTGTACAGACAGCTGGTGAGTCCCCATCTGGAATACTGTGTGCAGTTCTGGAGACCCAATCTCCAAAAAGACATAGACAGGATGGAGGCAGTCAGAGGAGGCAACTAAAATGGTGCAGAGTCTGCACCAGAAGACATATGAGAGAGACTTAGGAGCTTAATATGTATACCCGAGGAAATGAGAGAGAGGGGGACAGATAGAAACTTTCAAGTACCTGAAGGGAATCAACAAAGTCCAAGACAGCATTTTTCAGAAAAGAGGTGTGTGCAAGAACAAGGGGATACAATTTGAAGATAGAGGGGACAGCTCAGAGGTAATGTAAGGAAGTATTTTTCACGGAGAGGGTTGTGGATGCATGGAACAGCCTTTCTGAGGAGGTTGTGGAGTCAAAACTGTTGTAATTCAAGAATGCATGGAACAGTCATAAGGCAATTCTAGGGGTGGGGTAGGAGGCAGTAGGCTGCTGGTTAATTATGTTCTGCAGCTTATCCATTAGGTAGGGAAATGGGCAGACTGGGTGGGCCAAGCAGTTCTTATCTTCCGTCAAATTCTATGTGTCTATGTTTCTAAAGCTCCTGTACAAATCCTCACCACAGATGCCTTGGACTCTGGTGCTCATCTTGGCCTTAATAGACACAGGGGTCATGGACGTGTGGAGGCCAAACTGCATATAAATGTCCTTAAAACGAGAGTTGGCCTATACAGCCTCCAGGCATTTCAGGAGCATCTTTGCCTGATCCACTGTTAAACCAGATGGACAATGTCAGTGTGATGCATTACATCAATAAACAAGGGGCACCTACTCCTATCCCTATGCAGGGAAGCAGTGAGAGTTTGGTACTGGGCTCTGTTCCACAGCCTACAACTATCAGCCGTGCATCTCTCAGGTCTCCAAAATGTCCTGGCAGACAGGTTAAGCAGGTCACAGTCCAGGATTCATGAATGGGAACTGCTGACCTCCAGGATAAATGACCTCTTCACAAGATGGACTCATCTGGAGTTGGATCTGTCTGCATCTCCACACAATTCAAAACTGCTGCATTTCTGCTCACTCGCTTCAGGGCCTGGAATGTTTTGGTGAGACACATTGTCCCTGCCTTGAAGGGAAATTCCTTTATGCATCTCTCCCAATTCCTCTAATACAGAGGGTGCTGCTCAAGCTGCGAATGGAAAGGACCACTCATACCCTCATTGCTAAATTATGGTCTGGCCAAATATGGTTTCCACTTCTACAGCAGGTGGCGATAGAAACTCCGGTTTATACCTCTGTGTGGCAGTCTATTGTCACAGGACAAGGGATCTCTGGTTCATCCGGACCTGAAGTCCCTACATCTGCATGCATGGCTCCTGAAGACATAGCCATTGCACATGTTGGGTATTCCCTACGTTGCTTTTATGTACTGATTGCAGCTAGAAAGCCTTTACCAGACATACTTATTTCTTGAAATGGAAGCAGTTCACTCTGTGGGCTGCTTCCAAGAATCTGGACCCATTTACATGTTCTGTAAATTCTGTCTTGGCATGCTTGCTGTCCTTGTCAGACTCTGACCTATGGTATTCCTCACTTAAGGTGCATCTGGCCACTAAATCAGCTTTCCATGCCCTATTAATGGTTGTACAGTTGCCCAATTAGAGATATCCCATACATTTCTGGAGGTATTCTCCATATGAAACCTCCTATCTGTAAATCAGTCCTGACTTGGGACTTGAATTATGTGCTTGAGAAACAGACATTGGCTTCTTTTGAGTCGGCCGTGAGTTGTGGCTTACATTTCTATCATGGAAAACTTTATTTTTAGTTGCAATTACTTCTGCTCAAAGGAGTTCGAGCTTCAGGTCCTAGTGTGTGAGCCTCCTTATTTGATTTTTCACAAAGACAGAGTCTGTTTGGATTCAAATCCCAAGTTTCTACCTGATATTATTATCCGAGTTACACTGAATCATATGATACACCTTCCAATTTATTACCCTGAGCATGTCAATCTATGTGAGACATTGCTCCATATTTTGGATGCACATAGAATACTCAGATCTTCCAGAATCAGTCTTTACCATTCATCACTAATGGGTCCATGCTGGAAGCCTCAGGACCATGTGGGAGCTTATGCCTTTAAAAGCTTTGGAGGAAGGCAGCCAACATTCGTGATGGCGCCCCATGAGGCAGACTATGACGTGGTGCTCATGGACTGGATGGTAACCGATGCTAGCCCATTGCCTCCTCAGTTCTGTTCTTCCTGCCATTAAGGAAGGTACTCCATAAGAGTGTTCGCCATTTTCAACTGCATCACAGGTTTTCGATTCTGTTCATTGATGCCAACTTGATACCATATAGTTTATTCAACGTCCTGTCGCTGCCCTTTTTTCTATCCCTCTTGTATGGTGCAGAGTTCTATTTTGCTCATTTCATTATTTTACATCAAGTCAATCATGTCCGAACAGGGTAATGACACTGGACATGGTGATAGGAGCAGCGGCAACCATAAGTATCGGACCTAGGCCTGGCTTCAGGAGAGGCACCAATAATATCATTCCTGAGGGTCATCCCAGATTCTGGTGTTGTTCATGACACTGAGGAGGTGATGGCTTGAGAGCAATGTCTAAGTCAGTGGAGCGTATAGCACAGTGGTCTAAGGCTCTGAACTGCAAATCTGGTGATATCCAGCAGACCAGACCTGGGTTTGAATCCCACAGCTTCCACTTGCATACTGTGTGACCCTGAGGCAAGTCCTTAACCTCCTTGTGCTCCCAGGTCACTCCTGTCAAAAAAGATTCCAGCTTAGTGTGCTATACCTGGTTAAATAACTAAATAAAAAATCGGCACTGAGCATTGGTGTCGGGGTGATGCCGGCCATGGTGACGAGGAAGGACCCCATCTCTGGGCTGTCACTGACCCTGAGCCTTGTGTCAGAGGTGGAAATGACTCAAGTTGGATGGCAACTTAGAGATGGAGTTTTCCTGGAGCTGCTGGATGTCACCACCACTTATGAGGACCGGGGTCACTCTGTGGGACCTGTACAGCTGCACTCAACTCACCTGGGGATTTCCATCTATGGGCACTGATTGGGTCACTCCTCAGATGTAGAAGGACACCCTTTGGGTGAATCTTCTAGGCCCTTCCCTCCTGCAAGACCCTTTACGTGAGTTCAGCAGCCCAGGCCAAGGCCCTCGAGGCCAGGCATCTCAACCTTCTCTAGCAGAGCCTTGCCATCTCCTAGAGAGGTTGCCCTCTTCATAGGCTCTGAAGGGCCACTAACATGGGATCAGCACCAGGATTTCATTGGTGCCTTAGAGAGCTGACATAGGAGTCTGACAGGGCCCAGAACAGGCCCTTCTCCCAGACACCAGCATTCCTCAGAGTTGGTGCCTTCCCTCGTCAATGTCCTCCTCAGTGGACAGTGAATCATCTGTCTACCTTCCTTGAACTGCTGAGTACATCATACCAGCAATTCTTGGGGAGATGATCCAGGTGCTCAACTTACATGCTTTTACAAGCCACATTCTGGCAGCCCTGCCATTGGTACTCCTTGGGTTCCAATTTCAAAACTACTGACATTCCTCCATGGCCCGAGCCTTTGAAGAGGCATTCAGGGCAGTGTGGAAGTGCCCTTCTTCTATCCAGCCATCCTCAGGGACCTTCTCATGCAGTATCCAACACCAACAGGGTCCACCGTGAGGTACCTCACAATCTTTGGGGCTTGAGGTACTGCAGACTCCTTTGGGACCACAGCACTGTTGTCGAGGCACAGGTCAGGAAGCATAGGAAACCAGGGTAGTTGTAGAATTCACCAGAAATATTTATTTACAGTAGCAGTAACATTAAAATAAACTTGTTCAGTATAACTGTACAGAGGCAAAATAAAACAGAGTTTTCCTGCAGTCCCTGTGTTCCTTTTTCTTTTATTAGTAATTGCAGCTCTGCTCTCTTGTAAGTCCTTCCATCCCCACTCTTAGCAAGCATCCTGTTTTGTAACTATCAGGCAGAAGCTGTTAGAACACATTGTACCTGAGTTGAGAGGCCCTACTTCACAGCTTTTGCAAAAGGCCTAAAATTTGAACTCTGGTAACCTCTGAATTTCCCAATAGCTTTTTCAGTCATGTCAAAATACAATTATATACATTTCAACAGTAATGCTATTTATTTTCCAAACACAAGGGATCCCAATATCAGTTACATTTCAATACAGTGATCTGCATATATTTTTATATTACCAGATCTAGATATACAAGGGAGAAAAACAGACAGCAAGAGAAAACTGAGAGATAGTGAGAGGCAAAGAACTGCGAGATTGTCGGGTGATCAAGTCCGAAGTCTCACAGGAAAATGTGATTGCACAACCAGACAGAGATGAGACAGAAAGGAAAGATCCTTGCATTTAAACACTTTCTCTAACAACTGGGACAGGGTCCTATTCTACCCTGTCACGTACCCCCCTCCTATGCAGGGAAGCAGTGAGAATCTGGTACTGGGCTCTGTTCCACAGCCTACAACTATCAGCCGTGTATCTCTCAGGTCTCCAAAATGTCCTGGCAGACAGGTTAAGCAGGTCACAGTCCAGGATTCATGAATGGAACTGCTGACCTCCAGGATAAATGACCTCTTTGCAAGATGGACTCATCTGGAGTTGGATCTTTCTGTATCTCCACACAATTCAAAACTGCTGCATTTCTGCTCACTCACTTCAGGGCCTGGAATGTTTTGGTGAGACACATTGTCCCTGCCTTGGAAGGAAATTCCTTTATGCACATCTCTCAATTCCTCTAATACAGAGGGTGCTGCTCAAGCTGCGAATGGAAAGGACCACTCATACCCTCATTGCTAAATTATGGTCTGGCCAAATATGGTTTCCACTTCTACAGCAGGTGGCGATAGAAACTCCTGTTTTATACCTCTGTGTGGCAGTCTGTTGTCACAGGACAAGGATCTCTGGTTCATCCGCCTGAAGTCCCTACATCTGCATGCATGGCTCCTGAAGACATAGCCATTGCACATGTTGGGTATTCTTAAGGTTGCTTATGTACTGATTGCAGCTAGAAAGCCTTTTACCAGACATACTTATTCCTTGAAATGGAAACACTTTCTCTAACAATGGGGACAAGTTCCTATTCTACCCTGTCACATACACCCCCTCCTTAAGAAGGAACCTGTTTTTTAAACAGGTTTCCAAAATATTCTATTCTCTAATAACATTTTTGCTTTCAGACATTAAGCATGTATATCATTCCTTTTTGTTTCTTTTTAAACTGTACAGCAAACTACAGTTCAAACCTATACATTTGTTTTCAACCTTCAGAACACTCAATTTCTGATCCATATCTTGACAGAAAATCAGCATTGCTATTCTCTTTACCAGATTTGTGTATCACAGAGAATTTAAATGGCTGTATTACCAGGTACCACCTTGTGATTCTGGAATTTTTATCTTTCATTTGGTTAAGCCAACAGAGAGGATTGTGATCTGTTATAAGCACAAATTCAGTTCCTAGCAAATAAAACCTAAAAGACTACATGGCCTACTTTTGCTGCTAAACACTCCTTTTCTATAGTGGAGTACCTTTTCTCTCTGTCATGCAACTTCCTACTTAGGTACAGAATAGGATGTTCTGTCCCATCTACATTTTGACTCAGGACTGCACCTAGGCCTACCTCTGATGCATCTGTTTGTAGCAGAAATGTTTTATCAAAGTTTGGGCTTCTTAAAATGGGCTGAACATAATGCAGCCTCAATGACTTGAAAAGCTTCATCACACTCTGAGGTCCATTCCACATTATTTGGGTACCATTTCTTTGTGAGTTCAGTGAGCGGAGTAGCTAACTCTGCAAAGTTGGGAACAAATCTCTGATAATAATCAACCAACCCTAAAAATGACCTGACATTTTTCTTTGTTTTAGGAACAGGGCTGTTAGCAACGCTTCTATTTTAGAAACTTCTGCTTCATCCCCATTTCCCGAATATTTAGTTTCCTGCATGCCCAATGCACATTTGGTGGGATTAATAGTCAGACCTGCATTTTGATAGCTTGGATAACTGCTCGTAAGTGTTCCAGGTGGCTTTTCCAGTCTGGACTGTGCACCATGACATCATCAGGTATGAAGCACAATAACCAGTGTGAGGGATAAAGTGACATCCATGTACCATTGGAATGTAGCTGGTGCACCATATGAAACCAAATGGCATAGTGGTGAACTGATAGAATCCTATAGGGGTGGCAAATCGCGGTTTATCTCTGGATTCTGTAGCTAAAGGTATTTGCCAGTAACCCTTGGTGAGATCGAGGCTACTGATATACTTTGCACTCCCAGTCTGTCCACCCAATCATCTATTCTGGGCATAGGGTAACTGTCAAATTCTGACACTTGATTGTTTCCTGAAATAAAGGCAGATCCTAACACCCCATCTTTTTGTTTACAATTACCATGTGAGATGACCAAGCACTCCTCGACTCCTCTATGATACCTAATTCTTTCATTTTTATTTCCTTAACCACATCAGCTCTTAACTGCTCTGGCAACTGGTATGTCTTTTGCCCTAATCTGGTGAGCATTCCTTGTCACTATTACATGATCAACCCTTTTGCTCGGCCTGGTACCATGGTAAAAGTACTGTCAAATGTCTTTAGCACATTATGAATGTCTGCAATTTGTTCTGAGGTTAAGGAAACATTCACCTTTACAGCATCAGCATTTACAATTTGTTCCAGTCTATTATAAGCTACATCAATAGCTTCCTTATCGGTCTCTGGTAAGACCAGCAAAGAAGCTTTTGGCATTTCTCAACCCATTTTTGAGGAAGTTAGCATGGTATATCTTAGTAGGATTTTTCCTGTCAGGGTCTCAGTCTCATAGTTAACAGTGCCAGTACATCCAAGAACCTTATAGGGCCCTTGCCACTTCATTAACAGTTTATTTTCTGTTGTGGGTAACAATAGCAAAACCTTTTCACATAGCTCAAAACTTTTTTTTACCCCATGGTCATAATATACCTTTTACTGGTTTGGACCTCTTCCTGATTACTACAGACAATTTCAACATATTTTCCAGCTTCTTTCTTAGGGCACACGTATAAGATGTTATAGATTGTTTCTGAGTGAGGTTATCACATCCAGTGGCCATCTTGGCTGCCTACCATACAGCATTTTAAATGGTGAAAACCCTGTTGATGCCTGTGGCACTTCTCTGTAAGCAAAAACAGGTAAGGTATGTATTGGTCCCAGTCTTTTCCTTCCCTTTTACAAACCTTTTTAACATGTGTTTTAGGGTTTGGTTAAAATGCTCAACAAGACCATCTGTCTGAGGGTGACAGGGGAGGTTTCTTACATCAGTGATACCTAGTAGTTTGTACAGCTCCTTAAGCAATACAGCACCAAAATTACTACCCTGATCAGTAATAATTTCTTTAGGTATGCCCACTCTGCTGAAAATTTTGTCAAGCTCTGCTGCAACCTTTGGGGCTGTAACAGTACGCATTGGAACTGCTTCTGGGTATCAAGTAGCATAATCGCATACTACCAGGATAAATCTATTACCCTTTTACTTTTGTCTCAAGGACCAACCACATCCATTGAAATTCACTCAAAGGGCACATCTGTCAAGGGTAGGGGCACCAGGGCACCTTGTCTTTTCTAGTGACTGGGGCTACTTTCTGACACTCAGCACAGGAATTGCAATAGATAGCAACATGTTTATGAATTCCAAGCCAGTAAAATCTATACTGGAATCAGGCAAGTGTCGATCCCTCCTGAGTGACCAGCCATAGGGCTATCATGTGCTATCTATAACAATTCTGTTCTATACTTCTGTGGTATGACCAATTGTTCTGTCTGTTCCTGTGTCTGAAGATTAACCCAAACTCTGTACAGTAACCCGTCATTTTTAAACACTGGTCCACCCTGTTTTGGTTTCATCCCAGCTGCTTGAAATAACCCTGGAGAGAAACATCGTTAGCTTGTTCTGAAAGAAAATCACAGTCAGTTATTAATTTAGTTTAAGCATTTTCATATTTTAACCCTTCATGTCCATCAGTCATTTGTTGCCACAGTTTTTCAGTCTTACGTCTATCTTTCCTGGATTTCTGGATCTTGGAGCTGTGCACAAACAAGTCCGAATCAAAATCACTGAAAGGAAAAGTGTCCCCAATGTCTGAAATTTTCCTTGCCTGAGCTCTTCCACCACTGCTACTGAAACATCAAGATTTACTCCTTTGATCAACTCAGTAAATCCTGGAAAGTCATTTGCAATAATCACAGGTACAGGTAACTTAGGTATTACCACTCTCATTTGTGCGACACACCCTTAATAGTCAGAGTCACTTGGTGGTGGGATAGTATTGAGTGTCCCGTGGATGCAGATGACACCAGTACCTGGTCCCTTTACATAATGTTTTCCAACACTTTAACATGCACTAGGGTCTGTCTGCTTCCGAATCAATGAGTCCCTTCACACTCTTATCCACACCTTCACACCTGTCAATACTTGCCCCAATTTGCCAAGGACAAATCTGCTCCAGTGCAACTCTCCTTACTATGGCAGTTTCTTGCAAAATTGCCTGGCTTATTACAGTTATAGCAGATCACGTCTTTTGAGCATAGACTTGTTACCCCACCAGAGTTCTTATCAGTCTTGGAATTTAAATGGAGGAAAAAAGTGTCTTACCAGTGCTTGGCTGTTACCTCGCTGCTGTGAGTCTGACTGGCCATTTGGTAGTCCTCGGCCAAAGAAACAGCCTTTCCCCACTTCTGGTCTGTGTTCCTTTACCTAAAGCTGCGCATCTGTAGGCAAGATGTTGATGAGTGCTCCATGGCAAATGTATCGGTGATCTGTGGGACTGTTTTGCTCTCTGGTTGATCCGTTTTATCAGGAGTTCTCTGGAGTCGGGTGAAAGGCTTCTCAAGGATTGTCGACTGAGTTGTACCTCAGAGATGAAATCTCTGCCTGTGGGTCTCTCTGGAGATGTCATACTTTTTAGGATTTCGCTTTTCACAGGTTATAGTTTGTGACTGTGCAGTGTCCATACTGCTGTAGGAAATTGGTCTTTCCCTGTCAGGTAGGGTACCAGTCTGATTGTCTGTTGCTGCTTTGGTCATTGGCAGACTCGGCAACTCTTTCAAAACAGTTGTCAGGTATGCCTCAATATCATCTGAGGACACAACTTAGTAAGAGTAATGTCTTTTAAGTTGCTTACACTTTGTTGCTCTTCTGGATCTGTGCGGATCCTCTGCGATTGATAGCTTGCAAGGCATCCAGCCATCACTGTTCGTGTCATTGCATCTCTTCTCTCCTCTGCACTTCTAAACGTTGAATCTCTTTTCTCTCTGCTTCTCAGTCTCTTTTGTTGTATAGCCCACCATTTGAAAAAAGTCCATTAGGCTTTTAGGTTTTGTCACTGCCTGTTCTTTTCAATAACTTGTGCTGGCTGTACAATCTCAAACTGGACTTCTGTCTCTGCTAGTTTGGCTGCCATTCTCCTGGTAACCACTCCTGAACTTGCTGTTGCAGAATCCATTCCTTCCTCTGTGCTTCCATGGTACTAGGTCCAGTACCCACACACAAAACACCTGTTTTGGGTATGCATGACTTAAATCCACTTAGTCTGACACCATCCGTCATTGAGGCACAGTCAGGAAGCACAGGAAACCAGGAGCAGTTGTAGAATTCACCAAAATATTTATTTATAGTAGCATTAAAATAAACTTGTTCAGTAGAACTATGTACAGAGGCAAAATAAAGAGTTTTCCTGCAGTCTCTGTGTCCCTTTTTCTTAGCAATTGCAGCTCTGCTCTCTTACAAGTCCTTCCATCCCCCACTCTTAGCAAGCATCCTGTTTTGTAAATATCAGGCAGGAGCTGCTAGAACACTAGTGCCTGAGCTGAGAGGCCCCACTTCCACAACTTTTGCAAAAGGCCTAAAATTTGAACTCTGGTAACCTCTGAAGTTCCCAATAGCTTTTTCAGTCATGTCAAAATACAATTATATACATTTCAACAGTAATGCTATAAATTTTTCTAAACACAAGGATCCCAAGATCAGTTACATTTCAATACAGTGATTTGCACATATTTTTATATTAGCAGATCTAGATACAAGGGAAAAACATACAGCAAGAGATAACTGAGACAGAGAGAGGCAAAGAACTGCGAGATTGCCAGGGTGATCAAGTACGAAGTCTCAGAGGAAATGTTGTTGTGCAACCAGACAGAGAAGAGACAGAAAAGGAAAGATCCTTGCATTTAAACACTTTCTCCAACAACTGGGATGGGGTCCTCTTCTACCCTGTCATAAGCACCTCACATATAACTGACCTCCACAGGCAGATTCTGCTCAGACAGATGCCATTGGCAGGAAGGCCTTTTTCTGCTACTGACAATTTCCCCAAACTGGTTATTTGCCCCTTGCTACTGGCAATTGCCCCAACTGGTTATTGCCTTCAGCTACTGCAATTGCCCTGAACTAGGTTATTTGCCCTCTGCTGCTGGCAATTGCTTCCAAACTGGTTATTTACCCTCTGCTATTGGCAACTTCCCTAAACTGGTTAGTTGCCCTCTGCTGCTGGCAATTACCCCAAAACAGGTTATTTGCCTTCTGTTACTGGCAGTTGCCCCAAACTGGTTATTTGCCCTCTGCTACTGGCAACAGCCCCTGAATTGGTTTACTTGCTCCTACAACTGGCAATTGCCCCTTAACTGGTTACTCACTCCTGCAACTGGCAGTTTCCCTGAACTGGTTATTTGCTCTCTGCAACTGGCAATTGTCCCTGAACTGGTTACTTGCCATCTACTACTGGCAATTGCCTCTGAACTGATTACATGCTCCTGCAACTGGCAATTGCCCCTGAACTGTCTGGTACCAATTACAACCTGGTTCTGCATCTTGATTCATCATCAGCTGTTTCAAGAGTCATCAAGCATCCTCATCCACCTGGTTTTGGAATCATCTCACCACTGAACTACTGGCTGTACTTCAGGTGCATCTTCCTGCTTGGGCACCTTTCAACCTGTCGCAACATACTGACCCCTAATTAACATAGCCGCCTGCTAGAGAGGCCCACCTTCTGTCCTGAATCCTTGTCCCTATCCTGTTAAGGTGCTCAGTAAGTGAGCAGCCATTCTGGCTCACTAGCTGGGACCATCCCATCCAGCTCCTAACAGATTCGGCACCCCATTTGTTATTTTACTTTCTTTAGGCACCACTTGGCGTTGCTGTTCAGAGACCAGCAGCTGGCATCAGTGTCCCAAGACTTTCAGCATGGGTTCCCATCAAGAGCTGCATTGTCCTGGTTGCATTCTTGCTTCTGCTTGCAGTACATTCTTGTGTTCATCTTGTCCTGGCAGCCCACTGGAGGTTTGTGCTGAGTATCCTCTTCAGTTCCTCTCGTCCGGCAGCTCACTGGAGGCTTGTGCCAAAGTATCCTCTTCCATTCCTCTTGTACTGGCAGCACCCTTGAGGGTTTGTGCTGAAGAATCCTCTTCAGTTCATCTCTCCAGGAAGCCCACTGGAGGGTTTGTGCCAAAGTCTCTTCTTCAGCTCATTTTATCCTGGCAGCCCATTGGAGGGTTCATGATGGAACCTTTTCCAATCTGCTCTTTTGTCCCAGCAGCTCAAGAGGGATCTTCCTGGACCTAAAGTCTTCACCATTCAATCATACTGAGGTACTATGCCAGAACCACTAGGACACAGCGGGAGAAAAAAATCTTCAGGAGTGTCAGGCGCTGTGGTAGGACCACACACATACATAGTACCGTGAGACTGGCTTATACCTGTGTAGGCTATTTCAGCATCAATCCTCTAACTGCCTCAGTTCCATTTTCCTTGCCATCGAGTGTGCTTTACTGATGACATGGTTTCACTCTACCGGGAGTGAAATCTTCATGTCTATACAAACAGCAGTGTATAGTCATTTGTTTCGATTATTATTATTTGTTTTAGTATTATTTAAAAAATGTTTTTCTGAAGAAAGAAATTATCTCAGATTGCCATCAATGAGTCGTCCATGGACGGTGATGATAGGGAGACTTTGCTAGAAAGTTGATCTTACCCTGGTCAGTTTCACCATTCATTACTGCTGGGTGTTAGCGGAGGTGCACATCTGCCAAGGAGCTTTTGTGGGAGCAGCACCAATGGCGCCGCCCACATGGCTGATGCACTGCGTGGTGCTCAAGGGCTGGCCGTTAGGCACGCTGACTCCTCTTCCACCCCTGCCTTCAGTAGCACCTGCTGTGTGAGTGACCAGAAGTTTACTGCATCAGAAGGCCTCCTTCTTTTTGATGCAATGTCTGACCTACCGTTGTAGTTTTCCTCCATCCCAGTTCTTTAAGTGCTCACCTGAAGCCATTGGATACTGGTAAGCTCGTTCCTTTATTTTTAAAATTCTTACCGGCTGCACCAGGTCTGTTGCTGTAGTTTTATTGAGTTTGTTTGGCGTCATGTCTGGTTCAGGAGTGAGGAAGAAATCCAAAGCGGGCTGTTCCTCCATACGTCGGTGACCCTATGGCTGGTGTTATTCTGCTATGGACCAGCATGGCGTCCTGACTTCATTGCCTGGGTCCCAACTGCGATATGGATAATTGTGTTGCCTGCTTCTCCATGGACCATGGCATTCTTGAGATCCGCACATTTAAAGTCAGCAGGGCACCGCCGACTTTCGGAGGCATCATCATTCTAAGGATGCCATGGCGAGAACTCTTTACCCTGCCTCTGGGTCCCCTCCCAAGTCTATATGGCCCAGTGAGGAAGAAACCTCCTTTCTGATTCAAGCCTTGCCATAGGAAGTTTCTTCTGCAGTGCCGGAGCAACAGCTCAGTTCCCTCTGGAGCCAAGTTGGGAGCATTACCATGGCAGTCACCTCCTCAGAGATGCGAGCTCTTCTGGTGTTGTACTTGGCTGCTGGGCCTGGCACCAACAGACCCTGTGTGCTGGTGATCGGGGTGGTGCTGTGGGTGATGTTATGTCCTGTGGTGGTGCAGTTTGTGGTGCCATTGGCAGGAAGGCTCCCAGGGTCACTAGTCTGGTAGTGCATGGTCTCCTCCTTCACCGATCCGGATTGGTGTCCCAACTCCTTGGGTGAGGCCCCCTGGATGTGACACCAGGCACTCTGGTGCTCATCCTTGGTGACTCAGATGCTGCAGTCTCTGTGGGCTCCCATGTCAATGCCAGTGTCAGGGGCCCAGCAGCAGATAGTAGTTCTGGGGTTGGTGGGTGATGATCCTGACTTTGGGAGTCAGGACAGCTGCCATTCCTGGTGCTGCCCTGGCTACTGCAGTTGGGACAGGGACCTCCTCTTCTGTGGTCTCCTTCATGTGGCCAGTGGGATTGAGGGACCCTTCAGCACTGGGCTCAATGAAGAGGGTGGCCTCAGAGTCCAAGGAGTTGAGAGGTCAGGGTGAGCATGAGGGCCCTCTTCTACTACCCTCGCGGGGTGGTGGGGAGGAGGAGCTGCAATGCGAACCCTGCTTCTCCTCCTCTGAGACTGCAGAGGTGCCCTTAGTGGATGGCAGTGGGTTTGCCCTTCTGGAATCATGCAACCCTGGTTGCACCACAGGAGAATCTCCCTCAGGGCTTGGCCAGGATTTGTTCTCAAATTTGCAGCGTCTGCTGACTGGGTCAACCACTGGATCCCACCATGCAGGAGGATCTACTGTGAGGTCTCAGAGCCCTGGCAGAGGCTGGGCACTTTCTGTCAGGTGTCCTTTCCCAGTCCCTCTGCAGACACCACCTCCTCTGTCTGGCCATGTGGGTCCTACAAGGCCCTTGACCGGGGGATGAGCAGAGCTACTGCAGGCGGCGTTCCACAGGTACATCAGGGCTATGGGATGAGCAGGTCTTCCGCCTGTCCCCACCACCACAGGATGACTCTGAACATCCAAGCTTCTCTACTGCCTTGACTTCTTCCTCTGAGGAAGAGGAATGTTCTGTCCACCTCTCCTTTGATGCTGATTTCACAGAATATCAGCATTTCCTTTGAGCTTGGTTCAGAACTCCATATTTCCCATGTGGTAGGCGCAATACCGAGTGAGAGATGCACTCTTTCCTGAGTGAATTCAGTGTGAACCACCTGGTGGTCCCTTTCTGGCCTATTCCTTTCCAAGAAGCAATGATCCACACCTGGCAGTCACCAGCTGCCTCATCCCTCCTCCAGCGGACTGCAGGAGGTGATACTGCACACCCTAGGAGTCTCTTGGTTCTCTGTCTCAACCACCCTCGGGGCTGATGGCTGTAGACACTCATTCCAGGCTACAACATGCGGCGCATGACCGACCACCAGATCTGGACTCCGCTGAGTTTAACTGGTGGGAAAAGTTTTCTTTTCATCTCGTGTACTGCTTTGCATCACAGCACATTAGGCTCACCACAGTGCCTAAAACAGGCATCTGTGGTCAATGCTAACACAGATGTTAGCATCGTTGCCTGATTTGGAGGAATCTAGGCAAACCACTGCCCTCTCTGCACAGGGTCTGATGCCAGTGAGGTGGCTTCCAGACTGGTAGGGACAGCGATCTGAATTAGGCAGACAGCATGACTTCACCTGTCATGACTGTCACCCGTTACCAGTGTGAGTGATTTCTTCCACCTTCCAGGGACCCATCTTTTCCCCACAGGATGAGGGAGGAATTTACTGGGGCATCTTCCATCCCCGGCCATGGGGACACCTCCCAGCCTGAACAGCCTTAGACCATGTTTGGCCTAGTATGGCAAAAATCTCTCCCCTTCTATGTCTCCCACAGAAGGCTGGGGAATCTGTTCCCTCAGGGCAGTGCTAGGTCCCCTTTGGGGGCTTAGTACTCACCAGCAGTAATGAATGGTGAAGATGGACAAGGGTAAGATATGTAAATTATCTATCTACTGTAATTCTTGATCTTCCCGTATCTTCACCATTCATTACTGATTCCTGCCCACCTTCTCCTCTTGGGCCTCAGCTTCTGGTGCTGCCTCCACCCTGCTCGCCTCCCCTCTTGAGGCCAATTGGAGCAAAGTCCCCTGGTATCTCAGGGCCCTCTGTTTCCTTCTCTAAAATCACAGAGCACCCATCCTAAGGAGAGGCGGTGAGTATGGTCTTAATCCTGGCCTTGGAAGGAACTCCTTAGGGTTACATGAGTGGGGTGCACTGTGGGGTCCCTTTCTGTGACTTGGCACAGACCTGTCTGTTCTGTCACAGGCTCTTTTAAGGGTGAGACTTAGTCAGTGCATTCTGTGAGAGGACCCATAGGGAACCCCTCTTTTCCCTTTCTTGGTGTCCCCCCATATTATAGTTTTTTTTCTGGACAGGGACCTCCCTGTTTGGGGTTTTCCCCTTGGCTAAGCCCTCAGGTGGTAAGCTTGAGAGTGCCATGGTCCAGGACCTTCATCCGAATACGGGTTTTGGGACGGGCGGGTCAGACTCTGCCATGCTTTATATCCTCCAAGACCATCTCAAATTCTACTGTTCTGGACCTATGTCCAGTGGACCTGAAGCTTGACAGGATCCTTGCATCTGTGTCTTCATACCTCCCAGGTTTTTGAGTCTAGAGATAAGCCAATAATCTTCCGACTGGGCATGGCTGTATTCTCTCTCTCTCTCTCTCCTCTCCCCATATCTTCTGTCTTTCTCTTCTCATTCATTTCCTCTCTTTCCTGTGCTGCCACCCAGGGCTGTGGCCCTATTGTCAGTTAGCAAAGTTCTACTTTCCCTATGTCCTCTGGCCGGCTTATTTCTTTTTTGGTTTATATCCTTTCCTTTTCCTATCCTCGGCTCTCTTGCCTCATCTTTAAATTTCTCTATCCCCTTTTCCTTCTCTCAGCAGAGACAGAACTGAGTGGAGAGGAGTCATGACACCTTGGCCAACCCTTGAGTGCCACTCAGTGTGTCGGCCATGTGGGTGGCGCTATCGCATGATCTCCCCAATAAAAAGCAGCTCCCGGGCAAAATTCGCTCCTCTAGCTAACACCTGCAGTAATAAATGGTGAAGATACAGGGAAGATCAAGAATTATGGTAGGTCGTAGTTTACATTTCTGGCAGTGGGGTTGTGTCAAGTCCTTTACTCTTTACAGGGGGGTCTGTCCACAGGCAATCCAGTGCTCAGGAGGGAGGACAGTCCTCCAGTAAGCACAAAAGAAGCCGGACAATTCCTGCTCAGGACCTGATGCTGTTCAGCCTCTAGTTTTCTCCTTCCTGTCAGAAGAAGTGGTACCTCTCATACCAGGGTAAACTATCTACAGGAGGGACAGGGAGTGTAAAGAGGAGGAGTAGTAGCTCTCTACATAAGGGAAGAAATCAAAGCAACAGAACAAAAGGTAAATACGGAGGAGAGGAAGCACTCTGGTCAATTTGGAGACAGGCAATGGCACCACAATCTGCACAGGGGTTGTATACAGACCCCCATCTCGGGGAGGAAATGGACAAGAAAATGATAGAAAGTATCCTTAGAATGGCAGAAAAAGGGAGATATTGCTGATGGGAGATCTAAATATGCCAGATGTTAACTGGAGTGCAGTTGCAGCAGCCACTTGAAGGTGGGGTTATTCTAGATGCCCTACAGGGGCATGCCTTAGACAACTAGTATTGGAACCCACTCGAGAGGGAGCAATATAGACCTGGTACTCTCAAATGGAGATGGAGAGAGGATCACAGACATAGAAGTGGGTAGCCATCTGAAACTAGCGACCATCGAACAGTATGGCTCACGATAAACACAGCAGTAGAGTCAAGCCATACAAAGGCAAAAGTACTGGACTTTAGAAGGGCTGACTTTGCTAAAATGGGTGAGTGCCTAAGGAATGCACTAGCAAATGGGCAGTAAAGAGAGTGGAAGAACAATGGGGAATAATCAAAACTGCCATCACAGAGGCAGCAAGCCTTTAGTGTGAAGCAAATAAACAAAACAAAATGATGTAAGAAACCACTATGGTTCTCAAAGGAAGTGGCAGGGAGGTTCGAGAGAAAAAGAAAGCATTCAGGAAGTACAAGGAATCATAGAAAGAGCAGGATAGAGAATTGTATCAGTTAAAGCAAAGGAAACTGGGAAGGCAGTCAGAAGAGCAAAGGCCCAAACCAAGGAAAAGATAGCCAGCTCAGTTAAGAAGGGGGATAAAACCTTTTATAGGTACATCAGGAATGAAGGAACACCAAGGGAGGGATAGTGAGGCTTAATAAGGGGAGGGGGTGGCCAGAGGTGACTGTGAAAAGCAGAGATACTAAACAAATATTTTGCTCAGTATTCACAAATGAAGAGAGTACCTAAACCAAACAATAGAAACACTCTGGATACAGAAGTTGATACCAGCCCATTCACAGAAGAAAGGTTCTGAAGAACTCTTAAATAAAGGTGAACAAAGCAATAGGGACTGATGGGTTCATCCCAGAATTCTAAAGAACTAAGGGTAGAACTAGTGACACCACTAACTACCCTCTTTAAAAATCATGGGAGGATGGAATGGTACATGAGGACTGGAGGAAGGCAGATGTGATTCCACTTCACTAAAGTGAGAGCAGGGCAGAAGCAGAAACTACAGACCTGTTAGTTTAACCTCAGTGATAGAGAAAATGATGGAATCACTTCTGAAGGAAAGAACTGTCGAGTACCTAGAGGCCAGTGGGACACGGGACCCAAGGCAGCATGGATTCACAGCAGGAAGGTCATGTCTGACCGAATATAATGAGTTCTTTGACTGGGTGACCAAAGTAATAGATCAGGGAGGGGCTGTGGACAGCTACCTAGACTTTAGCAAGGGTGTTTGACTCAGCCCACACAAAGATTAATATACAAGTTAGCCAGCCTGGGAGTGGGTCCCAAGATGGTAGCCTGGGTAAGAATTGGTTGGAGAACAGGACACAGAGGGTAATTGTATATGGAGTCAACTCTGAAGAAAGGAAGTTACTAGTGGGGTACTGCAGGGTTCAGTACTAGGTCCAGTCCTTTTAATGTCTTCATAAGCGACATTGCAGAGGGACTGGAAGGAAAAAATATTCTCTTTGCAGATGACACAAAGATCTGCAACAGAGCTGATACACAAAGTGGGGTAGAAAGGATGAGAAGGGACTTGGCAAGGGTAAAGGAATGGTCAAATGTATGGCAGCTTAGATTCAATGCTAAGAAGTGCAAGGTAATGCACCTGGGAAACAAAACCCAGGAGAAGGTACACAATGGGGGTGAGACACTAACAAAAATGGAAAGGGACCTGGGGGTAATCATATCAGATGACCTAAAGGTGGGCAAAGCAATGTGAGAGAGGCAGTAAGGAGGGCTGGGGGATACTGGGATGCATAGGAGAGGCATCACCAGTAGAAAAAAGGAAGTTGTTATCCCTCTGTGCAGACAGCTGATGAGACATCATCTGGAGTACTGCATGCAGTTCAGGAGACCCAATCTCCGCTAAAGACATAAACAGGATGGAGGAGAGACCAGAGGAGGGCAACTAAAATGGTGCAGGGTCTGCACGGAAGACATATGAAGAGAGACTAAAGGAGTTATGTATAGCCTCGAGGAAAGGAAGGAGAGGAGGGACATGATAGAAACTTTCAAGTACCTCAAGGGAATCCAGAAAGTCAAGAGGTAGCATCTTTCTGAAAAAAGTTGTGCAAGAACAAGGGGCACAATCTGAGGGAGGGCTCAGAGGTAATGTAAGGAAGTATTTTTTCACAGAGAGCATTGTGAATGCATGGGCAGCCTTCCAGAGGAGGTTGTGGAGTAAAAAACAGTGGTGGAATTCAAGAATGCATGGGACAATCATAAGGCAATTCTAAGGGTGGGGATAGGAAGAAGTAGGCTGTTGGTTAACTAGAATCTGCAGCTTATCCATTAGGTAGGAAATGGGCAGACTGGGTGGGTCAAGTGGTCCTTATCTGCCATCAAATTCTATGTAAGGTTGCCCTCTGGCAGGTCTATGAGGGAGTCTTCTGTAGTGGGGCGGTACACCCTCCGATCCCTCTGGGGTCCCCAGTGGTCTCTGCCCTTAACAGCTGGGATTTCCAACACGAAGCCCACTGTGTCTTCTGACAGGGCTTCCAGTGAGCAGTTTCATCACTGGGTCACTCTTATGGAGCAGTGGGTACAGCATGTGTCTCAGTTGCCCTCGCTGATGGACCCGATTTCCAGGCCCTTAGATCTTGAAGTCACTGGGCCATGGCCAGGACATTCGGAACAGGATGCGTGTTCGGTGCTGGTGACAGAATTCTTACCTCTCTGGTATCGGCACCACTGACACGGTTCCACATGCATCCCCCTCACTATGTTTCTATGCAGGAGCCAGCACAGGTACCACTTCCCTCACCCTTTTCTTTTAGGTCTGACAGGGGTTCTTCTGGTTCCAGTGTGACAAGCGGTGCCGTGTTCTTCAGTGCTGCATTAGGTTCAGAGTTCTTCAGTGCCATATCTGCGGCACGAGTTCTTGATGAAGCGTGTGGCGCCAGATACTCAGTGCCGCAGTGGCATTGAGCACTTCAGTGCCACATGCAGTGTCGGTGCCCTCAGTGCCGTGTACAGCATTGGGTTCTTCTGTGCCGTGTTCGGTGCAGAGTTCCTTGGTGCTGCTTGTATAACAGGGGTCCTCAACATTGATAAGGGTTTCGGTATTTCCTGTGTTCCCTTTGCCTAGGCCAGGCTTCAGCCTTGCAGGACTAGCTCCTGACTTCTATGGGGTAGAGGTGAAACATGATTAGTCTGATCCTAACCTGCTTTTGTCTGGCGACATCGAGGATGACTCAGTCTATGACTTGGAAGGCAAGCTTTCTACCTCAGCTGAATCTCTGATTGAGGATCTTTCCTTCCAGTCCCTCCTCAAGAACATGGGATCAACCCTGGCCTACAGACCTCCTCAGTAGAATCAGGTAGAGCCTTTATGCCTCAAGTTTCTTTATGTTCCCAACATTCCTATGAACCTTATGCCTCCTGTGTCCCCCTCTTTGGAGATACTTTCGCATGTAGTGTGGGACAGGCTGGTGCTAATCCCTTCTGTGGCTAAGGCCATAGATAGAAATATGCCCCCAATGAAAGACCCTTCCTAGCATCGCAACCTATTGCAGATGCTTTAGTAGTACTTGTGGAGAATGACAAGGCCGTCCTCCCGGAGACTTTGACACAGACTGTCAAAAAAAATCTCACAAGATTGACACTTTGGGGAAGCGAGTTTTTTAGAGCCACAACCTTGGGCATGTATATCACCAGTCATCAGGACCATTTCTCTCAATACGAGTGCACCCTTTGGAATTCTCTCAAGTCAATAGTCGAAAACCTCCTGGAGTCTGGCGTTAACATGGAGCTTTGCCAGACAGTCACCAGGTGCATAGAGTCCAATAGTCATCAGCTGAAAGCTTCTATGCATGCCTATGACACTCAGGCTAGGGTGGTTGCCATATCAGATGGCACTTCTGGTTCAGGACATTTTATTTTATTTATTTATTTATTTTATTTAAATCTAGGATTACAAATACCTTTGATTAGGAACTGCTCATTTACAAAGGTTCCATGTTGAAGGAATTAAAGGAACAGGGGTATAAATACACACAAAGATCGACATAATAATACATAGTTACACAATAAAAAGAAGCAAGCGACTGAGGCTTAAAAATCCAGTAACTCAAAATGTGCCAAATGTTAGGTAGCATGACATACCAGCCAAGGAGAATTTTAGAAATAAGCACTACAGGTGAGGGGTATACAGGTAGGAAGGCTGTTGTCAGAGGGTAAAGGGTGAGGGTAAGAGCTCAAAGGGAGGGAGGAGGGATAAAGTCAGGAAATGCCGTGGGGGAGAGGAAAGGGAGAGGGGGCAAGGGGTGGGCAGGTGGAGGCAGGTAGAAGGGGGGCAAGGCAGGAGAGGTAGCTGTCAAGACTGAAGTGGAGGGCAGTGGGCTGGGTAGGCCCCTGGTTAGGCGAGGCAGTCACGATGACATTTATTGTAATTCTTATCCCTTTATTATTGGAAACATTTAATGATATTTTAGAAAATTTAAGTCTGACAGAAAACATGTCAAACACATTATTCATTTTGTTATATAAAGGGGACAAACTGGGTGTCAAAAATTGGAGGCCTATTTCTTTATGAAACACAGACATTAAAATACTAACCTCAATATTATGTCACAGACTAAGCAGGATAGCAAACAAAGTAACAGCTAAAAATCAGACCTGTGCCATACTAGGTAGGGATATTAGGATAATTTACTATGTATTAGAAGTTTTTCCAGGGGCAATTGCATACCTTGCACGTTATTGGATCAGGAGAAACATTTTGATCTAGAACCCCATTAATTTCTTGTCCAGGCTTTAAATAATCATTAGCCAAGTACTTCAGGAGTATAATATATAAAATTATCCATAACAGTTACAATGCTTATTATATAAGCTAGCTAATGATACTCTAAATCATTCTACTGGCAATAGTTCATGCACCTCTAATTTCCTAGATATTGTGTCCCATGTTCTAGATACTGTTGAAGACAAAGTTTGTCACAAAAACTAGATCTGCGTCTTGGAACATAAAAGAAATCCGAGACACAGATCTTAAAGAATAATTTTGTTGTGGTTTGATTTTTAGTAAGTCCAGTAAGAATACTGGAAGAGCGCGAATACAAATTTGTATACAGAAATGCTCCAATACATCCACACCACACTCCAGTTCAAAGGAAATGGTCAGCACTCCTTCTGTGTTAGAGACTTTTTATTTTTATTACTTTAAATACTTAAAACTCTTACAGCAGCAGTTCTCAAAGCATTAGTACATGGCACATGCATGTTCTAAGGAAGGCATCATTGTGATGCAGAAAAGTAAACGTGTTTGCTTGAGCGTTATACCAAAAAGTCCATGGGTTAAATATGCTGCAAAGTTTGTACTTTAAAACCACTACTGGACTGTAGAAATAGATATATACCATGCACCAATGCTTTGAGAACTGCTGCTGCTGCTGTAAGAGTTTTAAAGTATTAAAAGAAAACAGTTTTCCAACGCTGAATGAGTGCTAATCATTTCCTTTTCCTTTGAGCAGGAGTGTGGTGTGATTGTTAAGTCTCGGTAAGGTGCACCCTCATTTTATACTGGATACATTTCAAGAAATGTTAGAAATGTCTGAGCAGTGCTTTGTGTGAGAAGGAATGCACCAATGCATAACTTGTCAATCTAATAAAGTTAACCCGATTCTCTATACAGAATACTACTATGCATTCTGTATGGCAAATCTATAAACCAATTAGCTCCATGCTGCCTCCCTGACCTATCCTGTTGATTGTGGCACTATGTGCGGTGCTATAACCCCATCCTGGGGGTAAGCCAGGGGATCAGGAGCCGGGCTGTGGGAGTGGGAGCAGAAGGGTCCGTGGATTGGGCTGAGGAACCACGGCAAGGTGGCAAAATAAAGCATAATTAAAAAATATATGTATAGTAAATTTGTAATAAACCTTAATGCACTTTTATAAAGTGAGTCTAAGGATCCCAGATTTATTTATTTATTAAACTCTAGGATTACAAATACCTTTGAGCAAGAACTGCTCATTTACAAAGGTTCCGTCAGAGGATGGAGGTAACACATACAAAGGTAGACAACGATTTACAGCCATAACATGTTTACAGTTACAGTAATAAGTGTAGGGAGAATTCAGAGGGCAGCTTAAATGAAGTCTCAGAGTAAAAAAAACTATACAGGAAGGACAGATAGGGTGAGCAGGGTAGGAGGGAGCGGAAGAGGCAGGTAGGCTGAGGGACCTCTGTTGGAGTGGTAGGTGGTTAGAAGTAGTGACAGTAGAGTTAGAGATGAAGGGGCAGATGTCTGCGAGGTGCAGTAGTGGAGGCAGGGGTGTGAAAGATGGGGGAAGGGCAGGAGTGATGTAATGGGGGCGTGAAAGGTGGGGGGTGGGGGCAGGAACAGCAGGTGCCACGACGGGTTAGCTGTTAAAGGTTACAGGTCGCAGGTCAGAAACAACCAGGGGGACGGAGTGGCAGTCCTTTAGGAAAAGCAATCACACTATGGTTGAGGTGAGGTAGAGTTGGAGATTCCTTTGAAGAGTCCAAGCAAAGCTGAAGAAAGTGCTTCTTTGTTGAGGTGTTGTACCACTGAGGAGCCCTGTGCGTAAATGCCCGCTGGCCCATTGTTGTCCTGCACCTGGGAACCTGGAAGGTTTGATGTTGGGTACAACGTGTATGCTGGGTACTGTTATGGGTAGTAAGGAGCTTTCAACACCTGGGGCATGAGCCCGAGGAATACCTTTTGTTAACAGGCAGGTCTGGTATTGGATTCCACTGTGTAGAGAAGTCAACCAGCCTGGGTGTACAGGTCGCAGGGGTGTGTTAGGTAGGCATAACTGAACATAGTTTTATTCCTATAGGAAAAAAACTGAACAATCCCTTTAACTTGTTAGAAATATATATGTAAATCAAAAGCCAGGTGATTATCAAGTGTCAAACCTAAACACTTATAAGAAATTACTCTTCCTAACATGATACCAGACATAGTTTGAATATCTCTATTTGAAATCTTTTTAGAATTTTCTTCTCAAACAACATCCAGGTCTCTTTTTCTCATTCAGAAGGCCTTGAATCCAGAAGCCTCCCTGAACATTCAAAAGTCCCTCTGTAATACCTCAACTGCAGCTTCTAAATCATCTTTTACAGTGTACATGATAGTGTCAGCTGCATATAAATACATACAAGTGTCAGACAAGCAGCATCCAGGTAAGTCAGTCACATAAAACAAAAATAATAGGGACCCAGGACAGAGCCCTAGGGTACCTGACTGAATAATAATTGGTTCAGAACAGGTACTGCTCACTCTGACACATTGAAATCTATTTATTCAAGTATGAACAAAACCAGTTCAGGGCAGAAATGCCCAAACCAGCTGATTTTAAATAGTTAAGCAAGATTGTATGATGGACAGTGCTGAGTGCCTTGACAGATCAAGAAATATTGTTGGTACACCATGATTGCTGTCGAAGGCATTCTTCATATCATACACCACCTTTGCTATTGCATAGCTAGTGTGTCCTTCCTAAAACCTGACTGCAACCGGTTATTATTTTGTATTCAAGACAGCATCAATTCAGCTGCCGATACTAGCCTCTCCAGAATCTTAACACAAAAAGGCCAAATAGAGATTGGCCTAGAGGAACCTGGGTCCGAAGAACCCCCACTCCCCTTTAAAAACAGGAATGACAAATGCTGTTTTCCAGTCTGGTAGTAATTCAGAACTAGAAAGAAAAAGTATTATACGCCAAAGGCTGTGATAAAATACCTGATGCTATTTTAGAAAAAAGGAGGAATCCCATCGTACCCAGGTCCTTTACCAGTATTCAAACTCTGAAGTTGTTTCAACACTTCATCAGCTGTTACTGATTGAAAAGCAAAGATTGATCTATTTAATGCATAGGAAAAGTCTACATTGAGGACAGGTGGAACCGATCCTGGCTATTCCTTATCAAATGTATTCTACAGGTGAGAAAAAAGAATTGAATGCGGTCATTTTGTCTTCAGCAGACTAACTAATATTTTCCCTTTGTAGTTCAAGGTCGATGGTAAGGAGGGTGGGTCCTGTTTATGTTTTACTGAGTGTATACCCCTCCATAATGCCTTGAGTACGTTTATTACTGACAAGTGTCACTGTGCCTTAGGGTCTTTGGCCCTTATCGCACCCATTCCATCAGAAAATATGGTGAGATGGGTGCGTATAGGAGAATGGGGTGAAGTTTGGGCCCAAGAGACTGAGGCACACCTGATGCCTTCACGGGCTGCAGGGTGTGGGTGGGGTGAAATGGTATGAGCATTACAGGCAAAATGTAAGGTCACACCCTGATGCCTGTCATTCTCTACAGACGGGCGTTGTGGTCGGAAACCCTAACGCCTCAGGCAGTCGTTGATATTTTCACTCCAAATTTTCAACATGGTTTTTGTGACCCCACCTCATGAACAGTGGCAATATCAGTTTGTTAGCCGAAAACTGCTTTTGCACAGCGATCTGACATTTGGCACCACAGGTGCAAAACACATTCCGAACAGGATGTGAAAAATGACAGCGGTACTGTTCATGGGAGGTGTAAAAATGGCAATGTTGAAAATCTGCTAAAATCTTAAAAACTGTGAAGTCATGAGCGCGCATAGAAACTGTGCAATGCACACCCGTAATGTAATTAGTTTGGGATTTTTACAGCAGATTGTTAACACAGGCATTTTGGGACCTCCAGTCATGAACAGTGTCAGTGTGATTTTCTTTATCTGTCCTGAACAATGATTTCCCACAGCGACCCGCATTTCTGCGCTGAAAGTGTGAAAACACATTTCGGCCATGTTGTGGAAAATGACAGCTGTACTGTTCCTAAGGAGGTGTGGAAAAATGCCACTGGTGAAAATCTGGGCTGAAAATATTACAAATTCATGAACTTATGAGGGTGCTTGGAAACTGCACAATGCTCACTCTTAACACAGTCATTTTATGGAGTTTTGTCACCAAATTTTCAACATAGCTATTTTAAGACCTCTGCTCATGACCAGTGTCACTGTGATTTTCTTAATCTGTCCCAGACATTGTTTCTGCACCGACTGCACCATTGTGCGCTACATGTGGAAACACATTTTGGGTGAGATGTGAAAATGGTAGCTGTACTGCTCATAAGGAAGTGGGTAAAATGGCACTGTTGAAAATCTGGTGTGAAAATATTACAAATTCGCGAAACTTGCCAGCGTTGCAAGGAACTGCGTAACGTGCACTCCTACAACAGTCATTTTGGGAATTTTACCAAATTTTCAACATAGCCATTTTAAGACCTCTGCTCATGAACAGTGTCACTGTGATTTTCTTAATGTGTCCTACATTGATTTTCAAGACACCGACTGTGCCATTGTGCGCTTACATGGCGGAACATGTTTTGGGTGAGATGTGAAAAATGACAGCTATACTGGTCATAAGGAGGTGTGGTAAAATGGCAATGTTGAAAATCTGAAATGAAAAATATTGAAAATTCGGCGAACTTATGGCGTCGTAGGAACTTTCTTGGCCTGCGCTCATAAACAGTCATTTTAGAATTTTTCACCAAATTTTCAACATAGGCTTTTTGAAAGCCCACGTTATGAACACTGGCAGTGTCATTTCGTTATCGGTCTTGAAAGGTGATTTCACGCAGTGACTTTGAAATCACCCTTCAGGCCCGATTAACGCCATGACAGTGCAAGAATTCATGAGGAGGGTCCCAAAACCCATGTTGAAAATTTAGACCAAAATTCCCAAAATGCCCAAGATATGCAACAAAGTTGAAAACCCTATTTATTCCATTATACAGCTTACGGCATTTCCTCAGTTAGCGTCGGCTTTGAAGAGTGCAGGCGTGTTCCCGGTCCACCGATGATAGATCACGCTGAGCTCGGGAGGTAAGTATGGGGTGGGGTGTGTGGGGAGGCAGGGTCCCAGTGGGTGGGTGTGGGTTGTAGGCCGGGGGAGACTGCAGGGAAGGTTTTCTTCTTTACAGGTTTTAGAGCAGCCAGGGGACGTTTGCCATGCTGGGGTGGGCTCCCAGCGTGGCAGCTAGAAAAACTGTTTGGGGGTCTGAAGCTGAAGGGGATTGGGCCCTCTTTAGTTCCTATATGCTTTGCTATGCTGGGGTGGGCTTCCAGCGTGGCACATGGAAACTTTTGGAGGCGTGCAGCCCGTGGGCGATGGGGGATTAGGCACCTGTTGGCTATGGCACTTCTTGCCATGCTGGGGTGGGCTCCCAATGTGGCACCTGGACAGCTGTTGTTGGGGGAGGCGGTGGAGCCGACGGGGATTGAGCACCCCGTCGGCCACACAGTGTGTGCGTGGGGGAGGCGGGAGCGCATCAGCGAAGAATATGCGTGCTTGCCTGTGTGTGTGGGGGGGAGCTCTGCTCACTGAAGCAGAGCTCTCCTTTCAACTGTATGCCACTGCATTTTCCTGCTGTCATAGACAGCTGCAGCAGTGATTGGTGCACTGCCACCGCTGCCTGCAAACACACTGACTGAATTGGAAGAGGCTGACACACCTCTAGAAAACTCGTATGACGGCACTATGTTTCTTGCACATGCGGTAAACAAACATCAAAATGAATATACAAAAGAAGCAAGGATATTTGTATTCATGATACCTTGGAGTTGGGCCTAAATTACTATTTTGGGCATTCTTTTAGGCCATTTAATATGGCTAGAGTTAATTGGGAGAAAAACTTGCAGACTGAGAAAATAATTATTTATTGGAAAAATACACAAACTTCTAAATTAAAAAGAGTTTACGTAACCAAAACATTTATAATCCCTATTCTACTTCATTTCAGCTCGGTTTTCCTCCACTATTAGAACTAGACACTAAACTATATGGCATTTTTTAAACTTATTTGTGGTAGCAGACTCAAGCCTGTCAAACAGCAAACCATAGAAACAGAATCTGATGGCAGATAAGGATCGCTTGGGCCCACCTAGTCTGCCCATTTTCCCGTAATGGATAACTGCAGATCCCAGTTAACCAATAGCCTACTCCCTCCTATCCCCCACTGGAATTGCTGTATGTCTGTCCCATGTATTCTTGAATTCCCCACTGTCTTTGACTCCACAATCTCCTCAGGAAGGCTGTACCATGCATCCACACCCTCTCCATGAAAAATACTTCACATTATTTCTGAGCTGTCCCCCTCTACCTTCAAATTGTATCCCTTCTTCTTGCACATCTTTTCTGAAAGATGCTACCCTTTGGACTTTGTTGATTCCCTTGATGTACTTTCCTCGGGGTATACATATTAAGCTCCTTTAGTTTCTCTTCGTATGTCTTCTGGTGTAGACCCTGCACCATTTTGGTTGCCCTCTCTGGACAGCCTCCACCCTGTCTATGCCTTTGCGGAGACAGGGTCTCCATAACTGCATGCAGTACTCCAGATGGGATTTCACCAATTGTCTGTACAGACGGATAACAACTTCCTGTTTTCTACTAGTGATGCCTCTCCCATGCATCCCAGTATCCCTCCAGCCCTCCTTACTGCCTTCTCACATTGCTTGCCCACCTTTAGGTCATCTGATATAACTACCCTGAGGCCCCTTTCCATTTTTGTTGTCAGTATCTCACCCTCACTGTGTACTCTTTCCCTGGGTTTTATTTCCCAGGTGCATTACTTGCACTTCTTTGCATTGAATCTAAGCTGCCATACATTTAACCATTCCTCCAACCTTGACAAGTCTTTTCTCATCCTTTCCACCCCACCTTGTGTATCAACCCTGTTGCAGATCTTTGTGGTGTCTGCAAAGAGACACACTTTTTCTTCCAGTCCCTCTGCAATGTCACTTAAAGACATTAAAAGGACTGGACCCAGTACTGAACCCTCCGGTACCTCACTAGTAATCCACCTTTCTTGGATGGACTCTGTTTACTATTACCCTCTGCATCCTGTTGTCCAACCAATGTTTTACCCAGGTTATCACCCTGGGACCCACTCTCAGCTGACTAATGTATTACTCTTTAGTGTGGGACTGTGTCAAATGCCTTGCTAAAGTCTAGGTAGGCCATGTTCACAGCCCCTCCCTAGTCTACTACTTTGGTCACCCAGTCTGAGAAATCAAATAGATTCGTCTGACATGACCTTCCCACTGTGAATCCATGCTGCCTTGGGTCCTGTGCCCCACTGGCCTCTAGGTACTCAACAATTCTTTCCTTCAGAATTGATTCCATCACTTTCCCTACCACTGAGGTCAAACTGACAGGTCTGTGAGTTTCCTGCCTCTGTCTTGCTCTCACTTTTGTGAAGGGGAATCATATCAACCCTCCTCCAGTCCTCAGGTACCACACCATCCTCTCATGATTTGTTAAAAGGGTAGACAGTGGTGTTACTAGTTCTCCCCTTAGTTCTTTTTAGAATTCTGGGGTGAGTCCCATCAGGCCCCATTGCTTTGTCCACCTTCACTTTTAGGAGTTCTTTCAGAACCCTTTCTTCTGTGAAAGGACTGATATTGACCCCCCTCCCATCCAGAGTGCTTCTATTGACAGGATTAGGTACCTCCCCTCCTCTTCTTTTTGTGAATACTGAGCAGAAGTATTCTAGTGTGAATCCTCAGCTTTTCACTGTGTGTCCTGCCCACCCTCCTCTTTATTTCAGCCTCAGTATCCCTCCTTTGTCTTTCTTCACTCCTAATGTACCTATAAAGGTTTTACCCCACTTCTTAACAGGTTGGCGTCTTTTCCTCAGTTTGGGCCTTTGCTATTCTGACTGCCTTCCCCACTTCCTTCTGCTTTAACTGGTACAATTCTCTGCACTGCTCCTTCTGTGTTTCCTTATACTTCCTGAATGCTTTCTTTTCTCTCTAACTTTTCCCACCAGCTCTTTAGAGAACTGTAGTGTTTTTCTTTTGTTTTGATTTGTTTATTTGCTTCACAGAAAGGCTGGTTGCCTCTGTGATTGCAGTTTGCTGTTCCCAATTGTTGCTCCAATCCTCCTTCTTGACCATTTGCTAGTGCTTTTCTGAGGCATTCTCCCATTTTGACAAAATCAGCCCTCCTGAAGTCCAGTGCCTTCACTTTTGTATGGCTTGGCTCTATAGCCGAGTTTATCGTGAACCACCCTGTTTAGTGGTCACTTGTTCCCAGATGGCTACCTACTTCTAGATCTGAGATCCTCTCTGTCCCCATTTGAGAGTACCAGGTCTAGGAACTGATTCCCTTCCTCAGTGGGCTCAAACTCTAACAGTCTGAGGCAAGCCCCCTATAGGGCATTGAGAATAAGCTCTGCTCTTGGATGTGGCTGCAGCAAAGGTGCTCCACTTAACATATGGCATATTCAGGTCCCCCATCAGCAATATCTCCTTTCTCTGCCATCCTAAGGATGCCTTTTATCATTTCCATGTCCATTTCCTCCCTGAGATGGGGTGTCTGTATACAACCCTGTCTTGGGATTGTGGTCTCATTTCTAGTCTCTAAGGTGACCCACAGTTGCTCCCTCTCTTCCCTGTTTACCTTTTAGTTCCATTACTTTGATCTCTTCCCTTACACAGAGAGCTACCTCTTCTTCTACCCTCCCTGTTGCTCCTGTAGATTGTGTACCCTGGTATGTTGACGTCCCAGTCATGGTTCTCTGTGTACCATGTTTGTTTGACTGCCATGATATCCAGACATCCCTCTTCCATCAAGGCCACCAGTTCAGGGAGCTTGTTACCTAGACTATGGGCATTGGTACTCATTATCCTCCATTTTTTATGTCCTTAACCCTTTCTGTCCCATCCCTGTCCTTACTGATTTGTCTTTTTCTCCATTTACCCTGCCCTTCTCCCTATCTACTTCTCTGGCTTGGTGTTTATCTCACTAACTACCCCAATTTCTTTTGGGGGCCTAGGATTTCCTTCTTTTCAGTGTCTCACCTTGGCTAGTTTAATGCTTGCCAATGAAGCATTTAAACCCATCACCTAGGATCCTGGTTCCCTCCTGGACAGATATAGACCATTGTGCAAGTATAAGCCTGCATCACTCCAGGTGGACCCCCAGTCCCTAAAGAAGCAAATCCCTGGAGCTCTGCACCAGTTGTTCAACCACTGATTGAATCCCATGGTGCGGAGCACCCTAGCTCACCCATGCCATAGACCAGCAGCACCTCCGAGAAGGTTACCATGTGTAATACTTGTCTATGCCCCACCAACTCCACAAACTCCTCCTGCACTGCTCTGATCCTTTTCCAGCCAGGTCATTTGTCCCTAGGTAGACAATGACATCCAGCTCTCTCCTCCATGTAGCTGCTCCTTCAATCCTGAGGATTCGCTCCTTGTCCCTCCAAGCCATGGCACCAGGCAGGCACCTCTCCTCCTTCTCCAGTTTTACCCTCCTAACAATGGAGTCACCCACCAAGAGTTGCTTCCTTCCTTGATACACAAGGAGGCATGGAAAGGATGAACAGGGACTTGGCAAGGTTGGAGGAATGGTCAGAAGTATGGCAGCTAGGATTCAATGCAAAGAAGTGCAAAATAATGCACCTGAAACAAGAACCCAGGGAAGAATACACAATGGGTGGGAGGTAGTAAGAACAACAAAAGGAAAGGGACCTGGGGGTAATCATATCAGATGACCTTAAGGTTATCAAGCAATGTGAGAAGGCAGTAGGGAGGGCTGGGGTATACTGGGATGTATAAGGGAGGCATCAGCAGCAGAAAACAGGAAGTTGTTATCCCTCTGTACAGACAGTTGCTGAGACTCCATCTAGAGTATTGTGTCCAGTTCTGGAGACCCCATCTCGAAAGGACATAGACAGGATAGAGGTAGTCCAGAGGAGGGCAACTAAAATGGTGCAGGGTCTGCAAGAGAAGCTGTATGAGGAGGAGACTAAAGGAGCTTAATATGTATACCCTTGAGGAAAGAAGGGAGAGGGGGACATGATAGAAACTTTTAAGTACCTCAGTGGAATCAATAAAGTCCAAGAGGGTAGCATCTTTCAGAAAAAGAGACTTGCAAGAACAAGGGGACACAATTTAAAAGATAGAAGGAGGGCGATTCAGGGGCAATATGAGGAAGTATTATTTCACAGAGAGGGTAGTGGATGCATGGAACAGCCTTCCTGAGGTTGTGGGGTCTAAAACTGTGGGAGAATTCAAGAATGCATGGGACAGACATAAGGCAATTCTTGTGGGGGTAGGAAGAAATAGGCTGTTGGTTAACTAGGATCTGCGGCCTATCCTGTAGGTAGGGAAATGGGCAGACTAGATGGGCCAAGCAGTCCTTATCTGCCAAAGTCTATGTTTCTATGCTTCCCTGTGGGGTCCCATGCCACCCTCCTGTGGGTCTCCTTGTGGAGGTTCCCAGCATCCTCTTTGGTCTCCACTGCTGGTGCCTCCATAGAGGAACCATACTCTGCCAGAATGGCATATTAATTGTGGAGGGTACAACTGGAGGGATGCACCTCTGTTCCACCACCCTCACCCTCTGAGCCATTGTGGTCCAACCGCATAACTTCCAGTAAAACAAGGAGGATTGGGAATTGTGAATCCCTCGATATTCTTTCACACTATATTTTGGATGACTAACCGTATTCCCCATTAAAAGGCTCTGAAATTATGGAGCGATTGGAGTAAAGAATGGTTCTTGTCTATTCTTCCTTTATGGACAAAAAGTAAGTGGAGTTTCAGTCTACAGAATGGTATTTTCCATGTGTATACAATACTTTACAGAAAGTTCAAATCTGGAAAATCACTATAGATTACTTTCAAACCACTACATGGAAAGCATTATATAAACATTACATTAAATTACTTAATGGAGACTTTGGTTTTCCAAAGGGTAATATTCAGAATTTTCAGGATACTATTAAACAACTAACAGATGCTAGAATCCTTAAGTATTTATGGGACACAATCTGGTTGACAAACCATGGGAAAATGGGAGTGAGGGACAACCACAAGCAAAACTTTTGAGAGACCCTTGTAATATGGTTTTAGACACCTAAGATCATTCATTCATGGAATGAAGTGTGAAATGTTAATTTTGGAATATATTAATGCAGACAGATACTAGTCCCATAAGGTGCTTATATTGGGTGTTTACACTGGCACTTGGAGAAATACAACTCAAGCACCTTAAGAGTACTATGTGATTCAATTAAATATATCTGGCAGGCACACTGCAATTACAGTTACAGCAGAATTACTTAACTTAGAATGAGATTGTAAACCCTGTTACCCGAGGTTACAAGAATCCTAAAGGACCTAGTGGTAGGCAGGACAGGCAGCTAGTGAAGCACCAGTTAGATGGGTTTCACTGTCTTGCTCTGTGCTCAGTCTCTGCTGAGCTGGAGAATGACACCATTTAGAATTCTCACAGCAGCATAGGCCACAATAGAACGCTGCAGTTGGGAGTTAGGTAGAATGCTGGGGTTTTGGAGTCAGTCTGTGCAGTCTGTGGTAGAGGGAGGAGGTGTTCTGCTGTAGCAGGCCCTCAGCTCTGATATAGAGCTGTTGTTTGTAAGTGGTGTGTGCTCTCACCATAAGAGGAACACAGAAGAATACATTTGAAGTGGTGGAGACCACTCCCAAGTTGGTTCAGGGTCTCCTCCCTGTGGGGATGGGGGAACCAACGCCAGCTTCCAGAGGCAACCCTGGCCCAGCTTGAGGTAAAGAAAGCTGCCTGAAGATTTGTGTTGATGCACCAGAGAGATCTACTGGGTTTCCTTTGAGAAGAAGCCTCTGAGGCACCTGCAATCAGGGGTGAGTCTGCTCTGAAAAAGAGCCTATGTTTCACCAGAGACAATGTGTTCTAAGTATCTGTCACTGCTGGGTCAGGAAAGGACAGCCAAATGCAGTGCTTAAAGAGTGTGGTATTTGGACATCTTTAATCAGTGGGGGTCTACAGGGATGGACATAGCCACTTATCAAGTATGTTTCAAGTCAGCACAATTGGAGTTTCAGAGGCTGTAGATTGAATGTAAATACATTTAAAGTGATAATCTACAAAGTAGAGAGTTTTCATAGAAGAGGTGTTCAGTCCAGAGGAATGGCCAGGTATGAATTGTAGGAGCAAGAGGTGGAGACCCCATCTGGAGTAACCCTATTTACCTCTATGGGTTTGCTTTAGGACATCTGTTGCTTTCTTTCATGTACTGGCCAGTGCTCGAAGAAAGTACCCATATGTGGGATTGTTGAGAGTACTCCTTTATGGAGCCTGGATGTGCTCATGGGTGGTAGAGAGCCACCAAGAAATGATCCATGCCCAAGGGATAGTAGTCCAGGATGCTGGCCGGGTGCCACGCTTGGAAGTTCTGAGAAGAGTGCCAGTAGGGCTGAGAGCTCATGGAGATTCAGAACCTGAGGGTTACTGTGTGAGAAGAAATGTGTGTCTGTCAGGATGAATCTGCATTACCAGGGAGTGTAGCCTCGTGGGGTCCATCTATGCTTTATTGTTCAGTTGTGTTGTGAATAAAAGCCACACTTTAGAATCCCAACTCTGGTATGGACATTTCAGTTATTGCATCCTGTGTCCGGATTACTTGGGTGCCCCTGTGCAGAGTGTCAAACGAGCCAAGATACAGTAACAGTTTCTCCCGACCCAGGTCCCAGGTAAGGGGTTACATATGGAGGTACTGCACAGCACTAATAACACAAAATACCATCAACCTGACCCCTGGGGTTACAAAAAATGGAGGCACTGCTGGGATTTGACTTTAAATTTTGGGAGAAAATGCAAAAAGGTTGCTTGGATAGTGACTAGCATTTTGGCTGTCTGGCAGTGGGTAGCCAAAATCAGAAGCATTGTCAACTAAATGTGCCACTGTGTGCTGCTGTCTATGTGCTGCTAAAAATGTCCAACTGTGTACCAAGGAGCAGTAAAGCCAGTGTGTATGCCCTTGTCCTACATCAAATTACAGCTTTACCAGCTTTTAAGTATTTTGTGACAGAGGAAAATGAGAAACTGTGGGTAGCAAAAAAGATTTGTGCCCTAGACGTTGGAAATGCTTGAAATATGGACTTAGAGTAGTCGTTGACTAAAACCATGAAAAATGGCTGAAATGAAGCCCGTCGAGGAGCTTCAGTTGAAAAAAAAGTGTGGTTTGCAGTTTAAATTTTGCCTGTTCGATGATCACAGTGGAGAAGCAGAGCTCTGAGAGGAGAGGCTCATTTGCATGGAGTTGAGTGATTGGTGAGACTGCAATCAGTCCCGCTCCCCAAGCCAGCTCAGAGTGACTGCACAGTGTTTCGAGAGAGAGAGAGAGGAGTGAAGTAAAAGTGAGCAGACTTGCAAGGAGGAGCATCGTGGTGATTGAAAACACTGTAAACACACAAAATCTGACTTCTTCTGTTTAAATTCAGGCTCAACCCGCATCTCAATCGTTTGGGAACAAAGCGTGGTGTTCAGAAGGACCATCGGCAGGACTGCTAACCGCTTCCTTCCTTCCAGAGCCTCCAAGACTGGCTGCAGGCCGTTTTTCCATCGACAAAACAAGCTACTGATAACAGTGAGTAGCAACCAAGTTAACTGCTCAAACTGTGTGATTTTAACTAAAGCCAGGACTGTGCAAGTTTTTGTTTTTAAGCTAAAGCAAGAATTCTAAGCAACAGACTGTGAGCATAATTATAGGTTCAGCAACAATATTATTTTCAGAGCCAAGTGAGAGACTGTAATTGTATGAGATGCAGCAAAAATACAGGCAATCCTGTGCAATGAAATACTGTGGCTTTAGTGGGACTTTAAGCTAAAATAGTGATTGAAAGTGAATGAAAAGTCCATGTAAAATCATGTAAATGCACTAGGAGAGCAAGTGGTGCCATTCAAACAGTTTGAGTGACTATCAGTAGAGTGTAAATCGGATGTGCAGTGGTCTGAGCTGTGAACAGAATGTTGATGCATAGGAGTGCTGCTGCCACCATTACAGGGTGGGGTAGTATGTAAACACAGCAGCAAGGAGCCATTTTGAAGGAAAAAAGTTTTCAGTGATGTGGGACTTGAAATAACAGTGGCGTTGTTTGTTTTCTCTGCAGTCATGGCTTCAGGACCAGCCCACACGGATCATGCCTGGGCTATAATAGTAAAGGAAGTTAAAAAGCTAAGGGACATTGAGAGATATTACTATGGGGGATGACTGCCTCCTCATGTGGTGATTCCTGGATATCCAGTATGAGTATGTGTGTTGTGTTTAAATGCTGGAAGGGACGTCTTCATGGTACCTCACTGTTCTGGGTGCCTAGAGAGTTATGGCTTGATTAATGCACCCAAGATCGTTCAGCTCCACATGGACAAAGTTCAAGAATCTGCAGTTGGCAGAACCAGGAGGAGCCTGTTGGAGAGGCCCCTCAGAGAGTGGCAGGAAGCTAGAGGGTACAGATGTACAAACTGAACAACGTACTGATGTTTCAGAGTCCGAGTCACAGAGAGACACTGTGGAAGGAGCATCAGCAGACCCTTGCAGAGAGGCCTAGCCCAAGTCTCATAGGTGAAGACAAGACTGGGGAGGCCTTAGAATGGGAAGTTTTGACCTCCGCACCTAGCGAGGAGTGGACAGTCTCAGGAGTGAGGATAACTGCTCACTCCTGGGCACAGAATCTTAGTGAGGAAGATGATGAGGGGAGCCTATGTGGCCTTGTGAAGAATGTATGGATCCACAGCCTCAAGCTCTTGCCTCAGTGGAACCAATAGTGGAAGAGAGTGGTGACTCTGTAGCTCTGCCCCCACAAGGAAGAGTGAACGATCCATTCTATGTCACATTGAGTATGCCTAGCTGGCTGAATCAGGACTGGCTGCCCCAAGCCAGGCCAGAGGTCACTGAGGTTGACCAAGTGCAGAAAGAGGAAAGACTGGTTCATAGGAAGCGAATGAAAGTATGGGATACTCTTTCCTACCTTTCCTCGGAGAGCCTGGGAGGAGATTAAAACAAAAGCAGGAAATCCTGGATTATGGAGGAAGCAATGAAATATGTGCATCCTGGTGCAAACAAGTATGTCAAGAGCAGAATGTTTCAAGAAAAATATGGCCAGTGAAAAAGAGCAGGACACTGTTTATTGACACTGTTCGAATCATGAATGGAAAGGAACATGAAACCTTTCACAGTGTAGATTATGGCGCCCAAGACGGGGTCATAATTCATGCGCCTGACCCATTGTGCTTTTGGCCACAATGCAAAACCAAACTGTGAATGTGCCCATGCCTACCAAATGGACAGCAGAGCAGTGGTAGCCAGTGCTGCCATCCAGCCGTTGCCATACCTATGTTGTTCCACCAGTCTGGCGTTCCAGGACTCAGGTGCCCACATTCATCAGTTTTGCAGTGTCTGGCTTTCCAGATTCCATCAACTGACCCACCAGATGACTTCAGATCCAGAGAGGACACCAGCCCTGCTGTATCCTGATTCATCGCCTGAGATGCCGGATGACTTCAGAACAGCTGTTTTTCCTTCTTTTCCTGTTCCAGGTTCCATCTCCTAGAGGAGATCAGCCAAGTAGTTTCCAGATGTGCCCTCGGTCGTTTTCTGGAAGATGTCCGCCCAGCTGTATTAGAAGAATGCTGCCAGGGTAGAGTCTTGACGAGGACCAGGTGGTGTACAGTTTCGTTCTACAAGGGACTGGTAAGTCCAGACATTTCTATTTCTGACATTTGCAGTACACATCCTACACTAGCAGACTCAGATGTTTGAACTGTCTCAAAGACTCTCCCTTCGGGACTTTGGCCTGCCAGAATTGTGCTTTACCGGGCTCTGGCCCAGGAGAGACTCTTTATTGGACTTGCCTTTCAGGCGCTGTTGTCACTAGAAGGGACTTTTAGGGCACTCCGCCTAATTATTGTGTATTGTAAATAATGTCATTTTTCCTACTGTTTTACTGTTTATACTGTTTCTAATTTTCTAAAAAAATGTTTTGGGGATTCTCCAGTGTTTAGATGGAAGGGGTTTAGATAGACTGTATGCAGATTAGAGTGTGTTTTGTTTTTCTTTTTTACAGGTGTTCCTGAAAAAAAAAGAAGAGGAGGAGGGACTCAGTGGAGTTCCTCATAGTGCTTTAAAGTTGTAGTGTTTAAAGTTACAGGATGTTACTAGTTGTTATATTTTAACTTTTCCTTCCACAGGTATGGTGGTGGGGAAGTAATAGCATAGTGTAGTATTAGCTCCTTTTGGTGTGGTTGCAGGTGTCCAGGGTTGGGGAAGTTCCCCTGTTTGCTTTGGGTTAGAGGCAGCTAGGTTTTCCCTAAAGGGCTAGGGGATAGACAGGCTGTGGTCCTGACCAGCTGGAGGACTGCAGTACTGATCTATCAGGGCTATGCTCTGGACAATTATTCCAGAACCACTAGGTACCCATAGTTAGGCGGTAGAGTAGAGGCTGATATATCAGCCAAAGGCCTCTAGGCCCTTAGTGTTGTCTGCCTGTGCTGGCACATGGTAGGGGAGAAGGTAGCGCTACCTCCCGTAGTCAACACATAGGTGAGATGGCCTAAACCAGGTGACTAATGACTGCGGACAGTCATTTTCCTGGTCCAGGATGAGTGTAACCTCCCTGTTACCGGGGTTACAAGAATCCCAGTTAGACCTAGTGGTAGGCAGGGACAGGCAATTAGTGAAGCACCAGTTAGATGGGTTTCAATCTGTCTTGCTCTGTGCTTAGTCTCTGCTTAGCTGGAGAAATGACATCATTTAATAATAATAATTTTATTTATAAGGCACCTTTCAATTACCAAGCGTCAGTACATAACTCAGAACAGTAAAAGAAAAAATCATTAAAACAAAACAATCATAACAGTCAGTGTTCTAAAATGCAGTTTCCTATAAAAAGTATTCAAACCTCTCTTAAAGCCCTCCACAGAAGTGCACTCCTGCAACTGACGGGTGAGAGTTCCAAAGGATGGGGCTACTACGCAAATGCCTGAGCACCGAAGATTTCAAATTACCCTTGGAACCTCTAGCAACCCGTCATCGGCCGAGCAGAGTGATCGATCCGGTGATAAGGAACTAGAGTTCTTTCAGATAGCCTGGGCCCATATCGTAGAGCTTTGAAGTCAGCAAGCCACACTAAAGGTGATCACGCCACGATTGGCAGCCAGTGCAGTTCACGCAGCACTGGAGTAATATGACGGATCTGCTAGAACCCGTTAAAGCCGGGCTGCAGCATTCTGCTAGCTGCAGGTGGCCGTTTCAACCCCTAAGCCCTAGGTAAAGGGGTTGCAATAATCCAGCCTTGAGGACACGAAGGCATGAACTAACGTTGGTAGGTCGGCAGGACGGAACAAGATGCTGGACCTGGCGATGTTCCTAAGATGGTAAAGGAAGTCTTAACAACTGCTGACACCTGTGAGTGCAGTGTCAGCCCATCGTCAAGAACCACCCCAGGTTCCCACCCGTTCAGAGGTCAGGAGAAAACGCCTCCAGAAAAATTCGGAAGGTGCATCAACACTCGACCTTCTCCAGCGATCCAGGTCCACAACCAGTACCTCAGTCTTATCAGAATTCAACCTCAGCCAGCTAGAATTCATCCACTCCTGGACTTGGTTAGACAGCTATTAAAGACCGAGAGAGCTCCAATCTGGTTGGGGCAAAGAAAGGTAGAGCTGGGTATCATCTGCATAACAGTGAAACCTCAGCCCATACTTCCTTACAATGTCTCCGATGGGTAGCATATACACCTCAAATAACATGGGTGACAATACTGAACCCTGGGGCACCCACAAATCAAATTAGTTGAATCCAGGAAAAAAACCCAGACACAACTCTTTGTGATCTTCCAGTGAGGAATGATAAGAACCATCTTAAGACGGTTCCAGATATTCCACAGAACAGCCTCAGGTGTTCTATCAACACCATGTGATCTACGGTGTCAAAGGCTGAAGAAAGGTCGAGGAGAACCAGAATGGAATGACTCTTCTGATCTCTAGCCATCAAGAGATCATTGAGCACGAACCAGCGCTTGTCTCGGTACTGTCTTTTATGAAAACCGGACTGAGGGGTTCATAGATGTCATGGATGGTCAAATGGTCTTCCAGTTGTGCAGCCACTACTTTCTCAATCACCTTCCCAATAAAGGGAAGGTTAGAGATAGTCTGTAGTTTTCAGACAGTCAGGGTCCATGGTAACTTTCTTCAAGAGGGGTGTCACCACCACCTCTTTCAGGGAGCAGGAAACTCACCCAATTCCAGGAAGCACCTGACTATCTGAAAAGGACTGGACAGATGATGTCAATACAACCCATAATTAGGGAGGTTGGTCCAGGGTCCAAACTACAGCACATAGGGCATATGCTGGATGATCCTCATGACATCAATAAACTCCAGCTGATTGAAGGAACCCAGAAAAGCCAAGGCACCGTGATCTCACCCTGTTCAGGGCAACCCCATAAGAGTGTGATGGCAACAACTCAGCCTAATGTCAGCCACCTTATTCACGAAGAACCGAGCAAGCTCATTCGCCCTCCAATTGTGAAAAACTTCAAACTTGAAGACAGGCTGAGTTGCACAGTCTGTCCACAGTTCAAACAGGTGAGCTGGTCGAATTCGAGCAACCGCAATCTCCCTGGACAAGAATTCTGCCTTCTTCAGGTGATTGCGGATTAGTGAGACCAAATAATGATCCATCAATCTAAGGTGGTCCGCATCAAGGGTGGACCTTCGCCAGCAGCGCTCTAACCTCGCCCCTGTCTCTGCACGCCTCAACATCCCATCAAACCAAGGGGACTTGGGGCGGAGGAGAGTGGGCAAATATGAAGTGGAGCAATGAGATCCAGAGCCCCAGCACGGCTGTGTTATAGGCCGACACGAGGGTCTCTGGATCACTGCTTACCAACGCGAGACAAAGGTCAAGTACCACCACAAGGCCTGGGATCTATATCCCAAAGAGGCGGTGCCTAACAAACTCTGTAGGGCAGGCCTTCTAGAAGGGGAGCAAAACTAAACCCCACAGGCGTAATGATCTGACCACCCGATGGGTTCCACACCCACATCGGACGCCGAGTTCAGAAGGAAGATTAAGTCCAAAGAGCGCCCACATTTATGTGTAGCAGAGGAAACCACCTGCGTAAGGCCCAGCATTGTCATTAACTGGAGTAAGTGGCGACCAAATTAAGTAGAGTTCGTCGGATGACCCAGGCGCTGAAATTGCCCAGAACCATCGATTCAGGCTTATTCAAAATGCCACATCGATGACCTAAGTCCGCCACTTCCCTGGAAGGAATCGCTTCTCATCACTAAGGTGGACGGGTAAATGAGGGCGATTAGAATGCCTACACCTGCTACAACTATACACTCCAAGGACTCCAACCTCCCCACTAGTACCTCTGTGAGGGCAAGTTCGGTCTTGAAACAGACCGAACCCCTCCCCACGATCCATTCTTGGGCGGTAACACAAGTAGCCGGGCTGGAGTCATAGCTCCAAAATGGGGCCAGAGTTATCATCCAGCCAGGTCTCGAGATGCAAGCCAGGTCCACCATACAAACAAGATCAGCAATAATTGCGGTCTTGTTTTAATGGACCTGGCATTGCCAACACCGTCCCCGAGCTGAATGAATCTCACGGGCTGCACAGGCCATCTGCCCACCATAGCCGGTGGTGCCTTGGTATGGGCACCAGACATGGAGAACCACGATCAGGATTCCATCTCATCCCAGAGTGCCTTCTGGTATTAACCACCCCAATATGATGACCCATCTCGATCATATTCCCTGTTCATAACCCATCTACTCCCTCCTACACAATGCCCAGTGCTCTGCAATGCTGGTAAATCTCAAACTGAAGAGGGGAGAATAAAAGGGCAAGGGCGAAGAGAGGAGGATGAGAATATGCACCGTGTGGGGCTGAAGACCAACACATACTGCAAACTAAGCTACACAATACATTTTACAATTTTGTAGCAGCATAAGCCACATAGAATGCTGCAGCTGGGAGTTAGGTAGAACGTTGGAGTTTTGGAGTCAGTCTTGTGCAGTCTGTAGTAGAGGGAGGAGGTGTTCTGCTGTGAGCAGGCCCTCGAACCCCTCAGCTCTGATATAGCTGTTGTTTATGTAAAGGGGTATGTGTTCTCACCATAAGAGGAACACAGAATAATGCGTTTGAAGTGCTGGAAACCGCCTCTAGTTGGTTCAGGTTCCCTCCCTGCAGGGATGGGGAACCAACAGCTTGGGCCCAGGGGCAACCCCTGGCCCAGCTTGAGGTAAAGAAAGCTGCCTGAAGATTTGTGTTGATGCACCAGAGATTCGCTGGTTTTCCTTGAGAAGAAGCCTGTGGGGCACCTGTGATCAGGGTGAGTCTGCTCTGAAAAGAGCCTATATTTCACCAGACAATGTGTTTTAAGTATCTGTCACTGTGGGTCAGGAAAGGACAGCCAAGTGCAGTGTTTAGAATGTGGGATTTGGACATCTTTAATCAGTGGGGTCTACAGGGATGGACATAACCACTTAACATGTATGCTTCAAGTCAGCACACTTGGAGTTTCAGAGACTGTAGATTGAATGTAAATATATTTAAAGTGATAATCTACAAAATAGAGAGTTTTCACAGAAGAGGTGGTCAGTCCAGAGGAATGGCTGGTATGAATTGTGGGAGTAAGAGGTGGAAGACCCTCCCATCTGCAGTAACCCTATTCACCTCTACAGGTTTGCTTTGGGACACCTATTGCTTTCTTTCGGTACTTGGCCAGTGCTCGAAGAGTACCCATATGGGACTGTTGAGAGTATTCCCTTTGTGGAGCCTGGGTGTGCTCATGGGTGGTAGTAGGGAGCCACCAAGAAATGATCCATGCCCAAGGGATAGTAGTCCAGGATGCTGGCCGGGGTGCCATGCTGGAAGTTCTGAGAAGAGTGCCAGTAGGGCTGAGAGCCCATGGAGATTCAGAACCTGAGGGTTACTGTGTGAGAAGAAATGTGTGTCTGTCAGGATGAATCTGCATTACAGGGAGTGTAGCCCCGTCGGGGTCCATCTATGCTTTATTGTTCAGTTGTGTTGTGAATAAAAGCCACACTTTAGAATCCCAACTTCTGGCATGGACATTTCAGTTATTGCTTCGTGTCTGGATTACTTGGGTGCCCCTTGCAGAGTGTCAAATCTAGCCAAGATACCGAGCAACAGTTTTCTCCCGGACCCAGGTCCCAGGTAGGGGTTACATATGGAGGCACCGCACAGCACTAATAACAAAAAATACCATCAACCCAACCCCTGGTGTTACAAGATCATTAAGATTATTACGGTACTGGTACAAAAAAAAAAAGATTTATTTACATGAAGAAAACACTTGTACTGCTCGTGACTTGAATGTCCTTTGAAACGAACGGATGGTTAATGCAAGTTTATTCATTGCCATTGATGGAAACAGTCAATAGTAGTTTTTGCAAGGAAAGAGAAATGAAACAATGCATAACAATAATGAAAGAAAAGAGGTTACACCTGTACCAGGTGTGTGGCACATTCATAAGGTAGAAAAATGGGCAGACTGGATGGGCCTTACGGTCCTTATCTGCCGCCAACCTCTATGTTTCTACCAATAGTTTTAGGAGGAAGTATGTGGTGTACATCCTGTTTTAGATTTAAAATTTTATGTGAATACATAGAAGACATGTTATAAGCCACACAATTAAAGTTTAAATCTAGCCATAAACTCATACAAATAGTTCATCAGCTGTATTTTATGGAAGTCCATTACAGTCTTTCTACTGTAACTCAGGATCTTTGTTGAAGTGTGCTTTTAAGATACCACCATGAAAGACTGTTTCAGCCTTTCTTTTACATTTAACCACTTTTGGAGCAGACTAAGCTGGCACTTTTATTTCATGTAGCTAGGACAAGCAGTGTCCACAGCTCTTCTTCCTTTGGGAAGGGTCATCTAAAATAACTATGCTAGAGGATTAAACTTCATATCCTGTCCTTCAGTGAACATACAGTTTCCATTTTAAAACAAAATTATGCTGCAAGAAGGTTTCTTTTAACACTGATTAACTTAAGTCAGTAAACTATAAAGAAACAGAGAGGAGTGAGCCAACTGCTGAACTGAACAGATGTGTAATACACGAGCTCTGCAGTTTTATAGAAAACCCTTAAAATGGATTTAAACTATCCAAAACTGAACAAGGATGATCATCAATGTGTGTGTTAAAAGATCTGAAGAAGTGATACTAAAAACTTGCAGCTATGGGCAGAGGCAGTCAATCAGGAGGAGCTAGTCCGAAACTATCCCAACCTGCAGCAGAAGTAGAACTGCCGACCACCTCTAAAGGTGGACATATATCAGATCTCTTAACATGGCGTTCCTAAAGGCAATCCAGGCCATGGACCATAAGCTAGCCTGGAGACACAGGTTTTAAAGGTCACAGTTCTAGACAATAAAGTTAGGGGTACAACTTGAAATTACCCAAGCCATGGAGACTGCCACTAAAGCCCTCATTACAGTCACCGGATTGTAGAAAGAGAACACAGTGCTGCGCTACCAGATGGAGCACCTTGAGAATCAGGTGCATGCTTCTAATATTCATGTGGTTGAAATGCTGGAAGGATGAAGTGGGCATTAAATCTTTATTTCTACCTACAACACTGGGTATGGACTTCTTCATAGTTAAAGCATTAGTTAAATGTTTATTCGTTCCCTGGGAGAAAATCCACCTGCCCGTGCCATCATGGCAATGGTCACTGATTCCAGTGAAAGAGATGAGCTTCTCTCAGCCACATGAAGGGCAGCTAACATGGAACATCAAGGCTGTCAGGTACAATTGTTCCTGGACTTAAGTTACACAACAAGATCCAGGCAAAAGTCCTTGATGGATCGAGGGCACAATTACAGGCACTGGGAATTCTGCAGGTCTTGATGTTGCCTGCCGGATTAAGATCACTTACGGTGCCAAAATTCACATGATCTTACTTGAGGGAAGCTCTTGCAGCAGGTAATGACATGTAGGACTTGCGCCACCTGGCTCCAACCATGCGCCCTTCCAGTATATAGGAGGCAGCGGTCCCTCATACTCAAGTTCTTTCCGCCATCGCATAAGTTAGTTGGCTCTCTGCTAACCCTTCACCAGTACCAATGGCAGTTTAATTCAGTGAATTTTTCCGCCTCTCTAGTACCGCCAGACTACTGCTCAAGGTTGTTAGGCCACATGGCAGCAGCCATAGTCTCAGTTCCCTTCATAAGATTGCAGATGAGAATGATTCAGTGCACCTCAAGGTCCAGTGGGACCAGAATCGGATGACTTCAATGCCCGAGTCAGAGTCACGAGCCAGTCCACCAGGAACTTTGCTGGTGGATATCATCTTGAAGCTCCAAGGAGGAGTTCCATTTCAGCAGGAACCCTTCTCAGACAGTGTCTATGGATGCTTCAAATACAGGATGGGCGTGCTCATTTGGGGATCACAGGACTGAAGGTTCCGGTCCCCATCAGAAAATAATCTACACATAAATGTCTGCGAGTTGAGAGCAGTCCTGTAATCGCTGGACTCGGTAATTTTTCCAGGTCACCTCCTTGTCCAGATGGACAACACTTCAGTGGTCTTGTACATCAAACAAACAAGGAGGTACCACTCTTTTCCTCTCTATCGAGAGCCATCAGAGTTTGGGATTGGGCCACCACTCATCAATTGGTTATTTCCACCATTCACATTCCATGGATCCAGAACGTCTTAGCTGACGCCTCAGCAGGTCAAGGTCGCAGACCCACCAATGGTCCCTTCTCCAAACCGAGGCAGATTATTTGTTCACCAGGTGAGGGAACCAGATCTGGACCTGTTCGCATCTCTATCCAATGCAAAATTGCCCAGTTTCTGCTCACTAGATCCAGGGCCTGGTGTCTTTTGGTGAGACATGTTGTCCCTCTCTAGGAAATACAGGTTACTCACCTGTAACAGGAGTTCTAGGAATGGTATATGTTGTTCATCTACACTTATTGGCAGGTTCCTTGCCGCTTTAAATCTTGCGGAAGGTCTTCAAGCTGGCTCCTCCCACCCACCCAGGTGGTAAAACTCTCGGCTCCGCCCCATGATGCCAGATCTAGCCCGCTGGAAGCCAGGTTCTGCGTCAAGCCGAGAGGTTGTAGGGTCGTGGATGAACAACATATACCATTCCTAGAACCTGTTACAGGTGAGTAACCTGTATTCTAGGACATGGATATGTTGTTAAATCCACACTTATTGGCAGACTCTAGCAGTTCTCCGAGGGAGGGAGGCAAGGCCACACCCTGATACTTACTTGGGAAATAGAGACTGAGAACCGAGGCCCCAAAACCAGCATCCTGGCGTGACCCAAGGTCGATGTGGTAGTGGGTAATAAAGGTATGTCCGACTTCCAGGTAGCAGCCCTATGGATATCCTGGATAGGGACATCCTGGAAGCAGCTACCGATGCAGCGGTATGGCGAGTAGAATGAGCTCTTATCCCTCTGGGAGGCTCCATGCCCACCAACCTATAGCAGAGCGCAATGCAGGAGGTGACCCACCTGCTTATCGTCTGCTTGGCTGCAGGTCTGCAGGTGCGGCTTCAGCGTAGGTGACAAACAGCTGGTAAACTTCTCCGAACTTCAGCCGTCCGCTCCTTATAATAAGCGAAGCCTCGTCCTCAGGGTCCAAAGTATGGAGCCTATATTCGCCTCCGGTGTGATTGGGGTAGAACACCAGCAGAGTCAACACCTGGTTAAGGTGAAACTCCAACACCACCTTCGGAAGGAATTTCTGGTGGGGCACAGGACAACCTTGTCCCTGTGGAAGACCAGATAAGGAGACTCAATGGAAAGCACCTGTAGCTCTCCCATCCTTCTAGCTGACGGATAGCCACCAAGAAGGTGGTCTTCCACAACAGGTGGGAAATATCGCACCTGTGCATTGGTTCAGATAAGGCTTGCCCATGAGCTGCCCAACACCAGCAGTAGATCCCATGGAGGTGGAGGTTCTCGCACCGGAGGAAATGTGGTCAAGCCTTGAAAGCGCCCGACCACCTTCTCCCTGCGCCACCGACTGCTTCCCGCCCACGCTCGGTAAGCAGAGATGGCTGCCAGGTGCACCCAAGGGTCGTCGACCAAGCCCTTGCTGAGAAAGGGACCACAGGTAGTCCAGAATGCTTGCCAAGGGACAGGTGGAAGGGTCCAAGCCCTTCCCTGACACCAAATGGAGAATCTCTTCCATTTGAAGGTGTAGCATTTCCTGGTCGACTCACTTACAGGATGCCTCAACGATGTTGAGGACCTCGTCGGAAAGACCCAAGGCCTGGAACTCTAGCCACCCAGGAACCAGGCCATCAGGTACAGGGATTGAAGGTCCAGATGGAATACCTTCCCTTGGTTGACTGAGATCAGGTCCGGTGGGCTGGAAGCCGCCTCGGGAGCCTGGCGCTGAGGCTGAGGAGATCTGGATACCAGAACTGGCGGGGCCAGCCTGGGGCTACCAGAATCACCTGCGCCTTGTCCCTCCTCACCTTGAGAAGCACCTTGTGGATCAAGGAAATGGGAGAAAGGTGTAGAAGAGGCCCGGGATCCACGGCCTCGAGAAGGCATCCCCTGCAGCGAGCACTGCTGAGGGGCGGGCATGGAACAGGCTCAGCTTCGCATTCTCCCTGGAGGCAAACAGGTCCACCTGAGGCGTGCCCCAGTGGGAGAACAGATCTTGTAATGCCTCTGGCAGGAGAGACCACTCGTGAGGACGCAGCCCTATCTGGCTTACGGCATCGGCCAGTGTGTTGGAGGCTCCTGCCACGTGAATGGCTAGGAGATCCACCTCCAGGCTGCGACGAGGGACCATATGCGAGAGCTTCCTTGCATAACAGCATGGAGCGCGTCCCACCCTGGCAGTTCAGATAGTACATGGTTGTGGTATTGTCCATCTGGACCTGAACCACTTGACCTCGTAGGAAATGGAGCGAAGGCAGTGAGAGCTAGGCGGACTGCTCGAGCTCCAGCAGGTTGATATGGCATCGACCCCGAGGGAACCAGAGGCCATGTGCTCAGTGCCCCCAGATGGGCACCCCAACCCATCAGAGATGCATCGGTCGATGAGAGACTGTCGGCTTGGGGCAGACGCAAGGGTGCCTCCTGCAGATGTGCGGAACGATCCACCATTGGAGAGCGTTCCCATCTCCTGGGTCATTGTCACGGGCTGGTCCAACGGATCGCAGCGTGTGACCACTGGCTGGCCAGTCCCCATTGAAGGAGACGATACCAACGGGCCCAATGGACCACGCTGGTGCAGGCCGCCATGAGGCCCAGGAGGTGCAGGAAGTCCCGGCAGGGCAATTGCCCAACCAGAAATGATTGGGCAAGGAGGAAAGAACCTCGGTCCTGTCTGCCGGAGCCGAGCTTTGGCTTGAAGAGAGTCGAGCTATGCCCCGATGAAGAGTATCACCTGCTTCGCATGAGTTCCGACTTGGCCTCGTTGATGAGGAGGCCAATCTGAGAGCAAACCTGGAGGCCAGATCTCTGGACTGCGAAGCCTCCACTCTGGAGGGGCTGCAATCAGCCAGTCATCCAGGTAGGGGTACACCTGGACCCTTTGGTGTGCAGGAATGCTGTCATCACTGCCATGCATTTGGTGAAGACCCTGGGAGCTAGGAAGAGGCCGAAGGGCATGGCCCGAACTCATAGGGATCCTCCGCCTGAGGCGGAGGAATCTCTGATGAGACGGATGGATTGGGACGTGAAAGAATGCATCCTGGAGGTCCAGGAACAGAACCACATGCCTAGTTCCAAAGATGGGATTATCTGAGCCAGAGTGACCATCCTGAAGGTCCGAGACCTTAGGAACCTGTTCAGGTCGTGCAGGTCGAGAATGAAGCGCCAGCCACGCCATTTTGGGACCAGAAAATACCTGGACACAAACCCCGGGTCTGGAGGAGGCTCCACCACCTTCCTGATCACCTCTTTTCAAGGAGCAGGGCAATATCGGCTTGGTGGGCCAACAGCAAGGCTGTGGACCCCGTGGACCCCGAGGGGTGATGGCTTGAAAGGGTGGAGCCTGCTCGAACTCCAGAGGCAGGCCTTTTCCCACCACCTCCAACACCCAGTGGTCCGTGGTGATAGCGGACCAGGTGGAAAGGAAGTGGCGGAGCCATCCTCTATGGGGAACCCAGGGGAGTGACGAGGCTGGGCGGCACCCCTCAACCCGTCACTGGGCAGGCTTGGAGGAGGAACCGGCTGAGGGACCTCCTGGCCTTTACCTCCTTGCTTCCTGTTGGAGGAAGCCGCCGGCTTGGGTTTGGGACGCCAAGCGCAGCCTGCTGGCCCTGTTGCTGGTGCTGGGCCAGTCGAGATGCAGGGGCTGAAGTACGAAGGACTTCTGCTGTTACTGACGGCAGCCTTTGTCCCTCTGGGCGGAGGTGATCGAGTCCAGGGTGGCATTGGACTTTTCGATCCGCTGAAGGTGTCCCACCACTCCAAGGCCAAGAGGTCAGTCCCAAGAAGGGGACATCTGCCAACTTGTGCTGGGTATCCTCCGTGAAGGTGGATATCCTCAGCCACACCCTGCGGCGCATGCCACCTGCGGCTGCTACTGACCTGGCACAGGAATCACCTATGTCCAGAGCAGTCTGGAGCTGCTGCTTCGCCACTGCCCTACCCTGGTCCCGCACCTGGCAGACCATGGTCTGCAGGTCGGTCCGGGAGATGAGGTCAACCTCATCCAGGGAGCCCAAGAGGGCATGGGAGATGTGCCATCAGCACAGCTGAGCTGGCCTGTCGGATACCGAGGAGGATGCAGCATACACCTTGCGCCCGCAAAGTCCAGCTTTTGGACTCTCTGTCGGGGCTTATCCACATCCCGAGCGCTACCGAACACCGAAAACGCTGTCGGTGACTAACCCCTCAGCAGAGGGGGTTCGAGAAACCGGGCAAAGAGCCGGTAGGGCCGCATACTTCCTGGCCATCCTGGCCGAGGTGCAGGACAGGAAGCAGGCCGCTGCCAAAGCTCCAAGGCTGGGCCGACAATGGCCTCAGCCACCGGAAAGGCCTCCTGAGGGAATCCTCAGTCCAGTATCCGCCAGGGGATACTTGGCCTGCTTGGACATGGGCTCGAGCTGCATCCTGGTGGACTCCGAGATGAGTTGAAGCAGACCCAAGAAGGACAATGGGCTATCATCCAATGACTGGCCCCGGAGGACTCCAGGTCGACCTGCCTGGAGAACAGGGAGGAGTCGTCGTCGGATTCCGAAGAGTCTGTGAAGAGCTGCCTCGGCCCTGAGCCACCCTCCACCTGCTGAGGATGGTCGGGAGTGAGGGTGACCGACAACCTGTGGGGCAGGCCGTGACCCGACCGAGAATCCTTGGTCGGTGCCCCAGACTTCGCGGTTGTGAGGCGGAGGTTCCACCACAATCGGTGGAGCAAGCTGTTTTGGCTGAGCAACTGGCCCTAGAACGGGCAACTCGCCTGAGGCAGTGGTTGCTTCGTCGCTGGGGTGACAGCCGGGTCTGGACCGAGTTGGCTGACCTGACAACAGCAACTGCTGCCACATAAGCCCTCGTAGCGCCGACGTAATTTACACCGAAGCCTCCCTCATCCGAGGAAGAGGATGAGGAGGAACGTGTCACCGCTAACTTCAGTATTGAGACCGAGACCGCATGTCGGCGAACGGCTTGACCAAGATGAAGTCCGAGACCGAGACCCTCGGGGACCGAGGGTGGGTCTGGGAAGCGCCAGGGGACACCCGCTCTTCCTCGACTTGGGCACTTTAACTGGGGACTGTGGCCCCAAGGCACAGGCAGATCCTCGGTCTCCACTGGGGAACCGTGAAGGTGGGTTGTCGGCTTCACCAGTTGACAGCCCGCTTAACGGATCGAGAAAAATCTCGACTGTGTCGACGGGAGTCTCGGCAGGCTGGCCTGACGGGACACCGTGAAGCCAGCGGCCTGAGTCGCAACTCGACCCGAAGTAGACGGTCAGCTGTCCGGGAAGGAGACCTCTCCGCTCCCCGACGCCGACGGTGGGACTTCTCTTCGACTCCTCCTTCTTGGGCGAGAAGAATGTCCTGATGGCCCCTCTCCCTCGTGGGAAAGGGACCGACAAAGCTCCTCGGAACGAAGCCATACACGAAGAACTCAGAGAGAGCGGGATAAATGCCGTGGTCGGAGGAGGAGGAAGATGCGCCCTGGGCCACCTCCTCCTTGAGGGCGATCATCTGCTTGAGCTGCTCAGCTGAGCCAACCGCCCCTGGACACCGCCCAACGAGCCTCTTTGATTTACCGCAGGAAACGTTCTTGGGGCACCGAGCTTCAATCGGCAGCGATCATCCAGGACGCTGGCTGAGAAAGAGCAGCACAACTCACAGGCCTGTGGGTTGTGATCTAGGCCTAGGCAGAGACGATGGAGTGCGGATCCGCCCTGGACATTTTCTGCCGGGAATAGATTTGTCCATCGCAGCCGCGAGGGAAGATGAAGACCAAGTTTAGAAAACTTCAAACCACTTCGGACGAATCAAGAGTTAGGATCCAGTCTAAAAATGCAGAGCGCTAAGGAGGGAACCCAAGCTTCCAAGCGTAAGGAAGATCTGGCGTCATGGGGCGGAGCTGAGAGTTTTACCACCGGGTGGGTGGGAGGAGCCAGCTTGAAGACCTTCCGCAAGATTTAAAGTGGCAAGAGACCTGCCAATAAGTGTGGATTGAACAACATATCCACGTCCCTAGAAAGGAGGTTCCTTCATGTCTTCCTCCCTTTCTGCTTCTGTGGAGGGTCCTCCTCAAAGTACAATCAGAAAGGAACTACTATGATCCTGATCGCCCACTGTGGCCTCATCAGATATGGCTCTGCTTGCTACAGTGTTTTTCAGTGGAACCTCCTGTACCCTTACCAGTCTCAACCATCTTCTCTCTCAGGACAACAGGTCCCTGGTTCATCCGAACCTGCGTTCCTCCACCTGCATGCCTGGCTCGCAGGACCTAGCTAAGCTTAGGTTTGATGTCTCGGATAAGGTGGTGTAAGTCCTGGTGGAGGAGAGAAACCCTCCGAGAGCTACTTATGCTATGAAATGGAAATGTTTCTGTCTATGGGTCACGGTGAGGCATTTGGATCCATTGATCTGCCCGATCAACACAATTCTTGAGTACCTGCTTTCCTTATTAGAGTCAGATTTAAGTTATGCCTCCATTAAGGTACACCTGGCCACTCTTTCTGCCTACCATGCCCCTGTCCAAGGCAGATCAGTGACTTAACTGGAGGTTTCCAAAGCCTTTCTCAGAGGCATTTGGCACATCAGACCCCTATCTGGGATCCTGTTCCTCCCTGGGATCTACTTTTTGTGTTGGAGAAGCTGGCGCTCCCTCCTTTGAACCAGCCACAGATTGTGAACTGTGTTTTCTGTTTTGGAAAAAGCTGTTTTAGTTGCTGTTACTTCTGCTCAGAGGATTTCTGCACTTCAGGTGCTCATGTGTAAGGAGCTTACCCGATTTTTCACAAGGATAGGGTAAACTCATCGACTAATCCTAAGTTCTTACCCAAGGTGATGTCAGAGCTCACACTGAATCACATGGTTCAGCTCCCTGTGTACTACCTGAATTATTCTAATAAAGGGGAGGCTATTCTCCACACTTTGGATGTTCATAGAGCTGTACGATTTTATTTGTCCAGAACCAAGGAGGTCAGAGGTTTCTGTCCTTTGCTTCCAGGTCCTTAGGCTGCCCAGTCACCAAACAGACGCTTTCGCATTGGTTGATGCACTGCATCACTTTCAGTTACAAAAACATGGCAAGACCCTATTGGGCCCGATCAAGGATCACTCCACTAGAACAAAACATCATTCACTGCTCTCAAGAGGGTAGGACAGTGGATATTTGTGCTGCAGCTACTGGCACATTGTTCATACTTTGTCAGGCATTACAGTCTGGATATAGCCTCCAGACGCAGAGCTGGTTTTGGCCTAGTGGTTTTGCAGGGTTGATCTTCTCAGGGACTTCCCCTGACATTCTGTTCCTTGCCTTTCCTCCTCCCAAGTAGTTCTTTAGTTTTATACTGCTTGGAAATCAGTCTTGCATGTCATTACCTGCTGCAAGAGCTTTCTCAAGTAAGATAATTACAGAACTTACCATAACAGTAGAAGCTTCGAGAGAAGTCTTGCAGCAGATATACTTTCCTCCCTCCATCCCCCAAGGATTAGGCTCTTACTGCATTGCCATGCCGACTCCTTTATTTGGTGAGGAAGTGTGGACCAGTTTTCTCCTTTATTGTTGCAACCTCACACGATCTGACCTTCCATCGTCCAAGAACTGAGCACAGGACCACCGCCTCCTATATACTGGATGGTACATCAGGGTGGAGCCGACCTGAGGTGGGCAGTGCCCTGAGTACTACTAGAAAGGTTTTGCTGTGATCTGCACATAAGGTGGCACCAGTCCCATGTCATTATCTGCTGAGCTCCTCTCGAAGATATACTGTTACTGATGCGTTCCTATGTAGAGTACTTTCCAACCCACAAGCAGCAGGGAAGCTGGTGGCCAAGCTCCATTTGGAATTTGCATCTCAAGGTGATCTGCATCAGAATCTGAGGACGACCAAAATAAAAGTATGGTTTACCCGTTCTGAATGGGAGGGAAGGCAAGGTCTACATGGTGAACTATAAAAGGACTGAAACTATATACCAATCTTTATTTTGTACTTTGGTACACTAACTGGAAAAACTGAGATGTAACCATGGAGTTGCATGTCGGGACTTTTCAGTAAATGGCACCTAAAAGGATATAATGGTCCTTTGTTGCAGTCTCCCAAATCAAGATGGCCTGTTTTCCCATGCTCAGCCCTGGAAGTTAAGTTATGGCGCAGTTTAAATCAAGACTGCCAGGGTTAAAGGAGCGGGTTCACTGTTTAAACACTGCACTAAGCTTCTACAAAGCTGTTTGTATTGTTAAATGTTTCCAAGCACAATAGAGAGTCCAAGAGGACTATTTGAAGTTATTCAAAATTCAGATGGCAGTTTACAATGTTTATACATACTGAGAGCCTGAAATGTTTCTCTCCCGCCATTATAAAGATGATTGGGCTGCTACTTGGAAGAGTCCATGGGAAATGTTTCGACTTCATTCACATTAGAAATGCAGTAGCTGTCTTCTTTACACATCCAGGCATGTCTGAAAGCATGCAGTTGAGAACATCTACCCTATTTAAGGGGTGTGCTAATCATTTAATGTTAATTATACACCGTAAGGTTACTTGTTCTCATTCTTGGCATGTGGGTAATTCAAAAGCCTTATGATTATACCAACTGTATGTTACCCTTAATGATGTAAGGAAATCTGAGGTACAAAATCCTGTCCTATGCTGTTGATCATGTACATTATTCGACTGTATAAGGGATTGACCTCAGATGTAGACAACTATTTTACATGCTATAGATGCAATAAAATATTTAAAATGGTCACTGCTAAACTCATGATAAAATGAAAAATCTCAAACAGAGCAAGACCTCCATAATAAGTGGGATCCCCTCAGCTCCCAGTTCTCTCAAGGGTACATTCCACTTCTGGCAGCATCCTTTCACTTAAGACCGGCTGGAAGGTCTTCAAGCTGGCTCCTCCCACCCAGGTGGTAAATCCTTGGCACACACCATGATGCCAGATCTTACCCACTGGAAACAAGATACAGCACAACACTTACCAGGGAAGGCGGGTGGGTTGTGTGTATGTACACCGTATACCACTCCTAGAAAGTAGTTACGTAAGAACTTACCGTAATAATATATCTTGAAGAGTGCCTCTTGCAGCAGATAACACACTTGTGTCATTACCAGAGGTCACCATGGCACACAGCAGCTCTTCTACCACTCTTTTCTAGGGGCCCACACATGACATCACATTCCTGTTTCCTATACAAGTGTGGGCAGTACCTGGAATCCTCAGTTTCCCGCCAGATTCAGCTCACTAAGCGAGGACCAAGGGAAGCAGAGGTACCATAAGTATCCTAACCCATGTCACTGGACCAGAATTTGTTCTCCCAAAGGAGGGGCTGGAGGGCGGGATTGTACCTGCTGCAAGACACGCTCCTCAAAGATCTACTGCTATGGTAAGTTCTTACATAACTGTACTATCTTCCACAGAGTGATCTCTACAGCAGGTAATACACTTGGGATGAATCCCAAGCAGGGTGGTCATTATGACAGGAAGCCTTGTAGGACAGCTCGGCCAAAGACCGTCCTATGTCATGAAGCAACATCTGTTGTAATGCTTCTTGAAAATATGAATTCGATGCGCTTACACAACGGATGAGACATACAATGATGCTTGTGTAACTTGATTTACTTTGTGGCTTTCCACCTCTTTATTCGTGTGATATACCACCTGTAGGGGTACGGCGTAGTGAACCCTAGGAGGAGGGTTGCCCCTACAGGTGCCATGGGAATGATTGCATCAACTAAAAGTAGGTTAGGAAGAATCCCATGGCGAAGGGAGACGAGCCGCTGGAGATGGGGTGGATGGTGGGCAACAAAAAATAATCCTGACAAGAGTCCAGAATAAGTGACCTTTAAGCCCGATGGGGAGTGAGTTGTCCGCCATCGAACCTCGGCTTAAAGCCTCCCATTCGATGTGCTTACGTGACCGGATGAGATATCAGATGATGCTTGTGTAACTTGATTTACTTTGTGGCTTTCTGCCTCTGTCTGTGGGATATACCACCTGTGAGGGTGTGACACAAGGAACCCTAGAGGAGGGTTCCCCACAGGTGCCCTTGAGGAATGATTGCATCGGATAACGGTAGGTTAGGAAGAAGTCCAAAAGAATACCCACAGGTGTTGCGCTTGAAGAGGCAGGATGATGAATGAATTCTGAGAAGATAAGGGCCAACTTCCTAAGGAGAGGCGAGCAAGGGCCATCATCTGCCTCCATCCAACAGCGGACTCTAACTAATTGAGAAAGCATTAATTCTAACTAATATTATGACCATTGGCACAGGGTAGAGGAAAAACCCTTTAAAGGAAGCCTCTGAGGATCCAAGGCCTAGGTCGCCTTCCTCCAGGCTATGTTTGATTTAAGGATGTATGTCGGTAAAGAGAACGGTTCATTAACGTCATTGAAGAGAAGAATATGGTAACAAGAGGAATATGAGTAAGGAGGATGGTGTTGATGGAATAGGGAAGTCCTCAAAAGAAAGCACAGATTGAAGAGGAACATGAGGCCATGCACAAATTGAAGGAACATGAGGCAACGATGAATACTGATGGTGATAACCGCAGGAGAGTGGCAGGTCAATGAGGTAGCATAAGATCCAATGAGAGGTATGCTAGATTGAGTGAGGCGAGTAAGCAGACACTGAGGCCAAAAGGCATGATTCTGTGACTTGAACGAGAGGATCCTGGTGTTGTAGTCGAAGCACAGGAGTCAATGATAGGAATGTTTGAGTAGGCGATGTAAATAGATAAACCTTGAGGTAAGATTACTGAAGGTATGAACCTGATACATGCGGCAGGATGGCCGCGGTCGTATGGTGGCATAGGAGTCATGATAGGTACGCCCAAAAGAAACAGATTGCAGGCCTCTATCGGGTGAATCCTAGATGGCTGGTACAGAACATGAAGAGGAGGAGGAGACAGGAATGAACTTGTAAGAAAGTAGAAGGAATACATAGGCTCCTCGAAGGAAGGTAGACTCAGAGGCCAAGAAGGCAGTAGCATGAGTGGAAAGAAGCCATGATGTCTGGGACGAGAATAAGCTCTAAGCTGAGGAATGCAACATAGGAACAGAGGAGGTATGATGTACTGACACCTAGGAGGCAGGTACTGGAAAGCGAGGTATGAAAGGACGAAGGACGGTAGGGAGGTCAATAGGGTAGCATAGGACCCGCCGGTATGGAATGAGAACTGCAGTAGGGAGAGTCGGAGTAGCTGGCATAAGATCCATTACAGGTATGCCCAAAGAAAACATGGAGATTGAGGCGAGTTAAGGTAGCAGATATGGGAAGAGGGTGAAGGAAAGGGAATCAATGGAGAGCGAGATCGGGCTGTAATGAGCCAAAGATGGAAGGTGGTAATCTGGAGTAGCAGACATAGAAATGACAGGTAGCTTGAGAAGCAGAAGTGAATGCTGGAAGTATTGAATAAGAGACATGACAGGATGAAGAAAGTGAAGCCTAGATTACTGGTAGTGATAGGCAGGAATCCCAGTAGGCCAAGGAGAGGAAGCAGTACTGAAGGGGCAAAACCCCCAAAAGAAAACACGGACATTGAGCAGGCCGAGGCCAAGGTGCTGGCCAAGTAGGAAGGCTGGGAGGCACCAGAGAGCAGTACAGAATAGAGACTGACCAATTTCAGACACACTATCCCAAAGCACTTACAAGAAATGCTAGACTGAAAGTGAAGTGACAATGCGGAGGGCAGCCACAATGCACATCAACACCCACACACAGCCTGTATATCAAATGCCTGGATAGCAGGCCAAATTGATTCTGGACAGCCTTCAGAAACGTAAATCCAATTATTTTATTTTTTTGTTTGTTTTCAGAATATCAGACTTGATTGCCATGTAGGAGGTGTCGGATCACTCCATAGACAGTATGCCGAAAATGAGAAGCAGAGCCGTGGCTTACCATGGAACAGTATGCAGTGGCACTGAAGTCTAGCAAAAAAAACCTGCATCAGTAAAGCATTCCAGATGGAGGCCAGAGAGAGTTAATGGTCCGAAACCCTTTCAATAAGCAGAAAAGAAGAGCACAGTACACAAGGCAGCAGGAAAGAACAGGTGGCTCCAGAGGGGAGCCAGCAATGTAGAGAGAGCGAGGGGCGACGCAGAAATGAGCAGCAAGCGGGACAGAGGTGAGAGGAGAAATTCATCTAAGACAAGAGGCAAGGCAGGAAACTGGGAGGACCACAGCCAAAGCCAGGAAGAAACAGCAGTAAGATGGCAGAGGAGTGACAGAGCCTGCAGAACAAAAAGAGGGGACGGATGGAGAATTCCAGGAGAGCAGCAGCAAAATGAGGCAAAGCAGAGGATGACCTGTGAAGAAACAAACGGAAGGGGTAGAAAGGACTGGGCAGCCAGGCGAGCAAACTAAGGCGTAGAGAGGAGCCAGAGCAAAAGCGGAGAATAGAAAGGAGAAAGGAGAACATGGAACGCACAACACGGAATTAACGACAGAACGAGGTATGGGTCGGGAGTTCAGAGGAGGTGGAACAAGGAAGGAGCGCAGAGCGAGAAACTAAGTACAAAAGCAGAGATGACCCAGCAGAGCGAGGTACAGGTCCAGGAGGGTAAACAGCAATGAAAAAAGAATCCTGACAGAGTCCAGGAAGAGTGACCTTTAAGCCCGATGGGGAGTGACGTTGCTCTGCCCATGAATCTCAGGCTTAAAGCCCTCCCATTATGGACCAGGTAGCTGCATTGCAGATATCAGTGATAAGAGCCCTTTAAAGAAGGCTGCTGTGGTAGAATGGGCTAGGACAGGTCCTGGCAATGGCTTGTTGTATTTATGTAGCAAAATGTGACACAGTGTGCTAGCCAATTGGAGAGGGTCCATTTAGTGACCGGAGACCTTCCCTGCTTGAGCGAAGGTAACAAAAGTTGAGAGGTCTTCCTAATCGATTTAGATTAGCATAGTATCATAATATACGATGGACATCTAGAGTATGTAGGAGTTATTCACCTCCAGTCGCACCTGAAAATAGGCACTTGGCTGTCTAGTGTGCTTACCGGTTAACAAAGCAAATAAAATAAGATTAGAGTGTTCAGGGCAATATACTAGTAGCTCCAAGAATCGATTTAATGCGTCTTCAGACACTACCTTAAGAAGAAAGGAAGTGTTGGTACAAAGTGACACTCTGTGAAAAATTAAGGTTCTTTACACACGAGGACATGAAGCTCAGAAATAAGAGCCAAAGTGACAGCCACTGAGAATAGTTTTCTCCAAGAAAGAAAACTGAAGTCACAAGTGGTCACTGGTTCAAAAGAGCAAGTTAATTTCTCTATGAAAACTGGAATCCCATGGAGAGAGAGTTGTCCGATAGGTGGCTTAATATGTAACATTCCTCTTAGAAACATTTTGGCTAGATGGTACTGATCCGATCATCTGCCATCTAGGGTTCATGGAAAGTCGAACTGGAGGCCAAATGGACTTTGACAGAGAAATAATTTAATCCTGTCTTGGCATGAGGCCAGGTAATCCAGTACTTTCGTCAGTGTGCAAGAATAAGGATCCAATGACCAGGAGGCAGCCAAATGGAAAAACGCTCCATTTGGCATTGTAAGTTTCTCTGGTCACTGGTTTACGGAGGCTGTGTAGAATACTGAGCAACAGGGAGGACGCTTGCAGACATGCGCGAAAGCATCCTCAGGAGCCAAGCCAAGGTGTAGTGCCTTCAGGTTGGGATGTAGCAGGGTCCCTTGACCGAGTCAAGAGATCTGGTCTCACTGGCTTTGCACGAATAATGGAATAATATCTGGGGAGACATATTGACTGGGAGGAAAACAGATCCAGTTGTGGGCTCCCACAAATGAAAGATTTTCTGAAGCATTTCATGATGAAGTGTCCATTTGTGTGTGAATGACTGAAGACTAAGGTCGGCCAGGAGACTGTTGTGTCCTAGTAGATGGACGAATGTCAGTACAACGTGTTGCCATATGGCCTCCTTCCAGACTGCAATAGTCTCTGCATAGAAAGCAGGACTTACCTCTTTATTGAAGTAGAGCACTACTGAGGCATTGTCTTGAAGCAGGGACAAGTGAGGTTGGTTGGAAAGCTTGGAGGTTGTGAACCACCCCATCTCCAGGAGATGGATGTGAGAGGAGGGTCAAACTGGTCCACTTGCCTCGTCTCCTCCAAGGACCCAGGTGCACACCCACCTTTCTAGGGATGCATCCGTAGTCAACATCTGCTGGGGCAGGGGATCAGGAATGGCATGCCTCAACACAGATCGGCTCGGAGGATCCACCATACTAGGGCGGACAACAACGTGGGAGTGACAGATTGTCTTCAAATATCCTGTTATTGAGACCACTGGCTCTGGAGAATCCACTGGACAGGTCACATGTGAAGACAGGCAAGTGCTACTGTAGGATCTGAGAAGCCAGAGACAGAAGTTTGTCTAGTCTGTCGACTGGGAGGTAGGCCCTGGCAGAGACTGTGTCTATGACCACTCCTATATATTGGAGGCGACTGTAGGGTCAGATTGGACTGGCCAATTGACTAATTCCTAGAGTGGAAAAGTTAGGATTCATGTAGGGAGGAAAGCAGAGAGGTTTTGGACCCTGCTTTGATAAGCCAATCATCCAGATATCGGAAGACTTAGTGCCCATCCAGTCAAAGGGCTACTGCCACTACCACTAGGCATGGTAAAACACTCGGGCAGATAAGAGGCCAAACCAGAGTGCTCGAGAATTTGTAGTGTTGTCCCAACAAGTGAAAACTAAGAAACCTGTGGTGGGCAGGATGGATGGGGATAGGTAGGCGGGTATCCTCCATATCTAGGGCATACAGCCAATCCCTAGTTTCAACATTGGCATGATAGAATTTAGGTGACCATGCGAACCTTTAGTACTGGATGTGTAGTTCAATTGGCTTGAGGTCTAGTATCAGTCCAAGATCTCCAGTTCGCTTGGGCACCAGAAAGAAATGGGAATAAAACCCTTTTGGTGTTCTGCGGGTTATCGGATAAATGGCCTTCTTGGTCAGAACAGCCTGTAGTTCCTCCTGGAGAATATGAATGTGGTTAGGTGGGTAGTGGACAGAGCGCTGGGGAGGGGAGGCATGGAAATAGGTTTGAGTGTGGCTCCTCTGAATGATCTGAAGTACTCGTCAATGTGATGGTTCGCGAGGCCTCTAAATGGAGGGTAAAACTACTGCCCATGGCTTCAGAGGCCTGGCAGAGGAAGTACAACAGAGCCCCAGTTGATTACTGGGAGAGGGGGCTGACCAGCCCCACCAGGAGAGGAGCCCTTGGCAGCAGAGGTGTTGGTTCTGAAGGCTGGGAACAACCTTGGAATTTGCCTCTATTTTCCACCACTTAGAATAAAAGGATAGAGGACGATATATGGCTGAGCTGTATGGTACATGCCATGTACGTAGACAGTAGCGTCTGTCCTGAAGACTGGAGATCTATCAGTGTTTGGGTATCTGGGCCGAAAGTTTAGACCCATTAATGGGAAACTGTCATAATCCCATGTTCCTCAGTGTCTACTCACCTGCCAACTAGCAGTGAGAGATTAGCATTTCGTTGTAGGGCATGGATTTCATTAGAGATCCTTATTTGTGTTCCAGGGTGGTGGCACCATCTCAGAGGGTGGCGCCAAAGCTGCAAACCGATATGCAAATTACCCCGACTCCTGCTGTGTGCCGGAACGCTGCTCCTGATGAGCGGGCACATTTTCACTGAGTGAATAGTGCACATGCCCGAACCCCAGAAGTGGAACTTCATTATGAATTTAAGTTGCCTACACTGCTCAGTTTTAACAGGGATTGTTTCTTGAGGTACAGCTGGATTCCTCTACATGCCACACTATTTTACTCTGTGAAAATGTACCCTACTCGTCAGGAAAGTGTTCCAGCACACAGCTGGAAGGACAGGGAGTTGTGCAGGTCATGATCAGTCTTCGGTGCAGCAGCAATATCCAAATGGCACATCAGGGACAGTAGAGAAACCACCATACAGGCATGAAACAAAATTATCTGGCAAAGGTCAGCTCCTCTATCATTTGAATACTAAGATTGTGCTAAGTGGGCATTTTGCAGCCCTGGTAATTGCCAGCACAGTTTGACAGTTTTCCTTTAAAGGAGACATTGATCACTATGCTGTACATCAGATGTAAAGCCTGAGACATGAAGACAAGGTAATGCCAGTTGCAGACATGCGGGCTGAAATATCAACCGCATCATATCCCAAACAAAGTAGGTGTCAGGATATAGAATTGCCAGTAGATACTGTAGCCAATAATTGTTCCCTTTTCTGCGAAGGGAATTAACCAATTCTATGGCACAGGACCAGTGTACGCTGGTATTTGACCATATGTCCAATATAATTTAGGATTCTGAGATTCATGGTACCTGCTTGGAATACCTTTCTCTCCCCGTCCGTCTATTTTACAGGAATCTATCATGAGGCAAGAAGCTCATGTCTTTTGGTAGTTTAGTACCATCATGAGCGGCAGTAGTCACTACTGAATCCGCTTCAGGAATAGTGGATAGAAAAGGGTGATCCAGGAGCCTGGTAGAGGCATTCCACCTTGCAAGAAATAGCTGTACCACTGAAAGGCTTATTACAGGCTGCAAGCACAGCATTTTGGTAGGTTTGTACAAGTGAAGTACCACTAGGACTGGTTCCCTGGTAGTTCTAGTCTGCCATATCCTTACATTGTCATGTTTGGTAGTGGAGAATCCATGACTTTCTGAATTTGGACCATCTTTTCATGGAAGGATGGGTCATCAGGAGGAGAGGCAACCGTGAATAGGACAAATTCTCATTTAAGGAAAAAATATCCGAAAGGTGGCTGGAAATCCAGGTCCTGAAATTCCTCATCCTCTAGATCTCTGGTAAAATCTGCTGGAAATTCAGCCTCGTCCATATCGAGGGAGGTAAACAGGGTGGTAAAGGACCCGTCACCCTGGAAATGTTTATGTGGAGGAGTAGGGGAATGGGACAGGTGACTGCTCCCTCAGAGGGCCAAGTATGCCGGATGGCATGCAAAACCAGCTTAACTACTGAGGCAACATCCAGAGGGAGGGATTTCTGGGACACCAAGGGGATTGTTGAGAGGATTGGACATGCAGTCTGAGCAGGTCTTGCACCTAGGTGGTAAGAGTCCAGGATCCTGATCCTTGTCCACCTGGTCCCTCCGAGACTACACCTGTGAGGAGGAGGGGCAGAATACATAGCAAATGCAATAGGTTTCCCCATTGGAATGAGACACCTCCCCATTGAATGACACTCCTCATCTTCGGGCTACTGGGGATACACAGTAGAATGCTGAAATGAAGTCACTGTTGACAGGAGCCCCCATCGACAGAACCCACAAAGTTCAGACTGCCATAAGAGCAGAAAGACAGTAGACTAGAGTAGAAAACCCCAGTCTATGAGGCAGCATGTGAAGGCAGTCAGTGGGGCACCTGTGGCTGTGGCTGTTGAGTGTTTAGGCACGGAAGTCGAGGAGGGCTTCTTTTTGTGCAGTTTGAGAATCAGTGGATGGGAGCTCTTAGGACAAACCCTCCATTCTCCAGAATTTCTGCTCCATTAAATCGTTTGATTTCCGTAGCAGACTGGTTGCCTGATTAAAATCCTGGCAATGTATGCAAGAGACTATGTGGGTCCCAGAAACCTTACACAACTGTGTGGCTGTCAAAACTATAGATTTTTTACTGCAACGACAGGAACAAAATAGTGCCATCTTACTTGTAGATTCTTTGGACATTCATCGTAAAGAGTGAAATGGAAGAAATCCAGTTCTAAGCTCAAATTGTCAATTACTGCTATGGAGTTGCACTAGCTGCTGCGTGCAAGCTGAAGACAAGCAGGAAAATGAACAGAGGATACCAGGGACTGCCCACACATAGAAACAAAGGTGATGTCATGTGTGGGCAGTCCCTGAAGAGACTGCTAGAAGAGCAGCCGGTGCCACAGTAACCTCTGGTGATAAGCCAAGTGTATTATCTGCTGCAAGAGACCACTCCTGAACAGGACCCAAAAGTAGCATCCCAGCATGACTGAATGTGGTAATGGGAAGTGAAGGTGTTTGCTGTTCCAGGTGGCAGCTTTACAGATCTCCTGGATAGGATATCCCTGGAAGCAGCCACCGAGGCAGCGTATGTCTGATGGAATGAGCCCTTTGCCAATGGGGAGGCTCCCTACCAGCCAACCTATAGCAGAAGTTGATACAGGATAGAATCCAACTATTTAGCTGCATTTCTGCCAGGTACTGCTTCAGTGTAGGTGACAGATAGCTGGCGAACCTCTCCATGAACTCCAGTCATACACACTCAAGTAGTAAGCATCTGCATACCCACCCGCATGCCTGGTATGCAGAGATGGCTGCCAGGTGCACCTTGAGGGTCATCAACCTCAGGCCCAACAAGGAGAGGGACCACAGGTACTCCAGAATGCTAGCCAAGGAGCAGGACAGGAGGCTCACTTCCTCCCTGCACTAGCACCAAATGGAAAAGTGCTCCATTTGAAGACATAGCACTGGCAGGTCAAATTTTCTGGGAGGCTTCCACTATATCAAGAACCTCTGAGAGACCCAAAGCCTGGATCTAGCTGCTCAGGCACCAGGCTGTAAGGTGCAGGGACTGAAGGTACGGGTGGAAGAACTTCTGCTTGCAACAAAACAGATGTGGGCATAGAAGCAATGCCAAAGAGGCCTGCAGCTCTGGTTGAAGATATCAGTACCAGAACTGGCACAGCCAGTTAGGGGCTACTAGGACCATCCACACCATGTCCCTCTCGCCTTGGCCAATACCCTAGGAAGGGAAGGTGTAGGAGGCCCAGGGTCCAGGGCCTGTGAAGCATCCCCCCCCAAAATCAGTGCCCCACACTGGGGTGGGCAGAGAACAGCCTCTGCTTTATGCTCTCCCAGGAGGCAAACGGTACACAAGGGGAGTCTCACCACCTACAGATGAAGGAACCACTGAGATATCACCCACTTAGCCATGTGCTGAAGCAGTTGAAGCTCTGGTTACATGAATCGCCAGGAGATCAGCACCTAAACTACATGAGGGTCCAGGTGTGAGGGCTTCATGATAACTGAGGGAATGCATACCACCCTGCCTGTTGACGTAGTATATGGTCATGGTGCTTGAGTCTGGACCTGCTTGACCTTATCCCAGACAGACTGAATGAATGCAGTCACAGAAAGACAGCATGGAGCTCCAGCAAATTGATGTGGTGCTGTGACCCTTTTTGGGGGTCAGAGCCTGTGGTCCCAAGTGTGTTTCCATCACGACAGACTGTCAGTCAGCAATGGTCTGCTCTGGGCAGACAAACAGGATTCCTCTTTGGGATAAGCCACCACTGGATGGTATCTCATCTGCTGTCACCTAGGTGACCTAGGCACCAAGATCACTGGTGAGCCAGCTCCCACTGCAGCAGACACCTCTGCTAGTAGGCCCACTAGACCATGCTGGTGCAGGATGCCATGTACCCCAGCAGCAGAGTTCCAGCGAAGACACTAGCACACAACTTGAAATGATTGGGCCAAGAGGCAAGATCTGATGCCTGGTCCACTGGGAGTCAGGCCATGGCCCAGGGGAGTAGAACTCTGCCTCAAAGTGGATGACCTTGTGAGGGACAGAGTTCCAACCTGGCAGAGTTGATAAGACCCAGGGCCAGGTCCTGGACTGCTCCACTTCCTCCAGCAGGAGGTCAGTCATTCAGGTAGAGATACACAACCCCTTTGGCATCACAGGAATGCCACCAACACTGCAATGCACTTGGAGGCAGACAGGCATGATCTGGAACCAAACACCCCATCTGTATGGAACTGAAAATGCACCAATGGAACAGACAAAACTGGGTTGTGAAAAGGCATCCTGGAAGTCCAGGGAGCAGAACCGCATGCCCTGCTCCAGAGATGAGTGATAGGGTCAGTGGCTCAGCAGGTAGTGCACCTGAGGCCAGGAGACCAGAAGGCTGTGGGTTCTATTCCACACCAGGCACTTGGCTTAAATCTCCAGACACTGCACTGTAGTGCAGCATAAGGGGTGCTGCACTTAAGGTGCAGTCTTTCAGATGACTGAAAACAGAGATCCCATCTGCCTGATCAGGTGGATGTTAAAGATCCCATTGCACTTCTCAAACAGTCAGGGCATTTCCATGGTGCCCTGGCCAAATTCTCCCCATTCAGTAAAAATACTACCAACAGCTTAATATGGGTTCTGGCAGTGTTTTGTTAATCGTTCGGAAAGGTGATTTCGTGCAGTGACTGCGAAATCACCCTTCGGCCCGAATAACGCCATGACGGTGACAGCATTCATGAGAAGGGGTCCAAAAACCCCATGTTGAAAATTTGGTGCAAAATTCCAAAAATGCCCGAGATATGCAATAAAGTTGAAAAACCCCATCTATTCCATTATACAGCATACGGCATTTTCTCAGTTCGTGTCGGCTTTGAAGAGTGCAGACGTGTTCCTGGTCCACCGATAAGTCCGCCGAGCTCCGGAGGTAAGTGGGGTGGGGGTGTGGGGAGGCAGGGTGCGCAGTTGGTGGGTGTGGGTTGTGGGAGGGCAGGGAGACTACGAGGGACCGTTTTTTTTTTTATGAAGACACAGGACGCTTGCCACGCTGGGTGGGCCTCAGCCTGGCAGTAGGAAAAGCTGTTCAGGGAGACGAGCCAATGGGATTGGGCACCCCATCAGCCAAACAAGATTTGCCACGCTGGGTGGGCTCCCAGCGTGGCACCTGGACAGCTGTTGGGGCGTGAGCAGACTGGGGATTGGGCACCGCTGGCCATACAGTATGCGTGGGGGAGTGCATCAGCATGCAATATGCATGTTATGCTGTGGGAGAGCTCTGCTCACTGAAGCGAGCTCTCCTTTGAACTGTATGCCACTGCATTTTCAGCTTGTCATAGACAGCTGCAGCAGTGATTGGAGAAACTGGGGGCACCAAAACACACGTGGACTGCATTGGAAGACGGCCGACACCTCCGAACTCTGATGATGGTATTATGTTTCTTGCACATCTGCAAGCAACATAAAATGAAACAACTTGTCACTTGGGAACATAAGCAGGAGGCTGGTGTGGACAGAGGTCTGGGTTTATGTTCTGTTTTAACTGAAATATTTGAAGTTTTATGCATGTAAAATTAGTTGTGTGTTAAAATTACTATGAGTTAGAACTGTTACTTGGTCTGTGATATTGTAACTTTTGGGGCTTTGGGAACACTTGTTTGGCAGTGATTAGAGTGAGATTTAAATGTGATGTGTGCCTGGAGTTGGTAATAAATACTGAAAAGCCACTGGGGTTGGGATTGAAGGCTGTGTATTTCTGTTTGGGACTGAAATTTGAAGCAACAGGAACTGGTGGGCCTGTGACATCATACGGTACCTGATGTCTGCATACACACACAGTTAGTGGGACTGGACACACACTGGACTATGTGTTTGTGAGACTTGGCAACTTTATTGGTGGGGTTGAAATTGGGTTTGTAAATAACTGCAGTCAGTATAGAGACTGTATTCCAGGGGAAGGGACTGAGAAAGGGGTGTGTGCCATTATAAACAGAGGGACAAACAGGGTGACCATATTCCACCATAGCAGGCATCTTCATGGGTTGTAGGCTGCACAGGCTGTGGGATGGCAATAATTCTCAATTGGGCCGGAGAGAGGCTGCCCACTCTAGACAGCTATCTTGTATCAGGAGTGAAGTATATTGGCTAAGGAGTAAGCTGAGGGAGTCCAAGGATAAGGGGTGTGGATATGGGCAGCAGAAGGGTGGGTCTGAGGGGAGGCTGGGGCAACACTGAAATTACAAGATGTTATGTTACAGCAAGCAGAAGGGGGATATTAGGGACAGAGGACCCTTAGATAGGGATGTTGACGTTAAGGGAAAGCGTACGGGTGAACATTCTCAATACAAAGAGTGAAGGGGAAAGAGTCAGGAGGGGCTGTTGGGGAAGCCTAAAAACAGCAGACTGTGGGAAGGAGCCCTAAGGAGAACAGAGCAAGAGGGAGGAAGAGGGCAGTTTAGACGTGCAGGCATAGGAAACTCTGGCTACTTGATGGAGGCTGACAGTGTCTCAATAAATTTGAGCTACTAAGCAACCTAGAGGGGAGGAAGGTTGGTGGAAATGAGGAAACTGATAGGGGAAGGGAGTCTGATACCCATAGCGCATTACAGACCGGCAATGGAAAGGACAGAAATAGTTCCAGAGGAGAAGGGAAACAAATGTTAAGCAGATGGGAGATGCAACATATTGCAGACATGAAGGAGGAGAGCATGACGAGAGAAACTGGGAGACGGGAGGTGGGGGAGACCCCCTTCAGCAGAGGGGTCAGTACCAGGATGGGGCCCTAGCTAAAGGGGACCCACGGAGAGCCTCTGGAGGTAGGGGTACTATAACAAGGGGAGGAAGGCAGTGTGGGAAAGGGAAACCATCAGGCCAGGATAAATGGTTCACATAAGAGAGGTTAAAGGGACACCTATTCAGAGGGGTCTGAGTTAAGTGGGCAAAATAACGAGGAGGCAGAAAGGGAGGGTGACAAGGGTCTCTAATAAGGCAGGAAGACTCCATGGAATTGAAATCATGAATAAGGGGATGGGGCTGAGTGCGTAGTGGGCGTAACCATAAGGATGATGGCGGTGTTAAGGTTCTGTTACTGGGAGACTCCGATTAGGGTATCGAGTGGGAGGGACAGGGGTGGATGCCATAGCCAGGTGAAGGTAGTGAGCATCTCTGGGCTGACAGTGCACAGAGCAAAGTTCATGGTGTACGAACTAGTTAGGGATTGTGAAGGGAAACTGGATTTCCTGGTGCATTGGGAACTAACAATCTAGAGGGAAATAGCGTTATGGAAATCCAAGCAAGGTTCCAAGAACTTGCCAGAGTCTGTCGGGATAATGGATGCAACATTTCCTTTGGAGATATTGCCAGTACACCAAAGGCCTCAGTGGAGAAAAAAAAAATGAAGATCAGAGGTTAATGACTGGCTCAGAAAGTGGAGTGAAGAGAGTGGGTTGGGGTGTTAGGGAACTGGAAAGAGGAGTTTGGGAGGATAAGGGACTGTATGCCAGGACAGTCTTCATCTTGCCCCATAAGGGAAGGAAGTCCTTAAACAGAGGATGGCCGACTACATTCAAGAAAGGTGGGGTTTAAACTTGTGAGGGGAAGGGATAAGGGAGGGCTGACCAGAAGCCCTCTCTCCAGAGGAGTACACTTCAAATTTAAGGAGGAGGGGAAACAGACTGGGAGTGGAGGTTTCAGGAGGAGCAGAGGGAGGATGGAGTATAAGGAACCTGGGTGGGGTTCGACAAAGGGATAAGGGGTGGAGGTTGGTGTTAGGAAATGCCAGGAGCTTGGAAACAAGTTGCCAGAGTTCCAGGCTATGCTGTTGGGGTGGATGTGGCAGCGTCACAGAGGCGTGGGCCAACAAAAACCATGACTGGGACCTAAACATGTGGGGTACACTATGCTTAGGAAGGATAGAAAGGAGGGCAGAGGGGTGGAGTGGCTATGTTCATTAGAGACGACATAGAAATTGCTAGGGTAGAAGAGGCAGAGGGAAACGTGGAGGCCTTATGGGTCACCTTATGATCCCCAGCAGGAGATATGGTCAAGCTGGGTGTAGTATAGGCACCCCAGGATGGGTGATGTTCTGGAGGATGGTTTGCTGGACATTGCCAGTGTGGACCAAAAGGGGAAGGAGTGGTGTTAATGGAGGACCTTAATATGCCAGGTACAAGCTGGGGAACCACGTCCTCTAAGGTGGCCAAGGAGCAGAGGCTGCTGGACGGCTTCCAGGATGTGTTCTTAACACAGCATGTGATGAGCCCACAAGGGAGGGGCATGTCCTGGACGTGGTTCTGGCAGATGGGGATCTGGTAAGGACCTGGTTGTAGAGGATCCCCTGACGGATGACCACAACACTGTCTGGTTTCAAATAAGCATGGGGAAGGGGTGAGATCTAGGACACTGGCAGTGGACTTCAGGAGCAGACTTTGTGGGCATGGGAAATATTCTCAAGGATCACTTGAAGGGATTACATCAATGACAAATGTGGAAAGGAGCTGGGAGGTCATAAAATGGGGACTCATGAGGCAGTCTGGACCAGCGCCAAGGTGAAACGTAAAGGAGCAAGGTCACAAACCATGCTGGTGGTCCAGTGAGGTTCAGGTAGCTCAGAGAAAAGGCGAGCCTACAAAAAATATAAAACAACAAGATGAGATAGGGATAAGGAAATGTACCATCTTGCATCTAGAAGTCACCCGGATGGTGAGGGGCAAAGTCCAGTAAAGAGCAGCATGTCACAGAGGATACATGGAGGGTAAAGGGTTCTTCCAGTACATTGGGGAGCGGAGAAAACAAAGGGCCATCTCAGCAGATTGAGATCAGAAGGAGGGTGGGTGGAAGAGGATAGGGACCAGGCAGAGATATTTAACGGGTACTTTGCCTCTGTGTTCACTAGGGAGGTGGATGGAGAGCACAAAGCAAGGCATGATGGGGATAGAAGTGGCAGTGAGGGGAGCAACAGAAATGGAGCAAGAGGGAGAGGTACCCCAAGGGTGTCACATCAGGATAAGGATAAAAAGGCCAGTAAGGTGGAGGGACAGATGCCATCTCTGCCAGAAGGGTGTGGTTAGCCCTCAAGACCCTAAAGAAAGGGATGGCATTCATCCGAGAGTACTATGGGAATTGGCGGACATACAGGCTGCACCCCTAGTGGAGCTCTTCAACAAGTCACTTGAGACAGGGAGGTACCTAGGGATTGGCGAGAGGCATATGATAGCCAATCCATAAAAAAAAAGGGGGTCGAGGAAGTACCAGGTAACTATAGACCCATCAGTTTGACCTGTGGTGGGAAAATTAATGGAGTATACTAAAGGAACGATTGGGGTGTACTTGGAGGAGGTGGGAGGTCTGGATAGTCGGCAACATGGGTTTGTGCCAGGTAGATCATGTCAAACCAATCTTGTGGAGTTCTACGAATGGGTAATGTCAGAACTGGACAGGGGAAAGCCTGTGGATGCATTATTCTTGGACTTCAGCAAGGCGTTTGTCTCCCACAATGGTCTGGTGGAGAAACTGATGGGGTTGGGAGTAGGCCCTTTGATCGCTCAGATTGATTGAAAACTGGCTAGCTGGACACACCCAGAGTAGTGATCTGTGGGGAACTCTCGAACCCTAGAGAGGTTGGTAGTGGGGTACTGCAGGGCTCGGTCCTGGGTCCGATCCTATTTAATGCATAGGTATTGGACATCAGGGAGGGTATAGGGTGTGAAATGAGTCTTTGCTGAGGACTCCAAGATGGGAGCAGTAGTTGAGGGAGAAGAGGTGAGGTTGGCCCTGCAAGGACCTGGACACCCTGGAAAGCTGGGCTCACACATGGAAGTTAAATTTCAATATCACCAAGTGCAAGGTGTTACGTCTTGGGCAGGAAACCCTAAACACAGGTACACCCCAGAGGGGAGGCACTGGAGGCCTCAATAGGGGAAAACCTAGGGGTCATGGTGGATGCATGTATGAATAACTGAGCAGTGCAGGAGAGCGGCTAGCAAGGCAAACAGGATGTTGGGATGCATGTAAGGGGATCACCTCTAGGAGCAAGGAAGTGATTCTGCATTGTACAATGGACTGGTTAGTCCACACCTCGAGTACTGTGTACAGCACTGGAGACCACACTTAGAGGGACATACAGCTCCTGGAGAGGGTACAGAGGGCAGCTAAGATGACACGAGGACTAGGGATTTGATGTATTAGGACAGACTTGAGGAGCTCTGCCTGTTTTCATTGGAGGAGAGGAGACGGGGACATGATTGAGGTCTTCAAGTACCTCAAGGGATAAATAGGGTAAACATGGAGGGATCTTTAGACTAAAGCAGGGAGGTATCACCAGAGGGCATGGTTTGAAGTTGGAAGGGTGAGGGGGAAGCGAGGAGGAGGTTTCCACAGAGGGTGGTGGACCCTTGGAATGCACTGCCTGGTGAGCTGGTTCAGAGGTCCACAGTGGAGGGCTTCAAGAGGTGGGACAGACACAGAAAGTGGATGCATCAGATGATGGCCTGTCCCAAGGGGTGGGGATGGATGATAGGGTTTCTGGAACACAAGGGGGAAGGGCCTCATCACCCAACTAGGGATCTGAGACTTGATCAGATTCGATAGACTGTAAGGCCTAATCTGCTGGCAAATAGTATGTTAGTATGTAACTTGCCTACACTGCACAGACGGCTACAAAGGAGGAAGAAATCAGACTTCTGGCAAAAGAAAAAGATTTAATGTCACGGGGTGGTGCCGAGCAGCATACCACCTGGGTGGGTGGGAGAAGCTCATCTTGAAATAGCTCGATGTTCCAGCTAGAATTAAAGGAAAGGACTGCCCAAATGTGGCCAAGTGCACCAACTCCATGTCCCTAAAAATGTATATTTTCTTGCCTTTTAGGCATCACTACCAAATACATATATTACCAGAAAGTCAATACCTTCTGGTATCTATGAAATACCATGTGAAATTTAAGGCTTGGAACCTCATGCAGGACCCATTGTCAAGCAGTTAATGGATCTTTCAGCCCTTCTGCTCCCATCTGGCATATCGAATCCAATTTAGGGGCTAGAAGTCTGCAGTTTATCTATGAGGAAGTGGGCCCCACTGCAACAATTTCACAACTTTGCCAAACATGGTCAGTGTGCCATTTAACCAACTGGTTGTGCACCTCTCTATAGTAGTTGGGGCCCTGTTAATGTGAAGGTTATAGCAGTTGGCCCTTGCTTTCAAATTCTCCATGTTATACCAGCCTCATTTGGACCTCTGCTTGGCCCACACACATACAGCCACCATTTGGTCAGTCAGAGGTTACAATCTTAAGTCTGTTAGTGCTAGAACCCGCCACCCTCCCTGGAAGGGTCAGGAACTTATGTGCTCTTCCCTCCCAGAGATGCTTGTATTCTCTTAAGGGGTTCCTGTGCCCTGTGGGTATGGGTAGTGGTAAGTTAGACACTGCATTCCATTTTTAATTGAAAAATTTGACCTGCCAGAGAAAGGAGCAATGTTCACTGTGCTGACACCTCAGTTTGGGATATTGAATGCCAAATGGCTTAGAAATATTGACTGCAACCTGTATCTCCAAATAGCTGGTTGTTCATGCAGAAGGGAAGTCTCCCAAAATATCCATGGGCAAGTCCGATTCAGTACAGGGAATTCAGGCTTTATTTTTGTACCTTGATCAGTCTAAACTGTTCTAACATTTGTATTGTGTGTGGCAGATTCCTCTGGCCAGCTAAAAGATGCAATTGGTTATATACAAGAACAGCTTCTGCTCTATTCTGCCTGCCATCACCTTTTGTCATTAGCTTCCTAAAGGACTTTTGCTGCCAAAGGTTCAAGGCATAATACAAATAGCAGGAGGGACACAGCAACCCTGTCTTGTCCCTCTAGTCAGATCAATGGGCAGCATTTACTCTATTCAGTTACCATGGCTTGAGGGCCTGTGTATAGGCTCGGGATCATGGTTACACCATGGGAAAACAAATTTTGCCCCAGATCCATAACAGAAGTATATAAACAGCAAAATGCTTCAGTGGCACAGCAGCCGATGGGAGAAACTTCTATGCTGGGGACACCAATGTTAATATGGGTGCTGATGAGGCATGTTGATGTGAGCTACTCCAGCCTGCAAGAAGTTTCCACATGATCCCGATACCAATGGCAAACCACTCCCATGATGGGCTCAGTGGAGGGAGATATTCATGAAGATCTTCCATGCTTCCTTTCATTTAGTAAAATGGTACGACAGGTAGGGCTGGCCCTGCTATTCCACACAGGATGTTCCATGTCCACCAACTGCTCCTGAAGTTCTTGTTCCTCCCCACTCCAGTGTGGTACCAGAGGAAGCCATAACATGAGGCAGGCATGGATCTCCATGTTCTGCTTGTAATGAGAAGTGCAGGGACACCCATCCAGTGCTCCTCCTACCACATGAATTTTGAGCTCACTAGATTTAGATTAGATTAGATTAGATTAGATATAGACCCCTTGACCATTAGGCTAGCAGAGCTGCAGTTCATTCAATAGTGAATTCCTACAGTAATAAAGCCAATACAGACAGATTTCCAACAGGACAGAAGTTTGGGCTCCCAAGACTAAGGCAACCCAATACAGACATTACATCCAGTAATTCCAAGCAGAAAGTTGCAGCTAGTCTTACCTTGGCATACAACATGCATGTTCTAGTAATCTTCATGCAAGAGCAGCCTTCCTCTTCCTGAGGTCAAGATCCATCAAGTCAAATTTGTATTGCATTCCACAACGTTCTGCCGCCAGGGCTGTCTGTGGCACAGGAAATAGGGAATTTGCTCTGGAATGCTGCATAGCCAAGACAATCAGAAGCAGAGGCCACAGGTAGACTAAGTGCCTCAGTGGCTGCATAGGGACTGAGCATGGCAGCAGAGCTGTGCCACATACTGCAGGACACACCATAGTGTGCATGTGCTCCATCATAAGGATGAAGGCATCAACAAGGAAACAGGAAGCATTCTTGATGCTCGCCCCTCCAATGGTATCCAGCCCAGCAGTTCTGAGCTACTGCCCCAGTCCCTCCAGAAAGCCCCTCCTCAGCAGGAAAAGCAGAACTTTTAGTGGGCTGGTAGGGACCTAGGTAAGCTGCAGGTGGTTCTGGGTGAAGCAGACCCAGAGGTACCTATGAGGAATGACCCACGGGGACAGAGTGATTTAGCAGTATTACCAAGTGTAAAGCAAGGATACCACCACTTTAGCATTAACAACATTTTTATTGAAAATACAGCATTTTAAATACAATATTTACAGGAGATTAAAACCAGACCATGGCATTTATTTTTGCCACGTTTAGCAACTTTGCCTGAAGAGATGGCCTTCTCAGAAGCTTGGCGATTCTTTCTTCTTTCCTTCTCCTCCTTCACAGAAGGATCAGCAGTTTCCTTCTTCCTTTACCCTTGCTTTTAGCTGGTTCCTTATTACTACTTTCAGAGAAATCTTTTTTCAGCTGTAGCTTTGACTTTCATTTTGGCTTTTTTCTGCCAATTTTCCAGGTTCACTCCTCTCCACTTTCTTTGCCGGAACCTTTGTTTTCTGGGATTTGCTGCAGATGCCTATAAAAAGTAGAAATAAGTTAGCTTCATTAGCTCTCTAGATTGAGAGATGGCCCCATAATCTCATCTGTCGATTCCTTGCTACAGCAGAATAGCTTAACAGGACACAAATATGAATTCCTAAAGGGTACACCAATAAGACAGAAAACAGGCAAGAAAAATCCTGCCATCCAATTAGTTTACACATGGGGAAAGTCCCACTAATGTGGGACAAATCAGGTAGTCAGGTGGCGAACTGCCACTAACTCTGGTTTGGCTGTTGGATTTAATATTTACTGGCCAACTGGCTACCTGCCCACAAGACTATTTGTTACTAGATTTGTGGCCATACTGACCAGCAGCAACCCTTGGTAGTATCAGCCCCATAGGTACCTCTTGGAGCAATGGTTACCATTTTCTCAATCACTAGAAATCTTAGTGCACACACTCCAAATTCCTGTATTCTTCACTAGATTGGCGGTTTACAATGGAAGACCACAGAAAGCTACAGGGTAGGAAATTAGCAGTTCCAAGTCCATTACTGCCGAAAAGCATGGAAAACCTGCTCCTTACCCTTGGTCATGGTAAAAACCACCTCTGCCCGTAGGTCCAGAAGGCTGGAAAAATCTAGCCTGAAGGCTAGATATCTGCCATGCCTGAGCCAAGGGTGCAGGTTTCTACCCAACCAAAGGTCATGCAATGTCTGAGGAGCACTTGCCCCGGAAGTGAGATGTATGTTTTATTCCCTCGCTGGTATTGAACTCACTGACTGACATCTCAGCTGATCAGGGACAGCCTATCACCCGCTATGTCATGTGAGTGAGGTCTATGCGAGGACTAGAACTAGCATCACATGCAATACTATCAAGAGTTGCAAGTCTTGGGAGGGTGGCAAACTCCTGCAGACTGTGCTCCAAGTGCACCCCCGCCCCGAACATAGTCTCCTTGTTAGAAACTTAGAATCTGATGGCAGATGGGGAAATGGGTAGACTAGGTAGGCCAGACAGTCCTCATCTACTGCAAGCTCCAGATCTATTTGATCTGCAGCCTACCTCCTTCCTAGCACTAGTTTTGCCTCCTGCCCGTCCCATGCATTCTTTAGACAACTTCTTGCCCCCACAACTTCCTCTGGGAGGCTGTTCCATGCATCCACCACCACTGTGAAAACACACTTCATGTTGCGCTCCCCCACCGTCTTCCCTCCAGCCTCATATTGCTGACCCCTTTTTTGCACATCTTTTCTGATAGATACTGCCCTCTTGGAACTGCTGATCCCTTGAGGTATTTGAATGTCCTATCCCCACCTCCCTTCCTATTCTCCAGAGTATACATCGAGTTCTCAATCTCCCTTGTAAGGTTTCTAGTGTAGCCCCTGCACCATTTTGTTGTTCCCCTGACTGCCTCCACCATGTCAATGTCCTTTGGGAGGTGGTCTCCAGAACTGCACACAGTACTCTAGATGAGGCCTCACCAACTGCCTGTACAGCAGCATCACCACCTCCCATTCTCTACTGGTGAAACTCCCCATGCACCCAGCATCCCACTGGCTTTCCTCACTGCCGCCTCACACTGTTTGGCTACTTTGAGATCATGTGTTATGACTAACCAACAGTCCCTTTTGGTTGTTAGAACCCCCATTGTATATTCCTCCCTGGGTTTGTTCCTCAATTGCATGATTTTGCACTACTTTGCATTGAATCAAGCTGCCACTCGTCCACAGAAAAGAGACAGATAAGGACTACTTAGCCCACCCAGTCTGCCCATTTCCCTACCTACTGGATAGGCTGCAGATCCTGGTTAACCAGCCTACTTCCTCCTATCCCCCACTAGAACTGCCTTATATCTGTCCCACATTCTTTAATACCCCACTGTTTGACCCTCGACCTTCTCAGGAAGGCCATTCCATGCATTCACCACCTCTGAAAAAAATACCTCCATGTTGCCCACAGCCCCTGTTCTTGACATCTTTTGAAAGATGCTACCCTCTTGGACTTAGATTCCCTTGAGGTACTTGAAAGGGTCTATCATGTACCCCACCGCTTTTCCTCAAGAGCATACATATTATGCTCTTAATATGGCTTCTGTGCAGACCCTGCACCATTTTAGTTGGCCTTCTCTGACTGCCTCTCTTCTTTGTCCTGGCAGAGATGGGTCTCCAGAACTGTACACAGTACTCCAGATGTGGAGTCAAACTGTCTGGAAGCTGTTCTGTACAGTCTTCTACTGGTGATACCTCTCCCTATGCATCCCCGTATCCCAGCCCTCCTTACTGCCTTCTCACACTGCTTGCCTATCTTTAGGTCATCTGATAAGACTACTCCCTGGTCCTTTTCCATTTAGTACTGTACCCCCCCATTGTTTACTCTTCCCTTGGGCAAGTTTCTCAGGTGCATACTTGCACTCTGCACTGAATCCAAGCAGCCATACTTTTGGCCATTCCTTCAACCTTGCCAAGTCCCTTCTCATCCTTTCCACTCTTCTTGTGCAAACCTGTTGCAGATCTTTGTGTAGTCTGCAAAGAGCCATATTTTCCTTCCAGTCCCTCTGCAATGTCACAGACATTAGAGAGGACTGGTCCCAATACCAACCCTGTGGTACCCACTAGTAACCCCCTTCTTCAGAGTGGACCAGTTTACCATTACCCTCTGCAGCCTGTTCAGCCAATTTACCTAGGTTACCACCCTTGGACCCACTCCCAGGCTGGCCAACTTGTTTATTAATCTTGTGTGGGACTGTGTCAAATGCCTGGCTAAAGTCTAGGTAGGCTACGTCCACTGGTCACCCAGTCAAAGAAATTCTGTTAGATTAGTCAGACATGACCTTCCTGCTGTGAATCCATGCTGGCTTTGATCCTGTGCCTGTTCTTTCTAGGTACTAGATTCTTTTCATAAGTGATTCTCTCATTTTCCTCTACCACGGAGGTAACAGATCTGTAGTTTCCCCACTGCCTTGCTCCCACTTGAGAGGGAATCACATGACCCTCCAGTCCTCAGGTACTACACCATCCTCCATGATTTGTTAAAAAGGGAGGTCAGTGGTGTCAGTCGCCCCCTAGTTTAGAATTCTGGAGTGAATCAGTCAAGCCCCACTGCTTTCCCCACTTTCGGTTTCAAGAGTTTTCCAGACCCTTCTGAATTACAGCCCCATCTAGAGGCTCCTATCAATTGTTTAGGTACCTCCCCTCTTTGTGAATATTGAGGGGAAGTATATTCAGTATCCCTGCATTGTCACTGTAGTCCTCTGCCCACCCCGCCCTTTAAGGCCAACTATACCTCTTTCTGTGCTCCTTAAATTGCCTTGTAAAGGGGATAAAACAGAGTTGCCATCTTTTCTTCAGTTTGGGCCTTTGTTCTGATCGCCTTCACTTCTTTATGCTTTATTGGTTACAGTTCCGTCATGATCATGTGTTTCCTTATACTTTCTGAATACCATCTTTCTCCTAGCCTTCCCCACCATCTCGTGAGAACCAGTGTTTTCCTTCCTTTCGTATTTACGTCACACAAAGGCTTGTTGCCTCTGAATGAAGTTTTGATTTTTTCTCCCCATTGTTCCTCTACCCCTCCTTACCCGTTTGCTAGTGATTTTCTGAGGCACTCTCCCATTTTGCTAAAGTCAACCTTCTAAAGTCAACCACCCTCACTTTTGTGGTTTGACCAAGACTGTTCGAGAACCACACTTAGTTTTCAGATGGCTACCCACTCTAAATAAGATGCTCTCCATCCCTTTAGAGTACACGAGGTCTAAGATGGAACCCACTTGGGAGGGAGCAAACACTAGCCGTTGAGGCATGCCCCTGTAGGGTATAGAGAATGACCCGCTCTTGGATGTGGCTGCAGCAAAGGTGCTCCAGTTAACATCTTGCATATGAAGGTCCCCAATATATCCTATTTTTATGCCATTCTAAGGATGCCTTCTATCATTTCCTTTTCATTTCCTCCCAGACACTGGGTCTGTATGCAACCCCAGTGCAGACTGTGGTATTTCCCTGTCTCCGGGTGATCCACAGTGTCTCCTCCCTTTATACTCTAGTTATGTTGCTTTGAGCCCTTCCCTTATGTAGCTACTCTGCTTTTAATCTTCCTGTCCCTCCTGTAGATTGTGTACCCTGGTATGTTGACATGCCAGTCATGGTTCTCTGTGTACAAGGTTTCTGTGACTCACTACCCAGGCATCTCACTTCCATCAAGGCCAGTAGTTCAGTGAGCTTGTTACTCAGACTATAGGCATTGGTATTCATTGCCTCCATTTTTGATGGCCTTAGCCTCATCCTTGTCCTTACTGGCTTTCCTCCATTTACCCCTTGTCCTGCTCCCTATGAACTTCATCTTGTTTACCTCGGTTTTGTAAGGGGGTGTGCTGGGATTTTCATGCTCCTTTTCAGTTCCTCCCATGGCTAGTTTAAATGCTTGCTAATGAGCATTTATAAACACTGTCACCCAGGATCCTGGCTCCCTCCAGGACAGATGCAGACCACTGCTTCGCACAGGCCTGTATCTCCAGGTGGACCCCCAGTCCCCAGTGAAGCCAAAACCCTAAGCTCAGCACCAGTTTCAGCCATTCACCGAATCCCATGGTGTGCAGTACCCTAGCCTCACCCATGCCATAAACACCAGAGATGGTTACAGTGCAATCCACTTGTCTAAGGCCCTCCAGCTCCACAAACTCCTGCACTGCTCCAATAAATTCCCAGCCAGGTCATTTGTCCCTAGATGGACAATTACATACAACTCCCTCTGTGCAGCTGCTCATGCAATTCTGAGAATTCACTTTGTCACTCCAAGCCATGGCACTGGGCAGGCACCTTACCTCCCTCCCCCAGTTCTACCACTGATAGAGTCCCCCACCAGGAGTATTCCTTCCCTGTGGGGTCCTTACCACCCTCCTGTGGGTCTTGAGGTTTCCAGCATCCTCGGTCTCCACTGTGGGTGCCTCCATAGAGGAACCATGCTCTGCCAGAACAGCATATGAATTGTGGAGTGGTACAACTGGAGGGATGCACCTCTGTTCCATCACCTCACTCTCCCTGAGCCCACCATGGTAGTCTGCAGAGAGGCATGCGTTTCTAGAGTCCAACTGCTATGTCGCTTATAAAACATTGGAGAGACCAGTCCCAGCACTGAACCCTGTGGCACATTGCTGGTTACCCCTTCCTCAGACTGAATTCCGTTACCACCTTCAGTCCTGTTGCCAAGCCAATTTCTGACCCAGTTTACTACCTTGGGACCTACTCCCATATTGCGCAACTTGTTTATTAGCCTCTTGAGGCAGGACTGTCACATGCCTTGCTAAAATTTAGCTAGGCCATGTCCACCCCTCCTGATCCACTACCCTTGTCATCCAGTCAAAGAAATAGGAATCATTTGACACGACCTTCCTGTTGTGAATCCATGTTGCCTTGTGTCCTGTGCCCCACTAGCTAGATATTCTACAATCCTTCCCTTTGATAGCAATTCCATTATCTTTCTCACAGAGGTCAAACTGATCCATCCATTTTATTTCGTTGTTGACCGGGTAAGTGCACAAGACAAATTCTGCCTATTTTCAGGCACGACCAGGGGAGGCGGGCTAAAGATGAATGCCAACTGACTGAACCAGATTAAGCTGTTGGGGGTATTTTAATGAAATTTAGTTAGCTGCTTCTACCTTGCTCCCACTCTTGTGAAGGAGATCATGTCACCCTTCAATCCTCCAGGTGGTACTCCTTCCAACTATTTGTTGAATAGGGCAGTCAGTGGTGACAGCATCACCTCTAAGCTCTTAGTATTCTGGGATGTATCCCATCTGGCCCCACTGCCTTATCCACCTTCAGCATAGGTTCACTCTGAATGGACTGGTGTCCACCTCTTCCTGTGTTCATCTACTTGTTAGTAGAATATTGATCCACCCCTCCCTTTGTGAATACTGAGCAAAAGTATTCATTCGGTATCTTTCCCTTATGTACCTGAAGGTTTTGTCCACCCTCCTGGGCCATCCTCTCTTCAGTTTTTGCCTTTGCACTCCGATTGCTTTATCTACCTCCCTTTGCTTTGCCAAAGCTCCTCGTGTTCCTCCTTTGTGTTCTTGTATTGTCTAAATTCCTTTTCTCCAGCCTTCCCAGCCACTTTTGAAAACCATAATGATTCTTTATTCTGGCTTTGTTCACCAGCTTCACAAAGGCTTGTTGCCTCTGACAGTTAGGAGGTTATTGTACTGTGCCTCTACTCTTCACACTGTGCCAGTGGGCATTTACCCATTTAGTAAAGTCGGCCCTTGATGTCAAGGACTCTGGCTTAGTGTAGCTTGATTCTTCTATCGTTTACTCTGAACCATGGTGGTCACTAGATCCCAGATGGCTGCCCACTAATAAGACTCCATTTGAGCGCACCAGGTACAATACAGTATCTCCTCATGGGTGGGTTCCCACACAAGTTGCTTCTAGATATAGGGAGGTAGTATAGCAGTTTAAGGCTCAGAGCTGCAAACCTGGAGACCTGGTTTGAATCCCACAGCCCCACTTGCATACTGTGTGACCCTGAGCAAGTCCACTCCAATTTCCTTGTGCCACCAGGTCATACCTGGAAACAAGCTTTCAACTTAGTGTGCCACTTCTGCAAAAAAAAAAAAAAAAATGCTGCTAAGGGTGCTCCTGTTATCAGGCATATTTAGGTTCTTCTCCCCCACCCTTTTCTCTGCCATTTTAAGGAGTTATCTAGCATTACCCCATCAGTTTCCTCTTGTGAGAGGGTTGGTAGATCACCCTGTGTGGATAGTGGTGCCACTTCCCAGACTAGTGTGACCCATGCTGCCTCCTCCTTCTCCTTTCTCAGTCGCCTGGATACCTTCCTTGATGTATATCGCTACCCCTCCTCCCTGTTTGCTCCCAATCCTTCCCGTTGACTGTACCCAGGTATATTAATGTCCCAGTCATGGCTTTCTGTATACCATGTTTTTAGTGACTGCCACTCCCTCTGCTGTCAATGCCACTAGGTCAGAGATCTGGTTACTAGGCTGTGGGCATTTGTACACATGGCCCACCATGTTTTGATGGCTTTGCCCCCGTTTGTTCCAATCCTGTCCCTTCCCTTCGTGTCTGACATCCCCCATTTAGTCCTTTGACAAGAGATACCAAGGACAATGAAACAGTCTACCTTGACCTGTGTGGGCAGAAAAAATATAGCTGCCAAAAGGATCTAGTGGGGACAAAATGCCCAGAAAGGATAAAATAACCATGGGGTGGTGTGCAACCCAGTATACACCCTCTGTGTGATGCCGTTTAATTCCCATTTTGCTCTCCAGGTTTATGACCACCCTAGGCATATCTAGGCATCTGTCAGGGGACTAGACCCTACCAGTATTCTATGAGCATTTTATGTACACCCCCAGACCCTGAACACTTTCTACCCAAATCTTTAAATTCATAAGAGAAGAACCCAAAACATCTCACTTCAGAAGCTTATGTGGCAAATGTGCAAGTGTTTGTAAGGGGACCAAGTCTAGGATACTCAAAAGGAAAGAAATGTGGAACACATTAACTGGAATGAGAGCTTGAATCACTGCTTAAGTCCTAAACAAATATTCGATACTAGGCATACCAAAATTAAAATCTGAAGCCAAATTCATATAGATGGACACAACTGGCACTTAAACTGAACCAAAAATATTGGGAAAGAGACAGGTCCACAAGATTTTAGACAGCTTAAAGAGTATGATCACTACTTCTCATTCAGCCCAAGTGGCCATTTGAGGTTAAGCAAAGAACCTTTTGACCAATACATGCTATGGGGCAAAGAGTACTGCATCCGATGAAGTCAGACAGTGAGATCACCAATCTGTACAAATGGCATACACAGGTGCCACTTCTATCAGATGTTAGGCTATCTAAAACTCAGATATGGCTTCACACGAATGACATTACCAAGGAATAAGTCCAATATCTATTGGTACATTCTTTTTCTGCTCAGACCATTGAGTGAACCTCTCCAGCATCCACCACAAGCTTTACCTCCCACTTCAGCCTGGCAGATCCCCAGCTCTGCACCCCCCATGGGGCCGCCCCTGTCTACCCAGGCGCTCTACCTTACAATCTAATGTGCCGCTGTGGTTGGCCCTGAAGAGGAGCAAAGCCCAGTGCTGGAGTGTGGCTCGGCAGAGTGGAGGTGCCATTGCCCATCCCAGAGGACAGGGTTTTAGTTTTCTCCCAAGGAGCATGGTGTGCAATGACACCTATGCATGGCTGCCCTGCTGGCATCTGCCATGCTCCACGCCTATGCTGGCTGGTGTACCTGCAGTACCCTGATCTCCATCAGGGCTGCCAGGACACAAAGTGACCTTGGATCCCCGGAGATGAAGGGTCCAGGAGAGCTGTCCTCTGGACGCCAGTCCTGTAGCCCTGCCAACCCCCAGCAACCCAAGTCAGTCACTGAACCTAGGTAACAGGCATGGCGCAAGGTGGCATCCAGCACCTCAACCCTAAGCCCACTGGGCCATCAGAAGACAAGGATCATCCAGCTGCAGCACAACCACTTTCTCAATAACCTTACCCACAAATGGCAGGTTAGAGACGGGTCTGTAGTTTGCCCATCCAGGTCAAGGGAGGACTTTGAGAGGTTGAAGAACCACCACCACCACCACCACCACCACCACCACCACCACCACCACCACCACCACCACCACCACCACCACCACCCTCCTTTAGGGGTTGTGAAAGACCTCCTCCATGACCTCCAAACTATCTCAGCTAGGACTGGGCCGACATCAATGCACCCCACCAGATAGTGGTTGGGCTAGGGTCCAAACTACAGCTGGCTGCAAAGTCTGGATACTCACGATGTTATTTCCAGCCAGCTGAAGTCAGATCAAGCAAACTGGGGGCCTGCCACCTCCTGCCAACCTCCGCAATACCCAATAGAGTGGGCTGAACAGATCCCAGACCCGATGGTGGCAACCTTATTTGCCAAAGCAAACTCATCACATCTCTTGTGAAAAAGCTCCATCAGGCTGAAAACAGATTGGATTGTAGTCTGTTTACAGTCCAGAAGGACTGAGCTTGTCAGTTTGCATACTGACAATCTCCTGGACAGAAACTTTGCATAATCAATCTACTGGCAATTACCCGTAAGAAGGCAGTCTTATCAATGTCAGTCATCCTCCAGGCCGATTTTCACCAGCGCCTAGCCTTCGTCCCACTCTCCTCATCTCCTTCAAGGTCCCATCAAACCATGGGGACCTTGGGTGAAGAGGTAGAGGCAAACCTGAACAGGAGCTATGGAATCCAAGGCCTCCGTCACCACCTATTATAGGAGAGTACTAGATTCCTTGGATCCATGCATTCACTCCCCAATGGTCCAATACAGTCTGGGGTCACACCTCTTAAAGTGGTGGTACTGGACCATCTCTGTAGGGTGGCCTATTGGGGAGCCATTAAACTGAACCCTATGGTGTGATGGTCAGACCACCCAACTGGCTCCACCACCAAGATAGATACCTCCATTCCCAGGAAGAACACCAAGTCCAATGTGTGACCACAAATGTGGGTCTCAGAGGTAATCTCTAAGGCCCAACAAAGTCATTAGCTGGAGAAGTCTTTTCCAAACCGAGTTCATAGCTGACCTAGGCACCAAATCCCTGGTTCAGCCATCTGGGGACCCCCAAAAAGCCACCATGCCGACTATGAAGTTGAAGACTTCCTGCAGGAACACTTCCATCCCTGGGTGGATGGCAGACAAGTATCCTGCACCCATACCCACAATACACTCAAAGGAGTTGGTGGCTCCTGTTGGGACATCCACAAGGCTCCGTTTTCATCTAAACAGATTGCTATAGCTACAGTCCCACCCCTACAATCCATCACCAAGTACCTGTCCCACTGGACCAGTAGTTTCATCCAGCCAGGTCTTGGGCGATGCAAGCCAGGTCTGATGACCCAACAAGATCTGCTATTAAGCAGTCTTGTTCTTAATAGACCTTGACACTGCCCAAGCAGGATTAGCAACCAAGGAAGACTGTCACAGCCCCTGGGTATGGGAACCAGTCAGGAAGGACCCCTCACCACTAGGAATCTCCTGTTCCCACTACCTCAATCTGCCCATTCCTTCCACCCCCCGAGGCCCAGCCCACCCTTCCTAGCTATCCCCAGAGCCCAGTAAACCCTATATACCTCCAGGGCAGGGAGGACAATCAAAGAATGGAGGTCCAAGCCTGTAGGGGTAACAGTGCCCACAACTAGCTGTACAAATTCAAAAAGCCCCCTTCCCCAAACAGTCCTGGCCTTGGAGAACAGCCTTTAACCCACAAGCCTATGCTATAGAGATTCTGGTTCCCATTTTATTATTGTTCCATCCACCAAGTCGGTTGTCGTACCACCAGTGTGGTACTAACTCCCCCAGTTTAGTAAAGATAAAATGTGGTCCAATATTTAAACCACTTTAAAAGAAAGAATTATCCTTTGAAAACATGCTGAAATGGACAAGGCACAATGAGTTACATTTATGGAAAAGCACAGATTTTGCTCCAGGAAGCTGGAAGCCCAGTCTCTGGAGACACATCTTCACCTCCCAGAGCCACTTGTCAGAGATCCAGGGCACAGCACAGTGGGGAAGTTACAACTCACTATGCCAGGGTCTCTGGTTTGAAACAAACTGAGGTGAGGCAAGAGTATGGTGGTCTCCAGAAGGGCAGCAGGCTCTGTTGAGATATTGCCACCTGGTGACCACAGGTAGCAGTGCAGGTTGCAGATGACCAGATACCAGCTGGCACAATTAGTAGCTTCAGATGTACATCTGGTGCCTGCCACCAGAATCCAAGAGGGATAGTGTAGTAAGTGGCAAATGCCCAGATGCCAGTTGCTGTTAGAGAGCAGCTGAACAGAAGAAACCACACGTGACAATGCACTGTGGCATTCCAAGATGGAAGTACTAGAACTGGCATTGCGAGATGGGATTAAGTACCAGGAAGCGATGAGGCAGCACTGGTGACTTGGAGAGCGTGCAGACCAACCAATCTGATTGCTTGTAAGAAGCCAAGTAAATAATTTCATTTCTATGGAGAATGCTGCAGCACTTCCCAAAAATCCCCCCAAAAAGATCTATAGCATGATAATATACCAGAAGGAGCACGATTGCTAGCCACTGTACCAAAGGGGCAAGGCTCCAAGTGTGGTTAAATTGCCAACAGTTGGTGCTGTGTAAAACTAGCACATTCTGCATGTAGGAACTGGCACAAGTCACTGGCTGCTCCCATGCACTGTAGACTCTCCCCATGTTGGATGTGAGTGCAGATTGGGTGCATTAGCAACCCCTGTGGATGGGCCAGTTCTTTCATACAATTTAGTTGAGCGGTGGGTTCACAGGTGGCAAGGCACCTTTCTTCAGGCACGAGCCAGGTACTAAATATACAAAGGACCATGCGTACAACACAAGACAATACTAGGGAGAAACAGTAGTGCATAGTGTCAAAGGTTCCCATTTAACCCTGGGACCTAATGTCATTACAGGGTTGTAGCCTCCTATCCACCCCTCCCCAGTCACCTTACCACTGCTGCCCCCCAACCTGAGTAACCACTCTACCCTTGTCAGCTGTGCTTGCAACCATTAGTTTTATGCCCGCCACCTTGGTGGGCGATGGTTCCACCACTGACCCAACAGTCTCTTATCCTCAAGAAGCTCCTGCTTCCACTTGTTCCCTCAAAATTACTCATGCTACACAATTTCTCAAGCTCACCTCGTTCACTTTCAGGAACTATGAGAGATTCCTCCAATCTGGTCTCCAGCGAGGACACTAATGCCTTAAGGCGATCTGCACAAAGCCTGCCCCATTTGCTCTAAATCATTTTTCACCCTTTGCTGCAGTCTCCAGCTTGTCCTCTTCCTGAGGTGAGGACTCCTAAATCGGCACAGTACTCAGATGTGGCCTCATGACACCTAGGTGTCAGCATGGCTCAGTTGGTAGCACATCTGCCTCTGGACCAGAAGGTAGTGGGTTCTTACCCCACCGGATTGGACTCCACAAAAGAAAAAATTTGAAAAAACCAGACAATCGCTGGCATCCAAGTGCAGTATTGGGTGCTGTACTGCTTGGGGTGTCGTCCTTCAGATGAGATGTTAACTGAGGTCCCTTCTGCCCATCCTGGTGGGTGTCCAGGTGGAAGTAAAGAACCCAGAGCACTCTTTGCAAAGAGCAGGAGCATTCGGTGTGTTGGCCAACATTTCCTTCCCATAAGCTGGTTCATGCAAATTATCCAGGCGGTTTGTGGGTGATGTGCGATATGGCCACCACCACACATTCAGTCACTTCACTACCAGTCTAGCATAGCTTGTAAAGCACTTTGGGATACTGTGTATGAAAAGCACTATATAAATGCAGATTCAGCATTCTACTTGCCTTTGCTGCATTGAGGAAGTCAACATAGCACTATGACAATAACAGTACCCAAGCAGAGTACAAGTCTCACCCCACCCATTCAGTACTCTCGTAATGGGTTCTTATCCTGCACTTTTGTGCAGAATTTTAAACTCAAAGTTGGAGACAGTGAACTTGTGTTGAGGTCTCCAGCCAACTGGTATTCGAGTCCTATTTGGAAGTTGATAACTGGGAAAGGCACACAGCAGAGGCTAGTTTCAGGAGTGACCAAGGGAGGAGCAGGGACATAAGTAATATTATAGTACAATAACCAAGATAATATACAAGTATTAATATATGAGCATACACATAAGAGTACAATAGCAGTATATTGTATATTAGTGTGATTTAGGAAAACTGCATATTTGGATTTTTACGAGAGAAGCTAGCAAAGCAATTGGTAATGTGTCCAGGGAGAACATGCAATATCCCCCACCACCCCACCCCCATGAAGAAAGCACAGTGCACAAGACGCCTGTTGCAAACAGTGGAGAGATGTGGTTGGTAGCGAAGGCAGTGATGTGTGTGGCGAAATGGCAGAAGGCATGAAACAGGGGCTCTAGCTCTGCAAGGGCAGATTGTGGAGCCTATATACCAGGTCTGTAGTTGGAAGGATGAGCTTAGAGGGATTTTGAGTCTATCTCATGCCTACACAGTATGCACAATTTAGGTCAGAGCTACTGTGAATTGCATCAAGGTGGAGGAGGGAGAAATCCAGTTTTGGTCCACCCAAATACCTAGATATTTACATGAGTTTATGGCCTCAGTTTTGAGCCATCCAGGGCATAGAAAGGGGTGAAGACAGTTTGGCCAGTTTCTGGGAGAGCAGAAAACCATAGTGACTTTTTGGTATTACAAAGAATTTGCATCGAACCAGTGCAGCCAGTTCGTGAAGTCTGCTTGGAGGATGGGCTTGATTGTGTAAGTGAGGGACCAGACAAGATTACTGTATCATTGGCATACATTTGGACTGGAGATGCTATACCAACAATACTGGAGTATAGGTCCAAGGAGTGACCCTGTGGTATCTGCCAGAGAGGTAGGCACTGAACCACTTGGTTGAGGGTGAGAGACTAATGGAGGACAGTTCATCCAAGATATTGTGGGTGACGGAATCAAAGGCCTTAGCCAAGTAGATGAATACAAGTCAGGGTCAACCCTTGTGGTATGCCAGCTTCAGTTCTGGGGAGATTTGGTGTCACAGCTGCACATACTGGTATCTGCCAGAGGTAGGCATTGAAGCACTCTGTTGAGGAGAGACAGACGACAGATCGTCCAGGAGGATATTGACAGAGTCAAAGGCCTTAGCCAAGTAGACCAAAATAATTTTAGTGCTTTACAAATATACAATTCAATAATATCCAAGTAATAGAAACATCAGGAAAAGCTTGGTTCCATAGAAAAGTCTTCAGTGCCTGCTTAACACTCCCCACTGTCCTGCACTCCTGTAGTTGACATGGTAGAGAATTCCAGAGGGTTGGGGCAACAAAAGCCAGAGCCCCAGATGAATTCAAATTAACCCTCAAGTCTCCAGCAACTCCTCGTCAGCCAAGCAGAGCCTTCAGAGTCAGCTCTTTCAAGTAGTCAGGACCCAGTCCTTGTATGGCTTTGTAGGTTAGCAAGCCTACCTTAAAGGTGATCCACCACTGAACCGCAGCCAGTGTCGATCGTGCAGCACTGGGGTAATGCGATCTTGATACCCCAGTCGTCAATAAACGGCAGCAGCGCCTGCACTAGCTGCAAACTGGATATCAACCCCAGGAAGCCCTAGGTAAAAGGAGATACAACAGCCAAGGCACAAGGTCACGAAAGCGTGGACCAAAATGGGCAAATCACGACGGAAAAAGGTGCTTGATCCTGGCAATGTTCCCAAGATGGTAAAAAGGCTAACTTGACGACTGCTGACACCGGTAACGAAAGGCCAGCACATTGCCAAGCATCACCCCAGGTCAAGCACCCATTCAGAAGCAAAGGATCCGAGCACCCCCAGGAATAAACCAGAGGGCAAATCAGTCCTCAACCCTCTGTCCTGAGACTTTGGTCCACCACCAAAACCTCAGTCTTTCCTGCATTCAACTTTAACCTGCTAGAACTCATCCAATCTTGAATTTCAACGAGGCAGCTGTTAAATACCAAGAGAGCACACACCTGGTCAGGGAAAAAAAAGAAAAAAAAAAAAAAAGACAGGTAGAGCATAGCAGTGAAACCTCAGCCCATACAGTCTTTACAATGTCTGAGGTGGCATATACACTGCAAACATGGGGACAGCACAGATTCCTGAGGCACCCCACAAGGCAGAGAGGAGGACTGAAGAAAATATTCCCAAGACAAATCAGTTCTACTGATGAGGCATGATGAAAATCTGAGCACTGTTCCAGTCAGCCACAGATGGACCCCAGGCATTCTAGCAGAACCCCATGGTCCACAATGTCAAAAGCTGAGAAGAGAGCAAGGAGTACAAAGATTGAATGGTTTCTCCGATCTCGCCATTAGATCATTGAGCACCTGAACCAGACCAGTCTCAGTACTATGCGCCTTACGAAAACCTGATTGGAGAGGTTCTATTAATTATGGTTAAATGGTTCTCCAGTCGAGTTGCCACCACTTTAGACTACCTTTCCCACAAATGGAAGGTTTGAGAAAGGTCTGTAGTTTGCTAGAATCTCCGGTCCAAAGAAGTTTTCAAAAGAGGTGTCGCTGCCTCTTTCAGGGAGCTTGAAACTCACCTGATTCCAAGGAGCACCGGATGATCCGAGCCAAGACCAGGCTAATGTCACTACAACCCAAAATTAGGGAAGTAGGGTGTGGTGTAAACTACAGCAGGTGGGGCGATCTTCTGGACAGTCCTCAATGTCAAACTCTGGCAGGTCAAAGGTACGCCAGGAAATGCCAGGCATAGTGACCAAGTGCCGATTAACTGCATCTCCCATAGAACGGAAGGGATGGATCTCCTGTCTGATGTCTGCCACTTTATTTGCAAAGAATACAGCGATCTCATTGCACCCATTTGTGAAAAGACTCGATGGAGCTGCAGGCAGCTGGGTTGCACAACCTGTCCACAGTTCTGAAGAGTTGAGCCGTAGATTCCTTGGCAACAGCCATTTCCCTGGGCAGGATTTATGCTTTCACGGTAGATCGCTGATTGATAAGAGTCGATAATACTATAACAATAAGATGGTAGGATCCAAGGCAGATTTCCGCCAATAACGTTTAACTCTGCATCCCAACTTCATAACTCCCTCAGGGACCCATCAAACCATGGGGCCCAGAGGGTGAAGCGGAAGGGGTGGACATGGACTGGAGCAATCTAATCAATGCTGAAGAAATAGCCTTATTATAGGCCACAACTAACTGCTCTGGGCCAGTGCTGGTCTCACCGAACACAGACGTCAATCACCACCATCAGGTCTTCAGGGACCACATCTCTCAAAGGGCAGAATCGACCATCTCCACAGGGGCAGACCTACTGGGAGCGAGAAAATTGAACCTCATGGTGAAGTGATCAGACCAGCAGACAGGTTCCACCCCAAATCGGAGGCCTCAATCCACAGGAAACGACCAGATCAGAGAGTGACCACCATTATGGGTAGTTGAGGAAACAACCTGTGTGAAGCCCAGTGATATCAACTGGAAGTACTGTTGTCCAAAACACGAGGATATGCAGTCAACTCAGGCACTGAAGTCGCCCAGAACCATCAGTCTGGGTGACTCCAATGCCATGTTGGTGGCAAAATCTGCTACTTCCTGCAGGAACAGCTTTTCACCCCTTGGTGGATGGTAAGAGCTATCCTGCACCCCACACCAGTTACCAGTGTGCACTCAAATGATTCAGCCTCCTCAACTGGTACACCAGTGAGGCCCAATTTGGTCTTGAAACAGACAGCTACCGCCCCCCCCTCATGATCCAACCTCGGTGATGCATCACCAAGTACCTGGGAGGGACAGCCACCTCCAAAACTGGAGCAGCATTTCCATCTAACCAGGTCTCTGATGCAGACCAGATCCAGTGATCCTACAAAGTCTGCAACATGTGCAGTTTTATTCTTAATGGGTCTGTCATTGCATAACACCCAGTTGGACGATGTTCGTGAGCCGTCCTGGCTACTTGCCCACCCAAAAAGGAGGTGCCCTTGGGTATGGGACTAGACATGGATTGCCACTGCTCCAGCCACCATTTTGCCCCAGAGAGTCTTCTGGTCCCAACCACCCCTATGGAGACACCTGCTCATTTGAGCTCCAGTGTCTGCACCCCAACCCTGCCCCCGTGAGAAATCCCAAACGCCAGACAGTGCTGGTAAGTGAGCAGTCAGCAGGGTGGACAGAATGGGTAGAGGCACAAAGAGAGGAGGCCGAATAGCACAGGACAGGGGGATCAGAGACATTCTACAAAATGCCACCAAATTGAGGCAAAGCAACACAAAGAATCCTAATTCCAAAACAATGAAACAGTTGGTCTAAATTTAAAAACTCCTAAAAATTAAACACCCTAAAAGTCCCCAAAAATAAACAAAATAACTAGTAAAATAAAACCCCAGGCGACCAGGAACTCACTAAAGGTGCCACTAAAACCAAACCAAAACCAAATAAGCCCCCAGAGCTACACCATACTCACTATGGTGGCTGGAGAACAAAATGGTAGTCTCACTACCATATACAATTGAAAAATAAACATGAACAAAATCAAACTCAAAATATTTGTAATGAGGTCACAGAAAAAAAAAGTCAGGAAATCCCAGTCCTGGGCACTCTGCCACATCTTCCAAAGGCATAAGGATTCTCCATACGAGGAATGTTAGCAATGGGAAAGCAGCTGAGCCAAAGTTTAGAACATACCCAGTGGCCAAACCCCAGAAACACCCACAGATTCAAAGGGCTCCAAGTCACAGAACAGTCTGTCCAGATGAAGCATTGAGATAACTTCGGGACTAGCTATATTCCCTTTTAAACTCAAAGGGGATCCCCAGCCTTCCACCAGGCTACAGCGGTTATTAATGACATTTCAATGAAGGCTCAACCAAATGGGCTCCTAGAGGATGTGCAGGGTCAGATGGCTTTTGTCCATGGCCAGTGTGGATATAGGCCAGTGTAGAAGGGAAGATGGGGAGTGGAGGCCTGAAAGCCAGATTGATAGGGATCAGGAAGAAGTTCAGTCTTTTGGAGACAAGTGTTTCTAGGATCTTTGAAAGGAGGGGAGAAGGAGATTGGCCTATAGTTGCCTGGGGTGCAAGGGTCCCCCTTATGAAAAAAAGGATCACTTTGGCCAGTTTCCAGGCCTTGGGAATGATGCTGGTAGAGGTTGAAAATGTGATGGGTGGACCATGGCAGGGCAGAGAGCTTCAGTAGGTTTGGGTAGAGTCCATGAGACTCAGTTTAGTGGGGTTTAGGGATTTGAGAACACACAGTACCTCTGAAGGGATAATGGGGAAGTGTAAGTGAACCCAGGAGGGGACAAAGTTGACTGGGATGAGAAGGGAGGGGGAGAAGGGGTTCTGGTGGGGTGAGCGCAAGTAAAGTGGTTCATGGAAGAGACAGCAGATCCTGGGTCATCTTGATAAGCATTTGGGTGGGCACAGATGTGGAGCAAGCCAAGGTGCCTAGTAGGGAGTGGAGTTCTCCACAACACTGCTGGGAGGGGCAGCAGTCTTCAAGCAGAGATTTAAAGAAAGTTTTGGCAGAGTGTACAGCTTTGGTGCAGGCATCTCTTAATTGGTACTTTGAGGTCAAGTGTTGGAGGCTTTGTAGAATCCAAGGCTTGGTCTCTGTATTTAAACACAAGTCTGAAGTTGGGGAGATCCAGGAAGGTGAAAGAGCCACAGCCTTTTGGGTGGGGCATGATAGTTCCATATATTCAGGAAGACAGATCTAAAGGCTGCCAGAGTAGAGTAGATATCTGGTGCGGAGAAGACTCCAGGCCAATCTGCCAGGAAGAGGTCAGCCAGTAGAACTGGCTGGTTGTGACCTTGGGGGTCTGAACCATACAAGGCTGGGAAGGGAAGGGCATGACTTCCTGCAGCAGTGGGTCATGCAGTGGTCGCTGAAGGCATTGGGCGGGTGCTTACTGAGGAGAATTTATGGGGATGGGAAGCTAGAATCCAGTCCAACAGTGAGTGGTTGGAGGAGTGGGGATTTAGCCTAGTGGGTCAGAGATAAGTTGAGTGAGGCTGAAGGCCTCCATCTCCTGGGTGACAGCTCTGGCTTGAGGGGTGATCCAACTGAGATTAGTCTCCCATAACTAGGAGTTCACTAGATGTACTGGCGGGCATAAGGGCAGCTAAGCTGGAGATCATGGAGGTGGGACAGACTTTTGGGAAAACAGCAAGCTCCAATAAACAGGGGCAGATGAGGGACCACCAGCTTGGTGAGTAGAAGCTATGGGATTTGGAGTAACAACCTGAAGGGTGTAGGTTCACAGGAATTTGTGGAAATAGGTGGCCACCTCACCACCATGCTTGCCCCTGTCCTAGTGGAACAAAGTAGCCAGGGATGGCTATAAAAGCATCAGGAACCTGGCCAAGAGCCATGTCTGAGATACACAGGATATCTGGGGAGCACTGGGATATCCATGCCTCGATGTGGTCCAATTTGGGCAAGAGACTCCTTCCTGTTGGAATTCTCAGTGGGCACTTTGGGAAGCCCATTTTGGATGGATTTTAACTGCCAAATCCTAGATCACTAATCTTTGCCAGTCACTCTGCCCCTACCCCAGTCACTACACATCCTCCCAGGGTGCCATCAAGACAACCTGCCCTAAAGTAGTCCCCAATGCTGCTGAAGAACTGGACCCAGGACAGATCCCTGTGATACCCCACTCATGCCTCCTCTTTGTATTACACTCCATTAACTAAACCCTTTGCTGCCTCCCTGAGCCAGTTACCTACCCGTGTCCCTAAGCACACAGGTCCTTCAATCTGAGGCAGAGTCAGCAAGGCTGAAGGAGTAAATCCATGGTGTGTCCCCTATCCAACGGCCTTGCTCTGGTCAGACATGACCTCCCATCACAAGTCTGTGGCATTTATTCTGGAGACCACACATTTGTCTGCAGAAATGCACACTGCTCCTTCTGCTCTCCCCCACTGTTACACTGGGCCTGGCACCAATCCCTGTGGTACTCTTAAAACTTCAACTCCCTCATTCACCATTATATGCCCTACCCTAGCTAGCTTCCACCCACCCCAGAATCCATGTTTGTACCAACTGGGGCCATTTGCTAGGAAGAATTAAAATAAACCATGTTCTCAGGGAACCATGTGCATGTTGAGCACATGCATTTGCTTTAGCGTTTGCAAAGCAAGAAAATGCTTTAATGTTGCATGGTATTTGGCAACCTCAATGTAATGGGGCTTGGTTGGGGAGCAGATAGTGCATGCAGGAAGATATGTACATTCTGAAAGACCATGCACCCAAGTGTTGTAACTGCCCTGCATATAGCCACTGCAGGTCTGGAAGTTCAGATTTATGGTTTATGTAAAAAAGTCCATTACGGCAGTTGATTCACTACAGGTGAATGAGTTGCCCAGATGCCATGCCCTGCAGTGTTAAGTCATTAGGTTACAATGGTCTGAGATTACCAGCCTGGTGACAGAGGGCTGAAGGATTACCTCCTGCTTAGCTGGTGACCCAGGTTTGTGAAGACTGAGCACCCATACACCATGCTTTCCATCAGGGAAGGAGGAAGAGCATGCTGTTGCTAGACTGTCACCCAGCGGTGGTTGTGTGACAGGCAGCCTCCTTTGAGGGCTGGGTGTGGGTGTAGTAGAGTATGTGCAATGTTTGTGGCATGCCCACTCCTGTGGGCCGAGCCAGAAATATTGGAAAAGCAGCCCTACTTGCCTGCCTCAATTTGTGCCAGCACCTCAAGCCCTCAATTCAGATTCTGGGGTGGGAGGATGGCCCTCCCTTACCTACCTGATCCTGCCATGGGCACAGGCAGGTAAGATGGGGAGGAGTAGAGGCCGAGGAGTTATCCAGCTCCCCAAGAGGGAGAGGGAGTGTGCTGGGACTCAGTTCCACACAACACCTTACTCATTTTTCAAACAAAATATTGCCTGTACAGAGTTGGTGAAATTTGATGAGAAAAGGAGGACAGATACTTACCTCGCTAGATTTCTTCCCTTTGCTCCCAAGCCAACAATTCCTTTCTGTGCAGTACCAGAACCTGGTGAAAGAATAGACCACAAGTAAACTGTAGCCACTGAACACAAATGTATGCCAGCTATCCCCCTTTCATCTACCTTTACAGTCACCCATACCATAGGTTTGGCATGACTGCTAGTTCCTGCGACTCAGATCTTGCATCTCAACTCTAGCAACCCTAGCAACAGATATCCACATCCCTCTTTGTTCTGCATCTTCCCATTCACTGGGGCTCCTCCAAAAACAGCTTTAGAAAGGAACTAAACTGTATAGCCAGGGTGGTCCTAGAATGTCCAGAGGGCAGGTTCATAGACTAGTTAGAGTTCCATGCGATGTTACAGCAACCTACTGAGCAAATACATAGCAACCACATTATGAGATGCTACATTTCAGCAATTCACAATACAGTGACAAAAGTAGACTCGTGCACTATCCCACCCAACTAGCTAAAATATTTCAGCCTGCCCCTCCGCTTTCCCTCTGAAAGGCTGTACTCTCCCCATACTGCCCACTTACCCTCGTTCTCCTCTTCCCTACCAAACTGCTGGCTCATGGAGAGCTGCACACCTGTGGAACTAGGGTTAAGGGCAGAGGTTTCCAGCCCTCCCACAGTACTCCCAGTGGGACCAGTTGTGCACATTTCAGAGTCCCGCTACACTACCCCAATCTAGATTATAACTCTGCAATGCTCAATGACACTGAGGTAACTACATAGGAAAGAGGTCACTGTAATGTGCAGTTTAGTGAAATATACCTGCTCACTCATTTTGAGTTTGCTCTTATTCAGTTTCTGAAATAACTGCACAAATAACATGGTTCAGCCGACATGCTACCCAGTGAGCGAGTGTATCCATCCTGCTGAGGACATGTGTTCTCAACCCTGCAATGAGGCAGGACATCGTGCAGGACCCCATTCCTTCCCTGGCCAAATCTAGAGTCACAAGGACAGCATTCAGGTGTTCGTGTAGCTGGTAGCCAACATGCACCATTCTGCCAGCTTACTGTATTTCACCCCCACCCAATTCATACAACAGTAATTCACATGGCCTTAAGGGCCTACAAGGCTACAGATCACCCATTATAAAAATTCACTGGTCAGAATGGTGTGTTGAATTATGCAGCTGTGTTCTGAAAGAGCATGGAGGTCCAATGGCTTTATTGGAAAAGCCAGGTCACAGGCAAGAATGACACTTGGGGAAAGTTCGCACTACCCCATCTAGTATTCAAATGCCCCGTGGTCACTCCAGTCCTACCCAGGCCATTTCTGCCCTTCACTTGTATCCCTCTACTGATGTTGGCAGAGATCATCCCTTTGGCAGTTCACTTGTTCAGCACCTCCAATATCCTTGATCCCTCTGCCCACTGAACAGCTCCCCAGTGTAACCCATTCATCCCATATATATGGCCCTCCTAGTCTCCAGTGTACACATTAAACAGTTCCCTTGCTAGCCCCACCAGTACCGCCTGCCTCTACCACTACCATCTCGCTTTCCTTCAGCGTGCAGATGCAAGCAGAACTCCAAATGCAGCCATACCAATAATCACCTCCTCCTGCTGCTGAAGCCCCTGCACAGCATCTCCTTCCACACTGCTCAGTTGCACTGTGCACAAGTTGTCAGCCTTCACCTCTCCTGTTTTCCAACACTTCCATCTCCCATTCTGTATTCCATCTCCCACTAGATTCGCCGTCAGCAACTACCAGATCCTTCATTGTTCCAGGCTTTTCAGATCTAGGTTTAGACATTGCCAAATGCACTACTGCAGAACACTGGACATGTCTAAATAGAACACTGCATTTGAACACAAGATCTGCAGCTTTACTGATTTTGTACAAAACAAGTAGTTGCCATGGACTGCACTAGTTTAGCATGTACTCTTGGCAAACCCAAGTGTACCTATACAGCTGACAACTAATGTACAAAAGATGGACTAGCTAGCCTGTTTGCACAGCAGTTGGATTTCTGCTTACGACACCAGGGTTTGGAAACTGACCCAGGACGTCAGAGAGCCTGCAGAGAAGGATGGAGTGTCCCAAGGACTGCTCTCTCCGGGGAGAAGAGGGGTGTGTGACCAGTGCCTGATGGACCTTGAGGCCAGGGCCCCACAGCAGCTGGCATCAGAATGCAACTGCTAGGTGGACACTGGTAGTCATTGCACATCCCCACCCTTGCATACAGGGGAGAAATAATACCTGCCACCCAAATGAAGCCTGCCCTCTGCTCCAGTGAGCTCCCCAGGCCAGCTCCCCAACCTATTCCGACTTTGTGGCATTTGGGCGGTGCCGTAACCTGCCCTGAAATGGCAGGGGGCCGTGGGAGTTACAGCTAATGTGGGAGTGAAGGGGCCACTGGCAGAGACTGAGAAATGGTGGCGGTGGCTCAAAAAGTATATTAAAAGGTGGACTGGTCTCAAGGCATTCGATTTGCGCTTGTGCGATGGGTGATGCAATGAGGGAATGAGTAGCTTTGTACCCTTGTAGATTCCATGAACCCCATAATAAGCAATTGCATTCTCACACCACGATTTAGCATTTTCATGAAGTGAGAGATGAAATGATACAGCATGACATGACATTCCATTTAGATTAACATCCTCAATTTAGTAGAACCTTGACAAAAATTACCTCAGCCTGGTAGTGCTGTGGTTGAGGCACTGTTCACTACACCTTGCACCATGCTGGCAACCCATGTTTGGGAGTGAACTCTGGCACTGGGGGTCGGCAGGGGGCGTGAGAGGATTGAGCACCTGCTGGGCTGCTCTCCTGGGGGCGCAAGGACAGCACTGTGACCAGCTGCTCCAGGTGGAGATCAGAGTGTTGCAGTGCACTGGGCAGCACACAGTACTGCGGCTGATGCAGGCAGAGTTGCTTGTCGCTGTTGTGTCAGGGTGTGTACGCAAGGGGTTCCACCAGAACAAGGAAAACACTGTACCGTGGAGCAGGTGACTCCACCTGTCCATGCCCTCTGCCAGGCTACCCTTGACTGGACCTCAGTTCCCCGTGCACCCCCATCCACAGCTGGAGACTGCCTTAGAAGAGCACCCAAGAGGAGGCGGACCCACCCTGGATGGGTTAAACTGGGGGTGCTGGCTGTGGGTGAGAGAGAGAGGAGGTACAGGTGAGGAGGCTCAGGTGGGCAGGACAGACAGTATGCCAGAGGGTCCACAGGGCGTGACAGGAGTGAAAGTAAAAATTGCCAATCCCCAAACCTGGAAACATAAGTGGCAGTACTAGAAGTGCCAGAGTTCCACAAACCTCCACTAAACTGACCATGTGGAAAGCCCCTCATCTGTGTGCAGGTAGATTGGGATAGATCAGCAAGGGCTCTAGGGATTGGCATCACCAGCTGGAAAGCTTAGCCAAGGAACACTGGGCTGTTTTGCCAAGCACAGAACCAGTTATGTCCCACACAGTCACTGCTCACAAAGGGACATCAATGTTTGTTTCAGATTAAATGAACCACATTAAGGTCACCAGAGCTTCAGCACCCTCTGTTGGAATAAAAACAAGGCTAGCCACACAGTGCTTCAAAAGGTGGCAATACCAACCGTCCTGGTCAGCTGCCAATTACTCATGGTGTAGCCAATTAGTTTTGGTGAAGTGTCATTTGAAGACTGGGGATACTGCCTTGTGTGGGGTAGGGTATGGAAGGAGTGAGAATCTTCAGGGTCGACTCTGATCTTGCTGCAGGGACTATGCTCCCACCCATGCCACCTCCCCATGCCCAGGCTTAGCCCCTGGGTGGGCTGCCAGGCAGCACCCTTCCCTAATGTCAGCGGTAATTGCCCTAGCTATCTCTGGGTGGGGGCCACAAGAGCAGGGTCCCACCCAGCATGACACAGTAGGCAATGGAGATGGCAGAACAGAGCTCCATGCTTTGGGGCCAGCATTTTTGTATGCTGTATCTGGTTTGGGACGTGCAATGATGGCCAGCATCGACCCCCACTGATATGGCACTGGCACTATGGTTCCTCCAGCCTCGCTAGGGGTCTGTATGTGCCACACACAACCCCACTGGCCCTCAGATGTGGAGATTGAGAATTTAATGGGTTGTTGAAGAAAATGGTGTCAGGGGAGAGATGCCATTTTGTCAAACTGGGAGTACTGGGACAGGGGGCTCTTCAAGGACTGCCTTCACACAAGATGGGACTAGTGCACAAGGGCAGAAGTTTGTCTCACGATGTGGATAGCCAGAGGATGGAGCAAAAGGCAAGCCTCAAAGCCAGCAGATAGCAGAAAGTCCAGGACTTGAGGGGACCAAAGGCAGAAGTGTTCTAGAGGGGGAATGGTATAGGCAGTCTGCCCAAATGCCAGGAGCCTAACAGTTTATGAGCTCCAGGCAATGGTGGTAGGTGCAGAATTAAGACCTCTTGGGCCATTACAGAAACATGGACCTCCAGGAATATGGCTGGGAGTCCCAGCCATATACCATGTACAAAGAGACTGGGGTCAAGGAAAAGGTGGGGTATCCTCTGTCAAGGAAAGCACAGGGCAGAGCAAAGGTCCATCAGGGAGGGAATGATTACCAATTTGGCACAGAGTATGGCAGCACTGGGCAACGCTGAACGTGGAGTGGCCTAGAGACCAGAGACTAGGGCAGATTTCCCATCTGCCAGACATTCTAGCAGTTGAGAGCAGCACAAGTCCAGCCCTGTTGCGATATCTTGGCCTGCCTGCTGGTGCATCTGGTTGGACAACCTATAAGACAGGCTTGCTATTTCATGTGGTACTCACCAGCTCAGAGATGGTAGGTGGCATATGTGCTGGGGAACCACTGGGGCTCAGTGACCATATATTGTTTATCTTGCAACAAGTTGCAGTATATCCTAGTCAAAAGTGGTGGTTCTGGATTTCAGTCAAGAGCAAGTTAGGTGGACAAATATCAAGGGGGTGAAGAAAGCAGCACAGCAATGCTTGGTTACCAAGGGTAGTAGGCACAGGAAAATCAGATTAGTCCAAGGTCAGGAGGCGGCAAAGGCCGAAGAGAGGGCCATCTAGGCTGCAAGGAGAAAGGTGAATAGAGTAGATACCAGGTAATGAGGCCAAGAAATTAGTCAGGGACATAAAGGCACACACATACATATGTAGAGGGATCAGAGGAGGAAACAGATTCAGATACATTAGGGTAAAAGGGATCAGTTAGGCTGGGGAGAGGTGGTAGAACTAGCAGGAGGCAGCCACTATTTGCTCAGGCTCCACAGTGGAGGATAGTGGGCCTCTGCTGGAAAGTGGCATAAAGATTGCTGCCTGGGTATCCCTAAACTGGGACAAGTGGTAGTTACAGGAGAAGGGTTAGCAGCCCTGAAATCAGCAGGGCCCAGGGACCAGATGGGATGCACTGGAGTGTGCTTGGGAACTGGCTGAATCTGACAGAGCTATTCAATAGCTCACTAGATAGTCCAGGGTGGTTCAGAGATTGAACAGACATGTGCCACTCCACGAGGGACAGGAAGGACCCTTGAAATCACCTCCATTGTGGGCAAACTAAATGGGTTGGTAACTGGATGGGGAAGGAGGGTGGTCATGAGTGGGATGCCAGATTTGTTGCAGGCAGGTCTGACCAACCTAGGGTACCACAAGGGTTTATCCCAAGAAGAGTCATGTTCATAAAAGGCACAGGCCACTCTTTGCAGACACCAAGCTCATGGCAGGTTAGAGAGCGGCAAGGAAATTGCAGGACATACAGGGTGGTCCAATGTCTAGCTGTTGAAATTCAATGCTGAAAAGTGCATGGTGATTCACACAGAATGACATGAAAGTATACTGGATGGGTGGGTTGAGCTAGCCCTACTTCTGTGACAAGGCAACCAGAAAGCTGGGGTGTATTTTTGCTAGCAGATGGAATGAGCACTACTGAAACCTTTAATCATTGGTGAGGTTCCATCTGAATATGCACCTGGTTCTGGAATCTCACCCAAGGAAAGGCTGGAGTCACTGCAGTGTTAATTACCAAAAGGATTCAGTGCCAAGAGGGCAGATCTTACGAGGACTGGCTTAGGGCACTAAACATGTACTCACTGGAGGCAAGAAGTGGTGGGAAGAGGAGACCTTCCCTGTTCCTAAAGAAAAAGGAAACTGCAATAACTATGGCATAAATAGGATTGCAGATGCACATGAATATAAGTGGGGTAGGGAGAGAAAAGTTTCAGAGTAACTCAAGCGGTGACCTACCAGCAGAAGTGGTGGGTGCATGAAGGTGCTGAGAGAGTAAAAGGTCTAGGTTGAGCCAAGTCATTACTCTTTCTTGCCAACTGTTTGTTAAGGTTAGAAAGACCTGGTCACCAGCTGTGAACAAGTAAACTGGCTCAGACTCTGGCTTGCTTACCAGTTTGATTCAATTATCTTTATTTTGTAATCATACCATTAGTAAAGTGGCAATACTGGAAGAGCTCAGTACACCCCTCAAAGGTTGTTCATTTTGACCTTGACCCAATAACATTATCAAATAGGAGCCAAGGAGCGGGCTGCACAGACAGGAGACATGACAGGCTATCCCACAGGTGGCCACCGACTTCTGTCAGGAAAGTTGAAGGGCTGCTGAGTGAAGGTGGAAGAGCAACAAATGGAATTAGGAAGACTTCTCCAGAGTGATGGCACCAGCAACTGCCCACCCCAGAAACAGCTCCCTGGCTCCAGCTTCGCCAAGAGGATTCTGCAGCAGCTGGCAACATGCCAGGATAAGCAGGCCCCATTCAGATAAGTACAGGTTGATGCTGGTGGTCTAGTAGGGTCTGTATACCTAATGCAGCGTCTAGACTGGGCATTTGATTAAAGTCCTAACAAACCCTCAATACTGCAAAGCTCATTCTCCCATGCAGAAAGTTCATATGGGAATTAAAAGTAAATGCTTCCTTACAAACCCCACTGTTCAAGTGGAAACATTTGTGCCACAAGTCTAGTATCCTAGCTGGATTTCTGTAACTGGCCTTCAGCATCTGGACTGCTGAATGACTGCTCAGCTTGGAGGCTATTCCAGGACACTTAATATGCAGTATCAAAAGTAATCCTGTGCTATGATAGTAGTCCTTCAGGTAGCTCGTCCCCATCACAGGTCAGTGGTTATACAGATTCTTAGAATACTACACTAGTCTCCAGTAGCTTGCCAACCCAGGTTTCTTAAAACTAAACTCAGAAAATAGGAGAAAGACCATTTGAAGAGGTACTAGCTTGCAATAGAGGCAACAGTTTAGAGACCATTATGGCCATCAGCATGGGCCCAGGCAGCAAGCAATGGCCATGGGTGGTGATTCAGGGAGCTGCTCTACAAATTAATCCATCACTTTCCTTTCTTGCAGCTGGCACAGTGCCTTTAAGTTGCCAGGCTTGCACTGCTGCGAGCCGCATGTGGAAGTACTGTGGCTGATGATATGGTCGTTACCCAATGTGTCCAACAGGGTTTAGCGGTGGTAATGCTTCTGGTTGCCATCCAGGTTCGTGCCCCTCCACCAAGCTCAGAAGTCTTGCAAGACAGTTTCAAGCATGGCAACCTCCTGGCCACAACCATCTCCTGGTGGCCAAGGGAGGCGTGGGAAAGTAGTAGAGGGTTTAGTCAGGCCCCAGGGTGCTAAAGCTAGGGTGACAGAATTTGTTTAATTGAAACAGGATTCTTGCAGCAGACAATAGTTTTCCACCCCCAAGCAAAGGGTGGATTGCCTTACAAGGCAGTCTGGGTCTCAGAACTGCATGCAGTGCTGCACCAGGCAAAATCTCTGCAACAAGCAGACAGGATGAAGCCACAGTCCAGAGGACGACAAATAAAAAATGGAGAAGTCATATGAAGAGACTAAAGGAGCATAATATGTATACCCTCAAGGAAAGGGGAAGAGGAGAACATGATAAACTTTCAAGTACCTCCAAGGAAATCAGGGAATGGCTCAGGGCAACACAAGTACTTTTCCACAGAGAGGGCGATGGAAACATGGAACAGCCTTCCTGAGGAGGTTGTGGGTCAAAAACAGTGGGGGAATTCAAGAATGCATGGGACAGACTTAAGGCAATTCGGTGGGGGTCAGTTAGGCAGTTGGTTAACTAGGATCTGCAGCTTATCCAATAGGTAGAGAATGGGCAGACTGGGTGGGCCAAGCAGTCCTTATCTGCCGTCAGTCAGTTTCTATGTTTGTTTGCCAGCTCCATGGTGACTCTGCAGGAGTAGGGTGTAGACAACGTTATAAGATGTGCAGCAGAGTGGAAAATCCACAAACCAGAAGGAGCTAGACAAACACCTGCCATCTGGCACAAGTTGAGATCTCAGGCTCACTTGTGTGATGGTCCAATAGTACTGTTAGACTAGCTCTGTATTGTTGACCAGCTCTTTGCTAATGAGAACTACTCCACTGGCACCACTGAGCAACACAGCTATGTGCAAGTAAAAATATTCTCATTCCACTTGCTATGCCCCCATGAAAGTTGGTGACTCAACAGCACCATTCCGTACAGTCACCATTACTAACTGTGCATCAGTCTAGAGATTCTCTGGGCTAGAAGACTGGCTTCTGGGATGGAAGGAATATTGTTAGTGGAAATTGAGACAGATGCAACTTCCTCCCATCTACCATTAAAATTTCTGAACAAGAACCATTTATTGGAAAAAAAAAGATAATGGCACCATTGGGTTCTTGGTGGCAGCTATGTAAATTGCTCCACCAAGGCCAAGAGGGTGGGAGAAGGAGCTAGGGATATGTATGCCAGAGAAACTGGTCTGTGCAGGTCTGAGCCACTTTATCTGTAATAAATTACGTAAGTTAACAGGTCCATTTTTGAGAGCACTGTTCAAGAAAGTAGTTTAAGAACCTACTGCAACAGCAGATTTCAGCATGCCAACCAGATCACATGGAAATCTTTCTAGCCAGCAGTCTACCAGAGAGGCCACTCGCCTTGTATGTCGGGCCAAATGGGTGTCCTCCATAGTTTCCTCAGTTCTCCTGCCAGAGACCAAAAGCAGGAGCCTGTTTGGAGGAGGAGGGAAGAGAACAGAGAAGGTAAGCAGAGGCAACCTTAGAGCAAAAATAGGAAAACAGGAGAATCTGTCATGGATGAGGAGAGCTAGACAGAAGGCCAAAAGGCACAAGAGCAAATGGGGAAGGAAGGGAATGCATGGCCTGCTGTAAGAGATCCAACTGTACCATCTTACTTGAGGGCATCTTGCAGTAGGCCACTGGTAGGAAAAGTCCCAAGCAGCAAGACAGAGACCAGAGAAGGCCTTTAGAACATCCAGGCTGAAATTTGCCTTGTGCCTAGAGGCAATGTCCAAACTAATGTTTGGTAAAGGATGGACAGAGCTCCAGGTAGCAGCTACAACATTATGGAAACATGCCATGGAGGTGGCCATGAACCTGAGTACAGTTATGCAGAACTTACCGCAACAGTCAGGAAGAGCTCTTGCAGCAGGCTACACAATTAGGACTATGCCGCCAGGCACTAGGACCCTATGGAAAAGTTCTAGCCAGCAATAGCCCAGCAGGGACTGCCCAGACATCCAATGTCATAAGGGGCAGTCCCCAGCCCCACCGAGTTTTCCATCCATCTGCTGGGTCTCCAGTGGGAGAACAGAACAGTAGGATCAGAGTTCCACCAAGAAGAAGATGGGACCGGGGAAAAATCAGAAATCCTTGCTTGCTGCAAGAGCTTCTGAAGATTGTTATAGCAAGTTCTTACAATATCATTACAGTTGAGCTCTTGCAGCAGAGTACACAATTGACAGATTCCCAAGCATGCCAAAAGCAAATTACAAAGGAAGCGATCAGAACCTCAAAAAGGAGGAGGCCTTGAAGAACAGCTAGGCCAAATCTCTCCTCCTGGATGCCAACTGTAGTGCTTCATGAAGGTGTGCACAGGGTTCAAGTTGCTGTGGTGCAATGTTGGCTGCAGGGACATTTTGATGCTGCCAAAGAGGCAGCCACCCCTGGTGGAGTGTCCCTTCACCGATCCTGGTAAAGACTTGTACTTTTAACAGAATGTAATGCGATTAAACTAACCATTTGGATAGTGTTTGTTAACAGATGCTCCCAGGGATCTGGGAGCAAAGGCAATAAATAACTGCTCAGGTTTACTAACTGAACAGGTGCAGTTTACGTAGTTCGAGCACCCTGTGGACCGTCTAGAGTATGGGAGAAGTGCCCTCCTCAGTTTGAATACTCAGCAGTTTACAAAGGTTGAGGTCCTGGTTCAGGCAAGCTCAGACACCACCTTTGGATGAAATTTAGGATTAGTTCTCAGAGACAACTGTCTGGAAACTAAATGAGGCCCTCACATGAGGGCCCAGAGCTTGGAAAGCCTTATAGCAGAAGTAACTGCAAACCAAAAATGCTTTCCATGAAAGAAGTGTAGCTTGTATTCTGTGGCAGGTTCAAAGAGAGGCAACAAGAGTCTCTCTAGAACAAAGATCCCATGGGGAGGGGAGAGAAGAACATGGGTCCCCAGTGGGAGGTTTGATGTGCAGCATCTCCGAAGATAATGCACAAATACATTGGGCAGTAGCCCTTCCACTAGTGCATGATAAAGCCAAGATGGCAGAAAAGTGCACCTTGATGGAGGAGTATCCGAGTCCTGAGACAAGATATTCCATGACAGTTCACCGACGAAAAAAAAAAAAAAAAAGATCCAGGGAATGAGCAGAGGCCCATAAGTGAAAGGCTTCCACTGCATGGTGTACATAGCATGAGTGCAAGGTCTACGAGCCTCTACCAGGCCCCCAGCAGCTCTTTTGTGGAGACCCCATAGCAGGAAACTGCTGGGTCTGTAGGAGCCAAACATGTAGATACATGGATTTGAGGTCCAGGTGGACTAGGGTGCCCTGCTCCTAGGACAGCAATCATGAGACTAGGGAAGAGGGAATTAGAGGTTCCACTGCTAGCTGCTGGAGCAGGGGAACAAAGTCTGCGCAGCCAGAGTAGGGCAACAAGAATCTTCTCCACCCTCCTCCTGAAGCTTGAGCAGCACCCACTGGAACAGAGGAGACATTAGGAACCTCCCTGTCCAAAGAGTCACCAGAAGATGCCAGGCCCTGGATCTAGTGATCAGAAGATGGGTAGCCAGCATTGCACGGGATGCAAACAGGTCCAGCTCTGGATGACCTCATCTTCGAAGAGGTCATCTGCCACTTTAAGCATTTCCCACTTGTCTCTCGGACTGGGATCTGCAGAGTGTCAGCCAAGACATTTTGGACTCTTAACACTGTCAAGGTGAGACCATGCTCTATGGCCCAGTACCATACTGCCACCCCTTAGCATGGAGGGTATGAATGCATCCCTTGTTTGTTTATGTAGATTACTACAGACATGCATCTGTGCAAGCAATGGTCCCTGGGCAAGGTCCGTCTGTAAGGCAAGACCACGCACCATCTCTAGGATGTTTGTGTAATATCAACTTAGTCGACCACATACCTTGCATTCTGCGATCTTGAAAGTAGGCTCCCCACCCAAGGCATTGGTGTCAAAACTTGTTGGTGAAGTTGTCTGAAAAGGAAGGACGTTGGGTTGGGAGACATCTACACCAGGGCAGTCTGATGCAGCTCTCTAGATTAGAATGGTTGATTTTCTCAGAAGAAGCCAGAAGGGAAGAAAACATTCAATTCAGTGCTTTACAGTAACTGGTAATTGCTATTTTCTTTTAAACTTAGATTGTGGGCTTTAGTGACACTACTTTCTTTGTTGTCTTTACTTAGAATTGTTTTGGGCTGACAATTTAAGACGTAGTGGTGATGTATTTCTGTACTATCTAATTGCTGCATAAGGGGAAGAAGCCCACCCTCATCACGACAAGTGTTTTGACTCATTTATTGGTTTATTTTCTTTTTTTTTTTTATATAAAGAAAATTGAGGATCAGTGGCAAGATTTTAGGACAGTAAATTAATAAAAGGGAACTAGGAGAGTCGTAGCAGACAAGTAGTGGAATAGCAGTATAACCAGTAGAATGTGGGAGTGTGCAATGCAGTGGCTGTGGGGCAGCGATATTCAGGCAGACCTTCTGGACATTGAGGTGCTGCCCTATCTGCATGCATCTCTGGACTGCGGGATGAGGTAGCCAGACTCAGAGTGGAAGTAAACTGGGTCAGGAGTAAAATCACTCCTATCTGGAGACCACCCAGTCCAATGCAACTGCCTCAAAGGATGCTGAGAACGAGGAGCACTGGGATGACAGTGGGCTCAGGGAGGGTTAGGCGCGGTCAGGCAGAGGCACATCCCAGATCCTATTCCACTCAAGAACTCATATGCCACACTGGCAAACAGGGACAACCAAATAGTGGTACCCAGAGAAGTGGAAGTAAAGGATGTGGAGGTTAGCCAAGGAGGTGACCTCAGGGGGAAAGCAGTGGACCCCAGAGGAGGAGGAGGAGGAGGAGGAGGAGGAGGAGGAGGAGGAGGAAGTGAATCTGCGAGGGACTCCACTCATAAGAGGGATCCAGCTAGGAACACAGGAGGGGAGGACAGGGAGGCGGTGCCTACCAGGTGCCATGGCATGGAGGAATGGAAGGAAGATCCTGGGATCACTGGGAAGGCAAGACGGATGGTGAGCTGGATGTCATTATCCACCTAGGTACTAATGACCTGGCAAATGGGGAGCCAAAGGAAGTTCAAGAAGAGTTTAGGAAATTTGGGAGGGTCTCGGAGCAGGTAGCTACTTCTGTCACTTTCAGAAGTACCACCCATGCAGAGACAAGGAGAGCATAGGAGGCATGCACCAGTGGAACTAACTCCTGGTTGAAGAACTGGTGCTGTGAGGAAGGGTTTGGATTCATTGGTGACTGGGGACCCACCTGGAGGGATGGAGGTTTGTTCAAGCTGACAGCCTGCATCCATCCTGGAGGGAATCCAAGCACTCAATGATAGTTTAAATGCTAGCATTGACAAGCATTTAACTCAGCAAAGGGGTGGCATGCCAGCAAGGAGGGTACCACTTGCTCCCCACAGCTAACAGTGGAACCAGTGAACCAGAGGGAGTGGCCATCTCTGCAAAGCAGTGTGCAAAAGATGGAGATTACTACAAGAAGTGGATAGGCAGAAAAGGGCAAAATTCAGCAGAAGGGCAGACAGCAAGGAGAACCAGGGATAAAGGACAACCAAGGAAGGGGCTGGAATAGAACAGCGAAACAGTTTAGGAGGTCAAATCATGGAAAGCCATGTGTGCAAATGCCAGGAGCCTTAGCAACAAGATGGAAGATCTGGAGGCTGTCATGGTGCAGTCAAACCTGGACATTGTGGCCATCACTGAAACCTGGTGTAATAATCACCACGACTGGGAGATGGCCATACCTGGCTACAACATATTCGGAAGAGACAGAGCAGGCAGGAAGGGAGGAGGAGTGGCACTGTATGTGAAAAATGACAAGGCCACAGAGATCCAGGAGGAACAAAATGGGGAGAGATACTGTGGGTTAAGCTGGAAAGGAAAATGGGACAGCCATCCGCAGGTGTGGTCTATAGGCCACCAGCCCAGGAGGAAGAAACAGATAGGAGTTGGTGCTAGCCATCCAAAGGATGGCAGACAAGGTGAGTAGTACTGGTTGGAGACTTCAATATTCCAGACGTGGACTGGAGCATCCCAGCAGCAGCATCAATTAGGAGCAGATTTATCCTGGACTTCCTTCAGGGTGCCTTCCTCAAGCAACTGGTCATGGAACCAACTCTGCAGAAGGCAATACTGGACCTTGTGCTCACAAACAGGGACAATGTGATGGGGAACAGTGACCACCAGTCATTATGGTTTGAAATCACAGAAAGAGCAGAACCAAACCACACAAACACGTATCCTGGATTTTAGGGGGCAGACTTTGGGAAAATGGGAGATACTTGAAAGGCATTAAGGGAATGGGACAGGAATCGGGTTGAGGAACAGTGGGCAGTATTTAAAATGGGGATTACAAGAACAGAATTATGCATTAAGCAGGTTAGCAAGAGGAAAAGGAAGAGAGACCATTATGGTTTTCCAAAGAGGTAGCAAAGAAAGTGAAAGCCAAAAGATTGCATTCAGGCAATACAAAAGACATAGGCAGAAGGGATAGGGAGAAGTACCAGGAGAGGCAAAGGAGGCAGGGAGGTCAGTAAGGGAAGCCAAAGCTCGGACAGAAGAACACATTGCAAAATCAGTGGGTAGAGGAGACAAAACCTTTACAGGTACATAAGTGAAAAAGAAAGACAAAGGGAGGTAGTGAGACTGAAGGGGAGGATGGGGGCTGCGTGGAGGATGACAACAGTAAAGCTGACATATTGAACAGGTATTTCTGCTCAGTCTTTACTGAGGAAGAGGAGGTACTGGGTCTGAAGGGAGTACAAGGGGTGAGAATGGTGCAAAATGGACACAAGTACCTTTACACAAGAAAGAGTCCTGAAGGAACTGGAAGTAATAAGAGTTGATAAAGCAATGGGACCAGATGGGTGCACCCCAGGGTCCTTAAAGAACTAAGATGTGGTGGCTGAACCTCTGGCTGTCCTGTTTAGAGGATCACTGGAAACAGGGAGGTACCCAAAGACTGGAGGACAGCAGATTTAGTCCTTATACAAAAGTGGGAACAAAGAGGAAGCAGGGAACTACAGACCAGTCAGCCTCACCTCGGTAGTGGGGAAGATCATGAAAGCACTATTGAAGGAGAGATTGGTGGAACATCTGGTTGTCAATGGACTACAGGACCCAAGGCAGCATGGTTTCACGGGGAGGTCATGTCAGACCAACCTCGTTGAATTTTTTGACTGGGTGACTAGGGAGGTGGATCAGGGAGGGCAGTGGACATGGCCTATCTGGACTTCAGCAAGGCCTTTGACACTGTGCCACATGAAGACTATTACACAAACTGGGAATATGGGTGTGGGCAGGACAGTAGTGTGGAGGGTAGGTAACTGGCTGGGTGGCAGGACACAGAGGGTGGTGGTAATGGCTGTCACTCACAGAGGGAAGAGTGACCAGTGGGGTACCACAGGGATCAGTGCTGGGACCGGTCCTATTCAACATCTTCATCAGTGACATTACGAGGACCTAGAAGGCAGAATTTCACTGTTCGCTGATGACAAAGCTTTATAAACTGAGTAGACACCAGAGGGTGTAGACAGAATGAGAAGGGACCTGCAGAAACTTGAAGAATGGTCAGGGTTTGGCAGTTGAAATTCAATGCAAAGTGCAAGATAATGCATATGGGGCACAAAACCCTGGCACAATATATCAGTTGCGGGGGGTGAGGTGAGGATATAGCATGCACTAAGCAGGAAAGGGATCTTGTGTTATCTCTGATGACCTCAAGGTAAAGAAACAGTGCGACAAGGCAGCAGGTAAAACAAATAGGATGCTGGGATGTATAGGCAGGGGCATCACCAGCAGGAAAAGGAGGTCATAATTCCACTATACAAGACACTAGTGAGGCCCACCTGGAGTACAGTGTACAGTTCTGGAGACCATACCTATGTAAGGACATAGACAGGGTAGAGAAGGTTCAGAGGAGGGCAACAAAGATGGTGCATGGATTGCATCACAATTCCTATGAAGACAGGTTGAAGGAACTGAACATGTACCCCTGGAGGAGAGGAGGGAGAGGGGATATGATAGACATACAAGTATCTTACAGGGAGGAATAGGGTGCAGGAACACTATTTTTAAGCAAAAAGGTGTTCCAGGACTAGAGGCATGGGATGAAGTTGGAGGAGGACGATTCAGAGGAAGCGTGAGGAAGAATTTCTTCACAGAACGGGTGGTGGACACGTGGAACATCCTGCCAGAGGAAGTGGTGGGCTGAAACAATCACGGATTTAAGAATGCATGGGATAGACAAAGGAATTCTGGAGGTCAGGGCAAGGGCAACAGACTTCTAGGAAAACAAACTGAACTTACAAGCTCAAATGGGCAGACTGGGTGGGCCATAGGCCTTATCTGCCGATACCGTCCTATGTATCTATGTAATAGGTTGCTCTAGGTAATCTGACCGTTGATCCCATCAAGTCCAGAGGGTCCACTGAAGTACCCGTGATATGCAAGTGCTAGGGGACTGCCTGCCATGTGACAGCAGTTGGAACATGGTTAGAGCCAGAACCTGGGCAGGAGACCCAAGAGCCAGGTTTTAGCCAAACACCCTGTCTCAGAAAAGAAAGGGCCATTCTGGACACAAAGGGGGAGCCTGTGTACTGAAGACATTGAGGGCCAAGGACATGATTTGGGGATGTTCAAGTGTGATGTCCAGAGCCTGAAACATCTCAAAGGTATCTGACAAAGTGGACAGGAGCTGGTCTCTAGGGTGGTCAGGGCCAATCGTCTAGGCAAGGGTAGGCAAAAATGTCCTGGTGCCATAGCTACTACCACAAGGCATTTCGTCACAACTTACAGTGCTGGACAGGCCAAATAAGCAAGGCACTGAATTGATAATGCTCCCTGAAATGCAAAGAGAAGGAACATTTGATGAGCTGGAAGGATTGGGATGTGCAAGTAAACATCCTGCAAGTCTAGAAACAAAGCCAATCCCCTTGATGTAGCATGGGGATCAGGCCTGTAATGTCACCATCTTGAACCTCTTGTATTCTATGAATTAATTCATGAGGCAGATGGGTCTTAAGTAGGTCCCCACACCTAAGATGGGGACCAGTCTTGGTAACCAAATGGGAGTAAAATCCTGTCCCTTTAAGATTGAAGTATGTGCTCTATGGCCCTCTTGGAGAAAGGCTTTAATCTGAGATTAGAACTGCGTGGGATTGGGAACGCCAGGAAGGAACTAGGAGTTCATCATGAGAAATCTCCACAAACTCCAGGGCATGTTCCTTTGATTATGTCTATGACATAGGGTGATGCTGGTCCACCCTTTTAGGTAAAGGAGAACCGACCCCCCGCCTCGCCTATGGACTTCTGCTGGGTGAGGGGGTAGGCAAGTAGTCAGGCATGGGTTCCTTGACTGGGCAGGGAGACCTGGGATTATTTGGCACCTCTAGGCATGTGGCTCCAGAGGGCTAGGAAGAAACCTTCACTTGAAAGGACATCTGGGCTGCTGCCCTTGGGAGTTTTGAAAGGGCCTTTAACTGAAAGATTTAGACCTGTACAGAGCTCTAATATGTACATTTAGTGGACTGACAGCCTTACCAGAGTCCTATAGGTCTGATCTTCTGTGAGCCCCCCGCGACTAGGAAGAAGCCACTGAAGGGTGTGTCCAGGATAGCATCCTGGAGGTCCTGCTGGAACTCCAACACCCTCAACCAAGAGTGGCATCTAAGAGACTCCTATTACTGCAGTGCGAGCGGCAGTGTTGGAGGAAGCCTGTAAAATGCAAGCTCCGACTGTAGAACATCTAGTAGTCCTGTTGTAGGAAATATGGTAGTCTTTGGGCCAGCTCCAGCCTTTCCATATTGTTATTGCAACCACATGGGCTAAAAAATAAATTTAGAGACAGAATGGTGTGTGGTGAAGCAAACCAAACCAAACCAAACCAAACCAAACCAAACCAAACCAAACCAAACCAAACCAAACCAAACCAAACCAAACCAAACCAACCAAACCAAACCAAACCAAACCAAACCAAACCAAACCAAACCAAACCAAACCAAACCAAACCAAACCAAACCAAACCAAACCAAACCAACCAAACCAAACCAAACCAAACCAAACCAAACCAAACCAAACCAAACCAAACCAAACCAAACCAAACCAAACCAAACTAAACCAAACCAAACCAAACCAAACCAAACCCTTGGATTCTTTTGTCGGATGGTTGCAAACTTGTTTTGGCTTTTTGGGGCTAACCAAAGTCTGCTTTGGGGTGCCTCCGGAAAGACTTGTTCTGGGGACATTTCTAGAGCTGATAACCTGTTTAGGGAAACTGGGCCCTAGATGGTGTTTCCATACCAGTTTATTCACATCTTGAAAGGCTGGACTAAAGGATGGACTACCACAGTGTGGGTCACTCATGCTCAAAATGTTAGCAAGCCTGGATCTCTGGTCCAACTCTCAGTATCCTACTGAATGATATGGCGATCAGGTCCATAAAAGTTGGGTTGTCTGCGGGCAACCTCAGTGAGTCCCTATGATCCTCTTGGGGAGGAAGACCCTTCATCTCCTTAGCAATCCAAGGAGACCCCTAAAGACACCCCTTCTGGGTCTATGCCTGGTCTGAGGAAGACCACACGACCTCCAAGAGGAATACTTCCTGCAACTCCTTTGGGAGGTCATTTGTTCATCTATGCCCTCCTTAGGGGCAAGCGGCTTCTTGAGTGGGTGATCTGCCCAGCAGGAGAGGCATTGGTGGAAGCACTGGAGACTGAGGACTTCTTCGGAAGAAGGTTGCCTTTAATGGTGTTCCCTTTAAACTGTTCCACCATGCAGTAAACCATGTCTACCTCAGCTAGGGAGACTAGAGGGCTGCAGACCCTCTGGTTCCTTTCGAATGTTCATCAGGTCCAAGGGAGTACTGGGCCCTAGGTTCTCATCTGATGCCAGAGGGTCCCCATCTGGTCTAGGGCCTGGGAGTCAGGCCAGTCTGGTCTGGTATGTCAGAGACTCTGCCGCCTCTGGTATCTGGGTTTGAGATGCTGGCTTGGTGGGCATCTGGTCACAGGCAAAGCCTCCATACGACCTCCCATGCATCAGGGACCCCTCCAACTGCTCAGTCGGCAGCTTAGGGAGGAGTCACCCTAGTACAGTCAGGAAGAAGCCAATGTCAGTGACACCTGGAGTCAAGACCACTGCTTCTTGGGGAGTGGTCTGGGTGGCGAGTGCTCCAGACACCCATGCCTGTCGCCAGATGCTGAGGACGCCAGACAGTGCCGCCCCAGCCAGATGAATGGCAGACTTCTTGCTTGAGGTAGTCTCAGTTGTATCCCTGGCCTTTGTCCCTGTGACCTGCTGGAAGGGCTAAGGCTCAGGAAGGACCTGAAGGTCCATGCCCTCAGGATCCCCACCCATCTGGACAAGGGTGGGAGCTTCATCAATGGCAGGCCCAATGGAGGCCTGCCGGGGTATGCAGAGTCTGCTCCCACAGGAGTGGGAACCTAGGCTTCCTTCCGTGAGGAGACCAGGAAACTATTTGGACCCACGCTTCCTCCCTATGGTGGTGCTTCCCTGGTGCTAGAGGGAAGACAGACTTATGGACAGACGAGGAGCCAACTGGTTTCTGCTGGAGAGCAGCAAGTAGTTGATCCATGCGAAGCCTTCAAGGGGCAGATCTGGTGTGACAATTCAGCAGTGACTGCAGGTGTCCTAGTCATTGGTAGGCCCCAGGTAGAAGACGACGCCAATGACAGTCTTTGTCCAGAATCAGTTTACTAAAGGCACAATTAAGACTTCTGCTGCTCGAATGCAGTCCAAGGAGAAGACATAAAAACAGTAATCACTAAAACAATAATAGGGTATGAGAAGCACAGAACAAAATGGTAGTCAACAGTAGCAATGAAGTCCATGGCATCTATGTGCATGGGTCAACCATAGGACACAGGTGGGGCTGGGAACCACCCCTTTACACCACTGGGATGTCGGGGCCATCTCTGCTGGCTGGAATTTCTCATGGGTCCTAGTGCCTGGTGGCACAGTCCTAACTGTGTAGCCTGCTGTAAGAGCTCCAACTCCAAGTTGTATCTGGAAGTTTGTTACCCTACTTCATGTAACAGAACACAGTTAGCCATAGACACTGGACACAGAACACACTTTCCTGGGGCAAACAGTTGGACTGTCCAGTGTGTATAGTATTGCAAATTTCTACACACATTTAAAGTATGGAGCAATGCTTCCCTTGATTGGCATGATCAAGATTATAAATGGGCAGGTGGATGGATTGATCCTAAGTGAATTCAGACACCACCCTCAGGAAGAAATTTAGGACTAGTATGTACAAGACCCTCCCCCAAATCTTTGTGAGAAATATGGCTGCTCACTGAGGGCCTGGAAGCTTGGCCCCAGTAATAACAACTAAATAGAATGCTTTCTCGACAGATAGTGTAGCTTGCAGGAGGTTCAAAAGGAGGCAGGGTTAGCTTCTCACACAGTTAGGTCCCAAGTTGGCACCAGATTGTGGATTGCAGGATTTATGCAGGATGCCTCATCAACATGCAAGACATGTCAAGCTGAGTCACAGAATGGCCAATGATCGGTATATGATGGGCAAGATGTACTCGAGGAAGTCTTTCCTCTTTCTGTAGTATGCTTTATACAGCCCAAGAGCTCAGCCCCATCCTCCCCAGACCCCCTTCGCACCCCCCATGGACTTCTCCAAGCGACTGCCACACAGGATGGGGCTGCATCTGACCCAAACCTACACAGTGAAGAAAGCTACTGGTAAGGGCACCCACCAACAGCTCTCTGCCCTGGCAGGTGTGAAGTTGGGCCAGAGCTAGTGGTGAAGACTGGATAGGTCAGCTTAGCTGGAGTGCTGTGGCTAGTGATCAGGAGCATCATGAATGGCAGCCACAATTTATGTTCTACAGTGCTACCAGAAGGAGGCATGGTGTGCAATGATGCTAGTGTCATACCTACCTCTAAGGAGTCTAGGCGCTGGTCACAAAGGCCCCAGCTAGGGCTGTGATGTACTGAACACAACCCCTCCCCGGAGAGCGGTCATTAGGACACACTTCCTGGTCTGTTCCAGGACCTGGAATGTTGGTGTCTGACAGGACGCCACTGTGCTGCTGCCTGAACCAATGGAAGAGTACTTCAGACCAGAGCGAGGGGAAAGCAATTCTGATTGGTGCAATGCAGCCCAGAGAGCTGAACAAAATGGAATAGTGTCCCTGGTGGATTTCCAGCTGTCACCAAAACAGACACCACCTTAGGGAACCCCCAAACCTTACAATGGCTATGTCCCAGTCAGGCATGAAGGTGGAGATTTGGACTAGGGTGCCCTGTTCCTGGGAGAGCAAGCCTGCGCAAATGGGCAGGGGCACTACAGATTCCACTGCCAACTGTGGAAGCAAGGGGAACCACATAAGACTAGGCCAGAAATGGAGATCAGGATCAAAATTTTCCCCTTACATCTGAAAGGGATCAGAACCCTCTGAAAAGAGCAGAACAAAGGAAGGCATACAGGAACCTCCCTTTCCAAGAAGACATCTTTCCAGAAAACTCCCAAGCCCTGGAAGCAGCAAGCAGAAAGTGAAGGTTTTGCATCGACTGAGACGAGAAGGTCCAACTCTGGACCACCATGGATGTCTCCAAATCATGAGTTCAAGTTCCAGGCCATGGTCTATGGTTCAATATCAGATACTCATCACTTCTTGGTAGAAATGGGTCCTGCCTTGTTAGAACCATACTGGAGTGGTCAGTTTGGATCAGCAGGGCCTGGAAGGCCTACAAAGCATACAAAGCCAGGACATTATCTTGAGAACTGCTCGCATCTCCAGGACATTATGTGGAGATCTACCTCACGCCTGGACCGATCCTAGAGTTTGATGGGCCCCCAGGTGAGCTCAGCCTAGGCCCGAGGCATTTATGGCGAGATATGCTGCAGAGGTGAATGAAAATGGCACCCTCTCTGGTTACTGGGTTCTAGCTACCAGACTGCACCCTCTTGACCGGAGCAGAGACAAGGACCGGTATTCCAGCTCCTCCACATGCTGGTCCCATTGGACTCTTGGGGTCCACTGAGGAACCTTCATATGCAACCTGGCTAGAGGAAATGCAGCTACTTGCTATAGCCATGAGACCCAGAGGTGCAAGAAAAGCCTGAGCCAATCGTCTGCTGGAGTATAGTGAACTGGCTTGGTCCATTAGTGCTCTGCTCAGTCTTGGTCAGGAAAGCTATCCTTGGGCAGTATTCACCACTGCCCCAATGTGCTCAAGTACTTTCACATCCACAGACCTTGTGCTCTGGTGGCTCCGAGGATCCTAGAGGGCCAAGGATGCCTCCCCCATGAGCAGGCACGCAACCTCACAGTAGCTACTCCACTGACTGTCAGCTCCCCACTGCACCCACCACCACCCTTTGTCGACTTGGTGTCTTATACTGCATGTCACATGAAAAACCTATCAGGCCATTTCTCCATCTGCAAGTTCTGTACCAACCACTAGAGGCTGCTATAACTACTTAAACACCCTCACCAAATGGTGTGTAACTCAATGAATGCTGATTACCTAGAATTCTTCCCCTGCTGTATCCCTCTTTCTCTGCCAGCTGGTTAACCCTTTCTCCAAAGCACACCCATACTGTAATTATAGCTCTGTTCACCTCAAACCCCTGCATTATACACACTCATGCCTACTGCTTAGGATACCTCTATTGCAAAATTATGTCTTTGCTCCTTATCCTCTCCATTACCCTCCGTGTTCTTCCCCTGTTCTATGCCTGTACACCACACCACCACTGCCAGATTTATACCTCCTGTGCTCACTCCTCCCTCTAACCACGCCTTTCCCACCTCACCCACCACTTGCTCCTAGCCACCCACCCCCAGAAACAGTTCCAACCCTATCTCTATAGTCAGGAATTTCTGCATGTCATCTGCTCCCTTCCCAAACTACCCCATCTGACTGGCCAAACACTGCACAATTATAAACTGAGCCTCAAAAGTGCCTATCCAGGACCTTCATCTTACTGCTATTGATGGGCAACATACACCCCAATCCTGGACCTTTCTTTCAATGCAACCAAAAGGGCTACGACTGGCTGCCATAAATATTTGCATCCTCCAAAAATCTCACCCCACTTCAAGCATGGGTCTGCCTCCACTCCCCTGATGCACTTGCAGTGTCTGAAACATGGCTCTCCCCAAAATCAGACTGCTGTTTTTGTACTCGCTACACTATTCAGATCAGATGGACTGAATAGATGGGGTGGTTACGCTGTACCTTCAGGATCACCTACATGGTGTCCAAATTCCTGCACTAAACCCTGTTGCAGGTGCCTAATCCCTCACCCTTAGGATCTCAGTTGGTAAATCAGGTAAATCTCACCCGATGTCAGTCTACATACCCCACCCCCGCCACCAAGAGGAGGCTCTCCTCCATTCTGAACCTCACAGCACAACTTCCAAAAAGTCGGAGGTCACTGCCCTAGGATACTTCAACACAAACTGGCTCTCCTCCCACACATCCCCTATCAGGGATGGGGCTGCCACCATAATCTCTCAAACAGTCCTAGCCCCACTTGATTAGACTGCCACAGGGCACTAGTTCCCTGTTGATCTCATCCTTACAACCCACCCTGAGCATCTCCATGACATCCAGCAATCACTCCCTTGTCACCTGCTGTTGGTCAAACAGAAGCCCCCCACAGGATCTCCCTGCATCGCCAGCTAAAGGGGTCACTGACATCTTCAAAACCATCTTCTCAAATTAGACTTGGTCCCTCTTGACCAGAGGTCAGTGAATGCTGCCCGGCTCCATCGGCTCCTACCAAGGTGCCCGTGACATCTTGCCCCTTTGTTAAGCAGCTAGAAGACAAAATCCTCCCTTGAATAAACCACCCTTACTAAACCAAATGAATGCTCAGAATAACCTTTGGTACCGCGCCAGAGTCTTGTAGCCCTCTGGACCAACTGTACCATGCTGCCCGAAACTCATGCACTTGGCAATCCGCAAGGCTGAGGCAGCCTACTATCAATCCAACCTCACTGCCACCTGGGGTGATGGAAGAGGTTCTAGGACAATAAGAAACCAAGTGGAAGTCTCCCTCCTCCTCCTTACATGATTACCATTGACTCACCACCCAAGACCCTGACAAGATGCCAATGCCTTAAATGTCTGACCTCAGCTCCATCCTCCCACTAGACTTTAGTGCCCCCTGGACACTCCAGTGCCCCAGTGCTCCACCTTTTATTTCAAAACAATGTCAGAGTTGTCATCATCTCTCACCAAGTTCCTAGGAAAGACAAGACAGTGGCGATTCACTGGATGCCAAGCTGCTCTCCTTAACCCTTGATGCAGTCCTTACCCCACAAAATACTGAATATGTCCCTATGCCTTGGACAGTTCCCTACCTTATGGAAAAAAGCAATCACTCCAGTTCACAAAAGTGGTGACCGCACCTCCACCAGTAACTATAGGCCCATCTCAATACTTCTCTCTCTCAAGAGCCCTGGAAAAATATAGCTGCAGATAGAATATTTGGACACCGCCTACTGTGCAACCACAGCAGCATGGTTTCTGTAAAGGGCACAATACCACCACTGCCCTGCTCAGATTTACCCCCTTCCTCCATGAAGCACTCTACCAGGGAGACCTGTGCTGGATGGGCTCATATTGATCTGTCAAAGGCCTTCGATGCCATAAACCACAGCCTGCTAAAAGACACCATCCGCTGGAGTCTCCCCAGAAACTGCAGTCTGGTTCAGCACCCATCTCAATGGCCGTACCCTAGTAAAACTAAATAGCACCCTCTGCCAGCCTCCCAGTCCGTTTGGGTGTCCAAGGGTCCATCCTTTTCCCCCTTTTCTCCCTATACTTAAACTCCTCCCTTAGCCTCCGACTTGCCTGCCCTTTATGCCGATGTTGTAATTTTCAGCCGTACCTGACCCTACCCAGCTTCAAAACTCTGCAGGGCTCCTTCACATGCAGAATTTATTTTATTTAATCTGACATCGGTTTATAACCTTTGAGCCAGAGGCTCATTTCCAAAAGGCACCTCATCACATTGAGAGACATACAGAAACAAATTTAGGTTACAGCATAAAAGTCTGACTTACTGTACACAGAATGGTTTCACACATTTATACAATTTGGAGCAATTACAATGATACAGCTGAGCACATGCTGGTAATAAGCAGCATGGTTCACCTCCCACAAACTTGTCCTCAACTACAAAAAAAAATAAACGCAAAGATCATGCTATTTGCCCACCCTCAACAAACAGCATGACCAAACTATCCATGCTTAACTCACAGGCCGACATGTTGGAAGCAGTCTCCACTTTTAAATACCTAGGAGTCACTCTTGACTCTTGCCCTCACTTTCCGTGAGCATATTGTATTGACCTGCTCTGCCATTAACACCAGAGTCTGCCTCCTCACAAATATCTGCCCCCAATGGCCTTTGATTAGCCATCTCTAGCTCCATCCTTCCTCTAGACTATGGCATAATTATATATGGTGTCACCTCAGACACTGCCCTGTCCAGCATAAAATGCACTCTCCAAAGCCTGCCAGCTGGCCACAGCGCGTGATCGCCTTACTCATACCTGTGACCTCTATCTTACAATTTCAGGAGATTTCTGTATCAGTCCTGCCTAATGGGAGGAGAAGAAGAAAAGGAACCCCCCCGAGTTAGCTCCTCCGGCTGCATCACTCCCATGAGTGCATGGCAACAAGGGCCACTAGAAGCTCCAGCACTAGTTTTTGCATCCTTCGCAAGGACCTCTGCTGGCCAGAGATCCTTTTACTACAGGGCCCCTCACTGGCTAGACATCCTTTCTTACAGGGCCCCTCACTGGATGAACTCCCTCCCAGATACTGCCCTCAAAATCCCTAGGATAGGGCCATTTAAGTTAGTGCTAAGCACCCATATCCTGTTAAACAGTAATGGACTGCTAATCTAAATTTATAGCTTTGGTCTTCTTACCATCAAGAAGTATTTTTAATACATCGTTTTGCTCTACTGATGGTGCCCTGAATTGGTTTTGGCCCATGGTTGCCTCTGTACAGTATTTTTACTCTGTGTGTCCTAACTAATGTCAGACGTGGAGCCTTTGTAAAGGCGCCCTGACTCAAAGGGTTGTAATTCCTAGACTGAATGCAAATAAAAGTAGTTGGCAGGGGTTAGAATACTTGGGCAGATTGATGGCAATTCCCAAATCCTGAAACAGGCAGGTGTGGAGAAAGTGTTGGGAGCAGATGCTCCATCAGCCAGTCATCCATGTAGAGGAAAACAGAACCCCTGCCAGATGCCAGCCGCCACCACTGCCAACTTGATCACCCGGGCTGAAGACAAGCCAAATGGCAGGGCTCCAAACTGAAATGAGAATGCACCTGTGGGTGGTGCAAGCCTTGATGGGCATCTTGCATATCCAGGGAGAAAATCCAGTCCCCATTGGTGCAAAAGGAGTAGCATTTTTGAATCTTTTGTACTGAACAGATTCAGCTTGTCAAGTCCACCCACCCATTTGGTAACAAAGAATATGGAGCAAAATCCCTTCCTTTGCTAGAAGGGGTATAGATCCTATGGCTCTCTTCTCTTGTTGGGTCTGTGGACTAGGTCCTATGACCCTTTTCAAAGTATGCATTTTGTCCCAGATCAGAAGGACATGACCGGAGGGTACGAGGTCTGAACTGGGTTACTAGAGTTGGGGACACTGGTTCCAGGGAGCATCTGTGCTCCAGGAGCTGTAGCACTGAACTGCCTACCACCTGGTCAGATAGAAGACAGACCCCCCATAACCACCTCCTGCTTTTCTGGAGGGAGGAGGCCAGCAAGGAGTCAAGGGAGAGGAACACACACACTGGGCTCTGGAAGCTCTTATGGAGGGGTGGGTGGGCTTGCAGCCACTGTCTGCTGCTTTCCCTTAGGTTTGGCTAACACCCAGGTCAGTCTACGAGCAGCCTTTTGAAAAGACATCCTCTGCCTGGACTTTAGTTGCAAATGATAAAATGGAATGGACATCTGTAGATCTTAGATATCCCTGCTGAACAGTTTGTACCCTTTAAAAGGGTACTATGGACAGCTGGATGTCTTGGATTAACCCAGACATCTGAAGTCAAGCATACCGCACATGCAAATGCCAGTTGCCACCCAGCATGATGCATCTACAGCATCATAGGCTACCCAGAGCAAGTGGTACCAACGTCAAAAGACTTGAAGGAACCCATGACCTGCTGCTTTGGCAGGGTATCTGAATTCTTTACAAGACAACCAACACATGTGAGGAGCCAAGGAACTGAGGGAGTGCATCAGAGTCGAAGAGGCAAATGCCCACTTGTGGAAGGTCCAACTGACATGACTATTGGTGGTAATGAGCTCAGATGCTTAGGTCATTTTAGTGCAAGTCATGAGCGGCATTTTACCATCACAGTCCACCCATGCCTGTTCTCCAACAGTTTCCCAGCAAGGACACTATACAGCCTATTGGCCTTTTGGCCATACCTGGGATCAGACAAGGGTGCTTCAAGTCAGAGGAGGGACTAACAGTTTCTGGCTGTCCAAGGTAGATGGCAAGCTGGTGCCCTCTGATCCTGCTCTCCATCTCCAACCCCATGACCTCTTATACACCACATAATGGCCACAAAGGAGTCATCTGGTGGAGGCTTGGACACATGTAGGGTGCCCTCTCCTTCAGAAGGGAGCCCTCTCCAGTGAAGTCTACTGTGGGGTAGGCGAGTTGCCACTGTCTCCCTAGTCATCCACAGATGAGGCCTGGGTGGTACCCATCCCCTCTTCTGCGGGACACCCTGGGGCTACGAGTCAGCCTTGGAGGCAGAGTGGGGTGTGGGAGCACTGCAGTGGATGGCAGGCATGGGACCCATAGGCTGGGGACCTGTGACTGCATAAACCCAAGGGATCCGAGAAGGCCCTGCAGATCAGCGACTGGCATCGATCCAGTGGGTGCTGGTCCTGCTAGCACTGGCTGGGGGTATTGCAGTGCAAGCCCTGCAGGTAGACCTGTGTTGGTGCCAACAAGCACTGTAGAGGATAGACACTGGTAAAGGATAGACTGGCACAGGCCTGAAAGGAACTGGCTGAGGTGTAGGCATCTGAAGAGGCAAGGCTGAGGGTCCCACAGGTGCTGGCTGAGGGAGAACAGGCACCAGTGAGTGAGGGGTGCTCAACCTGGGGAGGCACTAGTGAGCCTGTAGCATCTACCCCGTGAAGGAGGCATCTGTAGAGTCTAGGTGGGAGTTGAAAGCCTGGGTGTCCACTGAACTTTCCAGAGCCAGCATGTACCCATAGAAAGCAAGGGTATTCTGCAGCAGGCCAGTAGCTAGACTGGCCCAAAAAGACCTCCACCAGAAATGAACAGTGACAGGAGATGGCTGTCAGTAGCCCTGTAGGTGAAACAGGCATGCATGCCAGACAAGGCCAACCCCCAGAGAAAGGCCCTCTTCCAATCAACTACCACCAGGAGGAGAACAGGGCCTGTCCTTGTCAGTGTTTCTTTTCCCCACTAGCCTTGTCCTGAACTTCAATGACAGAGCCAGAGAACTCTGCTGGGGAGACTGGAGCTCCTGGCCTACAGCTCCATTCCATGGAGGCAACCTTCTGCAAGAGAAAGTTCCAAGATCTGCTGGAGTCGTCTCTGGGTGGCTTGGTTGAACCCTGGCAGGCTTGGATGTCATGAGCTGGCCCCAAGCAGCAGACTAGCAGAATGGCCATCCTTATCGGGAGTGGTTTCTAAGGCACACACTTTGCGGATCAGAGGCAGAAGACTGTTTAGGAAGACATAAGGCGTAAAACAAGATAGTGTGAAAATAAAGCTGAAAACATGCAAAAATGGCGGCTGACTGAAGCAGCGGCTTCCAGAGGTCTGACGGTGGGTCAACAGGGAAACAGGTGGCTGGGGGCTACACATAGGCCATCAGAGATGTCTGAGGTGGACAGCCCTCCCCAAGATGCTAGCCAGAATGTTTTCCATGTGGTCCTAGTGCCTGGTAGCCAAGTCCTACTGGCGTGACTCTGCTGCAAACGAAACAAAGATAACTTTGCAGATCTTAGAGGGTATGTAACAAGGTTATTAGAGGGTATGCAACAAGGTTATATAACTGATGGCTAGAAAATCTGGTCAGTCTTTGCAAACCCTGACAACTGCTATATGGCAGTACTGCCAGTTGAGACCATTCCTCTCAGAACAACTGACCCATAAACAGAGTGCATGGCACTGGAAAGGTTCAGGACTATAGAGATCCAACCTTTAAGTTCCCCGATGGAGGCCCCTTTAATAAAGGGTCACATGGCACAACCTAAGTTATACCAGTGTCCTGTACACTATACACAGCAACACCTTTGCTAAGTCATTCTTCCTAGAGTGGTTGTACAATTAAATGGCAAAGAGTTGGGCATTAAACATGCCTAGAGCATTTTTGTAAAATGTATGTACTGCACTGTGTTGTATTTATTAGTAAGGCATTATCCTTCCAAACCAATACATGTTCCAATAGCCCCACCATCAACGCCCCTTTCATTCATAGTTCCAATATAGTTCTCCCAAAGACAGATTCCACCGTGTCCTTCCGCTTTCTTGGCTTTGGGCCTTTTTCTTGATACTGACTATTCTGCATTGGGATCAGCATTTTCTCCATTAACCTTCTTGACTGCTTGCTTTCTTCCCAGTAGCTGAAGGAAAAGGCAGCCATTGAGTACAGCACAACTGTATTAGAACACTCCACCTACTGGCACTGGTGCTGCTGTACTCCTACATACCACTGTACATTTCAGAAGTTACAAGTTTGACAATGGGGTTCGCATAATGGACACCATCCTTGTTATGAACTGGGTCTCACACACAGGAACTGTTAGATAATGTGCACTGTAGCACACAAGTGTATACAATACATGGGTATCTCAACAGCTTAATATTACGACTAGAATTAACTCTCATTACCCCAGAGCATCCGACTTTTTAGGAAAGTCAACCCTTGCACCATATTTACTTAAACTCCCATTTTAGGATTGCTCGACTTCTCTTAAAAGTCACTGAAGTGGTTTGATCCACTTCTCCTAGAACCAGAATGCATGGGAATAGTGCGATTATATCCAACCTTGTTTTGAGTCAACTAATCTGCTCATAACATTACAAACATCCTACAGTGCAGCTGCTCTGCTTCCTTTTCAAACTGAAAGGTATGGAATGGGCAGTTACACCAAACCCTGGGTTTTTGCCTAGTTCCTGTTCCACTCTTACTGCATACATACCAATCTGCTCAAGTCCAGGAAAGATGCAGTGGCAGTTGATCAAAGAATTGCCACACATTTGTGTTATGGTGGTCTATATCAGCTACAGAGCTCTCAAAGAATGTGAGCAACTCTAACATGCATTTTCTTCCACTCTAGGGGCAGAGGCTCAAGCAGCTGGACTGTGTCCAAGGCAGGAGAGGTCTGAGAGCATGGAATAATGGTGTTCCCATGGAAGCCATGGAAGCAAGGCATGCAATTCCTGTAAAAACTCCTTGCTTGTCTTCAAGTCTCTTGCTGACCTAAGACTATAGGTGGGCAAACGAAGCACGCTTTGATATTTTCGCCCCATTTGACTAACCTTCAAAAGTCCCGCCCTTCTCCCCAGCCCCCTTTCATGCTAGTTTTATGCATAAGGCAACTCAAACAAATCCAGAACAGAATTTTGGCAAGGACACCGATGGGGGGTGAAGCCCCATACCCCACTTATAATTCGGGTCATAGCACATCTGGGAGGGAGTGAGCAGGTTACTCACCTGTAAGTTCTAGGAGTGGTGTCTGTTCATCCACACTGTCATGTCCCTTTCCCTTTAATGATCGCCAAAGAGTCTTCAAGTGGCTCCTCCCACCCACCTGGGTGGTATAACCCTTGGCTCTGCCCCCATGACACCAGATATTAGCCTGCTGGAACCAGGTGTGGTACAGCCACAGATGGGGAGGTCTGGTGGGTCTGTGTGGATGAACATGCATCACTCCTAGAACTTACAGGAGTAACTCTGTTCTAGGATCATGGATCTGTTAATCCACTCTTTGGCAGACTAGCAGTTCTCTGGGAGGAGGGAGGCAAGGCAGACCCCCTTAGGAAACAGTGATTGAAGAACAGAGGCCCCAAAACCAGCATCCCGTCACGACTCAAGGCCGATTTGGTAATGAAGCAGTTTGTAGATTTCAGGTAGCAGCCCGGCAGATTTCCTGGATAGGGATGTCCCTGGAAGCAACCACCGATGCAGCGGTATGGCAGGCAGAATGAGCTCTATCCCTTTGGAGTCTCCATGCCCATCAACTCATAACAGACTGATGCAAGATGTAATCAGTTTTATACAGGTCTGCCAGAAGCAGCTTCAGTGTAGGTGACAAACAGCTGGTGAACCTCTCGATTCCCTGCAGTCCTCTTGTAATAGAGGACACTTCATCTCGGGGCCAAAGTACGGAGCCTGTACTCTGCCTCAGAGGTGTAATCAAGGTAGTATACTGGCAGAGTTAACACCTGGTTAAGGTGAAACCAACCCCACCTTCTTAAAGCATTTTATGGGGTGTATGACCACCTTGTCCCTGTGGAAGACAGGTGAGGGAAGTCCACCAAGAGCACCTGGAGCTCCCCTGTCCTGGCAGATGCACATAAGTGTTCACACTTGTCGAAGACTGCCTTCCTGGTGACTATCGATCAGTTTGAATGGCTTGTCCATGAGCTTTGCCAGTATCAGCAGTAGATCCCATGAAGGTAGAGGTTCACACACTGGAGGGATATGTGATTCAGGCCTTTGAAAAGCACTAGACCACCATCTCCTGCGCCAATGTTGGCCGACTGGCCTGCGCCTGGTAAGCAGATGGCTGCCAGATGCATCCAAGGGTCAATTACTGACGACCCCTTTGTATAAAGACCAAAGGTAGTAGAGAATGTTAGTCACTGGACAGGACAGAGGGTCCAGGCCCTTGTTGACACCAGATGGAAAATCTTTTCCATTTGAAGGTGCAATACTTCCTGGTAGTTTCCTTTCTGGATGCCTCCACCATGGTGAGGACATTCTTGAAGACCCAAAGCCTGGAACTCTAGCTGCTCAGGTACCAGGCTGTGAAGTGCAGGGATTGAAGGTCCAGATGGTATACCTTCCCTGATTTAGAGACTGATCAGGTTTGGGCATGCTGGAAGTCACTCAGGGCCTGCAGCCGAGGCCAAGGTGATCTGGATACAAGAACTGGCGTGGCCAGTCTGGGGCTACCACAATCGCCTTGTCCCTCCTCACCCTAAAGATCCAGGGAAATGGAGCGAAGGCATAGAGGCCTGGGGTCTATGGCCTCTAAAAGCATCCCCTGCAGTGAGCCCTGCTGAGGGTGGGCATGAATCAGCCTCAACTTGGCATTTTCCCTGGAGGCAAACTGGTCCACCATCGGTTTGCTCCAGTGGGAGAAAAGGTTGTAAGTTACCACTGGATGGAGAAATCACTTGTGGGATGTCTCACCTAAGTGGCTGACAGCATCTGCCAGATGGTTTGAGGCTCCTGCCACATGGATTGCTAAGAGATCTGCCTCCAAACAGCTAATGAAGGTCCAGGTGTGAAGACCTCTCTGCAAAGCAGACAGGACTGCATGCTGCCCAGTTTACTGAGGTAGTACATGGTTGTGGTATTTTCCATCTGAACTTGAACCACTCGACCTTAGAGCAGGGGAGCCGAAAGTGACAGTACCAGTCTGACTGCTCTGAGCTACAACAGGTTGATGTGGTACTGGGACTCCTCGGGGTCCAGAACATATGGGCCCTTTGTCCCCATGTGAGCTCCCAGCCCATGAGAGGCATCTGTTGGCTTGGGGCGGACAAACAGGATCTCTTCCTGCAACTAGTCTGGGAGGTCCATCATTGGAGAGTTCCACATCTTCTGGATTACTGATCAGCTGGTCAAAATGACCATGGCACAGAGTCCACTGGGTGGCCAGCTCCCACTAGAGGAGCATGTAGTAACTGGGCCCAATGGACACTGAGGTACATGCAGCCATGAAACCCAGAAGGTGCAGAAAGTCCTGGGCAGGGTGCAACGACCAACCAGAAATGACTGGGCAGAGGAGGAGAGAACCTCTGCCCTGCCTGCTGGGAGCCAAGCTCTGGGCTTGACAAGAGTAGAGCTCTGCCCTGATTAAGCACACCACCTGGGAAGGCACGAGTCCGACTTGGCCTGTTAATCAGGAGGCAGAGCTGGGAGCAGGTCTGGATGGCCAGGTCCCTGTACCTCTCCACCTCCTGTTGGGTGGGACCTGCCTCGGGTAGGGGCAAATAGAGAGATCGAGGGACACCCCCACCCCTACCTCCACCCAGCCACCACTGCAATGCATTTGGTGAAGACTGGGGGTCAAAGATAGGCCTAATGGCATGGCTCGAACTCTTATAGGGCCTTAGCTCTGAAGCGGAGGAACAGCCGATGAGATGGACTGATTGGTATGTGAAAGAACATATCCTGCAGATAGTGACCAGAACCATGTTTTGCTCCAAGGATGGTATGATCTGGGACAGAGTGACCATCTGAAAGGTGAGTGACCAGAGATAGATTCAGGTCATGCAGATCTAGAATGGGCGAGCCCCCAGTCTGCTGGAGGATCTGCCACTGGAGTTACTGCCTCCTTGAGGAGGAACCGAGCAATGTCATCTCAGAGAAATGACTCTGGATTGATACTTTTCCTCCAGAGGGGTGTGGGCTCAGCTTGGAGGATTCTGCTCGAATTCCAGAGGCAGTCCCTGACTGTCCACTCAAGAACCCACCTGTCTAAGTGATAGTGGACCAGTGGAAAGGAAGTATGAGCCAGCCCCCACATGAGGACCCAGAGCTGGCGTGATGGGGGAGAGGGAAGCAGCCCCACCCAGTCATTGAGCAGGCTTGGAGGAGGATGCAGGACCTGAACCTCAGCTCCTTTATGGGCCTGGGAGGGCCCATGCTTGGTTGTGGGTGCCAAGCTCAAGCCTGCTGCTGCTGCTCTCCTTGAAAGCAGGATTGCTGTGCCACAGGGAAAGTGCTGAAGACTGCTGTTTGCCTGAAGAATCTTTAGCAGAAGTCATGTCCAAGGTGGCATTGACTACTCAATATGCTGAAGGTGACCAGCCACACCTAGGCTGAAAGGTAGATGCCCAGGAAAGGCACAGCTAGTTTGTGCAGAGTTATTGCTGGAAAAGAGGAGTCTCAGCCAAGCCCCGTGGCGAGAAGCAACTGTGGCTGCCATCCAAGTGGCCACAAGAATCCCAATGTCCAGGGCTGTCTGCACATGGCTCATAAACAGCCCAGCCCCCATTCCAGACCTGCTCCATGTCCGCAGGGAGGTGTGGGAGGACTTCATCCAAAGACCTCCAGAGGGCATGGGAGAAGTGCTATGATGGCCGACCTGCCAAAGGCCTAAAGATGAGTCTGCACAGACTTTCAGGTCGAATAATACAAGAGTTTAGGTTCTTTTTGGGAGGTTTAGTGGCGTCGCAGAACTGCTAGTATGTCTGAACAGAGGCGGTTACCAAGCTCTTGGCAAGTGTGCTCTGAACCCCAAAAGGACCCCAAGGGCACTGCATACTTGTAGGCAGAGCTGGACAGGAGGCAGGATGCTGCCATGTTATGGCTGGGCCAACTATGGCCTTGGCCACAGGAAAACCTGTCGGGTATTCCCTCTTCAAAGTGTGTCCACAAGTGGGTACTATGCCTTTTCTGGCTAGGTTCTAGGGCATTGCTTCAGACTCAGACGTGAGGCAAAGAATGTCCTGAAAGGATGAATGACTTCCCTCGGTCTCCAACCCACTGGCCAATTAATCATCCTGGGATGAGAATGTAGCCAGTCTCATCCGAATCAGAGGAACCTTGATACAACAGTTGGCCACCCAGGTCACCTTCAACCCACCAAAGGCAGTCCAGGGTGACAGTGACTGAAAGATGCCAGGGAAGCCCAGTGTCAGATCTTCCTTGGAGCCCCTACCACAGGCTAGGCTGCTTGGGTGGTGGTTCCACCACTATTGGTGGAGAGACTTTTGGCCAAACCGGAGTTGCTGGCTCTGCAGGCAGGGGAACAGACTTGGTCTGGAGGAGTCTGCTTCGCCTGGGAAGTGAAATGCCAATGGCGCTGGGCAGGAGCCGAAGTCTGCTAGTGCCTGGTCAAAAGTCTGCTGTTGCCACACAAGGTCCTCATAGCCAGAGTTTCTGCTGGAGCCTCTTCATCCGAGGACAAGGACGACTAATGGAGTCTCCCTTTAGAACACTTGTGGCCCTTCCTTGGCCTTTTGTAGAGGGATCCTGGACCTAGATAGATTGGACAGGCAGACTTGGTCGGACTGGTGATTTCCCAGGGTCAGGGACCACCTCAACTGGATTCCCAACTGGCTGGGTCTCCTTGTTGGGGAAGGAAAGTACCAGAGTCAGCGATGGGTCAATGATTTCAACCTTGATACTTTGGTTGACTGGCAAGATGGCAAAGCTGAGAAGCCAGCTGCCAAACAAACAATCTTGACGAAGTAGACTGCTGGGTTCCTGGGACAAAGATCTCCAGATTCCAAAAGCATCTTTTGTTGAGACAGACTATCCTGGGTCCTTTTCCTGTTTACAGGACAGGAGGTGTGCCCACAGGACCCTCCCCTTAGTCAGGAGACTGGCACAACTCTTGGAAAGAGCCAGAGAAGGTGGAGCCCAAGTTGGGCAGAACAATGAAGCTCAGGAGGATTCCTCAGCATGAGCCTCTTCCTCCTCGAAGGCTTGCATGCGTTCAATTGCTCAGCGGATCCCACGGCCGTGGAAACTACCCACTGAGTGCTCCTTAGATTTCAGAGGGTTGTTTTTCTGGCCTCCCAACTTCAGGCGTGCAAGGCAGTCGTTAAGGACATTAGAGGTGTCTTGGTCAACACCAGGCAATACTCATGTGTGTGTGGGGATCGGTGTGCTACATTTTCTGGCGCGATGAACACTGGCGAAATCTCTGGTTGGGGAGACTTGTCTTCCATAACAGAAGGTAAGTAGTCATGATCGCTAATGTGAACTAGCAAATGTTTGAAATAAAAGTTTTGAAGCCAAGGCCTACAAAATGCAGGAGCACAAAGGAGGCAACTGGAATCTTCCAGCAGAAAGGAAGATCTGGTATCATGGGGCAGAGCCGAGGGTTATAACACCATGGTGAGTAGAGGAGCCAGCTTGAAGACTTCTGGCGATCCTTAAGGGAAGGGACATGTTAAAAAAAAAAAAAGTGTGGCTGAACATACACGATCCTAGAAACTGTTTCATTCCCCACTGCTATTCCACTGCAGATTTTGGTCACACCATCCGAGAGACACGGCCCACCCTCCTGCCTTCCCAGAACTTACAAATTGCTGGATTTCTCAAACACTCCAACCCCTTCCCCAGGTAAGGAAGAGTTGCAGCTATGCTGTGGCACTGAACACTGGTCAGTGGTGAGAAGGGCTGAAGACATGCTGCAGTGGTTGGAGTACCCCACCAATAGTGAGAGCCCTTGACTGGTGACATAACATGTGGTGCAGTGTGGTTAGAGGTCTCCCTTCCCTCAGATTATTAGACTTCAGCTTATGCCTGTACTACCTAGGCGATTATACTGAAGCAGAGCACCCTTCCCCAGATGCACCAAGTATTCCCTGGGATGCTCCACTGTCCACCAGCTGGCCCTCCATGACCCAGGCTAGTCTGTGAACCTAGGTTGTTGGAGTCACTGCTGCAATGCCCTCGCCAGACTGGGTATAGCTGAGCACTGATGGCCGTCTGTTCATTATGTACACCTAGATGTAAAATATTGTAATATTCTAATGGACTGCGCTTATAATAGGCAAGATGTGTAGTTATGCAGATAGTGACAATTTGATTTAAAGCTAAAGATACTGAGCAGACAAAGCTAGATGCATGGGGAATAGTACACAGTACAAGCATTTGTCAATGCCAAATGTTCACCTGCTACTCCAGGAGTATTGTAGAAGCTTGGCGGGGGTGTCAGAGGAGGACTGGGTAGAGCAGCAGGCAGCACTGAACCTGAATGGATCTGCAGAGCCAGAGCAAACAGTGAACTACTGAAGGATATCAGTGGAAGTGCAAAGAGTCTCCGAGCACTCACTCCTTCACACAGTGGGCTACCAGCATGATGTCCTGCTCAGATGTCACTGTACTTCTACTTGCTCCATGCAGAGTGCAGATTAGGGCAAAGACCCATTCAGTTCAGCAGCTGGGCAGTAGGAAATGCTGCAGAGTTGGAGATGCATCTACTGTGTCTTGATGTACAGCACTCACCTGCTTGGCACAAGGACTGGCGAGTGGCAGGCAGCAGGAGCCACCAATAAGTAAAGCCCGTACCATGACTAATCTAGAAGCCTGGGGGCAGAGGAGCAGGGTAGAGTGCAGCAAGTCAGCTCTTCAGGCTTAGCCTATGCTTTACCAGGTATGGGAGGAGGGTTCTCACTTAGTTCTGGCAGAGATGGAGGTGGCAGGTCAACTTCAAACTTTCCCAAACAGATTTGAAATAACCAGACTCAATTTGACCTTTTACCTGGGCCAAACAGTTCAGATACAAAGGCAGGCTCTGTGCCACCTACATACTTAATAGTATACCTCAACCCAGACCAAGACAGACTGCCTCCAATAGGGCCAGAGTGGCCGAATCTCCCATCTATCCAGAGGTAGTGTGGGCAGTGCGATTCTATCAGGGTCACCGTGCCCATGCTCCCTTCAATTGCCAGCCAAGTGTTGGCAGTTTGCATATTACATGTGCTTAACACTTGGAAAACAAGTTTTGCAGCCCTCTGGTCCCTCCCTCATGTCTCTGGACCCAGATTAGGAGATTGTGGGATCTGGGAACATGGGGAGAGAAGATGTCAGTTTTGCCACAGTAGCATCTAAAGATGTGCACAACCTGCCATCCTCCTGTCAGCGAGGCTGCAGTGCGGTCACACGTCTGCTCCTCCAGACTTCTGCTTTTAGGAAAGCATTGCAGGGGCAGTCAGGTTTTCAGAATCAGGCACAAGACCCAGGCTGGTGTGGGCAAGTAGTGGGAGCATTTGGGGCAGTAAGCTCCACACTTACATTGTCCCAGAGACAATAAGGGAAGGGACTGGTGAGGCATTGGTAGTTATAGCCAGCACCCCCCAGTCTCTGGGATATTGTCAAGATCTGTCATTCTTGACCCCTCCACTGAGCCAGCTACAGTTATCCATGCCTTTGTTAGTGGAAGATTACTGTAATGCTCTGTAACCTAGGGCTGTCTGGAGGTTTGATGAGTCACCTGCAGCTAGTGCAGAATGCTGCAGCCAGGATTGACTGGTACCTGAGGGACATGTCACTTCTGTCCTGCACTCTGCACATCACCTTCAAGATGCTCAACATACAAGGCACTATGCGGTCTGGGACCGGACTAACGTAAATAGGGTCAGTCCATACTCCATCTGCCTCCTATGCCCTATGGAAGCCGACTTGCTAGCTGTACCCATCCTCCCATTGTAAAATGTATAGAGAACTAGGGTGGCTATGCCACTCCTGTGAAATTCTCTTCACCATACATTAAGGCTGCCAGCTTGGTGGCAGCCTTTAAACCGCACAATTTATGTAATCTGCTTTGAATGTTTATTCTGGGGTTTCTGCATTTACTGTTTTGTTAATCACTCAGCCATTGGATAGGGTGCTATAAAAATGTTTGCCTTGCCAGGGTGTAGCCAGTAATTTGAAACTTACTCAACTTGACGCCACTGTTGCTGCCCCTCCATGTAAACAAGTCAAAGCGATGTGGTGCCCACCCATACAAAATCAGCACCCCACATTTTAAAGTCAAATGTACAGTATGCAAATAATTAAGAGTTACAATATTTTATTTAATCTCCCAGCTGATACCACTATCACTGGTTTCACCAACTGCTGGGTTCTGAACTGAATGACCTAAGCTGCTGCAGTGATCTGTCTGAACACTAGCGCTGATCAATACATAAAACTGACCAAACCCCATTAAAATAAGGAACAGTGTTAAGACACTAATGGGGGCTTGGATTGTACAATTTATATTATGCTCATTTCTAGTCAGACATATCAAGTCACCTGGGAAATCTGTCACATCGATCCTTCCTCTGGTTACTAGCAGACCAGTAAACTGAGAACTTAAGGCTTGACAAGTAAGAGTCTTAGTAAATGGTGGTGGGTCAACCACTGAGCTCTACAAATCCCACTGGATTAGACTAGCATTTGACCTGCAGATTGCAAAAAAATGCCTGGAAAAGTTTGCCTGCTCTGCAACCACAATAAAGGTGGCTGCATGCCAGATGTGTGGCTTCTAGAACATGGTGCAGCTGTTGTGGAGAACCACCTCCAGGGACTGTTACAATGCGTGCCATATATATTCAAACCCCAGTACAATAGTAGAGTTCACTTGTGACCATTATGTGCCAGATTTGCCCACATTCTGGTACAATGTGTGGAATTCCCTTTCCAGAATTCCTGTCTTTCAAATATGCCCAACCCTCCTGCAACTGTTAGGCAGGACTCTCCTTCCTAGGGTGTGTGTGCAAGACTACCAGGGTATACAAAAATCATACCCCATAATGCAAAGCATCATGGGCTGTAATCTACAAAACCACCACAAATTATGCAGTTTCAACTTTAAGCAGAAATGCATGGTGCTGAAAGGCCAGGGTGCCAACAGAACTGACATGTTTTTAGTCCTACCAGGACTCTCGTCTGTATGACACCCTAAGTTGTCATATCTGGGTTGTTGTGGACTACACATACACACACACACACACACACACACACACACACACACACACACACACACACACACACACACACACACACACACACACACACAGTACTTAGTGTGCAACCAGAGGCAAGGGTTGCCCCAAAGGGTACTGGCCAGGAAGCAAAGTTTCAAAGAAATACAAGCTGTTCTATCTTCCATAGCCACCATGTGCCAAATACACTTGCCCATAGATACAGCTGTCATGCAAGAATCTTCAGATTCAGAGTACCAAATACCTGGGGTGGGGGCGCAGCTCAGAGGCAATATTAGGAAATACAGGTTACTCACCTGTAACAGGAGTTCTAGGAATGGTATATGCTCATCCACACTGTCTGGCAGGTTCCTTGCTGCTTTAAATCTTGCTAGAAGGTCTTAAAAGCTGGCTCTTCCCACCACCCAGGTGGTAACCCTAGAGCTCCAGCCCCATGACGCCAGATCTAGCCTGCTGGAAGCTCAGGTTGTGAAGCTGTGGTGGTCGGGTGGTCATGTGGATGAACATATACCACTCCTAGAACTCCCGTTACAGGCGGTAACCAGCATTTCTAGGGATGTGGATATGTGCAATCCATACTGTCTTGCAGACTCCTAGCAGTTCTCCAGGAGGAGTGAGGCTAGGTGTGCACCCTACTTAGGGAATAAGGACTGGAGAACTGAGGTCCCAAAACCAGCATCCTGGTGTGACTCAAGGTCAATGTGGTAATGGGAAATAAAGATGTGCCGACTTCCAGGTAGCAGCCTGCAGATTTCTTGGATAGGGATGTCCCTAGAAGCAGTGGTATGGTGGGTAGAATGAGCTCTTATTCCTTGCGAGGCTCCATGCCTGCCAACCTATAGCAAAGATCTATGCAGGAGGTGACCCACCTGCTTATAGTCTGCTTGGCTGCAGGTCTGCCAGGTGTGGCTTCAGCATAGGCAACAGCTGGCAAACCGCTCCCCAAACTTCAGCCATTTGCTTCTTATAATAAGAAGCTCTTCTAGGGTCCAAAGTATGGAGCCTATATTAGAACTCCAAGGTGATTGGGGTAGAACACTGGCAAAGTAGACACCTGGTTAAGGTGAAACTCAGACACCACCTTTGGAAGAATTTCAGGTGTGGGCACAGGACAACCTTGTGCCTGTAGAAGACCAGATAAGACTATGAAAAGTGCCGAAGCTCTCCATCCTTCTGGCGCCGTAATAGCCACAAAGAAAGTGGTCTTCCATGACAGGTGGGAGATATTGCACCTGTGCACTGGTTTGAATGGCTTGCCCATGAGCTTCGATCATTCCAGCAGTAGATCCCACAGAGGTGGAGGTTCTCACACTGTAGAGGATATGTGATAAAGGCCTTTGAAAGAGCACCCAACCACCTTCTCCTGTGCCACTGACTGCTTGCTGGCCTGTGCCTCCAGGCAGATCATGAGACCAAGTGCAGAGCCTCCTTGCACAGGAGGCAAGGAGTGCATCCTGCCCGACAGTCGAGGTAGTACATGGTTGTGGTGTTTGTCTGGACTTGAACCACTCGACCCCATACAAATGGAGTCAAGGCAGTGAGGGCTAGATGCACTGCTCGAAGCTCCAGCAGGTTGCTGTGGCACAGACTCCTGGGGTGACCAGATGCCATGCCCCCGAGTGCCCCGGGGCACCCCAACCAGAGAGCCGTCAGAGTGACTGTCTGCTCAGGGTGGACAAATGGATACCCTCTGCAGATGAGCTGGAATGAGCCACCACTGTAGGTGGTCCCACATCTCCTGGGTCAGTGTCACTGGCTGGTCCAGAGGACTGGAGTGCTGTGACCATTGGTGGGCCAGTCCCCATTGTAGGGATGCATATGCCAGTGGGCCCAATGGACCACACTGGTGCAGGCCACCATGATGCCCAGAAGGCACAGGAAGTCTTAGGCAGGGTGAGCTAGCCCAAGCAGAACTGACTGAGCAAAGGAGGAAAGGACCTCTGCCCCATTTGCTGGGAGCTGGGCTCTGGCCTCAAACAGAGTTGAGCTCTGGCTCGATTAACTGAACCACCTGTGATGGCACGGTTCTGACTTGGCCTTGTAGATGAGGCCAATCTGACAGCAGACCTGGAGGGCCAGATCACTGGACTGCTCCACCTCCAGCCTGGAGGGGCTGCAATCAGCCAGTCGTCCAGGTAAGGGTATACCCAGACCCCTTGGTGCTGCAGAAATGCCACCACCACTGCCATGCATTTGGTGAAGGCCCTGGGCTGGGAGAGGCCGAAGAACACGGCCTGGAACTCGTGAAGGGATCCCTCTGCTCTGAAGCAGAGGAATTACTAATGAGACTGGATTGGGAAGTGAAAGAATGAGTCCTGAAGGTCCAGAGAACAGAACCACATGCCTAGTTACAAGGATGGAATGATCCGAGCCACAGTAAACATCCTGAAGGTGTGGCCTTGGGCCTTGGAACTTGTTCAGGTCGTGTAGGTAGAGAATGGGGTGCCAGACCCCGTCCGTTTGGGACCAGGAAGTACCTGGACACAAACCCTGTGTCTGGAGGAGGTCCACCACCTCTGATCACCCCCTTCTGGAGCAGCAAGGCAATGTTGGCTCAACAAGCTGACAGAGGCTGTGGAACCTGCTGCCCCTGTGGGGAGATGGCTTGATAGGAACTGCTTGAATTCTAGAGGCAGACCCCGTCTACCATTTTAGCACCCAGGTGGAAAAGTGGCAGAGCCGTCCCCATGGGGGAACCTGAGGAGGAGTGATTAGGTTGGGGCAACACCTCTCAACTAGTCACTGGGCAGGCTTGGAGGAAGGGCCTGCTGAGGGACCTCCTGGACCCTTGCCTCCAGGTTGCCTACTGGAGGAAGTGGCAGACTGCCTTAGGGTGCCAAATATGTGCCTGCTGGCCCTGGTGCTGCTGGGCTGGACATGCTGCAGGGCAGATGGGTGAAGGGCTTATACTGCTGCTGGCAGCCTTTGTCCTGGGCAGATGTGACCTAGTCCAAGGTGGTACTGGACTTAGATCCTCTGGAGATGGCCTTCCACCCCTGGCCCAAACAAGTCGGTGCCCAGGAAGGCAATGTCTGCCAGCTTGTGCTGGGTGTCTGAAAGTGGAGATCTGCAGCCAAGCTCTGTGGTGCATGTCCACTGTGGCTGCTACTGATTAGGCACAAGAATCGCAGTGTCCAATGCAGCTTGGAGCTGCCGTTTTGTCACTGCCCTTCCCTGATCCTGCACTTGCTTAAGTGTCTGAAGGACCGCTGGGAGGGAGGAATCACCTCATCCAGGGAACCCATAAGGGCATGTGAAATGTGCCATCAGAATGGCAGAGCTAGCCTGACAAAGGCCTAGGGAGGCAGCAGCAGCGCCAAGCCTTCTGACCTGTATAATCCAGCTTTTGATTTCTTATCGGGTGGTTTGTCCATGTCCAGTGTTTCTGGAACACGGAAAACTCCATCGTCACCAACCCCTCCGCAGAGGGTGCTCTGAGAACTGAAGTGAGCCAGTGGGGACTGTGCCTTTTGAGCCATCCTGGCTGAAGGTGTGGGACAAGATGCTGGCTGCTGCCACACTCTAGGGCTGGCCAACAATGGTTTCGGCCACCTCTGTAGGGACATTCCCTCGGTCCAGTATCTGAGGGATACTTGGCCCATTTTGAAACATGTTCGAGCTGCATCCCAGTGGACTCGGATGAGCCAAAGTCTTGCGCACGCACACAAGGGCTCCTCGCCCACCGACTGGCCTCTGCAGATTCCAGGTCAAGTGGCCTGGAGAACAGGAGGAGTAGTCACTCAGGAGTCTGAACAGCTGCTGGGCGCCAGAGCCACCCTCCACCTGCTGAGGAGGACTGGGAGTGATGGTAGCAACAGCATGTTGGGCAAGCCCCTGACCCAACTGAGAATTGCTGGTTGGGGCTCCAGTCTTTGGTTGTGGAGGCAGAGGTTCCACCACAATGGGTGGAGCAGCTGGCTTCAGCCAAACAACTGGTGCTGGGCTCGGCACCTCCAACCACTATGAGGGTTGTTTCAGCCACACTGCTGATGGCCACTAAATGGCCAGAGAGGTGACAAGTTTGCTCATTTCTGGACAACAGCTGCTGCCACATTAAATCCTGTAGTGCTGACAACTTGCACAGAGCCCATCCTCTGAAGAGGAGGATTAGCAGCAAATACAGGTCACTCACCTGTAACAGGAGTTCTAGGAATGGTATATGTGTTCATCCACACTGTCTGGCAGGTATCCTTGCTGCTTTAAATCTTGCCGAAGGTCTTCAAGCTGGCTCCTCCCACCCACCCGGGTGGTAAAACTCTCGCTCCGCCCCATGACACCAGATCTGGCCCACTGAAAGCTCAGGTTGTGTGTGCAAGCCAGGGAGGTCGGGTGGGTCGTGTGGATGAACAACATATACCATTCCTAGAACTCCCTAGCAGGCGAGTAACCTGTATTTCAGGGACATGGATATGTTGTTCATCCACACTGTCTGGCAGACTCCTAGCAGTTCTCCGGGAGGAGGAGGCAAGGCGCACACACCTACTTGGGGAATAGAGACTGGAGGAACCAAGGCCCAAACCAGCATCCTGGCGTGACTCAAAGTTGATGTGGTAATGGTGATGAAGGTGTGCTGACTTCAAGGTAGCCCTGCAGATATCCTGGATAGGGCGTCCCTGGAAGCAGCCACCGATGCAGCAGTATGGCGGGTAGAATGAGCTCTTATCCCTCTGGGAGGCTCCATGCCTGCCAACTTATAGCAGAGATCTATGCAGGGAGGTGACCCACCTGCTTATCGTCTGCTTGGCTGCAGGTCTGCCAGGTGCGGCTTCAGCGTGGGTGACAAACAGCTGGCGAACCTCTCCCTGAATTTCAGCTGTGCGCTCCTTATAAGCGGCACCCTTCTAGGGTCAAAAGTATGGAGCTTGTATTTGGCCTCCAGGTGTGATTGGGGTAAAACACTGGCAGTCTCAACACCTGGTTAAGGTGAAACTCGACACCACCTTCAGAAGGAATTTTGGGTGGGGCGCAGGACAACTCTTGTCCCTGTGGAAGACCAGGTAAGGAGACTCTATGCAGAGCGCCTGGAGTTCTCCCATCCTTCTGGCTGACGTGATAGCCACCAAGAAGGCGGTCTTCCACGACAGGTGAGAGAGTTCACACCTGTGCATTGGTTCAGATAATGGCTTGCCATGAGCTTTGCCAGTACCAGCAGTAAATCCCATGGAGGTGGAGGTTCTCGCACCGAGGGGAAATGTGATCAAGGCCTTGAAAAGCACCAGACCACCTTCCTGCACCTACAGACTGCTCCCGGCCCGCGCCCAGTAAGCAGAGATGGCTGCCAGGTGCACCCTTAGGGTCGTCTACCTAAGCCCTTGACGAGAAGGGACCATAAATAGTCCAAGATACTTGCCAAAGAACAAGAGGAAGGGTCCAAGCCCTTGCCCGACACCAAATAGAAAAATCTCTTCCATTTGAAGGCATAGCATTTCTAGTCGGCTCCTTACGAGGCGCCTCAACTACATTGAGGACCTCGTCAGAAAGACCAAGGCCTGGAACTCTAGCCGCTCAGGAACCAGGCTGTCAGGTGCAGGGATTGAAGGTCCGGATGGAACACCTTCCCTGATTGACTGAGAGCAGGTCCGGCTGAGCTGGAAGCTGCCTCGGGAGCCTGGAGCTGAGGCTGAGGAAATCTGGGTACCAGAACTGGCGGGGCCAGTCTGGGGCTATCAGAATCACCTGCGCCTTGTCCTCCTTCTTTTGAGAAGCACCTTGTCTATCAAGGGAAATGGGGGGCGTAGAAGAGGCCCGGGATCCACGGCCTCGAGAAGGCATCCCTTTGCAGCGAGCCCCTGCTGAGGGCGGGCATGGAACAGTCTCAGCCTGCGTTCTTCCTGGAGGCAAACATGTCCACCTGAGGTGTGCCCCAATGGGAGAACAGATCTTGTACTACCTCCGCAGGAGAGACCACTGGCGATGCAGCCCCTATCCGGCTCAGAGCATCAGCCAGGTGTTGGAGGCTCCTGCCACTTGAATGTTAGAGATCACCTCCAAGCTGTCTTGCCGAGTGACCAAATGCGAGAAACTTCCTTGCATAGAAGCATGGGCGTCCGTCCTGGCGGTTTAGGTAGTACATGGTTGTGGTATTGTCCGTCTGGACTCTTAATTCATCACTGACCCCAGAGAAACGGAGTAGCGGTGAGCCAGGCACGGGCTTGAGCTCCAGCAGGTTGATGTGGCATCGACTCCCGAGGGGACCAGAGTGGCCGCGCCTGGTGTTCTCAGGATGGGCACCCCAACCCATCAGGAGGAGGCCGAGAGAGACCGTCGACTGGGAAGGACAAACGGGATGCCCTCCTGCAGATGAACTGGAATGGTCCACCACTGGAGAGAGTGTTCCACATCCCTGGGTCACCGTCACTAGCTGGTCCAATGGATCGCAGCATTGTGACCACTGGCTGGCCAGTCCCCACTGAAGGCGCATGTGCCAGCATGCCCAATGGACCACGCTGGTACAGGCCGCCATGAGACCCAGGAGGTGCAGGACGTCCCGGCAGGCGGATGCACCAACCAGAAATGATTGGGCAAAGAGGTAAGAACCTCTGCCCTGTCCGCTGGGAGAGCTGTGCCTGGCTGCTCGAAGAGAGAGTCGAGCTCTGCCCGATGAACAGAATCACCTGCTTTGGCTTGAGTTCTGACTTGGCCTTGTTGATGAGAAGGCCGATTGAGAGCAAACCTGGAGGGGCAGATCTCTGGACCGCCCACCTCCTTGTCTGGAGGGGCTGCTATCAGCCAATCATCGGGTAAGGTACACTCTGGACCCCTCAGTCAAGGAACTTTGACCCCAGAGAAACGGAGCAGCGGCGGTGAGAGCTAGGCAGGACCGCCTTGAGCTCCAGCAGGTTGATGTGGCATCGGGACTCCCGCTGGGACCAGAGGCCGTGCCTGGTGTTCCCAGGATGGGCACCCAACCTCCATCAGAGAGGCGCCGATAGAGAGACTGGCCGACTGGCGACAAACGGGATGCCCTCCTGCAGATGAACTGGAATGGTCCACCACTGGAGAGTGTTCCATATCCTGGTCCTCGGCCACTAGCTGGTCCAATGGATCGCAGCATTGTGACCACTGGCTGGCCAGTCCCCACTGAAGGGGCGATGTGCCAGCATGCCCAATGGACCACGCTGGCACAGGCCGCCGCCATGAGACCCAGGAGGTGCAGGAAGTCCCGGTAGGGCGGATTGCCCAACCAGAAATGATTGGGCAAAGGAGGTAAGAACCTCTGCCCTGTCCGCTGGGAGCTGTGCTCTGGTCCGAGAGAGTGCAGCCTGCCCGATGAACAGAATCACCTGCTTTGGCTTGAGTTACGACTTGGCCTTGTTGATGAGAAGGCCGATTTGAGAGCAAACCTGGAGGGCCAGATCTCTGGACCGCTCCACCTCCTGTCTGGAGGGGGCTGCTATCAGCCAATCATCCAGGTAAGGGTACACCCGGACCCCTCAGCTCTGAGGGAAAGCTGTCACCACTGCTATGCATTTGGTGAAGACCCTGGGAGCTGGAGACAGGCCGAATGGCATGGCCCGGAACTGTAAAAGGGATCCTTCTGCTTGAAAGTGAAGGAATTCCGATGTGACAGACGGATAGGGACATGAAAGAACGGTCCTGCAGATCCAGAGAGCAGAACCACACGCTGTGTTCCAGGGATGGCATTATCTGGAGCCAGAGTGACCATCCCGGGTTCGAGACCCAAGAACTTGTAGGTAAGAATGGTTGTGCCTCTGTCCCATGGGAACCAGGATTTACCTGGACACAAAACCCTGGGTCTGAGGGAGGGTCCACACCTCCTGATCACCTTTGAGGGAGGAAGCTGATATGTCGCCGCCTGGCGAAGTCACAGTGAGGCTGGTGGGACCCTGAGGCCCCAGGGTGCGACCTGCTCAAATTCTAGAGGCAGGCCTTTTCCCCACCACCTCCAGCACCCACCCGTCCGTGGTAATAGACCAGGCGGAAAGGAAGTGCCAGAGCCGTTCCCCGCCCCCCACGGGGGAACCTGGGGTGAAGTGACAGGGTTGGGGGAGACACCCCTCAGACCGTCACTGGGCAGGCTTGGAGGAGGGACCAGCCGAGGGACCTCCTGGGCCTTTACCTCCCTGCTTCCTGTTGGAGGAAGGCCCGGGCTTGGGTTTGGGATGCCAAGCCAGAGTCTGCTGGCCCTGATGTTGCTGGGCTGGACGCGCCGCAGGCGCAGAAGGACGAAAGGGTTTAGGCTGTGGTTTGCGGCCTTTGTCCTTCTGAGCGGAAGAGAGAGTCCAAGGTAGCATTAGACTTCGATCCTCTGCAGGTGACCTTCCACCCCAGGGCCGAAGAGGTCGGTCCCCAAAAAGGGGACATCCGCCAACTTGTGCTGGGTATCCGAAGTGAAGGTGGATATCCTCAGCCAAGCCCGATGACGCATAGTCACTGCAGCCGCCACAGAACTGGCACACGAGTCCCCAATGTCTAAAGCAGTCTGGAGCTGCTGTTTGGCCACTGCCCTGGTCCTGCACCTGCCCGACTGTGGTCTGCAGATCCGTGGGAAGATGAGGAACGACCTCATCCAGGGAGCCCAACAGGGCATGAGAGAAATGTGCCATGAGTATGGCCGAGCTGGCCTGACGAAGGCCGAGGGAGGATGCAGCATAGACTTTTCGCCCGGCCTAGTCCAATTTCTTGGACTCCTTGTCGGGAGGTTTTTCCACATCCCTAGCGTTCCCAGCATGCCGGAAAACGCTGTTGGTAACCAACCCTTGGCCGAGGGGTGTTCTGAAAAACGGGACAAGGAACCGGTAGGGACTGCATACTTCCTGGCCATTCTGGCCGAAGGCACAGGGCAGGAAGCAGGGTGCTGCCAGAGCTCCAAGGCCGGGCCCACTATGGCCTCGGCCACTGGAAAGGCCTCTGTAGGGGAATCCCCTCGGTCCAGAATCTCCGTGAGGGGATACCTGGCCTGCTTAGAAACTGGTTTGAGCTTCATCCCGGTGGATTCCGAGATGAGCCGAAGCAATCCCAGGAAGGACGAAGGGCTATCGTCCACCAACTGACCTCCTGAGGACTCCAAGTCCATTCGCTTGGAGAAAAGGGAGGAATCGTCTTTGGACTCTGAAGAGTCCTCAAAGAGCTGCCTCGGGCCTGAGCCACCCTCCACCTGCCGAGGTCGATCGGGAGTGAGGGTGACAGACAGCCTATGGGGCAGTCCCTGAGCCGACTGAGAATTTCTGGTCGGAGCCCCAACTAACGGCTGTGGAGGTGGAGGTTCCACCAGAATTGGTGGGGCAGCTGGTTTTGGCCGAACAACCAGCCTGGGAACAGGCTCCTCGGATAAAATGAGGGGTTGTTTCGGCCGCTCTGGTGACAGCCACTTAATGGCCGGGGAAGAAGACGGCGTCGGCTTATTCCCGGTCAGAAGGAGCTGTTGCCACACGAGTTCCTCATATCTTAGACGCAACTTGCGTTGAAGATTCCCTCGTCCGAGGAGGAGAAAGGCGGCGGTGCTGAGACGAGACGCCTGTGACTCTGCAGGATTGGCTGGACGCCGAAGAAGTCAGGAGACCGAGAACCTCGGATTCCTCCCAAGACGGTGCAGGGAGGTGTCATGGGGAACCGCACTCCTTCGGTTTGGAGGGTTCAACGGAAGGGCTCCGGAACCGAGGCACAGACGAGCCAACGGGGTCCTCAACTCCACCGGGGAACTGAGAGAGGGGACTTCGCTTCCTGCCGCATAACCCGTCCAACGGGTTGAGAAAAATCTCGACTCGTCGGACGGGAGTCTCGGCCAACTGGCCTGACGGGGACACCGTGAGACCAGTGGCGAAGTAACAGTCGGACCGAGTGAGCAGCGGCCGACAACTCTGGGAGAAGGATCTTTCCCGCTCCCAAGAGCGTAGATGGTGAGACTTACCCTTGTCTCTTTTGGACCGAAAAAAAAAGTCCAGAAGAAGTTGGTCCCTCACCTTTAGTAGAGAGGGTCAGACAAAGCTCCTTAAAAGAAGCTGAATAAGAGGCACCGAGAGAGAGCTGGACAAATGCCGCAGCCGAGGTAGAAGCGGCCCGTGCCACCTCCTCTTCGAGGAGGATCTGCTCGAGCTGATCCGCTGAGCCTGCCGCCGGACACTGCCGACCGGGCCTCTTTTGACTTCACCGGAGGAAATCGCTTCTCGGGACGCCCCAGTTGTAAATGGTGAGGACGTAGGCCGAAAAGGAAGAGCACAGGTCGCAGGCCTGTGGGTCGTGCTCCAGGCCTAGACAGTAGACGCACGTGGAGTGCAGATCCATCCGAGACATCTTCTGCCCGCAAGGGCATCTCCGAAAACTGGGAGTCTATTTGTCCATCGCAGCCGCGAGGGAGAGAAGACCGAAGTTTTTAGAAAAAAAAACTTCAATTCGAAGAATTAGGAACCAGTCATACGCAGAGCGTTGAGGGAACACGAACTTCCAAGCGGTAAGGAAGATCTGGCGTCATGGGGCGGAGCAGAGAGTTTTACCACCCGGGTGGGTGGGAGGAGCCAGCTTGAAGACCTTCCGGCAAGATTTAAAGCGGCAAGGATACCTGCCACACAGTGTGGATGAACATATCCATGTCCCTAGAATGCTGCTTTCCATGGTGCTGAGACCTCAGACGTTGGCGGGACTGGCTGGACCTGGAATAGGACCGAGAGACCTTCAGAAGTTCAGAGGGTGGGTCAGAGAGGGGATGGAGGAAACCTGCTCCTCCCTTGGTGCAGGGACCTTAACTGGGGACTCCGGCACAGGCAAATCCTCAGTTTCCTCTGGGGGAAACTGGTGAAGTAGGGTTGTCTGCTTCTCCAGTCGACAAACTGTCCATCTGGTTGAGAAAAATCTCGACCACATAGACAGATGTCTTGGCCGGCTGACAATGGGGAAACAGTGAAGGCAGCGGCTGCAGCTGCAACCTCGACCAAAGTATAGAGTTGATGGTCTGGTGAAGGGTATCTCTCCTGCTCCCACAAATGTTGGCAGTGGGACTTGCCCTCAAGAGTCCTTAGACTGACTGGAAGGTCCTGATGGCCCTTCTCCCTTGGTGGAGAAGGACTGGCAAAGCTTAAACGAAGCTGTGTAGGAGGAGCCCAGAGAGCGGGATAAATGCTGCGGCCGAGGAGGATGCAGCAGCTTGAGGGCCATCAACTGCTACATGGAGCCTGCCGCTGCGGACACTGCCCAACAGGCCTCCTTCGACTTGACCGGCGGATACTTTTGGGTCGCCCAAGAAGAGTCTGGCAGTGCAGTCCTCAAGACTGAAGCCAAAAAGGACTTTCACAATCCGCAAGCCTGCGAGTTGTGGCCAAGCCCCAGGCAGAAGATGCACTGCATGCGGATTGGTCTGGGACATTTGCCCACATGGGCACCAACAGAAGCCAGGAGTCTATTTGTCCATTGCAGCTGCGAGGGAAGATGAAGACCGAAGTCTCGTAAATTTTAAAATAAGTTTCAAAAAATTCCAAGAGTGTGGATCCAGGCCTGAAACGCAGAGCACTAAGGAGGGAACCTGAGCTTCCAAGTGGTAAGGAAGATCTGGCATCATGGGGCGGAGCCAAGCGTTTTGCCACCTGGGTGGGTGGGAGGAGCCAGCTTGAAGACCTGGCAAGATTTAAAGCAGCAAGGAACCTGCCAAACAGTGTGGATTGAACATATCCACGTCCCTAGAAGTATTCTCATGGAGGGTTGTGGATGAATGGAACAGCCTTTATGAGGAGGCTGTGGAGTCAGTGGTGGATTTCAAGAATGCATGGGACAGTCATAAGGCAATTCTAGTGGGTGGGGGTAGGAAAAAGCAGGCTGTTCGTTAACTTGGATCTGCAGCTTATCCATTAGGTAGGGAAATTGGCAGACTGGGTGGGCCAAGCAGTCCTTATCTGCCGTCAAATTATGTGTTTCACATGAGTTACTGCACTCATGTCACTTTCCCTCCATTGGATATAACAGGAGTCACCAACCTACACATTTCCGACTACTGCCTGAATGCGCAGGACTCTACTCATATGGCTGTTGTGTACTAGACTAGACCTCTGGTGTGGCTCGGTTGTGCAGTACTCTGCTCACTCCTGGGGCTATTGTGTGCCAGATGTGTCCAACCCCAATTGCCTTCGCTCTCCAAGTTGGCTACTTTTTTGGCTCTGAGGTGTGCATACAGTCTGCAGGACAGCACTACTGATGGATCTGAGAATTCAGTTCTGGAAAGGAGTTGGTTACTTTCAGCCAAGAAACAAGTGGTCGATACTGCTCGCTTGCAACATGCAGCAGTGTCTGGGCTCTGTACCAGCAAGGTATGGGGCTACTGTTTCAGTACACTGCAGTCACTTGCACATTGTTTGCCCTCCCCCCCCCTTTGTGCCAAGTCCCCCTCTGCTGCATCACAGGTAAAAGCAGCTGGGACAACAAAGCCAGCAGTCACTGCCCACTGTCACAGACTGAAACACTAGTAAGTCAGTCCCCCGTACTGCGTTTGAATAATGCGGCAACAGAAGCTGAAGCCAGCGTTTCTGAATTGAAGACCAAGATTAATTTAATATGTTTGTGTTGGGCTAGCCTATGTAGAAGAGATGGCTCAGGAATTTGAGTGTCACTTCCTATGGACAAACTTCAGTATGACATGGCCAGAGGTTGGCATTTGAGATCAGATTGCTTGGGGGCGGCGCAGAGGAGCAGGGACTGGGAGAGAGTGCTGCAGGAGCCGCCAATAAGTAAAGTTGCATCATGGTTAACGTAGAAGCTGGGGGAGAAGGGCGGAGTCAGAGGAGCAAGGACCAGGGAGCTATGTGGTAGAGCCACATATGTAAAAGCTGTAGCCATAACTTCAGGCATGTGCACGTGTCAACTCTAATGCACATGCCCAGAGTTATGGCTACATAAAGAAATGAAATGCTCTTATTGGAGCAGTTAATTTCATTTAACAGAGCATGCATTGTCGGCAAGCAGAAGTCACGACCCAAGTGGCTGGTCATTGGTGTACACTGCTGAGCACACTGGCTCGGCAGACACCTCTAAAATGTAGTTACTAGCATGATGTTCCTTGTGCAAGTGAATGTAAAAAGGACCATATAGTACAAGGTGCATGTGGTAGTCTAGTGGCTGCACAAGGACCATGCACCTCTTATCAGCATTCTGCCGCTTTTACACTTTGTTATCCCCCCTACTCAGAGGGCTGCTTCAGGAACTGCCCAGGCATCTGCCCCATCATTTTTAATTTTGGGCCTGGACCCTGCGATGCTCCATTTTGGAGGTCAACACCTCCGCCCTGCTCCCCCATGCCTGCCCCTGGTGCGCTACCAAGTGGCTCCCCACAAGACACTGTAGGCAAGCCCTGGCTTATGCCCAAGGTTGGAGCCATGGGAGCCAAGCAACCTCCCCCAAGATGTCAAAGGCAGTGGGGACAGTGGCAGTGCAGGGGAATGGTGCCTGGAGGCCAGCTTTTCTGAAGGCTGGATCCTAGGGGTGAGGGACATGCAATGTCTTGTGTCCACCCCTACCCCCAAAGAGAATAGCACCAGCTGCAGCAGTAACCCCCAGCCTCTGCAAGGTGCTGAAACCTTTCACCCTCCCCTGGAGGAGAGCAGTCCCTAGGACCATCTTTCTCCCACTGGCCAGCCCTCAGATTCCCAGGTCTGTTCCGGAACCTGGGTAGTCTGTGTTGCAAGCAGAACTCAAAATCGCTGTGCCAGTGGGCTGGCCCATCTGCCCCATCCTCATTGCCTGGAGCCCTCTGGTGAACCTTCCCACGGAGCTGTGGTTATTCTCCCCAGACAGGGATAATGTGGGACCCATACACCCAGAGCTTCTAGTTTCATCTGGGTCACACTGATCGTGGCAGGCAGGGAATATTGAGGTCTGTGCTAGGTGCCCCCATCTATCCAGTGGAGCAGTTTTCCCCTTTTGTGGCGTGATGTGTGCCCCGATGTCTAGGTGCAATCAGTCACGCCTCTGTTGGTATGGCTTGGTGCCTGCTGCATCTCTGGCCTCTGCCAGAGGTTTGGCACATCCTCACCCCCCAGAGAAGGTGAGCAGTCTGATGCTCAAGCCTCCTGCCCAGCCCTCCGTCTCCCTGGAGACATTCCCAAACCAGTGCTGTTGCGAGTGGTAGCACTACCGCTTGCAAGCCTGCTATTTGGCAGACCCTATGCTTTGTGTGTTCTTGCACCTTCAACATTTTCACCCAGTGCACTTCTCCATACAGACTGGACCCGCAGCATAATGGGGTGCCCGAAACATGGCCAGTGTGAGGTGGTAGACAATAAGGCCCTGTACACTAGGTTTTTAAGTTACCTGCTTAAGCACCAAACTGATTTGCAGCCACAGAGCAACTTAAACCTGCCAAGTACCTGGTCTTTTAGAGTTTAAGCCAACAGCTGGACTTCGTGTTTAGACTTTTCCAGTCCAACAGTTCCCAGATCCAATGTGCCTACTGGATCAGGCAGCAAGCTGTATAGTGAAACTAGCATGGTGAATTTAAAATCCCCTGGCTGTCAAACAAAACCGTCCTCTTATGTGCTGCTGTCCTCACCTTGTACTGCCATCCTGCCAAGTGTGTCAGCCACAAAGCATGTGGTGCCAGATAACCTTCTAGTGCATCATGGGCAGTGACAGGAATGCTAGGATACGCTGCCCACCAATTCATAACATGGTTAAGGCAGAACTGAAAGCAAGAAGTGGCCAGAGGGTGTGAACCTGGTTTTGAAATGGTGTTTCAAGGGGTCAGCCAGTTAGCTGGCTCTGTGGCACTGAACAGGGCATCACTGGCACACTGGCAATCTGGGTGTGCACCCCGAGCCCAGTCCAAAGCAGAGGCTGGCAGGAGGGAGTCTTCATCCTTTGGATGCTTCCCTCCTGGAGCTCACTACAGTTGCATGTGGAAGTAAAGAGAAATTACATGAGGCAAGTTTTTTTCCAGAGCAAATACTGGTAGAAAAACTTAAAGGACAAATGACTGCTTCATGGTTTAAGCTTGAACTTTGGCTATTAGACTATTTCAGAACACAGGAACATTTGTGAGGAATGGCTAAGAGCTGTACTGCCTGCATGAACACAACTGGGAACTCTTCCTGCCATGGCATTTATTTACATTGACTGCCAATGAGACAAGACAACTCCACTAACTGCACCATCATTCCCCTGTGCAGCGGGCTACCATTTCCTCCTGTGCACCCAGGAGACCAGTACATCAAGAACTCCATGCACACATGTGGAACATGCATGCCAGAGCCTGGCCATGGCCACCTACTGCACAACCCACATCATGAAGTATATCCATTGTTGTACAACTTTATTGGCAAAATACAAACTATGTGGTTGGAGCTCGAGCCAGGCGGGATGAGTTAGGAGGAATGCAGTTTTACAGCTCTGGCCATAATCTACAGGACCCACCTGTCACCTAGAACTGAAATGCCCTATCCCATCATTGGTTTATTTCCATTCTGTACAATATCCCTTCAGGTTCCAAACAGGCAATTGAAAGGCAAGCCACTTCCTCTTTACATTTGCCTTTTGTAGTCAAGAGGCCTAGCAAATGTCGACAGCCAGGGACACTGCTTGAGGTGGGCAACAAGTGATGTTACACAGCCTGGTCCTTGCTCAGCTCCAAGAGTGTTCCATCTAGCTACCAGCACTGAAACAGATAAAGTGCCAGTCTTCCCGTTTGAGTGAACTGCAGTTGGCAGAGTCCATCGTAAACTGCCACACTGACAAATGGGCAATTGCTCCCCTGGTCAGCAGCATGATGCTCTGCCAGTGGTCCGTGAGCCAAGAATGAGGGGAAAGAGCTTATTCATAATATAATATATTGGCCCTTTGTTTTACTAGAACTATAACAGGACCTCAAACTCTGAAGAAGAGTGTAGCACCGTCCCCTGCTATTCTGTGCCATTTCAGCAGGCAATCTACAGGCAGAATCTCAGGACTCCAAACTTGGGGCTTCCCCTAGTCCAAGCATGCACTGACTGAGCTGAAGACTTTTTATTTTAAACTTTGCTTTTTGCATCGGTGGCCATCCCTCTTGGCCCCCTGCTTCTGCAGACTGACAGGACCCCTCACCAGTCTCCTTGGATTTCCCCCCCTTGGGTGGAGCCTCTGGAGCATCCAGTTGTGTCTGGATTGCAACAGGCACCTCAGGTCCGCCGTGGGTCAGGGAGTCCCCCCCAAGGATATATCAGATGGATGCTGCGGCACAACCTTGCCATGTGTCAGACATCCTGCATTAGGTGATGTTCCAGTGCCATGTGTCCTGCATCACCTAGGTGCCCTAGGACTTGAGTGTATCCCCTCAGAAGTAGGGTGCGGTGGCCACTCAATCCACCTCAAGCCCAAGGCTGGCCCTTGAGCATTCAGAGTCTGGGTTGCCTGCGTCACCAGCATTTTATTTTATTTGAATAAAGAATCGTTTCAGACAGAAGGCTTTCCCACCTCCAACATGCCAAGCCACTCAGTGAGCTGCAAAAGCACTGGTGGTAGCCTTTTGAGAGATGTGAGCACTGCTGCCTGGTCAGATCCAAGGAGTGGTCCATGAACAAACTAGAACATGCATTTTATCCTGGTGGGCACTTCCAATTCTACTATACTGGAATTTCGTGTGTGTGTGTGTGTGTGTGTGTGTGTGTGTGTGTGTGTGTGTGTGTGTGTGTGTGTGTGTGTGTGTGTGTGTGTGTGTGTGTGTGTGTGTGTATATATAAAGCTTGGCTTGTGATACCAGATGCTCTCCCTGCTCAGATACTACCTTCGATTTCACATCTTGTAAGATGGGCCAGAGAGGCTAGGTTTACCGCAGATATGGAGGATTTATATGTTGCACTGTGTGGCTAGCCTAGGACAAAGAAGAAACTTTCTACCTGGTAGAACTTTGTGGTACTGTATGGCTTGAGCTTAGTAGAATCTAACCAGTGGCAACATCCATTTATTACAAGTCTGGTGCAATTTTCACTTCTGCATGTGCAAGTTCTACTTTTAAGATGTGTATGATATTTTTCTAAGTTGGGTGTGAACGATTACATTGTGTGGGACTTCAAACTAAATGACTTGCAGAGGGAGCAGTCATACTATGGCTTACAAGTCAGGGTACCATTTTGGTTCATCAGTGCAGCAAAGACATGTGCTACCACTACTAGTTAGGGCTAAGCTGGGGTTTGTTAATCTCACTCTGCATTTTGAACTTTGCAACTGTTCAGATTCATGAAATGTGCATGCAGTCTCGTGGAGTAAATCTGATGTGCCAAATTTGTTCCGGTTGATGTGTGAATTCAAAGATTTGGATACTGCTAAAAAACTTTTAAAAGCCTTGTGTCACCTTGCACCCAGATGGTCTGGAATTTGAATTTTTAGGGTAGAAAGAGCTTGGGCCACAGAAGTGCCTTTTTGCTGGTTTGTCATCAGTTATTCAATTTTAAGGCCATTATTTTCTATTGAAAATCTCTCCAGGATAACTTCACAGAACAAGAATTTGGTCTATGGATTTTTATGAGGTGCCAATCCTTTTTCGTGACCATCTTCTAAAAAGATGAAATATGCCTTTCCAGACACCAAGACAATACAAGCAGATTTTAAAAATCTGCCCCATTCATGTCTATAGGACGTACTGCCGTGCTCTCCATATAATGGCATGGAGAAAGTGGACAGATCATGGTACCAGAAGTGGAAAGGGGAGCCAAAATGCACTTCTGAAATGGGAGGGGGCACGAAGAGAAATGATCAGCAGGCAATGGCCCTTAAATTTGAGCACCAGCCATGAAGAGATGCCTTTTAATGTTGTGAACCAGCCATTTACAGAAATAAGTAACCCCACAAAATTTGGGGGTTTACCTTAATGTCTTACCGAGCCTCAGTGCCCACTGCTAGGTGGACACCTCGTCTTTGAATGATCCTGTTCGTTTATGTGCGAGTGCCATGCTGAGCCTCTGCACTGGCCCTTTAAGACTACAGCTAGTAAGGATTAAGCCATGACAGAGTGGGTGTCTACTGGTAATTAATGTATGGCTGAAGGGGTTTGACCACAAGGCCAAAGGCAGAGTGGTTCCAACCACCCAGCAATCCTGGTAAACCCATGGACTGGAGTTGGTCAATTAACTTGTAACACAGGAAGAGAATGGGTTTGGTACTCCGGTTCTCTTCCTCATGTAAGAGCTGTGTAATTTTAACATGCAAAATTAGAAAGGTTCCAAGAGGATATTAAGGTTCCTACCATGGGGGAAGAGATAGGGGGTTGCACCCAACTGGAGAAATAAATGAACTTTTATATTGAGACTGCAACGGTGAATTAGATTACATGCAGATCTGAACATTTCAAAATACATGCTCATTTTGACAGGCTGAGTTTTGTAAACTAATCTTAACTTTGGCCCCCTTTCAACTGAAATTTAGAAAGTACAGCCTCTGTCAGGAACTCTATCCTGTAAATTCCATGTACATCGGCTCAGGGAAGGCAGCGCCTTTTGTCACCCGATAAAAATAGGAGACTTTAAAACTTCAGATTTGACAGGTTTGATAGAGATTAGTCCAAGGTGTGCGCTTTGGTATTTAGGTTCACATGGTTCAATTTGTTTTGCGTTTAATACATTTAAAGACACTGAGGCAATCTGGAAAATTATGTGTCATACATTACTGTGTAGTTACTGAAAGGGTATGTATATGAGCCAGTAGACATGTTTTCTAGCTACTTATGATGGAACTACCAGAAATTTTACTTGAAGCATATATTCTTGTTAGACAGCCAGCTGTTTGTTGGCAGTGAACTGCAAGCTAAGACAGTTTTACCCCCAATATACTAACAGTCAGCCTTCAATTCATGGCTGGCCAACAGATGACCAAAGAGCAGGACAGGAAACTAACATGGAGAACAGAATGTGGGTTCATTTTGCCATTACTTTCCAACTAATCCACGGTTGCCAGAGAATCAACTGTCACCCGATGCTGTTGGACCAATTCTGTGCAACCCTTTCTCTTCTACAGGTTACAAGTGTGTATAGTGAATGGTCTGAGCTGGGTCAGAGTGATTTAGGTCTTGTGACGGGCCAGGCTGTTCTAATTTGCGCCACTCTGCAATCAATACTAGTGCAGAGGGAGCCTTATAGAAGCTACTTTAGTGCTCACATGCAGTTATTTGAAACTACAGAAACTGTTTAACCTGCTTGCCTGTTGGCATTTCCTGTTGCAGCGCTCCCTCTGTGCATGCCAACATAAGACACCCTTCCAGTCCCCTGATCACCACCTGTATCCCACGGCCTTTGCCCATGTGACCCAACCTAATCACATTTCACCCCCCTTTGCAAGTCAGTATCTGCCTTCCCCTTCCCCATATCAGATTCTTTGCCTAGTGCACATCCACCTCACTGCTATGATAGCACTAGCACACATCTACCATAAGCCCTGTTCAGTTATAGGTCAGCACTTACTACTCACTGCCTTACATCAATATGTAGTTGCTCATTACCCAGCTAAATGTAATTGTTTACCCATAATGCAATTGTTTCACACAATGCATGTATCTGTGTACATTACTCTGGTATGTACTTGCGATATGTCTACAATGTTTTGCATGATTATACAATGCTTGCATTCTTGTATGCTATTGTAGGATCATGTACATCTGCCAAGGCCCAAAATGATTCTCAAAGGTGTTCCACCTGGTTGAATAAAGAGTGAACGGGAGCCACCATGTTAGGTCTGGCCATTCCAACAATGGACCAACAGGACATCAGGGTGACCCAAAATGGATCCTGGTTCAAGTGCCTCATGGGAAGGAAGTAGTTATGTAGGAACTTACACAACAGTAGATCTTGGAGAGAAGCTCTTGTAGTAGGTAATGAAATAGGACTGCATGGAAGCTTTTGCCAGCATAGTCCAACAGGGTACCACCCACCAGTCATGTGACTGATGGTGACCCTATATAGTGGTCAGTCCCCCTGTCCACCCTCCAGTTCTGCTGGAGACCAAACAGATGCTCCTGATAGCTTCTTGGAGAAAGCACAAAACTGAAAAGGGGAAGGTGGGTGGGAAAGCATTGCCTACTGCAAGAGCCTTGCGAAGATCTGTTATGGCAACTTTTATGCAACTACCATCTTAGAGCGGGTTATTGCAGTAGGCAACAAAATAGGACAGAGTCCCAAGCAGTGTACAGTCCATGGGACAGTAGAAACTGTAGGTAGACAAGCTATGCCAAATCCCCCAAAGAGGAAAAATTAGGGCAGTAGTCCTTAAAAGGACAGAGTCCAAAAGGAGTCCTTCACCAAGAAATACATCCAGGCTGTAACGTTTAGTGAAAGTGTGAACAGAACAAGTTGCTGCCGCACAAGTGTCTGCAGCAGAAACGTTATGGAAGCATGCAGTAGAGGCAGCCATACCTCTTGTAGTGTCCTTAGACGTTACCAGGGGTATGGCAAGTTCCTCCCAGGTAACAGAAAATGCAGTTGGCCAACCACTTGGATAGTCACTGTTTGGAAACTGCAAACCTTCCCTTTGAGGCAAAGGAAACAATTCTGTGGACATCTTTTGTCCGGTTGGTGTAATAAAGAATTCTGTGAACCTTCTAAGAATGTAAACAGGGCTTCACCCCTATTAGAAAGGTTGGGGAAAACACCTGCAACTCCAAAGACTGATCAAAACTAGTTGGATACAACCTTAAGAAACTTAGGGTTTGTATGCAGAGCTAAAGTCCTTACATAACAGGGCCTGAAGTTCAAATTCTGCAAGCTGAAGTAATTGCAACCAAGAATGTTTTCCAAGACAGAAACTTAGAGCTGGCTGGCTCAAAAGGAGACAAAGTTGGGTTGAGCTGGGCTGGCAGTATAGCCTAGATGTTAGAGGAACACAGTGTGAACGAGCTTGGTACATCCAACAGACCAGACTGATTCTTGCAACCACTTACGTACTGTGACTGAGCAAGTCACTCAACTGCCTAGTGTTCCCAGGTCACCCCTGAAACAGGTGCTTGTGCCCATTAGGCCTTACCCAGTTACCAAGAGACCAAAAAGTCAGCTTTTCCAACAGACAATTCAAATCCCATGGGCAAAGCTGCGGTCCTGGTACCTACTGGATCATGGTAGGCAGACACTGCTGCTAAATGCACTTTTAAGGGTAACTCAGTTCCAGGTCAGACATGGGGAAGTAGTTACTCCATGACCTGGTATGCTGGGCATGGAAAAGGGTCCAGATCTTAGTGGGCCAAAAAGAAATGCTTCCACTTCTGGCATAGTTAGTGCTAGTGGACTGCTTTCTAGCCTCCACCAGAACTTAAGCCACCCTAGAAACAAAGCGAGAAACCGCTACGTCTTGAGGAGCTATGCGTGAAGATGAAGGGACTTCAATTCCAGATCAACCAGTGCCCCCAGCTCCTGAGGGATTAGGTCATAAGACAGAAGTGGAAACTGAGGATCCACCGCTAGACAGCATAGCAGTGGGAACCAAATCTGTTGAGGCCATAATGGAGCAGTCAGGATCATGTGCACACCGCTCTGAAGCTTGGTCAGTACTTGAACAGAGGAAAGGGAGGAAAGAGATACAGAAACCTCCCTGTCCAAGAGAGACAGCAAGTCTAGCCAGACCACACCAGGCCTGGAAACAAGAGGGCAAAAGTTGGAAGCACTGCGTTTGAGGGAAGGTGAAAAGATCCATCTCTGGTCGACGCCACAGGTTGAAGATGTGATCTAGAACATCCTGCTTTAGCTCCCACTTGTGAGCCCTGACCTGGGTCTGGCTTAGACTGTCTACAAGAAGATTTTGCATGCCTGAGACATGAACCGCTCAGGCAGATGTGCAAAACTGCCCAATTCCAGATCACCTCCCTGCAAAGGAGATGATACGAGTGCCCCTGTTTGATGCACCACATCATGCACATGCACACCCACACCTGTTGTCTGTCTGAACAAGACAGCCAGAAGGAGGATGTGCGGGAACGCTTGGAGTGTAACACTGCCTGCAACTCCAGCACATTGATGTGCACCCCAACCCCTCAGGCACGTCTGCCGAGGGGATCTGGGAGTGAGGAGAAGTCTGGAAAGGAGCCCCTCACAAGATTGCTGGGATCCTGCCACCACAAGCCTCAGAGTGGACACCAGAATAGGGCAAGTCAGATCATATGGGGTCTGATCCCACTGAGATCAGAGGGTCCATTGTGTCACATGCAAATCAAGCCTGGCCAATGGAACTGTGGAAATAGCTGCTGCCATGAGGCCTAGTAGGTGAACTACTCTGGCTGAAATGAGACTACAGGAAGAAACCAGCCTGGCCTGAATCTGCTCTGTCTGGGGTGGGTGAGGCCATGCCCTGCACTGTGTCCAACACCGCCTGAATAAAACTGAATGTGCTGGGACAGGACCAACTGGGATTTGGGATAATGGACCAAAATACCCAGGGCATGAAAAAGATGCAGGGTAGCAGAAAGAAGCCTCCAGTTCATCCCCTTGATGGAGCAGACAGAAGCAAATTGAGGTATGGGGAGGGGAAAAAAAAAAACAAAAAAAAAAAAAACAATGTCCGACACCTCAAGGCACTTGGTAAAGATCTTCAGAGCAAGAGACCGGCCAAAGGGAAGCACTTTGAACTGTTAAGTGTTCCCCAACCTGAGGAACCTCCTGTGAGTGACAAATATGGATGTGCAGATAAGAGTCCATGTCCAGAGCACACAGCCACTGGCCCTGGGAAAGAGGAAGACTTGGAGGTCAGCATCCTAAACCTCTATGTACAGGGTCAGAGGGCTAAGATCCAGAAAATGGGTAGAAATGCCCAGTCTTTGGGTACCAGAAAGATGGAGTACAACTCCCTTTCCTATCTTGGCAGCTGGTACAGACTATTGCTCCTTTTCAGAGAACAGCCCAAACTTCCTCCCCTCAGTAGGGATGTGCTCCCATGGGTAATGAGAAGACAGACTTCCAGAAAATTCAAACTCTAGTACGTGACCAAGTCTGATGAGCTGGAGCACCCAAGCATCTTGTGGACTCCCAGCCCCCCAGAAACTTTAACCTGCTACCCACCTGTGCCTCCAAAAGAGAGGATGGACATTTAGAGTCAGGATTGGGAGGTGGGGTTAGGGAGAGCTGCTCCCCCAGCTCTGATTTGGCCTCGGGGCCAGTGGAGGCAGAGGGAGCCAGACGTTTGAGTGCTTGCTGAGATTTCGCCTGGCGTCTATATTGCCATAGAAAAAGGATGCAATTTTGGATGGTACATTGTGTGAACCAGCCAAAGGGCTGTGCCCTTTATCCTGCAGGCTAGTAATGTCCTGGGCATTGCCAAAAGGACAGGCCCCTGAAAGGGAGCATCCTGGATGGCAGATGTCAAGGGCCAATCCAGACACCCTCCTGAGGCCAACGGCTGTGGAAGAGTAGGTAGGTAAAATGTTTATTCATACAAGAGTGAATATGGATATCACCGAGCCGAGGCTCATTTACAGCGAGGTCCATTAGCTAGATACCAGTTACTCTTATGTTAAATCACACTACATCATAACTAAACAAACAAGAGGACATAAACAAATTACACTTATAAAGCGTTGTTAGTCTAAACAAAGACCACTTACAAAATACAAAGAATTCCCATTTCCCTTCACACTACTAAATCAGTTCCCCTTCTATATTTGTACGATTAATATACCACTCTTATCAGATTTATCTGAAATTCTCTATTTACGGATCTCAAATCCCCAGGTAATTTATTCCACAATTCGGGACCAAGGCATACAAAATGATTTTTCCCCAAAACAGTTTTGTGTCTTGGTACCACACATTCCAAACTATATGCAGAATGTAATTCCCCAATTGGTGTTTTTAATCTAATACCCTCTCCAATATAGTTAGGGACCTTCCCCAATATGCATTTTGTCAAAAATGCAATTTTATTTAGAATTCTCTTGAGGCAGGAAAACCCCCAATTTAACTCATACATCTCTAATCTATGTGTTATTTTTGGTACTCCCAATACAAATCTTGCCAATTTATTGTACATAATATCCAATTTGGACAGCTGCCCTTTTGTGGCACCCATATACATATTTCCATATTCCAATACGAGTAATATTACAGTTGCAATAAGTTGTCCAACTTCTTGGGACAACTTAATTCTATACAAGGATCCTAAACAGTTCCCTACTTTTTTTTTTTTTTTTTTTTTTTTAAATATACTCAATATGAATATCCCATTTGAGATGACTATCCAAATAAAGCCCTAAATATTTATAACCATCTACTTGCTCCAAAATAGTCCCCACAGTCTCAATTTGAAGTAGACTGTTCAGGTATAACCCCATTACCCTTGTGAAACAGCCTGCGACTTTTTCATTTGAGACTAATTTAGAGCTCAACAATAAATCCTGTATGTAATCTGCTTGTTGCAATACTGACAGAATTGGACCCAATGACGGTCCAGCCAGGTACATCAGCATATAGATGCTACTGTATCCCTTGTTGTGGGAGATGTAATTCATATAAAGATTATACAGAATAGGTCCAAGCATAGATCCCTGTGGTACACCTGAGACAGTTTCCCTCAATTCTGAGGTCCAGTCCATTATGGTTACCCGTTGTCTCGATTTCAAGTAGTTTCTAAACCAATTGACTGCCATCTTGGCTATATCACACGTTAGTCTGGACAGGAGAATGCCAAGGTCCAAGGTGTCAAATGCTTTTGATAGATCAATAAAGATAGCTCCCACTGGCATCCTCCTGTCCATACATTCTATAATGTCCCCTGTGACCTTTAACAAGGACGTAGTGGTTCCATGTTCCGGTCTAAATCCTGACTGACACTTTTAAAAAAAAAAAAAAAAAAAAAAAAAAAAACTTGAGTATATTAAGAAAAACCTGCATTTGACCTGCCAAAATTTTTTGACATGGTTGGCAATAAGGAGATCGGTCTATAATTCTCAATTAACATTCTAGATCCCGACTTTTATACTGGGACAACTCTTGCAGTTTTCCAGATTTTAGGCATCTCTGCATATGCGAGAGACATTAAATAGATTTGCCATTGGCTGATCTATAACAGGGGCTGAAAACTTTAATATTTGGAATTGCATCCATACCTTCAGATTTGTATTAATTTTCAATAAGTTCTCCAACTTCCTTACTAGTTATCGGAGTAAATAAACTGCATTTGTTCTTTCTGGTACATTTTTGCCTAGTTTCTCAATTTCTATGAGGTAACTGATTTGAAATATTCAATCCAGTTTTTAATACATCTGTGCCCATACTGGTAAGTGATTAAATGCATTTATTACTCCATTTCCTAAGTCCATCTCAACTCCATCAAAAATTTACGGGGGTAATCCACTCTGTCCTTTTTGCAATTTATTTATGGAACTCCAAAAAAACCTTGGATTCTCAGTTACTTCTTTAATTTATCATTACAGTAAGCTTGTCTAGCCCTCCGTACCTCTAGTATACACATTCCAAAGCAGTCTAAAAATTTAGTCCACTCCTAGTTTCCCTTTACTAGTTTAGCTTTTTTCCATGCTTCATCTCTGGCTCGTTTAATTTTGTACAATTCGGGGCCATACCACTGTGCGTTATTCGATTTAACACGTTTAACCTTTATTGGAGCATATCACAAATATGTAAAACATCTTTTTGAAACCTATCCCATGCATCCTCATTTGGGACCAGCTCCATTCTTTCCCAATCATACCCTTCCAATTCTTGCAAAAATTCAATGTAATCAAAATGTTTGTAAGTCCTGAGAAATATGGTGTTCTTGGATTCTCTCATTACCTTCAGTTTTCTTATACAAAAAAATCATTTGATCCGACAGTGTCAGGCAAAACCACTTTTCACATACTTCAGGATTTGTGGTAAATACAAGATCCAATATAGCCGATTTTACAGTATTAATTGTATTTAATCTAGTAACCTCTGTTATAAATAGAGTTAATCCCAAAGTAGTGGCCATGTCTATTAAACCATGATGAACTTCTATAGTACCCCAGTCAACATTTAGATCTCCAATTACCAATAATTCATGTGTAACCAAGTAGTCCTTCAGAATTTCCTGCATTTCTTCAAAAAACTACAAATTTACTTTTTGGTGGACGATACATACCAAGTAATAGTACAGGTTTGCTATATGGAAATTTTATTTCTAGTGGGAGAACCTCTACTCCAGTCCATTTATTTAGATCATCCATTTTCTTTATATTAATCCAGTCTAGCATAAATTACTACCCCACCTCCTCTTAGATCTATCCTTTCTCCACATATTAAATTTTTCTAATACTATCTCATTATCTTGAATCCCTATATGCAACCATGATTCAGTTATTACAACAAACATCGGGCTTATATTGTTCTATCCATTCCCTCAATGTTTCAATTTTTTTTTTTTTTTTTTTTTTTTTGCAAACTACAGATATGCACAATCCTTAAACCTTCCTCAAAAATTTCTGTAGTATAATTGATATCAAATGAGGTCCTGGATTTAACTGGACATCTCCACACATCATCAAGCCCAATAGTCAATTTACTTAATCTACATATTTTAGGATATCCTAATCTTCCCCTCTTAATTTGTTGATTGGTGCTGAAGTCCTCCAATAATGAGTTTTGCCCCCATCCACTCACCACCTTAATACCTACCCATTTTAATCAAAATAGTTTTATCATTATCCAATAAACTGGCTTTAATTACTCCCTGCCAACCATCTAAAACTTCAAGTTTCCTTGATAAAGTTCCCTTATGATCTATTGTATTACACAAATTAGCAGCATCACCTCACATTCAAAGGATGTGCTACATTTAGTAACTGGCTCCCCACTACAAAAATTCCCCACCAGAATGCTGACATTTTACAAAAATTCTAAAAATAAAATACACGATTGCTGTTAGACGGCCAATAAATAGTCTCTTAAAACAAGCACTATTCTTAAGGCTCAACAGCCCCTTATTTTGTCAACTTCAACCAGTAAATTCTAAGCATTCCCATTACTGTTTAACTTTCTAGCTGATCGATTAACAACTAATTCCTAATTCTATAAGGCATCACCAACATGTCTCACAAATTGTTTTAACCAGTTAAGAGGTGACAGAACAAACAAATCCCACCTTTTAAGATACTACAGGGATCTAATTTACTAATATTTTGTTACAGAGTGGTGTTTGCGCCACTCATGCTTGCGGTGCCACTCGCGCTGCAGGCACTGCTCGAGTTTTAAATGCTACTGCCCCTCTGATGAGTTCTCTGTTCCACCCCCTCAGGCAGGTACAGGTAATTCAAAGGGGAGCTTTGGCACACAAAAAAAAAAAAAAAAAAAAAAACCCCAGCAAGTCTTCAAACACTGAAGCTTATAAAAACTCAGTTTGTGGGGCACATAAATAGAGTCCGCACCAGAGTCAGAGTGGAGGAATTCACCGCATAGTAGGTAGCCCATAAAGAATGGCATCCAGATACCTTGGCCATATGTAAAGTAGTGGCTATGGCAGTCTTAGATTCAGAGTCCGAAAAGGCTTAGACATCTATTCGAGCTGACGGAACAAAGTCTTTTGAAACTCTAGCATGAGACAATTTAATGCTCAAATAGCCAGAGTTGAAAACGAATAAAAAAAATGTCCTCCTGAACTGGTCCATTTGTTTAGACTCCTTGTTGGGAGGAGAGGTGCTTAAATGTGGCTTAGCAATCCATCATGGGTAGGGATGCAAGTTTGTTATGGATGAGGTTTTAATGACTCATTGTTCAAGAAATTAGTCAACAGTAGTAAATGTGGCACTGTTATTGCTACATTCTGATGACACTAGTGAAAGTCATGAAAGTCAAGTCCTAAATAAAGATCAAACTTCATGGAATCAATGACGTACGACTGCCACGACAAACTAGCATCCCTAATCATGGGCTGCTGTAATGACCAGAGTCCACCTCAGAGGAACACTCAGCAGGTCTTTTGGGGTATGGTATACCTGGTCATCTTTTTTTGTGCTGTAGCCAGAATAAAAGAAGGTCTCTGCCAAATAGAGGCAGAGTCCTCATGGGGTTCCAGCCAGGGTGGAGTTACTGAACTTGTGTTAGGGAAGTAAGTTGCTCTGCCAGCCTACATCTTAAGATCCAGAGCCTCAGACTTCCAACCTTGGGCCTCTGCCACTTGTTTAAAGAGGTCCACAAAATAAGGGATATCAGGAGGGAATGGGGGGATTCTTGAGGGACTGGTTCCTCTTGGGGAGAGGAGACTAAACCAGAGCTGCCAGAGGTTTCAGAATCCAGCTCAGAATCCCCAGCTGAAACAGGAGGATCTGATTTGCTGAAAAGCAAGTCAGACAGTCTGACAGGATGCAAGGGGTCTGGCAAAGGTGCCCTAGCCAGAGGAACAGGGTGACTGAACCAGATCGTGACACCCGCCATCCAACTGGTCTTTAGTAGTACAGAAATTAATCCCCCCAAATCCACCTGTGGTTGAGGTGTAGTGGGAGGACCACCATAAGAGGAACCCTGCCCACCAAAATGGTGAGTAAAATAATCATGGTAACCTGAAGGATAGGAACCAGAGAAACCGTGAAAGCAAATTTAGGCATCTGAGCAGACAGACTATATGCCGAAGAAAATCCAGACATCAGGCCCAATAGAGGAGTAGCAGCCTGATGAAGGGAAACCAAACCAAACAGGTCCGACTGAGAAAAGCAACGACCTGAAAAATGACTCGTCTGGAAAAAAAAATTCAGACAACTGCCCCTGCAAAGAACTCAGACATCAGCCCTGATGGAGGGGTACTAGATGTAGTCTCCATCGAGTAGTAGTGTAGCGGCCTACCCCCAAGAAGGGAAACCAGCTGGGCTGGTCAGACTGGGAAGGTTTGGGCAACCCTGACAAAGGGGCTGTCATGGGGTGACGTGTGATAGAAACAGGAGCACCTGATGAGACCTGATGGTGGACCCAATGAAGGCAAGGGCACCTGTGGGTGTTTGAGGAGCTGGATTGGGTGTCAAAGGGGGCATAGGCAGCCTGCCAGTGCAGTGGTAGGGTTACTGCTTGCAGGGCCAGCAACCCAGGTTCGTGAACAGACTGGCAGCTTGAGGGCTGATCTGGGTGGAGGACTGAGTGCCCCAGAGGCCGCTTTCCTCTTCTGGGTGGGGTGGGATGCAGGTCCTGCTGCGATACTGCCACCTGGGTGACCACATTTGGAGGTGCAGCGAAGACGTCTGCCGGGAGCCAGACCGTTACCACGTCGTGACATGTGTCGTTCTTAGGCTCTCCTTGCATGCAGACGCTCTATGGGGATGGGTGAAAAAACCAAAGGAAAAATACCCTCCAGTGCTCCCTGTAGATGGAGCTTCGGGCCCCGATCCCAGGGCCCCTGCCAGCATGGGTGACTGATCAGACGAAACAGATGCGTGGGCGGAGGAAGGGAGCCTTGCCTTGTACCTGCCTGGGGGTCAAACCAAGGCAGCATGGGGGGGGGGGGGAAGAGGGAGGTTACTGCACCTGAAGCAGACATGTGCATGGACATACAAGGCCAGAGACTCCTGAAGGTGAGGAAGTACTGGGGTGAGAAGGGGCATGAGAATATTAAAGGTGGCGTAGGAAACACCGGTAGACCTGAAGGTCAGCCACAGTTGGGGGTCCCCAGTGACATAGGGACAGACACCAGAGCCTATGGATCTGATGAAGGCTCAGCAAGCTACGACTGGTCCAGTGCGACTCAAATCAGCAAACAGGACAGTCCTCCAGTGCCGCCATGTCAGAGCCCGGACACAAAGACATCAGGCGCTCGTCAGACGAGCCAAAGGTAGACTTGGATGTGGACTGGGTGGGTGATTGAGGAGCAGCCTCCCAACTCATCAACCCTGGCCGGGTGATCATCCAAGGGTCTGACTGTAGACTCAGCTGTGCCTGCTGACTTGGGACCCATGGTTGTGATGGGCCCAAGTTCAACAGCAGCCTCTGAAGAACCAGAGTGTCCTGCAGTCACCTGAACCAGTGGTGGCAGGGGGAACCACAGGCTGCTCAGGAGGTGGAAGCACAGAAGTGGTCTCTGCACTTACCTTCCAGCCAGAAGGGGGCCCATCCTTTGAAGGGCCTGCTGGCATCTTAGAGGGAGGGTGGGAATGCTCCGATTCCTGGTGCTTCTTTGTCCCATTTTTTTCTATGAGGATCAGATGAGGACATGCCCTTGAGTTTCTGCAACTCTTGCTCCACAGAAGCCATCTTTTCTCAAAATGTGAGTGCTTGCTGGCGGAGTTTCCACACTGCCCGACTGATGTGGGTGCAGGCCTCGCAATCCTCAACTTTGTGACTAGGCCAGAGACAGCAAGTGTTGATCTTTGTATGGTAGTTAAATCCTGCACGAACCACACTTATTTGAGACTCGAGAGGACATACAACTAGCGAGAAAACAGGTAGTTACACAAGAATGCACCACAACAGTAGATCTTAGAGAGGCTCTTGCAGCAAGTATTCACCAGTAGGACTAAGCGATCAGGTGTCAGGACCCCACAGAAAATTTAGCTAGCAGTTTCTGGTGGGGACCACCCCAGTGTCAGCTGACCAGCATCACATGCTAGTATAAAGGGGCTGTCCCCATGCCCACCAGTCCAGAGGGAGAAAGGGCATGACAGGAGGGGAAGAGGAAATTCCCCATAGAAGGAAAAGTCAGGGGGAGGGAGGGAAAGCAATACCTACTGCAAGAGCCTCTCAAAGATCTGTTATGGTAAGTTCTTGTGCAAGTATACCATCTTAGAGAGGGCTCTTGCAATAGGTATTCACCAGTAGGACCAAGTCCCAAGCAGTATGGAACAAGTCTGACACCAGGGAGGAGGAGAAAATCATCCATACAGAGTGGCAGAAGAGGCACTCAAGGAGCCCTTGCAAAACTGCCAATCCAAAACCCACACTGCTGCAAGAGGCAATGTCCAAGCTGTAGTGCTTTGTAAAGCTACACAACCAGGTGGCGGCTGCACAAATTTCTGCAGCAGACATTCCTGAACCAAGCAGCAAAGGCAGCCACCCCTCTGGTGGAGTGCCCCAACTGACCTGGAAGGGTTTTGATGTACTAGTCATAACAGAAAGTAATGACATTAGTAACCACTTGGAGGCACTACTTGAAAAATAGCAGTGCACTCCCTCTTGGGTGCAAAGGGACCAAAAAGTTGCTGTTTGAGATTTTGTTCTGCTGATATAGCATCTCAGGATCCTATCAACATCTACAATATGCAAGATACTCTCCTTGTTAGAGTACACGGGGGTGGGGAGAGAAGAGGAGAAGAGAAAGGACTGGGAGCTTCATGAACTGGAGCAGGGTGGATTCGGACCACTTCAGCAAACAAGTGTTAGTATGCATGGCCACTCTGTCCCTGTGGAAAATCATACAAAGGATTTTGCACGAGGGCCTGCAGCTCTGAAATCCTTCAAGGATAAGTGATTGCCACAAGTGTCTTCCAGGAGAGGAAATGCAAGTCAGCATTGCATGCCATCCCAAGCGGGGGGGGGGGTGCAATGTGAGCTTCTCCAGAATTAAACTAAGGTTCTGGGGGGGCAGTATTACAGATGGGGGGCTTCAAGTGAAGGACCCCTCTAAGGAAGGTCTTTGAGACCTCCAACCGAGCCATCTTGTCCCCCACTGGAAAATGATAGGCCGAAGTGGCTGCCAGATGCACTCTCAGCAAGGAGTAAACAGACCCAGGTCTAAGGTACCTCAAGTAATCCAGGATCCTGGCTGCCAGGCAGGAAAAGGGTTCCAAATCCTTTGTACCCACCTAGATGAACACACGCTTCCACTTCATGGTGCAAGTAGATGTCAGCAACCTAAGACTACCAAAGCAAGCAGCAGCTACATCTGCAGGAGCCAGGCATGCAGATGGAGACTGGAGACCTGGATGGACTAGGTTCCCCGATCCTGGGTCAGTAGGTCCTTTGACAGCAGGAGAGATAGGAGGCTAACTCATTGTCTCCCATCAGACGCCTGTAGTCAGTAAAATACACTGGTGTGTCCTGAGGACATCTGTAGAAGTCAGCAACAGACTCCCAGTGTGTCCTTGCAACGTCTGGAGAAGTCACATATTTTAATATATAGTGTACCAGAATATAATATATTTGACTGCATAGCACCATTGGAAAGGTAATTTTATGCTGAACTACTGTCAGATACTTTGTGCATATCATGTATACTTTAGGAGTTATTTGCATTTATGGTATGGTGTGTATGGCTTATTTTGCCTGTTTTAAACATAGAAACATAGAATTTGACGGCAGATAAGGACCACTTGGCCCACCCAGTCTGCCCATTTCCCTACCTACTGGATAAGCTGCAGATCCTAGTTAACCAGCTGCCTACTTCTTCCTACCCCCACCCCCTAGAATGGGCTTATGACTGTCACATGCATGCTTGAATTCCACCACCGATTTTGACTCCACAACCTCCTCCGGAAGGCCGTTCCATGCATCCACAACCCTCTCCATTGAAAAATACTTCCTAAATTACCTCCAGCCCTCTCTCCCATCTCAAATCAGCCCTTTGTTCCTGTGTGACACCCTTTTTGAAAGATGCTACCCTCTTGGACTTTGATTCCCTTGAGGTACTTGAATGTTTCTATCATGTCCCCCCTCTTCCTCCTTTCCTCGAGGCTACACATAAAGCTCCTTTCGTCTCTTCATGAGTCTTCTGGTGCAGACCCTGCACCATTTTAGTTGCCCTCCTCTGGACAGCTTCCATCCTGTAGGTCTTTGCAGAGATTGGGTCTCCAGAACTGCACACAGTACTCCAGATAGGGTCTCACCAGCCATCTGTACAGAGGGATAATAACTTCCTGTTTTCTACTGGTGATGCCTCTCCCTATGCATCCCAGTATCCCCCCCAGTCCTCCTTGCTGCCCTCACATTGCTTGCCCACCTTTAGGTCATCCGATATGACTACCCCCAGGTCCCTTTCCATTTTTGTTGTTAGTATCTCACCCCACATTGTGTACTCTTCCCCTGGGGTTTTTGTTTCCCCAGGTGCATTACCTTGCACTTCTTAGCATTAAATCTAAGCTGCCATACATTTGAACATCCTCTAACCTTGCCAAGTCCCTTCTCATCCTTTCCACCCCACTGTGCATCAACTCTGTTGCAGATCTTTGTGTCATCTGCAGAGACACTTTTCCTTCCAGTCCCTCTGCAATGTCGCTTATAAAGACATTGAAGAGGACCGGTCCCAATACTGAACCCTGCGGTACCCCACTAGTAACCCTCCTTTCTTCTGAGTGGACTCCATTTACTATTACTTGTGTCCTATTCTCCAGCCAATTCTTTACCCAGGCTATCATCTTGGGACCCACTCCCAGGCTGGCTAACTTGTATATTAATCTTGTGTGGGACTGTGTCAAATGCCTTGCTAAAGTCTAGGTAGGCCATGTCCACAGCCCCTCCCTGATCTACTACTTTGGTCACCCAGTCAAAGATCTATCAGATTCGTCTGGCATGACCTTCCCACTGTGAATCCATGCTGCCTAGGGTCCTGTGCCCCTCGATACTAGACAGTTCTTTCCTTCAGAAGTGATTCCATCATTTTCCCCATCACTAAGGTTAAACTAACAGGTCTGTAGTTTCCTGCTTCTGCCTTGCTCCCACTTTTGTGAAGGGGAATCACATCGGCCCTCCTCCAGTTCTCTGGTACCACCCCATCCTCCCATGATTTATTAAAAGGGAGGTCAGTGGTGTCAGTAGTTCTACCCTTAGTTCTTTTAGTATTCTGGGATGAATCCCATCAGGCCCCATTGCTTTGTCCACCTTCAGTTTTAAGAGTTCTTTCAGAACCCTTTCTTCTGTAAATCAGCTGGTATCAACTTCTGTATTCAGAGTGTTTCTACCATTTGGTTTTATGTACCTCCCCCTCTTCATTTGTAAATACTGAGCAAAAATATTTGTTTAGTATCTCTGCCTTTTCACAGTAACCCTCTGCCCACCCTCCCTCCCCTTTATTAAGCCTCACTATCCCTCCTTGGTCTTCCTTCGCTCCCTGATGTACCTATAAAAAGGTTTTATTCCCCCTTAACTGAGTTGCTCTCTTTTCCTCAGTTTGGGCCTTTGCTGTTCTGACTGCCTTCCCAGCCTCCTTTTGCTTTAACCAATGCAGTTCTGTCCTGCTCCTTCTGCGATTCCTTGTACTTCCTGAATGCTCTCTTTTTCCTCTTGAACCTTCACTGCCACTTCCTTTGAGAACCATAGTAGTTTCTTACATAGTTTTGTTTATTTGCTTCACACAAAGGCTTGTTACCTCTGTGATGGCAGTTTTTTTATTATTCCCCATTGTTCTTCCACCCCTCCTTCCTGCCCATTTGCTAGTGCATTCCTTGGGCACTTACCCATTTTGGCAAAGTCAGCCCTCCTAAAGTCCAGTACTTTTGCCTTTGTATGACTTAACTATTGCTGTGTTTGTGAACCATACTGTTCGATGGTCGCTAGTTCCCAGATGGCTACCCACTTCTACATCTGTGATCCTCTCTCCATCTCATTTGAGAGAATCCGGTCTAAGATTGCTCCCTCTCGAGTGGGCTCCAATACTAGTTGTCTTAAGGCATGCCCCCTGTAGAGCATCTAGAATAACTCCACTCTTCGAAGTGGCTGCTGCAACTGCACTCCAGTTAATATCTGGCATATTCAGATCACCCATCAGCAGTATCTCCCCTTTTTCTGCCATTCTAAGTATACCTTCTATCATTTCCTTGTCCATTTCCTCCCCCTGAGAAGGGGGTCTGTATACAACCCCTGTGTGGATTGTGGTGCCATTGCCTGTCTCCAAATTTACCAACAGTGCTTCTGCTCCCTGTTTACCTTTTTGTTCTGTTGCTTTCATTTCTTCCCTTATGTAAAGAGCTACTCCTCATCCTCTTTTACCCTCCCTGTCCCTCCTGTAGACAGTACCCTGGTATGTTTATGTCCCAGTCATGGTTGTGTGCACCACGTTTGTGACTGCCATGATATCCAGATGTTCCTCCTCCATCAGGGTCACTAATTCAGGAAGCTTGTTACCTAGACTATGGGCATTGGTACTCATTGCTCTCCATTTTTTGATGGCTTTACCTTCTGTTGCAGCATCCCCCACCGACCTTTCTACCTCAGTCTTTCTCATTTGGTACCCTGTTTTGTAGGGAGAGGCTGGGATTTTCCTGCTGCTCATCAGTGCCTCCCCCTTTGACTAGTTTAAAAGCTTGCCAATGAAGCATTTAAACAGATTGCTCAAAAGGACTTGTTCCCTTCCTGGGCAGATGGAGACCATCCTGCCAATATAGGCTGGTGTCCCTCCAGGTGGAACCCCAGGCCCCATTTTTTAGTGAAAAAAAATATTTTTGCTGTTTCAACTAGCTTAAAAAACCCAAAATTTGCATACCACCATTGGGAAGGTAATTTGTGCTGAACTTTGCCACGGATATTTTGTGTATATCATGTATACTTTAGGAGTTATTCACATTTGTTTATGGTATGGTGTGTATGGCAGACATGTTTTCCATCAAGATTCACCTAAGCAGCTTGAATAAAATTCACTTTTTTGGCACTTCAGTAGGTATAACATAAAAACTTGATTACAACTGGTTGCATAGCACCATTGGAAAGGCATTGTGCTCATCAACTTTCATGCTGATACTTTGTGCGTATCATGTATACTTTTGGAGTTATACGCATTTGTTTATGATATTGTGTGTGGTTGAGATTCATCCCTCAAATCTCAGAGCACCTTGACTAAAATGGGGAAAAATTATGTTTTATAGTAAAAAGATTTTTAACAAACAATGTTAAACACCATCTAATGTCTGTATGCTTAATTTGGTATTGATTTTACTTATTTTCCAACAAAAAATGGCTTATGTTGCCCTTTTTTTAGTGAAAAAATATTTAGTTTGCTCTTTCGACCAGCATAGAAAAAATTACTTATTACATGCATGCCACCATTGGAAAGGCAATTTTGTGCCAAATAACTGCCACTCACTTTGTGTCTAGCATGTACAGTTACAGCCATTAGCATTTGTTTACAACATGCTGACTATGGCTTGATTTTGCTTAGAAAGGCCCAGGATTCACTGTTAAGTGAACAGGAGATTCAGGAGGCAAGTGGTGTAATCTGAGTGAGCCTGTGGAGGCAGAGAGAACCAAAACTTGCCTCAGCCAAAAGGGAGTAACGAGAATCATGCACGCCCCTTTTGCCCAGACTTAGTTCAGAACTCTTGGAATCAAAGGTATTCGAGGGAAGGTGTAAACAATCTGTCCCAACACAGACAGTGTCCTGCCAGAACACCTTGCCCTGGAGCAAGCAAAAGGTGGGAAGTCTGGCATAGTCAGGGGATGCAAACAGGTTTACCTGTTGTGTCCCCCACAGAGTGAAGATGTGGTTTGCCACATCCTGCTCTATTTCCCATTTGTGGGATCTGGTCAATGAGTGACCGTGCATTTGCCAGTGTGTTTTGCACACCTGGTATGTAGACCGCTGTTAGGTGTAGGTTGTGCTGTGATGCCCAATATATCCTCATCACCTCTGGTCACTGGGGATAGGAATGATTCCCCTTTTGTCAAGGCACCAGACAATGCACGTTTTCTGACTGTACCAGAAGTTGACCAGGAAGAAAGGAATGGACCACCCAGCCTTAGAGAATTTTTGATCTGCAACTGCTTTGAAGCTGGACCAGCTCCTCAGTGTCTTGTGCGACTCAAGGTGGGCTCCCCAACCAGCCTGACGTGTCTTGTCAGTCTGGGTGGGATGACTGGAGCAGAATGGAACCCCTAGACTGAGGTTCTCCTGTGCCAGCCACTGAAGATCTGATCACTGGGTCTAAATTGAGGACCCATGATCCAGGTCATCTTGGGTCTGGTCCCATTGGGTTCTGAGGGTCCACTGTGAGACCAGCATGTGGAGCCATGCCAGAGGAACAGTTGGAATGGCTGCTGCCATAAGACCTAGAAGGCAAAGGACCTTCTGAGCAGAGACCCTTTTTAGAGGTCAGGAACATGGAGTTGGAGTATCCATCCTGTCTAGAGGGAGGAAAGCCCTGCCCAGGGTCATGTCCAACACTACCCCAATGAACTGCAACTGTTGGCAAGGAACCAATGAGACTTAGCCAGATTGATGGTAATGCCAAGATTGGAAAATATCTCCAGGGTGAGGGAGAGGGAACACTGAAGGTCCTCCCTGGAAGGGGCTGCTATAAGCCAGTAGTACAGACAAGAAAATACCTAGACCCTCTTGGTATGCAGAACTACTGCCAGACACTTGGTAAATACTCTGGGAGCAGAGGATAAGCCAAAGGGAAGGGCCTTGAATTGGTAGTGTTCCCCCTGGAAACAAGTAAAGGAGAAACCTGTGATGGGAGGGGTGTATGGAGATATGCAGATAGGCATCCTGCATGTCCAGAGTGCATAGCTAAAGCCCCGACCAAGGAAGAAGGCTCTGTAGAGAGCCTACTGAACCTCTTGTATTCCACATATGGATTGAGGGAGCCAAGATTCAGAATGGGCATCAGACTGTACATCTTTGGCACCAGGAAGTAGGAATAGTAATCCATCCCCTGGCATAGCTACAGATGGGTTCTATTGCCGCCTTCCACAGAAGGGAACCCATTTACTCCTGCACTACAGTAATGTGCAGTGGGGAATAAGCTAGTGGGGGAGATCTACAGGGGGTTCTGAATGAACTCAGAGTGTACCTCTGACACCAGCTAGAGCACTCAGAGGTTATCCTTTCCCATTCTGGACAGGTGGAAGGAAAACCTTCCCCATCAGCTCATCTGGATTGGCCAGAGGAGGAGGGAGCGGCAAGGAGTCCAATGGCCTTGCTGGACTTGTTTGGATGGGCTTTGGCCACCAACGCAACTACGTTTGGGTTTAGAGCCAGAGTCTGCTTTTGCAGTAGACAGTTTTGATGACAAAGGGATGTTTGTCCTTGAGGTTTGTACATGACCTCGGCAAACTTCACAGCTTGCCCCTTCTCTTGTAGGTTGGTCTTATGTCGGACATCACTGCAGACTAGCACCAACCCCTGGAAGGGGCATCCTGGATGGCAGTCAGCACCATGGGCACCAGGCTGGAAATGGAAAGCCAGGCATGGCACCCTAAACCAATGGCAAATGCTGAACTTCTGCCAACTGTGTTCACTGCATCACAGGTGGCATGGAGCATATGCCACTGGCAGATCTTGCTGAGTGGACAAGGTCTCCCAGTTTGTGCCTGGTCTCAATCTGGAAGAGACCAACATACTCCACCCAACAGGATGGACTTCTGGTATTCCCATGTGGGCCATGTAATTAAGGGCCCCAACGCCCAGGATAGGAGGTGAAAGCTTTCTTCCCATGCTGGTCCAGAAGTGGATTCTTTGTCAAGGAGAGAAAAAAAAAAAGTCGCTGGTGTTTAGGATTAGTGGTTCTGTCATGGGTGGCACGGACGACGACAATCTGCCTTAGAAGGCAGAGAAAAATCTCTGCCTTCCAGGGATTGGTAGAGCCCATCTGCCTTGCACGGAAGAGTAGCCAAGGAGGAAGGCAGTTTCCAAACAGGACAAGATCCTTGTGAGGAAGAGATCCTGGAGAGGTTCAATCCAGGGTGGGTGAGGATTTGGCAAGTCCAAGTATGACTAATCTGCCATTGGGGATCTTGCTCCACCATCTTCCAAACATAAACCACCTGGATTTTCTTTAACTCCATGAAGGATCTACCCAAGGGGATTTAGGAGAATCCTTCAGTTTGGGAGTCTCTGGAGTGAGGCTAGTCTCCTGCGTCTGAGGGTTTGAAGTCCCTGTTGTGTTCAGAGGACTCTGCAGAGCTTGAATTACTGGAGGAAGGGGGAGTTTGACCGGTCTGGAAAATTCATGGAGTGAGCCAGTTGAAGGTACTGGGCTGGTGTCTGGGAAAGTTGGAGAGGTCAGCCTATGTGCAGGGCCCAGTGCAGAGTGGCATCAGCTGATGCCGATCCAGTTCTGAGGCGAGCCGGGATTTGGCTTCTGCCCAAGAGGACTTGATCACCTTCAAGTCCACCTGCAGCTGTGAAGGACAACTTGGGAACCTGTAGTTCTGGTACCCAAAGCCTGACAGAAGGAAGCCTGAACCAGGGAGTCCTGGCATCTGGTACTGTGGTGCCAGGTTGCCAGGTATCCCAGTGCTGGAAGGCCTGAAGGAGTCTGTGGTCCCGACAGATGCCCAACTGATCTTGTGTTGGCCCAGTGGGTGGTGGGGGTGGAAACAAAGGCCCTGTAGGGGGTCTGGAAAAATTGGCCCTGCCAGCCCATATGGTGGAGCTGAAGGTCTTGTCAGGCAACGGCAAGCCAGAAGGCAACAGCAGAGGTTCAGTCATCTGATCTTGTGTCAGAGGCTCTGGAGTTGGGGTACCCCAATGACAGAATAGTCCCTAGAGGTCCTCATCCCCAGCCAAGGAAGTAGGGGCCAACTACAACAGAGGAGGTGGAGACAGGAGCCTCCAGAGGCAGCTGGTCAGGCATCAGCTGTGGCAGCCCCCTTCCCCCGAACATCAGGCATAACACTAGGATCTAACTGGGGACTGCAGGCTGGGCATTCGGATGGGCAGACAGAGCCTTGTCTGGGTAAGAAGTGGCAAAGCTGGAGCCAGACTTCAGACCCACTTGTACCACTAGGCTGTGGCACAGAAGTGGCTATAGCAAGAGTCTAGACCTCCTTTGGCCCAGAGGCACCCATTGGGCCCAAGCACAAGCCTGATTGAGGCAGATGCATGCTTGACAACCAAAACTGCTGGAGAATGGTCCCTTGGGAGGAGAAGATACCTGCAAGACTGCAACTCCAGCTGAAGTTTACAGAGCTGTGTATGAACAGTCTGTCCCTATGCTTCTTGTCCTGTTTTTCCCTTATGGTGGCCTTCAGGAGAGGTCAATGTCTGCCAGAGTTTAATTTTTTCCACTGAGACCATCTTTAAGAATGGGCTTCTAAGGACTGCTGCTGCCTCTTTTGGCAGATCGAATTAAACTTTGGGCAGTGGTTGCACTCCATGCAGTGGTCAGGGCCTAGACAGAGGAGGCACAGGGAAGGCCTAGACAGAAGAGGCACAGGGAATGGCAGTCCTTATGCGGGAATTGGGATCTGCACAAATTGCACTTATGAGTCGGATTGTGTTGGGGATGCCACAGCCAATAGATAAATTAAGCAATGAAACTTAGTATGAAGGAGTAAATACTTACCCAAAATGGCAATGCTGGTAGTGCTGTTCCGAGAGATGCAGTTTCCTGCCATTGGCTTGCGAAAGTAAGGTGGGCATGGGGATCACCCCTTTTTAGGGACATGTGCAGATGCTGGTCTAGCTGATGTGGGGGTGGTCCCCACCAGAGACTGCTAGCTAGTAGTCTGTGGGGTTCTGATGCCAGACACTTAGTCCTACTGGTGAATACCTACAGCAAAAGCCCTCAAAGTATGATCAAATAATTCAGGTAAGAATTATCTGGAGGAGATTCCACCAAGACAAGCATTAGGTAGACTGTGATGCACAGGTAGACTGTGGGAAACTGGAGGGTGGATGTAGGGACTGCCCACTAGACAGGGTTATGCTTACGTCAGTCATGTGACGACCAGTGGGCAGTCCCCAGAGTATGCTGGCAAAAGCTTCTGTGCAATACCAATGCTAGGGGGCACAGTCCTATTTGGTTATTATCTACTGCAAGAGCCCATTCAAAGTGAGATCTGTAGTTTATATTTTTTAGGTTGGTGCCAAAACAGACCTGGAGAGGGAGCCCAGACAGCTTCCCCAGCCAACCCTGAATCCTGGATAACAAGGGAAATACCCAGTGCTGCATGAGACAATTGATCACTTAGAGTTGGAGCTTGAAGTATGAACAGCTACAGCATTCGAGCAGCTGCTCCCTGAATGGAGTGTAGGGGAAAGGAATCTGCGTGAAGAGGCCCCAACCTTCCTCCCTGCCACGTTTCTCCTGCCTGGGACTGCCAGATAGCAGAAGTCTGACTTGTTCAGATTTAAGCCCGGAACTGTGGCTGAAGTTCAGTACCACTTGTGTTTTTTGGACCAAATATTTGCTACTGTGAAGTGATCAGCCCAGCTAGTGCAAGATGAATTCTGGATTGAAAGGGTTTGCTCAGTGAATATACTGTATTAGGAGCTGTACTGTAACTGAACTATAGAAAGTTAGTGCTGAATGTTTCTCGTGGGTCAAGACCAGTTTGCCCATGACCCAGCTTAACACCAGCAAGAAACTATCTTTGCCAATTTGCTCATCCTGTCTGGGCCTCTGCCAATCTGGCCCAGACTGCCTGCTTATCCAGCCCCTGCACAACACAGGTGGTGGCCACCAGGAAGAAAAACTGAAGAGGAGAGTTGTGTGTGCCCTGCTTCCCTATGTGCAGTGGCCACCATGAGGTCTCCATATCACCTGCCTTTCTGCAGCAATCTGGTATAGCTAGTACAGTCAGAGTAGCTCCCTGCAATGGGTGATCTGTGGTACCATCTAATTTCTTTAAGATTCTGGATTTACAAAGCCTGAGCCAACTGGCTTGGATTACAAAAACTCTTGTGCATGCTAACCGCTTTTCTTTCCATCAAGGTGCCGTGCCCCCAATCAGCTGCAATGCCAGCCACCACCTTTGGCTAGCCAGTTTCCATCCTGGGTACCCAGTGTTGTAGGACTATTTGGGACAAAAAAGTGCATGCCAAAACAGATTCTAATCAGAGTACAAATCTAAATTCACACCCCTCCTTGTTCACATCCCCTGAATAAGTCAGACTGTCCTTCATGTTTAACCTGGCTAGTGTGCAGGTTTGTTGCATTACAGTACTGAAAGTGTGCAATTGCTTCACCAACCTCATTTTACAGGGGGTCTCCAGGGATATTGCTGAAGGTCAAACCCTGGTGCAAGTGTGAAGGGTGTGTGCATATTACTGCTATATACAGACTTACTACTGTTAAAGGTTTCAAGCCACTAGGAGGGTTGGTGGGTGGTTACAGCTTCCTAGAGGGCCATGGCAGTGTAGACCAACCTCTCTCCCCTAGTTACTTCTGGGTGGAGGCACCTTATTACAGAATCCAGGCCCTCAACTTGTGCTCAGACTTACAGGCAGGGGTAGTAACTTTTGGGATAGCATCTTTAAGAGGTCACATATATTTACATTATTCTGACTAAGTGTTAATGGCAGTGCAGACCAGCTGGTCAGGTTAGTTTTAATTTGCTCAACTGTAAAGGTGCTTCTTTGCTGACCATGATTCCAAGTACTTTATGGAATGCCCAAGTGCCCCTACTGAATAGCTCAAGCCCTGTGGGTGTAATATTTCAGTCTAGGTTTTAGTCTTACCTGGAAATGTTGCTAAGTGGAGTGGGGTATCAGAGACAGCAGGGAGTGCTGGCTCAGTGTACTCCAAGTGCAGCAATGTTGTCAGCTTGGGTAGAGATCTCCCATTTTCACCTGTGACTGATCCTGTAGGAGTATGGGTTCCATTTTAGCTCCAAGGCATCAAGGGCTGCAGCAAACTGGGTGCATCAGGGATGCTGTGCCCAATTTTGTGAAATCAGGTTCCTGCACCAAAGATCTGGGAGTCACCACAGCTACAGGGCTGCACCAACATTGGGTGCACTTGTGGAGTTTGACAAGTCAATCCCCACCCCCAGCAAGCCTACAGGTTTTTTTTGGGGGACTATCCTGGAAACGAAGGTGGGAGAATGGAACAGACTGGCATGCAACAGGAAGCTAGCAACATATGGAATATGGGCAGACTAGGTGGGTCTAGCGGTCCTCATCTGCAGTCCATTACTGACTGCATTAGTGGCCACTGACCCCACTTTGTTAATTGGCCACCTCTTGGGTTCCCTTATGTCCATTGCATGCATGAATCCCCTCATTATGTTAGCTACCACCACCACCACCACGTTATTCCATGCATCCACCACCCTTTCCATGAAGAAACATTCCCCATAATCCTGCCCCCCCAATGCACATCTTACATTGTGCCCCCTCATCCTTGTACAGCTCCTATACTGAAAGGTCACCACCTGCACCTTGTTCAAGCCCCTTAAGATATCTGAAGGTTTCAGTCTCCCACCTCCTGCCTCTTTTCCAGTGTAAGCATAGTGAGATCCTCACAAGTCTTCTGTGCAAGTTCTACAACATCTTAGTTGCCCTTCTCTCAACTGCCTCCACTCTGTCCATGTCCTTGCAAAGATGCAGCCTCCACTGTACACACCATACTTCCGAGGCCTCACCAGCATTTTGTGCAGTGGCACCCACTGACCCTCCCCGAAGCCTTGTTACATTGGTCACTTTTAGGTCAGATAAACATCCTCAAGATCCCTTTCTTCCCTGGTGACTAAGCAAGCCTGTATCTTGGGTTTCTGCGCTCTAGGTGCACGATTTTACACTTTGCATCAATTGACACCTTTGGACCATTTTTCCAGCTTACCTAGGGTTGCTCATTGTTTTTAACCCCTCTGGAGTGTCTACCCGGTGCAGATCCTTGTGTCATCTGCAAATATTTAGTTTTTGTTGACTGGGTAAGTGCACTAGACATATCCTGCCCATTTTCAGGCAGGACCCGGGGGGGGGGATACAGATGAATGCCAACTGATCTTGAACCAGATTAAGCCGTTGGTGTCATTTAGTGAATGAGGCAAATTTAGCCAGAACACCAGGGAAATTCCCCTGCTTCCTGTGAGCAGGGGGGGACCAAGATGGCGGAGGAGGAGGACAGTGGAGGAGCTGCACAGGGGGCTGCGATAGCCCAGAGTAATTCCTTACCTGTTGATTTCACAGAGTCTGGAAACGCTGAAATGGTGGCTGGGATGCACCTGTGAGGTGGTCAGCAAGACGCCAACTCAAGTGGTCCTTCAGTTTCTGTTGCTACGTTGGGGCTTAGTTTGTCGGAAAAACAATGCTGTTTGGAAGAGAAACTTCATGTGAGTGCATTATTGGTACAGGAATGTAGGAACCTCGCTGTGGAGGATGACAGGAAGCGGAAGAGATCGGAGGGTTCCCCAAGCACTGCAGCAGCAGGGCCCAGCAAGTTGCATCCGGCTACTGAAAGGCCGAAAGTCAGTGAAGTTTCAACTTCTAAAGATTGGAGAGATCCGGTAGATGAATCCTGGTCTCCGGAGCAAGTGCTGCGTGGGGCTGGCTGGATTCCATTTTCAGGTGATTCATGGAAGCTGGCTGATGGATCTTCAGCACTACCAGAGTCTGCAGAGATAAGTACTGTGGCTTTAACAGTCCCTTCTCCTGTTTTGGCCTCTGCACTTCCAGCCTCCCCTTTTTCTAAATCTACTACTGATTCTGGACTACCCTTGGACAGCCTGTCAGTGGAAATGGCTGCAGATGTGGCTACTTCTGTCATACAGGGGCCAGCTTTAGAACCTGTGGAAAAAACCTTCCTATGCCAGTCATTTTAGGCAACCTCTAGAATTAGCCAAGCAACAAAATGCCATTCGTTTATGATATGTTGGCCCCAGGGAAAATCCCCGATAGTTTTTTCCAACATAAAATCTATTGAAGAATAGTATGGGTTTTTCCCCCCTTCTGAAGTCTGCGCCTTGATCCACGTTCCTGGAGAGTTCACATTTGATGTCAGTTTTCACACCCCAGCTCTTCTGGTACTATTCTGGAGTCACTATTTAAAATCTAAAAACTAATCCCCTGTAGTCGGACTTTATTGTACTGCCTCTTTCAAAACAGGCCTTTAGGGTCATTACGATCATGTTCAGAAATTAAGGGGTTAATGTCGTAGATATTGTTAACTGGTTATCTAAAAGATGTGAAATACAGGGGAATCCTGTTCCTATCCTGGATGCAGAGGGATTTTGGAATGGGGTTGGAAATTTAGGATTAAACTCCACTCTACCGATTCTGATTTGGTGCATCTCCCCAACTGTTTTTTTGGGGGAAGGATAAGGGGTTCCTTTTTTATCCAGGTCAGCCAAGGGTCTGCTTCAAGTGTGGGTCTTGGACTCACATAAGCACCTCTTGTGATGTGTTAAAATGTTCTTATTGTGGGCAGTCTGGTCATCCTAGTGACCACCGTTTCCAAACCTCAATGCAATCTTTGTGATGTGGTGGGTCACACATTTGAACTTTGCCCTTTGGCAGCTAAACACACACCGGAAGCAGATTTTGGGGTACAGGACCATTATATTAGGGAGGCAGTTAGACTTGGCATTCCTACTGGAGGAATGTTGGATCCCAGTACCTCTGGGGCTAGTCTCCCTTTGCCCGTGTCAGGTTTGATTGCTAACTCTACCTCAAGCACAGACTCTATAGATAAACCTGAAGTGATGACTCATGAGGTACCAGAGATAGGACAAGGGGGGGCGTTATTTGCCAGGATTCGGTATTGTCTAGTTTGGACCCCTTGGTAGACAGTTTTGCTATGGTTAGTGGCAAGAAAGGGAACTCTGTTAAAGGAAAGGGGAAGGTGGGTAGGAAAACAGCTTTACCTTCCATGCATGGTTCTATTGCTGACCCCAATACCTTTGCAGTATTGGTAGAGGCTCCAGAGGCCGTTTCCGTCATGTCTCTGCCTTCTGCATCCCCCCCACTAAGGCCTGAGCCCTTGGAACCTGCTGAAGGACAGATTGGCCCCAAGCCATTAGATGGGAAAAGTGGAAGGGTAACAAGAGCATCTAGCAAAGTAAAGTGACTTTGCCCTTTCATTAACTCATGGTTCCCCTTTACTTTAGAGTGGCAACTTTAAATGCAAATGGCATTAAATCTGTTAAATGTCAGAGCACTTATTCTCATTTTTTATATGAAAATCTGGACCGTTTTCCTGCAGGATGTTAGTTTGCATTCTCCTACGGAGACAGAGGCTGCCACTACTGGTTGGGTGTGGGGAGATTGTTTTTGGTTTTTGGGAAGTGATGTGTAGTGGGGTGGGGATTTGTTTTTTTTCATTCACATATAAAAGTAATTCATCAGATAGAGATTTTAGCCAGTAGGGCCTTGATTTTGGATGTTAAATGGGGTTACTTACCCTTACGGTTACTTAATGTTTATGCACCTCAATCTAAATTTGATCAAGTAACCCTTTTTAATTCATTATATCCTTTTCTATGCACCTCTTATGTTACTATCCTTGGGGGGACTTTAACTGCTCCTTGCCTTCCAGTGTTTCTTCTGGAATGAGGAAAAAGTGTATAGTGATATGGCAAGCTTGTCAAAACTTCTTGCAGATACTGGTTTGAATGATGCTTTTGGGCCTACCTCTAATGGGTTTGGAAATATTTTGTGCAGCTAGAGCTTCCAGAATGGACTTTTTTTCTTTCACCAGGGGTTGTAGTGCAATCACAGTCCGTGCAGGAGGTGGCCACATCAGATCATAAAATGCTTAGATTAGTGTTGTGACGTGCCTGAAGTTCGGAGGGGGCCAGGTTTTTGAAAATTAAATGTTATCTTATTAGATATCCCTGGTGTGGCTGATGGTCTACACTCCTTTTTTTAGCACGTCAGTCTGTTTTCTTTCTATATGAAAATTTAAATACTTTGTGGGAGGACACGAAATGTGAAGTTAGACTATTTTCAAACCATAGGTTGTTTAAATGGGAGATTCCGGCATGGACTTCAATATCTTAGAGAACGACTTCATTTTTTTTTTTTTATCTACTTTCTGCCAGTCTTTGGGATCTGCAGGTTTGGATCAAATGAAAAAGGTAAAGGAAGAGTTGGCTAATTTACAATCTCAGGTTTTACAGGATGTGGAGAGAAAGCATAAATATGGGATTAGTGGTACAAAAAAGGATACTTTACCTTTTGAAAGTCTGAAACTTCTTAAACACTCCCGAGCTATGATGTATTTAAACACCTCAACTGGGGGCGTGTTACAACAAACACTGGTATTTTTGATACGCTACATGACTATGTTACTGCATCCTTTAAGAGTAGATTGCTCCCCGAGACCCCCATTAATGATTGGTTTCTTAGAAGACCAGTCCCTGTTTTGTCTATAGATGAGCAGTCTACTTTGGTCCAACCCATTATGGTAGATGAACTAGATTGCAATTTGGTCTCTGAAGTCGGGAATTACTCCAGGTGCTGAAGGATTGTCCCATGAAATCTATAAAAGTTTGTGGGAAGTTTTGGGTACTGAGCCATGTTGGATATTGAATGCTGGGTTACAGGCAGGGTCTCTACCTAAAAGCATGTTACAGGGTGTGTTGCTTTTACTGTATAAAAATAAAGGTGAGCGTGGGGATTTAGATAATTGGAGGCCTTCGTCTCTTTTGAACACCGACTATAAGATCTTGATGAAAATCTTTTGTATTAGATTATGGGGTGTATTGGTTCCTTATTACATCCATCACAATTTAGTGGGGTGCCACATTGAAGGGTTCAGGATGCACCGATCCTACTCAGGGAGCTGATAGCTAAAGGAGCATCTGGAGACATGTTTGGGCATCCGGTTTGTCTTGACCAGGCTAAAGCTTTTGATCAAGTAGAATATAGTCATCTGTGGGAGAGTTTGAGATGGTATGGGTTTCCCCTCAATTTATAAACTGGCTACGTACCTGCTACAGACACTGATACCTAGCATAAATAGATGGTTGGGAAGAGATATTGAGGTACATAGGGGAGTACGGCAGGGGTGTCCACTAAGTCCCCTACTCTGTCTCATCCTTGGACCCCCTTTTGCATGCTTTAAATACAGATGATATTGTTGGATTATCAGTTGGTTATATGGACCCACAGGTAGTGACAATAGCATATGCAGATGATTTGGTTTTAGTTCTGTCAGATAAATTCTGCTGTTGCTGCACGGACATTATTGTACACCTTTTCAGCTATGTCTGGTTCCTCTATTAATAGGTTTAAAAGTGGGATATTGCCTTTGGGGTATGGGGCCACCGATGTGGCATTGATTTGGGACATGCCTATTAAAACTGGCTATAGGAAGATTCTTGGTGTTTATTTTGGAGGTGTGGATGATCGGTACAATTAGGAGAGCCAATTATTGGAGGCACGCGATAGGGTGTTACTCTGGAATAAGGGCCGAATGTCTAACGCGAAGCGAATTTATTTGATTAAAACTTTTTTGTTGCCATATTTTGTTTATAGCTGCAGTTTTTCCCCCTCCCCCTTCTTTAGAAACCTCCCTTTATGATGTATTTTTTCTTTGTTTATGGGGTAATAGATTAAATCCGGTGAAGAGGGGCATCACTTATTTACCTATTGGCGAAGGAGGTTTGGGTATGGTGAATCCGGTTGTATTCTTGCATAGTATCTCTTATAATTTAGTTCCTTTGCTCAAGGGGGTTGTTAAGATCTGGTCCCCGTGGGTGGCTGATAGTATAGATCCCCTTAGGCATTGAGTTCAGGATTCCTTTTTGGCCCTGCAGGTACGGCTATGTGCCCTGACTAGTCACTTTCATACGATGTTTCAAAAGTTGAAATCCTGGCATGTTGTCAGAAAAATCCTTTCTTCAAACACATCAGCAATTCTATAGTACTATATTGCAGGATTACTTTTGTGGATCCTTGGTTTCATGATTTACCAGTTTGAGCAACATTCCAAATTACAATTATTAGTAAGCAAGAGGGTACCCCGCTATGTGTGGGATTTTTTATGGCTATGTCTCCACAAGAGATTAGGGGTAAAAGGCAATATGAGGCATAAAGAACTCTTGGAGAGGTTTTGTCCCAGGGAGGAAACATGCTTAGGGGTGGTTGAAACTATGGAATTTTTTTTGTGGATTGTCCCTTTGTAGTTTCCTTTTGGTCCCAATTTCAGGATGTGTGGCCTTTAAATCCTTTTCGGAATCCTACATCACAGATCTGGGTGGAAGGGGTTCTGCCAGGCTCCTGGGTGACTTATGATGTAATCACTATGCACCTGTTAATGGGTCATATAGGCTTTCAGCTGTGGCAAGCACGGTGTAATTTGACACTTCGGCAGAAATTACTCTGTATCCCAGATTATAACATTAAGGTAGTACTTAGCTGGAGACTTCAGGAAAGGGAAAAGTGCATCCTGAACTGTTTTGATTGTGGAGGAAAATGTACTGGCTTGACACAGGGTAAAGGTTATGGTGCTATGTCCAGGCTTTCTTGAAAAGTGCTGGGTATCCCTGCTTGCAAGGCTAGAACCTCCTTTTGGGGTAATTTTGGTAGGGACTGCTATTTTCTGCATATGTGTTAGTTTTGTTTTAGACCCACTTCCTCGCTCTGGGGGGGGGCATTTGTATCTTCTGGTACCATTTGTTTTTTTAATTTTCCAATCATTTTATGCTGTTTTGTTGTGCATACTTGGTTTCTATGCTTCTTGTACATCCCATTTCTATGCTAGTATACTTGTTTTGTTTCCATTTGTTGTGCATTATGATTACTGTATATATCAGTTTGTTGCTTTTTAGTTGCAAATACTCCCCTAATCCTTTTTAGTGGGGGGATGTTTTCATATTATTTCTTTTACATTGCTCTGACATGGTATGTTGACAATACTCATTTGTTTTGTTTTCCATATGATTTGTTTATTATTTTATGTGACATACCACAGTTTATATTTCACTTTTGGTCTACTGTTATGATAACAAACAAGTCCCTACTATTTTAGTTTTGGGGAAAGAGTTGCACTGGTTAGTTTTTGGGTTGCTAAACTGCTGCCGATTTTTGAATGTATGATGTAATACTTATTTCTGTTAATCCTGGTTTATATTATGATTTTGTGTGCTGTAAACACTATTTTGTATAGGTTTTGCTTTCTGGTTGTAATAAAAAAATTCCCCTACTCTTTGATAAGAGCCATGGGATCTAACATCCACCTGAACTGCCACCAGTCCAGGCAAATGGGACCTCGGTTTAACATCTCATATGAAAGACGGCACCTCAGAAGTGCAGCACCTCTCATGCTACACTACAGTGTCAGTACTGGGATATTAACCCAAGTACCAGATGTGGGAACTGAACCCACAGCCCTCTGATCTCCCGGCCTCAGTGGAGAGTGCGCTACCTACTGAGCCAGTGACACTAATGCAAATAGGCACACCTTCCCCCTAGTCCTCTAGCAATGTCACTAATGAAAGGACTGGCTCCAGGACCAATCCTTGAGGCACCCCACAGACACCCTCCTGGACACACCCCCCTTTCCTTGGATTAGGAACCATTTGCTACCTCCTTCCACTTCTGTCCCTCAATTTCTAACCCAGATCTCTACGTTGTGGCCCACCCCTAGGTTATACAACTTGTTAACCAGCCTTCTGTGTGGAACAGTGTCAAGGCCCTGCTGAGAGGGAGATGATCCACAGCCCCTCCCGATTCCTGATCCACCTCCTTTGTCACCAAGTCAAGTCTCAGGTTAGTTAAAAAAAAACAGTCTGACAAAATAGGGTCCAGAACCCTAGATCAGAAGAGAATCTTGAGATTTATCAATACATTTACAAAACGGTGCCAATTCACCATGAAAATCAAATCTACAGTATACAAGGTGGACCAATCTGAGGCCCCCTCAGTCAAACCATCACAGGTTGCACCAGTGGACCGGAGTCAGACTACAAAATAGTTTTCAGGTCAGCATGTGTGTTGAGCCATCTCTGCCACCTGCAAATAGACTTTCACCCTGTACATCTCCAGGTCTGAGACCACTTGGACTATCTGCACCCATTGTACTGATGGGGGTTCAATTTTCAGCCAATTACAGGTTATGGTTGTATGAGGCTGCAATCAATGCCATACAAATATAAATATTGAGTCTGCACCTCTGTCCTAGGGGGAATCTTAAGAGGTTAGACATTTCTAGTGAGGAATCTAGAATAAGAAGGTCCGTTAAGGAAGTGTTTATCCCCTGCCAGAAAGGCTGAATGGTGGTACAACTCCAGAAAATGCAAGGGGTATGTTCCATTCCCTGCACAGTCTCCAGCATGCTGGACGGAGGGAAGGATCCCTCCTATTCTGTAGGGTTTGAGTGAGAAAAAGCTAACCTTTACCTTCCACTCCAACTCTTGCCAAAGGTGACAGTGGTTTTGGTGGTGACATGGAAAATGTTACCCAATCAACGTGTCTGGTTAAAGTCCCCTTCTTGGTGGCATTTTGACTTTAATATTCATTAGAGCATAGTCCTCCAACTCCTTTAGTGTCTTGTAAAGCAGAGATCATGCCCCTATGACCATTAAAGTATTTTCTGGAGGGTGTCCAAGACTGGGATTGCTCTGTCCAATTGTTGCAAATAGGTAATGTGGTACTGGACCTGCAGAAATCTGAAATTAGATTATCTGAACTACAGAGTGCAAAGGAGTCCCTTATCCGGAGATCCATTATTGTACTGGTCAGTGTTAGTTGGCTGAGCAGAGTCAGGCCCCGCTCACCCCAGTTGTGAAGTGTGAGGTCTAATCTAGCCAGCAGAAAATGGGGGTCCCATGCAATCCATTGTAGGGGCCAGAGATGTGGCTAGTTTGTTTTTGCCATTTCCTATGGACTGCTGGAAGGGTACCCTGGACCACTAATAGGGTGTGAGCCATACTGCTGCCACTGTTGGTCAGATTCATTACTCTGGCTCCTAAAGGGGGACCCATTTCCTCCCCATTTTAATTTTTCCAGTTAACTCAGAGGGAAAAAAAAAAAAGACTGACCAAAGAAAGGCCAACTTCAGCTGAGCAGCTAGTGACTGGTTTGGGAGGGACCCACCCCCCAGGTCTGTGTGTCTGGAGGATTTGAAGTTTTATTCTGGGTTTATTGTCCCAGACAAATACAAAAAAGCAGCCTGCCAGTTCTCGAAATGGGATTTGAGGATAAAGATGGGAAGGCATTGGAATATAGGAACTGTGGTAATATTCATGATACTAGGTTTCCTGGAGTAGATGGGAAGGTTCATTAAAGATTTCTCCAAATCTTTCTGCATTTGGTCAGTGGGATATAATTAGCTTTAAATAGGTGGGATACGTTTTTGGCAATTGTTCCCAAGTATTTAATCTTGTTTGCTTTCCAATCTAGGGGAAGCAAGAGTAATAGCTTATGAGTGTTTACAGTAAACACTCAGGACCTCAGTCTTAAGTTTTATTAAGGATGTAGCCTGCATGCCTGCCAAAAAAAAAAAAAAAAAAAAAAAAACAACCAAGAATTGCCTAGGCAGCAGTGATTGTTCTGGCTGGGTCATACAGACCAGAACATAGTTTGTATACAGGGAAATTCTATGGCTGACCCCCCAATCTGCATACCTCCCAAGCCATACAGATGGCTTCAGCTATTTATAGGGCGAAGGGCAGAGGCGACAGGGGCAGCCTTGGCAGGTGCCCCTGCTTAGTCCAAATCCATCAGAGATCCTGCAGTCTACTTTAAGAAGCTTGCAGTGCAGTGTATAGGACCCTGATGCAGTCTATGAATGGATGTGGAAGGCCATGAAGACAGAAGAGGAAGCTTCAGGATACTTTGAATGCCTTCTCAGTGTCCAGAGACATGAGGCAGGTGGGGTCAAGGGTCCAGTGGATGGCACCACTCCCCTATATTGTGCAGTTCACACAGTCTGGAGCGTGGTGGCTCGAGATAAAGCCTGTCTGGTCCATTTTGATGACCTGTGGAAGAAGGGAGTAGAGTCTAGAGACAATAATGAAGGTAAAGATTTTGTAATCAGAGATGTGGGAGATGGGGTGTTATGTACACTGTGGGGTCCTTACCTTGTTTGTGGAGGAGCGAGATTGTGGCATAATCCCAGGATGGGGGCATGGGGTTGCCTTTCTGCCAGATCTCAGAAGAGGCTTTGGCTGGGGGGGGGAGAAGAGAAGAAGACAGTTTCCTTTATAAACCACTGTAAAACTCCACTGAATCCATCTGGACCCGGGCATTTTGTCAATTCTTAATTGTTGAGATTTTGGTTTGGGTAATTGGTTTGATGAGGGACAGACTCTGCTATGGGATTATGCTTGGTAGTGCCAGGGACCTGAGGATCATCTTATCTTACATAAACATAGAAGTAAATGGCAGACAAGGACTGCAAGGCCCATCCCGTCTGCCCATCTATTTTTCTACCTTATGAATGTGCCATAGGCCTTTACTCTGTCAATAGCCTATCTATTCATACTCATCTGTATTGCTCTTATGCCTATCCCATGCTTATTTGAAGCCCTGCACTGTATTCATATCCAACACTTCCTGAGGTAGGCCATTCCATGCATCCACCACCCTTGGAAAAAAAAAAAAAAAACTTCCTCACATCACCCTTTGCCAAGGTCTCTGGTTGGGAAGGATACAATTTAGAATAAAGGAGATGAAAGGCTTGGATTTGCTCACTTGAGTGTGAGCATGCCAGAGACTGGGTTTCTAATCCGTGAGATAGTGGCCCTGGCTGTCTGTTGCTTGAGGTGGTATGCAAAGAGTCTATGCCTCTGGGCACTCCTTTGTAGTATTTTTGCTGCAAGTACTACAGTGCCTTTTCAATTTCTGCAGGTTTTGTAGTACTGTGAGTCTCCCAAAGAGAGTTCCTTTGTTTCAGGTTCCCTTCCTTGTGACCATTTATTTTTTGGCAGTTTCTAGTGTTCTAAGCTGGGAGAGTAGGTCTGCTTGTTTTGCCTTGCTAATTTCTTTGTGTGGCTACTGAAATTAGTCCCCCTCCCCAGGGTTTTTACTGTGTCAGAGGATCTGGGGCACTGTGCCTGGTTGTGCATTTGCTTCATTTGTGTTCCTTCATTTCTGTGACCACAGCCTTATCCTGAAGCAAGGAGGCATTTAGCCTCCAATGAGGCTCTTTGAGAGAGTCTTTACTTCTAGGAAGATGGGATGGTGGTCTGATAGTGTGGAGACCCTGACCCACATTGATGGGATGGTGGACAGGTCTCTGGAGAAGGTACCCAGTCTGGAAGAGATTTTAAATCTGGGGGAGTAATAAGTGTAATCTCTGGCTGTGGGGCGTTTACTCCAGACATCTGTTAAACCTAGTTCTGTAAAGACACTTGAGGGAGTGTGCCTTCCAAACCTCGGTTTTGGATTTGGAAAGTAGGAATCCAATATTAAGTTCCAGTCCTTGCCCATGAGCAGTAGACCCTTTGGCTGGGTCATCGATGTGTAGAACAAGGGATAACCTTGAGGGGCATGAATGTTCGCCAACATGACCTGGTGTCCTGGACTGCCAACTACTATGATATACCTAGCTCCTGGGTCCTCACTCTTGTTTGAATGGGAAGGAGGCAGACAATATTGCCACCACCCCCCCTTTTTCTACCTGTGTGGGGATGACAAAGTGGAAAACATCTGGATTTTAGTTTTAAGGCCTCAGGAGAGTCTCCCGTAGGAAATTTACCTTGCATTTTTGTGTTTGAAACCTCACACTCATTTCCTTTGGATGGGATTGGTGATGCCATTTATATTAAAATGGCAACACCTCAGTATTCTGGTTAGTCATTATGGCTGTAGTGTCAAATCCTGCTTGAAATTCCTGTCCATTAGTAAATATAACTGGCAACTCTTATCCTGTCAGCGTGCCCCAATATAATAAGAACTTGCAACAATAACCATTAATGCAAAATAACCGATACAAATAAGACCCCAAATGGGGTGCATGGATTGAAACTGCTGAACTTGCTTTTGGTTAGAAAAATGTTAGTGGGTGGGCCACTGCATCCCACACCTTACTGGTTAGGACACAGTTTAGCACCACCATGGTTGAAGTCTCGACTTCCATGGTTGAGCTGTGATAGAGTATTCAGCTCTGGGTTCATCACCTCAATGTGTAGTCCTGCACGTCAGGAGCATGAGCCAGCCCAAGTCTCTCTGGAAGTATTCTCCCATTATGGCTGTGACACAACATCAGCAGTCATTCACGGCTGGGGCAGAAGTAGACTCAGGGGAGCGCTTCCCCCCCAATGCAATGAAGTTATGTTTGCTGCTAGGGAGGCTCCAGGAGTACCCCAGCAAGTGGAAAGGGTCTGCTTGTTATAAGCAAGGTGTTTGCACTTGTGTCCACATTGATAGTTAGAAGGGAACTTAGCACTCAAGGGCAAGGAGCACCTCCATAGGGAGTGCAGTGCAACTGTACTGCCTGATAAATGGCATGATTTAATCCAGTCTGCTTTTAACCTACAGTGGCAGGGTTCACCATGGAGAGAAAGGTGGCCATGTGGAGCCACCTTCAGGTGACCAGAGGAGGAAGATAAGGCTCCTGCCGATTTCATGGGATACCTGAAGGGGAGTGAGCCTAGGATACCCCAATGCCACCTCCCCCCCATACCCTTCCCCAGGAGAAAAAAAAAAAAAAAAAAAAAAAAGGCAGGCATACAATTAGGCATAGAAAAAAGGGAGGAGAAATGGGGATGAAGTTGGACGACAGCAACCAGTTGTGTTTTGCTTTTCTTGATAGAGCACTATGCAGACAGCATAATTTGTGGAGCTCAGACTGAAAAGATAGTCTCTTCCAGAGGGAGACCACATTCTGGTATCCCTTACTGTGTATTCTGCCAAGCACAGTAAATTAGTGGTCCAAACCGATCCCCTGCCCACACCCTCTTAGAAAGTGGAGTCCCAATGGCTGGGTCGTTTTGATTTACGTCTTTGGAGGAGTGTTAGGAGGAGAGTGAGAAAGTGCTTAGTTTCTGCCTGCGACAGCGAGATTGTGTAGTGCCCATGGGCCAAGAGGCCTGGGTGTACTAATCATGCTCAGCATGGTAGAGTAGGAGGCCAAGACCAGATATGCATGTAAGGGAGAAGATTAGCGAGAAGTTAGGCGGTAGATGCAGATCAGTTTTTGCCTGCTGGGTCCTGAAGTGGCAAGCTCCTCTGGATCTTAGATGGGTAGCTTTGTTCACTGTGGATAGTGAAATGCATCTGCACAGCATTGCTGCCACACTGGAATGCAAGTTACTGCAAGGGGTTTAAGTGGATCCTGGTTGGCAGATGCCTTTTTGTGCCATGGTCCAGACTAATGCTACAAGATCCTTCTCCAGTCTCCTTAACCAAAAGAGGAGCAGAAATACCCAGGCCTTCCAAGAAGTGTGTGGCTAAGAGGAAATCCAGGAATATCTGTGCCCTGGTCAGTGATTACCTTTAGTCAGGCGGGAAATAAATTTGGGCTTTGATATTTTTGCTCAATTGTACAATTGGCCAGTGTTTTTGGCTTTCCTACACCATGCTAATGTCTAGTCTAGGGTGATCCTGTGGCAGCGATACTGAAGTTTGCCTTGCTGCAAGGCAGAGTGTAGTTCTTTGGCTCTATAGAATGTCAGTTTAGCAAGTCAGTGAGTGCAGCCTTGCTCCTGGGCTCCATCGCTCCATCTCTAATTTGCCCTAGGCTTCTACCCTAGAGAAGGTCCAAGCCAGTGATTAAGCTCCCCATCGTGGGCCAAGAGAAATGGCAGTAGTTCATCCTGTGTCTGCTGTGACCTGGGTTAGGCAGACTTCTAGTTGTACAGTTCTGTACCATTTCATGGATGTCTGAACAGCGCTCAGTTAGCGACTGATCAATTTTAACTACAGTTTTACAGTAGCCGCTTGCAGGATGGAGTGTATTATAATCACCCTGGTTCTCCTTGTCTGGTGGGGAATCCATCACGTGGCCTTCTGAAGATTTGTATTCTTGAGACAGATCTAAGTTTTTGTGCCAGTGTATTCAGGTTTCAGTGGAAGATCCTTCAATCTAGTGCTTTTGGCAGGAGATTTCATTGTTTAGCAGAGAATGTTTGTCGATTTCAATTAGAGAGGTGAGGACAGCTCCAAGGTTAGGCTGCCATTGAGATGCTGATGTCACCAGAAGTCTTAGGTTAGACTGACATGATCTTCCTGTTGCGAATCCACGCTGTCCCAGATCCTGTGCTCTGCTGGATTACAAGTTTTCCACAATCCTTTCCTTAAGTAGAGTTTCCATAATCTTGCCCACCACTGGAGGTGAACTGACCAGCCTATGGTTCCCTGCTTCCACTCGTGTGAAGACTGTGCCTACTTCCAGTCCTCTGGAACCACCCCTGTATTGAGACTTACTAACAGAGCTGCTAGTGGTGATGCTGCTGCCAGCTTCTTCTGGAGCCTAGTTTCAAGTTACTCTAGGTCAGGACTCTCCCTTCTGAAAATGGACTGTTTACAGCCCCCCCCCCCAATCCCTTGTCCATTTGTGATCCCTGTCCCTCCCACTCTTCAGTGAATACCAAAGTGAAGTATTCATTCAGTATAGATGCTTTATCTAGGTTCCCCTCCACACATCCCTTCCTCCCCCTTCAAGCCCTACAATCCCTCCCTCTCTCCTTTCACTTATGTACCTACAGAAAGTCTTGCCCCGTTATTGTGCCAATCTTTCCTCAGTTTGAGCCTTTGAGCTCCTTGCTGCCTTCCCTGCCTCCCTCAGTACACCCCCCATACTCATCCCTGTGTTTGACCACCTTTGCCCCCAACTTTCCCTGCCACCTCCTTTGAGGAGGCAGAAGAGTTTGTTCCTTCTCAGCCTAATGCAGATTTGCCCTCTGCTCCTCTACCCCCCTCCTGCTTCCTTTTGCCAGTGGTTCTATAACCCCCCATCCTCACCAAGTCCACCCTCCTGAAATCCAGGACCCTTACCTTGTGTGGCTCGCCTGCAACACTGTACCAATCTTAAAACCACACTGTGGTGGTCACCGACCTTGGGTGACCATGTACCTGGACTTCTGTAATCTTGTCCCCATTTTAGTACAAGGTCTGAAATGGGCTCGTCCCTGGTGGGCTCCTACACCAACTGCCCAAGGCCTGCCCCCTGCAAGGCTTCCATGATGCCTCAGCTCCTGGCTGAGGCTGCTGCAGAGATGGTCCAGTCCACATCTAGCACGTTAAATTGCCCAGCAGCAGTGCCTCCTGTTGTATTTCCTCCACTATTGCCCCATCTACCTTCTCCCCTTGTGCTGGAGGTCTGTAGATCACTCCTGTATGAACTGTTGTGCCATTACCTGGCTCAAGGGGGACCCACAGTGCCTCAGCCTCCACCCATCTACCCTGTACCTCTACTGCATAGCCGCCACCACCACTTTTCCCTTCCCCATCAAGTATACCCTGGTACATTTACCTCCTAGTCATTGTTTCCAGTGTACCACATCTCAGCAATTGCCACCAAGTCCAAGTTTGCCTCTACCATCAATTCAGGTCTGGGATCTCATTTCCCAAACTGCGGGCATTTGTCTATGGTTGACCATGTCTGTTGCCTACCCCCTTGTAATTTTGCCTTTCCACCCCCCCCCCCAAATTCTGGAATTTCTCTTGCTTCCTCTGCCATACCCACTTAAGCTCAGGAATATAACATCCCCCTGATCCACCATCCTAGCTTCTGTCTGACCTGTGTGGATTGGCTGCTCAAGTCTCCCTGCTCCCAACTGACCCCCCCCTTGCTACTTTTAAGGCTTACTAGAAGCACAAACTGTTCAATGAGGACCACAGTCCCCTCCCTGATTGGATGTAGGCCATCCCCCTTGTACAGGCCCACATTGTTCTAGGTGGGCCCCCAAACTCCTCCACAAATGCTGCAAAGTCCCACCTGCAGGCGTATTGTATGGATAGATAAGAGAGTGCATGCCAAAGCTACACAGGCTGCGAGAGGGTTACCTAGGACTCTTGTACTACTGGGTACACAATTATCTTACAACTGCTAAATTTGGACCATGTGAGGGAATGTGCAGGTAGATTGCAAGGCACAAAGGTGTTTGGAGCACAGATGGCAAAGGTTGTGGACAGATGCAGAGCCCACTGGAGGAAAACACTGGTATGGAAGTGAAGAGCCTGCCATTCCCTTGGCCACACACTAGTTGTTGGGGGTCCTCAACAGCAAGCACACTGCAGACAGTAGCAGGTCAAAACAGCACTGGGCGCAGAAACCTCAGATAGTTGTGTAGTGTCTCCAGAAGGCACTGCAGCATGTGACACCTGTGTGGGGTTGTGCATATCCCAACCAGCATCTGCCCCCACCTTGCAGTGTCCACCCATCTCATTGCACATATTTGAGAGAGGTGTGGGGTGCATCTGGTGTTGCACCAGTAATGGGCTGGACTCTTCCACCCCAATGCTGGGCACCAACACGAGCCTGCTATACCAACTGCTACAGCTCCATCCCCAAAGCATCAGGTGGTGTACTGTACTGAGCAGCTGTGTTAGGGATACAGCATTCCCCATCTGCATCACTACACCTGCCCATCATATGGGCTACAATGGGCACCATTCCTGGTGGTGTACCGCAGGTACCATGTGCAGCTTCCATGAGTTTGCCTACATGTGTACCCCTGTCCTGCCAATGCCACTGTGATCCTGGATCTGACAGTCCTGCAGACTTTTGGCCTGGTTCACATCTTGTGCCATGGGCCCTTCCAACTGTGCCATATTGTGGTCTCCCTAGCAGTCCAGCTGTTATGGCCCTTGGTGGCTCAAGGGGCTGTTAGACCAAGTGCTGGTCCAACCACAGACATGAGTTGTGGCCACAGCAGGTATTTTAAACTCCCAAATTAGGGGATGTTGCACCCCCACCATGGTGCTAGCTCCCCACCATGATGCACTGGTGCAGCTGTCACAAGGATGGCACAAGCCCTGCCATGGCACACTGGTGCAGTCACAAGGACAACACAAGCCCAGTTGGTGCAGACATCCCCCATTTGCACATGGTCTCTTCCAAAAATCAGGACTGGTGCAAAGTGCCCTGTGCCATTTCTCCTTGCTTCAAGCCCAGCTTATGGAAAAAAATTAAGCCTTGGGTTAATAGTGTCAAGTGCAAGAAAGGAGACCAGGACCTTGGGTCTCTCCCTGGTTTGGAATCAACATGATTAAGGTTTCTTGGATGCTTCCCTCAAAATGTCAGAGGCCAAATTAAAGAGGTCAGGTGGAGAATTCACGGTTTTGGAAGAACCCATGGGCACTGGCGTTCTAGACTTCCCACCATAATCTATCCCCCTAGTTTGACAGGTTAGTTGCTAAGGCAGTCAGGTCTTCAGGATTACTGCTGCAACTGTGTGCAAAAGCATTTCTACAATTTCCCCAGGTTACGATTATTCTGTGCAGTTTTTCCCTTATGGCCAGCCTGTGTTTTCCTTGTGATGGGACCACTCATGCCACTTCCTTTTGCGAAAGCCTCATTACCAGTAGTTTCATGGCCCCATCTCAATGGTCTATGTAGTTTAGCTTTGCTCCAAAAATACCCTCTGCTCCGCCCCTTAGCATATCTGTATACTGCACTCCAGACTGCACCACTCAAGGGGACATCTTGCTCAATAGTTCTATTGTTCTTAGGAAATGGCAGACTTACAACACATTTAACTGACTAATAACCAATTCCTTGTATATGGTACCATTTACATGCCCCCTCCAAAAAAAAAAAAAAAAAAAACCACTAAGGCTTCAGTCTGTTTTGTGTGTTGCATATCCCACCAGGCTCCATCTGGTATAGATTGTGTGGTTGTAGAAAGTACTTGCAGTACAGGGGCATGGTCAAATACCAGTCAGTGATTTCACAGGCTTGTACCCACCTCAGGGAAATGAGGTAATCTATGCAAGAATCTGAACCATCAACCTGCCACCAAAATGAGTTCTTACAGCATTCTCCAGGGGCATGAGACTCCCAACAGGACTTGTTCAGTACCCTCTGGCAGGCGTCAAGCCTTGGTTGATACAATTAGAGTCTCCTGCTGAACTATGTTAGTCACTACCCTGTGATGCCCAAGCCATGAAGGTGGAGCTCCAAGAGCAATTGGGTGAAGAAATCCACATCATCCTATCAGGTCCATAGACACATGCAATGGTGGCAAGAGTCAGCCAGCCTAAGTATGCACTATAGGGTAATGAATGGGTAGACACCTCACTCCAGCAAGTAACAGTTTAGGAGTCAAATTTTAATTGCCAGCTCCTGCAGAGCACTTGCAGAGTGTTCAAGTACCTGTTGAACTCAGGGCTAGCTGCCTTTTAAAAGCAGCTAGCTCCCACTCCAGAAGCATGACTTGTTCCCTCAGAATTGAGTCAGGTTAATTATCCTAGTATTAAAGAGAGTTGAGTGCACAAAAGAATCCACTCCTGCCCTGCTGTTGCCAGGAGTGCATGCCTGGCTCACCCACTGCCATGGCATCCCCAAGGCGACACCTAGGTTATGACCTGCCAAGCCTCCTTAGCACCTACCTCCATGCTGCCTTGATTTACCCCTAGCAGAAAGGGAGTGGTCCTCGCTCCCATCAGGTGGCCTCTCCAGAGATCTCTAGGGCAAGCATGGCTGTCCAATGGCACTGGGGTCCATAGTCAGGCAAGTCATAGGTTTTGGAAAGGAGCATCTCTTGGTATGCTCCATCTACCTCCCCCAGCAACCAGAACTGCTGGTGCTGCAAGTGATAGCACTACCCATGTGTCAGCAGGCTGACTTGCACGGCTGACAATGTTGAGGTGGGGAAAACAGGGCAGAGACTTGTTTTGGTGTGAAAATTCCAAGTAGGAGAACCGTCTCCCCCCCACCCAAAAAAAAAAAAAAAAAGAAAGCCATCTTGGGTTGGCTTCTGACAGTTATAGCAAAATTTCAGTGTCACAGCTGCTGTGCACTGCAGCATTCCCCAGGCTCAGTGATAAGAGGCACGCAAGTTTGCCTGTGGCTTGTGTGTAGGCATCAGTCCACTTTAGTCAGCTTCTGGGTTCTATCCCGTTTCCTGACAGGTGAAGGAACACCAGTTGCAGTTCCTGTCTGGCAGCCTCAGCTGTGGGAAACAGTGGTAGTTATGACCAGTCCTGCCACATGCAGCATCTGGAATTGTGCCTGGCAAAGTGCCTCTCACATCTTTATGAAGGTTTCTCACTGCCAGTGAGATGTCATGAAGAGTGCAGGCCCTGCTTTTCTCTGGCTTTAGCCAGAAGGGTTTTTCTGGAAGTTTGAGGAGCGTAGTATTACTGCCCTTTGCTGGTGGAAGTTTAGTGACTGGCAAAACCGTTTGGAGTACCAGGAGGCATTGAGCCCCATCCCACTACCCCAGTTCTGTAGTAGTGTCATCTTCCCACTCTGCCCTTCTGGTATCCAAACCAGAACCAGATATCTCCCACTTCTCTCCTGATGCAGTCCTCCAGATCTTCCAGGGAGCTCACCCTCACTTCCACATCTCCCAGCTGCTGGTTGAAGTGTGTCAGGGCTGGCTTAAACAGTTTATGGACTACCTCAAATAAAGTCACCAATGGCTGCTGGCTGAGACACTTGTCCAGCTGCTCATTCCCTCCCACCCCCCAGGCTCTGAGGCAAGAAGCTGGTGGCTTGCATTTGAGCAGCTATGTCTTGGGAGCAGCAGCACCTCCCCCATCTCCATTCTTGCAGTCCTTTCTCCAGACATCTTGTGCAGATTTGCTCCTGGCAGTGTCAATTATTGTGTAAGGTTAAAAAAGTAAAGCCACGTTTGCCACTCAATGGAGACAAGCCATCAATCTGCTTGAATCATGCAACTATCAGATGGACGTGTCTCCAGACTGGCTAAATACTTAATGTGCAATGTTTCCCTGTATGGCATGACCACAAAGGCCAAAAGTGGTAGGTTTGTCCATTTGGCCTCAGAGGTCATGTAGTCCCAATGTCTTAACCCTTGCTGTGCTGCCAGCATGTTTACACAGCCTAAAAACCTATGTGCCAAATCTTCTGCCAGCCCAAGGGTTAATACTTGTCCATTGCACTGCCACATTTATGGAGAGAAACAGGAACTCTGCACTGGTTACATGTGTGCAAGGTAATTTACTCCCCATACTGTACAGAGCAGATGTGGATCAAACTGCTCTCCAAACAGCCATGGAGTATGCAGCGCCCTCCCCAAACAGTAGGGCATCATGGGAACTGCACCCGTGATCAGCCAGGTGGTAACAGCTCTTTCATAGGATTGCTTTGGATGCTCAGTTCTCTTCCCCCCCCCCCCGGCCAGACAACATAGGCATGCTTCTTCCATGGACTGGTGTCAGTGGCCCTGCAGCTGTACATGCAAATCATCTGAAGGAGCACCCTAGTGCAGCATCCCCTACCACCAATATGGACATTAGACATGTCCCCCCCCCCCAATCTCCCAATGAGGGGAAACTGCACCACATGGAATTGTCAGAGTGCAAGCCAGATTTTACTTTAACTGTTGCATACAGTAAAAGCAGGCCAGCTCTTCAGGTAAATGAAGACCAAAAGTGGCACAAATGGAACAGTGGACAAGCAATCGTACGAATAAATCAGTGCCAGAAGATCCTCTTGTGCCCAGTTTCTCCCCGTCCCACTGCTGCATTCTTCGTGGGAGCAGTGGAAGTACAGTCAACATGGCTTTGGTCCAGGTGAAGGCAGAAGTGGAAAAGGATAAAAATCAGGCCACAAGCTGCTCTGGGGCAGCAGCATGCAGTTCCAGGCATCAGCATGGAGGTAAACTCCCATCTAGATTCATATAATACAAAGGGACTGAATTTCTTAGCTATACTACATCTTGCGGTTCTGGTGATATGCTGGAACCTCAAGGTTTGCTCAAAGTTCACAGATCACCAGACCCTCTGATGGCATTATTTCCTACACGGATGGAAATCAATTCAAAGCATATATCTGCACTACATTAAACTCTATGCAAACACCACCGACAGCATTAGGAAGCTAGGGATATATTCTGAAAACCCGAAATGCAAACTCAGACACCTGCCAGCCAGCCAGAGATCCCAACATAGCACTTAGCACAACATCCCATTACCAGACACTTAACATCTTGATGGAAAGCCAGACAGTGGACTTGGGTTTGCAGTCTGTAAGCCCCCCCCCCAAAAAAACCCTCAAACTGTTAGAACCCACTAGAGTCCTGGCAAACCCCACTGTTTGCATCTTAATGTGTTGATTAAGTGCTGCGTTGGCAGTTTGATCTCTGGCTGATGAGTCAGGATTTTGCATTTTAGGTTTTTGTAGTGCTGCAGACACCAGACAAACCAATTAAGCTACAACAACCTGGAAAGACGTGCACAAAACCCTCCCAAACAGAAATCCCCAAACTCCTACCTGCACTCACTACACACCATTATCTCCTTGCTGCAAGAGACCTTCAGGTGCCATAAAGCAATTGCAAAAAGGCTAGCCTGGTGGCTGGCTGGGGAGAAGGATCAAGCACCCAACAGCCTGCTCTTCTCCAGGGAGGAATGGGGAGTTAGACCCACTGTTCTACTGCCACCACCTGGGGATCTCAGGTGGTGCCAGCGTGGTTGGAGACAAAGGGGTTGGTGCTAGCAGAGGACAGAAGCAGACATGTCTGTGTTGGCTCATTGGTACTCGTTGCATGCTGGCATCAAGGGAACCAGAAAGGAAAAATTCCCCAGATGGTCCTGGCGATGATCCTCCACTCTGCTCCCATGATGCTAGAGGGGCAGACTTTGCTGTGTGTGCACGCTTCCCTGATGTCTGAGGAAGCCAAGCTTTTCCTTGCCCACCGGGAAACCAGGGCTTGAAAGTAGAATTGAGGCAGCATGCACTCTAGAGGCAGACTCGGCAGGTTGGAAAATGGATGCCAGAAGATCCAGAGATAGGAAGATCTGGGGGCTGTAGGAGGATGAACAGTTAGTGACTGTATAATCCTAATGTATTATGCAAACAATGGGCAACACTTGGAGGTATACCCATCTCGGGGGGGCTAATCAGAGCAATAAAAACCACTCTCTTTGGTCTTATGGCCTTCTAGCCCCTCCCCCCCCAATGGGTTACTCATATGCAACACTGTTCCCTATGTCCATTTAGTACCAGTCGAAGTTTCTGGTGTGGGACAAGATCTAGAAGCTCACAACCTACAGATCCACCAGCAGTAAAGAGACTGCACAAAAAAAAAAAAAAAAAGCTAAGACCTTCAGTCTTGAAACACTGTCAAGTCCAGCATATGTGCTGCCAAATTTGTGGCCCACATTTACTTTGCTATTTTTGCTAGAACCAGCCAGACCACTAGACACTACTCCCCTAAGATCGAGGCTTATAGATCTGGGTCCTGTCACTAGTGTCTGGACATACTGTGCAGTAAACCAGCCACCTTCCCTTGGCAAGGTGGACCAAATCTGGGCTCCAGGGTAGGAAGGGATCCCAGGACACCTGTATGGAAGCAGAAGCACTAAGCTGTAAGGCAGGCCAAGACAGATTCAGATGAGGGTGGAGGATATCCATCCAGTGTCTTGCTAAAGGAGCCTTCAGTACAGCTGCTGCTTCTGGTTTAGTTACCATTCAAGGTTCAGTTTTACATCATAACTGAGAAGTCAACCCACAAGCATGCAGTGACATTCCAACTAAAGTCAGCAGTACATACCAGGAAAACACCATGCTGAGAAATCCCTACTCTGCAGCATACAGCCACCCCCACCCCAACCCTCTTGACCAGTACAGTTTGGCCTTAAGCTCCTGTTCTTAAGAGTAGGACCATGGCAGTCACTGCACCTTTCTTCTGTCTTGCACAACCCAGTTTTCCTGTGGGACTTTGGATTTGATCACAGACAATCAAAATCATTTCCCTCTCTGCATCAGCCATCCCTTGCCGTCTCCCCCTTGCATATCTGCCAATATAAAAATGTGCAAATCACTATGATATTTAAGATAATGGGATCACTTGTTTAGAAAAGTGTTACTGTTGAAATGGAGAAGATTGCCGAAAGCTACTGTAAACTCAAGGTTACCCCAAGTGCAAATCTTCCAGCCTTTTGCTAAAGCTGTGCATAGGGGGCCTCAAGAAGCACACTGTTCTAGCGGCTCCTGAAACTTACAAGATGCTTGCTAAGAATGGGGGTTATACTAAAAAAAAAAAAAAAAAAAAAGCCCCACACACACTTTAAAAAGCTAATCTGCAACTGCAAGATAGAGTAGAAGGGAGAACATTTTATTTTGCCTTTGTAAATAGTGAAAGTTTTACGTTCTAGATTCTGAAAATAAATATTTGAATTCTACAACTGCTCCTGGTTTTCCCCTTCACTTCCCAACCTGTGCTTCAATGCCAGTCCACATGAATATTAACAGCCTCAGACCTAAAATGCATGAACACGAGGCATGGATAAATATGCACCCCAGGCAAAGTTGCCATTTCCAAAACCTGGCTCAAACCTAGTATCCTAATGCATGAGGTTGAACTCCAGGGGTTTAAGTCCTTTAGACACGATAGATGTGGTAGGAAGGGTGGCGGAGTCGATCTGTGTAAAAAAACTCCCCAAATGCCTCCCTGGTGGCAATGCCAGACAATACCCAATCAGCTCAAAAGGCAGTGTTCAAAATATTGCTTGGTGGGACTAAGCCCCTGCTAATAGGCTGTGTCTACAACCTTCCAAGACTGCAAAAGATGCCTTAAGCCCTCTGGCTCCAATGCTGGGGCTACCTCAGTGGGAGAAAATACTTGGAGAATTTAGCCTCCACTGGGGTCAGCACACCATTAGTGATGTAAAATCCAGCTTGCTAGAGGCCAGCTTGACCCAACTGAACCGAGGACCCACTAGGCTGAACACTGTCAAGAAACCACACCACATTAGACTAGATTCTTGCTTCCAGCCCCAGTAGTTTCAAACTGACTGGGATGTTTGTGGACTCCCTAAGCAACCATGCCCCTGTACTAGGCATCTGGGAAAAAAATACCATCCCAACCCACCTAGAGTAATCCTGAGCCCAGAAAATTCTAATTGTGATACCTGCTCCTTTCTTGAAACTCCAGCAGTGGTGGATTGGACTCAAATCAAGCTAACCCCCAATCTGGACTCTGCCCTCTATTTCATCAATAACTTCCCCCTCGGCTGCCAATAAGCATGCCCCCTAAAACAAATCAGTCAAGGGAAAATGCTCAAAGTGGCTGTCCAGAGACCTTAAATGAGGGCGACAGCCTGGGAAACATTAAAATCTACAAATCTAACCAAGGATTGGGTGGAATACAGAAAACTGAGAAACAAGTGTGAACTAAAAATCACCTTAAAAAAAAAAAAAAAAAAATGAATGCCTCCAGAAGCTACAATCTTTGACCCTAAAAAAATTTGGTCACAAATTAACTAAGGGTAATGCCACCCATGAGAAAAGTGGCATAATAGTAAAATGGCGTCTGCTATACCAACCCACAAGATGCTGCCAGTGGGCTAAATGCATTCCTCACAGACCTGGACAAAATTAAAATCCCTCTGGGTCTCTTCCTCCCCCCAAAAGAGAGTACGAGAGGAAACCCCTTACCCCAATTCACTTCAAACTTCCAACTAAATCAGAGGTCCAGAAACTAAGAAAAGTCAAACCCAGCAGAGCCAGAGAATTTGATAAGCTGGGGCCTAGACTCCAGAATCACAGCCCATATCACTGCCTCTCCAATTACTGGACTCCTAAACAGACTGCTGCTTGAAGGCAAAGTCCTCACTGTGTGGAAAGTTGCCTTGGTCACTCCTATCCCTAAAGGTGGGGATATTTAGCTTGTTGAGAATTACAGACCAATATCCATCCTCTGTACTCCAAGTGTTAGAGGACTGTATACCAGCAGGTCCAGGAATGTTTAATGAAACCCATTAACTGAATGACATGGCTTTAAAGAAAAAAATCATGACACCAGCATGGCCCCAGATTAGCCTTACTGGGGATATCTTCACAGCTCTAGACGGCCTTCAAACTGGTGCGGTCTTTAGACAGACATCAGACTTGGTGAATCTTCAGCAGCTTCACACTAAACATCTTGGTCTTGATAGTCTAGAATGGTTCACCGACTACCTGGACTGCAGATCAAGGTGTCAGAGGGCATGCAGCCAAGTCTGACAAACACCCATCACAGATGGCATCCCCAGGGTTTGATACTGGGACCCCTCCAGTTTTCCATATTTATTAATTTGCCTCACTGGAGGAGTCAAGGTAACCTTATATGCAGATGATGCCACGCTTTATAGGTCCTCCTGAGACATTATACAACTAAACAATCGTCTTGTGCAAGACCTTGGTCTACTCGAGACTTTGTTTCTTAATTGGTTCCAAATACTAAAGTCATCAAAGCTGCCATTTGGCCCCAGAAGCCTCCAGCTCTTTCCAATGGCTCAAACCTTGAAGTGACCGATTGCATCAGATACCTAGGTGTATACTTAGACCAAGACTGCTCTTTAAGAGCTACATCGACCATCTGACCAAGAAACTCAAGTTGTGTATATCACTCATTAAGCCAAACTCAAGGTCCACTGATTCACACCTAACCTTGCTATATTGGGGCCCCCCCTTGACTACATTCTGTAAGCAGCTCTGAAATGCAAAAAAAAAGCTGTCACATGATAGGGCACTTTGCTGCAGGGGTGCCACCATGGGAGCATCACTTCAAGGTACCATCTCCTAGGTGGCCTTCTCTAGACAGATTCACATCCCTCACTGCCTTGTTTTTAAGCTCCAGCAAAATGGTGCCCCTCCTAGCCTAATTAACACATCAGCTCCCAAAGAATGGGAGCCCACCAAGATCCTCTGGCCACCAGTTTCTCCAAGTCCCCAATGTTAGGACTTCACTAGGACTCCAGTCCAATGCAGCCTTCATTCTCCCCCCCCCCCCCGCCAATTTGGAATTCTCCCTAGCAGTCTCCAGGAATGTACTGCCCTTGGGGGCTTCAAGAAGGGTCTTAAAGCTCACTTGTTGGAACAGAGCATCTGCAACTGCCAAGTCAGCAGACTCCCTGCTGATGATCTAACCTTAATGGGACAGAAGACTTGTGTACAACAGTACTTCTGTTGGACTGTAATTAGCCTGCCACTGTATCCTCAACTGGGTCAGTACATCTATATTGACTGACTTGTGAAATGACATTTATGTCTTATGTTTACAGATGTAATTAATTCTATGTCACCACTGAAAAAAGGATTGTTTCTCAGTGGGACTACCTGGTCACCAAAATTTAACAAATAAAATCTATCCACTTCTGGTTCTCAAATCCTTGCTAAAGTCTGGATCCTCTGTGGCATCACTTGCTGTGGGTATTGAGGTCACTAGGGAGCCAAAGTTTTAAAACCGGAGTAGAAGCAATACCCATGATGCCCTACAGGGAGCATGCCTCAGGAGTGTTGGAAACCACTCGGGAGGGAGCAATCTTAGACCTGGTACTCAAAATTGACGGACACAGACGGACACAGACGGACACAGACGGACACAGACGGACACAGACGGACACAGACGGACACAGACGGACACAGACGGACACAGACGGACACAGACGGACACAGACGGACACAGACGGACACACTCTGATTTAGAAGAAGGTAGCTTCTGTGAACAAGCAACCAGTGTGGTTCATGATAAATAGCCATAGAGTCAAGCCATACAAATGTGATGGTACCAGACTTTAAAGGGCTGACTTTGGCAAAATGGGAGTGTGCCTCAGAAATGCACTAGCAAACGGGCAAGAGTGGAGGAACAATGGGGAAACATCAGGACTGCCACAAAAGCCTTTGTGTGAAGCAAATCATTCAAAACAAAGGGAAACAAGCCATGGCTCAAAGGGAGATGGCAGGTAAAGTAGGGAGAAAAATATAACATTCAGGAGTTTAAACAGAAGGACAGAAAACTACCAGCTGCAGAAGTGGGGAAGGCAGTCAGAATAGCAAAGGCCCAAACAACTCTTAAGAGGGATAAAACCTTTTATAGGTACATTAGGGACCGAGGGAGGGATAGTGAGGCTAAGGGGGGCAGGAGGACAGTAAAACACACAGGAATATGGAACGAATACTTCTGCTCAGTATTCATAAAAAAGGGGGATGTCGATACCAGTCCATTAACAGAAAGGTTCTGAACGAACTCCTGAAACTGAAGGTGGACAAAGCAATGGGACCAGATGGGAACCAAGGGGAGAACTAGCGACACCAACTACCCTTAAATCACGGGAGGATGAGATTCCCCTCCACAGAAGCAGGAGCAAAGCAGAGGCTCCTCAGTGGTAGGGAAAATGATGGGATCACTTCTGAAAGAATGAATTGCAGAGCACCTAGAGGCCTGGATTCACAGCGGAAGGGTCCTGTCAGACGAATCTAAGAGATGACTGGGTGACCAAAGTAGTAAACCATAGAGGGGCTGTGGACATTGCCTACCTAGACTTTAGCAAGGCATTTGACAGTCCCACAAAAAATGAAACATGCCAGCCTAGGAGTGGGGTACTAGGGTGGTAGCCTGGGTAAAAGTTGGCTGAACAGGAGAGGGTAACAGTAAAAACAGTCCCACTCTGAAGGATAGGGAGTTACTAGTAGGGTACTGCAGGGTTCAGTACTGGGACCAGTCCTTTAGGGGGACACTGCAGAGACGAAGAGAAGTAAGCTTCTTTGCAGACAAAGATCTGCAACAGGGTCGCCACACGGGGGTGGGGGTGAGAGAATGAGAAGGGACCCAAAGTTGGAGAAATGGTCCAGTATGGCAGCTTAAATTCAATGCAACATGCAAATAATGCACTGGGGAAACAAACCCAGAGAAGAGTACATGGGGGTACCAACAACAAAAGGAGCACAATTTAAAGATAGAGGGGGTGGCTCAGGGGTAACATGAGGAAGTAAGTTTGATGGTGGACACATAGAACAGCCTTCCTGAGGAGGTTGTGGGGTCAAAGACAGTGGGGGAAATTAAATACATGGACAGACAAGGCAATTCTAGTGGGGGGTAGGAGAAGTAGGCTGTTGCTTAACCAGAAACTGCAGCTTATCCAATAGCTAAGGAAATGGGCAGACTGGGTAGGCCATGCAGTCCTTATCTGCTGTAAAAGTCTAGCTTTCTATGCAACAAGGGCTACCCTAGTCAACATACCTGTTCTTTAGTAATTTAAGAAAACTGGATGAATTACTGTTACTAATACCCCTTAAATGCCAAACCTATTAAGAGTAGGAGAATGTAATGGGCCCATGGTATTACTTGGTTTGAATATACAAAATAGACCAAGTAATACAGAACCTAGCCTAATTAGGTCTACATCAGGTTTATTTGTAGAATTTAAATGCAATTGTATCAAGTAGGTTTTGAATAGATTTATGATTATCTAGTATCTGGAAATTATGCATCGTTGCCAAGACTCTCAGGTTGGACCTGAAAAAGGGCCAAGTTTGGTCCAGTGTCCTTAGCCAGTTGCAAATCAATACTTTTCAAGGGAAAATATTTACACCCATTATACTTACTGGGGCTGTATTGCAAACACCACTCTTGAATATGTCCACTGGGAAAGCACAGAGTCAACTGGGAGTCATCTAATATTCACAACTTGCCGTGTGGCTCAATTTCTCACAGCAAGCTTACCTGCTGCTCACCACTCAGATGCTGTGTACAAAAGTAATTACAGGAGCCTGGCAATTGTAGCCATTTATACCACACAAAGCATTTACCACCTGAATCCACTGATACAATGCTGTCAGTCTGCTCTGCACATCACTGAAGTGGGCATCAAGACAGCTGGTCAAGTGAGAGTAGCCATTCAATGCTTCTGTCAGAGCCTGAAACCTCAACAGGTTCCTCTAGAGTGGACTGCTCTACTGCCACCACTGTTGTCAACCGTCTACCTCCAACGCCGCCTCTAGTTCCATCTTCCACTTGTGAGAGCTACAGTGTAGTGGTTTTCGCTTTGAGCTTGTCCTTATGCTTGTAAGGAAGGCAGTATGTTTTTCCAATAGACACATCGGCCCAGATATTCAAAAGGGTTGCTCCATGCGCAACAGGGTTGTGCATGCGCAAGTCCTACATTGCGCCATTCTGCGATATTCAGCAGGAGGCAGTTGCTCCACTGACAGGTTGCGCAAAACAGCAATGCAAATGAATGCATGCTCAACAGGAGGGGGAGGAACCATGCATAACCTGCGCAACCCGATATTCAGTCGGGTTGTGCAGAGTTGTGCATGTGCAACCCTCAACCTGCGCCTGCAAAACCTTGAGCCGCCAAAAAAAAAAAAAAAAGATCCAGTTGAGGGCCACCCACAGGTGAGCTGCTGTATTGCAGGGCACAACACAGCAGCTGCCACCCCTGGCTGGCCCCCAACTCTGTCCCTGTGCCCCCCACTAGCCCGATCGGGCATAAAGCAACATGAACCCCCCGCCCAATATTCTCCCGGTCATCGCTGGCATTACAGTTACATGAATTTTCACTCATTACTATCTTTGCAGAGTCTTTATCGCTGGCAGGGCAGATTTGGCAGCCTTATCGCCGGCAGATACCCTCGTCTCGAACCATTTTCGATGGATAGAACTGAAGCAGAATGTCACGTTACACCCCCCACCCTCCCCCCACCCACGAAGTCCCTCCACCCGCCCCCAGCAGCATCCCACCCGCCTGCCGAGCTGATCAGAAGCAGACGCTTTGCGGGAGCGTATACGCGCAGCCTATACCGCTGATGATAGTCCAGACGGTGAATGATCATTCACAAATCTGACTGTCATGTATGGTATGGGCTGCACGCCCATTGGCTGTAGCTCTGGCACCACTGGGCGGCAGCCCTAACAGTCAGTCGGGCGGGCGGCAGGTGGTGGGATGCTGCCGCCCGCCGCCGCGGGGGAGCGGGTGGAAGGACTGTGGGTGGGGGACACCAGACACCAGGGGATTTTGGGGTGTAACGCCGACATTCTGCCCGCGATCAGGCTTTATGGGTCCACTGACCACCAGGGAGATATTCGGTTGGTTACATTCTGCCCGTGATCGGGCACTGGGGGTTCATATACGCCTGCCCGCCGATCGGGCTTTGGGAGATGTGGGTGTCTATGCAACAATGCCCATGATCGGGTTGCAGGGTACGCCGGTCCCCGGACGCTGCTGCCTGGCAGAGCGCCAGGCACAAGTCCTGGGGATCGGGCGCATCTGCTGCTAGATGAGCATGCAAATGGGGCCATAAATAGATGCAAATGGCCCCCCTGCGCCTTTGATACATTCATGGCCCATTTGCATGTCCCCTTTGAATATCGGAATTTGAGCATGGCGCATGGTATTTGTGCCACCGCAAGCTTAATGCCTGCTAACTCTGGCAACTTGCAGTGGCGCCAGTTCCACCAGCGTTTACGCGCAGTGTTAGTGGGTGGGGTGATATTCAAGGTGCGCGTCAATAGCGCAACTCCTTTGAATACCACCGTCCACACTCCGGCGCGCAACTATTTTGAGCAGCGCAGGGGCTTGCGCCTTAGAATGGCACAGTTTGAAAATCTGGGCCATCAAGCACAGCAGTAGGGAGACTGCTTGACAATCATACAAGTTCAGAAATGAAGTCAGGCCATCTGGGTGGGGAATACAGGGAGGGTTGTTGGTACCATTTATCTGGGTGACCAGACAGTGGTGCAGTTGGACATTGGAGATAACACTGGTGTGCCAACCAGAGACATCCAGAAAGCAGGGCAACAAAAGCCGAAGTCAATCCCCATGCAGTACAAGAGCACAACAGTACACTGCTCACATGCAGCACTCCTGCCAGAACTAGCACCGAGGGGAGGGCAGACTGCAGCTCCATGGAGGAAGTTGTGGCAATAAGGAGACTTGGCTGGATAGTCACTAGTCGCAACCAATTTCGCCCAATTTTCCAAGTTATGTACAACAAGCCATTTGAACAGATACTGCATTTCTTTGGGGGGGGGGGGAGATTTTGTAAGCCTCCCTGGAGCAGTATCAGGTGCCCACTTAAGGGAAACTAACCTGCAAACAGAATCAGTAGCTAATTAAACTACAAGAATGGTTACTGTGACAACCCACCTCTCTGGGCTATAACAGCTTTCAGAGAGCTGTCTTTGGGTATTTCACTACACCAGCTGGGTTTGCCCAGCACTGAACTCACTTTCTCCGACCTGGGGAGGTCAAACATTCAATTGCACAGATCAAAGCCTGGTAGTTTGTCTTGGGTGGCAGATTCTAAATTGTTTTTACTCACCCAGTGGAAACCATAAATTAAGAGACAAATCACAGCCACAACTATTGAGTAAACAGCTTTTTACTTAACAGGTCAAAAGGGTATCCTGTGACATGCACTACTTGTAAGTGGGCACCTACTGAAACAGTGACCCACTTGTGGGGCATGTCGACAGGGTGAAGGAGTAGGGAAAGCGACTGGATTGGGTGGATTCATGAATAGTGACAGGATGTTGCTATATGTACATGCGCATGGGGGAGCAAGCATACCGAGTGAGGGGAAGGAGGGTTTTGAGTGGTGGTGCGTAGGCTCAGTGGTGTGGTTGCTGGTCTGGGCACAGGCATGTTTTGAGTCCCCCCCACAATTTTGCACAAAACACACCACACACACACGACATGCACACCCCCTGGAGTAGAGAATCCTATATTAGGGGATGCAGGGGACACAGCCCCCCACATGACATTAAAAATTGAGTACTTTGTGCAGTTTTGTCTTCCACTGGGTGTGTACAGCACCAAAATTCAATTCTGGTGATGTACACTTGCCATAATGGTAACCGTCACGACATGGAACCGGTCAATAGTACCATTAAAGGATGTTTAACATGAGAATAACTGTTATAGAAAAAGTGAACAAATTTTTAAATAGCAGGTAACAAAATAAAGGCTATTCCGAGATGCCAGTTCTTTTATTGGAGTCTTGGATTACAACCTCATCTACATAAGTTCCATGTCAGATACTTAGAACATGAAATATGAGTATACATATGATAAGCCCAGGTAGAGCAACACTGGCATCAAGGAACAGTACATGATACAATCTATCCTACATACAGTTGATTAGGTAGCATACATAGTTGTACATTTAGATAATGGGCGAATATAGTTGCAAACAGCTGAGAAAGTACCTTGGAGTCAAAACAATGGAATGAATTCAGGTTGAGCAATGGAGAACACTTGTAGACAAGGACAGAGGCAATTATACAAGGAGCAGAGGGTAGAGTGGGGAAAGATGTATAGTAAATGCTAGAGGATGGCAGCTGTCGTAGATGGAGGTAAATTGGGATAGGAGTCACTGAGCAAGAAAGTGTCTGTGAAAGGGGGTGAAGTGAGGTGGGAGAGAAACCAGCAAGGAATAGTGGATAGGAGGCAGTATAGGGGAGGGAGGGTGATGAATTGGCAAAGACCAGTATAACTGAGGAGCAACAAAGTGCAAGCTGGGGTAGGGCTAGGCCTTCAGAGCAGTTGCTAGCTAAATGAAGCAGAAGCACTCTTTGGCTGGCTATGTGGGAACAGAGTTCTAACTTGCAAGTCAATGCTGGGAGACTAGCAGGTCCAGGGGTTGAGAGTTCAGGGCAAGCAGGGCCTGGTATCCAAAGGATCGCTAGCCCTGTGTGGTTTTGAGGAATGAGATTCTGAAGGTGTTTTTGTAGCTCTGGTTGTTGAAGCTGGGCAGAGTATATTCTGGGCACCACTAGGTTAGTCCCAAGGGTTGCTCTTTTAGCCTGGACACATGTTTGTTACAGAATCAGATTGTTAAAGTCCAGCCACTCAGTCTGTGAGTAAAGGTCACATGTATGGGTTAGTTTAAGGGCACCAAGCCAAAGTCTACATGCCTTATTTAGCATGGTGGCAAATATTTAGGGTTGTATCAAAGGCTGTACGGTATGACGAGTCCATAGACAATGGATAAAAGACCGAACTGGTAATTGCTAGGTAAATGGCTGCATCATTTAGACAGTGCATATGCCTGTAGAGTTGTCCAAGTTTCCAGTTAGCATTTTTTTCCCCAATTTCGTTGCTATGGAGGAGTAGGAGAGTGTGCTATCAAGTGTGATGCCTAAATATTTGAACATCTCAAACAATTCCTGTCATTTGTTATTGTTGCAGATGTGTTTATGCGGAGGCACACATGTGTGATTTAGAAGCAATTTTGCATTCAGGAACCAATCTTATGTTTTTAAGATGTGACTAGCTGTTCACTGATGCTAGGGTCATGGTGACTTGTGTATATAGGACTGCAGGCACACAGTATTCTCACTACATTCCTGGGAGAGTTGATTCAGGAATAAACTAAAAGAGCAGAGGCCCTAGTATAGAGCCCTGTGGCACTCTGGTTGTGAGTGGTATAGTATGGGCTGTAAGCCCATTGGTCCCCTGTGTGGACCAATGGGCTTACAGCCCATACTGTTGCAGTCATGATGCTGCCACCCACCGAGTGGGGTGGGCATGTGGTCCTGTGTGGGTGGGGGGTACATGCCACTGGATCGCCAGGGACACTGGTGTGGGCTATGTACTGTGATCGGGGACTCTGGCAGGAGGGGGTCCACTAGACTGCCAGGGAATGTTGCATTTACTGCAATTGTGGCAATGGGTGGGGGTTCCACTAAACCAGGGTAGGTCATCGTAACATGCATCGGGAAACCGGGACTATACCACCAGGGATGGTCATGTATATATTTTGGGGACTGGGGGCCACTAGACTACCAGAGTTCTGTTTTATATGTATATCATGCGACTGTGGCTATGGGGGGCTGGGTTCAATGAGTGCCTGTGGATGGTGTTCTGGGTGGGTGGGTGGCCACACAAGGCTGGGCTGCTGTGTTGTACTGTAGCCCACCTTTGGGTGGCCAGGAGTTGCCCCTACTCTGCAGAGACTCTACTTTGAGCCCCTTTATGCAATGCAGGATTGTGCCAGCATGTGTGCTGCACATCCCAGGATGTGCTGCACATGAATGGGCATGCCCCCCGCATCTGCATTGCATACCATTACATTGCACTACAGCACACTGGGAGTTGCACTGTGCTGGGCAGCCTTTGCAATATACCAGCCAGGGCACAATGTGGGGTTGCACCAGGTGCAACCCCTTTGAATATCTGGGGCCCCCCCTATAGCTTGGGATAAAAAACACTGACAGAAGCTTGAATATGTAGATGTGATCAAGTTTGCGTTTACTCCTTCACTGCCCTCTATTAGATGGAGGAAAAATGGCCGGACTAGTTTATGAAATGTCTAGAGACAAACTCCTTAACAGATTGCTAAGGGGTTAAAATAGTGATTACTTATGCAGAGATTAAATTTTTACTTGGAAGCCTGTAAAGTTTCACATTTAAATAATGCTGCGATACAAAGATTTATATTTATATTGTTACTTTATTATTCATATTGTGTCTTAGAACTACACTGTTTTGTCAACAAAACTTGGAACTGCAACTCCATGGAGGAAGTTGTAGCAGTAATCAGGCGATAGTGGCCAAAAGATTACCAGGATACTTCTTTCAGAAGTCACTAGTTTAGTGAAATGTTTCACCAGGAAACCACACTGAGCAACAAGATGCTAGTCTTATGGAATGTCCTGGGAAGGTTTCAAACACAGGTTGAATATAAATATTTATATTAAGGTTACAATTTTGGAATAATGATATCCTAGGTGGTCTAGTAATAAATTGTACACTTTGTTCAAACCCTGTATGACAGGGAACTCAAGCATCCTCCACACATTGAGCTCTACCTCCCACCTTAAGCTCTCCTCACCCCAGCCTGGTAGATCCCTGGCTCTGCACCCCCCCAGGAGGTGGGACCACCCTACCCCCACCCAGGGTGCTCTCCAATATTCAATGCGCCAGCTAGGCAGTTGGCCTGGAGGACAAAAGCCCAGTGCTAGGGTGTGGCTCGGCAGGGCAAGGCACTGTCCATCAGGACTAGGACCCCCCCCCCCCAAAGTTTCTTCTCAGAGTGTGGTGTGCAATGATGCCTGCGCATGACTGCCCTGCTGGCGTCTGCTGCACTCAGACCCTTGTCAGCTGGTGTACCTGCAATGCCCCCAATCTCCACTGGGGGGCTGCCAAGACAGAGCAACCCTGGATGCCTCCCCAAGGAGAAGAGCTGTCCTCCGGACACTTCCTCTACCTCCCCTGCCGACCTCTTGCTACTTGAGTCAGTCACTGAACCTGGGTCACCATCATGGCGTGAGGTATGGTGACCAGTGCATCATACCTCAGCACCACCAGGCCAGCAATTAGTAATACAACATTGGCAGCAATCTGCACAGTACACAATGCAGGCATCAGTACTGAAATAATGAATGCAATATAATGCAATATTAAGTGCAGACAGAAGATAAGTAGCAGCCTCAGAATAGTGCAATTCATCAAGTGTTATCAAGCATTAGTTGACCTGTCTTAAGGAATCTGGCAGGAGCCAAGGTACTGAGGAAAAGGGTAGGCCTACAAGGGGCCCCCCTCCCCCAATACCAGTTATGGAGTAGCCATTTGTTTTACATTAGAGCCAAATGCGTTGCCTAAATGCTGGTGAGGGTTCAATAGTCAGGGTTACTGGACTGGCAAAACTGGTGCACAGCAAATAGGTCAGTTCTGCTGACTAACTGGAAAACACTCCCACCCTCCGACCCACTTTCTGGACATATTTACTAGAGGGCTTCTGTATCAAAACAAGCTGTTCACTGTAGAATATCCTTTTATCAGGTCTGCAGAAATCTGTTAAGAGGACTGCTGGCCCACCCAGTCTGCCCATATGTTCCCTGCCTGATCAGTCTCTGCAGACTCCAAATGGTCTCACCCCTTCCCAAAATCATGTTTCCTCACGCTCATCTGCTTAGGACTCTTCATGCAACCCCAGCACTTTAGTTATCCTCCTTTGGACCATCTCCACACCATTTGTCCTTCCTGAAGTGTGGCCCTCAAAAATGGTCCCAGTACTCCAGGTGGCATCTCAAAACCAGGAGTGTTAGTGGCCACCTCCCCACCACTTCCCTCCATATGCACCCCAGCATCCCACCAACCCTACCCACTATGTCATAGTGCCCCGACCCTTTTGTTTAGAAGACAGGATACCCTTTTACACCTAGATGGAAGAGAAACATCTGGATATCGTGGCAGTCACAGAAACATGGTACACAAAACCATAACTGGGATGTAAACATACCAGGATACACCATCTACAGGAGGGTAAAAGGAGGAGTAGCTCTTTACATAAGGGAAGAAATCAAAGCAACAGAACAAAAGGGTAAACAGGCAGAAGCAGCACTGTGGGTCAATTTGGAGACAGGCAATGACACCACAATCCACACAGGGCTTGTATACAGACTCCCTTCTCAGGGGGAGGAAATTGACAAGGAAATGATAGAAAGTATACTTAGAATGGCAGAAAAAAGGGGAGATATTGCTGATGGGTGATCTGAATATGCCAGATGTTAACTGGAGTGCAGTTGCAGCAACCACTTTGAAGAGTGGGATTATTCTAGATACCCTACAGGGGGCATGCCTTAGACAACTAGTATTGGAGCCCACTCGAGAGGGAGCAATCTTAGACCTGGTTCTCACAAATGGAGATGGAGAGAGGATCAGATGTAGAAGTGGGTAGCTATCTGGGAACTAGCGACCATTGAACAGTATGGTTCACAACACACACAGCAATAGAGTTAAGCCATACAAAGGCAAGAGTACTGGATTTTAGGAGGGCTGACTGCCAAAATGCGCGAGTGCTTAAGGAATGCACTAGCAAGTGGGCAGGAAGGAGGGGTGGAAGAACAATGGGGAATAATAAAAACTGCCATCACAGAGGTAACAAGCCTTTGTGTGAAGCAAATAAAACGAAGCGATGTAAGAAACCACTATGGTTCTCAAAGTTAGTGGCAGTAAAGGTTCAAGAGAAAAAAGCATTCAGGAAGTACAAGGAATCACAGAAGGAGCAGGACAGAGAACTGTATCAGTTAAAGCAAGAGGAAGCTGGGAAGGCAGTCAGAACAGCAAAGGCCCAAACCGAGGAAAAGATAGCCAACTCAGTTAAGAAGGGGGATAAAACCTTTTATAGGTACATCAGGGAGCGAAGGAAGACCAAGGAGGGAGGGTGGGAGAGGGAGACTGAAAAGGCAGAGATAAATATTTTTGCTCAGCATTTACAAATGAAGAGGGGGAGGTACCCAAAACAAACAGTAGAAACACTCTGGATACATAAGTTGATACCAGCCCATTTACAGAAGAAAGGGTTCTGAAAGAACTCAGAAAACTGAAGGTGGACAAAGCAATGGGGCCTGATGGGATTCATCCCAGAATTCTAACACTAAGGGTAAAACTAGTGACAGCACTGACTACCCTCCAACAAATCATGGGAGGATGGGGTGGTACCTGAGGGCTGGAGGAGGGCAGATGCGATTCCCCTTCACAAAAGTGGGAACAAGGCAGAAACAGGAAACTACAGACCTGTTAGTTTAACCTCAGTGATAGGGAAAATGATGGAATCACTTCTGAAGGAAAGAATTGTCACATATCTAGAGGCCAGAGGGGCACAGGACCCAAGGTAGCATGTATTCACAGCGGGAAGGTCATGCCAGACAAATCTGATAGATTTCTGACTGGGTGACCAAAGTAGTAGATCAGGGAGGGGCTGTGGACATGGCCTATCTAGACTTTAGCAAGGCATTTGACAGTCCCACACAAAAGATTAATATACAAGTTAGCCAGACTGGGAGTGGGTCCCAAAATGACAGCCTGGGTAAAGAATTGGCTGGAGAATAGGACAGAGTAATAGCAAATGGAGTACACTCTGAAGAAAAGGGGGTTACTAGTGGGGTACCGTAGGGTTCAGTATTAGGACTGGTCCTCTTCAATGTCTAAGCGACATTGCAGAGGGACTGGAAGGAAAATTATGTCTCTGCAGATGACACAAAGATCTGCAACAGAGTTAATGTAAAAGGTGGGGTGGAAAACATGAGAAGGGACTTGGCAAGGTTAGAGGAATGGTCAGATGTATGGCAGCTTAGATTCAATGCTAAGAAGTGCAAGGTAATGTACCTGGGAAACAAAAACCCAGGAGAAGAGTACACAATGGGGGTGAGATACTAACAAAAATGGAAAGGGACCTGGGGTTAGTCATATCAGATGACCTAAAGGTGGGCAAGCAATGTGAGAGCAGCAAGGAGGGCTTGGGGGGGGGGGGGAATACTGGGATGCATAGGGAGAGGCATCACCAGTAGAAAACAGGAAGTTATCCCTCTGTAGACACAGCTGGTCAGACCCCATCTGGAGTACTGCATGCAGTTCTAGAGACCCAATCTCCGAAAGATACAGGATGTAAGCTGTCCGAGGAGGGCATTAAAATGGTGCAGGGTCTGCACCGGAAGACATATGAAGAGACTTATGAAGCTTAATATGTATAGCTTCAAGGAAAGGGGGGAAAGAGACATGATAGAAACTTAAGTACCTCAAGGGAATCAAAGTCCAAGAGGGTAGCATCTTTCAAAAAAAAAAAAAAGTGTGCAAGAACAAGGGGGCACCTCAGAAGTAATTTAAGGAAGTATTTTTTCACAGAGAGGGTTGTGGATGCATGGAACCGCCTTCTGGAGGAGGTTGTGGAGTCAAACAGTGGTGGAATTCAAGCATGCATGGGACAGTCATAAGGCAATTCTAGGGTGTGGGGTAGGAAGAAGTAGGCTGGTTAACTAAGATCTGCAGCTTATCCAGTAGGTAGGGAAATGGGCAGACTGGGTGGGCCAAGCGGTCCTTATCTGCCGTCAAATTCTATGTTTCTGTTTCTAGGTTTCTAGAAATGGTCTGTACATACTGCGACACTTGGACAGCTGGTTCTGATCACTATCATTTTTTATAGTACAAGTGTTATGGACTGACATGAGAAATGCTGAAACACTGCGTATGACACAGGTTTTAGATACAAAGATACCTGGAAGGCCAGAAGCCAATTACAAGCTAGAAGAGGCCATCATAGACTTCTGACGTTCAGAGGAAACAATTTTACGTGGTTTTGCAAAGCATATTGCACCTCAGGGAGATTCTGGCAGAGTGTCATAAAAAGTTCTCATGTCCCGAGAAGGGGGAACTGCTCAGAAGATCAAAGAAAGTCAAGAGAAAATGAGTTGTGTTGAGATCACAGAATGTTATTTTACCTTCTGGAAAAGACATCCTGTTTTACATAGATATATTTTATATATTCCAAGAGGAGCTAGCCGACCTCATGCAAAGAGGTGGGCAAAGCCAGCTTTTAAACAGAATTCTGTTTTCCTTCAGACTTATCTACACTGACAAAGAAATATCTTTGAGCACTTTAAGTATACAGGTAGAGACAAAATCCAAGTGCAATTCCTACTACAGTACAGTTACAAATCTTTAAAAACAAAGGTTTTATGTTCTTGTGATATGGTTCTGTATTTTGTTTTACACATTTATTTTAGTAAGTATTAGACCCTACTTGGTCAGATACCTCTTTTACAAGTGGAGTAAATATGGTTAAAGCAGACACTGTACATAGGCTTGAATGGTGATAAACTGGAAAAAAGTGTTTTAATCTGAGGTCTTTTATTACAGTTTAAGAGCTCATTTCTGTACACCTGGTTAGGTGCCTGTAGGCAAAGCTATCTGGCTCTCCGAAGACTGAACTATCCAAGCCTGTGCATTGGATACACTAGCAACAGCGTCACAGTTTGAATCCCTCCAAGACTTGAGACCAAAGGTTAATGCGAATCCAATAAAGACAGGAGGGTTACCATGTTTGTTTCCTGTTCACAAAACTGCTTGGAGGTTGGCATTTGGGGAGTAGAGGGCTGACCTGCCGAGTGGGTTTGTGACACTTACCATCCTATACTCTGTTGCTGGTTAGAGTAACTATGCCCCTTTTGGGGCATTGAACCTCAACTGCCACTCTCCCAACCATCAGAAAGTCCCCAGATCCCTGCAGACTACTCCCTCCAGAGTGGGAAGAGTAGCCACCCCATTACAGATATGGTTATCCTCCGCAAAAAACAAAACATGTACACCTTGCCTTCCAGTTCTTCTGCAGTGTCACTTAAGACTAAAGATTGGTTGCAGTACTAAGCTCCACTGCACGCTACTGGTCACCAACTGGTCTGTGCATCCAACAACCAGTCTCAACCCATTTACCACCATGGATCCCACCTCGAGGCTGCTAAATTTCCTCAGTCCCCTGTACAGTAGGGTCAAACACCTTACTAAACACAAACACTGATGGCAGATAGGGACCACTTGGCCCACCCAGTCTGCCCATTTCCCTACCAACAGGATAAGCTGCAGATTCTAGTTAAACAGCCTACTTCCTGCCACCCCCCACTACAATTGCCTTATGTCTGTCCCATGCATGTTTCAATTCTCACTGTTTTAGACCCCACAACTTCTCCAGGAAGGCAGTTCCATGCCCATCACTCTGAAAGAGATTTTCTCCCATTACCCGAGTTCCCCCAACTTTAAATTGGGCCCTTGTTCTTACACAAGTCCAGATAGGCCACGTGTACTGCCCTCACCAGATTCATTTCCCTGGCCACTCAGTCATATGAAATGTATCCTCCACCACCACTCCATGCTGCCCACTGCCCCAACACAAATCCTTCCATAAAGGACTACACTTTCTTCTCAATTGTTTCCATGTTGGACAACCTTCCCCCCATACTGTGCTTATCATTGAATTTAGTATGCAACAACACTATATTATAAAATACTTTAAGTTTATGAAACCTGTAAATGTTTAAGATACCATGGCACCTGGTGTTTGATAAAAACAAGTAGTAGGTGACTATTATAGAAAGCTAGTTGTGCTATTTAAAATGCATGTAAATTGTAAACTTAGCCAGAAATGTCATGGTGATTTGCATATATCCCATGATGCATTGCATCATGGAAGCATGTATTATGATGCTTCTTTGAAACTATTTGTTACCGATGCCCTTTGGGATAACTCAGTGATTCTGCATGGAAGTTTTGTTTATAGCTTGTTTTGTTTCTTTTTGGGCCCCCACTACATAAGCAAAAGAGGGCTTGCATAAGGGTTACGAGGACATCTCGGTTAATCAAGAGGATCAGAGTCAGTAGGTGCCAACTAAGTGTACAGAAAGAACAGTCAGTCTGTTGTTGCAAACTGATGTACTGAAGAAATGCCATTGCAGAAGGTCATTTCTTGTATTTGGAATAAGCAACAGAGATGGTGTGTCGAGCCTGAAGTTTGGTGCCTGGGCCATCCGTTATCCCACAAGCCTCCTCCCTCCCTCTGTTACCATACAGACAGACCAAACCCACTCTACATCCATTTTCAGGGAATGGCTGAATAAGGCAGCCAGCACCTCAGGAGTTCCTTGGGTGTATCCCATCTGATCCATAGCCTCGTTCACCCTCAGATCCACATGTCCCCTGTTCTCTGCAAATGCTTTTTGTTCACCTATTCCTGCCACCGGTCCACTCCCCCCCTTTTAGACCGAGCAAGTATCTGCTCAGGACGGCAGTTCTGTTTTTCTGCTACCCTTCTGATCCTCCCCTTGCTCTTACTCATCTATGATGAGTCTTATCCCCTTTAGCCATCCCTTCCTCCATCTGTGCCCCTCCTGCCTTGCTCAGCCAACTGAATGCCACCCTTAGCCCACTTCCTAGAAAATCATTTAGTGTCACACTGCTACCACTCACGTCATTTCACATAGAGGCTGCTTGTCTTGCTCTTCCTTGTTCCCCACTATGCTTCTAACCCTCCCTGGCAATCCCCCCAGCACTTACTTGCTAGTCTGTTACATCAATATCCACCCTCCTGATGTCCAGGACCCTTGTCCTTAAGTGGTTTGCCTCTGCTCCTTTCTATGGAAAGGCAGTGATCTCTGGTTATGCAGGGGACTGCTCAACTGCAGTGTCTGCAATGCTGTCCCATTTTTAAGCACCAGATCCAGCACTGCCCCGTCCCCCTAGGGGTTTTCCCCCCTCACAAGCTCCTGAGAAAAGCAGCTTGTAGGAAGTAGAGGGTGGCCCTGCTCCTTGCCAAAGCAATTGAAGGAAGGCTCCTCGCCATCCAGCAGACTGAAGCCAAACTAGAAGAACCTCACCTACCCATTCTAATGATGGCCTCCCTGTGCCCCACAGTTTCTCTTCCTGTGAGCCATCCCAGTATGAACAAAAGTCGAATTCCTAGCCCTTCCTCCAGACAACTCCACACCCTGTGGCCCCAATCTCCCCATATATAAAAACTCCTCCCTGCCCAGTCTCACCTGACCACAGGGCAGCCAAACATGGCCCCATTCCAGCTGCAGTACTCAGTGCATGGCCATTCATGAGCCATGTTAGGTATGGCCCTTAAGCACCATCATTAATCCACTAGTTACTACTGTTCCTTAATATTCTGCACTCAATTCATAGTTCTCTAGAGATACTATACACAGCAGTAGGAAGTCAGTACTAGTATACTGGTTTAGAGCAGAAAGTTGCAACCCTAGAGAACTGGTCTGAATCCCACAGCCACTAACTGCATACTGTGTGACTATAAGCAAGTCACTTCAACTTGTGCCCCCAGGATACACTGGAAACAAACTTTTTTTGGGCCAGGAACCACAAACAAATCACAAAAACAAAGACTTACCTTGAACCGCCCTTGGGCACCTATTGCAGTGGAATTGTTAGGCCGGACCAGGGTTCCATTCTGAATCCCTTTGACAAGTGCTTTCCTAAGCAAGACCCTCAACCTCACTGGATCCACTGTCAGATACTGGCTCAGGATGTAAGCGCGAATGGCCTGGACAGACGTGACCCTCCGGTCACCAGATTTCTTCAGTGCTTCAGTCACCATCTCCAAAGTTGTTGGGTGGCTTTTCAATGTACTTTGTTTAGGCGCTTTTGCAGGTTCTTAAAGAAAAAAAAAAAAAAAAAGAAAACTTCATCCAGCGATTAAAATAAAGGATGCCACAGGAATCTCCCCACACTTACAGAACTGTATGCAAGTTCCAGCAACTCATCTTACCAAAAGAGCTCCACCACCTAGATATCACAGCCCACTCCTTGGTGTTTTTGGGGGAAGAGAAAGACACCAACTCACAAATCTCAAGTGCCCAAACAGGAATGTCTGTTCCAGCTGAATAGGCAAACTGTATTATTTCTGTTCTGGCAGGTGACGGTGCCAGCACTGCATATTTTACAAAGTTCCTTACTGGTTCCCCATGCAGAGGGTAAAAACTGGAACCTACGGGCAGAACCAGTAAACAGATCTGGTACAATGCATTTGTTCCACTAACTCTGGTTCCAGATTTTACCAGATCCCAAGATCTAGAAGAGTACCCCCCCCATCCAAGCAGTTCCAGATTAACCCTTAAACTGTCCATACACCTTTATTAAAAAAGTGCACATAAAATTGATGTTACAGTCCCAACGACTTCAAGAAGTCGAGGCTTGCATTTCTGCAGTGAATTTCACATTTAAAAACAATCCAAAAAGAGAACAGCAGTCCCCTCCCTCTTGAAGACAGGAAATCAGGCCACCAATGCCACTTAAAAAAACAAAACCAAAAAAAAAGCACACATGTTCACAGGGGTTGAAATTTTAAGTTTTGTAGCCACTAGTCAGCAGGGCTAGTGACTGGGGAAAAACTAGCCCCACAGACTTCCACTGGCCCAGCTGGTGTACTTACCAAAATGTTACCTTCTCCAGCTCAAGCCTGCAGAGCTAAAGGAAAATCTTACTAGCCCAATACAAAATCTACCAGCATTTGGCTAGTGGGCCAGTGCCAATTTAGACCCCTGTGTTCAGTACTGTTGGCATGGTGTACATGCAAAAGGAGAATGGCAGACAGTCCTTCAGAGTCTCAAGCCAGCTGGCATCACTGGACACAGATTAGCACCAATGGCAAACCAAGATTTCCTGTGTCCCAAGTGCTGAGTGCGCAGTTTTATTTCCTTGTGACAGATTGCAAGTTTACTTTGGCATGACAATGCTCATTTCAGACACTGCTCTGCACCAGACTAGTCTGAACACTTGGGAGTGGCCATTTGTTCTATCCTGGAGAAAATAAGCATGTGCCATCAGACGGCCAACAGGCCCAGTCTAGAGCAGGTATACCCAACTGACCAGGTTGGAGATTTGTGTCAGTCTGGTATTGCCTGACTCAACAGGATGGGTCCAAGTCAGGCCACAGCCAGTTTGTTCCATTTTTCCACCCCAGCCAGTCGAGTGCATCCTTAATGTTTACATGGGAGGAGCAGTTTTGTAATGCACTTATTGTAACCCAAAAGATGCAGATGTTAAATTTAATGCTCAAATTACGTTAAAACTGCTACTTTTCTGTCCCAAGATGTAGTGAGTTCTACTTCACTAGAAAGCTGGAAACACTGGTGCGAGCCACTGAAAAGCCTCATACTACATGGGAGCAGAAGGCACCATGAATAAGCAGCTGCAGAACGCTGAACAAGAGCTGTGTGGTATGGAGGAGTGTCAGACTGGCAGGCTAAGCATTTGAGAAACAGGGTGAGGCAGCAAGCAATGGTATCACGAAAAATCATAGAAGTCTAGTCCTCCAATTTGAATCGATCAGCCTGACAAGACTGGGGTGGAAAAGCATGCCAACTCAGACCACAATGGTGTTACTGGTCTGCAGACTGCTCCTCGTGCAGCAGTTTCGCTAGAAGCCACTTGTGCTGTAGGAGCCAGCAACATACATGCAGGGGAGCCTTATAAGAACACATTCATGAGTTGGTGTGAACACAACTGTTAAACATCCAAGGTCAAAATAATGAAAATCAATTAAAGCCAAGTTCAACACAGGCACATAACTGTTGAATATTTGTACCCTAAATTTTCAGCCTTATCATGACCCCACCTTGTGAACAAGGCTGAAGAAAATTTCCAAATTCTGCCCCAAAAGGCGATTTTGCACAGCAACTGCGAAATTACCTTTCAGGACAGATTTGCATAATTTCACTGTCACAGTTCATGAAGTGAAACAACAAAAGTTGTGCTGCAAATTTGGCACACAAATATTCAAAAATTACCAAGTTATGACAATTAACACCCATTGAAATGCACTGAACCACATACCTGTGTTTGACAGTTTATGGTCTGGTGTTGGAGTAACATGTCTGGTCCAGAGAGATTGTGGTGTTAGACACACATTTCTCCCAAGTAGACAAGAGCTTGGTGGGGCAGTTACAGCAGACATCAATGGACTTTTTTTTTTTTTAAATATATAAAGAAAAAACGCATAAAAAGAGTTTTATTTCAGGTACTAGCACTGTGATTGAGCACCCCAGTACTGGTGTGCAGCACTGGGGTGGGCTCCCTAGTGTTGCACAATCAAAATAGGCAGGGTGGGTGTTTCAGCTGGCATGGGGGGGGGGGAGATCAGGTACCCCCATGCTAGAAAATGGGGAAGGAGAGACTGGAGGGTTCTCTGGTAGCATCAGGGGTGGGTTCCCTGGTACCACACAATTAAAATGTGAGGGATTGTAGTGGCATCAGGATTACTCTGGGGGGAGAAGGAGGAGAAGAGAACTATAGCAGGCTGATCATGACAAATAGTTGTGCTTACTGGGCAGCATTATGTAGATCAGAGGAAACACCCACCATATGGTGGGCCAGCTCTCCTTTGAACTACACAAGGTTTCTGCCCAGCAAGCCAGAACAATGTCATGATCAAGCTGGCTGATTGAGACATCAAGACCCTTGCAGACTCCCCAGCACTGGACAGATGTCTGCTGAGCCTGCAGCATGGTGTACATCAAGTAATGTTAGGGAATGGGTCATTGCCGTGAAAAGGGGGGGAGGTGGCAGTCAGAGAGGGAAAAAATGCAGAGGCAGAAGACATGGAGGTGTACCAAGTAAGCCAGTGGGAAGCAAGGAACAGACAGAGGAAAGAGCCAAAGGTAGGGGTGTTCAAATCAAAACTTGGGACTTGCATAGTTATGACTGTAGCCCAGTTTTTCACTTGCCCCCATTTTTCATTACAATGAAATTAGCCTACTTTGTACATACTTGCCCTTCAAGGAAATTTACTCTCCTGGAGAGGGGGCAATATGATCTGCACACACTCCTGGCCAAAATAGCTAAAGGGGGGCAAGACTTTCTTCAGGTACATAAGTGGGATGAGGAAAAGGGGAGGGATGGCAAGAATGACAAAGGGAGACTGAATACAATCAAGAAAAAGCAGTCATGTGGTCTGGCTAGTCAGCAGTGCTGCTGTCCACACCACCAGCATCCCAGGTTCAGAAACAAGCCTGGGTCAATGGGCCAACTGGAGTGGGAGGTTGTTTGGGTCTCCCATAAGACACTCCTCCAGGGAGAGGAGAGGAGTGTCACATTAGCCCATTATTTGCTACCTGTGGATGAGTGGGTGGCAGCATGGGACCTATGGTGTGGGGAGGGCACAGTTAGGTGCTTGGCTGAGACATGCACCAGCACAATCTACAGCTACGATTCAAATCCTCACGCCAGTGTCCTCAGGTGGGGTTTTGAGGACAAGCGGCAACATAAACAAGGAAAAACCAAGTCCCCAGTGCCGCACAGCATGATCAGAGAACTGTAAGGGGAGGAGAAATAGAGCATGGAGGGTTGTTATAACTGCCAGTGGGAGATTAAAGAAAACACAAGACATCCTGAACAGGTACTTCTGTCCAGTCTTCAGTTGGGGAGGAATGGACCACCAGGGAGCAGCAGGAATGGGTGAGGGGTGGACAAATCCCTTTCCAAAGGAAAGAGTCCTGAAGGGACATGCAGCTCTGAAAGTGGACAAGGCCATGGGACAGGACAAGATGCATTCTGGATATGGGGGTTGATACCAGTCCATTCACAGAAAAAAGTTTTGAAAGAACTCTTAAAACTGAAGGTGGACAAAGCAATGGGGCCAGATGGGATTCATCCCAGAATTCTAAGAGAACTTAAGAGTGTAGAACTAGTGACACCACTGACTACCCTCCAACGAATCATGGGAGGATGTGGTGGTACCCAAGGACTGGAGGAGGGCAGTTATTCCACTTCACAAAAGTGGAAGCAGGGCAGAAGCAGGAAACTACAGACCTGTTTAACTTCAGTGATAGGGAAAATGATAGAATCACGTCTGAAGGAAAGAACTGTTGAGTACCTAGAGGCCAGAGGGGCACAGGACCAAAGGCAGCATGGATTCACAGCAGGAAGGTCATGTCCGATGAATCCAACAGGCTTTTGACTTGGTGACCAAAGTAGTAGATATGGGAGGGGCTGTGGACATGGCCTGCCTAGACTTCAGCAAGCCACTTGACAGTCCCACACAAAAGATTAATATACAAGTTACCCAGCCTTGGAGTGGGTCCCAAGATGGTAGCCTAGGTAAAGAACTGGCTGGAGAACAGGACACAGAAGGTAATAGTAAACAGAGTCCACTGAAGAAAGGGTTATTAGTGGGGTACCGCAGGGTTCAGTACTAGGACTGGTCCTCTTCAATGTCTTTATAAGTGACATCGCAGAATAACTGGAAGGAAAAGTAGGTCTCTTTGCAGAAGACAGATCTGCAACAGTGTTGATACAAGGTGGTGTGGAAAGGATGAGAAGGGACTTGGCAAGGTTGGAGGAATGGTCAAATGTCTGACAGCCTAGATTCAATGCCAAGTGCAAAGTAATGCACATGGGAAATAAAAACCCTGGGAAAGAGTACACAGTGGGGGGTGAGAGACCAACAAAAATGAAAAGGTACCTGGGGTAGTCAGATGACCTAAAGGTGGGCAAGCAATGTAAGAGGGTAGTAAGGAGGGCTGGGAGGATACTGGGATGCATAGGGAAAGGCATCACCAGTAGAACACAGGAAGTTGTTATCCCTCTGTACAGACAGCTGGTGAGACCCCCATCTGGAGTACTGCGTGCAGTTCTGGAGACCCATCTCCACAAAGACCTAGACAGGATGGAGGCAGTCCAAAGAAGGGCAACTAAAATGGTGCAGGATCTGCACCAGAAGACTATGAAGAGACTTAAGGAGCTTAATATGTATAGCCTCGAGGAATGGAGGGAGAGGGGGACATGAGAGGCTTTCAAGTACCTCAAGGGAAACAAAGTCCAAGATGGTAACGTCTTTAAGAAAAAAAAAGTGCGTAAGAACAAGGGGGCACAATTTGTAGATGGGGACAGCTCAGAGGGAGAGGGGAAAGTATTTTTCCACAGAGGGTTGTGGATGCATGGAACAGCCTTCCTGAGGCGGCTGTGGAGTCAAAAAAGAAAGTGGGGGAATTGAATACATGGGACAGAGAAAGAAATTCTAGTGGGGGTAGGAAGTAAGCTGTTTAACTAGAATCTGCAGCTTATCCATTAGGCAGGGAAATGGGCAGACTGGGTGGGTAAGGCAGTCCTCATCTGCTGTGAAATTCTGTTTGTTTACCCAAGAGTAAACACACTCAGGATGGTGCTTACTGCACCACTGACTCCTTATTCAATAGCTCACTGGAAACAGGAGTGGTTCCAGAGGACTGGAAGACAACAGACATTGTCTGGCTCCATAAGAACACTGGCAAAGAGGAGGCTAGCAACTACAGGCCAGTCAGTTTCATATCAGAGGTGTGGATATTAAGGAAATCCTTTTAAAGGGAAGGTTGGTAGAGTATCTTGAATCAAACATGCTACAAGACCAAAGGCGGCATGTATTTTTTGGGGGCCAGAGGTCATACTATACTATTTCAACTGAGTGACCAGGAAAAATAAGGGGAGGGCAGTGGACATGGCCTAGACTTAACACTGCCACACAGGAATGAAACTAAGCAGCTTAGATGGGATCTAAACTGGTAAATGGGCAAGAAAACTTGTTAATGGATAGACGAGAGTGGTGTTCAACGCTTACTCTAATGAAGTGAGTGCTCAGCAGTGTACCACAGGCTCAGTACTGGGACCAGACTCCAATGCCTTCACAAGTTACACTGTGGAAGGGATTATTTTTTATTTTATTTTTTTTAATAAACACAGGACACCAAAATCAGCAATAGGTTAGATATACAAAAGAGGGTGGAAAGAATGCATAGGGACCTTGGAGAAATCTGTAGTAGTAAGAGCATGCAGCTGGGGTTCAGTGCCAAAAAGTGCACCATTATGCACCTAGGGCATAGAAACCCAGGAACCAAGTACAGGATGAGAGAATAACAAGTGTCACTAAGCAGGGAAGGAACTGGTGTTATCGCATATGTCCCCAAAGTGGCAGGGCAGTCTGACAAAGCAGTGGGATGCAAGGGGCAGGTTATCAGGAGGAAGTGGTGTTACTACTTTATTGCTCACTGGCAAGACCCCCACCTGTTGTGTCCAGAGGAGGGCAACTAAAACTGTGCAACACTTGCCGCAAAAAAAAAAAAAAAAAAAACACACACACACACACTAAGGAAAGAGCAAAGGGACACAAGACCTGCAAGTAACTTACAGGGGGTGGAAGGTGTGAACAAGGTATAGGAGGGGAGTCTCCTTTAAAATGAGAAAGCACCATGACCAGAGGCCATGCAATGAGGTCAGATGGTAGGGGAGCTAGGGGTTCAATGAAAGAATAGCAGATGCCAGGAACAGAAGTAAAGGACACGAAAACAGAAGGGCTTCAGACATGCGTGGGATAGACACAGGGGACCATCAGTAAATAAGCAGGGAAGGGGACGTCACTGGAGACCAGTTAGGGTCTGCAGAGCCCTGCTAGGCAGGGATATGCCTCTCAACCAGTCACTGAAATGAGAAACAGTGGCCCTCATAATGAGGGACACATCTTCAAACATGGAAATACTACAAGCTTTTGACACAGTGGACATCAGTTTTTGTACAAACACTATTTATGATTTAGCACCCAAGATGAATTTCTGCTTTAAATTTTGAAGTTAAGATGCATGACTGACAGGGCAATTGAGGGGTTAAATGAGGGACACCCCTCATAATCAGGGACAGTCGAGAGGTTTAGGCAGGGGACCATCTCTATTTGGACAAACTGGGTGGACCAAGCAGTCCTTTACTGGTTGATGGAGTCTACATTTCTATGACCATCACATCATTGGTGCTGCAGTAGTCAATTGATTTGGCCTACTGCCTGTACCTGGGGGGAGGAGTGTATGAAAGTAGTGCTATGCAGTGCTGCACAAAGGCACTGGTTGTGACTGGAGGGGTTAGCCTCCCTCCCTTTCTTCTCTGCTGCAGATAGTGGGAAGGGGGGGTTAAAGGAAGACAAAACAGACATTGTCAGCAGATAAGGACTGCTATGCCCATCCAGTCTGCCCATAGACCCTATACATTCAATGTGGCCACTGACCCCATGTCAATGGCTTTTCATCACTTCCTCCCTCAAGCTTCACTTGTGCCCATCCCAGGCATGCTTAAACCCCTCTACTGTGCTTGCCTCACCTCCTGTGACAGACTACTCCAAGTGTAGAAAAACATTCTCACATTACCTCCTGATCTGCCACCTTCCAATTTCATGTCATGCCCACTTGCTCTAGTATTTTTTCCACATTGGAAGAGGTCCCCACCTGTACCTTGTTTATGCCCTTGAGGTACATTGAAACCCTCATTCATGTCTCTCCCCCAGTGAATACATACTGAGGTCCCCTAGTCTCTCCTCATAGGTTTTGAGGTGCAAGCCCTGCACCATCTTTGCAGGGCCCCTTCTCTGGCTAGTCTCCTATATACGTCCTTGCACAGGGGTGACCTCCAGAACCACAGTGTGCTCCAGCCAAAGCTTTGCCAATGTTTCACACAATGGCATCACCATCTCCCACCTCCTGCTAATAACCCCGCCTATGAACCCCAACATGCCACCCTGCTGCCTTTGTGCACTGCTTTGCTACCTTAAAGTCAGAGATATCTCCTAGGTTCCTTTCTTTGGTGACAGCTCCTCCCACTCCCATGTTCAAACAACTTCTACCCTTCCTGCTGGCTGGATTCCTAATTTTTCATTCCACTCAGGGGTGTAGCCAGAAATTTGTTTTGTACAGAGTCTCCAAAAGTTGCACCCCCCCCCCCAGATTAAAAAAGTTTACACATCCTCTCCAAATGGTACCCCCTTTCAAACAAGTGAGATTGTTGTCAGATGGGGCCTCCAATCTCTAAAGAGGTTTATACATGTATCTGTCTCCTAAACAGAAGTTTGGACAGAGATACTGTTCAGTGGCCTAAAGTAACCCAAATACTACCAATTAAAAGGAAAGTGTTAACCGAAAGGTATGTGATTTGTGGCAGGCACTCAACAAAACTGTACTCAAATGATGTACAGCGAGTATGCCTGCCTACACCCTTGATTCCACTCAGGAGTCCTCCAAGTCAGTTTTAAAAGGAAGTATGGTTTCGCTTTAGATCAATGATACTTACTGAATACACTCGAGAGCTAATGGGGTGGAGAGGGCGCCTCCAAAAGCTCTTAACAGCATATCGAGGGAAGACGTTAGCCAGGGCTAACTAGGTAGGGGAACCCTAGAGAAAGTTTTTTAGGGCAAGCTGCGTGGGATATAAACACACCCACACAGGGAAGGAGGTCGAATCCAGTATCCTACAAGCCCTCGTGCAGCAGACTCAAAACTGGGACGTTTAGTTTTATAATTTACATGCATACATACAGCAAGCAAACGGATTAGTTTTGCCAGTTACAAACAAACGGCATGTAAACGCAGTACGCACTGTCAGTCTGCGTCATCTTAGCAGAACCAGAAACCCGACCCCATCCAGCTAGTTCCGACTGAAACACCATTTATGACAGTAAAGTCTGTCGAGATTTCTCAATTAGCATTAACATTTTAAAGTTGGGCAGAGGAGCGTGTCCGAACCAGTCCCTGGCCTACGCAGTCCCACGCGTGACGGTTCTACACCCACCATCCCCAAAACAGGCGCCAGAGGTCGGGCAGACAGGTTAGAGTCCAACCACATACCACAATCTTCCGAATAACCCGGGCCGCTCCCCTGCACAACCCGGCACCGAACCCGAGATCGGCAGACCGAGCAGGGAAGATGGTATCTAAACAAATCCCATTGAGGTAATTCAGCGCTCCCTGAAGTTGTGATTTTTTTTTTTTATATAAACACTTTACCTGCTTTGTCAACTTTCACAGGAACCGTTTGTGGGCCAGCAGCAGAGGCCAGTTTCTTAGGAGGCATGTTTTAAATTATTCAAATAAAACACGCAGACCGCTTTAAACTGTAAAACAATACTAAAACCAAAACAACGATACGGAATACGACGTTTAGACAGACGCCTGAGCAGGTGGTTTATATAGCATGGAGGGCGCTCAACCCGGTCAATGGGGGGAGGGGGGGTCGCAATTTGCTTCAAACCGGGTTCAGCCTGCCTCCCTTTTCCCTTGCTACCAGAACTGGACTGGCCCAACTGGATACCTGGTAATTTCCAGGTTGTCCCCGCTCTGTTTGGTACTTGGCCACGTTTGAACACTGAAAATCTTTACATTCATCATGTAGTTTCTAATTAAATAGGGTAGTTTGGGCACTGCAGGTAAATGTGAGATGCAAGCTAGTGTATCATAGTTAAGTAGAATACTGATATAAGTTAGTCACCTGGGGCCCTCCCCTACTGATTTCCCAGGTAGGCCCTGTATCAATTTCCTTGTGGGTCTCCAGTACCCCAGTCTGACCCTGCTTGTTACCAATTACCCTCATTAAGGGATCCCTTGAGTTTCCAATCAAGAGAAGAAAGGGGGTGCACAGATCAGTTTACATAGACACTGTTGGTAGATAAGGGCCTATGGCCCACCGAGTCTGTCCATTTCAGCTTGTAAATTCACTTTATGTTTTCCTAGAAGTCTGTTACCACTTACCTCCACAATTCCTTTTTGTCTATCCCATGCATTCTTAAATCTCGTGATTGTTTGACATAACTCCTATAGCTGTGGGGGTGGGGTGCTATATATGACATTATTTTAGATGGAACCTAAATTGTTTTTTTTTTCTGTATAGCAATTCCCCTGACCTGTAGATCAGCACTCCCATTTCCTTGTAAAATAAAGGGGCCCTATGTACACAAGATATGGGGCCCATGCATTCATACCTCTCACAGCTCCTTACAAGGTAGGGGCAGTGCTTAACAATGAGGAACATCAGCTCTGCAAACCTGTATGTGGGGCCCTGTGAGGAAAGGCGTTTTCCTAAGACACCACTTCCACTGGCATTTCCCACCACCCCACCCTCAGTTGCAACTGGAAACCAGCCTTTCGGGCTCAGTTTGCTCACCTAGTGAACTATGTTTTACATCCCACTATGCAGTGATTAAGAGATGGCCAGGAACATTTGGTGCCACCATCAGGTGGGTACCTGGTTGAGGGACCGTGAAGGCATATAGTTACATTTCTTTGATGGATCAGTAGTTGATTGGAGATGCATTTTTAAAATGGAACTGTGCTAGAAACTCTGACATTTGGAAACCAAGCCTTGCAAATTAGTATTTGTTTGCATTAGTAAATAAATAATCTGCTACCTTTTGTTTAATATTCAGTTTTTATGTAATTATTTTATTTTATTGTAGCATTTATGTACCCAGGATAGCCAAACTGAGGAGCAAAAAAATAAAGGGCCACTGTTTTCTGCAAAACTGACAAAATCAGGATAAAAAATGGAATTTGCCATTCTTGAATACCACGTAAAGTCAACCTTTCATATAAAAAACATTTTAACCACATGGCACAACTTTTGTGTATCCCCCCACCCCATATTTTCTGGCACATTTTTTTAAGACTTTGTGTGTATACCCCCTTCCTGTCTCCAGCACCCCTCCCCATCAGCAGCTCCTAAAGTACACCAACCCCAGCATCCCTTATCTGCAGTCTCTACAGAGCAGAGTTTTTTCTCCAGGTGATGCCTGGGTAGGGGTGGATTTACCCTATGAGTGTCGTATGTCTCCGCAGGGAGAACCATGATGGTGGTGTGGGGCCCGGATATACTGGGGGTCTGTCGTCACAAGTGCTGCCAAGGCCATTGTCCATGTTTCCTCCCAGCCCTCTGGGATATTGAAATGATAGGGGCACGGTGCAGAGTGGTGCACTGTGGCATGCCAGCCATGTGCCGCTCATGCAATGGGAAGCTAGAGCACTCATGGTGAGACTAATCTAGGTGAAGAACTCTGCAGACTGTAGATACACACTTGCAGATGTATTAGGTGCAGTTTACATAGACAGAAAACAGGCACAGGGAGCACTTGCTATTCAACAGGCTCTTGCGCTTCATCGATGTCCACCCTCCTACTCTGCCTTATGCTGTGCTACCACATGTAGCCGCCCAAATGGCAGAATTGCAGAGCAGTTAGCGAACTTCCCTCCTCGGAAGAGGAGAGTGTTCTCTGGTATGCTTAGTTCTCCTCCTCTCAACCGTCCTTCTGACGACCTAAGCTTTTTTCAGAACCCAGGATGCTGGTGTTGCAAACGGTAGCCCTGCCACTGCCCAGACAGGCCAGCCTGTGCCTCATTTCTGGTGTAAACAGGGCTGATTTGCACTCAGTTTTTTGGGGACAAAATTGACAAAATATGGATTTTAAAGCAGCAGCAGTGTGGCTGGCATGCAGTGCTATGGCTCACAACACCGATGACCTGGGGTCAGTAACAAGCCAGGGCCATCAGAGGGCTGGCCGGGGAGAGGTGGATGCTCTCCTTCGGGGAGGGGGGACTTGCTGATCCACTGCTCTACTGCTATCTGGGCGACCACAGGTGGCAGTGTAGGACATAACGCTAGTTTGGGGCTGTTGGAGCCACCATCGGGTCAGGCGGGTGTGTCAGCATGCCAGCACCCAATGACGCTGCATGCTTATGGGGGGAGGATGGGGCAGATGAAGCCTCTGCTCGCCCACCATGCTCAGTGCTGTACTGTCTCCACTGCCTTCCAGGGGATCCTCCTGGTCTTCTTCTCCACAGCTGGTGGCCACAGGGACAGCGGGGAAGAAATGCTGAAGTGGCTGAAGGTGTACTTGACCCTGGGGGGCCAGCTGGGTGGGGCAGCACAACAGTGTGACAGGGGTGGACCTCGGGGGCCTGGACAGGTAAGTGGAGCAGTCTCGGCCTGCAAGCATCAGGGTTTCGAAGAGGTAGAAGGAAGTTTCTACCACCACCCATGGGAGAAAAATATGTTCAAAATAAAAGAAGAAAAAGAACCAAAGTGCAATGAACATTTTTGTCCTAAAAATCTAGTTTCAGCTACGGTTAACAAAAGTATTAGCACACTTTGCTGCTCACCACAAGATTTTTTTCCCTCAAGCCTAACTCTTGCCCACTCTATGGTGCGATTTCCTTTTTTTTCCATATACACTTTTTCTGCTCCTCCTCCTCAAAGTGGGCAGGCAGCTCTGGGCCCTCCCTTTGAGGGGACTCATCTCTCCGGCCAGGCTTCCTCGCACCCCTTCCCACCTGTCATCCCCCATGGGTTACCCACTGTGACAGGGCTAGTGGCGAGGGGTGCCAGCCTTCCCCCACCCCTGGAAGCCAACATCCAGATTGCTGGGGGGCTGGCATGGGCACAGCCTGCCAGCTCTTTCTTTTTCTCCAGTTTTACGCCCCAGGGCCCATGAATGGGCGGGGTGACTGTCTGCATGGAGGCAGTCTAATGCCCTGGACATGGGCCCTTCCCATTCTAGGCAGAGCGCCTGTGCTGATACCTAGCCACCGCTGGGTGTCAGTCTACAGCACGCTGCACCGTCCCCCCCCCTCCTCTGAGGAAGGAGAGCTGTAGGCGGACGCTCGATCCTTCCTCGTCCCGGCTGACCCCCCGAGCGACCCTAGTTCATTCCCGAACCTGGGTCACTGGCATGGCGCAAGGTGTGGCATCCAGCACCTTAAACCTCAGTGCCACTGGGCTGGCCTACAGTGCTATTGCTAAGCTAAATGTTGCGGGGGGGGGCACTGTTGAGCTGTCTTGCTGAAAAGACATACTTCACCTTGGCTCCGCAATACGACCTCTTTTAAATCTAAATCTTACTATTTTTATTCATTTATTCTGCTAAGAAGTAGTATTTTTGAATAAAGCTCCTGATTGAGGCCATATCCATGTCAAAAAAGGTGATGGGAAGACAAAATAAAGATGGAGGAACCGGAGGAAAAATCTGTAACCGCATGGGGATCAAGAAAGGGATTCGACGCTGGAATCTTCTACACCGGAGGCTCCCCCATGGCAAGCACTGGAGAAATCCATGAAAGCTATAGACACAACAGCAGAAACCATTTTAAAATGCATGAGGGAACAAGATATCAAAACTGAGGCAGTTAATAAATCGGCAGCTACAGCAGAGGCTCATGCCACAAAAGCTCTATCCACTGCAGGCAAATTGGTCCAAGAGAATTCCCAACTTCGGTCCCGCCTGGAGGCCATAGAAAATACAAATAGAGCTATGAACATTCGTTTGACTGGCTTAGCGGAGGGAAGCGAAAGCAGCGATCTCCTTGGTTTTCTAAAGAATTGGCTTCCCGATGACTTATCCATGGATACAGAAGCTGTAGCTTTACAATTGGTGAAAGCGTACAGAATTTCGACTAGATCGGCGAACGAATGAGATGACCTACTAAGGACAGTGCTCTGTGTTACCTTGGGAGTCGTAGCAAGGGACGCTATGCTGCAGGCAACAAGAAATGCAACTGGCCTTAACTATGATGGAGATAAGCTGCATATATTTCCTGACCTATCCTTTGCCACCCAATCAAGGTGGAAAAAATGTGATGCTGTTCGGGCTCGTCTGAAAAGCTTGGGTATTGCACATTCGTTTCTTATGCCAGCCTGACTCAGAATTCAATATTGGGGCTGCACAGTCCAATTTACAGACTCTGTGGAAGCGGGGAAGAGATTTGAACAGATGGAGAGGGAGTTCAAGGCCACGGAAAGAAATGCTGCGGTGATTGAGGAGTCAGAGGAAAGTTCTTGACCTGGTAACCTGGGACTGGGGTTTGTCTCCATAATGAAGCATGGAGTGTAACTCTTGGCAGGAGGGCTAGCCTGTGACTAGAGGGGCCATTTTCTTTTGGCTGTGATAGACCAGAGGGCATGAAGTTATTAAAGATTTGTTGTTGAGTTGTTCCTTTAATGCCAAATGGGACTATTGACAGAAAAATAGCAAGGTGTGTTTTTTTTTCACACTGCTGTTTTAAACTTTATTGTACAAAATGGTGTCCTTGACCTGGAGACGCTGCATAGTGTTGTGTGAGCAATGTCTGGGGTAGTACTCAACAGTTGCATGCATACCAAACTTAAAGCATGAGCAAGCTAGCCTCAATTGCCAGTTATGTTCTAAATCAGATATTTAGCTGATCTTATAAAGCTTATACTTGTTATTATTAGAGTTTTGGAAGTGGGGAGAAGTAATAACAACATTTTATGTACTATTTTAAAAATGTTTAACTTTATTCTCCTAAGAAGAGTTTTGTGTTGGGAGGAAGGATTAGTACTACACATTTTTGGAATAAAATATGTTTGGAAGGTGATCATATCAACTAATGGGGCTGAGTATAACATTTTTTAGGATAACATTTCAGTAAAATGGTACGATCACCATATTCTTGCAAGCTGTAGCTTATTCAGGAGATGTCTGCAATGTAAGTTTAATGCTTACATTAAGAAACGTGTGTAGTTATACCCCCAACTCCTTAATCCTAGCTGTCCAGACTTACAGTTACTTGATCCATCGGATGGCTCCTTCACCAGCATTGTGTAATGTCTGGCAGGAGTATATGCTGTATTGCTGTTGTTTTTATCCAAAAACAATAAAATATAAGTTTAAAAAAAAAAATGTGGCAAAAATCTTTTTTTTCTGTTAAGAAAGAAAAAACTAAAAATATGTATGAAACACTACAATGTTTGTGTTGCTAGAAAATATTACCAAAAAATTAAACTGGCAGATGCTTGGAATCTTTCATAGCAAAATACGTTGTTTCAGAATGTTTGCCTAATGTCGTTGCATTGCTCTAACATTTTGTAAGACAGAAATGATTATTTTCGAAAATCAGTGGCTGTAATTATGTAGAACATTTTTATTTTTCCGAGGTTGCTCATGAAATAACAGACGACTTACCACTTCATAGGCAACCATACCGTGAGGAGGGTGTGAGTATCTGCCTGTTCCCAGATTTGAGCTTTTTGACTCACCAGAATCAGACAGGGTTTGACACGGTTCAATCGGAACTTAGGGCCCTAGGAGTCAAACCTTGCCTTACAGTTCCCAGCAAAACTGTGTCTCACATGTGCAGGGTGGACCTACACATTTAATAATCTTTCTGAGGCCAGGAACATGTGTTGGAAAAAAAAAAAAAAACTCTGCAACCCAATGAACACATCCTGAATTAGAGGGAGAGGACTCAACTTCAGGGTCATGTCTTTTTGAACATTTTACATAAAAAGTTTTAATGCTATTGCTCTCATATTGGGCCCTATTCACAAAGATGCGGAGTGGCTACGTGCCGGATAAATGTGGCGCGTAGCCACCCCGCATCTGCCCGCACCCACTGTGCCCCCTGCACAGGAGTCACCAACTACTTAGGCCCTCCCCCACGCACCGATCCCCCGGACGATCACGATGCCTTACACTGGGGCAGGCCGGTGGGTGGCGTGGGGGGCATGCCAGCACTCCACGGCATTCCCCAAGGTGCGGAGTGCTGTGTGTGAGGCACGGACAGCTGCGCCAAGTCAAGGCAGCTGTAAACCTGGTACACCCCCCCCCGGGTGGCAGATGGCTGGGACCTGTGGACCCCCAAACAGGCGCCTCTGCTGTTGAGGAACTCAGTGGGCTGGGACAGCAGGCCAGGCACATTCTCACTGGTGCAGTTAGCGCACTGCGTGCTGGCTGCCAACATGGCGCTTCATGGGCACAAGTAGTCCACTGTTGGGACCCAAGATGGGCAACTGATTGACTGCCTGCCTGGGTCCACTACTCTGCACCTGACCACCCCAGGGATCCTGGGTGCTGGGGGGGGGCTGCGGAAGGGAGCCACATGGAGGCCGGTGTTGGTGAATGCAGCCCCCACACGGATCTCCCACGGGTGCGGAGCTGCGTGAGCAGGATACGTGCCTTTGGCACGTACTTCCCGCCCTTCTGTGAATAGCCTCCATTGTCTGTTACCATACCATGGGAGTTAAGGTTTGAAATGACATGAATATGCCAGATATGAGGTAAGGGAATAATTTAAATTCACTTTTGGCTAATTGCTTGGATCCTGGTAGCTGCACTTGGTGTTGGCGGGAAATTGTCAGACAGCAAGATGACGGCTGTCATGAGGGTTTGCAGCAGGCTATACGCCTGCCATGTTCCCTCTACCCCACATGCGGTCACTTATTCCTCAGTGCCACTGACAGACTAGAAGCTAAGCATTTCAGTCAATAGCTGTTGCTTGTTTTTGAACAGTAGCAGTGTTGCATTTATAGTTTTTTTGTGCACTGTGTCACAAATGCACTCAGCAGGTCAGGCCCTCTGCTCCCACAGTGTCAATCTCTGAGCGCAGTAATGTGAACAGGTAACAGACAGGGTAACCCTCCTGTCTGCTTGTGGCTCCAAATCACCTTTGGTCTCAAGTTCTGGGGGGATTCAAACTGTGAACCTTATGCTAGCATACCCAAATGTACAGGCTCGGATAATCTGATCTTTGGGGGGATGCTGGATATCTTTCACCTAAGGGCACCTAACCAGGTATCCAAAATGAACCCTTAAAACTCTGTAAAAGACATTAGGTGTATTCTTACCTTTTCCCAGTTTAGTCACACCATCAAGCTTATGAACAGTTTTTGTCAGTCTTAACCCTCTATACGTCACATGCAAAAAGAACTTCAAAGACACACCCAGGCAGTCTTTCAAAATAAAAGGTTTACTTAAAAATAGATAAAATTATGTTAACTGTAAACACAGAACAATATATCAAAGAGCATACAATCACATAAAGAAACACAAGGAAAACTACAAAACATAAACTCCTACCACAATAAAATTAGACTTTTTCTATCTAATGTATTACCTCTTTACAGAGCTTATAGTTAGATCTTGTTTCTTAAGAGCCCAAAAAGATGTGTCACACAGTTCAAACACAGAATACAGTTTAACTCTGTTTCCACACCCCTTCTATGATGTCATCTAGCTCCTCGTTTTAGAATATAAAAAATATATAAACAATGATCTTCCTGTCAGGAAATATTTTAAATATTGTGACTTCAACAAAAACTAATTTCCCAAATTACGACAGTCTTTAATCAAGCCTTTCCTTTGATCTTGAGCAGTTCCTGTTTCCAAGGCATCACAGTTTTTTTTTTCCAATTTTAGCACCATGGTAGTATAACATGTTTTTTTTTCCTGTAAGACGTCATAAAAGTTTACAAGCCCTATATCCTGGCAGCTGGGTCAGTTCTAATTAAGACAGAAAAACAGGAGACCCTTAATTAAGTCTCTCTAGTCTTTTAATTACTGTACCTCCTTGTTTCAGGTCACTTGACACTTCACTGACCGGGGGGGGGGGCACTCATAGCACAGGATGTCTCATGTGAGACACTCACATACCACATTCTGTATTACAAATATCATAGAACAATCATAACCAGCTGGCCAAGCATCACACACTGCAGTGATTGGCTTTTGTAGGTTGGAGCAAGAGTACTGTGGTGAATTGCAAGCTGTGTTGCTCCACTAGATGTGAGCAATGTCAGTGGACTCAAGGAATGCTTAGAGTTTTGTGCTGCTATTACAAGTTTTCCCTTATAACTCATCTTAAATAGTTTTGGACTTCTTTTGCCGACTTTGATATGGACTCCCAGGTCAAGCAAGTGACCGGATGTTAGTGCAGCGTACTGAAATAGGCTTTATTAGACTTCATTTTTGCTTCGTGTCCATAGCTTGTGTTGCAAAGGGCTCATTTAAAAAATTATGATGAGCTTTAATTTGTAATAGGTATCCCCAAGTTATGTAGCAACAAAGGCTGAGGCATTACCATGCACTATTGTAAGTTTACTTCATGACTGATTTCTCTGCACTCTGAACCATGTTTTCGCTTTTGTATGTGCATGCAAAATTGAACAAAAATAAAAAACATTTTGCTTAGCTCATTGAAAGTCGTAACATGACATGCTGCCATGTTAATGGCCCGGGTTTTTAAAATTTTTATTCATTTAACAGTTTATTTATACAGGATAGCCAAGTTGTGATGCAGCATCTTACTTCTGTTGGGGTCCAACTTTTAGCCTTTCCCACAGTCGGCGGGACTAAAGAGCTGGGAGGTTAAGTGACTTGCTCAAGGTCACACAGTGAGTATCTGGCTGTAGCGGGGTTTGAACCTGTGCTCTCCATGCCAGCGCTCTAACCACTAGACCGCACTACCTCCAGAGTTCTTGGCTCGATCCTGGCTGCCCCCAGGGCCTCGGTTTTGGGGGCTGCTGTTCCTGTTCTAGTTGTAGAGTGAAGAAAGGAACAGTATCCAGGTGAGTTGTAGCCTCCATGCCAAGTCAGAACAAGAGGAAAAGAAGGATGTAGTTGACCAGCACGGGGAGGCGGGGTATAAATAAATAAATAAATAAATAAATAAAACAGTTTCTTGAGCATAACAGCAGTTGTGCTGTCTTTATATAACAGTTGATATAAAGTTATGAAGAAATCATGGAAGTGTGTGGCAGGTTTTTCTCTGCACTTAGTTGATCAGAAATGAGTCGCAGCATAATTGGCATTACAGGGCTTTCTATTTACAGCTTTGCGATTAATTGTGTATGTAAAGATGTATGCAGGATTCTGCATTTTTTTTTTTGAATAAATGTTTTTCACTGACCTCTAGCATTTTGTTAGATAAACATAATTGCATTTTAATAACAGTTTGAACGTACTACCCCTGATTGTGTATACTGAGGTGCCACAAACATTCGCTGCCAGCAAGATGTGTTCAACCGATTTTATATTGTTTGAACACGTTACTAACTGAACTTTCTGACGATACATGAAAAATGAAATAAGCCTGCATTTAAATGCAATATTTGAATAAATAACCACTTATCATGGTATGCCTCTAGCGTATAGGGCATCTTTCCAGAATTACTGCTTGTAAGACTTTGTGTGCCAGGTTTATGTTCTCTAGCAGTTCTATAAAGTATTGGTATTTTTGAACAGCAGACAAGTTTAGGCCCCTGCGGATTGCGGCCTCAGAATATTTATCTTTGATGCAGGAACTGTTTCCCTGATGAGAGTAATGGCCACTATGACACTTCTTGTGATAGGAGCCAGACTACTGCATTCCAGCATGGTTATCTGTCGATAAGGGCCAGAGGGGCTTTCAACTAGATTAAGTTACTGTAGTCTCCAGATCCTTGCCTAATGCTAGCTTGAGGGGCCAGCCTGTACTCAGTAACATCTGGGTAGGATATATGTGTTTTGGGTTGTAGTTTTCTTTATTAGTAATTTCATGTGAATTACACATTAGGTCATACTGTATAGCGTATTACACAGGCTCATTCATAGGCAGTGACTTGAGTTCCTCTTGAATGCCTTATTACTTTTGTATTGTTTGTTTAGGATGACTTTCCCATTGTTGGTGCAGCTATGGAGTTAGGAATGATGACAGTGTACCCTAGTGGTTACTGTACAGGGCTGTGAACCTACAGACCTAGTTCTGGATCCCACCTCTGCCACTAACTCACTGTGACCTTGAACGTGTCGTGTTGTTTAAAATACGTTATAAAATGGGGTATAAAAATGACCAAACCAAACAACTTCATTGGTTAAAACACAGTACCTAACCATTGATTATTTACCTAGAAACTGCAGTTTGTATCTAACCTGCCCTAATCTACCTAGCAACAATCTATCTAAATGAAAATAAAACCTTTTTTTTGAATTAAAATTATTTTTGCACCACTTTTTAAACACAAACACACACACAACAGGGCATAGGATTCTTGAAACTAAATGTAGTTAGTCGGCCTGGTGGCACTGAGGGTTGAGGCGCTGGATGCCACACCTCACACCATGCCGGTGACCCAAGTTCAGAAGCGAGCTCAGGCCACAAGGGGTCAGCTGGGGGCGGGGGGGAAGGTGCAGAGCAGGATTGAGATGCTGCAAGGAATCTCTCCTCTCTGGGGAGGGACATGAGGGTTTCCCCTGAGGTGAGCTGTCAGTGTGGCTTATTTGGTAGCACATCCGCCTCTGGACCAGAAGGTCATGGATTCTCGTCCCACACTGGGATTGGACTTGCACCTAAAAATCGCTGGCATCCGAGTGCAGTATTGGGGGGTGCTGTACTGCTGGGGTGTGCCGTCCTTCGGATGAGATGTTAAACCGAGGTCCCTTCTGCCCATCCTGATGTTGTCCTGGTGGGTGTCCAGGTGGAAGAAAAAGAACGCAGGGCACTCTTCGTAAAGAGTAGGGAGCCATCCCGGTGTCCTGGCCAACATTCCTCTTCCCATAAAAATGGTTCATGCAATTATCCAGGCTGTGTGTGGGTGATGATGTGCGATATGGCCACCACCACACATTCAGTCACTTCACTACCAGTCTAGCATTGCTTGTAAAGCGCTTTGGGATACTGTGTATGAAAAGCGCTATACAAATGCTGATTCTTCTTCTTCTTCCTGGCTCACATAGTGGAGGCTAGGTGGTAGTGCCTAGCTACAAGGGAACCCTGGTATTAGGCCGGGTGGTTGGAAAGCGGCCGTCACTGGGCTCGTGGGTACGCGGCGCCCTCCATCTTAGCGACTGTGATCCTGGGGTAACAGGGAGAAAATCCAGAAAATACATGTCTTCCCCCATTGCCAAGAAGGTGTAGGTGGTAACGGGGAGCAAAAGACAATATGGAAAAAATAAATATATGTAGTTCCCACCAGGTTCATTCAAAGGCACATGGCCTTTGTTGCCAAACTCACCTGTTCTACCTAGCAACACCCTAACTAAAGGAAAATAAAACCTTTTTCCATTAAACAAAAATCATTTTAAATAAGCAAAATAACCCACTCCAGGGCATGGTTTTCTTAAGAATTAATGCACTTTCTGGGTGTGTTGAAAGTCAGTCATCTGTTGGCCTTGTGCCTTCCAGTTCACCCGAGGCGTGCATTAATTCTGTAGAAACACATGCCTTGTTGTAGTTTATTGCTTACATGCTTGTTACAGTGAAAAGTTTGCAGCTGTACCTTTTTATTCTATTTAAAGTTGCCTTTTTCTCCTGTCTTGAGTGCTGCTTCTTTCCCTTTTGTTGTTTTTTTGCCGTTGTATTTTCCCCACTTTGTGCCCACCGGCACATCTCTCTTTCAGGCCTCTAAAACCCCCCTCGAAACCCATCAGACTCACCCCTTGCTGTCACCTCAGGGAACCTGTCCAGACTTCGGACATGCATCCAGGGGCCAGCTTGTCCCCACGGGGGTGTGGAGGTGTGCTTCTTGGAGCTCCTTCGCTTATTTATTTGTTTGTTTATTTGTTTGGTTACTGGGTAGCTATACTAAGCCACATGGCCCATTTACAGGCACAACCCGTGCAAGGTGAAAAATGCATACATACACATTTACAAAACCCATACAAAACAAATTATTAATATAAAAATACTATACAAAATATTATATAAATTAAATTCTAAATAGTTAGAAATCTACACTTTTCAAATCCAAGAATGCACAACCTGAATAAAAAGGCTTTATTAGACAGACTAGAAAATGTTTTTGCATCCAGTAATAGTGTATGCCAAGTGAAATAATGTTTTATGGAAACAGGTTGTGAAAATATTTGCATCCACTAATACTATGTAAATACTGTTTCAGGCGTACCTTAAACAATCTAGTGACCCCAAATGTGTCTAATCTCAAAGTGAAATATATTCCAAATTTTAGACAAGCCATATAGAATTGACTTTAAACGTAAACGAGTACTGAACTGTGGCATTGCCAAAAGTGGTTACATTAGTTGATCTCAAATACACAGTAGAATTTTGTAATATTCACAACACTGTCCATAACACCCCCAGCTCCCTTATAGTCAACCCTGTGGGTAAAAACACCGGCGGTGTAAACATTCCTCTCCTCAACTGTCAACCAGTTCAGTTTTGCTTACATAGAGAGATGATGATTCAGTCATTTGGTTCTTTGAGTAAACCTGCAGATAGGATTGTATAATATATTATGTCTAGTCGAAACCTTAGTTGAAGCATTACCCCTTGTAACTGGCAAAAGGCAACTCTTGAGCTATGACCTGATGTGTCAGTTAAAAGGTCTTTCAGCTCATACAGTGTCTCTATCCTTTTATGTGTTTACATCGCAGTCAATTCAGCATGCTTTTCATATGTTAAACTTGAGTCCAGTATAAAACTCAGGTATTTAAAATGCCCTACTATTCCAAGATCTTCCTTACCACATAGTGAACATTATCTGAGTTACTTTAGATTTTTTTGTGCTGCACTAAAAAAATTGCCGTAGTCTTTTTTTTCTCTAATTAAGCACTAGTCTGCTGTGTTGAAACCAGTCGACCATGTTCAGTTTACTCTCAAGAGACTTATTCAGGGAGTTACCTTTCTTGCTCGCTGAACAGATGATTGTGATAGCAATATCTTTGCTTTATCACAAATGTCAGCAGTGTATTTATGAAAAGTAAGAATAACAGAGGTTCATGAAGTATGGACACCTGTGGTACTCCATACAAAATTACTTTGGCACTAGATTTAACTCCATTCTCCCTCATTTGTTGGTGTCCCGATAAGTAGCTTGAAAACCAGTTTAAGGCAGACGTACCCATGCCTGACTGCTTCAGCCTTGTCTTCAGAAGGGAGTGATCCACTAAATGGAGGGCCTCTGTCAGGTCCACTGCACCAGTGAGCAAACCACGCACCATGTTGGTGTGTAGGTCATTCGTGAACCTCACCAAGGCCATTGTGGTACTGCATTCCCTCCTGCAGCCATGCTTTGCAGTCGTCAGTACATTACACCTCCCTCCTGCTTGGTCGCCTTGTCCCTGCTGGGGAGCCTGCCAAGACCTGAAGGAGGAACTGAACATCAATGAATGCTGGCTTCCATGGGAGCCCATATTGGTGGTTCACCAGGCAGTCCATCGGCATAGTGAGGACAGCGAGGTGCACCATTTTCTCCCCGCCCTTCCTCAGTCTTGTTCATGCTGTGGTGGATTGGGGAGGAGCTTGATGGTGTATGGTTACCCACGCCATCAAAGGCACTACCACCACACCACCACCACCAGTGGCCACCTAAGAGTGATGTGCAGCAAGCAGCCCTTCCCCAGAAGGAAAGTTTCTAAAGGATGCTTTGTATCCTCCCTGCCAGCCTCTGTGCTTGACATCTTAGGCTTTTTCCCCCTTTTTGAGTCTGTATTAGAATTGTTTAGACTTGAAATAATTGAAGAAGTACTCCTTTTTTTTTCCATTTACAATTTCTGGGGGGGGGGGGCTGGCAGGTGCTCCGGCCCTGGTCCGGCGCTTCACACCCAATCCTCCGGGGAATCCCCCATGGGTGCCCCCCCCCATGATAGGGCCAAGGAGAGGAGCATTGACTTTCTTCCCTCCCTGGAAGTCAACATCCAGATCCCGGAGGTCGGCACAGGTACAGCCGGCCATCATGGAGCCTGCTAGTTCCATTTTCTACTTTTTTCTCCCCCGGGCTCGTGAACCATGCAGTGGGCAGGGTGGCTGGCCCCCACCTCTGCGGAAGCAGCCATACACCCCGGACGCAGAACCACCTACTTCTTGGCAGCAGGCCTGTGCTGGCACCCAGCCATCGCTGGGTCTCAGGCTGCAGCGTGCAGCACTGTCCTCCCCTCCCCAAGGAAGGAGAGCAGTCTGCAGATGCTCAATCCTTCCGAACCCTGGCTGACCCCCGAGCAACCCGAGACCTTTTCCGAACCCGGGTCGCCAGCGTGGCATGAGGTGTGGCATCCAGCGCCTCAACACCTCAGTGCCACTGGGCCGGCATGAAGAGATCAAACATACATGGCTCTAGCGTCACTTTGCTTTATCTTAGATACGAAAATATATTTAAATGGGAGCCCTATTTGGATGTGTTACGCAACCCGAAATTGAGAGTAGCCTCTACCAGACTGTGTTTTGAACAAATTAATCAGTTCTTCAGGGAGGTAGATATGCCCTGATACCAGTAGAACAAAGAATATGCTCATGTGAGAAACAAGAAATTGAAACAGCATAACGAATATTTTTATTAAAGCCTATAATTGAAAATCGATATATGGATGCAGTTTTGCTAGAATTTTGTTTTATTAACAAAATCAGACAAAAATATTTTGGGGAAAAAATTGCTTCTTTTGCCTACCAAGGTGAGCAAATAAGATGATTTAATTGCATTAGATTCCACATGTGTATTCAGTGGTTTACAAATAACTTACTGTATTACTTCTGGGGGAAGGAGCTGGATATCAAGTAGAGTGTACAGTGTTACTGTAGGTAAGGAAAAATAAGCAGACTGGGTGGGCCAAGGGGTCCTTATCTACTGACAAAATGTTTCTGAAAAACTGTTTTATGTTTTTGCTGCCACTGTCTAGGATGTAGATCTTTATTACATGTTGCCTGTCTTTATATATTGCAAGTGTATCACTGGATCCGGAAAACTAGAAGTTTTCATCACTTCAGCATTTTAAGCAGAAAACGTGCATTATTTTCAAAGGCTAGATTCTAGGGATCTTGAGTGGGTGGGTGCATTCACATATCGGGACTGTGTGGTACGGTATAGTCTGCACACCCATTGGCCCACTCTGTGGACCAATTGGCGTACAGCTGTACTGTACGCTGTCAGTTGGTGGGCGGCTGGGCGGCTTGCTGGTGGTGCTGCCACCCGCTGCTCACCGGGGAGCTGGGTGTGGGAATGAGTGGGCGGGTTGAGGGGGTTCGGGTACCGCTGGACCACTAGGGATAATTAGAGTACTGCATGCCCGCGATTGGTCACGGAAATAGGTCCACTGGATCACCAGGGCTTTTTTTATTATTACAGCCCATGATCGGGCATGGAGATAGGTCCACTGGACCACCAGGGAGATTATATATTAATACAGCCCACGATCGGGCAAGGTGATAGGTCCACTGGACCTCCAGGGAGATTATATATTAATACAGCCCGCGATCGGGCAGGGTGATAGGTCCACTGGACCACCAGGGTGTTTATTACATATTATGGCCTGCGATCAGGCAGTGGAGCACGTTGCTGGTGAGGGGCAGGGGGTGTCGGTCCCTGAAAGCCACTGCCTGGCAGGGCGCCAAGCACAAGTCACCAGGGATCGGCGCACCTGCATGCAAATGGGGCCATAATGACATGCATATGGCCCCATTTGAGCCTTGCATGCATTATGGCCCCATTTGCATGTCCAGAGCTGAATATCGTGGTTGCGCTAGCGCATCCCCTGCGCCTCTCTGGCCACTTGCGCTAGTGCAGTGCCACTGCGCCATGCACTCTGCCAGTGGCCATGGAGCGATTTTCAACAGTGCTGAGCCAAGGCTGTTGCCAGTTCCTACAAATTTGTGTCCTTTTTCCTGGCACCAGCTCTTCAGCCACATGTTTAGCTTCCCTATCTCCCCTTCTCTGACCTTCTGTCCATCTGCCCCCCTCTCCCAGACTGGCAGGATCTCAATGAAGGAGATGCCGGATGAAATGGAGGATAGTTTGTCACCCAGCCTGGTCAGGTGTTCCTTGGTCTCCACAACTGACTGGCTGGCAAAATTGTTAGTCCCTGTGTGTACCAGGACATCAATGTTTTCTCTTGCTTCCTGAACAATTTTAGCAATGTGGTCAGTGTCTCTTCACACTGATGTACCTGGGAACCATCTGACCATTACCCTGGCTGGAGATAGGTATCAACTCTGATTTATTCAGGAGACTTGAACAAGGGAGGGGCAAAATCAGGTGAACATTTAGGCAAGCTCAAGGAAGACTTCATGTTTGTCTCCAATCTTGGTCCTGGACTGCAAATTGGACCAGTCAGTACTGGTGGGACCTAAAATGTAGCCGGACTGCAGGAGCTGTCTGAATTCAAAATCTGTAGGAACTGTAGTTTGGAGCTTTTTGCACCTTTTTTTGCAACTGAAGGGGGAGCTCTTGCTTTGACTGACAGCCAAATCAGCCAACCTAATCTTTTGGATCTTGGGGGAAGTCCTGGGCTGCTTGCAGTTTTCAGTTAGTTCTGAGCTGGGAAGTGAAATGAGAAGAGCTCAAGTGATTTTTTAGCAGCAATCCTAAGTGGAGTCACATAGGAGAACTGTGAAAGGGCTCAGTTTTGGCTTGCATGTCTGCCTGCTGCTCCTGAGAGGGAGAGAAGAGAATTATTTTGGACTAAATCCAAGTTTGTGTGACTAAAGTAAGCTACTGAAGTGGGCCAGGTTCAGCCTGAAGAAGACCGAAGATTTTGCTCAATGTGATCGGCCTGTCAGGAGTTCCAGCTACCCCTAAGCTCCCGGAGTGTGCAGAGACTTTGCGATTGTGACTGGGGGGTGCTTTGCTTGGTACAGTAGAATTCCCTTACATGTAAATGTGTTATTTGCTGCTAGTGGGTTGTGAGTTAGTTCCCTACTGTGTGAACTGTGTTCTGCTTGCTGGAAGCTGTATCCAGCTCAAAACGGACCGCATCCAAACTTGTCTCCATGTGGTCTGGGCCTTGCCAGACTGTCCCAGCCAGACTACCTACTGCACAGAGAAGCCATCGATGAGAGACCTGCCTGGGGATCAGCCCCCTGCTCCGTGCTTGAACAGGAACAATGCCTCTGTGACTTGTGTGGGCCCTGCTTCTCCTGGCATTCCAGATCAACTACCTGCAGTCTCGATTTTCGTCCAGCCTGTGTCCAGTCTTGGGTAGCGTGAGTAAATACCAGGGTAGCTCCCTGCACCAACAGCTTAATCTTAGTGTGTCATCTGATTGTCTTGTTTTTTCGTTTCCTTTACAAACTGAGCCCTCTGACTCTGGATTACAAATATTGTGTACTGTGCATGTTGCGTTTTCCATCACAGAGCCCCAACCAGCTGCAACCCCGGGCAACTGTCCTGGCTAGCCCATCTCTTCTCCACCTGGGTACCCAGAGGTGGACTGTGTGGGAGAACTCAAAGCGCATGCATAACTGCTTGATTGATATAACCTTTAAGCTAATTAGCCTGATTTTGCCCCTCCCTTGTTCAAGTCCCCTAAATAAATCAGACCTAACTTTTTCTGCATGTAGTCTGACTGTGGTTCCAGTTTGTGCTCAAAGTAATGTACTGTTGCTATTTGCTGTGCTTAACCTTGTTTTGCAGGGGGTCCCCAGGGTCGAGGAAGAGGAACCAGCCCTGGTGGTACGTGCAAACAGTGTGGGTACTTGTGTGGTGTACCAGGGGTATTGTGAAAGTGATTATTGTACAGTGTTCATGCCACTAGAGGGGAAAGAGGGGGGTTACAGTATCCCGGTGGGCTGTGCCCAGGTTAGCTTGACCACTACCAATCCTGACCTCTGGGTGGAGGCACCCGTTTCAGAACTCAGGCCCCTTAACCTGCTACTAGCCAAGCGGGCAGGGGTAGTAGCCCTTGGGATAGCGCCACCTAGGGGTTACACTAAATTAGAAGCTTCCTGAAACAGGACGGACTTTAGGTCCCTCTTAAAGGCTTCCACCAATGTGGCCTCTTTAAGAGATCGAGGAAGCCTGTTCCACAGGGCAGGTCCAATGAGCACAAACACTTGGTCACCTGAGCTTTATCTCCATATTTGTGTCTCTGGTATTTGCACGTGTATCTCTATATTTGTGTCTCTGGTATTTGCACGTATATCTGTATATTTCTGTCTCTGGTATTTGCATGTGTATCTATATATTTGTGTCTCTGGTATTTGCACATGTATCTGTATATCTGTGTCTCTAGTTTTACGTTTGTATTTGTATCTGTGTAACAACCCCTTCCTGCCACTAGAGGGTGAAAGGTTGGTTACTAGAATGCCAGGCCTGGAGCCTACTGATTGGTAGTGCCTCTGACTAGTGGGTTCAGTGGGAGGAGCTTAGAATGCCAGTATGAATAGGTTGCCAGTGTGCCTTCGAGGTGTCTTGTCTGTGGTCACTTCCCAGACTGTCTGATGTAGCAAGACCCTCTCACAGCTCAGCTGTCGATGGCATCAGCTTTTAAAACCAACACATCTCGATGCCCAGTTGTCTGGTAGCCTCCGGGGACAGGCCTGTTACAGTAGTGGAAATTCCAGGGCTCTGGGATCTCAGGGCATGCAGTGTAGATTGTTTTAAAGCCTGGAGTATGTAAGGGATACACTGGGAGGGTGTGGAAGCCCTGAAGATCTTCCCCTCAAGGGGAGTTCCTGGCAGCCTTGCAGCACATGGAGGGTCCCACGTAATATGGGGTTGTTCACATTTGGGTGGTGTTTGCTGTCCTGTGACCAACAGGTGCTGCCAGCCAACCTGCTGACATAGAGGGATCTGATGAGAGAGACTGAGCTGTGGTGGATTAAGGTAGGAGGTGTGCCTACATTATGTGCAGGAGATTCAGAGACAGGATGGGAACCAGAGACATGGCCTGTGGCAGAAAGGTTGAGGTTATTATCAACCACTGTCAGAGGGCAGTCTGGAGTACACACTGTCTGGTTGTGCCCAGCACAGCTGCTGGTGAGTGTAGCTAAACCGATATGAGGTGCCCAGTGAAGATGTGGCCTCAGGACTCCAGTGGGGGAGACAGACTGGATGGCTCAGTGGCCCTCAGGACTGGGGTATTCCATGGGTGCCATCAGTGAACAGAACTTCCCACTATGATGTCACTATTTTGTGTGTGGAAAGGTGTAAAGCAATGCATATAGCATAGTGGGAGAAACTGGTAAAGTTATGCAGAGTCAAATAGACTCTGACCCAAAGTACATATAACTTTACCCACTGATGTTTGAAAAGAGGAATTAGAAGGGTTGTGTGGCTCCTGATATATGTGGAAGGTACAACCTTTGCTAAAGGACCGTTAGGTTCTCATATGAATATACAAACATATGAATCTGCCAACAGAAACAGACCTCACGGTCTATCAAGTCTGCTCGAGTGCACAGCTAGCACCCCTAGATTGCAGCTGCCCCACCCCCTCCCTCCTCGCACCTCCAGGAAGTTCTCAGCACTACTTACCCAGACTCTCCCCCATACCCTGTCCCATGCCCTTTTAAAACTACCCACTCTCGGCTGGCCTGCTGGCACAGCAGTTGGATTTCTGTTATGCGCCAGCGACCTGGGTTCGGGAGCGAGCCCAGGAAGCTGGAGGGTGGCTGGGAGAAGGGCCTGAGTGTCCCAAGGACAGCTCGCCTTCTCCCAGGGAGGGAGGGGTTGACATTCCAGTGCAAGACTGGCCCCAGACGGGGTCTGGGGCACAGCATGTGCTAAGATGCAGCAAGGGGAGGACATCGCAGTCATCAGTGCCATGCGCCTTGATGTCAGAGATCACGCGACGTCCACAGAAAAACAGGGAAAATGGCCATGGCATCTCTGGTAGACAGAGCGTTAGCCCCAATCCCCAGTGCCTCCTACCTGCCACCGAACTGGCATCCTGATGAGACAAGGATAGACAGGGTAAGGGCCTCACCTCGACCCTGCCTGGGGAGTAAACCAATGCTATGTGGGGGATAAGACCGCTCAGAATGGTCAGGTAGGAGAGCGGGGACGTAAAAGGCTTAAGCGACTCCCAAAGAGAGGAGTGCCGATGGCTGGGGGGGGAGAGTATAAAGAGAAAGTTAAAAAAAAAAAACTACCCACTGTCTTACATGACATCATCCCCTCTGGTAGGGCATTCCATTTCGACACCACCCTATCTATGAAGTAGTCTCCTCATATCTGTCCTAAATCTGCCCCCTCCAATCTTAGCCCATGCCCTCTTGTGTTCTTTCCCTTCCTCAGCTTAAATAACCCATCAGCACTAGATTTGTTGATCCCCTTCAAGTACTTGAATGTTTCAGCCACATCCCCCCATCCCTCCTCTCCTCCAGGGTGTACAAACTCAGATCCCTCAGCCTGTCCTCGTAGGTTTTTCCTTCCATCCCCTGTATCATTTTTGTCACCCTTCGCTGCACCCCCTCTAGCAGTCTAATATCCTTTTTCAGATATGGATGCCAGTACTGCACGCAGTACTCCAAGTGCGGCCTGACCAAGGACCTGTAGATTGGCAGGATCACTTCCCTATGCCTGGACGAGAATCCCCTTGCAGTACACCCCAGCATCCTATTAGCCTTAGCTGCAGCTTTGCTGCATTGAGCAGAGTTGTTCATGTTGTCCGTTACTATCACCCCTAAGTCCTTCTCTTCCTTGGTGACCCCCAGCCTCACACCCCCCAAACAATATTTTCTCCTCAGGTTCTTGGCCCCAATGTGCATAACCTTGCACTTCTTTGTATTGAAGCCCAACTGCCACTTCACTGATCACTCCTCCAGTTTGGTTAGGTCCCCCTGTAGTTGTTTCCACTCGTCAACTTCATCCACTACTGCCCCCATTTTAATATCATCTGCGAAATGAATGATCCTGCTGTCAACGGCATGTGAGATATCCAATATGAATAGCCCAAACAACACTGGACCCAGCACAGAGCCTTGCAGCACTCCACTTGTCACTGGCCTAGGTGCTGAGAGTCCCCCCCCCCACCATCCGTTGCTGCCTCCCCTTCAGCCAGTTCATGATCGAGTTAACTAGTTTTTCCCTCCATCCCCACGGATTTCAGTTTCCCTCCAAGCCGCCCATGAGGCACTGAATCTCAGGCCTTGCTGAAGTCCAAATATAGGACGTCTACTGCGTGGCCCTTATCCAGCTCACTTGTTTTCTGGTCATAATACTCTATTAGATTGATCTGACAAGATTTCCATGAGACAAACCCATGCTGCTGCCCATCCTGGAGACCATTCACCTCGAGAAATGACACCACTCTCTCCTTCTCACTCAAGTTTGGTGTCAGGATCACACCTGTCTGCATAGTGTCAATCAGGAGAGCTTTTGGAGACTGGGCTCCCTTGTATGTGACTGAAAATATGTCAGTAAGGCGTGACTAATGTTTAAACCACCTGTGCGGTGTGATAATTTCTGTCAGAACAGAGGTCCAAGTTGAACTCGTTCCATGGCTAGGGAAATATTTACAGATGGAGTGACTGATGTGCAGGGAACTCTGAAGTGAGCTTACCACTTTCCTCTAGACACAGAGGGTCTCCCTGGGCTGTGCCTGGCCCCAGCTGACAAGAGAGGGTTATCATATTGTGCCAGCCTCTGCTAAAAGGACAGCACAGTGGTTTGCATGTTACATAAGCTAAGGGGGAATCATATCTGCATCAGTATTTGTTTCTCTGGTATTTCTGTCTGTATCTGTATTTGTGACCCTGGTATTTGTATCTGGTCCTGTATGTGTATTTGTTATTCTGGTATTTATATCTGTTCCTGTATATGTATTTGTCATTCTGGTATTTGTATCTGTTCCTGTATATGTATTTGTCATTCTGGTATTTGTGTCTGTTCCTGTATATGTATTTGTGTCTCTGGTATTTGTGTCTGTTCCTGTATGTATATCTGTGTCTCTGGTATTTGTGTCTGTTCCTGTATATGTATTTTTGATTCCGGTATTTGTTTCTGTTCCTGGATATGTATTTGTGATTCTGGTATTTGTATCTGTTCCCGTATATGTATTTGTGATTCCGGTATTTGTATCTGTTCCTGTATATGTATTTGTGACCCTGGTATTTGTATCTGTTCCCGTATATGTATTTGTCATTCTGGTATTTGTATCTGTTCCTGTATATGTATTTGTGATTCTGGTATTTGTATCTGTTCCTATATATGTATTTGTCATTCTGGTATTTGTATCTGTTCCTGTATATGTATTTGTGATTCTTGGATTTGTATCTGTTCCTGTATATGTATTTGTCATCCTGGTATTTGTATCTGTTCCTGTATATGTATTTGTCATTCTGGTATTTGTATCTGTTCCTGTATATGTATCTGTGTCTCTGGTATTTGTATCTGTTCCTGTATATGTATTTGTCATTCTTGTATTTGTATCTGTTCCTGTATATGTATTTGTGATTCTTGGATTTGTATCTGTTCCTGTATATGTATTTGTCATCCTGGTATTTGTATCTGTTCCTGTATATGTATTTGTCATTCTGGTATTTGTATCTGTTCCTGTATATGTATCTGTGTCTCTGGTATTTGTATCTGTTCCTGTATATGTATTTGTCATTCTTGTATTTGTATCTGTTCCTGTATATGTATTTGTCATTCTGGTATTTGTATCTGTTCCTGTATATGTATTTGTCATTCTGGTATTTGTATCTGTTCCTGTATATGTATTTGTGATTCTGGTATTTGTATCTGTTCCCGCATATGTATTTGTGATTCTGGTACATAGATACATAGACAGTGTCGGCAGATAAGGGCCTATGGCCCACCCAGTCTGCCCATTTGAGCTTGTAAGTTCAGTTTATGTTTTCCTAGAAGTCTGTTGCCCCTTACCCCTGACCTCCAGAATTCCTTTATGTCTATCCCATGCATTCTTAAATCCGTGATTGTTTCAGCCCCACCACTTCCTCTGGCAGGGTGTTCCACTTGTCCACCACCGTTCTGTGAAGAAATTCTTCCTCATGTTTCCTCTGAATCGTCCTCCCTCTAACTTCATCCCATGCCCTCTAGTCCTGGAACATCTTTTTCGCTTAAAAATAGTGTATTCCTGCACCCTGTTCCTCCCTGTGAGATACTTGTATGTCTCTATCATATCCCTCTCTCCTCCTCTCCTCCAGGAGTACATGTTCATTTCCTTCAACCTGTCTTCATAGGACTTGTGATGCAATCCATGCACCATCTTTGTTGCCCTCCTCTGAACCTTCTCTCACCCTGTCTATGTCCTTACGTAGGTATGGTCTCCAGAACTGTGCACTGTACTCCAGGTGGGCCTCACAGTGTCTTGTATGGCGGAATTATGACCTCCCTTTTCCTGCTGGTGATGCCCCTGCCTATACATCCCAGCATCCCATTTGCTTTACCTGCTGCCTTGTCACACTGTTTCCCTACCTTGGGTCATCAGAGATGATAACCCCAAGATCCCTTTCCTGCTTGGTGCATGCTATATCCTCACCCCCAACTGATATATTGTGCCAGGGTTTTGAGCCCCATATGCATTATCTTGCACTTCTTTGCATTGAATTTCAACTGCCAAACCCTGACCATTCTTCAAGTTTCTGCAGGTCCCTTCTCATTCTGTCTACACCCTCTGGTGTGTCTACTCTGTTACAGAGCTTTGTGTCATCAGCGAACAGTGAAATTCTGCCTTCTAGGTCCCTGCGCAATGTCACTGATGAAGATGTTGAATAGGACCGGTCCCAGCACTGATCCCTGTGGTACCCCACTGGTCACTCTTCCTCTGTGGAGTGACAGCCATTTACCACCACCCTCTGTGTCCTGCCACCTAGCCAGTTACCTACCCACCACACTACTGTCCTGCCCACACCCATATTCCCTAGTTTGTGTAATAGTCTTCTATGGCACAGTGTCAAAGGCCTTGCTGAAGTCCAGATAGGCCATGTCCACTGCCTCCCTGATCCACTTCCCAGTCACCCAGTCAAAAATTCAACGAGGTTGGTCTGACATGACCTCCCCCTGGTGAAACCATGCTGCCTTGGGTCCTGTAGTCCATTGACAACCAGATGTTCCACCAATCTCTCCTTCCGTAGTGTTTCCATGATCTTCCCCACTACCGAGGTGAGGCTGACTGGTTTGTAGTTCCCTGCTTCCTCTTTGTTCCCGCTTTTGTATAAGGGGACTACATCTGCTGTCTTCCAGTCTTTGGGTACCTCCCCTGTTTCCAGTGATCGGCTAAACAGGATAGCCAGAGGTTCAGCCACCACCTCTCTTAGTTCTTTAAGGACCCTAGGGTGCACCCCATCTGGCCCCATTGCTTTATCAACTCTTATTACTTCCAGTTCCTTCAGGACCCTTTCTCGTGTAAAGGGACTTGTGTCCATTTCTGCACCATTCTCACCCTTGTACTCTCTTCAGACCCATTACCCTCCTCTTCCTCAGTAAAGACTGAGCAGAAATACCTGTTCAATATGTCAGCTTTACTGTTGTCATCCTCCATGAGGCCCCCATCCTCCCCTTCAGTCTCACTATCCCTCCCTTTGTCTTTCTTTTTTCACTTATGTACCTGTAAAAGGTTTTGTCCCCTCTACCCACTGATTTTGCAATGTGTTCTTCTGTCTGAGCTTTGGCTTCCCTTACTGACCTCCCTGCCTCCCTTGCTTCTCCTGGTACTTCTCCCTATCCCCTTCTACCTGTGTCTTTTTGTATTGCCTGAATGCAATCTTTTTGGCTTTCACTTTCTTTGCTACCTCTTTGGAAAACCATAATGGTCTCCTCTTCCTTTTCCTCTTGCTAACCTGCTTAATGCATAATTCTGTTGTTCTTGTAATCCCCATTTTAAATACTGCCACTGTTCCTCAACCCCTGATTCCTGTCCCATTCCCTTAATGCCTCTTTCAAGTATCTCCCCATTTTCCCAAAGTCTGCCCTCTGAAATCCAGGATACATGTTTTGTGTGGTTTGGTTCTGCTCTTTCTGTGATTTCAAACCACAATGACTGGTGGTCACTATTCCCCAGGTGCTCCCTGTTACCCCTATCACACACTGTCCCTGTTTGTGAGCACAAGGTCCAGTATTGCCTTCTGCCGAGTTGGTTCCATGACCAGTTGCTTGAGGAAGGCAGCCTGAAGGGAGTCCAGGATAAATCTGCTCCTAGTTGATGCTGCTGCTGGGATGCTCCAGTCCACGTCTGGAGTATTGAAGTCTCCAATCAGTACTACCCTACCCTTGTCTGCTATCCTTTGGATGGCTAGCATCAACTCCCTATCTGTTTCTGTATTTGTATCTGTTCCTGTATATGTATTTGTGACTCTGGTATTTGTATCTGTTCCTGTATATGTATTTGTGATTCTGGTATTTGTATCTGTTCCCATATATGTATTTGTGATTCTGGTATTTGTATCTGTTCCTATATATGTATTTGTGACTCTGGTATTTGTATCTGTTCCCGTATATGTATTTGTGACCCTGGTATTTGTATCTGTTCCTGTATATGTATTTGTCATTCTGGTATTTGTATCTGTTCCCGTATATGTATTTGTGATTCTGGTATTTGTATCTGTTTCTGTATATGTATTTGCGTCTCTGGTATTTGTATCTGTTCCTGTATATGTATTTGTGATTCTTGTATTTGTATCTGTTCCTGTATATGTATTTGTGATTCTAGTATTTGTATCTGTTCCTGTATATGTATTTGTCATTCTGGTATTTGTAGCTGTTCCTGTATATGTATTTGTGTCTCTGGTATTTGTATCTGTTCCTGTATATGTATTTGTCATTCTGGGATTTGTATCTGTTCCTGTATATGTATTTGTCATTCTGGTATTTGTATCTGTTCCTGTACATGTATTTGTGTCTCTGGTATTTGTATCTGTTCCTGTATATGTATTTGTCATTCTGGGATTTGTATCTGTTCCTGTATATGTATTTGTGATTCTGGTATTTGTATCTGTTCCGGTATATGTATTTGTGATTCTGGTATTTGTATCTGTTCCTATATATGTATTTGTCATTCTGGTGTTTGTATCTGTTCCTGTATATGTAATTGTCATTTTGGTATTTGTATCTGAATTTGTGTCTCTGGTATTTTTTTTTTAGTTTGTTTATGCTGCTAGGCTGCAGGCCAGGTCAGGACAGGACCTCCTTCCACCTACTGTGTAATGCTCTTATGCCTTCTTGCTGAGGTCAGGCAACCATCCACCAGGACCCCAGTTCACCTGTGGCACACAACTGTGCTGCCGCCCCTGGCTTGCCCCCCATGGGCTGGGGTTACACTTTCAGCTTCATGGCATCTCACCCCACAGATATCTGGCCCCCACAGTGGAGGTGAAGGGTGGTGGCATTCTCCGATGGATGGTGGCACGGACACAGTGGTGAAAGTGGTGGGCTGTGGAGGCTTCATCCTCCCAATGCTGCACCTCCATTTTCCGTTTGTCCCGCCCCCGCCAGGACCACGCATGGGGATTGGCTCCCAGGAATCCCGATGCAGGCAGTCCTGAACCATGCTCCAAGGCCCTTCCTATAAGCCGCGATCCCTGCACCGCTACCTGTGTGTACCCAGGTGATGGTAAAACCAGCGGGGATCACGGCACTCTCCCAAGGAGGACAGCGTCAGATGGGATGCTCTGCCACCCCCGCTGGACCTCTGATGGCCTGGGCTCGTTCATGATCCCAGGTCGGCAGCAGTGTGAGCGGTAGTACTACCGCTGCACCGGTGGGCTGGCCTATGTTTCTGGTATTTCTGTCTGTATCTGTGTACAGTAACTCTGTTATTTGTATCTATTAGTGTCTTTGGTATTTCTATTTGTATCAGCAATTGTGTCTCTAGTATTTGTATCTGTTCCTGTGCTCCCTAAAAGATCTCCTGGTATCATACGCTCCTGGATGTGCCCTCTGATTGGTGGAGGAGGACCTCTTGACCATCCCAAGATCTAGGTTAAAATCTTTGGGTGATAGGGTGTTTGGTATTGCGGATCCAATCCTTTGGAACGCCCTTCCCCAGGAAGTGAGAAGTGTCCCTTTGCTGGTTGTTTTTAAAAGCTCTTTAAAAACTCATTTTTCATTTACTTTAAGTTTTGGCCTGGCTTTGTGATCTAATGTTTCAAAGCTTTATTATGTATTGTTTTTAAATTTTATGTGTTTGTGTATATTGTAAGGCACCCAGAGCCATTGGGATTGGGCACCATATAAATAAAAGTGCCTTGCCTATATGTATTTGTGACTCTGGTATTTGTATCTGTATTTGTATCTTTGGTATTTGTTTCCCATATTTGTGTCTTTGGTATTGCTATCTGTATTTGTATATATCTGTGGTGTTTGTATTTGTGCCTATATTTGTATCTCTGTTATATGTGTATGTATTTTGTGTTGTGGTATTTGCAGCTGTATTTGTGTTGCAGATATTTTCATCTGAATTTGTATCAGTGTTTGTATTTGTATTCATATTTGTATCTGTATTTGCATTTGTGTTTCTGGTATTTGTATTTGCATCTGTAGAGTATCTGTACTTGTAATTGAATTTGTGTCACAGGTATTTGTATCTGTATTTGTATTTGTCTACAGTATTTGTATCTGTATTAATATTTGTATTTGTATTTCCAGTTAGTATTTGTATTTGTATTTGTATTTGTCTACACTATTTGTATCTGTATTAACATCTGTATTTGTGTCTCCTGTATTTGTATTTATATCTCTAGTATTTTATCTGTATTGTATATGTGTTGCTGGTATTTGTGTCTGTTTCTCTAACTCTATGTATAATGCTCTGTGATACAAAATACACTTTGTTTTGTTTCCTACTTTGCTCATGTTTCTCCTTACCTCAATGTTTAGTTCCCTACCTCATTATATTATACTTCTTGCCTTCTGAATGTATTCCTGTAAATTGTGTAATTCCTTATTTCAGTATATTACTGTTTTGTTTTCTGTTTGTATTCCTGTTATTGCTCTGTAACCTTCTGGGTCGTGCCTGCAAATAGTCATCCCTATGGCTAGTCCACCTACCCAGTAAACAAAAACTAAATAAATAAATAAATTTGTGCTGCTGATATTTGAATTTGTGTCTGTATTCATATTTGTTGCTGTGTCTCTGGTATTGGTATCTATATCTGTATTTGTGTTGCTGATATTTGCATCAGTTTTATTTGTCTCTGGTATTTTTTATCTGCATTTGTATTTGCATCTATGGTATTTTTATCTGTATCATATTTGTATTTTTATTTCTGGTATTTTTATCTGTAGTTGTATCTCTGGTATCTGTATCTGCATTTGTATATGTTTCTGGTATTTGAAATGTTATTTGTGTTTGTAATGTGTCTCTGATATCTGAATATGTATTTGTGTCACTGGTAACGTTAGCTGTATTTGTTGTTCTTGGTATTTGTATTTTACCTGTATTTGTATCTATATTTGCATCTGTATTTGTGACTCAGGTATTTCTGTCTGTATCTATATTTCTGTTTTTGGTATTGCTATCTCAGTATTTGTATCTGTATGTGTCTTTGGTATTTGTGTCTGTATCTATATTTGTGTGATTGGTATCAGTAGCTGTATTTGTCACTCATATTTGTGTCTGTATGTGCATCTATATTTGCATCTGTATCTGTAATTGTAATTGTATCTCTGGTATCTGATTCAGTATTTGTACCCATATTTGCACCTATATTTGTGTCTCTGATATTTGTATTTCACTCTGTATCTGTGTGTCTAGTAGTTGTATTTGTATCTGTATTTGTAATTTAATGTTTGTTGTTGGTAATTGTATCTGTATGTGTATGTGTAGCTGCATCTCTGGTATTTGTATTTATTGTATCTCTATCTCTGTGTCTATATTTGTGTCTCTTGATATTTGTACCTGGAATTACATTTGTGACTCTGGTATTTCTGTCTGTATCTCTGTCTGCATATTTGTCTCTGGTATTGTTATCTGCAGCTGTGTATGTATCTGTATCTTCTGTTTGCATTTTCAGTGTGAAAAAGTGCAAAATAATGCACTTTGCGCACAGAAACCCAGGGTCGGAGTACAAAATGGGTGGAGTGGTATTGACAACCACCAAGCAGGAAAGAGACCTCAGAGTAATTATATCAGATGACCTAAAGGTGGTCAGGCAGTGTGACATGGCAGTGGGGAGGGTGAGTGGGATGCTGGGGTGCATAGGGAGGGGTATCACCAGCAGAAGGAGGGGGTTGCCTCTGTATATATCGCTGGTAAGACCCCACGTATAGTACTGTATCCAGTTCTGGAGACTACATTTCCGGAAGGACATAGAGTGGAGGCAGTCCAGAGGAGGGCAACTAAAATGGTGCAGGGTCTGCATCAAAAGCCCTATAAGGAGAGACTAAAGGACCTCAATATGTACATCGTGGAACATAGGAGGGAGAGGGGGGCATGTGATAGAGATCTTTAAATACCTCACAAGGGTAACTAAGGTACAGGAGAGGAGTATGTTTCAGAAACAAAAGGTGCTCAAGAACAAGAGGACATGCTATGAAGCTGGAGGGGGGTAGATTCAGGAGAGATGTGAGGAAGAACTTCACAGAAAGAGTGGTAGATTCCTGGAGCAGCCTTCCAGTGAAGGTGGTGGAGGAAAAACAGTGGTGGGGTTCAAGAACGCATGGGATAAGCACAACGATATCATAGTTGAAGGGAAAGGGGGAAGGAGAAAGAGCTGTAGATCAGCCATGGTCTGCTGTAATAGTGTACTCTAGGTAGGGAAAAACAGGCAGACTGGATGGGCCAAGCGGTCCTTATCTGCCATCAAATTCTGTGTTTCTTTGTATCTGTATGTGTCTCTGGTATTTGTATCTGTAGCAGTATTTGCAATTGTATCTCTGGTATCTGTATCTCTGTTTGTGCCACTGGTATTGGTAGCTGTTTTTGTCACTGGTATTTTTATCTGTATGTGTAATTTTATCTACTTGCATTTGTATTCAGAACTACTGTATATTTGTGACTCTAGTATTTCTATTTGTTATCTGAATTTCTGTTTTTGGAATTGCTAAGCATATCTGTATGTGTCTGTGGTATCTGTACTGTATCTGTATTTGTAATTTTATCTCTGGTGTCTGTGTCTGTATCATAGGTATCGTTAGCTGTATTGTTGTTGGTATTTGTATCTGTTTGTAATTGTATCTCTGGTATTAGTAATTGTATTTGTATCTGTATATGTATCTATATTTCATCTGTATTTGCATTTATGTCTCCAGTAGATGTATTTGCATCTATACAGTATCTGTATTTGCATCTATACAGTATCTGTATTTGTGTCTCTGGTATTTGTATCTGGAATTGAATTTGTGTCACTGATAACTGCATCTGTATTTGTACTTTTATGTGTGTCTCTGGTATTTTTAGGAATCTGATATTGTTTTTGAACATGCATTTTTCCCCCCCTGTCCTCCATGACTGGGACCTTTTTTGGTGTTTGCCTGCTCGAGGAGCTGCTGAGGTGCCCCGAGTCTACTGCAAGTTCATCATTTGGATCCTTCTCGAACTGTAATCCTTGATGTACACCACATCCATCAAGGATTCGGGATCATTGAGCAGCGCTAAGGAAGTAGGCGTGTAGCAACCTCGTTGCATCATCTACAGGCTTTTTTCTAATTTTCTGACCCTTCTGCCACTTGAAACAACATCAGCAGGACAGACTGTGTGAAACTGCCAGCCAAGATAACCTGGGTATGATGCAACCCCCTGCCTGTCTATCTTTACTCACTAGGAGCATTGGGGCACAGGCAAAGAGTAGTGCTGCTGGCTGAGGCTCCACCTGCTCTCTGCCTTGTTTATCTTTCTTTCTGCCAGCTCCCTTGGAGATAAGAGCAGCTGTTTCTGCACTGGACAGAAAGTGTGTCTCCATAGGGACAGTCCTCTTCTGATGTCCAGTCATTTGGTGCGTGATGTCTGTAGCAGGCTTAGAGATGCCATGGTAAGCTGCCCATCAGCGCAGCAGTAGGGCTACTGCATGCAATGCCAGTGACCCGGGTTCAGGAACAAGCCTGATGTATTGTGGGCCAGCCGGGGGGGAGAAGGATGGAGCATCGCAGCGGATGCCATCTGTCTTCAGGGATGGGATGGAGGATTCCGTCCTCCACCACAGTACTGCCCCCTTGGGGACCACAGGTGCCTGTACGGTTTGAGTTCTGGCGGGAGGGCAGGGATGTTACTGAAGTTGGTTTGCAGCCATGCCCCTTGATGGCCTTGCTGCAATATCTTGTAGGGGTGGGGAGAAAAAGCAGAAAAAAAAGAATTTGGAGGGGTGGGCGACACCTGACTCAAAGTCTTCACTATGGGGGTGGGGTGGGGTGGGGGTGCAGCCTGTGAAGACTCACTCAAGAGAGCGGAGGATGCAGGTACTCAATGGTTGCTGGCCAAATGGGGCAATGATTATGAAGGTCCAAAATAGTAGAAAAAAAGAAAAGAAAGGAAATGTCTTGGTGGACTCAATAAGGTAATAGATCAAGAGAATAAAATAATTAAGTATATCAGAAAGGAAATACTGAGAGACACAAATATAAGCAGTATGTTAGAATTTTTATTCATTTTGGCTGGCAACTTTGTTTTCTCACATTTATTTTAGTTTTACAGCTGCATTATCAACAATACAGTGCTATGGTATATGGGATTGGCTGAAATAAGGGGAACAGAGAGCCTGTCCAGGATAGGGGGAGCACCCCCCCCCGGCCCCAAATAAAAGAACAAAGCAAAGATGGTGGACTTGAGCCACTGGAATGAAACTGCATAATCTGTATTAACGTACTGCTTAGTTGTTTTTTCTGTTTTTCAAGGACAGATGATGCAGTTAATCTTCTTTCCAGGAGCACCCCCTTTGGATCTATACCAGATAGAATTTGTCTGGACATTTCTGTTGCAGTCTATCCACCTAAAATCTATGGTAGGAGGAAAAAGGAAAGTCTCAGAATTCAGAACAGGGCTTGATTAATAAAAACAACATGCGTTACTTGCTAAGTGCTCTTTATTAGCTTGCGTTGTTCTATGCCTTCTCTACCGGTTTCTTGCAAAGCTGTGCATGAGCGGAAACGAGAGTACAGTATTTTACAAAACTTTACTTTCAGAAGTGCGATAACGCCATTGTACTACAACGAAAAATGTCTCCATTTTAAAAGTCTGAACCCAGAACATCACTTTAGTACATTACAATATGCTGCATTGTTGCTGTTAAAATACATTATTTCAGAGTCTGTTTGGTGTGAAGGGTTGTCTTTTATTTCATACATTTGGTCATATTTGAATATGTTAATATATACACTCCTGTTCAAACAATCACCATAGAGTTATTGAAAAGACCATCCTTGTGGGTTTGTCTGCAGATTGCAATGGGCATCTCAATACATTTTGGAGGGACACTTCCTTGGCGGCAGTACCAGCCATGCTATCAGGAACGTCCAAGGTTTTATGCAGGAGAAACCTGGCTGGAGGAGACGGAGGAAGCCTCTGTCTTGCTGGTGCCGGCCGAGGTGGTCTCTTCATCACCGAATGGGTTCTTGCCGCAGCAGAGGGTGGTGATCATGCAGTTACGGAACTAGAGAAAGGGAAACAACGTGGGAAAGTAAGCATCTCCCAACAGCCGTACTAAACAGTTCCCCACTTGGGAACTCACTCAGTCCTATAGTGCATATATGAGTCAAAACGTTTTATGTTTAACCTTATTCAGAATGGCTGCCGTGTGCTATAGGATTGCATGAGATAATTATTAAAGAAGGCTAACCACCTGCCCTATCCAAACTCCTTCGGCTGGCTCTACCATCATACCAGCTAAGGTCAGCTGACTTACACCCCCTCCTTGTCCCAAAATCCCATACACTGTCAAGTGATTGCGCCTTTGCTGTTTGTGCCCCTAGATTCTGGAATATCCTACCTGCAACCATCAAATGTACCCCCAACCATCCCATCTTTAAGAGCTCCCTCTGGTTGCACCTGAAGTCTGCCTCAGCCTGTAACTGTTCCAAGGCTGCTTGATATCCCCATACCCCTGCTTGGACCCTAGTGTGCATCCTCCACTTCCCTGACCCCCTACCCCCTCTGAGCTCTAGTAAGGGGAATTATGTAGCCTGCATGCCCTTCACATCAGCATTTACCATCCTCAAAATGGGACAGATGGCACTTGTATTATTTCCACGAAATGTAACAGTTGTTTGCTTGTTCTTACCCTTGATGTATATGCCTATCTGTTCATTCTGCACTTGTTTACTTGTATTACCCTGCTCAATGCTTGTATTTCATATTGTTGTACTTCCCTCGCACTGTTTTGTAAACCATTCTCTTGTAATCTCCCGAGTCGTACCTGAAAATAGGCATTCCTTGTATAGTGTGCTTACCCAGTAAACAAAAGCTAATAAATAAATAAATAAAGACTATTACTTGAACACAGACAGTGCACCAGTTATTGATGAAGCCTGTACCTGCTGGTTTGAATTTGATAGTACCTAGCATTGACTTGCCCAGTTATTTTGGCGTGTATTTCTCTGATGTAATTGTATGACTCATTTTCTAACTGTGTCAATACAACATTGCATACATTTTTAATTGTTCTACTGTTTTATTGCCTACAACTTCTTGTGCAGTTTGTATGCTTCTATGTAATTAATTCTGTGTCACCCGTGAGAAGGAGACTGTTAGTCTCAGCGGGCCAATCTAGTTAACAAAATTCAATCAATCAATAAATAAATAGATTTTGCTCTCTATTTCATGAGTCAGCTCAGTTCATGATGTTTGCTGGCTAGATGTTATGTAAGTTTCAGGTCTGCTTGTACAAAGTACATAAATGTGTGTGCTAGCTCAGAGTCCCATGGGAAATGATTGTTGTTTAAGAATACTCAGATCTTCCTTTTTGGACATGCTGGGTTATTTTAAAATATTCAGCTTAAAAACAAGGGCTTGGCTGGAATGCTGCTCAGAAAAGTGTGCAGAAATGTCTGACATGGGAGCCCGATAAGTAACATAGAAACATAGAACACAGAAACATAAATAGAAACATAGACTTTGATGGCAGATAAGGACCGCTTGTCCCACCTAGTCTACCCATTTCCCTACCTATTGGATAAACTGCAGAGCCTAGTTAACCAACAGCCTACTTCCACCTACCCCCCTCTAGAATTGCCTTATGTCTGTCCCATTCATTCTTGAGTTTCCCCACTGTTTTTGACCTCACAACTCCCTCAGGAAGGCCGTTCGATGTGTCCACCACCCTCTCTGTTAAAAAAATACTTCCTCACGTTGCCCCAGAGACATTCCCTCTCTATCTTGAAACTGTGCCCCCTCGTTCTTGCATATCTCTTTTTCTGAAAGATGCTACCCTCTTTGACTTTGTTGATTCCCTTGAGGTACGTGAAAGTTTCTATCATGTCCCCCCTCCTTCCTTTCCTCAAGGGTATACATATTAAGCTCCTTTAGTCTCTCTTCGTATGGCTTCTGGTGCAGACCCTGCACCATTTTAGTTGCCCTCTTTAGTTACCTATCTTGCAATTGCAGTATCCTACCTACGCTTTTAAAGCCTCGATCCCAGGCAAGGCATCATGGATATGCAAACCTTGTGCATGTTAGGCAGACCATAGCTTGGCCAGAACAGCCCTCACCTTTGGGATTCCTCAGTAACCTTACTGTGGGAGTGAGACTCGAGAGTATGTGTGTGGTTTAGAGAGATGCACAAAGACCAGACTATTTGGATATTTCTTCTCTGCAAGCATCCTTTAGTGGCTCCCATTTACTGCTCTTCCTGCAAACTCCCTCTTCAGAATGATCACTCCAAATACTCCTTTTTTTATATAGATGTGTTTCTCCCCCTTTCATTGACCTGCCCCATTCCACTCTGGTCCACCCAGCCCCGTCACCCACGTTCTCTAGGACTTACCCACCTCGGGTGGTACCCCACTGATTACCCTCCCATGGAGGGGGACTTCAGTTCTCTCCTAAGCACAATCCAGACAGCTTCGGTGGCATCATCTGGTCTGTGGTGCAGAGTCTGAGATGGACTGGAATACCATCCTGCTTGGTTAGGGTTTTCATACAACACAGAAACATAGAATTTGATGGCAGATAAGGACCACTTGACCCACTTAGTCTGCCCATAGCACCATGATCTTTCTTCCCAAGACCATCTGTTGTGCAGTGATGCATGCATGTATCAGCTTCTGATGTGGGGAAGGGGGCCTTCCTCAAGTGAATGGTTCCCCTGTGCTATCACCTGGCTGCCACCAGGGGGCATATAAATAGCACCATGACTTGACCCTCCTTGAGAGAGAGAGGGAGAGAGAGGACATCAGTCCCTGGGATGCTCTACCCTCTCTCTCCTGGTCGGCCCCAGTGTGAGCAGAGTCTGCTCCTGAACTTGGGTCGCCAGCATAGCTGTCATAGCTGGTGGTAGTGTTACTGCCGTGCTACTGAACTGTTGTCTTACTCTGAGTATTCTAAATGTCCGCTACATATTATTTTAAGAAAGAAAAAGAACATTGGCCTGTCAAGTTCTTCCCCTACCGACTCAGTGCTTTGCACTCCAGTTTCTTCACCATTTGAGATGGGACTGAGATTCCTGCTTTGTTTTTTCTTTTTTTTTCCTTTGGGATTGGTAAGATTTTGGAAACTGAAGGCCCTAGTATGGTTGTTGGTGGTGGTGTTGGTGTTGGTGTTGATGTTGGAGGGAGGATCATGACTTACTAAGTTAAAGCAGAGCTGCTCAAGTTTCTTAAATGTAAACAGAGGTTCCTGCTTTTGTGCTATAGTCTAGCTATTCTGCGTGGTCTTTTTTACCATACTACGGTACCTAAACTGGTCCTCCTTCAACCTGCTGAGCCCCATCTCCTGTCCCAGGATTCCTCTTGATCACCGCCATTCATCTAGTACCTTCCCAGACTTGTCTACCCCTGCAGTCTGTCCCCACTGCAAAGCCTGATCTGAACCTCTCCATCCGACTTGGCCAAGAGACAGACTCAAGCTGCAGCTGGATACCGTGTGCATGCAGTTATGCAGGGGATCCTTGGAAGATTAGTGGGGGTGGGTGGGGGCAGAGACTCCATCTAATAATGGGGCCCATTCTGCTCTTGAGGTTTTTGTGCCCACCTCCAGGAACACTGAGAAAATGGCTGTGCCACATCTGATGCCAGGGTTTGTTAGCGTCATGCCCTCCCCTCTATGCCCTTCCAGGAGTAACTCCTTAAACCTCCCTGAGTCACCAGGGGGCAGTCAGGTGATAGGAATAGGAACCTTTATTGCCCGGAGATGGAACACCTCCTATGGGCTACTCTGTCATCTCCTGCTGGTGTGTGGCAGTGGTCCAGGCTCGGGATGTCACCCTGCGCCACCGACATGGCAAGTGGTTGCCCAACCTTTGTGCTGTCAGGCCAGTTATACATTCCTACTGTTAATAAAAGGAACATGAATACAGGCAATCTCTCTCTTTTATATTCCACTGAACTTTTTCTCCGTCAGCCACATCGTCATCAGGGACATACGCTGGTCCCAGGGAAATAACACTGTTCAGGCCTGGTGCTCCCAAGTCACCCTGGGTCTGGCTGCCACCTATTGACTCTCACAACATCCCCTCTGTGAGTAGGAGTCTTGGAGGGAGATCCATCCTCCCCTATGAGGCAGTTTACCAGGTGAACAGTATCCAGTGTTGGAGGCACTAAGACCCTGGAGAGTACAGAACCCCAACCACTTCCAGCAGAAAAAGACCAGTGCCCCCTCCAGTCTGCCAGAATGGGTATCACTACCTTACCCATGTAACCTGAAGTCCTGATGGGGACTTTTTTTATACGGCTTATGAGAGTTTACCCCATGTTCTCCTCTATCCTTCCTTCTTCCCCAGTGTGGGCTGAGCCTGCTGAGAGCCTTGGATGCATGGGACACATGCAGTGACATCCTGTGTAGGCAGTAAGCACCCCCTGGTCCGCCAGAGGGGTTGTTGCTACAACGGGTGCCCCATGCCTGTCCTCCCAACCCCATCACAGTGCTAAGCAGAGGCTGGTGCAGCCTCCCGACCTAATGACTCTGGTTCAATCCCCAACCGGGGTTGCCTGCATGGCAGCACTGAAAGCTGCTGCTAGGCCACTGGTGCAAGCCCCACATTCTCTTTTAGTATAATTAAAAACTTTTTGGGCGTTAATATGTCTTCCTTCAGCTGGGCCACTATCAGGACTGACCCTTCCAGTCCCGTCACCCCAGCATTCCACAGACTTATCATCCAGCCCCCATCTTTTCTGAGGCTTTCTCCCCATGGCAGGAGCAACCCCAAATGCTGCAAAATGGATTCTCAGATGGGAGGTCCACCATGTTGCCGAGTGCAGAGCCTGCAGAAGGTCAGGTCCTTCACCCTGCCCAGTTGGTGGTTTCTCCTTCTATTTTCTCCCCAGTAGGCACAGACGTGAAGTGCCACCCAAGACAGTCCTGCACCTGCTTCTGCATGGAGGACATTGGCAGCTGCCGCTCTTCTGATCTGCAACGTTATGGTCCCTGTCTTCCTATTCCCCAGCCACCACTAGGGCCAGGGGCAAAGCCAACAAAGGGCACCACATCAATCCCAAAGGAGGAGAGCATTCCAGCAGAGGCTTAATACTCCTCCCTCCTTCCTGGCTGACCCTCCAGCATCCTGAGTTCATTCCTGGATGCAGGTTGTTGGCCCACAAGTGGTAGTGCTGGTTCCATGTCATAATGGCGATTGCCAAAAGACGACCATCAGTATGGCGAAGGTACATCGGCAAAGTTAAATTTCGGCAATGTACACCCCCGGCGCACAGGAAAACGGTTCTGGGGACTTAGATTTAAATGTTAATGCGGGGCCCTACTAAAGGATTCTTAACTCGGGGGTATGTCAGGTGTGTGCAAATTTGGAAAAATAAATTTCAGGCTAGGCACACAAAAATGAAGGCGTGCCTGGACCTGAACCCGAATCCTCACAGCTTTAGGCTGCCACCCACCCACCATGCTACGGGCCAGCTCAGCAGCCACATGCCAACCCACATGGCCAACCCTCCCTCCCTCCCATCATGCGCGCCTCTGCTGCGGAGTATATAGCGATGTCCTGTCACTATGTGGAGCAGCCCCCATCCTGTCACCTTCCCTCACACCCCGCCCTGTCCTACATGTGCTGCAAGTGGGTCTCTATTTTGGTGGACTGCTAGCCGACATCACAGGATACCATAATGCTATCACTGCACTGGCGGGCTGGCTAATATTTGTCACAGTTAGTGATGTTTCCTCCTTGACCCCAAGCAGCCCTCCATTTGCCAACTGTCCCAGCCCCGCTCCCCCAATTTTCCTCAATGACTTACCTTCGGGCATATGCCATGCAGCCTGGGTGTTCATTGGGGTGCACTGCTGCTGGGTAGCTGGGGTCAACAGCCGCTTGGGAATCCATTTTCCCATTTTCTTCCCCAAGGAGTGGCATGCAATGCCACTCAGTCATCCCCACGCATGCTTCCATAGATAGAACGTTGGCAACTGCCACTCCCCCCCCCCCCCAATTCTGGCAGTCCCAGTGCTAGAGGCCAGGCTAACACTGGGCACTGAAACCTCCCCCACCCCGAGAGAGGAGAGCAGTCTTCCGGATACTTTATCCTCTCCTGCCCCAGCCAACCCAAGGCATTCTGAGTCTGCATCCGAACCCAGGTCACTGGTGTGGCACGAGGTGTGGCGTCCAGCACTTCGACCCTCAGTGCCACCGGGCCAGGTAATATAGTGTGTGTAGCCCCTTAATCTCTCTGATGTACTTTTTTATTTATTAACATTTACAATAATCCTGTTTTTCCCCGTTTTAGGATCTCTTGAGGTCCGCTGTGAAACTTGTAATCCGCTCAGTGAAAGACACCCTGCTTCAGAACGTATGTAGGCAACAAGACATGATGGCGTGTTGGTTGTGCTGCCTAAACCACATGCCCAGAGGAGTACGAAGGCCTTCTGTCCCTGGAAGTGTATTTGTGGCAGCACAACCAACACTCCAGGAGTGTCTTATTGCACTTATAAAATGGATTTTGTGTTAAAAAGTCATAAAATTAAAAATAAAAACTTAAAGATTTTTTATAATCTGTAGTTTTGTGTGAAATAGTCCCTCCACAGACTGGTCGTCACTACAGGGCACTAGCCTGAGTTGGACTATGTGAGCCATGGTGCATTTGCTTTTTGTGTGAACTGTTTTTTTTTTTTTATTTAGTATGCTTTGTGCTGCTAACCGCTCTTGCATTCAATGTCAGCCCCGGAGCACCTGCCTTGCTCCCTGATCACTTTGCCCCTGTGGATACCACCCGGCTTACCCCCCAGGGTGGGGCTATGGCACCGAGAAGGCCCATCTATGACAGGAGAAGGTGTCGGCGGATCGACATTGCCTCCCTGGCTTCTCCCCAGGGCGGGGTTCAGGGCCTGATAGCGCCACAGAGCTGTAATTGGTCGGCAGGGAGGCAGGGAGCTATAGAGGCCAAGTGCCGGCGGACTTCATCCATGGCGGCCGCCAGATGTTCTGAGCTGCCCCGGGGGGTTGGGACATGCAATGACATCCAGCGTCCGCCCTGCCCCCTTAGTGTATTGGCACCGGTCACCTGAGGTTCCCCCAGCCTTCACCAGGGGTCCATCAGGCACCAGATACTGTACCCCTCCCTCACCCCAGAGAAGGAGAGCAGTCCGTAGGACACTCAGTCCTTCTCCCCCGGCTAGCCCTCCGACTCCCTGGGTCTATTCCTGAACTCAGGTTGTCGGCATCGAAAGCGGAAATCCAACTGGCTGTGTGAACTGGTTTTGAAGTAACCCCTCCCCCCAAGTTTTGTTCCATTTTTTTTCCTTTAAATTGGCAAAAAAAAAAAAAGGAGCCTTCATATTGCTTTTCTTTGTGGACTTGAACTGGAAGTCATTGGCTTCGAGTGTTTTACTTCAGTGACTGAGGGGACCAAGCAAGGTAGCAGTGTGACTGAAAGTGAAACCAGGATTAGAGATTGCAACATCCACGACCTGCGTACTGATATTTTGTAGTAATTCAGCAACATTTGTTTCGGGCCCTTTTCCTACCCATTTGGTTGTAGCGTCTTCATCAAATGGGTGGGAACAGGTTTCAGCCAATAGGATGCAAGATTCTTGATTCCCATTTTATAGTAGTAATTAAAAAGTGAATATTGGGTGGGGAAAAAGGCAGATTCAACAGGGGACCCACCCTAAAACAGGACAGAAAAACAAGATTATGTCAAAGCAAGCACAATTGAATTAGGGACATTCAGGAGATTACACATATGCCCAGATTTCCAGTTCCATGATCAAAATTGCAAAGCAGACCGGCATCCATCGGTGCAGCACTGCTGCTGGTGTGCTGGGTTTATAAATGAGCTTTGATTTTCAGTGACTGGTGGAGGACAAGTGGGGAGTGGAGGATCCGGGAGGGAGGGGAGATGCATTCTCCGCTGCTACACAGCCATCTGGGTGATCACAGGTGGTAGTGTAGTTGTAGCAACGAGACGACGGGAGGACATTGGCTAGTGGTGATGTGCAGGTACACATCAGCATGAGCACTAGGCACTCTTGCCACCGGTGTCCTGAGGACTGGGGAGAAATGGAAGGAAAAAAATGCCCAAAATGCGCAGTAAGAAGCTGCTACACTTGGGCCACACAGCCCCCGACTGCCCAAACACTAGGGGGGCCTGAGAGAGGGTCATGGCTAACAACCCTCCCAAGGAAACCAATCATGATGGAAATACCCTGAATGAGGACATACTCTCCATGTGCGCTCCCCCCCTGCCCCGGTGACCAGGTAAGTGACACAGAAGGGAGTGGACTGCGCTGGGAGGTAAACTGGATGAGTTGGGCAGCATTGGCAAAGGGGAAAAAACTATTTAAAAAAAATGGGAAATGAGGTTTATATGCCCTATTATTAGGATGACACTGAAAACGTAACTTAAAGCAGAAGTATTTGTTTAGAAGGGTACATCGTTCTTAGTGGAGGTGGGGGTTTATCATGTGCCAAAAAAACACCATTGACACAACAGTTGCCCAAAGATTATATCCCCAAAGTGGCACCACAGCTTCAATTCAGGGGGTGGCTTCTAATAATAATATACTTAATTTGACATGGCTTTTAACAGAGGGAGGCTTGTAATCAATGGCAGCTTCTAAACAGTGAACTATGGTAATCTATTTTTGGTAAGATCACCACTATATCCATTTTTCTTTGCACTGTATTTTCCTTCCTAAACTGAGAGATGTTTTTTGTTTTCTATTTTTATTTTTACTTACTGTTTTTATGCCCCTTCTCTCACCACGTCTGCCCCTTCCATTGGGGTCCTCAATGCACCGATACAGGCTGCGCCAGGAGGACCAAGGATGCCAGCCCCCATGGAGTGGTCCACTCCCCAGAACATTCTAGAGCCCCAGATGACCCCCCTGGGTGGGGCGGAGGGGGGCTCCCCCAATCCCCTCCGAAACCTCAGAGGGAAGCGTACAGCCAGAGCTACTCCATGGATCCCCCATGGTCACCAGCACCGAGGCCTGTCTCCTGGCGCAGACATGCTCTTTTTTCCTAGTTTTCTTGGTCCCACTCCTGCAGGTGCTGGCACGCTAGGTGAGCCAATGAGATGAAGGCATGCAGAGATGTGAATTCGCACCAGGCTCTTGACTGACATCCACCCCTCCCTATGCTGCTTCATTCTTTGACTGCACTGCCACCTGTGGTCACCCAGGCGGTGGTATAGCAGCGAGATCTGCAACCCACCCTTTCTGGAGAAGGAGAGCAGCCTCGTGGGTGCTCGATCCTTCTCCCCGGCCAGCCCTCCAGCAACCCAGGCTTGCTACCAAACCCGGGTCATTGGCAATGCGAGTGGTAGCTCTACCGCTGCACCCGCAGGCCGGCTGTTGGCTGTGACGTGTGGTTTTTGAAAGCTTTGAAAATCCCTGCTTTCTGGCCATTCCCACTATTGAATGAATGAAACAATTTGGTGTGGTGCTGTGCTGTATACTGTACCATCAAAAATGTGAGCTAGCACTCTCCTAGCGCATTTACTGTATCAGTTCAGTGTGTAAAGTTAAAAAGTAACCTTGAGGAAGGGATTTTTAAAAATTGATTGTGGTGACCATCTTCAGTGTCTTGTGTTATTAATTATTAAATTTACCTAGAAAAGCCGCTTTCAAACATATGAGAGAAATACTGGAATCCGGAGTCCACTGAACTCTGCCCCTTGTTTGTTTTTTTACCCTCTCCTTGGTTGGTCATCCTTCAGAGGAGCACCCCGGCCCTATCATCCTGACGTCTGTTGGGACTTACTTGCCTGGTATCTTCCCGCAGGGCTTGCCCTCCTGGCAGGGTCGGCTGGGTTCCCCAAACCCCGCTGGAGACTGGATCTACTATGGGCCGGCATACCCAGCTGGTCAGATGCAGGGCCTATGGATGCTTATGTAACCCCCCTGCAAATGGGGGTTCCCAAAAGACTTCCAGGAGCTTGCTTGAATGCTCCAAGCCTGAATGGTGTTTGGCGTTTAAGCCATTTATCTGTGAGTGTTTTTAGAGCCTCTGGTACTGTCTCTTTAAGAGCTGTCTCCTTGCAGACATAATTAGTTTGTATGGGGGGGACTGTGTGTTTCTCTGCTTGAGTACCACTCGAGCTGCTGCCAATTCACTCCATTTTTGCAGTCACTAGGAGTGCAAAGGGAACCTATCTGAAAGATGTAACTGTTTGCCAGAAATCATTTAGAGTAATAATGAAAATACCGTTTGTCTAACCTGCTTTCTTTGCAGTCAGAACTCTGTTTGCCTAGTTCCCCATTCTAGTTTTGAACTGCTGAACTGGACCAATCAGTGTGGGTTAAGGTAGCTCTAAAATGGTGCCTTGGACGAATCAGAATTTGGACTCGTAATCTGAGCCAGCCACAAGAGGATTGTATGGGCAGTGACTCTGGGAGATGTAGTTTGGACTTCGGCGCCTTTTTGGACCAACAGGGGCAGTCTATTGTGAGTGACAGCCAATCCAGCCAAGAACTGGGAGGAACTCAAAGGAAGTGCCCGGTTTTGTCTGCTGGAGTTTCAGTTGAGCTCTGGCAGTGAAGAGGGAAGGAGCCCTGTGCTTTTTCGGTGTGCAGTTTTAGTCGGGAAACGTGTGTAAGGCCCAGAGTTCCGGTCTGCAGCTTGTGTAACTGCTTGTTAGGACTGAATCCGTCCTGTGAAGAGAATCAAAGGATATCTGAAGAGTAGAAACCAGGCTCACCCTGTAGAAGACTGGAGAAATTGCTGAATTGCGCTCGGTCTGTCAGGAACTGAATCTGCTGTGTGTTCTCCCGGGTATTGTGCAGTAATTGCGATCGGGATAGAGAAGCAGCCTGCCTGGTATAGTACTTTCTTTTTACCATATAAATGTGTGAGGAGGCTTGTGTAGCTCAAGTGAATCCTGCTGCCATTAAAGAACTTTTGCCTGTGACTGTTTACCATATAAATGTGTGAGGAGGCTTGTGTAGCCCAAGTGAATCCTGCTGCCATTAAAGGACTTTTGCCTGTTACTGTTTACCATATAAATGTGTGAGGAGGCTTGTGTAGCTCAAGTGAATCCTGCTGCCATTAAAGGACTTTTGCCTGTTGCGGTTTGTCATATAAATGTGTGAGGAGTCTCGTGGAGCTCAAGAGTAGCCCTGCTGACGCTGAAGGACCCTATCTTGTTTGGAGGTCGTGAGTACTAATTCAAGGTCGCTCCCTGTTGAATTGCCACATTGAATCCAAATGGAATTACTATACTGCTGACTGTTTAACTAATTTTTCTTTTCTCTGTGTGAAAGGGCCCCTACCAGCTGCCACAGTTTGGACTAGCCACTAGGGCTTGGGTACCCAGGGACAGTAACTGGTAGAGATATAGGCCTGTGCACAGAGCCATAAATAGATGAGTAAAGTAATAAGCTAATTAACCTGATTTCCCCTGTCCTTGTTATATCCCCTAAATAAATCAGAGCTGCTTGTTTCAACAAAGTTATACTGCCTGAGGTATTTGTCTATGTTAAAGTATTGTACTGTGATTGTTGCACTGTATCTTCTTATTTTACAGGGGGTCCCAAAGCCTGAACCAGTCCTGGGGGTAAGTGTATACTGTGAAGGTAATTCTGATATACTGTGTGGGCCACTAGTGGGAAGAAAGGGGGGTTGCAGTGTCCCAGAGGGCTGTGACCAAGTTAGTTTAACTATTGCAAACCCTGACCTCTGGGTGGAGGCACCTGCTATCGGATCCAGGCCCCTCAACCTGTTAGTGGCAAATCGGGCAGGGGTAGTAGCCCCTGGGATAGCGCCATCTAGGGGTTACACTTATCTTCATCCTTTCACCATTTTCCTTTTTTTGTCCCCCCGGGGAGGCACAGTGTGTAATGAAGTCATAGCGCACACCACATGCTCCTGTGTGACATGCACTGACATCTGCCATGTCACCCGACCTTCCGGACCTGGCCTGCCTTGTCCCCAGTTTTCTGCCAGGGGCCAGTCAAGGATCGGGCTCTGCCCACCCTCCTCCCAGGAGGAGAAGAGCAGTCCCATGGACACTCGATCCACCTCCCCCGGTCGTCCCTCCAACACTACAGGTTCACTTCTAAACCCGGGTTGTTGGCATTGCAAGCGGTAATGTTACCACTGTGCCTGTGGACCAGCTGACTCTGCCCCTTGTTGTCCACTGTGCTCCAGTGGGGAGGCTGCTGGCCGTGTTGAGCTGGGCTTCACAGACCCTGAGTGGCCTTTGAACACTGCTGCATTCATTTATAGCATCAGCTGTTTTGTGTGGCTGTTGGGTTAGGAACCAGTCGTGCTCTCTCTGGTGTACTGTATTTGGATTAGGATTTTGTGTGTTTCACTTGCCTGCTGCTAGCAGGCTCCACTGGACTCTGCCCCTTGTTGCCACTGTCTTCCAATCAGGAGGCTGCTGGCTGGGTTTGAGAGATATTTCCCAGACACTGAGCGACTTTTGAACACTGCTGTGTTCATTTACAGCATTAGCTATTTTGTGTGACTGTTGGGTCAGGATCCAGTCAGGCTCTCTCTCTGGTGTGCTGTAGTTGCATCAGAACTTTGTGGGTTTCACTTGACTGCTGCTTGCAGGCTCCAGTGGACTCTGCCCCTTGTTGCCCACTGTCCTCCAATTGGGAGGCTGCTGGCTGTGTTGGGTGGGGCTTTGCCTTACCCTGTTTCTGGCCCATTCCCTAGTGGTTCTCCAATGCGGTTCTGTAGCTGAAGGGCCATAGCTAAAGGGAATCATGCTGTGGGCTTCAGCATGGAGACGGCAGTCGAAAGGAGATGCTACGCCCTAAGTGTGACATTCTTCTTTTATTCCGCATCTTCTTATTGTAGTAGTTTGTGACGCTATTGTAAACATGTATCTCTCATCCCAGCATTTTCTGCTTGTATTTGTAACCCCCCTACAAATGGGGGTTCCCGAAAAGTCTTCCTTGAGCTTGCCTATATGCTCACTGCCAGGCTGCTGTCTTGTGTTTTAGCAGTTTAAATTTGATTGCCAGAGAGTGCCTGTATAGCCTCTGTGTACTGTCTCTTTAAGAGCTGCAAGGATTGCAGTCATAATTAATCTGAGAGGGCGCTCTGTTAGAAGATGTATTTGTTTGCTGATCATTTGTTAGAGTAGTAATAATATTGCAGTTTTTGTCTAACCTGCCTTCTTTGCAGCATGGATAGTTCTGTTTGTTTCCATCATCTTGGTCCTGGACTGCAGAATGGGCCCTCTAAAATGGAGCCTGCCTAGAGGGGCTTGGTGGGGCCAAAACTTGTAGGAATTGTAGTTTTGGGCTTTTGGCACCTAAAATAACCTGGAGGGGGAGCCCTTGTTGTGACTGACAGACAGATCAGCCAACCAAACCTTTTGCATCTTGGGGAAAGTCCCACACTGCTTGCAGTTTCAGTTAGATCTGAGTTGGGAAGTGAGGAAGTAACAGTTCGAGATAGTTTGAGCAGCAATCCTTAGTGGATTCACGCGGGAGAACTGTGGAAAGGCCTGAGTTTGTCCTGCATGCCTGCCTGCTGTTCCTGAGAGGGAACTTGTGCTTTTTTCGGACTGAATCCGAACTCAAGCTAATTAAGCCACTGAATTGTGACCAGGCTTTAACCTGAAGAAGGCCGAAGATTTGCTGAATGCGACTGACCTGTCAGGACTTCCAGCTACCTCTGAACTCCCGGATTGCGCAGAGACTCTGTAATTGCGACCGTAGAGCCATTTGCCTGGTACAGTGGAATTTCCTTACATGTGAATGTACTGTGTGCTTATAGTGGGTCGTGATTTGGTTCCCTACTGTGTGTCTGAACTGTGTTTTGCTTGCTGGAGGCTGTATCCAGCTCCACGGACTGAATCCATATCCATTTCCATTTGCCTGGGCCCTGCTACACTGGCCCAGCCAGAATACCTGCTACGTAGAGGAAGTCATCAACGAGAGACCGGCCTGGGGATCAGCCCCCTGCTCAATGCCTTGAACAGGAACAACGCCTTGGTGATTCGTGTGGGCCCTTCTTCTCTGGGTACTCCAGCTCAACAGCCTGCAGCCTCGATTTGAGTAAACATCAGGGTAGCTCCCTGCAACAACAGCTAAATCTAAAAGTGTTGTCATCCGATTGTCTTGTTGCCTTTTCTTTCACAAACTGAGCCCTCCGGCTCTGGATTACAAATAGTGTGTGTTGTGCATGTTGCTTTCTTCCATCACAGGGCCCCAACCAGCTGCAATGTTCCTGGCTAGCCCACCGTTTTCCTACCTGGGTACCCAGAGTATGTGATTGTGTAGGGACTCTGAACTGCATGCATAACTGTCTGATTAATATAACTTTTAAGCAAATCAACCTGATTACCCCCCATGCTTGTTCAAGTCCCCTGAATAAATCAGATTTAACTTTGTTTGCATTTAACCTGACTGCGGTTCTAGTTTGTGCCAAAAGTATTGCACGGTTGCTGTTTGCTGTGTTTAACCTTGTTTTACAGGGGGTCCCCAGGGTTGAGCTAGAGGAACCAGCCCTGGCGGTAAGTGCAAACATTGTGGGAAATTGCATGGTGAATAAGGGTCACTGTGAACGTGATTATTGTATACTGTTCAGGCCACTAGAAGGAGAAAAGGGGGGGTTACAGTGTCCTGGAGGGCTGTGCCCAGGTCAGCTTGACCACTACCAACTCTGACCTCCGTGTGGAGGCACCCGTATCAGAACCTAGGCCCCTTAACCTGCAACTAGCCAAGCAGGCAGGGGTAGTAGCCTTTAGAATAGCGCCACCTAGGGGTTACATATTCATATATAAGCTCGGCCTCTCATGTTTATATTAATTATTTCAACTAGGCCTCTGCCACAGCTGGCAGGCTACTGTGAATATTTATCCACAAACTCAGATAGTGTTTGCTTCTATTCTACAACTACCTGTTTTGTTTCCGATTATATTTCCGAATATTTGATTGTTATCCTTAACATTCTTTTTTTTTTTTTTTTTTTTTATGAGGGTGTTTGCCGTGTTATTTTTTGACCATCTGCTGTAATATTATATTGTATTAAAATAGTGCTTACACAAGGCCTTCGTTTGCTTTAGCCTCCCCATTTTATTTTTATGTTTGTGTTGATTGTTTCTCATGCCTGGTGAATCCATTCCCCCTTAAGCTTTTTACTTCTTTCTTTTTTTTTGTCTGACTCCCTTTTAGGTCAGGCCATCATCCCCTTGCAGTCTTATCTGTCAAGTCTGCCTCCCTGTTGCCTTCCCATCTGGGTCTGGTTAACATTATCCTTGCCTGCCTGTCCCATTTACAGGTCTAGTTCTCACTACAGTTCTAGCTGGCTGTCATCCCTGTTTTCTCCATATCTGTGTCAGGCCTGTTACATAGATACATAGATACATAGACAGTGTCGGCAGATAAGGGCCTATGGCCCACCTAGTCTGCCCATTTGAGCTTGTAAGTTCAGTTTGTTTTCCTAGAAGTCTATTTCCCCTTACCCCTGACCTCTAGAATTCCTTTATGTCTATCCCATGCATTCTTAAATCCCGTGATTGTTTCAGCCCCCACCACTTCCTCTGGCAGGGTGTTCCACTTGTCCACCACCTGTTCTGTGAAGAAATTCTTTCTCATGTTTCCTCTGAATCGTCCCTCCCTCCAACTTCATCCCATGCCCTCTAGTCCTGAAACATCTTTTCGCTTAAAATAGTGTTTTCCTGCACCCTGTTCCTCCCTGTAAGATACTTGTATGTCTCTATCATATCCTCTCTCCTCCTCTCCTCCAGGGAGTCATGTTCAGTTCCTTCAACCTGTCTTCATAGGATTTGTGATGCAACCCAAGCACCATCTTTGTTGCCGTCCTCTGAACCTTCTCTACCCTGTCTATGTCCTTACGTAGGTATGGTCTCCAGAACTGTACACTGTACTCCAGGTGGGGCCTCACTAGTGTCTTGTATAGCGGAATTATGACCTCCCTTTTCCTGCTGGTGATGCCCCTTTTCCCCTGTAACTCACTTTTTTGTTTTGACTTTAAAGTCATTGCCTATTGAACCCATTTCATTTTCCTTGCCCAATCTGTTGAGCTCCCTCTTTTTACCTTTCTTTTATTCTTGCTTGTTACCTAGGTTGTTTCAAGTTTTTGCACTTTATCTCCACTAAGTTGTTAACTTACCTGGCCTTTGTCACCTTCCTCTTTCCTTTCTTCTCTCTTCCACCAGCTACTGTTCCTCCCCCATTCCATCATTCTTTTCCCCTCCTCATCTCCTACACTCCTTCTTCCTCTTTACCCTCCCTCCTCCATTCCTCCTGGCATCTCAGGTGTCAAATTCTTCATGCTCCTTGGCTCTACCTTGAAATTCTCTGGTGCTTCCTGTCCCATTTCTCCCCTTATCCTACCACATCCCCTGCCCACTCCATCTAGTCCACATGTTGATTCCTTAAAGCTCCTTGCTACTTTTGGTAGCAGGTGACATTGAACTTAATCCTGGCCTCATCTCAGTGCCACACTTTCAACTTCCCAAAGGACCGAGGATTGCCCATTTAAACATCCGAATCCTTCTTCCAAAAACCGACCAACTACAACCTATCATGATTAACCTGTGGCCAGATGTACTTGTCATATTTGAATTTTGGCTCTCCTCTATGGTCCAGGACTCTGCTGTGACTGTCCCTTGGTATACCTTAGCAAGGCAGGATAGCACAAAGAGGGTGGTGGTGTTGCAGTTTACATATCCACCAGAATCCAGTTTGTGACTGCACTTACGGTCTCTTCCCCCTCATCCTATGAGCTGCTGCTCCTTGAAGGGAATCTGTCCCATTAGGTGTCACTTTAGAGATATGTGACCCTTACCAGCCAGTCTATCCCTACATGGGGAAATGCTGATAGTACTAGTGCCCTTAAATACATTTTTAAGACTTTTGCAGCCCCAACAGTACCCTGAAGCATTGTGCCAGCTTTGCTAAGTGCAATCGCACAGTTTGCACTGTTTGTCCCCTTTGATGACGTCCATGCCTCACCACCTGGTGAGAGCATGGGTATACAGCTGGCATTCCCCATGGGTTTCCTGTTTATAGTGTGCACATTTTACAGTCCACAGCAGAAAACTTGTGCATACTGGAGTAACAGAGCCTGTTTTACTATGGCTCACTTACTGTTACCTAAGCTGTAGCAGCCCTGATAATGCACACGCCACTCCCAGCATGCTCTGCAGTAAGTGTGCATGCTGTCGCTGGTTCCCGTATTAGTAACCAGTCTGTAGTATTACTCCAGATGAGGTGGATTATAAACAATACACATCTTCTGCATGTTCTGGTAAAGGATAACTACAGGAATGTTTAGAACAGTGTTGTTAATAAGAATGAGCATTGCATAGGTTTGTGTAGCCATTTGAAACTCTGTGCTGGGAGCGTGCATCTCTGTGCACATGACTGATGTGTGCTCATGGTACTGAGTTTCAAATGGCTGTATGTACTTATGCAATGCTCGTTCTTATTAACAGCACCACTGTAGACATTCCTGTTGTTGTCATTAACCAGGGCATGCAGGAGAGGTATATTGTTTATCATTCACCTCATTTGGAGTAATACTACAGACTGGCTACTAATACAGGAACCAGCGACGGCGTGCACGCATACTGCAGAGCAAGCTGAGAGTGGCGTGTGCATTAACGGAGGAAGCAGTAGATGAGCCATAGTAAAACAGGCTATTTTTGTTACAAGACAAAAAGGATGCTACCAGGAAAGCCTGGCTGAGAGACTCTGCTACTCTTGTATGTGCAAGTTTTCTATAAGGGACTATAAAATGGACACATTATGTATGGTAAACCTATAGGGACTGCACCTGTATGTGAATGCTCTCACCAGGTGGTGAGGCATGGATGTCATCAATGGGAACAAATAGTACAACCTGTAAGACTGCACATAGCAAAGATGACGTGGTGCTTCAGGAGTTGTAAAAGTTAAAAAAAAAAATGTTATTTTGAGGCACTTGTACCACCAGCCTTAAACCATGTAGGGCTAGAAAGCTAGGTGGGGAATCATCAGGAGAGGGGTGCAGGATGCTACCAGCACCTGTGCAAGAGTAAGACGAAAATGCGGTAGGGCCCGAAAACCCTGCTGGTGGACCAGGGAGGTCCAGGAGGTGGTGCAGGGAAAGAAGGCAGCCTATAGGCAATTCAAGTGCTCAAGGAGTGAAAGGGATCGAGGGGAGTATGAGCTGATGGCTAGAAGGGCCACTAGGGTGGTGAGGGCGGCTAAGGCAAGGAAGGAGCAGAACCTGGCCAGGGAAATTAGGAGAGGGAACAAGGGGTTCTTTAGATACATTGGGGAAAAACGAAGGGTGAAGGGGCAGATTAGCAGGATTAAAACAGGGGAGAGATGGGCACAAGACCCGGGGGAGCAGGCTGAGGTACTAAATGAGTATTTCACCTCAGTTTTCACCAAGAAAAATGGTGCTGCATCATACATGGGAGGAGACAGTGATACTGAGGAGGGGGGGGACCCTTACTGATTGGCGGTTCTGGGGAGAGGGGGAGGCATCACTGGCAGGTGGGGGGAAGGCTAAGCAGGGAGAAGAGGTAGCGGAAGTGGAAATCACAGCAGAGAGAGTGAGGGAAGCCCTCAGGTCCCTTAAGACGGAGAAAGCACTGAGGCCAGATAAATTACATCCCAGAGTGCTGAAGGAACTTGTGGATGTCCTGGCGAAACCCCTGGCGGAGTTTTTTACCATCTCTCTGAGGACAGGGTGGGTGCCCCAGGACTGGAAGGTGGTGCATATAGTGCCTATCCACAAGGGGGGAATAAGGGAGGTGGCAGGGAACTACAGGCCTGTCAGCCTGACATCGGTGGTGGGCAAGGTGATGGAGGGCATTGTCAAGGAGAGGCTGGAGGGACCTGGAAAAGTCAGGGTGCCTGGACGATAGACAGCATGGATTCGTCCCGGGGAAATTGTGTCAGACAAACCTTGTGGAGTTCTATGACTGGGTGACGAGTGCCTTGGACCTGGGTAGACCAGTGGACGTCCTCTTTCTAGACTTCAGCAAGGCATTTGACTCTGTTCCTCATGAGGGCCTGTTGGATAAGCTGGGAGAAATGGGGGTGGGGAACCAGATGATCAGATGGATAGGCAGTTGGCTCCAGGACTGGACCCAGAGGGTCGTAGTTGGTGGGATAGTCTCATCCCCAAGGAGGGTCATTAGTGGGGTCCCACAGGGATCAGTCCTTGGGCCCCTCATGTTCAACGCCTACGTCTCTGACATAAGGACAGGAATCAGGAGTGAGATGAGTCTCTTTGCGGATGACTCAAAACTGGGGGCAGTGGTGGATGGGGAGGAGGGGAGGGTGGCCCTACAGGGGGACCTGGAGGCTCTGGAAAGATGGTCTAGAAAGTGGAAGCTGAGGTTCAATGCAGAGAAATGCAAGGTACTGCACCTGGGGGCCAGAAACCCGGGCCAAGTGTACACCCTGGGGGGGGAAATGCTCGATGGCTGAGAGGGACCTGGGGGTGGTGGTGGATGTCAAGATGAACAACTTGGAGACTTGTAGGAGGGCAGCAGCCAAGGCCAACAGGATGCTGGGATGCATCGCTAGGGGGATCACCTCCAGAAGGAGGGAAGTGATACTCCCTCTGTATAACTGCTTGGTGAGGCCACACCTCGAGTACTGTGTGCAGTTTTGGAGGCCACACTTAAAGAGGGACATTAAACTCCTGGAGAGGGTCCAGAGGAGGGCAACTAAAATGATTTGGGGCTTGGGGGACAGGACCTATGAGGAGAGGCTCGAAGAGCTAAATATGTACACATTGGAAGAGAGAGAAGGGACCGGGGGGACATGATAGAGGTCTTCAGGTACATGAAGGGGGTAAATAGTGGAGGAGCAGTCAGGGTGCTTCGAGGAAAGGAAGAGGGGGCCACTAGATGGCATGGGTGGAAGCTGGAGGGGGGAAGATTCAGGGAAGAAAGGAGGAGGTGCTACTTCACTGAGAGGGTGGTGGAGCCATGGAATGCGCTGCCTAGGGGGCTGGTGGAGGCAGAGACGGTGGAGGGGGTTCAAGAGGGGGTGGGACAGGTACAGGGGAAGGGTTCTGGAAGCAAAATCCAATGCAGCGAGAATATCCGGAACTGGGAAGGGAGAAGCCAGAGAAGGTGAGGGGGACAGCAAGGTCAGCTCCCAGGTTGGGGACTGACCAAACGAGCAGACGCGAAAGACCATTAGGCCTATTCTGCTGGCATTTTAGTATGTTAGTATGTTAGAAAGGCTGGTCAGGGCGACATATTTCTAAAGTAACCCCTAATGGTACAGATTCCTTTTTAACTCTCCCTTCCCTTCTCTGTTTCCATCTTTATTGCTGGTATTTATGGTTGCCCAGGTATGTCCCCTGCTTTAATTACTGAGTTCCTCTCCTCTATCTGTTCTAACTCTTTCCAGAGGCGAGTTGCTCATCCTTGGTGACTTTAATATAAATTGGCTCATCCCGAATACAAATAAATTTCTCAAAATGTAAAATCCCTTCAGTTGACTCAATTGATTTCTGACCCTACACATCTAAATTTTAAATCTTTAAATCACTCTCCATTAAACTGGGTCCTCTCGTCTCATCCCTACCGTCTTGTGGATGCAAATATCCTTCCTGATGCCCTCAGCGACCATCATATGGTTTACTGTGTGCACAAGATACATCATCCTAAGGCTCCCCCCCAAATTCATCTACCTCACGTCCTTTAGGTCACTGGACTTGTCCTCCCTCCTAGCTGACCTATGGACATCTGATCAGTCCTCCATATGTGCAGTCAGTAATATACATTTTTCCTTTCAATACTGTCAGTCCAAATTTATGGCTGTATGGGATCGTCATGCGCCCCTAAGGAAAACCAGAAGCTCTCATCTTCCCTGGACAACAGCTGAGGTGTTATCTTGCCTCCGTACCAGAGACCTTGCCTGGTAATCCTATAAGTTCACTGGCTCCCTGGCTGCTTTGACCATCTGTCATCAGCTTCCCAATGCCTGTACCAAAGTCATCAGATATGTGAAGTCTGGGTTGGGGGGGGGATTTTCAAAAGGGTAGGACGTGAACGCAGATGTGTCTGCATCCATTGTGTCAGCGTGGCTCAGTTGGTAGCACATCCACCTCTGGGCCAGAAGGTCATGGGTTCTCATCCCATACTGGGATTGGACTTGCACCTAAAAATTACTGGCATCCAAGTGCAGTATTGGGGGGTGCTGTACTGCTGGGGTGTGCCGTCCTTCGGATGAGATGTTAAACTGAGGTCCCTTCTGCCCATCCTGGTGTTGTCCAGGTGGAAGTAAAAGAATCCAGGGCAGTCTTCGCAAAGAGCAGGAAACATTCCCGGTGTCCTGGCCAACATTCCCCTTCCCATAAACCAGTTCATGCAATTATCCAGGCTGTGTGTGGGTGATGATGTGCGATATGGCCGCCACCACACATTCAGTCACTTCACTACCAGTCTAGCATTGCTTGTAAAGCGCTTTGGGATACTGTGTATAAAAAGCGCTATATAAATGCTGATTCTTCTTCTTTTTCTTTCTTGTGCCCGGGCAGCCCTGCTGCTGTTTTCAGAAGTTGCATCCATGTATGATAAAATAATGATAATTTGCAGCAAAAAACAGATGCAGGGGGTTCGCGCTCCGAGCCCAGATGTCAGGAGTGGAGACCAGCAGGAGGGGGAATTAGAGCATCCTTTGGATGCTTCCCTCATGGGTGGGGGGGGGCTGTACTGGACTGCATGCTGGGGTGGCTAGTGGAGGCATTCTAGGTGACGCTGGCCTCGACACACTGCCGAACATCCTCACCACCAGGATGCCACTGTGGCCGTACAATTGTGGGAGGGGCCTCGGAAAAGCAGAAAATCATGCACCCGACTGACCAGATGATGGCCATCACATTCTCCTTGCACCATGCAGCCTCACAGACCCCTCCAATCCACTTAGCCCCCCCCCCCAGAGTTTCTGGTCAAGGCAGTGGAACTCTTTCTCCCGTCTTCTGCCCCCAGGGAGAGGGAGGGAGGGGGGCCTCCCAGCAGGGATCTGCTGGGACGTGGGACCAACGGGATGGAGATGATGGCAGCAGGGGACAGTCTGACGGGTAGGGGTTAACACTGAGCTGCCCGAAGGAGTGGCTGGTTGGGGGGGTAGGAGTAAAAGAAAAAAAATGGATGCAGTTTTGTCCAAACTGGATGCAAATGCAGTTGTGTCCATTTTCCCATACGGTTGCATTTGTTTTTAGATGCACACTTTGGACACTGTTAGATGGTCTAACAGGTTTGGATGCATTTCTTCTTTGAAAATAGCAGCAGGTGTATCTTGGGCAGATCACTTTGTGAATTCCAACCTGAGTATTTTGCATCCACCCTCCAAAACAACATTAATCAGTCCTCTGAGTACATGAAGGTTAGCCATTCCCTTTTTTCCCTTACAACTCAGTCTTCCTCCCGTTCTCAAGGTTGGTGACCCCTTTCTCTCTGACCTTCTGCTGTTGCCTGTTCTTTTAACTCCTACTTCACCACCTGTGCTTTCTCTCATCCCTTCCTCCCCCTCACTCTGTGCCACCCCCACTTTCTCTTTTTTTTTCCTTCTTCTTCTTCCAGTCCCTCTGTTTCCCTTAAGGCCTGCTTGCCTTTAATCCTTGCAAGAGAGGTAGCCCTAATGGCCTTGATCCTACGTTTCTGCTTCTCTCGGCTTCCTGCCGTTGTGCTTCCTATTACCCTACTCCTCAACATCTCTGTCCTCTGCTACTGTCCCTGAATCCTAAAAGTAGACCGATGTCATATCTCTTCCTTAAGGTGCTGATCCTCCTTACCCTGCTAACTTCTGTCCTATCTGTCTCCTTCTCACCCTGGATAAGTTACAGGAACACCTTGTTCTTTCACAGCTCTGTTCCTTCTTTAACTCCTCCTCCTCCTCCTTCTTTACTCCCTTCCAGTCTTTTTTTAAGAAATCCCACTCCACTACCACCTCCCTCCTCCTCGGGCTCACTGATTCCATCCTCTGAGGTGTGGATCAGGGACCGATCACCTCCGCCATATTTGTTGATCTTGCTAAAGCTTTTGACACTGTGGCACGCCTCCACCTTCTGGACAAGCTTAAAGCAGCGGGCCTCTCTGAATGAGCAGTCAGTTGGTTTCATGCTTACCTTGAGAGAAGGTCTCAGGCTGCCTAGATAGGAAGCTCCATTTCCTTACCACTCCCACCTGCTCAGGCATTCCTCAAGGATATGTCCTATGCCCTACTTTTTTTTCCATATTCTTGAATGACTTCCCCTCTGTCTGTTCCTCTGCATCCATTCGTATGTACACTGACTATACAGTACTTTTTCCTTCTGCTTCTCTTCCCATTACCTTACCTCCCAGCTACAGCGGGATTTTTATAACATTCATTACTGGTTCCAGGTAACCAACTGACAAAGGATTACCAAACTCACAGCCCTCCCTTTATTTTACACCCTTGATAAGAGTTCTGAATGAAGATGTATCCTCATTTAAGTACCGCGGAGTCTGACTGGACCAACATCTTGATTTCTTGGTGCCTACTGATGCCATACACCATAAGCACCACCCCAAGCTTGGTGCAAAGTACAGGAACAAAGCAAGCATCCTGCTTCGCAACCACGGAGAGATTGTTTTAAAGATGATTCTCTGTATTTTTGACTATGGTGACATAGACTATAGTAGAGCTCCCAAACCCTCCCTTGCCAGACTGGACCCTCTCTTTTGTTATTTTGCCTTAGACTATCCCCTCGTACTCATCACAGCTCACTCTACTCTGCCCTTTAACTCACCTCTCGATAACAGGCACCTTTCCCATTGTGCCTCTTTTATATCCAAATTCTGATTTGGTTTGGTTCCCTTCCTTTATACCTTGCATCCCTTCTGTCCTCTCCCACTTGTTCCTCCTACCCTCTTCGCAGTAATATTTCCAATTCCCTGTCTATTCCTTCTAGGAAATCTACTGTTCATCAGTCTGCTTTCTCACATTGCGTTCCTAAACTATGCTCCTCCCTTCCCCTGTCAATCATTTCTGTTGGTTCTGCTTTCTCCCCTGACTTTTCTAATCCCCTTGCAACTGTCCATGAACCTCTGCCTCTTCACTTCTGTCTGTTCCTCCCCCTACTAATATAGCCCTAGCCATTTAGCTCCCCTCATTCCCTTGCTATACCTGTATGAGTAATTTTCCCCATGCCTATGAAAACTCAATTTTTATACACTACATGTACCTGTTGCACTGATTTGCATTACAATATTATGATTATGCTCCTTTGAGATATTCTATTGCTGTCATTGAATTCTGTTTTCGTAATGCTGTAAATACTATTCATTTTCTCCTTCTTCTCTTGAACTACCTCCATTACTCCTCACCCCCAGGACGCATCTGGAAATGAGCTGTTAGCTGCTTGGTATGTTGTTCTGCGTGAAGCCTTCGAAATCACTCGATCAATAATAAATAAATATACTGATGCTGAATCCAATCATCTCAGAAATACATTATTGTTAAAAGTATGATGGATTTTTTTTCTGCCGCCTAACAAATACTGCCGCTTTAAATGATGTTTCAAACATCACTTGTGTTGTCATGTTTGTTGACCTTCGTGCTGTTTTTGTACTATTAGTGGACTCAGCTTTGCATTGCTGTAGCACCTGAAGCACTTTGTAAATGAGCAGTATTCAGATTATTTTACTTCAGCTGGCTCAGTGGTCTGAGACACTGGTTGCCACACTGGCAAACCCGGATTTAGGAACGAACCAGACAGAGTCGCTTAGGGTCCAGGCGGGGGAAAGAGGACTGAACATCCAAAGGTGGCTCTCCTCTCTCAGTGAGGAGGAACAGCATGTACCACTGCTTGAACTCCACCTAGCGGAGGTGAGGTGGCACAGCAGTGGTCGACTTGCTTGAAGGTAAGGCACAAACATTGAGGCATGTTGCAGCATCTTAGAGTTTCAGTGCAAAGAACATGGGTTAAAATTTGACCCCACCTGTTTTATTTCCTAATCAAAGCCAGATGTCTTCCAGTTTATTTTGGTGGTAAAATTTTCATGTTTTTTAATCATTTAAGAATTTTATGAAAGTTCTAAAATAACTAGACAAAAAAATGGCTGCCTCATTTTTGCAAAGAAGTAGTATTGAGGACCTGAGGAGGGCAAGAGTCCAAACAAAAATTCAGATGTACAGTACACAGCATAGAAAGCAGCCAGAAAACCCAGAGCAACAGTTGTGCCAATATTGTTCATAACCATAGCAGAACATCAGCTTTTTGGAATAACTTTTTTCATTGAACTGCTGCTTTAATATTGTATGTGCACACCATTGCACATGTGCTGGCCTGACATTGGGAGAAAACGAGGTTGAAGGGCAACTCGGTGGGGTGGGCAGGATGATGCCAGTGAGCCCACAGGCCACATGCCACCTACACATACCCACTCACCAATGATGGTCAGGTAAGAAGACGGGTAAGTCCTGGATATGGTGAGTGATGGGGATGAAGACTGGCAGAAGGGGGCCACTGGAGAGGAACAGGAGCAGATAAAATCAAGATTAAAAAAAAATTTAATTCAGGAAGTTTTTTTTTTTTTTAACCTTGTTACTTCACATATATACTGCTTTGCAAACTCAGCCAAACTGAATGAACTTCTTGGAGAAAAGGGAAAATCAAACTGCACCCCCCCACCCCCACCCCACTGAAGAAGGGTGCAGAGATGAGGTCTGGGCCTTTTTTTGATGGTGGTGCACTTTGAAAAAATTCTCAAAGTTTGCAGATTTTGAATGTGTGCTGGTTTGATTTTCCATTTTTTATTTTGCTACTTAGCCTTTACCTGTTTCCTGAGCAGCGCTCCACTCCTTCTCCTACAGGCCACCTGTTGACAAGACACTTCTCTTTTTCTACTCACACTTTATACCCCTTCATTTCTCCAGCTCATTGCTGCTTCTGGTGCTTCAAGTTATCCGGGCCTCTACCAGGCCTGACCGCAGATGCCCCCACATGTTTTCTTTTTTGGACTTCCCTAGGCAGGGAGAGGGAAGGGTTGGATCCCTGCAACACACTTGTGCTGCATCAGGCAGCATGGCAGGAGGTTAGCTGGTTATGCAAGGGCCTGTCAACAGCTGAGCTGTGGGCATTTATCCTGTTTCTGTTCTACCCTGAGGATGCCTGCGTGCTACGGGCCTCCATGCAGGTGCACGTATGTCTGTGTGACAGCTACAAGTCCTGCAGACACCTACTCTCTCTCTGTGCCTCTGTTGTACCTACATCCTTGGAGGAAGAGCAATCTCTCCCTCAGTCCTCCACCTACCCAAACATACAGTATTCCTGAACTCAGGTCATGAGCATCACATGGAGTTGCTGCAGCACTGTACCAACAGGCCAGCTAAAGGGGCACTTTTTGAACAACAAATCCGAAAGGCAACCCATGGTTGTAAAGTACACAGACTGGAAAACTAATTCTAAGTGGATCTATAAAGCTTGCGTCATGCATTTACGGAACTGTTTGTTCATGAGGATGTAGATGACTGGGTTGTAGACAGAAGCTGTCTTGGCAAAGAAAGCAGGGACAGTCATAAAGACGGGACCAAAGTCAGACCCCTGGTGGGTGAAGATATAGAATGAAACACTAGCGTAGGGGAGCCAGCAAACCAGGTAGGAGATGACCATGATATAAACCATGCGGGTGACTTCCTTCTCAGCTTTCTGGGTGGTAGCAGACTCCTGCTGCTGAGCTGCGGCCTAGAGAAAAGGAAGAGATTTTTAGATCAAAAATTTGACTTACTTTGACCAAATGGTCTTATCCTTGTACAAACGTTTTTGTTAATTACTGTTTATACTCTCCTAGTCAACAGTCCTTTTCTGACTCATGTCATTAGACGTGTCACCCGCTTTCCCCAAGACTAACTGTGTCTCCTTTGAGCCCTCATTGTCACCCCCCCAGATGACCAGGCCGCCTGGGATATCTCAACCCCCTTTTGGAGACTTAATCCTGTGTGCAGGCTACAGTCTGGTTGGTGGTGAAGTGTCTCTGAGGAGGGGGTTATCATCCAGCTGCTACCATATTTTCCAGTGTTCTACTTCCCAGAAATTCTGGTATTAATGTACAACACAAATCATCGCAATGGGTGTGCACGTCATAATGTCCCGCGCTCCCCACCCACCCACCCACTTCCATCCCTGCATTGCCCACAACACCTGTGAAGCCCCAGGTGGCACCAGAGCAGCAGGAGAGCAGACACACTGTCTCTCCAAGGAAGCAAGATCCCTATGGAACAAGCAATCCTTCCTCCCTCTCCTGCCCTGCAACACCCAGGACTCTTTCCCGAATTTGGGTCACAGGCATCGTGGGTGACAACGTAGCAGCAACAGTATGTTGATGAGCCAGCAAACCTTGATGGGTAATTTCAACTCAGTTCTGAGTCTGAAAGAATTTGGGTTAAAATATTGTTTTCCATCAATAAAAATAAAGTAAAACAAATTCCTTCTTTATTTATAACAGACTTGGGGCTCGATTTTCAAAGAGTAGTGCAGGACTTGTGCCAAGCCGTGCACCACCAGGCTTAGGTTTTGGCAGTGCGCTAAATCACATCGCTGCAACTGCGCCTGATTTTAGTACGCCGAGGGCATATGCGACACTTCCCACACTTTACAGAAGCTTGGCCACTGATGTGACGCAAGTCCCATAAAAGTGTCTCCCACATGGTGCAAAGTTAGACCAGCTGGTTTAACTGGTAGCATTTGGTGCTAGTGTTTGAAACTCGCAATCTGCGCCCTAAGAATGCCACAAGCCCCATGTGCTGTATGATTAGCTCGCCTGTGGCTTGCAGCATTCTCTGGTGTTTGACAATTGAGCCCTTGGTCTCCGGATAACCATCCCCCACTCTCTCCACTTCTGTAATATTGGACTCCTCTCGGTTCTGTCTTCCAGCTTATCGACTGTTGGCAGTCAAGCCTTTTTTGCGTCTGCCCCTGCTATATGGAACAGCTTAGAAACATAGAATTTGTCAGCAGAAAAGGACCCATTGGAACCATCATATCTCCATATTTCTAATTAATGTTGAATGAGTGAGCCCTAGAGACTTCTCTCTCTCTTTCTTTCACTGGGTGACCAAAGTAGTAGATCAGGGAGGGGCTGTGGACATGGCCTACCTAGACTTTAGCAAGGCATTTGACACAGTCCCACACAAAAGATTAATATACAAGTTAGCTAGCCTGGGAGTGGGTCCCAAGATGACAGCCTGGGTAAACAATTGGCTGGAGAATAGGACACAGAGAGTAATAGTAAATGGAGTCCACTCTGAAGAAAGGGGGGTTACTAGTGGGGTACCTAAGGGTTCAGTATTAGGACCGGTCATCTTCAATGTCTTTATAAGCGACATTGCAGAGGGATTGGAAGGAAAAGTATGTCTCTTTGCAGATGACACAAAGATCTGCAACAGAGTTGATGCACAAGGTGGGGTGGAAAGGATGAAAAGGGACTTGGCAAGGTTAGAGGAATGGTCAAATGTATGGCAGCTTAGATTCAATGCTGAGAAGTGCAAGGTAATGCACCTGGGAAACAAAAACCCAGGGGAAGAGTACACAATGGGGGGTGAGATACTAACAACAACAAAAATGGAAAGGGACCTGGGGGTAGTCATATCAGATGACCTAAAGGTGGGCAAGCAATGTGAGAGGGCAGCAAGGAGGGCTGTGGGGATACTGGGATGCATAGGGAGGCATCACCAGTAGAAAACAGGAAGTTATTATCCTCTGTACAGACAGCTGGTCAGACCCCATCTGGAGTACTGCGTGCAGTTCTGGAGACCCAGTCTTAAAAGACATAGACAGGATGGAAGCTGTCCAGAGGAGGCAACAAAATGGTGCAGGGTCTGCACCGAAGAATATATGAAGAGAGACTTAAGAGCTTAATATGTATAGCCTCAAGGAAAGGAGGAGGGAGGGACATGATAGAAACGTTCAAGTACCTCAAGGGAATCAACAAAGTCCAAGAGGGTAGCATCTTTCAAAAAGAGGTGTGCAAGAACAAGGGGGCACAATTTGAAGATGGGGGTGGCTCAGAGGTAATTTAAGGAAGTATTTTTCACAGAGAGGGTTGTGGATGCATGGGCAGCCTTCCGGAGGAGGTTGTGAGTCAAAACAGTGGTGGAATTCAAGCATGCATGGGACAGTCATAAAAGGCAATTCTAGGGGTGGGGGTAGGAAGAAGTAGGCTGCTGGTTAACTAGGATCTGCAGCTTATCCAGTAGGCAGGGAAATGGGCAGACTGGGTGGGCCAAGCGGTCCTTATCTGCCGTCAAATTCTATGTTTCTATGTTTCTCCCCTTCCCCCTCTCTTTCTGGTGTGGTCTTTACCAAGCCTTTGTGTGTGCCTATCCTTATTTGCTTCTCCCCTCCCTACTGAGTTTGCAGACCACCTCCTCTGGCAGCCTATAGAGCCCATCCACCACCCTTTCTTTGGAAAAGTACTGCTTGGTATCCCTCGTAAAGTTGCCCCCTGCCAGCTTCATAGAGTTGCCCCTGGTGTTTGTGTCTCTGTCCAATGTGAACAATTCCCCACTATCCACTCTGTTTACCCTGTGGGGGTATTTGTAAGTTTTAGTCATGCTCCCTCCCTTCTTGCTTCAAGTGTATACATGTTTAGATCTGAAGAGTGATACCTATCTATCTCTACCTAATCTCCTCACCTTCCTTCCTTCTTCATGCCTTACCAAAAGTTTAACTTATAGGGCCGCCACTCATTATGCACTGCCCTTCCACATAGGGACCAGGGTTCGAGGGTGGACTCGGGTGCTGGTGGCCAGATGGCCATTGCTGGGAAGATTGCTGCCCCAGGCAGTACATCCCAGCTTGAGGAGGGTTGGCCCCGCAGACCCACGCCTTGGTGACCCCTCACAGTGGATTGTGGAGCTTGCTTCTTCGGGAGGAGCAAGAGTATACTGCTATTGCTGCCGTTCATGAGGGTACAGAGGCTATGCACAGCGTTATGGTAAAGTGGAGGGCACAACAGAGGGAGAAAATCCCTGCTCTGAATGGACAGTGGCTGGCAGGCACTCTCGGGCCCTCCACCAGGCACCGCTGGCTCAACCAGATGTAGTCCTTAGAATAGGAGAACCCTCTTTTGACCCCATGACAGAGGAAGTCTGCAGCTGGGAAGGGGAGAAAAAGTTAGATTAAAAGAATGAAATATATATATATATATATATATATATACACACACACACACACATACATATATATATATATATATATATATATATATTGTGACAAACGCAACCTACACGAGGATTCGGATCAGCTTTGTGGTGGTTAAGGAGTCTCAGGAAGACCAATTTGTGAACATCAAACCAACCAGGTATATTTTTATTTTCTTAATATGGTTGGTGACACAGAACTTTGGCTTCTGCCCTTTCCTTTTAAGCCCACTGGGAAAATGAAACAAAACAGAAATAAAGAGGCCTAGCTCTGGGTGGGCGCTGACTAAACAATCCCGACCCTAACTAGAAACCCCTTTTCCAGAAGGCTAGACCTTCTGGAAGAACACAAACAGTAAAACGGAAAACTCAGAATGGAAATAACTTTTTTTCCTTTTGACCTAATTCAGGAGACCAATCTCCTGAGGGTTGCTTAAGGGACTCCTGTTCTGGAACACATCCAAGCAGCTTGTCAGCCCTCTACCATAGCAGCGACTGCCTGCTGGCTTTTCCTTCCTGTTTTTAAAGCTCTCCTGTCTGTGCAGCTGCAGCTAATCAGCCAAATCAGCTGCAGCTGTACCCTGACTATCTTACTCAGGGAAACCTCCTCTCTTCCAGTACCTGAGTTTGCCACAATATATACTGTGTATATATATATATTATATCTTTTCTCCCTTGCCAATTATTCATAGTTGTTCTTTCTACCATCATTTTACATTTGTGTGTATTCTGGCCGTTGGGATTCAGTTACGCCAGCTGGCACTGCCTACACTTGGTGCTAGCTGAGTGTGCCGGATGCCTGATACTGTACTTGAACAGTGCCCCCTGCTGTCCATATAAGGAATATGCATTAGGCTGACTCAAAATATTTATTCATTTATTTGGAGAGTACCGTTGAGCACAGGTGCTAGTTTGCAAAGGTTCCACATCAAAAGTTGTTACATACGAAACTGTAAAACACCTTCATTAATTCCAGTGGACTATACAGTAGTCAAGACAAACTCAGCATGTGTTGGATATCAAGATTAAGTTAGGCCATGCATTTACAACATTGTGGAGTTTCAGCACATATAATAAAAGTTCATAGATTATTGGAAGTTAGTTCAGTTGAAACATACATATATGAACATACAGTACGAAGAAGTCAGTAGAAGAAGGCCATTCAGTCTATCTAGTCTACTCATATTGTAGGGTCTTCAGTTTAAGCTACAGACCCTGCCCCCTCCCCAGTGTGCCCTTCCCCTTTATCTGCCCTTCCCTTGGACCTTTTCAGCTCTATTCCAGCTTCTCTTGAAGCTGCCCACCATCTTCAGTGAAACAACCTCTTCCAGAAGCACATTTCAATACACCACCACCGTCTTCCTGGAGAAGTGCCTCCTCGCCTCTCTCCTGAACCTCTCCCCCAACTTGAGACTTTGTCTCCTAGTACGGTTTCCACTAAGCTTGAAGAGACTCTCTGTACCCACCATATTTATTCCTTTCAAATACTTGAAGGTCTCAATCATATCCCTCTCTCTCTCTCTCTCTCTCTCTCTCTCTCTCTCTCTCTCTCCTCTCCTCTCCTCTCAGGGAGTACATCTTCAGGGCCTCCAACCTTTCCTTATATGTTCTACCCTGTTGGTCTATGACCATCTTCGCTGCCTTCCTTTGGACATCCTCCAGCAGGTTAATGTCCTTTTTTTTTTCTTTTTTATAGTTTATCCTCCTCCTGCATTCTGGCAGGCAGCTCCGGCTCCTCCCTTGGAGGGGCTCACCTCTCTGGCCCCGGCATCCTGCACCAGTCCCCTTCAGTAGATCCCCCACAGGTCACCCCCCTCCACCATGACAGGGCCAGGGGCCAGGAGCGTTGACTTTCTCCCCTTCCCCAGAAGCTGGTGTCCACATTCCAGGGGGCCGGTGCGGCACAGCTGGGCCATGATGGAGCCCGCCAGCTCCATTTTCCACCTGTTTTTGGCCCGGGGCCCACAAACATGCAATGGGTGAATGACTTGGCTCTGCCTCCACAGAGGCTGCCTCAAGCCCTGGACATGGACCCCACCCCATTCTGGTGGCACGCCTGTGCCGACACCCAACCACCACTGGGTGTCTGTCTACAGCCCACAGCACTGTCCCCCCTCCCTGAGGAAGGAGAGCTGTCTATGGAAGCGCGATCATTCCTCACCCCTGCCAACCCCCTAGCAACTCGAGTCCGTTCCCGAACCCGGGTCACCGGCATGGCTCAAGGTGTGACATCCAGCACCTCAACCCTCAGTGCTACTGGGCCAGCTGATTAATGCCCTTTTTATGGTATGGGCTTTGTATGGGCTTTAGTACTGTAGACTGTATTCCAACGGTGGTCTTACTAAAGACCTGTACAAGGGCAGTATTACCTTTTCTCGCCTGCTGCTTATCCCTCTGACAATGCAGGCCAATGTTTTATTTGCCTTTGTTACTGCTTTCCTGCATTGTATAGAGTGCTTCAGGTCGCTAGTGAGCAACACTTCCAGCTCCCTCTCCTCCTCTGATGCAGATACCCGCCCCCATGGCAGAATCACACCATGTCACAGTTCTGTGTTTTTATAGTTAATATTCCCTTTGTTGTTATGGGGTTGATCAAGACTGTTTTTTTCCCCCTTTTTAACTTCTGTTGGCATGGGGGCACAGTTTGAAGATAGAGGGGGTACGACACAGGGGCAATGTGAGGAAGTATTTTTCATAGAGAGGTTAGGATGAAGGGAATGGCCTTTCCTGGGGAGGTCACGGGCCGAAAACAGTGGGGGAATTCAAGAATGCATGGGACAGACATAAGGCAATTCTGGTGGGGGGGGGGTAGGAAGTAGTAGACTGTTGGTTAACTAGGATCTGCAGCTTATCCAATAGGTAGGGAAATGGGCAGACTAGGTTGGTGAAGCAGTCCTTATCTGAGATCAAAGTCTACGTTTCTATGGAATATTTCTTGTGTCTATTCTGCTATTTTTAACTGGTTCTTTGTTTTCAGAAAACTGTGCCTAGGTGAGACAGTTTCAGTTCATGGGAGGGTAATTAGAAGCTAAAAAGCTGAGACATTTAAGTCTGAATACCTCTGTGGAAAAGAAGTAGGACAAAAGCCTTGGGCCAGCTCTCAGCAGAGGGGTGGTGAGCATTTAAATTAAAACACAGAGAGTCGATTGGTGCTTTACAACCATGTGACAAAGGCCGGTCAATCACAGTAGGGTAAACCAGAGGCAACGTTTTTAAATTTGCCCTTAAAAAGCCAGAGAAAAGCTTGCTGAATTCAGGTCTGTTTGGGATGAGAAACTGATCAATTGGGACCCCTGTTTTGAATTCTACCACAAGATGGGTAACCAGGACAATTTTACTGGTCTCCAACTGTATCTGTTGCAACTGGAGCAAGGTAGAAACTGTATTTTAGATTTAGAAAAGTTAAGTGTAATTTTTTTTTTTTTATTGTCCAGCTTTTATTTCTTCTATCCTGTAACCAATCTTTGAATGCTATTTATATGTAAAATTATATTGTCTAATAAATATTAGTTAAGCCTTAGGCATAATTTTGCAATATCTCTGAAATTGTCTGTCGTACCGGCCTGGTGGCACTGATGGCTAAGGCACTGGATGCCTTATCTCGTGCTACGCTGGTGACCCTTGTTCAGGAATGAGCACGGGCTGCCGGGGGTTGGCAGGGTTGGAGAAGGATTGAGCTTCCAAAGGACTGCTCTCATTCTCCGGGGAGGGGGGATGTCAGGGGTTGGCGCTCGACTGGCCCCCAGTGGAGACTAGGAGGCAATGTGCTGATGCTGCAGAAGAGGGGGGGGGAGATGGGACAGGCACCAGGAGGAGCGTGTGCAGACGCGTGTGCACTCCCTGCACTGACATCATTGCACACCCCTCCCCGCAAGGGAGAAAACCAGGAAATATCCCTCAGCAGCATGAAAGCTGCGCCTCCACAGATGCACCCAAGTTAGCTCCCTCCTGGGCCCGCCCTCCAGGTCTCCACAGTGGGAGGGTTAAGTACCCGCTGCAATGCGGCCTGGGGAGGTCTGAGCTCTGGCTGTGTCTGGGGAGGCAGCCATGAAGGCTGGCTGGAAGTGGGGGGGAACCAAAAGCACAACCCCTCCCAGCCGAAGGACAAAAGAAAGAAAAAAGAAATTGTCTGTTGTGTGTATGTGTGTGTGTAAGCTTGGGAGGGTTTTGTTCAAACAATACCATGCCTGACCTAAAGCTTAAAGGCCAAACGCTACCAGGATGGAACACAAAAGGGGACTCTGTGAATGTAGGGGGAGATACTCATGGTCTCATGGAATTGTCTGTGGGATTTGAACCGGTCCCTGCATTTCCCTAGAAAAGACATATATAGGGTTTATAGGGCACCCTGAAGGCCTATAAACACCTGTGGCTTTTCTTTTTTGATGTGCAGTGGCCAAAAGGGTTCTCTCCCAGGAACCCAGTCTCAAGGCTGTAATTTCATCCCTCACACAGCGACAAGGAAGCCCCAGGACCTCTTGGCAGCAGATGCTCAGTTGTAAACCCAGCAAGTGCCCTGGAGGGATGGGGGGGCTGACCCACACCACACAGGCTGCACTTAGGGGAGTTCACTGTAAGCCCAGGGAACCCTGCCCCAGAGGAGTGGGCATGTGACACTCCCCCAGCCTGTACCTGGTCCTGGGGTTCTTGGCTGCAGTGTGTATAATTTTGCATTTGTTTTGAGTTGGAGGAGAAGGCTGCATGCACTGCTGTTTTAAGTTGGGCAATATTTAGGAGGCTTAGTGGAGATTCATGTAACTCATTCTTCCAGACCATTGCCCTAACAGCAAAGAGGTGCTTTCTTAGGTTGTTTTGCAGGAGTGGCAGTTCTAGGGCAAATCTTGTCATGCTTCTAGTACCATATAGATCGTTGACAGGGTTGATTCAGTTTTGTATGGCGGGGGATGAGACCCAACAAAGCCTTTTTAGCAAACATATGCCATTTATCTTCATGTATGAGGGGGTACTACCGCCATACAGCAACTCATGAATGACAGAACCACGAGTGAGTTATAACAGTCCTGCTCCTCCCACATAAAGATAAATTGCATACAATGTGTAAGCTGAGACAGCCTATAGCATGTTTGATTTATACAGTATCAGTTTACTTGTTATAGCTGTCAAATCTTTTCTTTTTATGAAACTGTTACTGTGTCTGTTTGATTTGACTTGCTGGGTTCAGTACTGCAACTGCACAAGGCTACTGTGATGTCATCAATATTGTGAAAGCTGTTTTCTTATTTCAGAACTAGAAAAAGTGGGTCGCTCCCTGACATGGTGGAACAAGTCAACCAAAATCTTCTCAGACAGTAAGTAAATAGAACTGCAGTCACCTCCCTTTTATGCGGACCCCTTGGAAGCACAGGACAAGACAAACTCTGGTTACACATGCTCGGTATATGTATCCTTTATTAAATTCCAAAAGGTGCTTCAAAACTTGCAAAAAAGCAAACTTGAAGTTAAAGTGCTAAAAGTCCAGCAGTGATACCTAGCAAATTCTGGCCAGGTGTGCTCTCAATCAACAGTCGTTTCGTGCTATGCACATCCTCAAATGGCACTTTAAGTTTGCTTTTTTTGCATATTTTGAAGCACCTTTTGGAATTTAATAAAGGATGCATATACTGAGCATGTGTAACCGGAGTTTGTCTTGTCCTGTGCTGCTACATACAACTGATGTCTGATTGCCAGGGGGTCCTCATAAAAGGGAGGTGAGTGCAGTTCTGTTTATTGTTTTCTTACTTGTTCAGTATTCCACTGTGATGTGCCCAACTTTGCTAAATTTCAATTGTGACGTACCCTAAATGCAAAATATCATGTTATCTTACAAAGTGGGTCCAAAAAATAAGTTTTAGAATATGTTTATTATGTTTTATCTGTTGCCTTGCCCTTGATAAACCCCTGCATATTCACCACTTTTCTTTGTATACCTCTGTCTCCCTCCCCTCTTTGGATGCCGGGCACCTTACCCATTGTGGTTTGGCTCCCTCCCCTCGTATCTTGCTTCTCTCTTCTCTTCCCCCCTTCTACCTCTTACTTCCTTTGCAACACTTGCTTTCAGTCTCTTCCTCTCCCACCAATGAAATCTATTGCTGGCTAGGCTACCTTCACGTTCCGCTTTTGTGGGGTCCACTTTCTCCCTTCCATTCTTTCTGCTCCTACTTTATCACTCTGAAATCTCTACTCCATGATTTCTCTATTCACTCCTCCAGTTGCTTACAATATTGGTATGGATTTCTATCACCTGCCTTCCACTTCACACTGACAGTAGAATGGCACTGGGTCAGAACAGTGCCGACAATAATAGCACTGTCAAGAACCGCACAGAAACAAATAGTGCCGATTTTGTTTCTGCGGGGGGCTCCACCCCCCGCACCACCCAGACTGAAGGATTCTCACTTCTGGGGGTGGGGGGAGCGGATCACAGGGAAAGTTAAAATTTGTGGAGCCATGGAATACTGTTTCTACAGCCCCACATTAAAAATACTAAGTCCCGAGTGCACAAAAAAGTTGGAGACCAGGATTAGAACCCTTGTCTCCAGTGCCGCTGGCCAAGCTGCTTCCATGGCATGGAGGGCCAGTGGTATTGGAACCTCCTGGATCCTGGTGACCTTGTGTCCCATAAGCTCTATGGACAGTGACCAGGGGAGCACTTACTGAAAGCGCTGTAAATCCCCTCTCGCTGTCTGTGTTCGTGCTACAGGGACTAGCGCTCTCTTGACTGGCACTGTTCCTGTAGCGCTATTCTAAACAGGTACCCATTAGCATAGCCCCTTACCCCAGTTACATACATAGAAACACAGAATTTGACGGCAGATAAGGACCACTTGGCCCACCTAGTCTGCTCATTTTCCCTACCTACTGCATATACCACAGAACCTAATTTTTCTGCGGCTTACCCTCTCTTCCCTATCTCTAGGGTACCTTTATGTCTATCCCATGCATTCTTGAATTCCCCTACTGTTTTTGCCCCATTATAATTTTTTTTTTCATTTTTATTGAGAAAAATACAGTGTATATATATATATATATATATATATATATATATATATATTACCACCTCTTTCAATCCAAAGAAAATATGGCAGGATTCAAACATACTTTAGTTCAGTTTTGGATAAGAAATAAAGGTAAAAGTTAGCCAATCCAATCTATAGTTATAAAATGGGGACTGCAAATCCGGTGTTCTGATTAGTTATTGTCCCGTGCATGAAATCTGTTCCATGCATGGGTAATAAGTACTCTAAAGCAGGACCGCATAACAAAAAAAGTCAGTGAGCCATTAGAATGCTGAGTTTTCTATAGCAGCCATTTTCTTTTGCCTCGCTAAGTGCAGGGCATCCTTGTACTTTTGGTGCCGCTAGACATTCATTTTTCCCCGTCAGCCAAAAATCAGGGCAGAGTAAATAAAAAACTCTGGTGCTGCCAGACACTCATTTTTCTCCTGTCAGCAATGGCTCTCTTATGTTCCACTATCGCTTGTCCCCCGCCTTTCCCTGTCGCCACTCCTGACCACTCACTCGCTCAGTTCCAGTGTGTAGTGTCACCCCAAAGTATCACTTACTTTACCGTAATCCCCTCAGTAAAAAAACACACAACAAAGTTTGTTTTTCCTTTTTATTGTTTGCTACAAGCATACTGGTCACCGAATCTGTTGAGGTGCTGTCTTCTATAGTCTTTACCCTGTATACACGCGACTCCATTTCAAAAGGCAGCAGCAGTTATGAGACATAATCAGCAGCATTTGGGGGGGTGCTATTGAGCAGTCATACTGGCAAGACGCACCTTTTTTCAGCTCTGTCCACCGAGGTTTTAAATAAGAATAAAACTTATTTTATTGGGAGGTGACTGTAAAACAGAACTATCGATCGGGTTCTTTACTGTGTCCTGCGTTGATTGATGCCAAACAGCAGTATGGGTCACAAACAAAAGACCACTGGGAGCGGATCTAAAAGTGCACCACCTGTTGAAGTGCAGGCCGCAACCACCTCGACTGTTGCTGGCACGGAGCCCCCTTGGAAAGCCCTGCAGGCCTCGATGCAGGCTATTGATTTAAAAATAGAGTCGATTATACAAAGATTTGCCGAGCAGGATGCCAAGGTGGAAGTGGCATCCCAAATGGCTTCTTCAGCGGAAAAAACAGCAGCCCAAGCCTTGACCACCACAGCTAAATTGGTGCAAGAAAATGCAAACTTACAATATCAGCTAGAAGCCCTAGAGAATTCCACCAGGGCAGCGCATGTTCGCATACTAGGGCTGTTGGAAGGAAGTAAGGAGGGCGATCTTTTAGGGTTTCTATATGCCTGGCTCCCCGAAGCACTCCAAATACCTCGGGACACAGTTGAGGGACAATTTTGCAAGGCCTTCAGAATCACCCAATGAGCTGCAGGACCAAGAGGGGACATGCCTCGAACTATACTGTTGGTGACTTTCCATTCGCATGTAAGAGATCGCATTATTCAGGCCACTAGGTTAGCAACTTCTTTGAATTACAATGGGACTACCGTACACTTGTTCCCGAACCTTTCCTTTGCGACTCGGGCCAGAAGAAAAAAATTTGATGCAGTATGAGCAAGACTACGAAGTCTGGGGGTCACTCATTCCCTCTTAATGCCGGCCCATTTGCGCATATACTACGGGGGTCGTACATATCAATATAATGATCCTCTTAAAGCCCGGAAAAAGACTGAGGTAATAGCTAAAGAATTCCAGTTCTTGGCAGCACACCAGTCGGCTGAATCGGACGAGGAAACCTGAATCACCTGTTGGCATAAAGCTGGACGTTAAATATATGCACGTAGTAACTATATAGTTACCCAGAATCTGTTGTTTTTGATTTTTACTTTCTGTTTAGCTACCGGATGGATGGTTCATTGCTTCTCTCATTTCCCACTGTTGGTAAAGTAGGGGAAGAGAGCTGTTTTTACAAGGTGCTTAACATTTTAGAATTAACATTTCAGGATTGTGGTGTCATATTATCACTGGTTGATGAATCATTTAATTACTTTTAGAATTTATTATTCTTGGATCTGACTACCAAAGCCATAGTAGACTGTGGCTTATTGAAAGAAGTTTTTTGGGGCTTTACAAAAATTTGGGATTTCCCCCAAAGTCTTGCTACCTGACTGTATAGGCTGATTTTTTTCTTTATTTCCATTGGATGTATATGGAAATGTGAAAAATATGTGATGCCTTACAGATAGAAACATATTGGAAGCATAGAAATTGGAAACATAGAAACATAGAATTTGACGGCAGATAAGGACCGCTTGGCCCACCTAGTCTGCCCATTTTCCTACCTAACAGATAAGCTGCAGATCCTAGTTAATCAACAGCTTACTTCCTCTTACCCATCCCTAGGACTGCCTTATGCTTGTCCCATGCATTCTTGAAGTCCCCACCTGTTCTTGACTCCACAGCCTCCTCAGGGAGGCTGTTCCATCATCCACAACCCTCTCAGTGAAAAATACTTCCACTCACATTACCCTAAGGCCGTCCCCTCTTATCTTCAAATTGTGCCCCTTGTTCTTGCACATCTCTTTTCTGGAAGATGCTACCTCTTGGACTTTGTTAATTCCCTTGAGGTACTTGAAAGTTTCTATCATGTCCCTCTCTCCCTTCTTTCCTCAAGAGTATACATATTAAGCTCCTTTAGTCTTTCTTAGTATGTCTTCTGGTGCAGACCCTGCACCATTTTGCTGCCCTCCTCTGGACAGCCTCCACTCTGTCTATGTCTTTGTGGAGATGGGGTCTCAGAGACTGCACACAGTACTCCAGATGGGGTCTCACCAACTGTCTGTACAGAGGGATAACAACTTCCTGTTTTCTACTATTGATGCCTCTTCCTATGCATCCCAGTATCCCTCCAGCCTTCCTTACTGCCTTCTCACATTGCTTGCCCACCTTTAGGTCATCTGATATAATTACCCCCCAGGTCCCTTTCTATTTTTACTGTTGTCAGTATCTCACCCCCCATTGTGTACACTTCCCCTGGGTTTTTGTTTCCCATGTGCATTATCTTGCACTTCTTTGCATTAAATCTGAGCTGCCATACATTTGACCATTCCTCCAACCTTGCCAAGTCCCTTCTCATCCTTTCCACTCTAGCCTGTGTATCAACCCTGTTGCATATCTTTGTGTCATCTGCAAAGAGACATACTTTTCCTTCCAGTTCCTATGCAATGTCACTTATAAAGACATTAAAAAGGACCGGTCCCAGTACTGAACCCTGCAGTACCCCGCTAGTAACCCCTCCTTTCTTCACTGTGTACTCCGTTTACTACTACCCTTTGCGTCCTGTTGTCTAGCCAATTTTTTATCCAGGCTACCACCTTGGGACCCATTCCAAGGCTGGCTATCTTGTGTATAATCTTTTGTGGGGGACTGTATCAAATGCCTTGCTAAAATCTAGGTAGGCCATGTCCACAGCCCCTCCCTGATCTACTACTTTGGTTACCCAGTCAAAGAAATCTATTAGATTCGTCTGACACGACCTTCCCATCGTGAATCCATGTTGCCTCGGGTCCTGCCCCAATGGCCTCTAGGTACTCAACAATTCTTTCCTTCAGAAGTGATTCCATCATTTTCCCTACCACTGAGGTCAACCTAACTGGTCTGTAGTTTCCTGCCTCTGTCCTGCTCCCACTTTTGTGAAGAGGAATTACATCTTCCCTCCTCCAGTCCTTGGGTACCACCCCATCCTCCCATGATTTGTTAAAGAGTAGTCAGCGATGTCACTAGTTCTACCCTTAGTTCTTTTAGAATTCTTGGGTGGATCCCATCAAACCCCATTGCTTTGTCCACCTTCAATTTTATTAGTTCTTTCAGAACCCTTTCTTCTGTAAATGGACTGGTATCGACCCCCGTCTTCAGAGTGTTTCTCTTGTTTGGTTTAGGTAACTCTCCTCCTCTTCCTTTGTGAATATTGAGCAGAAATATTCGTTCAGTAACCCTGCTTTTTCACTGTCACCCTCTACCCACATTCCCTCCCCTTTATTAAGCTTCAGTATCCCTCCGTTGGTCTTTCTTCACTCCCTAATGTACCTATAAAAGGTCTTATCCCCCTTCTTAACAGAATTGGCTATCCTTTCTTCGGTTTGGGCCTTTGCAATTCTGACTACCTTCCAGCCTCTTTCTGCTTTAACTGATAAAGTTCTCTGTCCTGCTCCTTCTGTGTTTCCTTATATTTCCTGAATGCTGCCCTTTTCTCCTTAACCTTCCTGCCACCTCTTTTGTGAACCATAGCGGTTTTTCCTTCGTTGTGTTTATTGATTTTTTTAGAAGGCTTGTTGCCTCTGTGATGGCTGTTTTGATCACTCCCCATTGTTCCTCCACCCCTCCTTCTTGCCTGTTTGCTAGTGCTTTTCTGAGGCACTCTCTCATTTTCCCAAAGTCATCCCTCCTAAAGTCTAGTACTCTTGCTTTTGTATGGCTTGATTGTATGGCTGTGTTTATCATGAACCACACTGTTTGGTGGTCACTTGTTCCCAGATGGCTACCCACTTCTAAATCTGAGATTCTTTCTCCATCCCCATTTGAAAGTACCAGGTCTAAGATTGCTCCCTCCCGAGTCGGTTCCAGTACTAGCTGTCTGAGACATGCCCACTGTAGGGCATCAAGAATGACCCTGTTCTTGGATGTGCCTGCAGCAAAGGTGCTCCAGTTAACATCTGGCATATTCAGGTCCCCCATCAACAATATCTCCCCTTTTTCTGCCATTCTAAGAAAGCCTTCTATCATTTCCTTGTCCATTCCCTCCCCCTGAGATTGGGGTCTGTATACAACCCCTATGCAGATTGTGGTACCATTTTCTGTCTCCAGGGTGACCCAAAGTGCCTCATCTGCTCCCTGTTTACTCTTTAGTTCTGTTGCTTTGATCCCTTCCTTTACATAGAGAGCTACTCCTCCTCCTCTTTTACCCTCCCTGTCCCTCCTGTAGATTGTGTATCCTGGTATGTTGACGTCCCAGTCATCATGGTTCTCTGTGTACCATGTTTCTGTGACTGCCACAATATCCAGGCAACCCTCTTCCATCAAGGCCACTAGTTCAGGGAACTTGTTACACAGACTGTGGGCATTGGTACTCATCACCCTCCACTTTTTGATATCCTTACCCCTTTTAGCCCCATTTCTGTCCTTACTGCCTTTGCCTTTTTTTTTAAATCTGTTCTGCTCCCTAATAACTTCTGTACCTTGGTGTTTACCTCACTAATCACCATGTTTTGTGGGGAGGCTCAGTTCAGCTCCTTTTCAGTGCCTCCCCTTGGCTAGTTTAAATGCTTGCCAATGAAGCATTCAAACTTCTCACCCTAGGATCCTGGTTCCCCCTGGACAGATGCAGACCATCGCACCAGTATGGGTCATTCCTCCAGGTGGCTCCCCAGTCCCCAATGAAGCCAAAACCCTGAGTTCCACCAGTTTTCAACCACTCATTGAATTCCTGGTGAGAAGTGCCCTAGCATCTCCCTTGCCATAGACAGGCAGCACCTCCGAGAAGGTCACCGGTATGCACTACTTGTCTAAGGCCCTTCCCAACTCTACAAACTCCTCTTGCACTGCTCTGATCCCATTCCTAGCCAGGTCATTTGTCCCCAGGTGGACAATGACATCCAGCTCCCTCCTCGTGCAGCTCCTCCCCGATCCTGAGGATTAAGCTTCCTGTCCCTCAAGCCGTGGCGCCAGGAGGCACTGCCTCCTCTCCCATCCTCCCCAATTCTACCCCCTAATGATTGGGTCCCCACCAGGAGTTGTTTCCTTCCCCTGTGGGGTCCCATGCCACCCTCCTTTGGGTCTCCTTTGTGAAGGTTCCCAGCATCCTCCTTGGTCTCCACTGCAGGTGCCTCCATAGAGGAACCACTATCCACCAGAAGAGTGAATGAATTGTGAAGAGGTACAGCTGGAGGGATGCAACTCTGTTCCACCACCCTCTCCCTCCTTGAGCCCACCCTGGTCCAGCCACTCCTCTTTCTTGGCAACCTCTGAGGTAGTAGCATTGGCCCTGGTGGTCCCTGGGTGGGGGAGGAGGTTTCACGAATCCTAGCCAGGTCAGCCTGGAGGCGGGCAACCTCCTCTCTCAGACCAGAGAGGTGCCTGCAAATAGGACAGCATCGCAGCCTCCAGAATGTTTCCCGAACACTGCCGCCCACAGCCATTGCACTGCACCACTCCTATCATGTCTTACTTTGTGTCCCTCTACTGTTTCTCTGGATGCTTACTCTCTCCTCTCTTACAACTCTCACCCTTCTTGTTCTGGGACAGCAACTTTCTATCTTCTTCAGTAGTCTCCTTCTTCCTTGCTCAATATCAAACTACCAGCAGCTGGGGGGGGGAGAGTGAGCTACTTTTTCTACTTCAGGGTTGACAAAACCAATGTTTCTCTATGATCCTTTTCTTCCTACTTTCAAACAGGAAGTTCCTGTTGACAGTTAAATACAGTGGCTATAAAAGTAGAACTGGCTTTGGGTGGGTGGGTGGAGGGGTGGCATGGAGGGCAATTGGTAAGAAAAAAGGCTAGCAACAGGAAGTTGTAATTTGACTCACCTGCTTTTCTAGTGTCTAAACCACACCCCCAGGTAAGCTCTCTTTCCTCCTACTGGTTTAGCAAAGTCACCTGATACAGTACCTTTCCCTGCACAGAACACACACTGCCCTTTTTCTTTTCTTTTCTTTTTTTTAACCTTAAATAAGACCCCTTCTACTTCTACTAAAGTTATCTGTCTACTTAATCTTAACTGACACTGACTCCTACTGAGATATAAGTTTTAAATTAAGAAGAAAATGTAGCTTCTTTTAGTTAGCTACTTTCTGCTCTACAAGCAAGGCTAGCAACAGGAAGTTGTAATTTGACTCACCTGCTTTTCTAGTGTCTAAACCACACCCCCAGGTAAGCTCTCTTTCCTCCTACTGGTTTAGCAAAGTCACCTGATACAGTACCTTTCCCTGCACAGAACACACACTGCCCTTTTTCTTTTCTTTTCTTTCTTTTTTAACCTTAAATAAGACCCCTTCTACTTCTAATAAAGTTATCTGTCTACTTAATCTTAACTGACACTGACTCCTACTGAGATATAAGTTTTAAATTAAGAAGAAAATGTAGCTTCTTTTAGTTAGCTGCTTTCTGCTCTACAAGCAAGGCTAGCAACAGGCTAGTAATGTATGTATTAGTACATGCTAAAAGCAATAAACATAAATAAAAAAAAAATTCAAAACTTGCTCCCTGTGTGTCAGCTTGAACAAATCGTGGGTTCCTGAAAACGCTGCTGCGTGTTGTACTAGTGGTTTCCACAGTCACAGAATGAAGATGGCAGAATGTGGCTGCAGTTTCTGCCTCACCATCAGGTAACCAGAGAATCAAGGGGAATGTGGGACACTGTGGGTAATGCTGACGTGAGAGATCAACAGCAGAGTCGCATGGTGTCGTTGTTCAGTCTCTGTCATCCCTGGTCACGGAATACTTGAGGAGTCACTGCCAGTATTGTTGGCTGGTTTTAGCTCTTTGACATGCATTCCCTCTCTCTCTCTCTCTCTCTCTCTCTCACATCCTATCTACAATGCCATTATCAGGTAGGCAGAAGGACTATTTTATCATGAGTTCCCATATTCAGATATGTTTTTCTACATAAAACATTAATTTTTCTGACTATAACAAGTAAAAAAAATGTAACCCATTTTATTGGTGCAATAAGACACTCCAGGGTGTACATGAAACTGATTTTACCACATGGCCAGTGGCTGAAGTCACCCAGCCTGCGGCCTCTGCCTTACTACGCTCCTGGCCATGTGGTAAAATCCGTTTCATGCACACCCTGTCGTGCCTTATTGCTTACATAATAAGCTCCCTAAACATCATTTCAGTCTTTAAGTTTAAAACTGGTTTCACAGAAGGTCTTTGTCTGTTCTCAGAATATAGTCCTTTCCCGCCTGTACATACCACAAGGCCCAGAGTCTGAGTATGACCATGAGGTGAATTATCATGGATTGCAAAATATCCCCTTAATCCCCCTCCCGGAGTGTTAAGGATCCCACACTCTCCCCTATGGTACAAATTCTGAGTCGAGCATTACCATATAGTATATCCATCTTTGCCTTTTTTCCGTAAAAAATGTTTGCTTATTGTGCATCCCCGCCATTAGGCCTCCTAACTTGTAGATATCCAAAACTATGTGACGCCAGTCTGAGACTGTGGATGTACTAGTGGACATCCACTTTTGATTATAGCTTTGCTGCTAGGAGCTAATGACAACAAAGTCTGGTGCCATGAAAGACTATGATCTGGAAAGCATCCCTTTGCTACCAAGACAGGCTATAGTGCAGAGAATGATTCTGCCCATCTTCGAGTACGGGGACGTAGTCTACAGTGCCACACCAAAATCCACCCTAGCCAGACTAGGCCCCCCTCTTCCATTCCTTCTGCCGCTTTGTGCTTGACTGCCCTCCTAGTACTCATCACTGTGTCTTGTACCGCAACCTAGACCTCCCCCCATTACAGGACCGGCATCTCTCCCATTGTGCTAGACTCAAAGCCAAATACTGGTTATAGTCCCTCCCCACAGTCCTCTCGGCCCACACATCCCCAGGGCTGCGCACTGAGGATCAACGACTTGTGTCTACTGGCCATTCCACACATGTCAACCTCGGCAGACCTCAGCAGACCAGTCAGCTTTCATTTATTGTAAGCCCAATCTCTGGAACTCACTCACAGTGGATATCCGACACGCCACCCCTGGACAGCACCTTAACTCCCTTCTCAAAACATACTTCCACCCCATCTGCACCTGCACCCATGGGAGCACATTAACTAGGTGACCAGCACATACCACATCAAGGTAAAACCCCAGTACTCAGTATTTCTAATTTGCACTGTTTCTAGCCAATACCTGATGGCATAAACTCTCTGTCTTATGGCGATGTATCTGCCTATTGAAAATGCTCACCACCTTGCTTATGTTTATCTTGTATGTAAATCATGTAATTGACATTACTTTGTATGTTTGTATGCACTCCCAATCCCCCTACCCACAGGACGCATCTGGAATTGAGCAGTAGTTTGCTCAGCATGCCTTCCTGGTAAAACCTTTAAATAAATAAATAAATAATAGCACCATTTCAGCTGTAAGCTCCTCTTGTTCCACCAGACAGTGCTGTAGCTCTTCCTGTAAAGTACAGCAAAATGACATAAATTTTGGGCAAAGCCAGAAAACATGACCTAAATCTGCTAGTCTATAATTGCATTCCCTCCAGCACCTTCCAAGAGCTACATGAAACGTTGGTGGAGGGGTGCTGCTATCGCCCATGTTGAATTGTAGCTTTTGTAAAAGAAATAAAAAGTGTGTTTTAACTTGAGACCTAGTATTAGGTCCTTTTTTGTTCTGTCTGTTCTAGTGCTGTGCTTCATTTGCTTTAATGTTTACCTAAGTTTGTGGTAGCACAGACCAGTCTCGAGTAGCCACCTCTTTTTTTACAATAGAGACCTTCCATTGGAAGCCCGGAGATACTTGGTGAGAACCACTGGAGAGCGGAAAACCTGATTCGACACTTCTATGCAAATTCTCTCCATGTATTAGAAGAGGTTATTTTTATTGCTTTTAGGGATGGAGGGATTGAGGAATGGAGGATTTTTATTTATTGAATTGATTCACCAGGAAAGGCACACTGAGCAAAACGATGCTCGTCTCCCAGTGCGACCTGGGGGGGGGGTACATAGGAGAGGATAACACGCAGGTTATCACTGAGTAAAACATTTAACATTACAGTTTGTGCACTGGAGAGGAAAACTAACTGTTTTTTCAGTAGAATACATATAACATTACATTTATTACATTACATTAATGTGTATACTTAGTAGGAATTACAGCTTAGTGACGGGTTAAAGGCAGGAACAGTTAGGCACAGGACACGATGAACCAATCAAGGTGCAGATTGCATAAACTGGAAGTGCAGTAAGACAGCAAGATAGCTGAAGCTTAATAAGTGCAATAGTTAGTTTAAAAGCCCTGCTTAGTAGCATCCGATGGATGCCATTGGGTGAGCAGGCGGGGGTACGAGGGTGTGCACAGGAGGAAATCATGTGCAGGTACAGTTTATCATAAGGTAGTTAGCCAGGGTGGTAGCAAGGGAGTGGGTGGAGGAGGAGTGATGAATTTGAGGTGGAAGTTCGTTCCAGAGTTTAGGGAGCCGGTGTGAGAAGGCTGCTTGTCCCATGGTGGACCTCCTCCTACGGATTAGTAATTGACGGGAGTCGTAAGATCTAAGGGCATGTGACACGGAGAGGGGGGTGGCGATAACAAGGAGGAGAGATGAGATAGAAGGGACCCGAGCCAGAATTTTGAGACAAACTTAGTACAGTGCAGTTGGCGGCGATTTTCAAGAGAGGGGAATGCAAGAGAGCAGTAGAGATCACAGTAATGGATGCGGGGAAGGGTGCATTGAGGGCGAAGCAGCAGAAAGCATTAAAGATGGAGTTCAGTACAGATAAAGTGGGCTTGAAAGCGGCACTGTAGACTATATCACAGTAGTCAAAAGATGGCAGGATCATCTTCTGCACTAGTTCACGCCTCACGGTTAGTGGGAGGCTGCCACGGTTCCTGAAAAGGGAACCAAGCTTAGGGCGCAGTTTTTTCAGGATTGCGTCGATGTGGATGGAGAAAGATAGGTGTTGGCTAAGTCAGACCCCTAGGTAGCGGAAGGAGAAGGTGTTTTCCAGTACAGTTCTATCCAGGGTGTGGAAGGAGAGGAGGGTGGAGAGCCTGGACAGGCGTTGCCTTGTGCCGAAGGTCATGGTGACTGTTTTTTTAGCATTTAGGGAGAGCTGATGAGAGCTGAACCAGGTCTGAACTTTGTTGAAGTCGGTCTGAAGGTTGGTAGTTACCTCTACCCGGGAAGAGCCAACAGCGAATAGGACTGTGTCATCTGCATACATCTGGATTGATGAAGTTGAGCAGCTTAGTGGCAGGTCATTAAGGAAAATGGAAAACAAAATTGGTCCGAGTACTGAACCCTGGGGGACCCCAGTGGTCATGGGGGGGGGTGGATGTGACATCTGCAGTTCTGACGGATTGGGTCCTACCTGTGAGGTAGGCACTGAACCAGTTGGTGGCTGATTCAGTAAGACCAGCTTCCGAGAGGCACGTTAACAAGAGGGGGTTGGAAATAGTGTTGAACACTTTGGTGAGGTCAACGAATATAGCTGAGGTGATCTGCCCTCTGTCCATACCGGAAAGGATGGTGTCAGTGAGCCTTATAAGGGAGGAGGCAGTGGAATGGTTCTTCCTGAATCCTGACTGGAATGGCATGAAGAAGTTGGAGTCAGATAGGAAAGATGTCAGTTGGGTGAGCACGAGGTGTTCTTGTATTTTAGCGAGCGCAGGGAGAAGAGAAATAGGGCGGTAATTTGAGGTGAAGGCCGGGGGTGCCCCCTTTGGGGAGGGGGATGACGACAGCGTCTTTCCATGTCTGGGGATGGTTGCTGTGGCAAAGGAGTGATTTAGTAGGTTGGCAAGCGGGGTTGCGATGGCGGGAGCAGAGAGGTAGAGGAGTTTGGTGTCTAATCCATCCAGGGATTTACCTTTTGAAGGGTTTAGAGTTAGTAGGGCATTTAGGGCATCAATTGGCAAGATGTCTTTGAAGGAGAAGGTGTGAGGCCTGGGTGGATTCATAGATATTACAGAAGGTATGTACGGGGTGGGGGTGGGCAGGGAAGAGAGTAGCGTAGAAGTGCACGTGGAGAAGTACATGTTGAACTCAGTGGTGATTGTGCTAGGATCTGAGAGGAGGGTATTGTTTACACTTAAGAGTTGAGAGGGATTGGCAGCAGGTGGAGAGAAGAGGGAGTGAATGACCTTCCAGAATTTGGATGGACTATTTAAGTTAGATGTGAGGGTGGAGCTAAAGTATTCTGCTTTAGCTAGCTGAGTTGCTGTGGTGTATTTCTTGCGTAACATGCGGTACTTGGTGAGAGCTTGAGGGAGGTGGGATGATTTGTGCACTCTCCATGCTTTATCACGGGCATTTTGACATGCTATGAGTTCTTGGGTAATGCATGGCAGATGGTTCCCACGACCCTAGTGCGACGCAGAGGGGCAAGAGTTTCCCAGACATTGAGGAACGTGGTTTGGAAGTGTAGAAGGGCATCATCTGTTGAGTGTAATGTGGAGGTAGGGTAGCAGTTTGCTAGGGCTAGATCTTCTAGCAAAGGGGACAGACCGAGGGATTTGTAGGAGCATTAGACTAGGAATTTTGGGAGAGCTTTGGGGCGGTGAATTTTGTGAACTAGATAAGTAATGTGGTGGTCACTCGGGGAGTCGGGGTGTAGGCCAGCTTTGATGACCCAGTGTGGGTGGGTGGAGAGAGAGCCCAGTCAATTAGTGAGTGGTTGCCAGATTTGAGATTAAGGCAGGTAGGTTCTGTGATGAGTTGTGAGAGGTTTAGACCAGATATCTCTGTTCTGTATTTATTGAGTGCTGGGGCTAACTAGTTGAGGTTAAAGTCTCCCATGATGTATAATTCACCTGATGTGGTTTGAGAGGAGATATATGTGAGGAGGTCAGTCACAGAAGTGGCTGGTGTGCCTGGCCGGCAGTGTATTACGGCAATGTAAATGGGTAGTGAGAATGGGAGTGCTGGCTGTACCATTAGAAACTCATGGGCTTGTGGCTCAGCCTTGGTTAATACTACCGCGAAGTGTAAGTCTGAGTTCACATAAACGGCTACTCCCCCGCCTCTGGTAGCCCTGTCGAGTCGGGCCATGAAGTAGCCTGGGATAGCAACCTCGGAGTCTGTGATATTAGAATTTAGCCATGTTTCGGAGATGGTGAGGATATCCGGGGCATAGTGGGCAACCAGCGCTTGGAGCGAATCAAGCTTGAGGGCTAGACTTCTGATATTTAGGTGCAGGAATGGTAGGCCCCGGGTGAGGGGGCTACCAGAGAGATTTGATGTGTATAATGTGGCAGGGGCTTGGCCCGCTGAGTGTGACTGGTTAGGGTTGAGTGTAGGGCTTTGAGTGTAGGGATTGCAAGAGACAAATCTTTATTCCAGCTTTCCACCACCGATAGAGATGAATCTCTCAAATATTCTCTCAGTGTTTTATATAGATGGCATATTAGATGTCCCCAGGGTTGGCCCTCCAGTGTGCCCACAATAAAGGCGGGGGTGTAGGTACTTTAGGAACAACATCACATCGCAGAATGTAATTTCTCACTTGGAAGAAGCGAAAGAAGTCTCTATCTGGTAGTTCATATTTCCCTTGTAAATCAATGAATGGGATAATACCTGTATTTGTTAAGAAGTAGCGAATATAATTAAGCCCTACTCTCCTCCAAGAGGCAAAGATTAAGTCAGATTTAAACAGGTAGAAATGATCATGCTCAGATAATAGTGTATGGAAAAAAATGGTTTCTTTAAGAACAGTTTTCTGTTTTAAGTTTTGCCACAGTTTAAAAATTTGGGCCGTATAGTTGGCAAAGTTATAGAGGTGAGGTGGCCATCCTCCTGAAACAACGGCGATCTTCTTTGTATCATATAGATCATTTATTAGACATTCTGTCTCCTTCCATGGGGTAGTAAAGGAGAGGGATACCAAGAAAAACAAAATTTTAAGGAATGCCGCCTTACAGAGTAACAAGTTAGGTAAGTTTAACCCCGGACCATGGAAACCTGAAGAAGAGAAAGGTATACTTTAGGCCTCTGTCCCGACCCCCCCAATAAAGTTAGATATTATGCTGTTCTAGGATTTAAAATGAAAAACGGAAGGGAAAGTGGGAATGTCCTGGAACAGATATAAACGGCAGGGAAGGATATTCATATGAATAAGTTGTATTTGTTGAAAGAAGGTGAGACTTAATTCCCCCATTACATTACATTGTTCTGAACAAGGACGGAAAGTGGTGTTCATAATTAGCCAGCTCTAAGCGACTCAGGTCTTTGGGAATATGTATCTCCAAGTATTTAATCTTAGTGTAACACCATTTTAAGGGGAATGTTTGCTTTAAAATATGGGATGGATGAAAATATAGTAATACAGTAATACCTCAGTTTTCATAATGTTAAGTTTAAAATTTGCCACCCTCTCAAACTCCTGTAGGATATCCCATATTGCCAGAAATTAATTGTTTGGGGGACAGTACAGTTAAAAGGACGTCGTCCGCAAACAAGGAAAATTTGTAGGTTGTTTGTCCCAGGGGAATCCTCTCGATCTGTTCATCTTTCCTAAGTGCCGCTGCCAGGCGCTCCATGTAAAAGGCAAATAAAAGGGGGAAAGGGGGCATGCCTGCTGTGTCCCATGTTGTAGGGGTCTAGGAGAGGACGGGGCGCCATTTACCCAGATTTAGGCCTGGGGACGGGAATACATGTTTTGGATCCATTTCAAAATGATTCAGGGAATGAAAAATTTGACAGGGTATCCCAGAGAAAGTCCTAGGACACCCTGTCAAATGCCTTTTCGGCATCTAAACTTAACGTAGTTTCTGGGATCTGTCTTGAATGTATATATTTTAGTAATATCATGGTTCGATGAATATTGTCAGTGGTATTCATTTGTTTGACAAAGCTAGACTGATCAGGGAGGACAAGTGTGGGGAGGATTAGCTCTAGTCTTGTAGCCCGTATGCCCAAATAAATTTTATAATCAACATTCAATATTGAAATTGGGTGATAAGAGGATGTTTCTGTTGCATCCTTTTCTGGTTTGGGGAGAGGGGCTATGACTGCATAGGCCTTGGGGGAGGGGATTCCCCCTGTGCCACTGCTCTAAAAGTTGGCAGTAGAATAGGAAGAAGTTGTCCAGAAAATGTTTTGTACCATTCGACTATAAAGCTGTCAGGGCCAGGACGTTTTAAAGGATATAAGGTCTGGTTGTGCTTCAAGACCTCGTCTGCTCCGATTGGAGTCTAGAGAGTAGTGCATTGGCGTTCAGAAAGTTTCGGGAGGGCGAGGCAAGATAGAAAGTCGGCTGTAGTGTCAGCCAGATTGGAGGAGGAAGAAGCTGAGTATAAGGACTGGAAAAGGAAACAAATGCCGAACAAATTTGTTTCTCCCTGTGCGAAATTTGTTTCGTGATGGGGTGTTTGATTTTTAAAACTGTCTTGGCCTGTTTTTACATACGGAGTCTACGGGCCAGTAATCGGGTACCCCAGTACCTCCTTCATAATTAGCTTGTTTCAAATATGTTAGGGTCTGAAGAACATTATTTTTTGTAAGTCTTTTTTTGTTTCCCGGATTTTTCTTTGCAATTCAGAATCCCTCCTCTCTATAAAGAAGTTGGTAGGCCTGGAGTTGTTCTTGTAAGGAATTATATGTGGCGTCCAATTTACGTTTCTGACCTGATGAATAGGCAATTATTTCACCCCGTATCACCGCCTTGACTGTATCCCACTGTATAGGATCAGATATATCTGATGTGCTGTTATCCTGCACTGCTTGTGGGATATGAGTTGTAATCTAGGTATTCCAGATCTCGCAGGAGGGAGGGGTTAAGATGCCAAAGTTTCTGTTTTTGAGGTAACCCCAGATCGATTTTTAAGATCAAGGGGTGATGGTCCAATAGGAGACAAGGTCCCAGGTATATATCCCGAACCAGGGAAAAATGTTCACAAGTTATAAAAAAATAATCTAATCAAAAATAGGTCTGGTGGCATCCTGAGTGAAAAGTAAACCCTGTACAGAGGGGGAATAGCTTCCTCCAAACATCCTCAATGCTTAACTGAGCCAAAGTTCCCTTCAAATATTGTACTGCATTTGAGGTTCTATAGGCCTGTGGATTGGAGGCATCTACCTGGGCAGAAAGAGCTATGTTAAAGTCTCCCCCCATAATCAATCTTCCCTGTAGCATATCTAGGACCTTATGCATAAAAGAACGCATTATTTGGAGGGTAGACTGAGGTGGCAAATATACACTTATCAATGTCACTTCATGAGAGTAAAGAATGCCCTTCAATATCACATGCCTGCCCTGGGAATCTGTATGTTTTTCTAGTACCACAAGGGGAGTGGAGGTAGGCACCGATATGATTGCTCCCTGTCTACGGTCACTAGTATGGGAGGATGTATATACTTCATAGCGATGACCCCATCTCAGCTTTTGATGTTCCACTTCAGACAAATGGGTTTCTTGTAAGAAGTAGAGGTCAGTCGCTTGTTTTCCCAAGAATTGCATGGTGTAAGCTCTTTTTATTGGATTCTGAAGACCATTGACATTCTGTGAAAATATTTTGACAGGGTTTACCACCATCTTGGGAAGAAGAAGAAGGGTAGCCTCCCCAGGAACAGGAAGGACTGCCCTGAGATCCAGGAGAAGATATGGACCACACCTGCCTTGACCCAGCCATCCCAAAGGATCCAATGGAGTCAGCTGGGAAAAAGAAGAAGGTCACACGGACTTCTGGTGACATCACCATCTGGGTGGCTGCACTCTAACTGAGCTCGCGCTGGACCTCCCGAATAAATCATTCCAGTACAATTAAAAACCTTGAATTTAAGGAGCAATGGCATCAGGAACAACTGGAGGACCAAGGTCAAGTAGGTCCTGCAGCAGGAATCCCCCAACAGCAGCAGATGCCGACGGATTCCCTGGAGAGAATGGAGACCAGCCGCAGCTCCTCACCGCAAGCCTGCAAGGCCCTGGCCCAAACACTGACACAAAGCTGGACAACCTTTCTCGCTTCCATTTTGAGACTCTCTTACAAGAGATAAAATCATTCTGAAGTTGGAATAGACAGGAATTTCTGTCCCTATGACAACGGCTGAAAGCTGTGCAGGAGCGGGTGGATGAGTCAGAAGCCCGCATTACCTCGCTAGAGACGGAGACAGAACAACTTCATTCAGAAGTCGACTACCTCATGGACAACCAAGAAGCCTTGCAAAATAAACTCACCAATCTGGAAGCCTGGTCCAGGAGGGATAATATCCAGATCTATGGTCTGTCTGATGGGTTAGAGACGGGAAAAATGGTCGAGTTTGTTGAAGACCTCCTTAGAGATGTGCTAGAGCTCTCTGTCACATTTCAATTCAGAATAGAGCGAGATCACCGTGCGCTAACACCTAGACCCTCGGATCCAAATGCCAGACTGCACTCTGCTGTTCTCAAACTGTCTAGCTACAAAGATAAAGAGGAGAGGCAGTATAGTGCAGTGGTTTAAGGCTCTGAGCTGCAAATCTGGAGACCAGGGCTTGAATCCCACAGCTTCCACTTTCATAGGTTTCATAGGGATTTCAAGCGAAAAGACAGAAAGTCCGTAATGCTTGCCATTAGATTTCCTATCTAGGTTAGCCCAAATTTATCTGACTCAGACATCACTAAATGCATTGTTAGATTCAAACGAATCCATGTTTGGGCTCTCTACCACAAATGTTGGGAGATTGTTCCATATTGGGACAGATCTCAAATTAAACCAGTTTTTCCTCCTTAATGAATGCCACTTACTAGCTAATAGTTGTCTTGTATGTTTACGGCTACTGAGTCTAAGTTTGGATTCTATTAAGCCCAATCCCTTGATAAGGTGTGAATCCTTAAGTGAACCACATATAAGACAAAGATCTTCCCTTTGTCTTCTATACCTCAAGGTGTACAAGTTCAGAGTTTTTAACCTATCCTCATAAGATTTTCCTTTCATCCCTACAATAACCTCAGTAAATCTTCTCTGTACTCTTTCAATTCTATATATGTCTTCCTTAATATAGGGAGACCATACTTGTACACAATATTCGAGATGGGGTCTGACCAAAGCAGTATATAATGGTAGTAAAACCTCCAAAGATCGGCTGGCTACATCTCTGAATATATAATTTATATTCTGATTAGCCCTTTTTACTTGTCTGGTACAGTGTAATTTAAATTTCAAATCGGGGGTAATAAGTACACCTAGATCTTTTTCTTCAGAGGTTTGATGTAGTATTTCCATCCCCACCTTATATTGAAAGCATTGATTATGTTGTCCCAAATGCATTATTTTACATTTATCATTATTTAATACTAACTTTCTCTCGTGGGCCCAGTCTATAACTTTGTCTAGAAAGCATTGTAGAGTAGTACTTTCCTTCTTATTATTGATGATAGAGCCTATGCGACAATCATCTGCAAACTTCAGCAACCAAATACTGTCTTCATTAGATTTTAAAGATGAAACGTAAACATTAAATAGACAAAGGCCCAAAACAGATCCCTGGGGGACACCACTGGTTACAGGAGCCCAATTTGAAAGTACCCCATTGATAGTGACTCTTTGTTTCCTATTTTTAAGCCAATTTACAATATTCATATTTAATTTGATGTCCCTTAAAGTATCAGTAAGCTCAAAGTGAGGGATCTTATCAAAGGCCTTGGCAAAATCAATAAATACTAGGTCCACCGAGTTGCCATTATCAATTGCATCTATTACCTTATTATAAAAGGTTAGTAAATTGGTTAAACATGATCTTGATTTTGTAAAGCTGTGTTGTAGACTATCAGTAAGTTCACTATGATTTATATGTTCCAAAATGAAGTCTTTTTACTAAACTGTTCCAATATTTTCCCAACTAGTGATGTAAGACGGGTCTATAATTTTCAGGTTTATTCTTTGGGCCTTTTTTATGTATGGGGACCACTGTTGCCACCTTCCAGTCGTTTGGGACTTCCCCAGTATCCAGTGAATGTTGGAAAATGTTGGTCAAGGGTAGATAAATCTCACCTGCAAGTTCTTTTAGTACCCTTGGATGAATATCATCAGGGCCGGGGATTTATTAATATTTATTCCTTTTAGTTTGTCCAAAACATCTTTTGGCTGTATTATAAGAGCTCTCTAACTCTTTTATTTCCCCTTGAGAAATGGTGTTAAAAACTGAAGAGAAATACTGATTTTGTATATTAGCTGTTTCATGTTCATTAGCTACACAGCCCAACTGTGTAGTGAATGGGCCCATAGCATTAGAATTACTCTTAGTTTTATTAATATAAGAAAAAAAGGCTTTTTTATTATCCTTCACCCTTGATGCCAACTTAAACTCAGATTGATTTTTTTCTTGTCTTATCTTAGTTTTTATAGTTTTTAGTAGTTCCCAATATTTCAAGTTAAGCTGAGTAAATCCCTTTTTAATTTGCTTAAATATTTTATTTTTTTTATTGATTAAAGCTTTTATTTTGGGGGTCATCCATCCAGGTGTAGGGCCATGTTGGATATCATATTTGTTTCTTGTTGGGAGATTTGTTTTAATTAAATCCTTTCATTTATCAACCATAAGATGCCATTTAGCCTCTACTGTTAAATTATTAAATAATACCTGCCAATCCCAGCAATATAGGGTATTTCTCATATTGTTAAAGTTGGATTTAGAGAGATTTAGTACTCTGGTTACCCCTGTGGTAGGTAAGGTTTTGCCTTCTGTGATTAAGAAATAAACAGTGTTATGATTGCTTTTACCTAATGATACAGTTATATTAATTTGAGTTACACAATGGGCGATGTTTTGTTAATACAAGATCCAATATTTTATTATTTCTAGTATTATGTTGGACCAGTTGCTCTAATCCTATCTCATTGAATAATTCAATATAGCAATGATCTACCTTTATAGATGCAGATGCCCTGATCCAATTAACACTGTTTAAATTGACATCCCCCATAATCACGTAATTTTTGGATGGATCAAGGTTTCTAAGATAATGTGATAGTTTCTCATCATTTTCTGAGGACACAGAAGGGGGTCTGTATACTAAGCCTAGAATAAATGGTAGGCCCATATTGGGATTTATTTTTACCCAAAGGGTTTCCAAGTCGTTACCATCAGGGATCTCTTCACTAGCTATTGTCTGATGTGCATATATAACTACTCCACCACCTTTTCTATGCTTTCTATTTTTAGAATACAGATTATATCCCTGGATATTTTTGTCCCAAGAATCATTGGCATCCCACCAGGTCTCCGTAATAAGGACAATATGGATATTATTAGTACCAAGGAGAAGTTTAAACTCATCAAATTTATTTGTTAAACTTCAGGCATTAATTAATACTCCATTCCAACCATAGTTTTTCATTTTATCAGAATGTCCGAGATTATTATTTATTTTGGAGGTAGATCATTGCCCCTCCCCCCCGGACCCAGTTTAAATGGAATGTAATCACCTTATTGATTTTTTTCCCCAACATCCTAGTACCGGTATGGTTAAGGTGAAGACCATCCCTTTTGTAACAATTAGTATTTTTGAACGTTTGATTATTGTCCATATACCCAATATTTTCAGTCAGAAATAACTGTCTTAGCCAATAATTCAGTTTTTGGGCTTCATCATTTTTATATGCCTGAATTCCAAAAATAGGCAAAATGCCGGACAAAATAATATCCTCCCCTCTGTCCTTAATCATTGAAACAATTGTTTTGAAGTCTTCCTGGGTATCTGCCATAGTACACGTGGAGAGATTATTCACTCCAACATGTAAAAAGACTAGAGGTTTACTTGTATTTTTAAGTAACCCTTCTAGCAGTCTGACAATGTTTCTAGGTTTTGTCCCAGGGAGTGAGCTGAATGTTGTGTGTCCTTTTTGCCCTTCACACACTATAGTATCAACTCCCCTTAGTATCAAATCACCTATCACTAATATGTCTCTGTTTGCTTCAGTAGTTTTATTATAGGTTTCAATTGTAGGGGAGATGCTAGTGGGAACGTGGTCAGTATCATGTGTCCTACAGGTTTGTAATTTATGGTTGTTTGTGTCTTCATTATGCACATGTGCTAGGACTTAAAATTTATTTTGTAGACTGATGGGTTGTATAAAATGCTAGTGCGTATCACATGGGGTGGATGTGTTAGGTTCATGTACTAACTGAATGTGGGGGAACTTGTTTTTAAGGGTCTCTTTGCTAAAGGCTTCAATGTGCATTGCACTTGTTTCTTTAGCAGCTTCGTCAATAAATTGCTCCAAAAGGGTTATCTCTTTCTGTATCTCTAACCTTTTTTGCAGTTGGAGAATTTCCTCCTGTAATTCTATAATCAGTTTGCGTTTCTCACCAACAAACTCAAGGTCCGGTGTATCCTGTACATACATTTGACACTGGGAACATGCCTTCTTTTTTGTACTCCTACCCTTCTTAGATTTAACCTGTGCCATATTGCAGACTCTGTTTTAGTTCTGCCTCTATTATTGGCACATATAATATCCTATTGATTTACAAAAACACCACCGTTAAGGTCACAGTATCCACAGCAGACACAGCAGACATGCACAGACACGCATGTCTCTGTGCGCATCTCTGTGCACTGCGACGCGTCCCCCACTTGACTCACTCCGCTCGCAGCAGGGCTCGCAGAAATAGGTAGCACTGCCCCGGAAGTGTTCTGAGGGTGTCAGGAATATTGCTAGTGCAAAATGAACTTTTAAAAATATGTATCAGCCTTGTATTAGCCTGCAGTTGTGTTTAAACAGCTCAAGACTGCTACAGTGGTCTCACAAAGCTTTTTCAAAGCAGACACACTGCCAGAAATGAATTGTTCATTTAATCAGACCATGAAACAGTCTCTCTGCCTGGATACCTACATAGGTAGCAATCAGAGCTCCAGTTAGATCGTTTTACAATACACAAGCACAATACATGTAAAGTTTCATTCAGGTCTGCCAAGGTTAAACTGATAAAAAAAAAATGGTAAAAGTGCTCCCTTATTGCCAAGCTTCCTACTGCATCCCAGGCTTGGTTTGGGTCCATCTCAAATTCATAAAGGATGCTCCTGTTAACACAAACATGGACCTTGCATACTGTGTGACCCTGAGCAAGTCACTTAACTTCCCTGTGCTCCCAGGTTGCACCTGTAAACAAGCTTTCAGCTTAGTGTGTCTCACCTGGGTAAACAGTTGGAAACATTTTTCTTTTAAGGGTGACATGGCAAAAGAAGGTAGTTAAGTGTAATATGGCCAGATTGATTTTCAACCATGATTACCCATGGGACATTTTGAAGCACCGTATGGCTTATAATAACATGCTTAAGGAGCTCAGAGCACATAACCAAAGATTTCAGGTGCCATACCCAGCCAAATTAAAGGTATTCTGAGATTCATGTCTGATGATCTAACAGACCCCAGAGGAGGCTTTAAAGAAACATAGACCTTGGCAGCTATAGCTACAAACTTTAGATCGAATATGGTTACCCCATATCAGAGCAAATAATTTAGGGATTTCACAATTTATTTGTTTTATTTTCCTTTTCCAACTTGGCTTATTCTACAATAAATATTCTTCATAAGAGACACTTCTATAATCAATGGGACCTTTGTTTATCATATTATTAACCTCAGACTGTGTGAGGTTAAGCATTCCAGCAGGATTATTTCATTTGAACAGCCCTGAATAGGGATGGACAATACCTGATTTATGGTTTGGACAATCGCCGATAATGTTGTGGTGGACTGACAGTTACAGCTTATTGCCTAATTGGTATAGCTGCATAAATTATAATTAAGTGAAACTGTAGTTGGGGTTTACCTTGAGTTGGGGGGTAAGGGAGTCCCAGGCTATGATCTTGGTGAAGCTAGAGGCATATTAATAGCTGAAAAGACAGGGATCCCTCAAGAGATATGGTCAGGGGGGTTCTCTGTTCAAACTAAACTCAACCAGGTGTAAATACTTTCTACTAGATGGGGCCTATGGATAGTATTAAGAACTGGACTACTTATATTCAGATGATCTGGAGATCATTCACACTCTACAATTGATGAGCTGCGAAGAGGCAAAGGTTTCATATGCAGTCACCAGCAAGTGATGTTTTTCTATGTACCATCTTATTATGGTCTGACTTAGCCTGGGACTTAGGGGGCCTGATAGGGTATTCCAGCACATAACTCCCTTTTTCAGTGATAAACCTATTAAGGTCCACCACCAGTGTATCAAGAGGGCATAGTGTTCTGCCCTTCTGCCTTGGAAGCATTATTGTACAAAGTTCTACTGGTTGCCTGTTTAGTGTTTACGTTTATTTTGCTGAGCCTGAATTCTCTGTAACAACTCTGCTGTTAGAACTTATTTTATATATGGGGATACCTGAATATCAATTTGTCCAATAGACACAGATGGGACTGGAGTAAACATACTGGAAAGGGAGGGGTTCTGCTATAATAGACATGCAGCTCTGGGAAAGCCTCTCAGTTCTTGCCCTCCATATTATAAAGAGTAAACTGTTATTTAATTAAATAAAATGGTCCCTGGACAGAAGGCAATGGTCTGTTCACAGAATGTGAGCAGGATGAATAATCCAGTAAAGCGGTACAAGATCCTGCCCTCCCTTAAAAAGCAAAACATACCTTTATATTACTACAAGAAACTCATTTTAGGGCAGACTGAGCACCAGAAGCTACAGAAATTAGTTTTTCACATGTCATTTCATCTTCTTATAAGGAGGGCAAGCGGAGAGGCACAGTTATTTTGATAACTCATATCATACCAGGTCATCTCCTCATACATGGACCAAGAGGGAAGGCTTGCTGTCGTGACCGGGTTATATGAGGGAACTAAACTTACGTATTGAATGTTTTATTTATTTATTTAGAAACATATCAGAATTACAAACCTTTGAGTCAGAGACTCCTTTACAAGGGCTCCACGTCAGATATCATGCAGTGCAGATAATACTAATCAAGTGCAACATATGGACAGGACTACACAGTAAGTACAGGCATTACTGGTTTAAATCTCCCCCGGCTCAGATGCTAAGGTAGTGAGGTCTCTTTCAAAAAATTGCCGAATATCACCATTGGCTGTTGTTGCTGGGGGGGTTGGGTGGTGCTCATAAATTTATATATGATGATTTAGATACTACTAATCCTTACCAAGGAAAACAGGAGCCCCAAAAGTAGCACAGATATATTTAAGAGAGGCAGGGTGGGAGGATGTCTGGTGGTCCTAAATCCCCATGGAAGGGCTTATAGTCATTACTCTGCCCTTCATAGGACATACACCAGAATATATATTGTTTTCACATAACTAGAGAGCATCAATGTTATATACATAGTTGTGACATGATACCGTCCACTTTATCTGATCATTCCCTATTATTGATTTGACTAGAATGGGGACAAACCAGGAAGACAACCCTCTGGAGGTTCAATAATTTTTTTGCTGAACCTCTGTGAGTTTAAGGATCTGATGGCCAACCGGATATCACAGATTTTACAGGAGAATGGGACCCCGGAGATAGGAGCACGTACCTTGTGGGACACCCTTAAGGTTGTCCTCAGGGGAGACATCATAAAATTTGCCACGCACTTAACTATAAGCAAAAACAGGCCTCCCAACTAGATGATTTACAAATTCAATTAAAAATGCTACAAGATCAACATGCAGCAGGAGATGAGATGGTCTTTCCCCTGTTGGAGGCCACTAAGCAAAGAATGCAATATTTACTTGACATAAAAATGGAGCAAGTTCTCAATTTTTAAAACAAAAGTATTACAAAGGTGGATCTTGGGCCACTCATCTCCTGGCTCATCGGTTATGACAAAAAAAACACCCAATCACTTATTACTCAGATCAGAACCCCTGTAACAGGAAAGATGGAGAGGATACCTATTCAAATTATGCAAGTGTTCAAACAGTTTTATTAGACCTTATACACACCAGAGTATTTGACAGACCCTCAGAAAGGTGCAGATCTTTCTGGAGCATTTGACTATCCCAACACTATCTGAGACGCAGAGAAGCGCTTGATGCCCAATTACTTTAATGGAATTGGGAAGGCTATCTCAAATTTTAAAATGAACAAAGTCCTGTGCCAGATGGCTACATGGGAATTATATAAGATGTTTTGGGAACAGCTGACTTTGGTGCTTCGGCTAACTGGTCAGGGGGTGCCGGAGGGGAAGGGGGTGCCGGAGTCCTGGAGATACGCCTCTGTTTCCAGTATTTTGAAACTTGAGAAAGATTACTTGTCTTGCTCCTCCTATAGACCAATTTCAGTACTAAATATTGATTATAAAATGTTTGCGGCAGTTATCACCAGGAGATTGGAGGCTTTGCTTCCTCTATTGGTGAATGCCGGCCAATGTGGATTTGTTTCCACCGGACAAGCCCAAGACAATATAAAAAAGACCCTCCACCTCTTACACTGTGCCACCTGGTTGAACTCCACTTTTCTGCTTCTAAGTTGGGATCAGGAGAAGGCCTTCAGCCGGGTGGTGTGGCCTTTTTTGATGGCCACCTTCAGAAGTTGGGGTTTTCTGGGAACTTCATATGTCTCATCATGTCATTATATGAACGACTCAAAGCTTACATCAAAATAAATAGGTCCTATTCAGAGCCTATCCCTCCGCTGTGGAGCACCATACAGGGTGCCCTTCCCACCCCTGTTTTTGCCATTTTCATAGCCCTAGCTCAGGGCGATCTGACAGGATCCTGGCATACAGGGTGTTCAGGCAGGAAGGGAGTAACATAAACCTGCTCTATATGCCGATGACTTGCTACTTTATACTTCTGATCCTGAGTCCTCTCTACCATGACTGTGGTAGTTACTAACATAATTTAGTGATCTAGCGAGTTACAGGGTGAATCCTACCAAAACAGAGGTCCTAAGAATGAAAAAATATTCACATTAGTAATGTTGTTTCTTCCAGTGTGTTCTTCTATATTCATAACTGTATGCAGTCTGCTTCCTAAGTAGAACTGCTCGGAGAAAATGGAACTATATGCAAATGATAGACCCTATCATTGCTCAAGACACATATTCAAACTGCTGCCCTTATCTATTGCAACATTCTATCAAGTCCCAGATTTTAATAACCGCCTACAAGGCAGAAAAACTACATATCTACCTAATATTACCTATGAAATAGAAAGGAACCTACTCCTATAATTCAAATATGAGCCCTAGTGGCTATTCAATTACAATACTAAAATAAGTAAAGCTTTTATTCTGGAAACACAGGTAACCAAAAAATAAGAAAGAAATCCCACCAAAGTTAAAAATGTACTCCAGTATTATGTACATACATATTAAAATAAAATAAAAAATCAGTAGGCATGCTGAGACTCTAGTTCTGGTAGGGGAGGCATTGTGGAGAGTTATGAATATAGAAGAATACACTGGAAGAAACAATATTACTAAGGTGAGCAATTTTTTTCTTCTAACCCCATGTATTCTTCTATGTTCGTAACTGTATGCAGACTTCAAAGCAGTACCTTTGGAGGTGGGCAGAGAACCAACTTAAGAAAGAAGCTCTTCAGGACTGCTGTTCCAAATCTGGCATCACTTCTGGACTGTATGCAAGCCTGTACTGTTTAATGAAAGTATGTGCTGCCCTCCACATGGCAGCTCTGCAGATGTCCAGTAGGGGTACATCCCTTGAAGCTGCTATGGAAGAGCTGTTCCCCCTAGTTGAGTGGGCCCTAAGTCCTGATGGGACTTGCTTGCCTGCTTTTTCATAGCAAAACTGTATACAACCGACTATCCAGTGAGAGATTGACCTCTTGGTAGCTGGTGTACCTTTTTTCACATCCCCATAGGAAAGGAATAACTGTTGTTTATCCTCCCTGTGATCTTTAGTGAGAGATATGTAATAGCTCAAGCTCTCTTCACATCAAGACTGCGGAGTCTACGTTCACCTGAAGTAGAATGTTCAGTGAAAAACACTGGTAGTGTAATGGATTGATTCAAACGAAAATCTGATACCAATTGGGGGAGAAATTTTCCATTTATCCTGAGTACCACTTTATCATTGTGAAAAGTCAAGTAATCCTTTTCTATACATAGAGCCTGAAGAGCACTTATCCTTCTAGCAGAAGTTATAGCCACTAAAACTAGTTTTCCATGTAACATACTGGAGGTGAGCTGAGAACATAGGTTCAAAAGGTGACCTCATAAGTTGAGCAATACAAACATTCAAGTCCCACCCAGGGACAGGTTCCCTGATGAGTGGATATGTGTGACACAGACCTTTGAAAAACTTAATAAAAATAGGATCAGCTGCTACAGAGGTGGTTCTACCCGTTGAAATGTGAGCAGAGATATATGCCAGGTGAACTCTTAGGGAAGTATGCTTAAGGCCCTGATCATGCAAGAAAGTGAGATACTCAAGGAGAGTTGGAATTCCTGCTGAAGCAGGTTTGATGCTGTGCAGGTTGCACCAAGAGACAAACCTTTTTCATTTAGCTGAATAGGTTTTCTTAGTAGAGGGTTTTCTATACCCCTTAAGTATGTGCAGAACTGCTTGAGCGAGATTCAGATTTTCAAATTCGATGTCTTCAAGAGCCAAGCTTTGAGACTGAGGGAGCTGAGGTTGGGATACTCTATTTTCCTTTGGTGGGAGGTCAACAGGTTGTGTCTCCGAGGAAGATGTATCGGTCTGGATACCGACATGGATAACAGGAGAGGTACCAATGCTGTCTGGCCCAGTTGGGGTGATCAGGATCATTAAGCAGACTGAGACCTGAGCTTGATCAGGACTCTGAGAATGAGAGAGAATGGAGGAAAAGCATACATGCTGCTTTCTGACCAATCCAGTGCCATGGCATCTACTGGGATTGTGTCCTTGGCCAGAGGCCAGCAACAAAACAGTGGTAGTTGTGGTTCTCTTGAGAGGCAAAAGATCTATCTCTGGGGTGTCACAAACACACTCAGCAGGTCAGGCCCTCTGCTCCCACAGTGCCAACCTCTGAGTGCAGTATTGTGAACAGGTAACAGACAAGGTAACCCTCCTTTCTGCTTGTGGGTCTGAAACACCTTTAGTCTCAAGTTCTGGGGGATTCAAACTGTGAACCTTATGCAACTGTACCCAAATGTACAAGCTCAGATAATCTGCTCTTCGGGGGATGCCAGATATCTTTCACCCAAGGGCATCTAACCAAGTATCCAAAATGAACCCTTAAAACTCTATAAAAGACCCTATGTATATTCTTACCTTTTCCCAGTTTGATAACACCATCAAGCTTATGAACAGTTCTTGTAAGTCGTAACTCTCCATATGTCACATGCAAAAAGAACTTTGAAGACACACCCAGGCAGTCTTTGGAATAAAATATTTACTTAAAAATGGATAAAAATATGTAATGTATATACAGAACAATATATCACAAAGCATACAGTCACTTAAAAGAAAAGCAAAGAAAACTACAGACAAATTCATACCAAAGTACATTTAGATTGTTTCTATCTAATGTAATTACCTCTAAGTGCCTTAGTTAGGTCTTGTTTCTTAAGAGTCCAAAATGAAATGTCTCAGTTAAAACAGAATACAGTTAAAAAACTCTGTTTCCATCCCTTCTATGAGGCCATCTAGCTCCCTCCTTTTAGAATATACAAATTATACAACAATGATCTTCCTGTCAGGAGATATTTTAAATACTGTGACTTCAGCAAAACTAATTTCCAATAGGACTCTTAATTAACATCCCCTCTTTAATCTTGAGCAGTTCCTCTTCCCAGGGCATATCAAAGAGTTTTATAGCATTTTAACACCAGTTGATATTAAATGTTCTTCCTCGTAAAATGTCATAAAAGATTATGATCTCCATATCCTGGCTGCTGGGTCAGCTCTAATTACAGGAGACCCTTAATTTAATTAAATCTCTCTAGTCTTTTAATTATCTCCTGGTTTCAGGTCACTTGACTGTAACTGAAACCTGTGGGGGGGGGGCACTCATGGAAGCACTGTGGCAATCACACACTATATTTTTATATTACAAATATCATAGAATAATCATAACCAGCTGGCCAAGTGTCACAATCCTCCCCACCTAGACTGAATTTGGCATCTCTGTCCCCTGCATAGAATGAGCTTCCCAAATCAGTTCACTCCTCATACAGACGCAGCAAGCCATCACTGTTCTGATTGGTCACTCCAGCCCTATGTAAAGTTGTCATGTCATACCCTTGCAAAGCAAGATCCATCTTAATGGTCTACCATTAGTTTCCCATTTGGGTCAGTCAAACCAGGGGTTGTGGTCCATTTGTACCTCAAAATGTTGCCCATATAAGTATGGCTCTAACTTCTTTAGCCCACACTATGGCAAGACACTCTTTCCACAGTAGAGTACACCTGCTCCCTGGAAGTAACTTTTACCAGGTACACTACAGGGTGATCTTTCCCTGGTTGGATGTCTGACTCAGTACTGCCCCAATACCCACGTCTGCGGCGTCAGTCTTGTCAATACAGGAGCACTGCACAGTGCCAGCTTCAGTCTGGTAAAGGCTTTTCACAGGCTGGTTCACAGGTAATTTTCTTAGGCATCCTTTTCTTTACCAGGTCAGGTAGGGGGCAGCCAGGGCACTGTAATTGGGTACAAATTTATTATAGTACCCTCGATTCCCTAACAAAACTCCTGACCTAATTCTGCGTTTCTGGTCTGGGTCATGCCTTGATCACCTCTATTTTTACTTGGTTAGGATGGAGCTGTCCCTGGCCTGCAACATGCCCAAGGTATGCCACGTCAACCATGGCCACCTGGCACTTCTCAGCTCTGACAGTGAGCCCGGCCATCTGTATCCTGTCCAGCACTTCCCCTAAGGTGGGACAGGTGTTCCTCCCAGCTGGCACTAAAGATGGCAATGTCATCCAGGTACACCACAGCATACTCCTCAGCACCATTTAACACCTGGTTCACCAACCTTTGGAAAGTGGCTGGGGTGTTCTTCATTCTGAAAGGCATTAATTTAAATTCAGATAAGCCCATCAGAGTGAGGAAGGCCGACCTCTAACTAACTCTGTCCATTAACTTGACCTGCCAATACCCCTTCATCAGGTCAATAGTTGTAAGGTAGGTCGCCCCTCCCAATTTGTCAAGGAGTTCATCCATCCGGGGCATCAGGTGGGCATCTGACTTCATGACTGCATTCGGTCCACGATAGTCCACACAGAAATTAGTAGTGCCATCTGACTTGGGCATAAGGACTACGGGTGATGCCCAGGGGCTGTGGGATCTCTGGATTACCCCTAAATCCAGCATTTCCTCCACCTCCCTCCTAATGTCCTTTTGGACAACCTCTGACACCCGATATGCTGTCTGCCATATGGGCGTCTGTGTCCCTGTCTCCACATCATGCGTCGCTAAGGGGGTTAGCCCAGGCTTGGCGCTAAACAGTGGGGCAAAGTCTGCTAAAACCTCCCTTACTTCCTGGATCTTGTCTGGGGCCAGCTGGGGAGACAATTTAACTGCTTCCACAGAGGACTCCTGCTTGCTTTCTTCCAGCAAGTCCAGAAGGGGGTCTCCTTCATCCATCCCCTTCCCAGGACCAGGACTACATACTGAAAACACCATGACAGCCCTATTATCATATGGCTTCATCATGTTGACATGGTACCTTCTTTCTATCTGTCTTCTGTCAGGTAACTCTATGATATAGTTCATGTCATTCACCTTCCTAACTACCTTGTATGGTCCTGCCCACTCAGCCTGCATCTTGTATTTCTAGACCGGAAAAAAAGACCATGACTTTCTGACCAACCATGTATGAGCGAGCTCTGGCTCTGCAGTCATATCACACTTTTTGTTTCTGTTGGGCAACTTCCAAGTTGGTCTGGGCTGTCCCCATAAGCTCCTTCAGCCTTTCCCTAAACCTAAGGACACAATCCACTATGGGAGTTCCCTGGGTGGCGTGCTTGCCTTCCAAGTCCTCCTGGATCAAGTCTAAGGGCCCATGTACCCAGTGTCCATATAAGAGTTCGAAGGGGGAAAATCCTGTTGACTCTTGGGACACTTCCCTGTATGCAAACAACAGGTGAGGAAGGCATTTCTCCCAGGCCCTCCCATGCTGTTCAGCAACACTTAGAGTATTGTCTTCAGGGTACCATTAAATCTTTCCACAAGCCCACTGGCTGCGGGTGATAAAGTGTTTTGCATTTCTGCACCACCCTATACTTCTCCCACAAACATTTCATCAGGTCCGACCTGAAGGAACCCCCTTGATCGGTGATAATCTCCTGCAGAAACCCAACATTGGAGAAAATCTCAAGTAAGGCATCTGCCACTTTGTCTGTCCTCAGAGAGGATAGGGTGACTGCCTCTGGGTACCGGGTGGCATAATCCACTACAGTCAGGATAAATCTCTTCCCTTAGGAGCTGGGGGTATTTAAAGGCTCCACAATATCCATTCCCACCCTCCAGAATGGTTCCTCCACTATGGGCAATAGAATTAGGGCAGTTTGGTTTTCTTATCTGTGTTCCCTATTTAATGGCACTGGTGACAAGACCTGCAATACTCCTTCACCTGCTGAGTGAAGTTGGGCCAATAGAAGTTCTGGGCCAAGGAGGCAGTATAGTGCAGTGGTCTAAGGCTCTGAGCTGCAAATTTGGTGACATCCAGCAGACCAGACCTGAGTTTGAATCCTACAGTGTCCACCTGCATACTGTGTGACCCTGAGCAAGTCACTTAACCTCCTTGTGCTCCCAGGTCGCTCCTGTAAAAAAGCTTTCAGCTTAGTGTGCTATACCTGGTTAAACAACTAAAAAAAAAAAAAACTGCTGCATAGTGTGCGTGATTCCCAGATGACCAGACAAGGGAATATCATGTGCAATCTTGAGCAACTGCTCATGATACCCTGGGGAACAAAAAGCTGTATGCCTATCACCCCTCCCTCTGTCTGCACAGCCTGAGTATACATCAGTCTATTTTCCCAATAAATCTTATGTTTACTGTCACCTCCTGTGCTCCATCAGAGTCTACTCAAGCCCTCAGCTTCTCTAGACTAGGGTCACTTTTCTGAGCAGCTGCAAACTCCTTACACATTCCCAAGGCATGGGACAGGTCCCCTTCAGTCTCTAATCTAGGGTCCCTAGCACTAGCATCAGGGCACTTAGGATCACTGTCATCTCTAACCCTCTGACAATGGGTCACCCTCCTTCTTCTTTACTGTCACCTCCTGTGCTCCATCAGAGTCTACTCAAGCCCTCAGCTTCTCTAGACTATGGTCACTTTTCTGAGCAGCTGCAAACTCCTTACACATTTCCAAGGCATGGGACAGGTCCCCTTCAGTCTCTAATCTAGGGTCCCTAGCACTAGCATCAGGGCACTTAGGATCATTGTCATCTCTAACCTTCTGACAATGGGTCACCCCTCCTTCTTCAGAGAAATCCTCCATAGCTGTGTGGTTAACTGCTATTGGGGAAATTTCTACCCCCTTTTCATTAGTCTCCATATCAGGACTCACAGGCTGGGGAACCAGCCTCCCAGTGGTTTCCACAATGGCTTCTGTGGGGTCCAGGGAACTAAAATTTTCCCTTGCCACTTGGCAATGGGTAACTGCACACACCATCCCCTGTTTGAGATTGTTGCCAAGGATGACGTCCACTGCTAAAGTTTTGGCTACAGCCACTTGTTGCACAGTTCCCCGCTACCCCAGTCTAGGAGAATACTAGTGAGTGGCAATGTGGTCTCCTCACCAGTGAACCCTTGCACAGTTTCAAATTCATTGGGTATAAGCTGACCAGGCTCTATCAGATCCCCTTTTACCAATGTTAGGAATGCCCCTGTGTCCCTTAACACTTGTGTCTAAACACCATTTGCCGTGACCGGGTGCATTTGTACCCTCATGTTCACAGGCATGCTTCCAGGGACACATAAACAACCTACTTCTTTCCTAGCACCATTCTGCATATTGCTTGTCCTTTTGGGACACTGTCTGACAATATGACACACTGAACAGTTAAAGCTTGTGCTACCAAATTATCACACCGCTGCAAACCAATCTGTCACAACCACACTCAGCCAATCAGGCCGTCTGCTCCCACAGTGCCAACCTCCGAGCACAGTATTGTAAACAAATAACAGAACAGGGTAACCCTCCTGTCTGCTTGTGGGTCTGAATCACCTTTAGTCTCAAGTTCAGGTTCAAACTGTGAACCTTATGCTAGTGCACCAAATGTACAGGCTCAGATAATCTCACTTTCGGGGATACCAGATATCTTTCCCTAAGGGCATCTAACCAGGTATCCAAAATGAACCCTAAAACTCTATGAAAGACCTTAGGTATATTCTTACCTTTTCTCAGTTTGATAACACCATCAAGCTTATGAACAGTTTTTTCAATCTTAACTCTCCATATATCACATGCAAAAGAACTTGAAGACACACCCAGGCAGTCTTTGGAAGAAAAGGTTTATAAAAATGGATAAAAATATGTGAAATGTAAATACTGAACAATATATCACAAAGTATACAATCACTTAAAAGAAAAGAATAGAAAACTACAGACAAACTCCTACCAAAGTATATAGATTTTTCTATTTAATGTAATTACCTCTAAGTGCCTTAGTTAGGTCTTGTTTCTTAAGAGTCCAAAAATAAATGTCTCAGTTGAAACACAGAATACAGTTTAAAAACTATGTGTTTCCACCCATTCTGTGATGCCATCTAGCTTATCCTTTTAGAATATAAAAATTATACAATGATCTTCCTGTCTGAAGATATTTTAAATACTGTAACTTCAGCAAAAACTAATTTCCCAATATGACTCTTTAATTAACATCCCCTCTTTAATCTCAAGCAGTTCCTCTTCCCAGGGCATATCAGAGTGTTATAGCTTTTTAACCCCAGGTGATATTAAATGTTCTTCCTCTTAAGATGTCATAAAAATTTATGATCTCCATATCCTTGCTGCTGGGTCAGCTCTAATTACAGGATACCCTTAATTAAGTCTCTCTCTAGTCTTTTAATTACCTCCTAGTTTCAGGTCACCTGACTGTAACTGAAACCTGGGGGGGCACTCATGGAAGCACTGTGACAATCACACACTATATTTGTATATTACAAATATCATAGAACAATCATACCCAGCTGGCCAAGTGTCACAATGGGGTACCCCACCTTCCGAACACTGAGTTTATTACCTGTATGCCCAGGGAGCCCTAGTGGTGACCCTAACTGATTCTGCTGAGGGCATCTGCCAGAATGTTGTCATGTTGTCCTTTCCTGGGATATGAATAGCTTGCAAGGCTGTTTTTAGAGAGTATGCCAGATCCCACAATTTCATGGCCTCTACGCTGAGAGGATCTGATCTTGTGCCACCCTGCTTGTTTATATAGTACATTGTTGTGGTATTTTCTGTCCTGACCTGTACCACCTTGCCTTGCACCAGATAAGCAAAGGCCTTTAGAGCAAGAAGTACAGCTCGCAGCTCTAAAGATTTATGTGAAGAAGAGACTCTGCATCAGGCCAAGTCCAATGGATGGTGTGTTCTCCATAAGGCGCCCGTCCTGATTGAGAAGCATCTGTTAGAATAAAGGAAGGGTTGTCCTTCTGGAAAGGGACCCCTTGCCTTAAGTTGTCTGAATCTTACCACCACTGTAAGGTTTGAATAACAGCCTCTGTTGCTAGGATCAGTTTTGACATTTTGTCTCTTCTCTGTGACCAATGAGATCTGAAGTGACTGCAAATTTCTCATTCTGTATCTTGCCCCTGAGACAGTACCTGTTTTTGCAGCTATGTGACCCAGAATCTGCAGATACTATCTTGCTGGGCATGGCTGGTTTAGCTTGAAAGAAGCAGCCAGGTCAAAAATGCTTTTCACCCTGTCCTGAGGGAGGAAGGCTCTTCTCTGAATTGTATCCAGCTCTGCTCCTTTGAATTGCAACACTTGAAAAGGGGTTAGAACAGACTTTTCCTGGTTTATCAGGAATCCTAGGAATTGCAGAAGATGCACTGTTGATTGCAAATGCTCCGAGACCTGTTGTGGGGACTTGCCCACAACCAGCAAATCGTCCAGATAAGGGAAGACTAGAATACCAGACCTTCTTAGATGTGCCACCACTACAGCTAGGCACTTTGTGAATACCATGGGTACTGAGGTCAGACCAAAGGAAGGGATGTGAACTGGTAATGGACTGAAAGGAGTCTGAACCTGAGATACTTTCTGTGAGACTGCCTTATTGGGATGTGAAAATAGGCATCCTTTAAATCCCCTGCTGGATAACCAGTAGTATGGATGACAGGGTGACCATCTTGAACTTTGGTTTCACTAAAACTTTGTTGAGAGATCTGAGATCCAGAATGGGTCACCACTCCACATTTTTCTTTTTGGTCATCAGAAAGTAACAGGAATAGAACCCCCTTCCTCCGAGGTGCACTGGCACAGATTCCACTGCTTTCATATGGAGCAATTTCTGCACCTCCTTTTTGCAAGAGTTTTCCCTCCATGAGGGAAGCTGGCTTGAAAATTCTCGATTTTAGAGGAGTAAGGGATTTGAAGCATAGGGATAAACCCTGACTTACCAACTCCAGAACCCACTTGTCTGTGGTGCTGGAAACCCAAGTCTGGAGGAAGTAAGTCAGCCTGCCCCTACTGGTACAGGGGAGGCGACCTTGACCAACCTGTTAGGGATTTTGTTTTGGGGGTACCTGAGCTTGGACAGATTGGGAACCTCTTCCAAAACCCCTCCTGGTCCTAGATCTGAAGTACTCAGTCTGCTGTGGGTAGGGCTGTTGCTGAAAAGCAGCTTGGCCCTGGTAAAAAGTCCTCCCATAAGAGGACCTTCTCCTGCCTCCCTTTCCATAAGGCCTATAGGAAGAGATCGGTCTGTCCCTGGAGGAGTTATTTTTGTAGGTGGCCTTGTATTCATGTACCTTCTTCAAGTAATCCTCAGTGTGTTTGCCAAACAGGGAGTTGTTCTCCACAGGAAAATCCATGACCTTGGCCTGGGTATCCTGGGTTAGATTAGTAGCTCTAAGCCATGCCAGTCTTCGTAGAGTCACTGTCAGAGCCATCCAACTGGCAGCATTGTCACTGGCATCAGCTGCCATCTGGAACTGGCATTTAGCAGCTTCCAGACCAAATCTAGCTGTCTCTGCCAGGTCGTCAGAGAGGGAGAGGGGCCTTCTCTGACATAGCCAATACTGATAGCCACAGTGTTTTCTGATACTGTGCTGCATACCCTTTAATTAGTCTGCCTCACACCTAAGGAGGCAGCTAAATAACCTTCTTAGATACACCGTCTATTTTCTGGAATCCTTCTCAGGAGGGTGGAAGAGAGAGGGACCCTTGCCTTTTCACAGGCTGTCTGTTGGACTATGCCCTGATGGTCGGGTGAGAGTATAAGAACTCTGCCCTTCCTTGTCCAACTGGTATTTTTTATCAGACTTCCTATCTATAGGAGGAATAGAATTAGGAGTCTGTAAAATCTTTAACAAGTCTTTTTTAAAGAACTTGTTGATTGGTAGGAATACCTTTTTTGTGGGTGTTAAACCCATCATCTCTAAGTATTCGGCCTCCTCCTCATCATCAACAACTTCAGTGGTAGCCAAATCCAAGGCATGCACTATTTTTCTCACAAAAGAAAAGTGAGATGAAAAATCCTCTGGTCGAGGAGGAGAACCGAATTCCTGCTCGGGTGAGATTTCAGGCTCTATGGGCTCATCCTGTTCAGGATCCATCTCACCATAATCTTCACATTCAGGCTCCTGTGCTTCAGGAACAGGAGCTGGGGCAGGAGCCCTCAGAGGAGCAGGCTGAACAGGCAAGATACCCTGTAAAGCCTGTAAAACTTTCATAGCCTGAGCTATCTCCTCTGCAGATGGCAGACTGTGAGACACAGTAGAAACCCCTTGAGGTACAGGAGACTGGGGTTCGAAGTGTTTGGCTTTCTTGGACTTTTTGGAGGGGGCCAAGGAGTCAGCTGGACCACTTCCCCTTTTCAAACTGCCAGAAACACCCTTATCAGGGGTGGTAACAGAAGGCAAGGCAGTTTCACCCGCATTGTTTGATGGCTGGTTAGAGCCTGATGGACCACTGTTCACTTTTTTCTTGAGCCTTTCCATTCTTTTCTCAATTGTTTTTTGAGGAAAGGACTTGTGTATGGCATAGTCTGCTGAAATGTTCAGATCTTAAGCAGACTAAACATAAATCGTGTTTGTCAGCCTTGGCTAACATGTCTTCACACTTGATACAATTTTTAAAGCCTGGGGGAGCAGTCTTTTTCTTTGGTTTTTCTTGTAATTCCATTTCCAGGAGAAAAATCAATAACCGTTTACTAGTATTCAGATTAACTTTTTCTTTTTGTTGGTTCAGGAACCGGTTAAGGATCCGAGAAAGAAATGATAGCTTTTTAAGCCAAACCAGGTCAGCGGTTCACAGAAACCGGAGTATTGGTTCAAAAGTACTGACTGCACGGTTCCACAAAATACAAATAATAAACTCAAAGATCACAGAAAATAGAATAAGATAACACAAAACTATGGCGAAAAATGCCTGAATTAACTAAGAAAACCCGGTTCCTCAGTGGTTATCCCGAATCGTGAGGAACCGAGAAACAATACACCTTTAACCGTAAACTTAAGTAAAACTATCTTAAGCTATAGCTATAACTAAATTAAACAATAAATGAAGGCAGCAGTTTAAATATAGGTGTAAATATACTTAATTAAACTGGAATCAGCACCAACAGTCAAGAAGAAGATTTCCAGGCATCTGACTTGTCAGGCAGAGTGAGAAATCTGAGACGTTGATGGAACGTTGCAATAGATAAGGGCAGCAGTTTAAATATGTGTCTCGAGCAATGATAGGTTCTATCATTTGTATATAGTTCCATTTCTCTCCAGGCAATTCTACTTAGGAGGCAGACTGCATACAGTTATGAATATAGAAGAATACATGGGGTTAGAAACATTATTCCGTTCATCCTCCATAAAGCAGTCATTTCCTTTCAGGTGGCACTTGCTCTGTTTAAAATACCTAGGGGTTTATCTGGCAGGGGACCATACTCAATTGAACAACCTAAATTACCTCACTCTGGTACACCAGATCACTCTGGACTAATACCGTGTAATAACAGCAACACCAAAAAGTGCTATACTAAGCGATGACTACATATTGCTGACAGCAATAAGAACAACAGACACCACAGCACCCTACAAAATAAGTGATCTTACATTCATTTTAGAAAAACAACAGAGAAACATCATTCTGTGTGGGGTCTATGCCCCTATACACCCCTTTTATGAGGAACTTTGCCTCGCAGCCCCATAACTAATATAATGAACTCGAGGGACACTGGGGAAAGAAGAAATTACAGGAGGGGGCCTACACCATGGGGGAGTGCCTGTGGACAAGGGGAGAACATTGGGGGGGAACAATCTCAGGGGAATGGAATGTCTAAAAAAACAAAAACAAAAAACCTAGAAACGCTGAAAATCACAAAAAACAGAAGCACCACTCCAGTCCCAAAGCCCAGTCCACCAGTATTGCAGACCATCACCTAACTCACCCTGCTAGATGGCCAGCTGGAAGCAGACCTCCAAAACACACCTTCTGTCCTTCACGTAATACCTCTGCCTAGCTATTCAGTCCATAGCTGTCCTTTACTTTCGCTGTAATTCCCCTCGCTATTAATTCATATTCGCTGTCTCCACAGTTGATCAAACTGAATCGCTCAATTTGAGTAGCTCATATAACGGGTTACCCTATGGACCTTGAGAGGTGGGAGGCTATTCCTCTCCTGCTGATCTAGCAGGTGGATAGAGTCAGGATGAATCTTCAGCCCCATTTTTTATATCTAGCCCAGACACTTCCTATTCCCCTACCGAGGAGGATGCTTCGGGAACTAAATAGGAAAATCTCTAAATACGTCTGAGATTCACAGCATCCTAGACTACGAAACTCAGCATTACAACTACCAAAGAGGGTGGAGGGACTAGCTTTACCGGATCTCGAGACTTATCTAGCCTCCAAACTTAGGATAATAATTTATTGACTCCACCCTCAATACCAGGTCAAATGGAGGGGACCTTGAACTATGCGTGGAAGATATCATTAACCTTAAGATGTTGCTATAAAGTCCAAGCCCTCCCCTGGCAGACACAATTGATAACCCCTACACGCTTAATGTGGTCTATCGGTGGTTCTGGACCTATTGGGTTTGTCGAGTGAATGCATGAGTCCCAAGGATCTGGTACATGCCTATAATAAGGCGATGGGAGATGTCCTGGACCAAACTGCTCCTGTTTGCATTCAGCCACTCACCCTTCACCCAAGAACCCCTTGGTTTGATGGGTCCTTGAAGGAGTTGAGGGGAGTAGGTTGAAGGCTAGAGGGAGCCTGGTGGAAGTCTGGCCTGGGGGTTGACAGACTTAGATTGATAGAATATTATAAGGCCTATCAGTCAGACTGACTTTGATTTGTCTGTTGGAAGCTGAGAACCTTGCTACACTGCAAAGAACAAACTATAACTCCATTTAGGACCTAGGAACCTGGTAAGGCATAATACAGTACTTGTTAAGAAGGGGAGCTACGCTTTCTACAAAAGCTTAATTTTTTTTCTCCTTATTGGCATTAAGCAGAGAATTGCAGGATTCCATTAAAAGTGTAGTAATTTTATAACCAGAGGGAGTGTGATACAACTGAATTTGCTTGATTGTTGAGGTTGAGACCTAGGATTTGGAAGGATATTTTTGCAGCATTTTAAAAGTGTCCTGCCGTTATGAGAAGTTAAGTTTTTATCCCTGGTTTCACTGAAAGATTTTGTGTATTGGAATCAGACATAGCAGAGTACCTACATTGAAAGGCCTGCTTACATCAGAGGTGTCACCAGTCAATCAATTGGCTCTGGGTGGGGTTTCATCACTGTGCTGTCTTAGGCATCCTTCACAGTTAGAAGCCAGTCAGACTGACTTTGATTTGTCTGTTGGAAGCTGAGAACCTTGCTACACTGCAAGGAACAAACTATAACTCCATTTAGGACCTGGAAACCTGGTAAGGCATAATACTTGTTAAGAAGGGGAGCTATGCTTTCTACAAAAAGTTTCATTTTTTTTTCCTTATTGGCATTAAGCAGAGAATTGCAGGATTCCATTAAAAGTGTAGTAATTTTAGAACCAGAGGAGTGAGATACAACTGAATTTGCTTGATTGTTATAGGTTGAGACCTAGGATTTGGAAGGATATTTTGTAACATTTTAAAGTGTCCTGCTGGCTGAGGAGTGAGTTAATTTTGTCCCTGGACTCAGTAGAGTGGCTTGTGCAGGAGCAGTGGTCTAGTAAATTGTGGTGTTAGTTGAATTACTATAAAGGCCAGTACTCACCAGGGTGGTGGAGCAGTTGTGTATTTGATTGTTTTACAGTCACCAGTGGCTGTGGACTACCCACCACCCTACCACTCCTCACCCCCAAGGCATGGCATTTCCTTTATAGCCACAGTTCTGACATCACTTCCTCAACAGGTCTTGGGGCAGAACTGTCACACTTTAATAACCCAGCACAGTGCAAAAGGATAAGTTCACACCACAAATAATAATAAAAAAAATACATACATATACAGCGATATATATATATATATATATTACATATTGTATATTAGAAGGGAGAGGGACATGTGGGGAGTGGTGCAATGCACTGACTATGGGGCAGCAGTTTTCTGGGAGACATTCTGGAAACTGCGTTGCTGTCCTGTTTGCAGGCAACTGTCAGCTCTGAGGGAGGAGGTTGCGTACCTCCAGGCTGAACTAGCAAGGACTAAGGAGGCCTCCCCCTTCCAAAGAACACAACTACCACAACCACTCCCTCAGAGGTTGCCAAGTATGAAGAGCAGTTGGACCACAGTGGGTTCTGGGAGGGTACGGGTGGTGGACCGGAGGCAAAGCCCACTAGTTGTACCTCTACACAAATCATATGCCATTCTGGCAGAGCAAGGTTCCTCTATGATGGCACCCTCAGTGGAGACCCAGAAGAATGCTGAGGACATCCACAAGGGAGACCCACAAAAGGGTGGCAAGGGACACTACAAGGGAAGGAAACAGCTTTCTGATAGGGGACTCTATTGTTAAGGGGTAAAACTGGGAGAGGAGAAGGAAGTAAACTGCCTGCCTGGTGCCATGGCTTGGAGGGACAGGAAGCGAATCTTCAGGATTGCAGAAGCAGCATCACAGGAGAGGGAACTAGATATCATAGTCCACCTGGGGACAAATGACCTAGCTAGGCATGAGATCAGTGCAGTGCAGAATGAATTTGTGGAGTTGGGGAGGGGCCTCAGATGGGTAGCAAGCACGGTAACCTTCTCAGAGGTGCTACCAGTCCATGGCAGGCATGAGGCTAGGGTACTGCACACCATGCAGTTTAATGAATGGTTGCAAAACTGGTGCAGAGCACAGGGCTTTGGCTTCATTGGGGACTGGGGGGGGCCACCTGGAGAGATAAAGGTCTATACTGGCATGATGGACTACATCTGTCCATGAAGGGAACCAAGCTCCTAGGTGATAGGTTTAAATGCTTCCTTGGCAAGCTTTTAAACTAGCCAAGGGGGGAGGCGCTGATAAAAGGCAGGACATTTCAAGCCTCCCCCCACAAAACATGGCAGGTAGTGAGGTAAACACTGAGGTACAGAGCTCAACACAGGGCAGGATAGGGGTAAATGGAAAAATAGACAAGGACAATAAGAGCAAGGATGGGGGAAAAAAAGGATAAAGCCAACATTAAATGGAGGGCAATGAGTACCAATGCCCGTAGTCTGGGAAACAAGCTTCCTGAGCTAGTAGCCCTGATGGAAGATGAACAATTGGATATTGTGGCAGTCACGGAAACATGGTACACCGAGGACCATGACTGGGATGTCAACATACCAGGGTACAATCTACAGAAGGGACAGGAAGGTAGAAGAGGAGGTGGAGTAGCTCTATACATAAGGGAAGGGATCAAAGCTACAGAACTAAAAAGTAAAGGGGAGGACAAGAGGCACTCTGGGTCACCTTGGAGACATGGAATGGCTTCACAATCCGCAGAGGTTGTATATAGACTTCCTGTCTCAAGGGAGGAAATGTACAACAAAATGATAGAGGACATTCTCAAAATGGCTGAAAAGGGAGGTACTGTTGATGGGGAACTGAATATGCCAGATGTTAACTGGATAACATGTACTGCAGCCACATCCAAGAGCAGGGTCATTCTCAATGCCCTGCAGGGGCAGGCCTTAGACACTAGTTCTGAACTCACTCAGAAGGAGCAATACTAGACCTGGTACTCTCAAATGGAGAGAGGATCACAAATTTAGAAGTCAGTAGACATCTGGGAACAAGTGACTACTGCACAGTGTGTTTACAATGAGCACAACCATGGAGATAAGCCATACAAAAATAAGGATAATGGACTTTAAAAGGGCTGACTTTGGCAAAATGGGTGAATACCTGAAAAATGCAGTAGCAAATGACCAAAAAGGAGGGGGTGGAAGAACAATGGAGAAAAATCAAAACTGCTATCATAGAGGCAACAAGCCTTTGTGTGAAATAAATAAAGAAAACAAAGCGGAGTAAAAATCCACTATGGTTCTCAAAAGAGGTGGCAGGGAAGGTTAAGGAGAAAAAGGCTTCATTCAGAAAGTATAAGGAATCACAGAAGGAGCACGACAGAGAACTGTGTCAATTAAAGCAGAAAGAAGTGGGGAAGGCAGTTAGACTAGCAAAAGCCCAAACCGAGGAAAAAATAGCCAACTCAGTTAAGAAGGGGGATAAAACCTTTTATAGGTACATTAGGGAGCATAGAAAAGTTAAGGGAGGGATAGTGAAGATTAATAAAGGAGAGGGGAGGTGGGCAGAGGGAGACAGTGAAAAGGCAGAGATACTGAATGAATACTTTTGCTCAGTATTCACAAAAGAAGATGAGGAGGAGTTACCTAAACCAGACAATAGAAGCACTCTGGGTAGGGGGGTTGACACCAGTCCATTTACAGAAGAAAGAGTCCTGAAAGAACTCCTAAAACTCAAGGTGGACAAAGCAATGGGGCCTGACGGGATTCAACCCAGAATCCTAAAAGAACTAAGGGAGGACCTAGTGACACCACTGGCCACGCTTTTACAAACCATGGCAGGATGGGCTACCTGAGGACTGAGGAGGGCAGATGTGATCTCTTCCCAAAAGTGGAGCAAGGCAGAAGCAGGAAACTACAGACCTGTAAGTTTGACTCAGTGGTAGGGAAAATGATGGAATCACTTCTGAAAGAAAGAATTGTTGAGTACCTAGAGGCCAGCAGGGCACAGGACCCAAAGCAGCATGGATTTACAGCAGGAAGGTCATGTCAGATGAATCTAATTGATTTATTTGACTTGGTGACTAAAGTAATAGACCAGGGAGGGGCTGTGGATATGGCCTACCTAGACTTTAGCAAGGCATTTGACACAGTCCCACACAAAAGATTAATAATCAAGTTAGCCAGCCTGGGAGTGGGTCCCAGGGTGGTAGCCTGGGTAGAAAACTGGCTGCACAACAGGACACAGAAGGTAATAGTGAATGGAACACATTCCAAAGAAAGAGGGGTTACTAGTGGAGTACCTCAGGGCTCAGTACTGGTCCAATCTCAACATCTTTATAGGTAACATTGCAGAGGGTCTGAGGAAAGGTATGCCTTTGCAGATGACACAAAGATCTGTAACAGAGTTGATACACATGGGGGTAGAAAAGATGAGAAGGGACTTGGCAAGGTTGGAGGAATGGTCAGACATATGGCAACTTAAATTCAATGCAAAGAAGTGCAAAGTAATGCACCTGGGAAACAAAAATCCAGGAGAAGAGAACACAATAGCAGGGGAGGTACTAACAACAACAAAAATGGAAAGGGACCTACGGATAGTCATATCAGATGACCTAAAGGTGGGTAAGCAATGTGAAAAGTCGGTAAGGAGAGCCAGGGGGATACTGGGATGCATAGGAAGGGGCATCACAAGTAGAACAAGTATTTGTCAATGCCGAATGTTGGCTTGCTGGCATTGGCATTGGTAGTGCAGGAGTTAGACAGATGCATCATAGGAATGGCAGTGAAGTCTTGAACTGATGCCAACCCACCCCAGCCTGCAGAGAGTGACAAGCATTAGGTGTCCCTTGGGTGTTTGGTAGTGCAGTGTGGAAAACATGTCGGCAGGATGTGAGAAATGACAGCTGCACAGTTCATAAGAGGTGGAAAAATTGCCAGTGTTGAAAATGTGGCATGTAAATATACCAAATTTGCGAAGCTACTAGGGTGCTTGGGAAATATGCAATGGACGCTTGCAACACTGCCATTTTATGGGCGTTCGGCACCAAATTTTCAGCATAGGCATTTTAGCACCTCTGCTCATGTACAGTGTTATTGTTATTTCCTCAAAGTGTCCCAAGAAGTGATTTCGCACAGCGACCACGCTATTCTGCGCCAGAAGTGTGAAAACATATTTTGGGCACGATATGTCAAATGACGGCTGTACTGTTCATCAAGAAGTGTGGAAAAATGGCAATGGTGAAAATCCAAACTGAAAATATCACAAATGCACTATGGTACGAAGGCGCAAGTGCAATCTGCCAACACATGCTTGTAACAGTTATTTTATGGAGTATCATCACCAAATTTTCAACATAGGCATTTTAGGTCCTCTGCTCATGAACTTTGTCACTGTCATTTTCATAATCTGGCCCAAACACTAATTTTCCACAGCGACAGCGCCATTGTGCGACGGAAGTGCGGAAACACATTTCGGGCAGGATGTGGAAAATGACAGCTGTACTGTTCACAAGGAGGTGTACAAAAATGACAATGCTGAAAATCCGACAGTAAAATATTGTGAATGCGTGAAGTTATGAGCCTGCGTATCAACTGCGCAACGTATGCTCTCAGAAACGGCATTTGTTTGGATTTTTTCCACCAAATTTTGGAACTTAGGCCTTTTAAGAGGGTACCCATGAACACCACCACTGTCATTTCGGCCTGAATTGGGCCAGTGATTTCGCGCAGTCACTGCGCGAAATCACCTTTCGAGGCCGAAAAACGCCATGACAGTGACAGAATTCATGAGGAGGGGCCCCAAAAACCCCATGTTGAAAATTTGGTGCAAAAATTCCAAGAAATGCCTGAGATATGCAACAAAGTTGAAAAAACCCTATTCACTCCATTATACAGCTTACCGACATTTCCTCAGTTCACGGTCGGCTTTGAAGAGTGCAGACGTGTTCCCGGTCCACCAAAGATTGTCGTGCCAGACTCTGGAGGTAAGTATTGGGTGAGGGGGGTGGGGAGGCCGGTGCAGTGGGTGGAGCGGGTTGTGGGGGCAGGAGACTGCATGGGACCGTTTTTTAATTTTCAGGCACTTTGCTTTTTTAAATTGATGACGGGGACGCTTGCTACGCTGGGGTGGGCTCCCAGTGCAGAAGGATGGGTGGTGGGGCGGAGCTGACGGGATTGGGCACCCCCATCGGCCATGAGTCAGTTGCCACGCTGGGGTGGGCTCCAGCGCGGGCACCCTGTACCGGGGTGATAGTGGAGCCGACGGGGATTAGGCACCCCGCCAGCCATCCTCACGACTTGCCACGCTGGGGTGGGCACCCAGCGTGGCAGGGGAAGGCCTAGGGGGAGTCGCGACTTTCACATTTTGTGACCGGCAGCTTCGCCATGTTTATCGAAATGTTTGACTTGGAAAGGCACGTATGGGAGGCGTGTCTTTATGCCGCTGCATGACAAGCTTGTCTCTGAATGCAGTGGCACTTTGTTACAAGTTATGTCCACTTTACATAATGTTGGTGTCAAGCGCTAGCATGCTGGCTTATTGAGAATGAGGACGCACCTACTGATGCATGCCCTGCATTTGCCCAACAGCAGCCAGCGCTCAAATCTCCACTCTCCTAATATGTTGACTGCCGCGCACGGCAAGCCAACATAAAAAGGGAAGTGGTTATCCCTCTGTACAGACAGTTGGTGAGACCTCATCTGGAGTACTGTGTGCAGTTTTGGAGACCTCATCTACGCAAGGACATAGTCAGGATGGAAGCAGTCCAGAGGAGGGCAACTAAAAGGGTGCCGGGTCTGCAGCAGAAATCATATGAAGAGAGACTGAGAGAGCTTAATATGTATACTCTTGATGAAAGGAGGGACGGGGGACATAATAGAAATGTTCAAGTACCTCAAGGGGATCAAAAAGTCCAGGAGGGTAGCATCTTTCAGAAAGAGATGTAAGAACAAGGGGCACAATTTAAAGATAGAGGGGGACGGCTCTGGGGTAATGTGAGGAAATTTTTCACAGAGAGTGGTGGATACATGGAACAGCCTTCCTGAGGAGGTCGTTGGGTCTAAAACAGTGGGGGAATTCAAACATGCATGGGACAGACACAAGGTAATTATAGTGAGGGGTTGCAGGAAGTAGGCTGTTGGTTAACTAGAATCTGCAGCTTATCCAGTAGGTAGGGAAATGGGCAGACTGGGTGGGCCAAGTGGTCCTTATCTGCTGTCAAAGTCTATGTTTCTATGTTTCTATGTTTAATCAACAATCACCCGTAAGAAGGCAAAATTCCTGTCCGGGGAGATTGCTGCTGCACAGAATTGACCAGCTCAGCTGTTCTGGACTGAAGACAGATTGTGCCATCCAATCTGTCTCCAGTCTGGAAGAGATTTTTTACAGATGAAGTGCGATGAGCTTGCCCGATTCTTCGCAGATAAGGTTGCACAAATCAGATTGGGTATCGGTCCAACTTTCCCAATGGAGGATTGTGGAGATCGGCGGGAGGTGTAGAGCACCCTTTCTGTCTGGACTGACTTTAGCCGGCTGGAATCATGGACATTGTGAGGATTGTCCAGACTTTGTGCCCAACCAGCTGTAGTTTGGATCCAGGCTCTACGCCCCTATTGGTAGGCTGCGTAGATGTCAACTGCCCAATCCTTGCTGAAATTGTTTGGAGTTCCTTGGAGAAGGGGGTCTTTCCTGATCCCCTCAATGAGACAGTCATATGACCACTCCGAAAAAAACCTCATTGGATCCAGACTGTCTAGCTAACTACAGGCCTGTCTCTAACATACCCTTTGTGGGTAAGGTTATTGAGAAGGTGGTTGCATTGCAGCAGGATGACCAACTTGTAACCCACAATGTCTATGATGCTGTCCAGTCTGGGTTTAGGAAGAGACATAGTACCGAGATTGCCTTTGTCTGGGTTTTAAATGATCTCCTAATTGTGAGACATTGAAAGGCTCATTCTATTTTAGTCTTTCTTGACATCTCGGCTGCAGTGTTTTTGGAGTGCCTGTGACTCCTCAGTGGACTGTCTGGGACAGTCTTAAGATTTTTTTTTTTTGTGTTATCTTTTTCCCTCTGTCGGCACTGGGATCTGCTCCTCCTTCAAGCCACCTAGTACCACCAGCGACCCCTTCTTGCGATTCCCCCAGAGCTGCCTACCTCATATTGCAGCCTTCCTTTGGACTAGCTCAGCATATCCCTTGCCAGGAGGGTCCCCCTCCTTCAAGAGGGAAGGAACTGGCTGGAGGACTCCAGCACACTATTTTTTCTTTCTTGCCCGGGTGCTGCTGAGGCGGACATTACTCTGCCGGGATTGCTCGAGGGCATCATCAGGGACAGCCGCCATCATCCGGCCAATCCCAGTGCAGTTTCTGCTTTTCTGGTGTTTTTCCCACAAGGACGTCCCTCTGCCATTCTCCCGGTCTCCACCGGGGGCTGCTGCAGAGTGACATGCTGCCCTAACCCACCACAGGAGAGGAGAGCAGCCCATTGGACACTCAATCCTCTCCTTCCCCTGCTGACCCCTGCGTCCCTGGTTCATTCCTGAACCCAGGTCACCAGCGTGGTTTGAGGTATAGCCACCCTCAGCCCCTATGTCACTGGGCTGGCCTTAAGATGGTTTTGATTGTTCCTTGTGGACAGGTTTCAGAGGGTGGTCACTGGAATTTATTACTTTGATGCCCTTCCTCTATCCTCAGGGGCACCGCAGGGTCCATATTGTCACCCATGCTGTTTGCAGTGTATATGCTGCCATTAGGAGACATCATTAGGTGATACAGTTTGAGTTCTTACTGCTATGCAGAGGATACTCAACTATATATGTCCTTTACACCCAGACAGAATGATGCGGTCTCTGTGCTTAACAACTGTCTAGCCGAGATCAAGAACTGGATGAGCTCCAAGTGGCTGAGGTTGAATCCAGATAAGACTGAGGTGCTGGTTGTGGACCCAGCTCATCCAGAGGTGGGTTTGGGAGCCTGACAGGCCTCATGCTTATGGCTGGATGGCATCCAGCTCACTACTTCAGGCCAGGTGCATAACCTGGGTATTATTTTTGGTAATGGTTTGACCCTGAAATCTCAGGTGTCTGCCATTGTCAGATCCTCATTTATTATATGCGGTCTGGTTCTGCCTGGACCTAGGAGGGCTAGAAAGCTGCACAAAGACGGAGTTAACTGACTTCAGGGGAACAGATTTTAAGGAAATGGGAAGGATCCTTAAGGAGCATTTGATGGGATTGGTCAGACATGGACGCTGATAGTAGGTGGAAATCATCAGGAGAGGGGTGCAAGATGCTACCAGCACCTGTGCAAGAGTAAGACCTAAAATGCGGTAGGCCAAAAACCTGCTGGTGGACCAGGGAGGTCCAGGAGGTGGTGCAGGAAAGAAGGCAGCCTATAGGCAATTCAAGTGCTCAAGGAGTGAAAGGAATCGAGGGGAGTATGGAGCCGATGGCTAGGGAAGGGCCACTAGGGTGGTGAGGCGGCTAAGGCAAGGAAGGAGCTGAACCTGGCCAGGGAAATCAGGAGAGGGAACATGGGGTTCTTTAGATACATTGGGTAAAAACAAAGGGTGAAGGGGCAGATTAGCAGGATTAAATCAGGGGAGAGATGGGCACAAGACCCAGGGGAGCAGGCTGAGGTACTAAATGAGTACTTCACCTCAGTTTTTACCAAGGAACATGAGGGTGCTGCATCATACATGGGAGGAGACAGAGATACTGAGGAGGGGGGGACCCTTACCGATCAGCGGGTCTGGGGAGAGGGGGAGGCATCACTGGCAGGAGGGGGGAGGGCTAAGCAGGGAGAAGAGGTACTGGAAGTGGAAATCACAGCAGAGAGAGTGAGGGAAGCCCTCAGCTCCCTTAAGACGGAGAAAGCACTGGGGCTGGATAAATTACATCCCAGAGTGCTGAAGGAACTTGCGGATGTCCTGGTGAAACCCCTGGTGGAGCTTTTCACCATCTCTCTGAGGACAGGGTGGGTGCCCCAGGACTGGAAGGTGGCACATATAGTGCCTATCCACAAGGGGGGATCAATGGAGGTGGCAGAGAACTACAGGCCTGTCAGCCTGACATCGGTGGTGGGCAAGGTGATGGAGGGCATTGTCAAGGAGAGGCTGGGGGGGACCTGGAAAAGTCAGGGTGCCTGGACGATAGACAGCATGGATTCATCTCAGGGAAATTGTGTCAGACAAACCTTGTGTAGTTCTATGACTAGGTGACGAGTGCCTTGGACCTTGGTAGACCAGTGGACGTCCTCTTTCTAGACTTCAGCAAGGCATTTTACTCTGTTCCTCACATGGGCCTGTTGGATAAGCTGGGAGAAATTGGGGTGGGGAACCAGATAATTAGATGGATAGGCAATTGGCTCCAGGACCAGACCCAGAGGGTCATAGTTGGCGGGATAGTCTCATCCCCAAAGAGGGTCATTAGTGGGTCCCACAGGGATCAGTCCTGACCCCTCCTGTTCAACGCCCACGCCTCTGACATAAGGACAGGAATCAGAAGTGAGATGAGTCTTTTTGTGGATGACTCAAAACTGGGGGTGGTGGTGGATGGGGAGGTGGGAGGGTGGCCCTACATGGGGACCTGGAGGCTCTGGAAAGATGGTCTAGAAAGTGGAAGCTGAGGTTCAATGCAGGAAATGCAAGGTACTCACCTGGGGCGCAGAAACCCGGGCCAAGTGTACAACATCTCTGGGGAATTGCTACAAGTCTCGATGGCTGAGAGGGACCTGGGGTGGTGGTGGATGTCCAAATGAACAACTCGGAGACTTGTAGGAGGGAAGCAGCCAAGGCCATCAGGATGCTGGGATGCATCGCTAGGGGATCACCTCCAGAAAGAGGGAAGTGATACTCCTCTGTATAACTGCTTGTGAGGCCACACCTTGAGTACTGCATGCAGTTTTGGAGGCCACACTTAAAGAGGAACATTAAACTTCTGGAGAGGGTCCAGAGGAGGGCAACCAAAATGATTTGGGGCTTGGGGGACAGGACCTATGAGGAGAGGCTCTAAGATCTAAATATGTACACATTGGAAGAGAGAAGGGACTGGGGGGACATGATAGAGGTCTTCAAGTACATGAAGAGAGTAAATAGGGGAGGAACACTCAGGGTGCTTCGAAGGAAGGAGGAGGGGGCCACTAGAGGGCATGGGTGGAAGCTGGAAGGGGGAAGATTCAGGGGAGAAAGGAGGAGGTGCTACTTCACTGAGAGGGTGGTGGAGCCATGGAATGCACTGCCTAAGGGGCTGGTGGAGGCAGAGATGGTGGAGGGTTCAAGAGGGCTGGGACAGGTACAGGGGAAGGGTTCTGGAAGCAAAATCCAATGCAGCAAGAATATCTGGAACTGGGAAGGGAGAAGCCAGAGAAGGCGAGGGGGGCAGCAAGGTCAGCACCCAGGGTGGGGGCTGACCAATCGAGCAGACTCAAAAGACCATTAGGCCTATTCTGCTGGCATTTTAGTATGTTAGTATGAATATCACTATGGTGAAACACCAGGTTCCTCCGGATGATCTTCCTTGACCTTTCTACATTGGTCCATGCCTTCGTGACCATCTGCCTTGATTACTGCAATGGCCTCTTCCTAGGGCTTCTGGGAGTTGATATCCATTGCTTGCAGCTAGTGCAGAATGTGGCGGCCAGGCTTTTGACTGGTACATCTAGGACTAGTCATATTACGCCTGTGCTGCACGAACTGCACTGGCTGCTCGGTACAGCGCAGATCACCTTTAAGGTTGGTTTTGACCTATAAAGCACTACCTGAACAGGGATCCCATTATCTGCAAGATCTTATGACTCTCACTGCCCTCCCACCCATTCCAATCCACTGATGCGGGATTGCTAGAGATTCCAAGGGTTTGGTTAAAAACATCGGGTACACGTTCTTTTTCTTTTGCTTCCCCTGTGACAGGAAGCTCCTGCCACTCTTGAGTACTGACCTTTTCTTGAATCTGTTGCAGCAGTTCTTCTATTTCTTAGTCTAATCTATCCTTTACGATTTCTAGTCCATAATGTTGGCCACCTGTGGGCACCCCCTTCCCCTTTCTTGACTATGCTATAGTGTCCTATTTAATTTTCCTTTTCCCTCTCAGGTACTCGTACAGGGAGGTTATTGTGGTGACCACCAAGCGTATGTAAAACAGGTTGTGTTTATCGTTGTTGGGTTTTAGTATGTAATAGCACTATGTCATAAAATACCTTGATGTATATACTTTATTTTTATGAAGCCTGTAAATATTAAAAATACCATGGCACTAGGTGTTTTTGATAATGGTAGAAAGTACTAGGTGACTATTATATAAATTAAGTTAGTTGTGCTATTTAAAATGCATGTAAATTGCTGTAAACTGAACAAGTCTGAAATGTAATGATGAGTTGCATATATCCCATGATGCTTTGTATTATGGAAGTATGCATGATGTTGTATTTCTTTGAAACTTGATTTGTTGCCAATGCCCTTTGGGGTAACTCTTCTTTCAGTGATTCTGAATTGAAGTTGTCTGTCTATAGCTTTTTTTTTTCTTTTTGGGCCCCCACAACCCAAGCAAACGGGTCCCACATAGGGGAGAAAATTGCATCTCAACTGGTAAGTTAGATCAGAGATTAGTGTCAACAGGTGCTGGCTAAGTGCAGAGAAAGGACATACATAGCCTGTTGCTGAAAATTGATATACTGAAGAAGAAATATGGCATTGTAGAAGCTTATTTCCTGTATTTTGAATAAGCATCACACAGCGATTGTGTGTTGAACCCAAAGTTCGGTGTCTGGTCCATCTGTTATCCCACAATCCCTCCACAGCCTCTACCCTGTGGAATTCTTTACCTCATCAGTTAAGGGAATGCCTGACCATCTCAAGTTTAAAATCTGAGTTTAAGACCTACCTGTTTCGTTTAGCATTTCCTGATGGTTTTTAAAGTCTGCAGCTGTCTATGGATGCCATGATTTATTTTAAACTGTTTTAAAATGATGTGATTTTATGATTGTAAAGCACCTTGGTTTTGGAAAGGTGTTCTATAACTAAGTTTTACTTACTTAATTAGAGAATTTGGAGCTGTATTCTAGACTCTAAACTGGTGTCTAGCCATAGATATCGTCTTTATTCCCTCCCATATCACCAAGCGTTTCTACCTGCCTGCCTAGACCATAGATTCCAGAGGTGGTCGTAAGTGGGGTTACATTTGGTGAGTCACTTTTTTAAAGGGGGGAGAATGCTTTCCTTTGAAGACCTTAGTGCCACCTATGGTATTCTTGTGCAGGACCGATTTCGAATGCTGCAGGCAAATGATTTTATCAAGTCGCTCTGGGGGAAGAACACAGATAAGACCCCACCACCCAAAATGTTAGAAATACACCAATTTGCCCTGGATGATAGAGCCCCACTACTACATATAATAACATACCTATATTAAGGAATGCTCTTACTTGGGGGGCGGGGGCACTTACAGAAACTTAAGGGACCTGGGAATCAGATTTGGTATTACTTTAGAGGAAGACCTTTGGAACTCACATTTGAAGTTCCTCCACTCTGGGACGGCGTCCCCGTCTTGGAAGGAGTTTTCTTGGAAACGTACACTGAGTTTTTTCAGAACTCCAGCCCTCCAGGCAAAGTATTCTGAGCAAGGGGGATGCTTCATGCAGGAAACGATGTGCTAGCCATATGGCCACACAAGGGCATATCGTTTCACAGTGTCTGAGGCTGCAGCCTTTTATTGCTGACCTTACTACAGCGTTATCAGAGATATTCACACCCCTGCCTCAAATTACACCCCATTTATTTTATTTTATTTTCCTACCAGAAAAACTGCTGTGACCCACATACCAGGAAACTATTAACTATTTGTCTTCTAACTACAAAGAAAGTCATCACTAAGAATTGACTCTCCCTGGCCCCCTGACTCTACACCAATGGCATGATTTGATGATACAGGTATATAAAATAGAACATCTAACTGCAATAGTTAATAAGAGACAAGAGCATTTTAAATTACTCTGGAGAAGATGGGTGCTATATATTCCCCCATAGGCCAGATTTTACTCCATGAACTCTACCACATAAAACTCACTGTTTAATTAAACTGAGTTAATCTAAGATTATATACAATTATGAAAGAATACATAATGAGAAGTTTTTGATTTAATCCCTGTGGATTTGAACAAAATATGATGTAGTGTCATGCTCTATTTATTTATTTATGTTTGTTCTGTATGTAATCTATGTTATTATTACATTGTGTATTTGTGTGCTTAAAATTTGAAAATAAAAAGTTAAAAATAAAGAAGGTTGCACATGTGGGCAGTCCCCTGCTCCCCAAAAAGGACCTCGCCATACCTCTCAACTGTACACATTACGAGGAACATTCCTCATTTTACTTCACAAAGCTCCTGTTCCACATTGTGAGGACTTGTCCCACATTGTGTGTTAACATTTTAAAGCAAAACTCCATAGTAAATGATGCAAAATATATAATTTTAATTAATAGCAGACTTTCTGAACATAAATGCAAACATTTTCACAGTGTTGTGAGCTTCTAATGTAAAGATTTGATTAAGTGTTCCACATTTTGCCCATTCTTTCCACATTTTGAGAGGCAATGTTCCACATTTGGGGGACAAAAGGTTGAGAGGTATGGACCCCGCCACCTCAAAAATAAAGGATCTAACATGACTTGACCTTATGTTGTGTGCTTCTCTTTGCTTTTGAAAAGTAACCAAAAAGGAATAAATCATAACATTGGTCAAAACTATTATTACTATCAAGGCTGTAAGTCTCCGTTTTAGATCCCCCCCTTCCCCAAATACCCTGAAACATGTGTGAAGCAAAAAAGGATCTGAACTCTAATCTGTAACCCCTTAAAAAGAGGTAATGAAAATCTTCTATATAACAGGAATAAACTTATATACAGCATCAGGAAAGAACATATATACATGGTAACTTCCATGTCGGAGGTGGGAGAATACATCCACTTCCAAAGTCCCACAAGTGTAAGTCCCAAACCTGGGGCTACCTTGAGGAAGACGGCTTTAGCTACAAATGCAGTGGGATTGCCCCTTACAGCTACCAGGGCTGCCATGAAATAGGTAGCACTGCGAAGTGTTCTAGTGTCAGGAATATTACTAGTGCAAAATGAACTTTAAAAATATGTATCAGCCTTGTATTAGCCTGCAGTTGTGTTTAAACAGCTCAAGACTGCTACAGTGGTCTCACAAAGCTTTTTCAAAGCAGACACACTGCCAGAAATGAATGTTCATTTAATCAGACCATGAAACAGTCTCTCTGCCTGGATACCTACATAGGTAGCAATCAGAGCTCCAGTTAGATCGTTTACAATACACAAGCACAATACATGTAAAGTTTATTCAGGTCTGCCAAGGTTAAACTGATAAAAAAAAATGGTAAAAGTGCTCCCTTATTGCCAAGCTTCCTACTGCATCCCAGGCTTGGTTTGGGTCCATCTCAAATTCATAAAGGATGCTCCTGTTAACACAAACATGGACCTTGCATACTGTGTGACCCTGAGCAAGTCACTTAACTTCCCTGTGCTCCCAGGTTGCACCTGTAAACAAGCTTTCAGCTTAGTGTGTCTCACCTGGGTAAACAGTTGGAAACATTTTTCTTTTAAGGGTGACATGGCAAAAGAAGGTAGTTAAGTGTAATATGGCCAGATTGATTTTCAACCATGATTACCCATGGGACATTTTGAAGCACCGTATGGCTTATAATAACATGCTTAAGGAGCTCAGAGCACATAACCAAAGATTTCAGGTGCCATACCCAGCCAAATTAAAGGTATTCTGAGATTCATGTCTGATGATCTAACAGACCCCAGAGGAGGCTTTAAAGAAACATAGACCTTGGCAGCTATAGCTACAAACTTTAGATCGAATATGGTTACCCCATATCAGAGCAAATAATTTAGGGATTTCACAATTTATTTGTTTTATTTTCCTTTTCCAACTTGGCTTATTCTACAATAAATATTCTTCATAAGAGACACTTCTATAATCAATGGGACCTTTGTTTATCATATTATTAACCTCAGACTGTGTGAGGTTAAGCATTCCAACAGGATTATTTCATTTGAACAGCCCTGAATAGGGATGGACAATACCTGATTTATGGTTTGGACAATGCGATAATGTTGTGGTGGACTGACAGTTACAGCTTATTGCCTAATTGGTATAGCTGCATAAATTATAATTAAGTGAAACTGTAGTTAGGGTTTACCTTGAGTTGGGGGGTAAGGGAGTCCCAGGCTATGATCTTGGTGAAGCTAGAGGCATATTAAAAGCTGAAAAGACGGGGATCCCTCAAGAGATATGGTCAGGGGGGGTTCTCTGTTCCTGCTTCAAAACTCCAACCAGGTGTAAATACTTTCTACTAGATGGGGCCTATGGATAGTATTAAGAACTGGACTACTTATATTCAGATGATCTGGAGATCATTCACACTCTACAATTGATGAGCTGCGTAAGAGGCAAAGGTTTCATATGCAGTCACCAGCAAGTGATGTTTTTTTCTATGTACCATCTTATTATGGTCTGACTTAGCCTGGGACTTAGGGGGCCTGATAGGGTATTCCAGCACATAACTCCCTTTTTCAGTGATAAACCTATTAAGGTCCACCACCAGTGTATCAAGAGGGCATAGTGTTCTGCCCTTCTGCCTTGGAAGCATTATTGTACAAAGTTCTACTGGTTGCCTGTTTAGTGTTTACGTTTATTTTGCTGAGCCTGAATTCTCTGTAACAACTCTGCTGTTAGAACTTATTTTATATATGGGGGATACCTGAATATCAATTTGTCAATAGACACAGATGGGACTGGAGTAAACATACTGGAAAGGGAAGGGGTTCTGCTATAATAGACATGCAGCTCTGGGGGAAAGCCTCTCCAGTTCTTGCCCTCCATATTATAAAGAGTAAACTGTTATTTAATTAAATAAAATGGTCCCTGGACAGAAGGCAATGGTCTGTTCACAGAATGTGAACGGGATGAATAATCCAGTAAAACGGTACAAGATCCTGCCCTCCCTTAAAAAGCAAAAACATACCTTTATATTACTACAAGAAACTCATTTAGGGCAGACTGAGCACCAGAAGCTACAGAAATTAGTTTTTTCACATGTCATTTCATCTTCTTATAAGGAGGGCAAGCGGAGAGGCACAGTTATTTTGATAACTCATATCATACCAGGTCATCTCCTCATACATGGACCAAGAGGGAAGGCTTGCTGTCGTGGCGGGGTTATATGAGGGAACTAAACTTACGTATTGAATGTTTTATTTATTTATTTAGAAACATATCAGAATTACAAACCTTTGAGTCAGAGACTCCTTTACAAGGGCTCCACGTCCAGATATCATGCAGTGCAGATAATACTAATCAAGTGCAACATATGGACAGGACTACACAGTAAGTACAGGCATTACTGGTTTAAATCTCCCCCGGCTCAGATGCTAAGGTAGTGAGGTCTCTTTCAAAAAATTGCCGAATATCACCATTGGCTGTTGTTGCTGGGGGGGTGGGGTGGTGCTCATAAATTTATATATGATGATTTAGATACTACTAATCCTTACCCACCAAGGAAAACAGGAGCCCCAAAAGTAGCACAGATATATTTAAGAGAGGCAGGGTGGGAGGATGTCTGGTGGTCCTTAAATCCCCATGGAAGGGCTTATAGTCATTACTCTGCCCTTCATAGGACATACACCAGAATATATATTGTTTTCACATAACTAGAGAGCATCAATGTTATATACATAGTTGTGACATGATACCGTCCACTTTATCTGATCATTCCCTATTATTGATTTGACTAGAATGGGGACAAACCAGGAAGACAACCCTCTGGAGGTTCAATAATTTTTGCTGAACCTCTGTGAGTTTAAGGATCTGATGGCCAACCGGATATCACAGATTTTACAGGAGAATGGGACCCGGAGATAGGAGCACGTACCTTGTAGGACACCCTTAAGGTTGTCCTCAGGGAGACATCATAAAATTTGCCACGCACTTAACTATAAGCAAAAACAGGCCTCCCAACTAGATGATTTACAAATTCAATTAAAAATGCTACAAGATCAACATGCAGCAGGAGATGAGATGGTCTTTCCCTGTTGGAGGCCACTAAGCAAAGAATGCAATATTTACTTGACATAAAATGGAGCAAGTTCTCAATTTTAAAACAAAAGTATTACAAAAGGTGGATCTTGGGCCACTCATCTCCTGGCTCATCGGTTATGACAAAAAAAACACCCAATCACTTATTACTCAGATCAGAACCCCTGTAACAGGAAAGATGGAGAGGATACCTATTCAAATTATGCAAGTGTTCAAACAGTTTTATTAGACCTTATACACACCAGAGTATTTGACAGACCCTCAGAAAGGTGCAGATCTTTCTGGAGCATTTGACTATCCCAACACTATCTGAGACGCAGAGAGAAGCGCTTGATGCCCCAATTACTTTAATGGAATTGGGAAGGCTATCTCAAATTTTAAAAATGAACAAAAGTCCTGTGCCAGATGGCTACATGGGAATTATATAAGATGTTTTGGGAACAGCTGACTTTGGTGCTTCGGCTAACTGGTCAGGGGGTGCCGGAGGAAGGGGGTGCCGGAGTCCTGGAGATACGCCTCTGTTTCCAGTATTTTGAAACTTGAGAAAGATTACTTGTCTTGCTCCTCCTATAGACCAATTTCCAGTACTAAATATTGATTATAAAATGTTTGCGCAGTTATCACCAGGAGATTGGAGGCTTTGCTTCCTCTATTGGTGAATGCAGCCAATGAGTTGTTTCCACGGACAAGCCCAAGACAATATAAAAGACCCTCCACCTCTTACACTGTGCCACCTGGTTGAACTCCACTTTTCTGCTTCTAAGTTGGGATCAGGAGAAGGCCTTCAGCGGTGGTGTGGCCTTTTGATGGCCACCTTCAGAAGTTGGGGTTTTCTGGGAACTTCATATGTCTCATCATGTCATTATATGAACGACTCAAAGCTTACATCAAAATAAATAGGTCCTATTCAGAGCCTATCCCTCCGCTGTGGAGCACCATACAGGGGTGCCCCTTCCCACCCCTGTTTTTTGCCATTTTTTCATAGCCCTAGCTCAGGCGATCTGACAGGATCCTGGCATACAGGGTGTTCAGGCAGGAAGGGAGTAACATAAACCTGCTCTATATGCCGATGACTTGCTACTTTATACTTCTGATCCTGAGTCCTCTCTACCATGACTGTGGTAGTTACTAACATAATTTAGTGATCTAGCGAGTTACAGGGTGAATCCTACCAAAACAGAGGTCCTAAGAATGAAAAAATATTCACATTAGTAATGTTGTTTCTTCCAGTGTGTTCTTCTATATTCATAACTGTATGCAGTCTGCTTCCTAAGTAGAACTGCTCGGAGAGAAATGGAACTATATGCAAATGATAGACCCTATCATTGCTCAAGACACATATTCAAACTGCTGCCCTTATCTATTGCAACATTCTATCAAGTCCCAGATTTTAATAACCGCCTACAAGGCAGAAAAACTACATATCTACCTAATATTACCTATGAAATAGAAAGGAACCTACTCCTATAATTCAAATATGAGCCCTAGTGGCTATTCAATTACAATACTAAAATAAGTAAAGCTTTTATTCTGGAAACACAGGTAACCAAAAAATAAGAAAGAAATCCCACCAAAGTTAAAAATGTACTCCAGTATTATGTACATACATATTAAAATAAAATAAAAAATCAGTAGGCATGCTGAGACTCTAGTTCTGGTAGGGGAGGCATTGTGGAGAGTTATGAATATAGAAGAATACACTGGAAGAAACAATATTACTAAGGTGAGCAATTTTTTTCTTCTAACCCCATGTATTCTTCTATGTTCGTAACTGTATGCAGACTTCAAAGCAGTACCTTTGGAGGTGGGCAGAGAACCAACTTAAGAAAGAAGCTCTTCAGGACTGCTGTTCCAAATCTGGCATCACTTCTGGACTGTATGCAAGCCTGTACTGTTTAATGAAAGTATGTGCTGCCCACACATGCAGCTGCAGATGTCCAGTAGGAGTACATCCCTTGAAGCTGCTATGGAAGAGCTGTTCCCCTAGTTGAGTGGGCCCTAAGTCCTGATGGGACTTGCTTGCCTGCTTTTTCATAGCAAAACTGTATACAACCGACTATCCAGTGAGAGATTGACCTCTTGGTAGCTGGTGTACCTTTTCACATCCCCATAGGAAAGGAATAACTGTTGTTTATCCTCCTGTGATCTTTAGTGAGAGATATGTAATAGCTCAAGCTCTCTTCACATCAAGACTCTGAGTCTACGTTCACCTGAAGTAGAATGTTCAGTGAAAACACTGGTAGTGTAATGGATTGATTCAAACGAAAATCTGATACCAATTGGGAGAAATTTTCCATTTATCCTGAGTACCACTTTTATCATTGGAAAAGTCAAGTAATCCTTTTCTATACATAGAGCCTGAAGAGCACTTATCCTTCTAGCAGAAGTTATAGCCACTAAACTAGTTTTCCATGTAACATACTGGAGGTGAGCTGAGAACATAGGTTCAAAGGTGACCTCATAAGTTGAACAATACAAACATTCAAGTCCCACCCAGGGACAGGTTCCCTGATGAGTGGATATGTGTGACACAGACCTTTGAAAAACTTAATAAAATAGGATCAGCTGCTACAGAGGTGGTTCTACCCGTTGAAATGTGAGCAGAGATATATGCCAGGTGAACTCTTAGGAAGTATGCTTAAGGCCCTGATCATGCAAGAAAGTGAGATACTCAAGGAGAGTTGGAATTCCTGCTGAAGCAGGTTTGATGCTGTGCAGGTTGCACAAGAGACAAACCTTTTCATTTAGCTGAATAGGTTTTCTTAGTAGAGGTTTTCTATACCCCTTAAGTATGTGCAGAACTGCTTGAGCGAGATTCAGATTTTCAAATTCGATGTCTTCAAGAGCCAAGCTTTGAGACTGAGGGAGCTGAGGTTGGGATACTCTATTTTCCTTTGGTGGGAGGTCAACAGGTTGTGTCTCCGAGGAAGATGTATCGGTCTGGATACCGACATGGATAACAGGAGAGGGTACCAATGCTGTCTGGCCCAGTTTGGGGTGATCAGGATCATTGAAGCAGACTGAGACCTGAGCTTGATCAGGACTCTGAGAATGAGAGAGAATGGAGGAAAAGCATACATGCTGCTTTCTGACCAATCCAGTGCCATGGCATCTACTGGGATTGTGTCCTTGGCCAGAGGCCAGCAACAAAACAGTGGTAGTTTGTGGTTCTCTTGAGAGGCAAAAAGATCTATCTCTGGGGTGTCACAAACACACTCAGCAGGTCAGGCCCTCTGCTCCCACAGTGCCAACCTCTGAGTGCAGTATTGTGAACAGGTAACAGACAAGGTAACCCTCCTTTCTGCTTGTGGGTCTGAAACACCTTTAGTCTCAAGTTCTGGGGGATTCAAACTGTGAACCTTATGCAACTGTACCCAAATGTACAAGCTCAGATAATCTGCTCTTCGGGGATGCCAGATATCTTTCACCCAAGGGCATCTAACCAAGTATCCAAATGAACCCTTAAAACTCTATAAAAGACCCTATGTATATTCTTACCTTTTCCCAGTTTGATAACACCATCAAGCTTATGAACAGTTCTTGTAAGTCGTAACTCTCCATATGTCACATGCAAAAGAACTTTGAAGACACACCCAGGCAGTCTTTGGAATAAAATATTTACTTAAAATGGATAAAATATGTAATGTATATACAGAACAATATATCACAAAGCATACAGTCACTTAAAAGAAAAGCAAAGAAAACTACAGACAAATTCATACCAAAGTACATTTAGATTGTTTCTATCTAATGTAATTACCTCTAAGTGCCTTAGTTAGGTCTTGTTTCTTAAGAGTCCAAAATGAAATGTCTCAGTTAAAACAGAATACAGTTAAAAAACTCTGTTTCCATCCCTTCTATGAGGCCATCTAGCTCCTCCTTTTAGAATATACAAATTATACAACAATGATCTTCCTGTCAGGAGATATTTTAAATACTGTGACTTCAGCAAAAACTAATTTCCCAATAGGACTCCTTAATTAACATCCCCTCTTTAATCTTGAGCAGTTCCTCTTCCCAGGGCATATCAAAGAGTTTTATAGCATTTTAACACCAGTTGATATTAAATGTTCTTCCTCGTAAAATGTCATAAAAGATTATGATCTCCATATCCTGGCTGCTGGTCAGCTCTAATTACAGGAGACCCTTAATTTAATTAAATCTCTCTAGTCTTTTAATTATCTCCTGGTTTCAGGTCACTTGACTGTAACTGAAACCTGTGGGGGGGGGGCACTCATGGAAGCACTGTGGCAATCACACACTATATTTTTATATTACAAATATCATAGAATAATCATAACCAGCTGGCCAAGTGTCACAATCCTCCCCACCTAGACTGAATTTGGCATCTCTGTCCCCTGCATAGAATGAGCTTCCCAAATCAGTTCACTCCTCATACAGACGCAGCAAGCCATCACTGTTCTGATTGGTCACTCCAGCCCTATGTAAAGTTGTCATGTCATACCCTTGCAAAGCAAGATCCATCTTAATGGTCTACCATTAGTTTTCCCATTTGGGTCAGTCAAACCAGGGGGTTGTGGTCCATTTGTACCTCAAAATGTTGCCCATATAAGTATGGCTCTAACTTCTTTAGGGCCCACACTATGGCAAGACACTCTTTTTCCACAGTAGAGTACACCTGCTCCCTGGGAAGTAACTTTTTACTCAGGTACACTACAGGGTGATCTTTCCCCTGGTTGGATGTCTGACTCAGTACTGCCCCAATACCCACGTCTGCGGCGTCAGTCTTGTCAATACAGGAGCACTGCACAGTGCCAGCTTCAGTCTGGTAAAGGCTTTTTCACAGGCTGGTTCACAGGTAATTTTCTTAGGCATCCTTTTCTTTACCAGGTCAGGTAGGGGAGCAGCCAGGGCACTGTAATTGGGTACAAATTTATTATAGTACCCTGCGGTCCCTAACAAAAACTCCTGACCTAATTCTGCGTTTCTGGTCTGGGTCATGCCTTGATCACCTCTATTTTTACTTGGTTAGGATGGAGCTGTCCCTGGCCTGCAACATGCCCAAGGTATGCCACGTCAACCATGGCCACCTGGCACTTCTCAGCTCTGACAGTGAGCCCGGCCATCTGTATCCTGTCCAGCACTTCCCCTAAGGTGGGACAGGTGTTCCTCCCAGCTGGCACTAAAGATGGCAATGTCATCCAGGTACACCACAGCATACTCCTCAGCACCATTTAACACCTGGTTCACCAACCTTTGGAAGTGGCTGGGGTGTTCTTCATTCTGAAAGGCATTAATTTAAATTCAGATAAGCCCATCAGAGTGAGGAAGGCCGACCTCTAACTAACTCTGTCCATTAACTTGACCTGCCAATACCCTTCATCAGGTCAATAGTTGTAAGGTAGGTGCCCCTCCCAATTTGTCAAGGTTCATCCATCCAGGGCATCAGGTGGGCATCTGACTTCATGACTGCATTGGTCCACGATAGTCCACACAGAAATTAGTAGTGCCATCTGACTTGGGCATAAGGACTACGGTGATGCCCAGGGCTGTGGGATCTCTGGATTACCCCTAAATCCAGCATTTCCTCCACTTCCCTCATAATGGCCTTTTGTACAGCCTCTGACACCCGATATGCTGTCCGCCGTATGGGCGTCTGTGTCCCTGTCTCCACATCATGCGTCGCTAAGGGGGTTAGCCCAGGCTTGGCGCTAAACAGTGGGGCAAAGTCTGCTAAAACCTCCCTTACTTCCTGGATCTTGTCTGGGGCCAGCTGGGGAGACAATTTAACTGCTTCCACAGAGGACTCCTGCTTGCTTTCTTCCAGCAAGTCCAGAAGGGGGTCTCCTTCATCCATCCCTTCCCCAGGACCAGGACTACATACTGAAAACACCATGACAGCCCTATTATCATATGGCTTCATCATGTTGACATGGTACCTTCTTTCTATCTGTCTTCTGTCAGGTAACTCTATGATATAGTTCATGTCATTCACCTTCCTAACTACCTTGTATGGTCCTGCCCACTCAGCCTGCATCTTGTATTTCTAGACCGGAAAAAAGACCATGACTCTGACCAACCATGTATGAGCGAGCTCTGGCTCTGCAGTCATATCACACTTTTTGTTTCTGTTGGGCAACTTCCAAGTTGGTCTGGGCTGTCCCCATAAGCTCCTTCAGCCTTTCCCTAAACCTAAGGACACAATCCACTATGGGAGTTCCCTGGGTGGCGTGCTTGCCTTCCAAGTCCTCCTGGATCAAGTCTAAGGGCCCATGTACCCAGTGTCCATATAAGAGTTCGAAGGGAAAATCCTGTTGACTCTTGGGACACTTCCTGTATGCAAACAACAGGTGAGGAAGGCATTTCTCCCAGGCCCTCCCATGCTGTTCAGCAACACTTAGAGTATTGTCTTCAGGGTACCATTAAATCTTTCCACAAGCCCACTGGCTGCGGGTGATAAAGTGTTTTGCATTTCTGCACCACCCTATACTTCTCCCACAAACATTTCATCAGGTCCGACCTGAAGGAACCCCCTTGATCGGTGATAATCTCCTGCAGAAACCCAACATTGGAGAAAATCTCAAGTAAGGCATCTGCCACTTTGTCTGTCCTCAGAGAGGATAGGGTGACTGCCTCTGGGTACGGGTGGCATAATCCACTACAGTCAGGATAAATCTCTTCCCTTAGAGCTGGGGGTATTTAAAGGCTCCACAATATCCATTCCCACCCTCCAGAATGGTTCCTCCACTATGGGCAATAGAATTAGGGCAGTTTGGTTTCTTATCTGTGTTCCTATTTAATGGCACTGGTGACAAGACCTGCAATACTCCTTCACCTGCTGAGTGAAGTTGGGCCAATAGAAGTTCTGGGCCAAGGAGGCAGTATAGTGCAGTGGTCAAGGCTCTGAGCTGCAATTTGGTGACATCCAGCAGACCAGACCTGAGTTTGAATCCTACAGTGTCCACCTGCATACTGTGTGACCCTGAGCAAGTCACTTAACCTCCTTGTGCTCCCAGGTCGCTCCTGTAAAAAAGCTTTCAGCTTAGTGTGCTATACCTGGTTAAACAACTAAAAAAAAAAAACTGCTGCATAGTGTGCGCGATTCCCAGATGACCAGACAAGGGAATATCATGTGCAATCTTGAGCAACTGCTCATGATACCCCTGGGGAACAAAAAGCTGTATGCCTATCACCCCTCCCTCTGTCTGCACAGCCTGAGTATACATCAGTCTATTTTCCCAATAAATCTTATGTTTACTGTCACCTCCCTGTGCTCCATCAGAGTCTACTCAAGCCCTCAGCTTCTCTAGACTATGGTCACTTTTCTGAGCAGCTGCAAACTCCTTACACATTTCCAAGGCATGGGACAGGTCCCCTTCAGTCTCTAATCTAGGGTCCCTAGCACTAGCATCAGGGCACTTAGGATCACTGTCATCTCTAACCCTCTGACAATGGGTCACCCCTCCTTCTTCTTTACTGTCACCTCCCTGTGCTCCATCAGAGTCTACTCAAGCCCTCAGCTTCTCTAGACTATGGTCACTTTTCTGAGCAGCTGCAAACTCCTTACACATTTCCAAGGCATGGGACAGGTCCCCTTCAGTCTCTAATCTAGGGTCCCTAGCACTAGCATCAGGGCACTTAGGATCATTGTCATCTCTAACCTTCTGACAATGGGTCACCCCTCCTTCTTCAGAGAAATCCTCCATAGCTGTGTGGTTAACTGCTATTGGGGAAATTTCTACCCCCTTTTCATTAGTCTCCATATCAGGACTCACAGGCTGGGGAACCAGCCTCCCAGTGGTTTCCACAATGGCTTCTGTGGGGTCCAGGGAACTAAAATTTTCCCTTGCCACTTGGCAATGGGTAACTGCACACACCATCCCCTGTTTGAGATTGTTGCCAAGGATGACGTCCACTGCTAAAGTTTTGGCTACAGCCACTTGTTGCACAGTTCCCCCGCTTCACCCCAGTCTAGGAGAATACTAGTGAGTGGCAATGTGGTCTCCTCACCAGTGAACCCTTGCACAGTTTCAAATTCATTGGGTATAAGCTGACCAGGCTCTATCAGATCCCCTTTTACCAATGTTAGGAATGCCCCTGTGTCCCTTAACACTTGTGTCTAAACACCATTTGCCGTGACCGGGTGCATTTGTACCCTCATGTTCACAGGCATGCTTCCAGGGACACATAAACAACCTACTTCTTTCCTAGCACCATTCTGCATATTGCTTGTCCTTTTGGGACACTGTCTGACAATATGACACACTGAACAGTTAAAACTTGTGCTACCAAATTATCACACGCTGCAAACCAATCTGTCACAACCACACTCAGCCAATCAGGCCGTCTGCTCCCACAGTGCCAACCTCCGAGCACAGTATTGTAAACAAATAACAGAACAGGGTAACCCTCCTGTCTGCTTGTGGGTCTGAATCACCTTTAGTCTCAAGTTCAGGGGGATTCAAACTGTGAACCTTATGCTAGTGCACCCAAATGTACAGGCTCAGATAATCTACTTTTCGGGGGGATACCAGATATCTTTCCCCTAAGGGCATCTAACCAGGTATCCAAAATGAACCCTTAAAACTCTATGAAAGACCTTAGGTATATTCTTACCTTTTCTCAGTTTGATAACACCATCAAGCTTATGAACAGTTTTTGTCAATCTTAACTCTCCATATATCACATGCAAAAAGAACTTCGAAGACACACCCAGGCAGTCTTTGGAAGAAAAGGTTTACTTAAAAATGGATAAAAATATGTGAAATGTAAATACTGAACAATATATCACAAAGTATACAATCACTTAAAAGAAAAGAATAGAAAACTACAGACAAACTCCTACCAAAGTATATAGATTTTTTCTATTTAATGTAATTACCTCTAAGTGCCTTAGTTAGGTCTTGTTTCTTAAGAGTCCAAAAATAAATGTCTCAGTTGAAACACAGAATACAGTTTAAAAACTATGTGTTTCCACCCATTCTGTGATGCCATCTAGCTTATCCTTTTAGAATATAAAAATTATACAATGATCTTCCTGTCTGAAGATATTTTAAATACTGTAACTTCAGCAAAAACTAATTTCCCAATATGACTCTTTAATTAACATCCCTCTTTAATCTCAAGCAGTTCCTCTTCCCAGGGCATATCAGAGTGTTATAGCTTTTTAACCCCAGGTGATATTAAATGTTCTTCCTCTTAAGATGTCATAAAAATTTATGATCTCCATATCCTTGCTGCTGGGTCAGCTCTAATTACAGGATACCCTTAATTAAGTCTCTCTCTAGTCTTTTAATTACCTCCTAGTTTCAGGTCACCTGACTGTAACTGAAACCTGGGGGGGCACTCATGGAAGCACTGTGACAATCACACACTATATTTGTATATTACAAATATCATAGAACAATCATACCCAGCTGGCCAAGTGTCACAATGGGGTACCCCACCTTCCGAACACTGAGTTTATTACCTGTATGCCCAGGGGAGCCCTAGTGGTGACCCTAACTGATTCTGCTGAGGGCATCTGCCAGAATGTTGTCATGTTGTCCTTTCCTGGGATATGAATAGCTTGCAAGGCTGTTTTTAGAGAGTATGCCAGATCCCACAATTTCATGGCCTCTGCGCACAGAGGATCTGATCTTGTGCCACCCTGCTTGTTTATATAGTACATTGTTGTGGTATTTTCTGTCCTGACCTGTACCACCTTGCCTTGCACCAGATAAGCAAAGGCCTTTAGAGCAAGAAGTACAGCTCGCAGCTCTAAAAGATTTATGTGAAGAAGAGACTCTGCATCAGGCCAAGTCCAATGGATGGTGTGTTCTCCCATAAGGGCGCCCCCGTCCTGATTGAGAAGCATCTGTTAGAATAAAGGAAGGGTTGTCCTTCTGGAAAGGGACCCCTTGCCTTAAGTTGTCTGAATCTTACCACCACTGTAAGGTTTGAATAACAGCCTCTGTTGCTAGGATCAGTTTTGACATTTTGTCTCTTCTCTGTGACCAATGAGATCTGAAGTGACTGCAAATTTCTCATTCTGTATCTTGCCCCTGAGACAGTACCTGTTTTGCAGCTATGTGACCCAGAATCTGCAGATACTATCTTGCTGGGCATGGCTGGTTTAGCTTGAAAGAAGCAGCCAGGTCAAAATGCTTTCACCCTGTCCTGAGGGAGGAAGGCTCTTCTCTGAATTGTATCCAGCTCTGCTCCTTTGAATTGCAACACTTGAAAAGGGGTTAGAACAGACTTTTCCTGGTTTATCAGGAATCCTAGGAATTGCAGAAGATGCACTGTTGATTGCAAATGCTCCGAGACCTGTTGTGGGGACTTGCCCACAACCAGCTAATCGTCCAGATAAGGGAAGACTAGAATACCAGACCTTCTTAGATGTGCCACCACTACAGCTAGGCACTTTGTGAATACCATGGGTACTGAGGTCAGACCAAAGGGAAGGGATGTGAACTGGTAATGGACTGAAAGGAGTCTGAACCTGAGATACTTTCTGTGAGACTGCCTTATTGGGATGTGAAAATAGGCATCCTTTAAATCCCCCTGCTGGATAACCAGTAGTATGGATGACAGGGTGACCATCTTGAACTTTGGTTTCACTAAAACTTTGTTGAGAGATCTGAGATCCAGAATGGGTCACCACTCCACATTTTTCTTTTTGGTCATCAGAAAGTAACAGGAATAGAACCCCCTTCCTCCGAGGTGCACTGGCACAGATTCCACTGCTTTCATATGGAGCAATTTCTGCACCTCCTTTTTGCAAGAGTTTTCCCTCCATGAGGGAAGCTGGCTTGAAAATTCTCGATTTTAGAGGAGTAAGGGATTTGAAGCATAGGATAAACCCTGACTACCAACTCCAGAACCCACTTGTCTGTGGTGCCGAAACCCAAGTCTGGAGGAAGTAAGTCAGCCTGCCCCTACTGGTACAGGGAGGCGCCTTGACCAACCTGTTAGGGATTTTGTTTTGGGGGTACCTGAGCTTGGACAGATTGAGAACCTCTTCCAAAACCCCTCCTGGTCCTAGATCTGAAGTACTCAGTCTGCTGTGGGTAGGGCTGTTGCTGAAAAGCAGCTTGGCCCTGGTAAAAGTCCTCCCATAGAGGACCTTCTCCTGCCTCCTTTCCATAAGGCCTATAGGAAGAGATCGGTCTGTCCCTGGAGGAGTTATTTTTGTAGGTGGCCTTGTATTCATGTACCTTCTTCAAGTAATCCTCAGTGTGTTTGCCAAACAGGGAGTTGTTCTCCACAGGAAAATCCATGACCTTGGCCTGGGTATCCTGGGTTAGATTAGTAGCTCTAAGCCATGCCAGTCTTCGTAGAGTCACTGTCAGAGCCATCCAACTGGCAGCATTGTCACTGGCATCAGCTGCCATCTGGAACTGGCATTTAGCAGCTTCCAGACCAAATCTAGCTGTCTCTGCCAGGTCGTCAGAGAGGGGAGAGGGGGCCTTCTCTGACATAGCCAATACTGATAGCCACAGTGTTTTCTGATACTGTGCTGCATACCCCTTGTAATTAGTCTGCCTCACACCTAAGGAGGCAGCTAAATAACCCTTCTTAGATACACCGTCTATTTTTCTGGAATCCTTCTCAGGAGGGTGGGAAGAGAGAGGGACCCTTGCCTTTTCACAGGCTGTCTGTTGGACTATGCCCTGATGGTCGGGGTGAGAGTATAAGAACTCTGCCCCTTCCTTGTCCAACTGGTATTTTTTTATCAGACTTCCTATCTATAGGAGGAATAGAATTAGGAGTCTGTAAAATCTTTAACAAGTCTTTTTTAAAGAACTTGTTGATTGGTAGGAATACCTTTTTTGTGGGTGTTAAACCCATCATCTCTAAGTATTCGGCCTCCTCCTCATCATCAACAACTTCAGTGGTAGCCAAATCCAAGGCATGCACTATTTTTCTCACAAAAGAAAAGTGAGATGAAAAATCCTCTGGTCGAGGAGGAGAACAATTCCTGCTGGGTGAGATTTCAGGCTCTATGGGCTCATCCTGTTCAGGATCCATCTCACCATAATCTTCACATTCAGGCTCCTGTGCTTCAGGAACAGGAGCTGGGGCAGGAACCTCAGAGGAGCAGGCTGAACAGGCAAGATACCCTGTAAAGCCTGTAAAACTTCATAGCCTGAGCTATCTCCTCTGCAGATGGCAGACTGTGAGACACAGTAGAAACTCCTTGAGGTACAGGAGACTGGGGTCTTCGAAGTGTTTGGCTTCTTGGACTTTTGGAGGGGGCCAAGGAGTCAGCTGGACCACTTCCCCTTTTCAAACTGCCAGAAACACCCTTATCAGGGGTGGTAACAGAAGGCAAGGCAGTTTCACCCGCATTGTTTGATGGCTGGTTAGAGCCTGATGGACCACTGTTCACTTTTTTCTTGAGCCTTTCCATTCTTTTCTCAATTGTTTTTTGAGGAAAGGACTTGTGTATGGCATAGTCTGCTGAAAAATGTTCAGATCTTAAGCAGACTAAACATAAATCGTGTTTGTCAGCCTTGGCTAACATGTCTTCACACTTGATACAATTTTTAAAGCCTGGGGGAGCAGTCTTTTTCTTTGGTTTTTCTTGTAATTCCATTTCCAGGAGAAAAATCAATAACCGTTTACTAGTATTCAGATTAACTTTTTCTTTTTGTTGGTTCAGGAACCGGTTAAGGATCCGAGAAAGAAATGATAGCTTTTAAGCCAAACCAGGTCAGCGGTTCACAGAAACCGGAGTATTAGTTCAAAAGTACTGACTGCACGGTTCCACAAAATACAAATAATAAACTCAAAGATCACAGAAAATAGAATAAGATAACACAAAACTATGGCGAAAAATGCCTGAATTAACTAAGAAAACCCGGTTCCTCAGTGGTTATCCCGAATCGTGAGGAACAGAAACAATACACCTTTAACCGTAAACTTAAGTAAAACTATCTTAAGCTATAGCTATAACTAAATTAAACAATAAATGAAGGCAGCAGTTTAAATATAGGTGTAAATATACTTAATTAAAGAATCAGCACCAACAGTCAAGAAGAAGATTTCCAGGCATCTGACTTGTCAGGCAGAGTGAGAAATCTGAGACGTTGATGGAACGTTGCAATAGATAAGGGCAGCAGTTTAAATATGTGTCTCGAGCAATGATAGGTTCTATCATTTGTATATAGTTCCATTTCTCTCCAGGCAATTCTACTTAGGAGGCAGACTGCATACAGTTATGAATATAGAAGAATACATGGGGTTAGAAACATTATTCCCGTTCATCCTCCATAAAGCAGTCATTTCCTTTCAGGTGGCACTTGCTCTGTTTAAAATACCTAGGGGGTTTATCTGGCAGGGGACCATACTCAATTGAACAACCTAAATTACCTCACTCTGGTACACCAGATCACTCTGGACTAATACCGTGTAATAACAGCAACACCAAAAAAAGTGCTATACTAAACGATGACTACATATTGCTGACAGCAATAAGAACAACAGACACCACAGCACCCTACAAAATAAGTGATCTTACATTCATTTTTAGAAAAACAACAGAGAAACATCATTCTGTGTGGGGGTCTATGCCCCCTATACACCCCTTTATGAGGAACTTTGCCTCACGGCCCCATAACTAATATAATGAACTCAGGGGACACTGGGGAAAGAAGAAATTACAGGAGGGGCCTACACCATGGGGAGTGCCTGTGGACAAGGGAGAACATTGGAGGAACAATCTCAGGGAATGGAATGTCTAAAAAACAAAACAAAAACCTAGAAAGCGCTGAAAATCACAAAAACAGAAGCACCACTCCAGTCCCAAAGCCCAGTCCACCAGTATTGCAGACCATCACCTAACTCACCCTGCTAGATGGCCAGCTGGAAGCAGACCTCCAAAACACACCTTCTGTCCTTCACGTAATACCTCTGCCTAGCTATTCAGTCCATAGCTGTCCTTTACTTTCGCTGTAATTCCCTCGCTTATTAATTCATATTAGCTGTCTCCACAGTTGATCAAACTGAATAACTCAATTTGAGTAGCTCATATAACAGGTTACCCTATGGACCTTGAGAGGTGGGAGGCTATTCCTCTCCTGCTGATCTAGCAGGTGGATAGAGTCAGGATGAATCTTCAGCCCCATTTTTATATCTAGCCCAGACACTTCCTATTCCCCTACCGAGGAGGATGCTTCGGGAACTAAATAGGAAAATCTCTAATCGTCTGAGATTCACAGCATCCTAGACTACGAAACTCAGCATTACAACTACCAAAGAGGGTGGAGGGACTAGCTTTACGGATCTAGAGACTTATCTAGCCTCCAAACTTAGGATAATAATTTATTGACTCCACCCTCAATACCAGGTCAAATGGAGGACCTTGAACTATCGTGGAAGATATCATTAACCTTAAGATGTTGCTATAAAGTCCAAGCCCTCCCTGGCAGACACAATTGATAACCCCTACACGCTTAATGGTCTATCGGTGGTTCTGGACCTATTGGGTTTGTCAGTGAATGCATGAGTCCCAAGGATCTGGTACATGCCTATAATAAGGCGATGGGAGATGTCCTGGACCAAACTGCTCCTGTTTGCATTCAGCCACTCACCCTTCACCCAAGAACCCCTTGGTTTGATGGGTCCTTGAAGGAGTTGAGGGGAGTAGGTTGAAGGCTAGAGGGAGCCTGGTGGAAGTCTGGCCTGGGGTTGACAGACTTAGATTGATAGAATATTATAAGGCCTATCAGTCAGACTGACTTTGATTTGTCTGTTGGAAGCTGAGAACCTTGCTACACTGCAAAGAAACAAACTATAACTCCATTTAGGACCTAGGAACCTGGTAAGGCATAATACAGTACTTGTTAGAAGGAGCTACGCTTTCTACAAAAGCTTAATTTTTCTCCTTATTGGCATTAAGCAGAGAATTGCAGGATTCCATTAAAAGTGTAGTAATTTTATAACCAGAGGGAGTGTGATACAACTGAATTTGCTTGATTGTTGAGGTTGAGACCTAGGATTTGGAAGGATATTTTTGCAGCATTTTAAAAGTGTCCTGCCGTTATGAGAAGTTAAGTTTTTATCCCTGGTTTCACTGAAAGATTTTGTGTATTGGAATCAGACATAGCAGAGTACCTACATTGAAAGGCCTGCTTACATCAGAGGTGTCACCAGTCAATCAATTGGCTCTGGGTGGGGTTTCATCACTGTGCTGTCTTAGGCATCCTTCACAGTTAGAAGCCAGTCAGACTGACTTTGATTTGTCTGTTGGAAGCTGAGAACCTTGCTACACTGCAAGGAACAAACTATAACTCCATTTAGGACCTGGAAACCTGGTAAGGCATAATACTTGTTAAGAAGGGGAGCTATGCTTTCTACAAAAAGTTTCATTTTTTTTTCCTTATTGGCATTAAGCAGAGAATTGCAGGATTCCATTAAAAGTGTAGTAATTTTAGAACCAGAGGGAGTGAGATACAACTGAATTTGCTTGATTGTTATGGTTGAGACCTAGGATTTGGAAGGATATTTTTGTAACATTTTTAAAGTGTCCTGCTGGCTGAGGAGTGAGTTAATTTTTGTCCCTGGACTCAGTAGAGTGGCTTGTGCAGGAGCAGTGGTCTAGTAAATTGTGGTGTTAGTTGAATTACTATAAAGGCCAGTACTCACCAGGGTGGTGGAGCAGTTGTGTATTTGATTGTTTTTTACAGTCACCAGTGGCTGTGGACTACCCACCCACCCTACCCCACTCCTCACCCCAAGGCATGGCATTTCCTTTATAGCCACAGTTCTGACATCACTTCCTCAACAGGTCTTGGGGCAGAACTGTCATACCCTTAATAACCCAGCACAGTGCAAAAAGGATAAGTTCACACCACAAATAATAATAAAAAAAATACATACATATACAGCGCATATATATATATATATATATATTACATATTGTATATTAGAAGGGAGAGGGACATGTGGGGAGTGGTGCAATGCACTGACTATAGAACAGCAGTTTTCTGGGAGACATTCTGGAAACTGCGTTGCTGTCCTGTTTGCAGGCAACTGTCAGCTCTGAGGGAGGAGGTTGCGTACCTCCAGGCTGAACTAGCAAGGACTAAGGAGGCCTCCCTTCCAAAGAACACAACTACCACAACCACTCCCTCAGAGGTTGCCAAGTATGAAGAGCAGTTGGACCACAGTGGGTTCTGGGAGGTGCAGGTGGTGGACGGAGGCAAAGCCCACTAGTTGTACCTCTACACAAATCATATGCCATTCTGGCAGAGCAAGGTTCCTCTATGATGGCACCCTCAGTGGAGACCCAGAAGAATGCTGAGGACATCCACAAGGGAGACCCACAAAAGGGTGGCAAGGGACACTACAAGGGAAGGAAACAGCTTCTGATAGGGGACTCTATTGTTAAGGGGTAAAACTGGGAGAGGAGAAGGAAGTAAACTGCCTGCCTGGTGCCATGGCTTGGAGGGACAGGAAGCAAATCTTCAGGATTGCAGAAGCAGCATCACAGGAGAGGGAACTAGATATCATAGTCCACCTGGGGACAAATGACCTAGCTAGGCATGAGATCAGTGCAGTGCAGAATGAATTTGTGGAGTTGGGGAGGGCCTCAGATGGGTAGCAAGCACGGTAACCTTCTCAGAGGTGCTACCAGTCCATGGCAGGCATGAGGCTAGGGTACTGCACACCATGCAGTTTAATGAATGGTTGCAAAACTGGTGCAGAGCACAGGGCTTTGGCTTCATTGGGGACTGGGGGGCCACCTGGAGAGATAAAGGTCTATACTGGCATGATGGACTACATCTGTCCATGAAGGGAACCAAGCTCCTAGGTGATAGGTTTAAATGCTTCCTTGGCAAGCTTTTAAACTAGCCAAGGGGGGAGGCGCTGATAAAAGGCAGGACATTTCAAGCCTCCCCCCACAAAACATGGCAGGTAGTGAGGTAAACACTGAGGTACAGAGCTCAACACAGGGCAGGATAGGGGTAAATGGAAAAATAGACAAGGACAATAAGAGCAAGGATGGGGGAAAAAAAGGATAAAGCCAACATTAAATGGAGGGCAATGAGTACCAATGCCCGTAGTCTGGGAAACAAGCTTCCTGAGCTAGTAGCCCTGATGGAAGATGAACAATTGGATATTGTGTAGTCACGAAACATGGTACAATCGAGGACCATGACTGGATGTCAACATACCAGGGTACACAATCTACAGAAGGGACAGGGAAGGTAGAAGAGGAGGTGGAGTAGCTCTATACATAAGGGAAGGGATCAAAGCTACAGAACTAAAAAGTAAAGGGGGAGGACAAGAGGCACTCTGGGTCACCTTGGAGACATGGAATGGCTTCACAATCCGCACAGGGGTTGTATATAGACTCCCGTCTCAAGGGGAGGAAATGTACAACAAAATGATAGAGGACATTCTCAAAATGGCTGAAAAAGGGGAGGTACTGTTGATGGGGGACCTGAATATGCCAGATGTTAACTGGATAACATGTACTGCAGCCACATCCAAGAGCAGGGTCATTCTCAATGCCCTGCAGGGGGCAGGCCTTAGACACCTAGTTCTGGAACTCACTCAGAAGCGAGCAATACTAGACCTGGTACTCTCAAATGGAGAGAGGATCACAAATTTAGAAGTCAGTAGACATCTGGGAACAAGTGACCACTGCACAGTGTGCTTCACAATGAGCACAACCATGGAGATAAGCCATACAAAAATAAGGATAATGGACTTTAAAAGGGCTGACTTTGGCAAAATGGGTGAATACCTGAAAAATGCAGTAGCAAATGACCAAAAAGGAGGGGGTGGAAGAACAATGGAGAAAAATCAAAACTGCTATCATAGAGGCAACAAGCCTTTGTGTGAAATAAATAAAGAAAACAAAGCGGAGTAAAAATCCACTATGGTTCTCAAAAGAGGTGGCAGGGAAGGTTAAGGAGAAAAAGTTCATTCAGAAAGTATAAGGAATCACAAAGGAGCACGACAGAGAACTGTGTCAATTAAAGCAGAAAGAAGTGGGGAAGGCAGTTAGACTAGCAAAAGCCCAAACCGAGGAAAAAATAGCCAACTCGCAGTTAAGAAGGGATAAAACCTTTTATAGGTACATTAGGAGCATAGAAAAGTTAAGGAGGGATAGTGAAGATTAATAAAGGAGAGGGAGGTGGGCAGAGGAGACAGTGAAAAGGCAGAGATACTGAATGAATACTTTGCTCAGTATTCACAAAAGAAGATGAGGAGGAGTTACCTAAACCAGACAATAGAAGCACTCTGGGTAGGGGGGTTGACACCAGTCCATTTACAGAAGAAAGAGTCCTGAAAGAACTCCTAAAACTCAAGGTGGACAAAGCAATGGGGCCTGACGGGATTCACCCCAGAATCCTAAAAGAACTAAGGGAGGACCTAGTGACACCACTGGCCACGCTTTTTAACAAACCATGGCAGGATGGGGCGGTACCTGAGGACTGGAGGAGGGCAGATGTGATTCCCCTTCCCAAAAGTGGGAGCAAGGCAGAAGCAGGAAACTACAGACCTGTAAGTTTGACCTCAGTGGTAGGGAAAATGATGGAATCACTTCTGAAAGAAAGAATTGTTGAGTACCTAGAGGCCAGCAGGGCACAGGACCCAAAGCAGCATGGATTTACAGCAGGAAGGTCATGTCAGATGAATCTAATTGATTTATTTGACTTGGTGACTAAAGTAATAGACCAGGAGGGGCTGTGGATATGGCCTACCTAGACTTTAGCAAGGCATTTGACACAGTCCCACACAAAAGATTAATAATCAGTTAGCCAGCCTGGGAGTGGGTCCCAGGGTGGTAGCCTGGTAGAAAACTGGCTGCACAACAGGACACAGAAGGTAATAGTGAATGGAAACATTCCAAAGAAAGAGGGGTTACTAGTGGAGTACCTCAGGGCTCAGTACTGGTCCAACTCTCAACATCTTTATAGGTAACATTGCAGAGGGTCTGAGGAAAGGTATGCCTTTGCAGATGACACAAAGATCTGTAACAGAGTTGATACACATGGGGTAGAAAAGATGAGAAGGGACTTGGCAAGGTTGGAGGAATGGTCAGACATATGGCAACTTAAATTCAATGCAAAGAAGTGAAAGTAATGCACCTGGGAAACAAAATCCAGGAGAAGAGAACACAATAGCAGGAGGTACTAACAACAAAAATGGAAAGGACCTATGGATAGTCATATCAGATGACCCAAAGGTGGGTAAGCAATGTGAAAAGTCGGTAAGGAGAGCCAGGGGGATACTGGGATGCATAGGAAGGGGCATCACAAGTAGAACAAGTATTTGTCAATGCCGAATGTTGGCTTGCTGGCATTGGCATTGGTAGTGCAGGAGTTAGACAGATGCATCATAGGAATGGCAGTGAAGTCTTGAACTGATGCCAACCCACCCCCAGCCTGCAGAGAGTGACAAGCATTAGGGTGTCCCTTTGGGTGTTTGGTAGTGCAGTGTGGGAAAACATGTCGGGCAGGATGTGAGAAATGACAGCTGCACAGTTCATAAGGAGGTGGAAAAAATTGCCAGTGTTGAAAATGTGGCATGTAAATACCAAATTGCTGAAGGCTACTAGGGTGCTTGGGAAATATGCAATGGACGCTTCAACACTGCCATATTTTATGGGCTGTCGGCACCAAATTTTCAGCATAGGCATTTTAGCACCTCTGCTCATGTACAGTGTTATTGTTATTTCTCAAAGTGTCCCAAGAAGTGATTTCTCACAGCGACCACGCTATTCTGCGCCAGAAGTGTGAAAACATATTTTGGGCACGATATGTCAAATGACGGCTGTACTGTTCATCAAGAAGTGTGGAAAAATGGCAATGGTGAAAATCCAAACTGAAAATATCACAAATGCACTATGGTACGAGCGTGCGTGCAATCTGCCAACACATGCTTGTAACACAGTTATTTTATGGAGTATCATCACCAAATTTTCAACATAGGCATTTTAGGTCCTCTGCTCATGAACTTTGTCACTGTCATTTTCATAATCTGGCCCAAACACTAATTTTCCACAGCGACAGCGCCATTGTGCGCCGGAAGTGCGGAAACACATTTCGGGCAGGATGTGGAAAATGACAGCTGTACTGTTCACAAGGAGGTGTACAAAAATGACAATGCTGAAAATCCGACAGTAAAATATTGTGAATGCGTGAAGTTATGAGCCTGCGTATCAACTGCGCAACGTATGCTCGTAAAAACGGCATTTGTTGGATTTTTTCCACCAAATTTTGGAACTTAGGCCTTTTAAGAGGGTACCTCATGAACACCACCACTGTCATTTAGTGACGGATTTCAAAAGGTGATTTCGCGAGTGACTGGCAAATCACCTTCGAGGCCGAAAAACGCCATGACAGTGACAGAATTCATGAGGAGGGCCCCAAAACCCCATGTTGAAAATTTGTGCAAAATTCCAAGAAATGCCTGAGATATGCAACAAGTTGAAAAACCCTATTCACTCCATTATACAGCTTACCGACATTTCCTCAGTTCACGGTCGGCTTTGAAGAGTGCAGACGTGTTCCAGTCCACCAAAGATTGTCGTGCCAGACTCTGGAGGTAAGTATTGGGTGAGGGGTGGGGAGGCCGGTGCAGTGGGTGGAGCGGTTGTGGGGGCAGGGAGACTGCATGGGACCGTTTTTTAATTTTCAGGCACTTTGCTTTTTTTAAATTGATGACGCGGGACGTTTGCCACGCTGGGGTGGGCTCCCAGTGTAGCAGAAGGATGGGTGGTGTGGGGGCGTGGAGCTGACGGGGGATTGGGCACCCCCATCGGCCATGGCATCAGTTGCCACGCTGGGGTGGGCTCCCAGCGTGGCACCCTGTACTCGGGGGGAGGACAGTGGAGCCGACGGGGGATTAGGCACCCCCGCCAGCCATCTCACGACTTGCCACGCTGGGGTGGGCACCCAGCGGGCGCGGGAAGGCCGGGGGAGTCGCGACTTTCACATTTTGTGACCGGCAGCTTCGCAGCCATGTTTATCGAAATGTTTGACTTGGAAAGGCACGTATGGGAGGCGTGTCTTTATGCCGCTGCATGACAAGCTTGTCTCTGAATGCAGTGGCACTTTGTTTACAAGTTATGTCCACTTTACATAATGTTGGTGTCAGCGCTAGCATGCTGGCTTATTGGGGAATGAGGGACGCACCTACTGATGCATGCCCTGCATTTGCCCAACAGCAGCCGCGCCTCCAAATCTCCACTCTCCCAATATGTTGACTGCCGCGCAAGCACGGCAAGCCAACATAAAAAGGGAAGTGGTTATCCCTCTGTACAGACAGTTGGTGAGACCTCATCTGGAGTACTGTGTGCAGTTTTGGAGACCTCATCTACGCAAGGACATAGTCAGGATGGAAGCAGTCCAGAGGAGGGCAACTAAAAGGGTGCCGGGTCTGCAGCAGAAATCATATGAAGAGAGACTGAGAGAGCTTAATATGTATACTCTTGATGAAAGGAGGGACGGGGGGACATAATAGAAATGTTCAAGTACCTCAAGGGGATAAAAAAGTCCAGGAGGGTAGCATCTTTCAGAAAAAGAGATGTGTAAGAACAAGGGGGCACAATTTAAAGATAGAGGGGGGACGGCTCTGGGGTAATGTGAGAAATTTTTTTCACAGAGAGAGTGGTGGATACATGGAACAGCCTTCCTGAGGAGGTCGTTGGGTCTAAAACAGTGGGGGAATTCAAACATGCATGGGACAGACACAAGGTAATTATAGTGAGGGGTTGCAGGAAGTAGGCTGTTGGTTAACTAGAATCTGCAGCTTATCCAGTAGGTAGGGAAATGGGCAGACTGGGTGGGCCAAGTGGTCCTTATCTGCTGTCAAAGTCTATGTTTCTATGTTTCTATGTTTAATCAACAATCACCCGTAGAAAGGCAAAATTCCTGTCCGGGGAGATTGCTGCTGCGCAGAATTGACCAGCTCAGCTGTTCTGGACTGAAGACAGATTGTGCCATCCAATCTGTCTCCAGTCTGGAAGAGATTTTTTACAGATGAAGTGCGATGAGCTTGCCCGATTCTTCGCAGATAAGGTTGCACAAATCAGATTGGGTATCGGTCCAACTTTCCCAATGGAGGATTGTGGAGATCGGCGGGAGGTGTAGAGCACCCTTTCTGTCTGGACTGACTTTAGCCGGCTGGAATCATGGACATTGTGAGGATTGTCCAGACTTTGTGCCCAACCAGCTGTAGTTTGGATCCAGGCTCTACGCCCCTATTGGTAGGCTGCGTAGATGTCAACTGCCCAATCCTTGCTGAAATTGTTTGGAGTTCCTGGAGAAGGGGTCTTTCCTGATCCCTCAATGAGACAGTCATATGACCACTCCGAAAAAAACCTCATTGGATCCAGACTGTCTAGCTAACTACAGGCCTGTCTCTAACATACCCTTTGTGGGTAAGGTTATTGAGAAGGTGGTTGCATTGCAGCAGGATGACCAACTTGTAACCCACAATGTCTATGATGCTGTCCAGTCTGGGTTTAGGAAGAGACATAGTACCGAGATTGCCTTTGTCTGGGTTTTAAATGATCTCCTAATTGTGAGACATTGAAAGGCTCATTCTATTTTAGTCTTTCTTGACATCTCGTCGGCAGTGTTTTTGGAGTGCCTGTGACTCCTCAGTGGACTGTCTGGGACAGTCTTAAGATTTTTTTTTTTTGTGTTATCTTTTTTCCCCTCTGTCGTGCACTGGGATCTGCTCCTCCTTCAAGCCACCTAGTACCACCAGCGACCCCTTCTTGCGATTCCCCCAGAGCTGCCTACCTCATATTGCAGCCTTCCTTTGGACTAGCTCAGCATATCCCTTGCCAGGAGGGTCCCCCTCCTTCAAGAGGGAAGGAACTGGCTGGAGGACTCCAGCACACTATTTTTTCTTTCTTGCCCGGGTGCTGCTGAGGCGGACATTACTCTGCCGGGATTGCTCGAGGCATCATCAGGGACAGCCGCCATCATCCGGCCAATCCCAGTGCAGTTTCTGCTTTTCTGGTGTTTTTCCCACAAGGACGTCCCTCTGCCATTCTCCCGCTCTCCACCGGGGGCTGCTGCAGAGTGACATGCTGCCCTAACCCACCACAGGAGAGGAGAGCAGCCCATTGGACACTCAATCCTCTCCTTCCCCTGCTGACCCCCGGCGTCCCTGGTTCATTCCTGAACCCAGGTCACCAGCGTGGTTTGAGGTAAGGCGCCAGCGCCTCAGCCCTCTATGTCACTGGGCTGGCCTTAAGATGGTTTTGATTGTTCCTTGTGGACAGGTTTCAGAGGGTGGTCACTGGAATTTATTACTTTGATGCCCTTCCTCTATCCTACGGGGTACCGCAGGGCTCCATATTGTCACCCATGCTGTTTGCAGTGTATATGCTGCCATTAGGAGACATCATTAGGTGATACAGTTTGAGTTCTTACTGCTATGCAGAGGATACTCAACTATATATGTCCTTTACACCCAGACAGAATGATGCGGTCTCTGTGCTTAACAACTGTCTAGCCGAGATCAAGAACTGGATGAGCTCCAAGTGGCTGAGGTTGAATCCAGATAAGACTGAGGTGCTGGTTGTGGACCCAGCTCATCCAGAGGTGGGTTTGGGAGCCTGACAGGCCTCATGCTTATGGCTGGATGGCATCCAGCTCACTACTTCAGGCCAGGTGCATAACCTGGGTATTATTTTTGGTAATGGTTTGACCCTGAAATCTCAGGTGTCTGCCATTGTCAGATCCTCATTTATTATATGCGGTCTGGTTCTGCCTGGACCTAGGAGGGCTAGAAAGCTGCACAAAGACGGAGTTAACTGACTTCAGGGGAACAGATTTTAAGGAAATGGGAAGGATCCTTAAGGAGCATTTGGATGGGATTGGGTCAGACATGGACGCTGATAGTAGGTGGGAAATCATCAGGAGAGGGGTGCAAGATGCTACCAGCACCTGTGCAAGAGTAAGACGAAAATGCGGTAGGGCCCAAAAACCCTGCTGGTGGACCAGGGAGGTCCAGGAGGTGGTGCAGGGAAAGAAGGCAGCCTATAGGCAATTCAAGTGCTCAAGGAGTGAAAGGAATCGAGGGGAGTATGAGCTGATGGCTAGAAGGGCCACTAGGGTGGTGAGGGCGGCTAAGGCAAGGAAGGAGCTGAACCTGGCCAGGGAAATCAGGAGAGGGAACAAGGGGTTCTTTAGATACATTGGGTAAAACAAAGGGTGAAGGGCAGATTAGCAGGATTAAATCAGGGAGAGATGGGCACAAGACCCAGGGGAGCAGGCTGAGGTACTAAATGAGTACTTCACCTCAGTTTTACCAAGGAACATGAGGGTGCTGCATCATACATGGGAGGAGACAGAGATACTGAGAGGGGGGACCCTTACCGATCAGCGGGTCTGGGGAGAGGGAGGCATCACTGGCAGGGGGGGTGGGCTAAGCAGGGAGAAGAGGTACTGGAAGTGGAAATCACAGCAGAGAGAGTGAGGGAAGCCCTCAGCTCCCTTAAGACGGAGAAAGCACTGGGGCTGGATAAATTACATCCCAGAGTGCTGAAGGAACTTGCGGATGTCCTGGTGAAACCCCTGGTGGAGCTTTTCACCATCTCTCTGAGGACAGGGTGGGTGCCCCAGGACTGGAAGGTGGCACATATAGTGCCTATACACAAGGGGGGATCAAGGGAGGTGGCAGAGAACTACAGGCCTGTCAGCCTGACATCGGTGGTGGGCAAGGTGATGGAGGGCATTGTCAAGGAGAGGCTGAGGGGGACCTGGAAAAGTCAGGGTGCCTGGACGATAGACAGCATGGATTCATCTCAGGGAAATTGTGTCAGACAAACCTTGTGTAGTTCTATGACTAGGTGACGAGTGCCTTGGACCTTGGTAGACCAGTGGACGTCCTCTTTCTAGACTTCAGCAAGGCATTTTACTCTGTTCCTCACATGGGCCTGTTGGATAAGCTGGGAGAAATTGGGGTGGGGAACCAGATAATTAGATGGATAGGCAATTGGCTCCAGGACCAGACCCAGAGGGTCATAGTTGACGGGATAGTCTCATCCCCAAAGAGGGTCATTAGTGGGGTCCCACAGGGATCAGTCCTTGGACCCCTCCTGTTCAACGCCTACGTCTCTGACATAAGGACAGGAATCAGAAGTGAGATGAGTCTTTGTGGATGACTCAAAACTGGGGCGGTGGTGGATGGGGAGGAGGGGAGGGTGGCCCTACATGGGGACCTGGAGGCTCTGGAAAGATGGTCTAGAAAGTGGAAGCTGAGGTTCAATGCAGGGAAATGCAAGGTACTCCACCTGGGGGCCAGAAACCCGGGCCAAGTGTACACCCTGGGGGGGGGAATTGCTACAAGTCTCGATGGCTGAGAGGGACCTGGGGGTGGTGGTGGATGTCCAAATGAACAACTCGGAGACTTGTAGGAGGGAAGCAGCCAAGGCCATCAGGATGCTGGGATGCATCGCTAGGGGGATCACCTCCAGAAAGAGGGAAGTGATACTCCCTCTGTATAACTGCTTGGTGAGGCCACACCTTGAGTACTGCATGCAGTTTTGGAGGCCACACTTAAAGAGGAACATTAAACTTCTGGAGAGGGTCCAGAGGAGGGCAACCAAAATGATTTGGGGCTTGGGGGACAGGACCTATGAGGAGAGGCTCTAAGATCTAAATATGTACACATTGGAAGAGAGAAGGGACTGGGGGGACATGATAGAGGTCTTCAAGTACATGAAGAGAGTAAATAGGGAGAAACACTCAGGGTGCTCAAGGAAGGAGGAGGGGGCCACTAGAGGCATGGGTGGAAGCTGGAAGGGGAAGATTCAGGGAGAAAGGAGGAGGTGCTACTTCACTGAGAGGGTGGTGGAGCCATGGAATGCACTGCCTAAGGGGCTGGTGGAGGCAGAGATGGTGGAGGGGTTCAAGAGGGGCTGGGACAGGTACAGGGGAAGGGTTCTGGAAGCAAAATCCAATGCAGCAAGAATATCTGGAACTGGGAAGGGAGAAGCCAGAGAAGGCGAGGGGGGCAGCAAGGTCAGCACCCAGGGTGGGGGCTGACCAATCGAGCAGACTCAAAAGACCATTAGGCCTATTCTGCTGGCATTTTAGTATGTTAGTATGAATATCACTATGGTGAAACACCAGGTTCCTCCGGATGATCTTCCTTGACCTTTCTACATTGGTCCATGCCTTCGTGACCATCTGCCTTGATTACTGCAATGGCCTCTTCCTAGGGCTTCTGGGAGTTGATATCCATTGCTTGCAGCTAGTGCAGAATGTGGCGGCCAGGCTTTTGACTGGTACATCTAGGACTAGTCATATTACGCCTGTGCTGCACGAACTGCACTGGCTGCCTGTACAGCGGCAGATCACCTTTAAGGTTGGTTTACTGACCTATAAAGCACTACCTGAACAGGGATCCCATTATCTGCAAGATCTTATGACTCCCTACTGCCCCTCCCACCCATTCCAATCCACTGATGCGGGATTGCTAGAGATTCCAAGGGTTTGGTTAAAAACATCGCGTACACGTTCTTTTTCTTTTGCTTCCCCTGTGACAGGAAGCTCCTGCCACTCTTGAGTACTGACCTTTTCTTGAATCTGTTGCAGCAGTTCTTCTATTTCTTAGTCTAATCTATCCTTTACGATTTCTAGTCCATAATGTTGGCCACCTGTGGGCACCCCCTTCCCCTTTCTTGACTATGCTATAGTGTCCTATTTAATTTTCCTTTTCCCTCTCAGGTACTGGTACAGGGAGGTTATTGTGGTGACCACCAAGCGTATGTAAAACAGGTTGTGTTTATCGTTGTTGGGTTTTAGTATGTAATAGCACTATGTCATAAAATACCTTGATGTATATACTTTATTTTTATGAAGCCTGTAAATATTAAAAATACCATGGCACTAGGTGTTTTTGATAATGGTAGAAAGTACTAGGTGACTATTATATAAATTAAGTTAGTTGTGCTATTTAAAATGCATGTAAATTGCTGTAAACTGAACAAGTCTGAAATGTAATGATGAGTTGCATATATCCCATGATGCTTTGTATTTGTATGCATGATGTTGTATTTCTTTGAAACTTGATTTGTTGCCAATGCCCTTTGGGGTAACTCTTCTTTCAGTGATTCTGAATTGAAGTTGTCTGTCTATAGCTTTTTTTTTTCTTTTTGGGCCCCCACAACCCAAGCAAACGGGTCCCACATAGGGGAGAAAATTGCATCTCAACTGGTAAGTTAGATCAGAGATTAGTGTCAACAGGTGCTGGCTAAGTGCAGAGAAAGGACATACATAGCCTGTTGCTGAAAATTGATATACTGAAGAAGAAATATGGCATTGTAGAAGCTTATTTCCTGTATTTTGAATAAGCATCACACATCGATTGTGTGTTGAACCCAAAGTTCGGTGTCTGGTCCATCTGTTATCCCACAATCCCTCCACAGCCTCTACCCTGTGGAATTCTTTACCTCATCAGTTAAGGGAATGCCTGACCATCTCAAGTTTAAAATCTGAGTTTAAGACCTACCTGTTTCGTTTAGCATTTCCTGATGGTTTTTAAAGTCTGCAGCTGTCTATGGATGCCATGATTTATTTTAAACTGTTTTAAAATGATGTGATTTTATGATTGTAAAGCACCTTGGTTTTGGAAAGGTGTTCTATAACTAAGTTTTACTTACTTAATTAGAGAATTTGGAGCTGTATTCTAGACTCTAAACTGGTGTCTAGCCATAGATATAAATCTTTATTCCTCCCATATCACCAGCGTTTCTACCTGCCTGCCTAGACCATAGATTCCAGAGGTGGTCGTAAGTGGGGTTACATTTGGTGAGTCACTTTTTAAAGGGAGAATGCTTTCCTTTGAAGACCTTAGTGCCACCTATGGTATTCTTGTGCAGGACCGATTTAATGCTGCAGGCAAATGATTTTATCAAGTCGCTCTGGGGAAGAACACAGATAAGACCCCACCACCCAAAATGTTAGAAATACACCAATTTGCCCTGGATGATGAAGCCCCACTACTACATATAATAACATACCTATATTAAGGAATGCTCTTACTTGGGGGCGGGGGGCACTTACAGAAACTTAAGGGGACCTGGGAATCAGATTTGGGTATTACTTTAGAGGAAGACCTTTGGAACTCACATTTGAAGTTCCTCCACTCTGGGGCAGCGTCCCGTCTTGGAAGGAGTTTTCTTGAAGCGTACACTGAGTTTTTCAGAACTCCAGCCCTCCAGGCAAAGTATTCTGAGCAAGGGGATGCTTCATGCAGGAAACGATGTGCTAGCCATATGGCCACACAAGGGCATATCGTTTCACAGTGTCTGAGGCTGCAGCCTTTTATTGCTGACCTTACTACAGCGTTATCAGAGATATTCACACCCCTGCCTCAAATTACACCCCATTTATTTTATTTTATTTTCCTACCAGAAAAACTGCTGTGACCCACATACCAGGAAACTATTAACTATTTGTCTTCTAACTACAAAGAAAGTCATCACTAAGAATTGACTCTCCCTGGCCCCCCTGACTCTACACCAATGGCATGATTTGATGATACAGGTATATAAAATAGAACATCTAACTGCAATAGTTAATAAGAGACAAGAGCATTTTAAATTACTCTGGAGAAGATGGGTGCTATATATTCCCCCATAGGCCAGATTTTACTCCATGAACTCTACCACATAAAACTCACTGTTTAATTAAACTGAGTTAATCTAAGATTATATACAATTATGAAAGAATACATAATGAGAAGTTTTTGATTTAATCCCTGTGGATTTGAACAAAATATGATGTAGTGTCATGCTCTATTTATTTATTTATGTTTGTTCTGTATGTAATCTATGTTATTATTACATTGTGTATTTGTGTGCTTAAAATTTGAAAATAAAAAGTTAAAAATAAAGAAGGTTGCACATGTGGGCAGTCCCCTGCTCCCCAAAAAGGACCCCGCCATACCTCTCAACTGTACCACATTACGAGGAACATTCCTCATTTTACTTCACAAAAGCTCCCTGTTCCACATTGTGAGGACTTGTCCCACATTGTGTGTTAACATTTTAAAGCAAAACTCCATAGTAAATGATGCAAAATATATAATTTTAATTAATAGCAGACTTTCTGAACATAAATGCAAACATTTTCACAGTGTTGTGAGCTTCTAATGTAAAGATTTGATTAAGTGTTCCACATTTTGCCCATTCTTTCCACATTTTGAGAGGCAATGTTCCACATTTGGGGGACAAAGGTTGAGAGGTATGGACCCTACCACTCAAAAATAAAGGATCTAACATGACTTGACCTTATGTTGTGTGCTTCTCTTTGCTTTTGAAAAGTAACCAAAAGGAATAAATCATAACATTGGTCAAAACTATTAATACTATCAAGGCTGTAAGTCTCCGTTTTAGATCCCCCTTCCCAAATACCCTGAAACATGTGTGAAGCAAAAAGGATCTGAACTCTAATCTGTAACCCCTTAAAAAGAGGTGAAAATCTTCTATATAACAGGAATAAACTTATATACAGCATCAGGAAAGAACATATATACATGGTAACTTCCATGTCGGAGGTGGAGAATACATCCACTTCCAAAGTCCCACAAGTGTAAGTCCCAAACCTGGGCTACCTTGAGGAAGACGGCTTTAGCTACAAATGCAGTGGGATTGGCCCTTAGGAACTAATATGTTCCAAAATAAAAGAACAATTCTGAAGTGGCAAAAAAATAAAAGTGATGGCTCCATGCAGAACTTCACACAATGAGCACCCCACAGCTGATTATGGCTTCAGCTTTAACTATCAACGAAGGCCCCCGGGAGAGGATGTTTGGGAAAAGCTATCTTCTCATCCCCATGTGTGTGTAGGCGGCATGGTATCTTCCTTCATGGGGAGGAAGCTAAACTAAACTAACAACTCTGGGGAAGACAGAGTGAAAGGATCTCTATTTGTTGCATGGTAAACCCAGCCTGGGACATAGGAGATAATCCCCAATTTTTTTTTAACTAAACAGAGAAGCCCCATGGGGTAAATTCCCCTAAGGGCACCTCGATTCAGGATGGTACTCGCACCCTTCAGTTGGTATCTGGTCCAGTGATTAAAATAAAAGGGAGCCAAGAAAACCCAGCTAAAGGTGAGAGCTAAGTGCACTAAATATACTGTTACCGGGGGGCTCCCTTGGCACAATCAATAAATTACATTACACTGGGTTAGGCCCTGAAGCAATCCAGGGGGAATTCCCCATTGAGAAAAATAAAATAGTATCATGGCCAGAACCAGACTCTAAATGACATTATATTTCATACTAGATAATGATTCCTTTATACAGATCTGGACCCTAAAACAGTCCAAGGGAGATTCCCCAATAACAGACATAAATAGTGAAGTGTCCAAAGCAATGCACTAATTTGCATAGATTTTGTATTAAGTAGTGTCCCTTTGTCCTCTTTGAGGGACCCTTTCATTCAGAATGTGATGGGTAGAGTAGGAGAAGGGCACGCAAACCCGGAAAGGTGGTGAGGCTAGTCTAGGTTTTCATCTTTCTGGTAAGTTTTTCGGTTTCGGATCAGTTTTTGCAACCAGGAGGAAACTGAAGACATTTACTTATTTCTTTAAGGTAAAGTTTAATTTTCTCTGTTAAAGTCTATTTTGGGACCGGTAGATTTTTGGTTTAAAAAAAAAAACAAGCTTTTTCTCTGTTTTTCCTTTGGTCACTAAACCGGTCGTTTAAACAAAATATCTTTACTTCTGTAATCTGGGTATAAACAGCCCACTGTGGATAAGTGTTAACAAACAAACAAACAAAAAGTGTGTTTGAGGTTATGTCACAGAAACCCAAGAAAAGAACCAGTCCCACTGGGTTTCAGCATTGTACAGAGTGCGGTGCTCCATTTGCTAAGGCTGTTCCATACCTCTTTTGTGTGTTCTGCCTAGGGTTTGACCACTTTAAGGCAGACTGTGAAATTTTTAAAAATTTCCCTCAGTCAATGCTGAATAGGCAACTCAATAGACTGCAGGAGAGAATGGCTGAAAAATCAACCAACACTGAAGGTCGGCCCAGTTCCACAACTAATGATAAATCCAGTGGAACCGGGGTGTGTGTGCCTTCTGACCAGGCCGAAACCCTCCACTGGTAAGAGAGCTGCTGATATGGGCCTTGAAACATCTGTAGCAAAACCAAAAAGAAAAACATCTGGTTTGGAACCGCAGAAACAAGTGGTTGCAGTTCCAACCACTGAAGAAATAGCAAAAGCCATTTGTATTATTTAGTTCTTGCAGACCGGTTCAGGCGACTCGGATTAACGTTCCCCAGCTATCACTAGAGTTCAAACACCAGGTATTTCTTTCCCCTCCGGTTCATATGATCCTGAAACATATTATGACCAGGAGTGGGATGATGAAGAAGAAGAAGAGGAGGAGGAGGAGGATTTTGGTGAACCCATCAAGCCTGAAGTCTCTCCAGAACATGTGGAGGCTGAGTCCCCACCCTGCCCTTCTGGGAACCCTTCCTCTCTTTATGCCTTTATAAAGAAGGTGGCAGAAGCTTTAGAGCTGCCTGCTCAGGAAGCCTCTGAGGAGGAGGAAGAAGAAGAGCCTGATTATGTTGAAATGATGGATGTGCCTGCTACTAAGAGACTTTTTTCCCCCATATTATGTTTTCTATTTTGTAGTTTTACACCCCCCTGGGACCGCGGCTTACACATGCGCACATGCATGTGGAGGCATGCATGCATGCTAGGATCTGGTGGCCCTTTCTTCAGCACCCCAGACTTTCATCACCGCTTTCTCTTGTCTGTGCTCCCACCGGACCTCCACCCGGTGGGAGAGGAACGATGGAGGAACGGGCTGCCACCCTGGGAGGGGAGAGCTGCATAGCAGCTCAATCCTGCTCTGACCCTCCCCCCAAGCCAACTCCCCAGCAAGGTAAGGAGTCCAGCTCCTCAGCCCTCTGCGCCACCTGGCCATGCCTAGTAAGAGACTTTTAATACCTGTTCACAAGTCTCTCGAGAGACAGACCATGAATACTATACTCCCATCTCTATACCTCCTGTGGATAAGAAGATGGACAGGAGGTATCTGCTGTCTGGCAGTGACACTGAGTTTTTGTTTAGCCATTGCAGCCATGAGGAAGTGGTCCAGACTGCTGCTTGTGAGAAAGTAGGCATTCCTTTAGCTTCCCATCCTCCTGAAAAGGATTCCAGGAAAATTGTCTCTTTGGCTAAGAAAAGGTATCTGGGTGCTTCCCTGACCATCAGGCTAGCTTCTTACATGGCTTATGTCTCAAGGAATCCGAAAGTCTCTGCAGGAATCTGTTCAGAAATTGGCTAGCAAGGCTTCACCTCAGCTAGCAGCTGACCTGGAAGAAATTGCAAAAAATGGTGTGGAGGTAGCCAAGTACCAATTCCACATTGCTATAGATGCCAGTGATAGTGCCTCAAAAGTAATGTCCAATGCTGTTTCCCAGAGAAGGTTTGTATGGGTAAGGTGCACTAACGTTTTCCCAGGACACCCAGACTAAGGCCCTGGATTTCCCCCTAGTGCAGAATTTTCTCCTTGGGGAACAGACTGAGGCATATATGAAAAAGATGGATGAATTTAGGGTGGCATACAAGAGTGCTGTGGCCAAAGACAGCAAAATAGGGGAGGCAGGGGCAGACCCTATCGGAGGCTTTTCTACCAAGCCCAGGCTTTCCCTACCTACCAGCAGCAAAGAGGCTATTTTAGCGGTAGGGGAAGAAAGAGGTGCTGGTCATGCTGGACCTAGCCCTTAGCCCAATACCCCTGCCAAGCAGACCCCCTAACGTGGTTGTCTGGGCTACCTCCCCAACACCAGTAGGATGAAGGCTGACGTATTACTTCCAGGCATGGCAATCCATTACCACAGACAAATGGGTCCTGGAAGTAATAAGCCAGGGACTTGCTCTAAGCTTCAGACCATTCCCAAAAACAAGAGTAAGAACATTCAAACCTGCCAACAACTCAGAAACAGCCTTGCTGGAGGCAGAGGTGTCCACTCTACTACAAAGCAGAGCAGTGGAACCTGTTCCTCTCCCTTATGGGGAAAAAGTGTTGTATTCAAGGTACTTTCTAACCTTGAAGAAAAATAGGGAGTAGCAACCCATTCTGGATCTAAGATACCTCAACAAGTACCTGACAAAACCAAACTTCAAAATGGTTACTCTAAATATGATTCTTTCCACTTTAAGGCAAGAGGATTGGTTGGCATCCCTGGATCTCAAGGACACCCACTTCCACATCTCCATCAGGCAGTCTCACAGAAAATATCTCAGATTCGAGCTGTCATCAGGCCACTTTTCAGTTCAAGGCCCTGCCCTTCGGCCTATCCTCAGCACCAAGAACCTTCACAAAGTGCCTGACATTAGTCATGGTACATCTGAGAAGGCTAGGTGTCACTGTCTTTCCTTACCTGGAAGACTGGTAGTCATGGGATACTCACCTCAGCAGGTAGAGGGATCTCTGATCACCACACAGAATACCCTACATTTCCTGGGGTTTCTGGTAAATCTCAAAAAGTCGGTTCTAAAGCCATTTCAGCTTCTGGAGTTTATAGGGACAGAACTGGACACAATTCAGGTAAAAGATATCCTGCCATTGGCAAGGGTGGACAGCACAGTTCAGTTGGCAGGCTTCTTTCCACCTGCACGTCCTCTCGACCAGCAAGGCATTTTCTTCAGATCCTGAGCCATATGGCTGTAGTCACAGGGGCCATGTTTCAGATGAGGGCCATTCAGTTTCACCTCAGGTCTTTCTGGTCACAGAGAAGGGATTCTCTGTCCAAGGTGGTTCCAGCGGCTTGCACACTAGTGCAAGCTTTGCAGTGGTGGCAGGACGGGGACAGCCTCAGGGTAGGAGTACCTTTCCTGCAGCAGTCTCCTACTGTGGTGCTGACCACGGATGATTCCCTACTGGGATGGGGAGCTCACCTAGGGGATCACACTGCACATGGTACATGGACCAAACAGGAATCTCTTCTGCACATAAACCTGTTGGAGCTCAGGGCAGTGCTGCTAGCACTGCAGTCATTTGCCAGAAAGGTACATGGGAAGGTGGTTCAGATCAGAACAGACAAAACCTCCATCATGTACTACATCATGTGCACAGAGGCCATGAAGGTGTAGAGCCTGGCTTACTCCCTCAAGGTCTCCCTGTCAGCAGTTCACCTGCCATGGAAGGACAATGTTTTGGCAGATGCACTCAGCAGGATCAATCAGAGCCATCACGAATGGACTCTGAACAGGCAGATCCTATTAGCAGTATTCAGGAGATGGGGCACTTTTGAGACAGGCCTCTTTGGAGCCTCAGGCAGTCATCAGCTACCCCAGTTCTGTTGCAGACTACCAGTTCCGGGTTCACTGCCGATAGAGGCACTGCTTCTGGATTGGACAGGCAAATTTCTGTATGCCTTCCCCCATTCCCTCTGATCTCCAGAGTTTTAACCAAACACAGATGTCAGTCAGCAACAATGATTCTGATAGCTCCAGACTGGGCCAGACAGCCATGGTACCTTGTCAGTCACCAGTCCGAGTTGCCTTCCCAGGAGGCACAATCTCCTGACTTCCTTCCAGGGGAGGATTCTGTACCCCAACCTTAAGTCCCTCAGGCTCAAGGCCTGGCTCTTAAGGACCTAGATTATGCAGGCTTGCATCTCTCTGAAGGGGTGATGGATATCCTAAGGGCCTCTAGGAAGCCTTCCACCAGGAAAACTTATACTTCAAAATGGCAAAGGTTCTCTATCTGGTGTTCATAAAAGGATACAGATCCATAGGAAGACGGCTTGGCAATCCTGTTGGACTATTTGGCACACCTGCATTCTCTAGGCTTTCAGCCTTCTACTCTCAAGGTGCATTTGGCAGCTGTTTCTTCCTACCTCTCAGCAGGAAAGGGTCCTTCCTTGGTCTCTAATGCTATTTTCAAGAATTTTTTTAAAGGGTTGCTTCATTTGCACCCCCTCCCCCCCCTTAGGGAAACTACTCCTTCTTGGGACCTGAACATCTGCATAGCACAGATGATGCAGCCCCTTTTTGAGCCCATCTGCTCATCAGAGCTACAATATCTGACACGGAAAACTGTCTTTTTGGTAGCAAGAAGAGTCAGTGAGCTACAGGCCTTGTCAGTGGAACCTAACTACATTGTACTCCACAAGGTCAAAGTTGTTCTAAGGACAAATAGGAAATTCCTTCCCAAGGTATTTTTGGACTTCCACATAAATCAGACCATTATATTGCCTGGTTTCTTTACTGACCATTCTAGTTCAGGCAAACACAGGTTGCTTAGTCTGAATGGCAAAAGGGCTATCAGCTACTATTTGGACCAGACAAAATGCCGTAGGAATGAGTGTACCCAGTTGTTCCTCACCTATGGCGAAGTGGAAAAGGGCAAGCCAGCCACGATGAGTACCATCGCAAGGTGGGTCGTGGCCTGCATTCAGTTCTGTTATGGCAAATTGGGTAAGGAGCCAGCAGTGGGTCTGAGGGATCACTCCACCAGGGGGACAGCTGCTTCCATAGCAGCTGCTAGAGATGTCCCTTTGCTTGAGATCTGTAAAGCAGCTACCTTGAAAACTGTTCATACATTCACCATGCACTACTGCCTGGACACCCAGGCCAGAAGTGACAACAGATTTGGCACAGCAATCCTGCAGAGCCTATTCCCTAAATAGGTTCTGACCTCCCACCCTGCCTCCCCTACTAGTACCTGGGGGACACTGCACTCCAGCTGTTATTTATAGAAAATTGTAAGCCACTGGGGTGGTCATTCTTGGGCATCTGTGACTTGAGTCTTTCATGTGCCCCATATTTGGGTTCTATAGTCAATGGACTATTTTAGTTTTGATGTAGATTGATTGGCATAGCTAAACCGTTATTGTTAGTATAGTTGCTTGTAAGAATCTGGCAATTACATAGAAAGTACCAGGGCCAGTGGCTTGAAAACCGAGCTCAAGTCTATTGAACGTTCCACTGTTAGCATATAGGCTTTTAACTCTCTCATCTCTGTGGCAGTTCAACTGGAAGGGCTACCTTCATTAGTCAGAATAGAGTAAGACTCCCCTGGAAGAAACCAAATTACTTTGGTAATTTTTTCATCCCCATCCATCACCCCCCCCCCCAGGAAGCCCACTAGCCTGTAGAGCCCCGAACAGTGTAGGCCTTATTTGTCAACTTCATCTGCACAGTCCCCAAGTCCTCAGCAGAAGGAGGCCAACAACTGGAATGGCTGGAGTTGTTTAAGTATTTCTGCAGTTGGCTGATCTGCACACAGTTCAGTGTCTTGGTTTGCTGCTTTATCCCAATGGGGTGAGGGGCCGCTCTCCTGGAATCTTGATGGCTAGCTATGATCCCCTCACTCACTCAATAGGTTATGGGCCTGAAGATCCGTTTTTGCGTCCTCAACTGGGGTATAAAGAAGTGGCCCATTTGGAAACTGCACCAAATGTTTAGCTGGGTAAGGAGTTTTGAAGTTAGGCAGTTCTGTCGCAAACAGGGAAATAAGGGGATATATTCCCTTCTTTGCTTTTGAGTAGTAGGGGCATAATCATTGTCAACAAAGATTCTTCTGGAGGCATATTTAAGGATTCCCCCCCACCAGGCTTTTTGTAAAAGGCCCACCTTGACAGCATAATTTAAGAACCGAACCACTGTGGACCTGGGCTGAGCATCAGGCACTATGGATTTGGGTCCCAGCGCCCTGTGCACTCTTTCGATAACAATTGGGTAGTCAGGTCCAGCATGGTGTGAAGAAAATTATCCAGGAAAGCAGGGATGTCTCTGGCTTCTTCGCCCTCTGGTACCACATATATTCTTAGATTTTTGTGCCTCCATTTTTAGCCTTCTCTTGCCTGAGGATGATTTGCAGCTGTGTGCAAGCTAAATCTGCATTGACTGATTCAATATGGTCGAAGTGGGCCTTGTTTGTTGAAATTTGGTGGTTGACCTCATCGATCCTGCTTTGGAGTGTGCCTAGATCCGTTCCGAGATCGCGGATTGAGTCCCGCATTTTGACCTGAAATTCCAGCATAGCCACAAGGATTGTGTCTGTGGGGTCTGCTTGATTTTTGTTGTTGTGCTGAGATCTGGGTGGGCGGCTCTTTTTTGTGGGTGCTCTCTTCAGGGCCTTAGATGGTTCTGAGTACATGAGAGCAGTTTCATCCATCTCATCAACTTCAGCCACGACTTGGTAGTGGTTTATGGTCATCCAGTGCATTAAACAGGTAGAAGTCCAGGTTCATCAGATACTGTGTATTATTACTATTTGAGTGGATTTTCTGTGAAATCATTAGATTTAAAGGTAGTTTTAATTATTATCATTGAAATCAGAGGCGAGAGCTCATGTATGCATGTCTGTTCTACTCCATAGCTCCACTGTGTCTTCCCCATTGTTATTGATTACTTCCTGCTTCTCATATTATTGTTTTGTTGCTCACTGTTAAATGTTATTTTGCCTGTTCTGCAGTTTACTTATGGCAATTTTATTCTTCAAGCTTTTCTATTAATTTGTATATTTTGTTGTACTTATTTCCATATTTTTTCACTGTATTATAACTGGCGACCCCCTATAATGACTAGATATGTACTCCTGCTAAAATGCCGTAATGACTCGGTAACAGGTTATTAGGGCGTTTTCCTCCTTGCACTCTCACATAACTGAAGTGCAAAAGAAATCACAGGGACTGGAGACTGCTTTTTCTCTCTCTGTCCCCACAGCAATACCATATTGCCACCCTAACATTTCTGCCTTTGGCGAAACAGTCTCCATCAATCAGAGCAGCAGCCGTGTAAACCGCAGCTCTTATTAAAAGGAAAAAAACAAGACGTAAAAGTCACTCACTACAGCAGCTGTGAGGCACATGCTCGCTCGCACAAATTTAGCTTATGGGTCCAATTCTATAAGCACCCCTACGCATGTTGCAAGTTGCGAAATGCGAGGGGTACTGCTGTGCCAAGGACCCTGCACCCAATTCTATAAGGGGCAGGGTCCCAGTGGCTAAGTCCTGAGACTTGCAACAACCCCACAGGTACGCCAAACAAAGAGCATACCTGAAGGGTTTACCGTAAGCCACAGCCCTGGGTGCAAAGGGCGCAGGTGCCCCCCATGCCCGGATCCCTCCTGTCTGTGAAGCCCCACAGGACTGCCGCATGCCCCTCACCCCAAGTACATGAAAAATAGCCCCACAAGGTTGCTGCATGCCCCTGACTCCATGTACCATAAAGTATACCCAGAAGCTGTAAAAATACCCCCATCCCCAATTCCCTAAATTGCGACCAGTCCCCAAGTCTCAAGTATCCCTGGTAGTCTAGCAGACCACCCCTCCCACCTGGCAGCACCGACCACCTCTCTCCATGACCTGTTTTAGGCTGGTGATTGGCACAGCCACCTCTCTCCACCATGGCCAGCTCTGACGATCGAACATGCAGGAGTAACGACTGCACATACCATGCGATATACAATATGTGCTCCTGCAGTTCAGCTGATGGCTGGCTACAGGTGAGAGGTGGGCTGTGCTAGTTGCTGGCTTAAATGGTCGGGGTGTAGGGGAAGTCAGGTGCTGCCAGGTGGGGGGGTGGGCCACTAGACTACCAAGGATACTCAGGACTTGGGGAATGGTCCGCATTTAGGGGATCAGGATGGGGATTTTCGCTTGTGGGGTGCAGGCTTACTTTATGGTACATGGGGTCGTGGGCATGTGGCAGCCTGTGGGTCTTTTTTCATGTACTTGGGGTTGAGGGCATGCTCCACTCTACGGGCGTTTTAGTATTGGGGTGGGGCATGGATAGCCTTATGGGGCATTACCATGCTTCTTCTGGGTCACGGCATTCGGGGGCAGATTTAGCCCTGTGGGGCTTTTGTATTGTGCGGTCAGGGCAGTGTTGGGAGGAGGGTGGCATACCATCGGGGGGGATGGTCGTGCTACACATGCAGGCAACCTCCGGGGGCATACATACAGTTACGCCAGCTATATGATGGTGTAACTTACATTGACAGTTTTCCCCCAGGGGTTGCTGGAGAATAACGCCCTGGGGAACTTTGTTGCTGCCCTTCTGGAACAGGGCGCAACTGCTCCCGTAAACCCCTGAGTGCCGTGTTGCAGGGGGTTGAACGCATAACTGGTGGCATAAGTCCACTTTGGTGCAAGCAGCCTATGGCACGTCACAGGCTGCATTGCAGAATACTGTATGTTGCAACTGCTGGCGTAACTTGCTGCTTGCACCATTTTTTTGGTGTAAGTCAAGTTATACCAGACATAACCTTTTAAGAATTGGGCCCAATGTTTTTAGTCTCTGTCAAAATCTTGCACCAGTTATTATAAAAGACAATACCTATGCAGGGTTTGTCTTATGAGGATTTTTCACACACACGGCCTTGGTGTGTGATAATTAAGCAATAAGGCACGACAGGGTGTGGTATATCATGGGATATCATCACATCTTGGGTGGTTGGGCACGAGGCCGCAGGCCTGGAGTGACTTATTGCTATTATGAACTAGCTTAAAAGTTTTAGTAGTATAAAATACAAAAAAATGTTTAAAATATTTTTAAAATGACTTTTAGAGTGGTGGAGGGGTATGTTTTCAGAAAAAAGTTCCTATAATTCTCTGGGCAGCAGGTGGCGCTGTCGTAAGTGGAGATGGTTGAAGAGGTGCTGCTCTGAACTCTCACCTCCTAGCAGTCTGTGCTTCTTGCATTTAACCAGGTCATGCTGTGTGAAGATGGACTGTATTTATTTATTTATGTGAAACTCTGATCTGGTGGCAGTGGGAGAGAGCAACTAAACAGGTACACATACACATCGTGTGGAGTTTTGGGGTTGTTTTTGTTTGTTTGTTTGTTTGTTTGTTTCGTGGGGAGTTGCTCGAGGTGTGCCTGAAGCCACGCTGAATGTGTTTTCTGCTTTGCGGTGTTTGTTCCGATGGACTGTGTGAGGAGGAATGAGCGACGGTTGTTTTTTTTTATTGTTTTTAAACAGACGCTTGTGTTGGGGAACTCCATCCATTTTTCTAGAGGCAGTGGGCACAGTTGCGTGAGGTAAAGCGTGTAAGGAATGCGGGGAAATGCAGCTGTTGGAGGAATTTCTGTCTGCGAGGAGGCTGGTGGCCGGAGGCTTTTTGAAGCCGTGATGATGTAGCCCGATATTATCACAGCTTCAAAGAGAGCTCAGCCAATCAGATTTGTCTATTTACGATCGCCAGTTCATTTTCTCATTTATACAATGGGGTTAAGACAAAAATGTGAAGATAAAAGACATATTTGCATAGCAATAGGGCCTGGAGTGATGATAACTCATTTATCACTGCTAGAAATGGATCATCACCAATGACCATCACTTGAAGTTGGCCACAAAGGAACTCTTAACCAATGGGAGAGCAGCCTGAACATTGCTTGATGACATCACAATGGCCTCTGCTGCACTCAAAACAGAGAAGCAAACTTAAACAGAAACAGTTTATTCTTCATTAAAAGAACTAATCTAAAAGCTTTACAATTAAAAATACATTATATAAATTGAGAACCCAATGGTCTTGCTCAGACTATAACATTTATCATCACTGGTGAGTGGGCAGGACTTTCATAACTCACTCGTAGCTCTGCCACTCAGTGAGTTATGGTCTTGCCCCCTCACTCATGATGATAAATAGCATATTTTGAGTCTGGCCATTGTATGCCCCATATATACACACCTTGAGCTTTGCTCTTGGAGTTTATGGATTATCACACGTTGGGTGTGTGAAAAATCCTCATAACACATATCTTCACAGGCACTATTCTCTATGTTTTTGTATACTGTACTTTGTATCTGTTCTGTTCTCTTCCCACTCACTCAGGACGCATCTGGGAATGAGCTGATATCAACTCAGTATGACTTTCCTGGTAACACTTTTGAAATAAATAAAATAAATAGGGGATAGTTCATGGGTGGCTATCATATATCGTTTCTAACTTCATGACTGGTCAGTGACCTTGAGTGGCAAAGCCAGAGGTGAGGGTTTCAGAGGTCACTTAGAAGAATGAAAATAAAAATGGTATTTGAGAGCCACTATCAGATGTCCTGTTTATACAATCTGCTTTAGCAATTTGTAGAAACCGTGGCTGCCTTGCAGTTCAGCAGAGTGTGAGGCACAATGCTGAGTGTGGTTCAGAGTGGCGTACCCCACTAGCAAGATAAACATGCTGTTGTACCGTGCTAGCAAGATAAAAAAAATGTATCTAGCTAGCTAATGTTCGGTGCCATTGATAACATTTTTATGCTAGTGAAAAATGCATATATTGTCTAATAAATGTTATATTGTGTTTTGTGATGCACTCCAAGCCATTTGGATGTGGCATTATATAAATAAATACCTTACCTTTATTCTGTGGCATCTCTCTACACCTGTTGTATAATTATTTTTTAACTTACTTTTTCTCCCCTTGGCCCCCTGATCGGCTCCTTCTTTCTTGGCATCCTATTCCTCTGGCCGCCATCCATCCCACACCTGTCTCCAACTCCGGCCATGACCTTACTACCCCCATGGCCCCCCCATAGCGGGCTGGTGGGGAGCCCCCCTAACTCATCCACTAGGACTGGTTCCAGTACAGGTGGTGCCCTCTGGAGATCGTGCATTGGGTTGGATGGCCATCAAGCTGCTCAACCCGGGCTGCCATTTTCCATATTTTTTTTGTGGCAGCGGAGCGTGCAATGCCTACAGTGGCATGCCACGTGCGCATCCACATGCAGCGCACCCGCCAGCTGCTCCACCTCCGTGCCCCATTGTACTGGGCCAGGCGTGCCAACACCCAGCCTATGCTAGGTGTCAGGCAAATGCCAGATTCTGTTCCCCACCCTCCGTGGGAGAGGAGAGGAGAGGAGAGGAGAGCTGTCCTCTGGATGTTCGATCCTCTCCCACGCTTGCCGGCCCCTGATGACCTGCTCACACCACGAACACAGGTCGATGGTGTGGTAGGAGGTAAGTCATGGCTGCCTCAACCTTCCACACCACTAGGCTGGCCATGTTGTATAAATTATAATATAGTGTCTGTTCCACTATTACATTTTGTATTCTGTGTGCTAGTTTACATGTGGTATTTCCTGCTTTGGAGGGTTTACCCCAGTATTCGGTGTTTTGAGGTACACTTCTTTGAAAGATACTGCAAAAAAAAAGAATAGCACTGTAAAACATTTTGCTTGCACAAAGGACTGTTTGACCGTGAGCAACAGCCAGCCACATATTGCTTTTGGAAAGTTGTACCCACCTCCTTCACTGTGCACATCAGACGTCCATAGCAAAAGAAAATGATGATTAATGGGATGGTGAAGTGAACAATGAACATGTAGATGACAAAGGACTCATTATTGACCTCTGGCTTCAGGGTATAGTAATCAATTCCACATGAGCACTGCATGCCTTCTGGGATGTACCTGCAACCAAACACACAGAATTTATGGGCATCCACTTGATTTAATTTGGTTTGAGATTCTAAGCAGTATATTGGAAGCTTTTTCACTGTACAGACAGGGTTTAAACCCCAACAGAGTGAGTTTTGCATCAGTTTGCCCTGTATGTCTCATATTAGGAGGACCGCTGTGCACAGGGAAAAGCTGTTTGGGGAGGTGTGCAGAGGGGTATACATTCAGGATCCTGACACCCACTAGCCTGACACTAAGATCCCAACCGTGAAAATCCCGACAGTGGGAGTTTTCCTGCGGTGGGGTGGGACACTAGGCGGAGTTAGCAATCATATTTAAGGGAGGTGCAGGGGAGAAGCCCCCCGCATTTGGGTTGCAGGGATTGAAGCCCTCCGAAACATCAAAAAAAAACTCAGCTGCGGGCAAAATCCTACTGTCAGGATTTCCGCGGTTGGGATCTTAGTCTCGGGCCAGTGGGTGTCAGGATTTAGTAGTAAAACGTGCAGAGGCACCACAGGCACACATGAAAGTGAGAGGCAATCTTGTGAATATGTCAACATCGGGATAATGGAATCTTTTTGGATGCGCAAATAGCCTGATTTCTCTGTGCTAATTAACGAGTGCAAAAAGCACCTTTTTGCAAAGTGCAAAGCATCCTCTACTCACACCTGATTCTCCCCATGGCTCAGATGAGTAGAGAGTATATTTTGCAGTCCAGTAACCCCCTTCACTCATACTACAAGGCATCTAGTGTATCCCTCCCCCTCAATTCCAAGACTGTGTAAAACAATTATCCTTGGCATCCAATTCCACACTACGCCTGATTCCAGGTTACAGTGTCAAATAATTATTCCTGGTATCTAGAGTCCCTCTCCCCCAATTCACACTCACTGTTTAAAATAATTATCCCTGGTGTCTAGTGCCCCCGATTCCCACTCAGTGTGTAAAATAATTTTCCTTGGCATGTGGTGTCAGCTCCCCCAATTCCCAGACACTGTGAAAAATAATTATTCCTGGTGTCTAGTGTCCCCCTTCCCCCCGATTCCCAGACACTGGGTAAAATAATTATCCTTGGCATGTGGTGTCTCCCAACCCCCATTCCCAGTCACTGTGCAAAATAATTATCCTTGGTGTCTATTGTACTACCCCAATTTCCAGTCACTGTGTAAAATAATTATCCCTGGTGTCTAGTGTCCCACCCCAATTCCCAGTCACTGTGTGAAATAATTTTCCTTGGTGTCTAGTGTCCCACCCTAATTCCCAGTTACTGCGTAAAATAATTATCCCTGGTGTCTAGTGTCCCACCCCAATTCCCAGTCACTGTGTGAAATAATTTTCCTTGGTGTCTAGTGTCCCACCCTAATTCCCAGTTACTGCGTAAAATAATTATCCCTGGTGTCTAGTGTCCCACCCCAATTCCCAGTCACTGTGTGAAATAATTTTCCTTGGTGTCTAGTGTCCCACCCTAATTCCCAGTTACTGTGTAAAATAATTATCCCTGGTGTCTAGTGTCCCACCCCAATTCCCAGATACTGTGTAAAATAATTATACCCAGTGTCTAGTGTCAAAACCCAATTCCCAGTCACTGTGTAAAATAATTCTCTTTAGTGTTTCGTGTCCCACCCCAATTCTCAGTCACTGTGGAAAATAATTATCCCTGGTGTCTAGTGTCCCTCCTCCCCCGATTCCCAGACACTGTGTAAAATGATTATCCCTGGTGTCTAGTGCCCCCCCCAATTCTAAGTCACTATGAAAAATAAATATCCCTGGTACCTAGGTTCCCCCCCACCATTTCCCAGTCACTCTGTAAAATAATTATCCTTGGTGTCTAATGTACTACCCCAACTTCCAGTCACTACATGAAATAATTATCCATGGTGTCTAGTGTCCCACCCCAATTCCCAGTCACTGTGTAAAATAATTCTCCTTGGTGTCTACTGTCCCGCCCCAATTCCCAGTCACTGTATAAAATAATTCTCCTTGGTGTCTAGTGTCCCACTCCAATTCCCAGTCACTGTATAAAATAATTCTCCTTGGTGTCTAGTGTCCCACTCCAATTCCCAGTCACTGTATAAAATAATTCTCCTTGGTGTCTAGTGTCCCGCCCCAATTCCCAGTATTAAAATACTTCTCCTTGGTGTCTAGTGTCCCGCTCCAATTCCCAGTCACTGTATAAAATAATTCTCCTTGGTGTCTAGTGTCCCGCCCCAATTCCCAGTCACTGTATAAAATAATTCTCCTTGGTGTCTAGTGTCCCACTCCAATTCCCTGTCACGGTGTAAAATAAATATCCCTCCATAGAAACACAGAATTTGACAACAGATAAGGACCGCTTGGCCCACCTAGTCTGCCCATTTTCCTACCTCACAGATAAGCTGCAGATCCTAGTTAACCAACAGCTTACTTCCTCCTACCCCCACTAGGACTGCCTTATGTCTGTCCCATGCATTCTTGAACTAACCCACTGTTCTTGACTGCACAACCTCCTCAGGGAGGCTGTTCCATGCATCCACAACCCTTTCTGTGAAAAAATACTTCCTCACATTACCTCTGAGTCGTCCCCCCTCTGTCTTCAAATTGTGCCCCCTTGTTCTTGCACATCTCTTTTTCTGGAAGATGCTACCCTCTTGGACTTTGTTGATTCCCTTGAGGTACTTGAACGTTTCTATCATGTCCCCTTTCTCCCTCCTTTCCTCAAGGGTATACATATTAAGCTCCTTTAGTCTTTCTTCATATGTCTTCTGGTGCAGACCTGCACCATTTTGTTCCCTCCTCTGGACAGCCTCCACTCTGTCTATGTCTTTGCAGAGATGGGGTCTCCAGAACTGCACACAGTACTCCAGATGGGGTCTCACCAACTGTTTGTACAGAGGATAACAGCTTCCTGTTTTCTACTATTGATGCCTCTCCCTATGCATCCCAGTATCCCCCAGCCTTCCTTACTGCCTTCTCACATTGCTTGCCCACCTTTAGGTCATCTGATATAATTACCCCAGGTCCCTTTCCATTTTACTGTTGTCAGTATCTCACCTCCCATTTGTACTCTTCCCCTGCGTTTTGCTTCCCATCGCATTACCTTGCACGCCTTTCATTGAATCTGAGCTGCCATACATTTGACCATTCCTCCAACCTTGCCAAGTCCCTTCTCATCCTTTCCACTCCAACTTGTGTATCAACCCTGTTGCAGATCTTTGTGTCGCCTGCAAGATACATACTTTTCCTTCCAGTTCCTCTGCAATGTCACTTATAAAGACATTAAAAAGGACCGGTCCCAGTACTGAACCCTGCGGTACCCCACTAGTAACTCTCCTTTCTTCACTGTGGACTCCATTTACTACTACCCTTTGCATCCTGTTGTCTAGCCAATTTTTTATCCAGGCTACCACCTCGGGACCCACTCCAAGGCTGGCTAACTTGTGTATTAATCTTTTGTGTGGGACTGTTTTATTTTATTTACTGAAAATGTTTCACTAGGAAAGGCACACTGAGCAAAAATATGCTTGTCTCCTGGTGCGACCTGGGGAGAGGGGTTACAGAAGAGGCAGTTATACATACAGTAGTTGAGATTAGCAGCAGAGCAATACAGATAACATACAGTTGGGAGGGATTACTTTTGAACTTATTACATAAGGAGAACAGTAAGAACATAACCATCAAGGACATGGTATACATATCATGGGTACATATCAAGCAAGAACTGTACAGAGCTTGATCATCAGGGACAGGGTAAACATATCATGGGTACACAACGAGGCAATACATGAAATTACTTAAGTGCGAGTATCAGAACTAGGGTGCAGTATCAGAACATGTGTGCCAGTAATAGGACTAGGGCTGCAGTGGGATGCACCAATAGCCAGTAGGAATTGGAGAGTGAAGTTGTGGGGTAGGGAGGGGTGGACTAGTAAACATTTGGTGTGTAGGGGGGAGGATTAGGTGAGGTGGGAGGGGAGGGGAGGGGAGTTAGTAATTGTGAGTAGGGCTGAACAGCGTAGGTTAGTTAGGAAGAAGGGAGAGAAGGGGGATGTTTGGAGAGAGAAGAGTGAGTAAGAGTGAGAGTGTAAGTGCGTCGGGCAGTATATAAGCCAGACAATTAGGTGTGGCCAGACCGCTGGTCAGGTGCTAAAGGGTGATGGGGGAAGAGAAACTATCAAGGGGGGAGGTCAGGGACAGTTGCAATTTGGAGCTAGGAAGTTAGTGAGGGCAGAGGCTAAGGAGTGTTTGGTTGAAGAGTGGCGGATCTGGGTTGGCAGGCCATTCCAGAGTTTAGGGGAGAGGTAAGAGAAGGCCGATTGGCCGGCGGTGGTCCTTCGGTGGGGGACGACTAAGAGCCTAGTGTCAGTGGACCTGAGGGTGTGGGTGGGGGTAGGTGGGGAAGATAGGGAGGATACAAGGTAGGGTGGGAGGGAGCTGAGCCAGAAATTGGAAGCAAATTTGACACTATGAATTAGGCGCTGGTTGCTCAGGGATGGCAGAGCCAGTGAACGGTAGAGCTTGCAGTGATGTGAGTAGGGGGTGGGGGGCATCGAGGGCAAAGTGGCAGAATCCGTTAAAGAGGGGGGTCTAGTTTGGCTAGGATGGTCTTTGAGGCAGAGCTGTAGACAACATCACAGTAGTCGAAGGTGGGTATAATAATTTTCAGGACTAGTTCACGTCTGACAGGTAGCGGGAGACTAGTGCGGTTCCTCTAGAGGGCGCCAAGTTTCAGGCGCAGTTTAGAAATGATGGCGTCCACATGTGTGGAAAAGGAGAAGTGACGATCGAGGCAAACCTCTAGATACCTGAAGGAGGGCACTTCATCAAAGATGGTGTTGTTTAGGGTATGGAAGATCAGAGGGGGGGTGAGCTTGGATAAACGCTATCTAGTGCCGAAAGACATAGAGACAGTTTTCTTGGCATTTAGGGAGAGTTGATTGGTATTGAACCAGTGCTGGATTTTGTTGAAGTCTGTTTGAAGTTTGGAAGTCAGTTCTTCGTGAGTCTGGCCGGAGGTAAAGAGGACCGTGTCGTCTGCATACATGTGGATCGTGGTAGAGGAGCAAGAATTCAGTAGATCATTTAGAAGGATGGAGAAGAGGATGGGGCCAAGAACTGAGCCTTGGGGAACACCGGTGGTGATGGGGAGAGGGCGGGAGGTGTGGTCTGCTATTTTAGTGGATTGGGTTCTATTTAGTAAGTAGGCACTGAACCAGTTTGTGGCGGACGCTGCTAACCCTGCCCCTGATAGGCAGGATAGTAGGAGAGAATGGGATACCGTGTCGAAAGCCTTAGCTAGGTCAATGAAAATAGCACCAGTGATTAGCCCTTTATCCATCCTAGTGACAATTGAGTCTGTAAGTCTTAGTAGGGAGGAGGTGGTAGAGTGGTGTTTTCGGAACCCAGACTGAAATGGGGTAAAGTTAGTTTCAGAGAGAAAATGGGAGAGCTGGGATAGCACTAGGTGTTCCTGGAGTTTAGTGAGGGCTGGGAGGAGGGAGATGGGATGGTAGTTAGTAGTGGAGGAAGGGTCACCATTTTTAGGAAGGGGTAGGACAGTGGCATGCTTCCATTCAGAGGGGAGAGACTTGGTAGTGAAAGATAAAAATAATTATCCCTGTTGTCTGGCACTCCCCCAATTCTCATCACTGTGTAAAATAATTATCCTGGTTTCGGCATCTCCATTCTCTGTCACTGTGTAAAATAATTATCCCTGGTGTCTGCATCCCCCAATTCCCATCACTGTGTAAAATAATTATCCTGGTTTCTGCATTCCCCCATTCTCTGTCACTGTGAAAATAATTATCCCTGGTGTCTGGCATCCCCCAATTCCATCACTGTGTAAAATAATTATCCCTGGTTTCTGGCATTCTCCATTCTCTGTCACTGTGTAAAATAATTATCCTGGTGTCTGGCATCCCCCATTCATCACTGTGTAAAATAATTATCCCTGGTTTCTGCATCCCCCGATTCTCTTGTCACTGTGTAAAATAATTATCCCTGGTGTCTGGCATCCCTCCAATTCCCTCACAGTGTAAAATAATTATCCCTGGTTTCTGCATCCCCCCGATTCTCTGTCACTGTGTAAAATAATTATCCTGGTGTCTGGCATCCCCTCCAATTCCCCTCACAGTGTAAAATAATTATCCATGGTGTCTAGTGTCACACCCCAATTACCAGTCACTGTGTAAAATAATTCTCCTTGCTGTCTACTGTCCTGCCCCAGTTCTCAGTCACTTTGTAAAATAATTCTCCTTGGTGTCTGGTGTCCCTCCCCAATTCCCAGTCGCTGTGTAAAATAACTCTCCTTAGTGTCTACTGTCCCGCCCCAATTCCCAATCACTGTGTAAAACAATTATCCCTGGTGTCTGACACCCCCCCATTCCCAGCCACTGTGTAAAGTAATTCTCCGTGGTGTCTAGTGTCCTACCCCAGTTCCCTTGTTACTGTGTAAAATAATTATCCCAGGTGTCTGGAATCCCACCCCAGATTCCCAGTCACTGTATAAAATAATTCTCCTTGGTGACTAGTGTCCCATGCCAATTTCCAGTCACTCTGTAAAATAATTCTCCTTGGTGTCTAGTGCCTCCCCCAATTCCCAAACACTGTGTAAAGTAATTCTCTGTGGTGTCTAGTGTCCCACCCCCATTCCCAGTCACTGTGTAAAATAAATATCCCTGGTGTCTAGTGCCCCTCGATTCCCAGTCACTGTATAAAATAATTCTCCTTGGTGTCTAATGCCCCCCCCCCCGATTCCCAGTCACTGCGTAAAATAATTCTCCTTGGTGTCTAGTGTCCCACGCCAATTCCCAATCACTCTGTAAAATAATTCTCCTTGTGTCTAGTGTCCCCCCCGACTTCGCAGACACTGTGTAAAATAATTATCTGTGGTGTCTAGTGTCCCACCCCCATTCCCAGTCACTGTGTAAAATAATTCTCCAAGGTGTGTAGTGTCCTACCCCAATTCTCAGACACTGTCTAAAATTTATTATCCCTGGTGTCTAGTGTCCCACCCCAATTCCCTAGTCACTGTGTAAAATAATTATCCCTGGTGTCTGGCATGCCCCCCCCCCCAGATTCCCAGTCACTGTGTAAAATAATTATCCCTGGTGTCTAGTGTCCCACCCCAGTTCCCAGTCACTGTGTAAAATAACTCTCCGTGGTGTCTAGTGTCCCACCCCAATTCCCAGTCACTGTGTAAAATAATTATCTTTGGTGCCTAGTGTCCCACCCCATTTCCCAGTCACTGTGTAAAATAATTATCCTAGGTGTCTGGTGCCCCCCATTCCCAGTTACTGTGTAAAATAATTATCTCTGGTGCCTGGCATCTCCTGCAATTCCTAGACACGGTGTAAAATAATTATCCCTGGTGTCTGTGCCCCCAATTCCCAGACATAGTGTAAAATAATTATCCCTGGTTTCTGGTGCTCCCCAATTCTGAATCACTGTGTAAATAATTATCCCTGGTGTCTGGCAACCCCGACTCGAGTCACTGTTTAAAGTAATTCTCCTTGGTGTCTAGTGCCCCCGATTTCCAGTCACTCTGTAAAATAATTCTCCTTGGTGTCTAGTGTTTCCACCCAAATTCCCAGTCACTCTGTAAAATAATTCTCCTTGGTGTCTAGTGTCCCACCCCAATTCCCAATCACTGTGTAAAACAATTATCCCTGGTGTCTGACCCCCTCCCCCGATTCCCAGCCACTGTGTAAAGTAATTCTCCGTGGTGTCTAGTGTCCTACCCCAGTTCCCTTGTCACTGTGTAAAAATAATTATCCCAGGTGTCTGGCATCCCACCCCAGATTCCCAGTCACTGTGTAAAATAATTCTCCTTGGTGTCTAGTGCCCCACCTGAGTTCCAAGATATGGAGTAAAATAATTATCCCTGATGTGTGGTGCCCCCTCCAATTCCCAGTCACTGTGTAAAATAATTATCTCTGGTGTCTGACATCTCCCCCAATTCCCAGGCACAGTATAAAATAATTATCCCTGGTGTCTGGTGCCCCCTCCAATTCCCAGGCACAGTATAAAATAATTATCCCTGGTGTCTGGTGCCCCCTCCAATTCCCAGTCACTGTATAAAATAATTATCTCTGGTGTCTGACATCTCCCCCAATTCCCAGGCACAGCATAAAATAATTATCCCTGGTGTCTGGTGCCCCCTCCAATTCCCAGTCACTGTATAAAATAATTATCTCTGGTGTCTGACATCTCCCCCAATTCCCAGGCACAGTATAAAATAATAATCCCTGGTGTCTGGTGCCCCCTCCAATTCCCAGTCACTGTATAAAATAATTGTCTCTGGTGTCTGGCATCCCCCCCAATTCCCAGACACAGTGTAAAATAATTGTTTCTGGTGTCTGGCATCCCCCCCAATTCCCAGACACAGTATAAAATAATTGTTTCTGGTGTCTGGCATCCCAATTCCCAGACACAGTGTAAAGTAATCTCCATGGTGTCTAGTGGTCCCACCCCAGTTCCCTTGTCACTGGGTAAAATAATTATCCCTGATGGTGGTGCCTCCTCCAATTCCCAGTCACTGTATAAAATAATTGTCTCTGGTGTCTGGCATCCCCCCCAATTCCCCAGACACTGTGTAAATAATTGTCTCTGTGTCTGGCATCCCCCAATTCCCAGTCACTGTATAAAATAATTGTCTCTGGTGTCTGGCATCCCCCAATTCCCAGTCACTGTATAAAATAATTGTCTCTGGTGTCTGGCATCCCAATTCCCAGACACAGTGTAAAATAATTGTTTCTGGTGTCTAGTATCCCCCATTCCCAGACACAGTGTAAAATAATTGTCTCTGGTGTCTGCATCCCCCCACCCAGACACAGTGTAACATAATTGTCTCTGGTGTCTGGTATCCCCCATCCCAGTTACTGTATAAAATAATTGTCTCTGGTGTCTGGCATCCCCCAATTCCCAGACACAGTTAAAATAATTATCCCTGGTGTCTGGTGCCCCTCCAATTCCGTCACTGTATAAAATAATTGTCTCTGGTGTCTGGCATCCCCCCACCCAGACACAGTAAAATAATTGTTTTGTGTCTGGCATCCCCCCAACCCAGACACAGTGTAAAGTAATTCTCCGTGGTGTCTAGTGTCCTACCCCAGTTCCCTTGTCACTGTGTAAAATAATTATCCCTGATGTGTGGTGCCTCCTCCAATTCCCAGTCACTGTATAAAATAATTGTCTCTGGTGTCTGCATCCCCCATTCCCAGACACAGTGTAAAAATTGTCTCTGTGTCTGGCATCCCCCCAATTCCCAGTCACTGTATAAAATAATTGTCTCTGGTGTCTGGCATCCCCCCCAATTCCCAGACACAGTGTAAAATAATTGTCTCTGGTGTCTGGCATCCCCCCCAATTCCCAGTCACTGTATAAAATAATTGTCTCTGGTGTCTGGCATCCCCCCAAATTCCCAGACATTGTGTAAAATAATTATCTCTGGTGTCTGATGCTCCTCTCAATTCCCAGTCACTGTGTTAAATAATTATCTCTGGCATCTGGCATCCCCCCAATTCCCAGACATTGTGTAAAAGAATTATCCCTGGTGTCTGATGCTCCTCTCAAATCCCAGTCACTGTATTAAATAATTATCTCTGGCGTCTGGCATCCCCCCAATTCCCAGACATTGTGTAAAAGAATTATCCCTGGTGTCTAGTGTCCCACCTCATTTCTCAGTCTCTGTGTAAAATAATTATCTTGGTGCCCAATATCCCACCCCAGTTCCCAGTCACTGTGTAAAATAATTATGCCTGGTATCTGGTATCCCCAACCCGGATTCTCATTCATTGTGTAAAATAATTCTCCATGGTGTCTAGTGTCCCACCCCATTTCCCTGTCACTGTGTAAAATTATTGTCCCTGGTGTCTACTGTCTTACCCCAATTCCAAGTCACTGTGTAAAATAATTCTCCTTGGTGTCTAGTGTTCTACCCCAGTTCCCAGTCACTGTGTAAAATAATTATCTCTGGTGCCTGGCATCCCCCCCCCCTTGTATTCCCAGTCACTGTATAAAATAATTCTCCTTGGTGTCTAGTGCCCCACCTGATTCCCAGTCACTGTATAAAATAATTATCCCTGGTATCTAGTGTCCTCCCAATTCCCAGTCACTATGTAAAATAATTATCCCTGGTGTCTGGCATGCCCCCAGATTCCCAGTCACTGTGTAAAATAATTCTCCTTGGTGTCTAGTGCCCCACCTGATTCCCAGTCACTGTGTAAAATAATTATCCCTGGTATCTAGTGTCCCTCCCAATTCCCAGTCATTATGTAAAATAATTATCCCTGGTGTCTGGCATCCCCCCAGATTCCTGGTCACTGTATAAAATAATTCTCCTTGGTGTCTAGTGCCCCCAATTCCCAGACACTGTGTAAAATAATTATCCCTGGTGTCTAGTGTCCCAACCAGAGTTCCCAGACAATGTGTAAAATGATTATCCCTGGTGTCTGGTGCCCCCCCCAATTCCCAGTCACTGTGCAAAATAAGTATCCCTGGTGTCTAGTGTCCCAACCAAGTTCCCAGACAATGTGTAAAATGATTATCCCTGGTGTCTGATGCCCCCCCAATTCCCAGACACTGTGTAATATAATTATTCTTGGTGTCCAGTGTCCCAACCGAGTTCCCAGACAATGTGTAAAATGATTATCCCTGGTGTCTGATGCCCCCCCAATTCCCAGGCACTGTGTAATATAATTATCCTTGGTGTCCAGTGTCCCAACCGAGTTCCCAGACAATGTGTAAAATGTTTATCCCTGGTGTCTGATGCCCCCCCAATTCCCAGACACTGTGTAATATAATTATTCTTGGTGTCCAGTGTCCCAACCGAGTTCCCAGACAATGTGTAAAATGTTTATCCCTGGTGTCTGATGCCCCCAATTCCTAGACACTGTGTAATATAATTATTCTTGTGTCCAGTGTCCCAACTGAGTTCCCAGACAATGTGTAAAATGTTTATCCCTGAGTCTGATGCTCCCCAATTCCCAGACACTGTGTAATATAATTATTCTTGGTGTCCAGTGTCCCAACCGAGTTCCCAGACAATGTGTAAAATGTTTATCCCTGGTGTCTGATGCCCCCCCATTTCCCAGACATGTGTAAAATAATTATCCCTGGTGTCTGGCATCCCCCCAATTCCCAAACACTGTGTAAAATAATAGTCCCTGGTGTCTAGTGACCCCTGATTGCCAGTCACAGTGTAAAATAATTATCCCTGGTGTGTAATGAACCCCCCGATTCCCAGTCACTGTGTAAAAGAAATATCCCTGGCATCTAGTGACCCTCCCCGATTCCCAGTTACTGTGTAAAGTAATTATCCCTGGTGTCTGGTGCCCCCCCAATTCCCAGTCACTGTGAGAAATAATTATCCCTGGTGTCTAGTGAACCCCCCAATTCCCAGTCACTGTGTAAAATAAATATCCCTGGTGTCTGTTGACCCCCCTGATTCCTAACTACTGTATAAAACAATTATCCATGGTGTTTAGTGTCCTCCCAGTTCCTAACACTGTGTTAAATAATTATCCGTGGAATGTAGTGTCCACCCCCGATTCCAACTCACTGTGTAAAATAAATGTCCCTGGCATCTAGTGTCCCCCGTCCCATTTCCCAATCACTCTGCAAAATAATTCTCCCTGGTGTCTAGTGTCCCTGCCCAATTCCCAGTCACTGTGTAAAATAATTATCCTTGTGATATAGTGCTCCCCTCCAATTCCCAGACACTCTGTAAAATAATTATCTCTGGTGTCTGGTGCCCCTCAATTCCTAGTCACTGTGTAAAATAATTATCCCCGGTGTCTATTCTCCCCTGATTCCCAGTCACTGTGTAAAATTGTAAAATAATTATCTCTGGTGTTTAGTGCCCCCCCCCCCCAATTCTGAGTCACTGTGTAAAATAATTAGCCCTGGTATCTAGAGTCCTTCTCCCATTCTCAGTCACTGTAAAAATAATTATCCTTGGCATCTAGTGACCCCCATTCCCAGTCACTGATTAAAATAATCTTCCTGGTGTCTAGTGTCCCCATTCCTAGTCACAGTGTAAAATAATTATCCTGGTGTGCAGTATCCCCCATTCCCAATGCTAGTATTCCTACATAGTAATAATAATAATGCCCCCCAGCTCACTCCTGGAAAAGGGACTTCTAGTTTCAGTGTGTTTTCCCAGGGAACAAAATAAATAAATAAAAAATGGTATCCAGTGGCACACCCCAAGTGCCCACCACTCCAGAAAAGTAGCTAGCTGAGCCCTCCCTTCACCCCCACAGCTGACCTCCATGTGTGCCACAAATCTGTTATCAGTTGATTGTATTACAAATTCATGCAGCCTGTTGATTCAGAACTTATGGGATCTCCCTTCAGACTATTTTCTTGTGAGTCTGAAGGTCTGTGCCACAAGTCCCATGTCAACAGAATTTAGGTACCTGTAATACAGTATATGTATAAAAGATTTGTGAGACAGACTGTGGTTGGCCATGGAGGTGAGTGTTGCCTGTGATGATAGCCGTCTGCTTGTTATTATTTGTATTATATTTTTGATGCAAATATATGTTTAAACTTTTGCTTAGAAAAACAGGCCAAGCAGCAAAGCCTCATGGAATATGGGATTTTTGAACAGAGAGAAAAGAAGGATCTGCCCTATCCCTGACCCAGTGGAAAAACTAATTAAGAGCTTCCTTCTGACACCAGGTGGTAACAGGTTATAAAACAACCCCTGCTTTCAACCTAGGAAACTGGCCATAACAGACTGCATTTTATGACCTATCAGGAGGAAAGCAAATTCTGACAGAGACCTGTGAAAATCCTCATAGCTTAAAGAGGTGTTTAGCAAGATGTTCTTCTGAAGATCAAAGGGGTAATTCTGACCCTTTCATAAAGCATGCTGCTTACTAATTAAAAAGTGTATATATATATATGAATGTGTGGCAGTGTGCAGATGCATGTGACTAATTCAGTATGCAGGAATGAGAATAACCTCTTAGCCAGCATCACCACAGAGCTGTGACCTCACAAGCTGGGTGGGACCCTTCCCCCTCATGATATTGTCAAGGCTGAGGGAACATCGTTTTTGTTTTTTTTTCACTTTTGGACTCCTGAGAGGACACACTCTCTTGTTCCAACCTTGCAAGACTTAGCATACTTGTGTTTGGACTTTCAAGAGACGCTTGTGTTCTGGATTCTTACAAATCACTTCTACCAAAATTAAGCAATTTCAGCACTATTTACCAGCTGCAACTGGGGTAGGAGCAGTTACTCAGTACAAGGTGGTTTGTTTATACTTGTCCATTTATTTTTATGACTGTACCATTAATGTTATATGTTATATGTTCTGTGTTTTGTATTTTATTTACTATTTTTAATTCTAGTAAACTTTGTTTTCCTTGAAACCTTGCCTGAGCCTTTTTATAATTTTGAGTGTGAATGCTGGAACACTGCTGATAATTCTGACAGAACTGTTAAGCGCTTACAGTGTGTCACCATATGCAGCAAGGTAAGGAAATACCAAGGTCTCAACTGAGTCAGAAGGGGGACTGTGGACCAGATTGTGCGCCCACTGAGTTAAGTATTGCACTGCATTCCCCAAAGAGGGTGTAATATTTGTACCTGTTACCTGGGCATGTTAGCGAAAAAGGGTTCATATTTCAGCCCAGGACTCGAGACTGGTAGTTGATCGGACCCAAAACAGACAGGTGGGTGTCCTTGTTTGTCTCCTGTTCACATATTGCACTTCGAGGTTGGGCACTATGGGAGTAGAAGGCCTGACTCCTGGGGTGTGTTTGTGACACTGGCCACTGTTCTGGAGTGGGGTGGTGCTTCCATAGGGCTGGGTGCCACTGGACACCAGAGAACATTATTTTTATGTAAAGAATATTAGCACTGGGAATAGAAGGCACTAGACACCAGGGATAATGTTTTACACAGTGACTGGGAAAGGGGGGTACTAGATGCCAGGGATAATTATTTCACAGAATGACTGGAAAGCAGTGTGGCACAAGACACCAGTGATAATTATTTTACAGAGTGACTGTGAACTGAGGGGGGTGACTAGATGCCAGGGATAATTATTTCACACAGTGACTTGGAATTAGGGGGGCACGACAACAGCGATAATTATTTCACAGAGTGACTTGAAATGCAGGTAGGGGGTGACTAGATCCCAGGACTAATATTTTACACAGTGTCTGGGAATCTGGGGCACTAGATGCCAGAGGTAAATATTTTACAGTGACCAGGAATTGGGGGGGGTGCACTAGATGCCAAGGATAATTATTTTACTTAGTAACTGGGAATTGGGGGGCACTAGATGCCAAGGATAATTATTTTACACAGTGACTGGGAATCGATGGGGAACACTACATACTAACATACTAATTGCCAGCAGATTAGGCCGTACAGTCTATTGAGTCTGTTTGAAACCTCAGATCCCTAGCTGTGTACCGAGGTCTTCCACCCTCCCTTGTGTTCTACATGCCAGGGATAATTATTTTACACAGTGACTGGGAATCGGGGGCCACTAGGTGCCATGGATAATTACTGTACACAGTGACTGGGAATTGGGTGGGGGGGCACTAGATGTCAGAGATAAATATTTTACACAGTGACCTGGAATTGAGGGGGGTGGCACTAGATGCCCAGAATAATTATTTGACAGCATGACTGAGAATCAGGGGGGCACTAGATTCCAGGAATAATTATTGTACACAGTGACTTAGATTCGGGGCACACTAGATACCAGGGATAACTATTTTACACAGTGACCTGTAATGGAGGGCACTAGATGCCAGGAATAATTATTTTACAGAGTGACTGAGACTCAGGGGGGCACTTGATGCCAGGGATAATTATTTTATACAGTGACTGGAATTAGAGGGGGATACTAGATGCCAGATATAATTACTGCATATAGTGACTGGGAATCTGGGGGGCACTAGATGCCAGGAATAGTTATTTTACACAGTAACTGGGAATTGGGGGGGGGGGCACTAGACACCAGGGATATTTTTTTTTTAACTTTTTATTTATTTATTTTTTTAAATGTCATCTTTATTGGTATTTCCAACATATATACAAATAAAGTCGACAGATCATAGGAGAGACATTTCATTTGTACATTATAGTCAGATTTGAGACAGCTACATCTGGTATGCTGTAAGTTGAGGAAGGAGTCCATTAAACACTGTAGTCCATCAATATAATGTGTTCTGAAGGATGTTGTATTTCAGCATTCTTATGGTTTTTATCTGCACTAACCTCTTTAGTTACCATTTCAACCTATAGCCCCTGAAATCAGTTGCACCCCAGAAGGTGTTACAGTGTATCTCCCAATCTGGGTTACAATCTATGGCTACCCTATGGCATCCTGTTGTTCTTCATTATCCCATCCTGCTGCGGGGGGATGGGCTTAGCCTCTGATCACCAGTCCCTCACCATTTTAAAGGTCTTTACTTGGGTTTAAGGGAAGGGGGAGGGAGTGAAAATTAGGGTAGTGGGGGGGAGCCCCTGATGTTTTGGATTTTCCAAATTTTCGCTGGATATCGAGAGGCAGATAATAAGTATGGGATAGTCTAACTGGGAGGGGGGAACCAATTCTAATGGTTTTCTATTGTTTGTTTTTAGTCACGGGATGAATGCATCGTCCTTTAGCATATAATATAATTGCCAGCAGGTCCGTCTGGAGGCAACTTTCTCCTCTCTTTCGTTTAAGTTGTAAGTTATCCACTCCATTTCATAGATTTGTTTAGTAATAATCCACCAATCCTGTTTGGTGGGTGTTTTTATAGTTAACCAGGCCTTAGTAATAGCCTTCTTATCTGCCGTTACAAGGAGATGCAATAGGTATCTAGTGTTAGAGGTTCTGAACGTTTTGAGAAGTAAGAGGCAGAGCTACATCTCCTTGGTTAGTTGGAGCTGGGGTCTGAATAGTTCTTGCAGGTGGGATTGTAGTTGAAGGAGGAATGGTTTAAGCTCGGGACAGGACCACATTATATAAGTGTGGGTCACTCTGGCCTCTCCACACTGCCGCCAGCAAGCCGCTGTGCCATTAAGAGAGTAGTGACTGGTCACCACTGGGGTTCTAAAGTACCTGATGAGGTTCTTCCATTCATATTCATGCCACTGGTGTGAGCTGGTAACCTGAGCTATGTAGCTGCAAGCACGCTGCCAATCCTCAGGGGAGAGAGGGTGACCCAACTCCTCCTGCCATTGAAGGCATATGTTTTCTGTAAGAGACCCCCTTTTGTGAGTTTAGGGCCTGATAATATGTTGATACCATGTGTCCCCAGTCTGGGGAGGCATTAAAGTGGATCAGAATATTAATCAGGAAGGGGTATCTCTCAGGCATTCGGATTGCCATGGGTAGGCCCTCAACATAGTGTCGTAGTTGTAAATATCGGTAAAAATCCTCATGTGGCAAATTAAACCATCTCTGAATTTCATCAAAGGCCCAAAGTTTTCCCTGAGTCATAATTTGGGGAAGATATTTTAAGCCGTATCTCTCCAAGTTCCAGAACCCATGGTCCATTTGGTTTGGGAGAAAGCCACTAAGGCCGGAGATCAGGCAGATGAGAGCCTGGAAAGGAGTTAATTGTTGAGATTTTTTAATAGAGTGCCAGTTTTTCAGGTGGTGTTTTAGCCAGGGAATTGAGAGGTGCGAGTACCCATCACCTGCTGATACAGAGTTTGGAAATACTCATCATCGCCGATGAGGGCCTGCTCGATCTCCAACCAGTGTGGTGCAGATATCCTATTTTGCCTGCCATCAAGTGAGTTAGGGTCGCTGCCTGGTGATAGAGTTGTAGGTCTGGGAATGATAGTCCCCCCCTTCTGAGCGAGATAGGGTGAATACTTTTAACCGGACCCGTGGTCTCTGATCTGCCCACATAAACTTAGAGATAAGGCGTTCCATTCCCGGAATGTTTTCTGTGGAATGAAAATAGGAACATTCTGAAACAGGTAGAGTGCTCTGGGAAGGATAACCATCCTGACTAAATCAATTCTTCTTGATTATTTTAGGGGTAGTGTAGCCCAGGAGGCCAAGTCCATCTAAAGCTGTATATTGAAGGGGCATAATAATTTTAATAGAAGGTATCTGGGGATTGGGACAAATATATGTCCAGATATTTCAGTTTTGTTAAGTTCCACCTACAGGGTATAACACCCTGTATGTGTCGTGAGGGGGGAGTAATGGAAAGTGAGGATTTCTGTTTTGGCTAGGTTTAACTTATATCCTTTTATTTTTTTAAACTAAATGTTTGTTAAAGATTTCTGTAAAACATACAGTTGATTTCCTGACGCATCATATGAGGATTTACATAAATCTACTGAGGGTGCCACTCCACTTAATACAAGCAAACTTAATAGTCCAGCTATTAAAACATACTGCATCTAAAAGATACATCATTGGGCGGTACTACCAAATAACATTTCTTATAAAGGTTACATTGCTGAGTAAATGAGACCATGAGCTGCATGTAATAATAAAAATCCATTATAAAATATGTAGTTTTCGAAGTCACTAGTTCCAATAGGGAACAATGAAATACATGCCTTAACTGCAAGTAAGAGACTGACAAGGCTAACAACCAAAGGATTAATGGCTAAGCAGTTGCGATCACTGCATCTTTATTATATTTATTAACTATCTGAAGCATCTTCAGTAACATAAAAGAAGAATTAAAATATACTGAAATTATTAATATGTAATCTATTATTGATTACTTAAACTGCCTTCATATGCTAAACATACTTTGGATATAGAGTACGATCAACTTTTTAAACTGAGATACAAAAGGCAAACCCCTGCCACTAATCATAAGTCCTCATGGGATTCCTTCCTCCTCTTTTTCCTCCGAATCAGTGCCTTCAGCCCTGGAAGGGCAAGCTGCGGTGTTCCTCTGGGCCCATTTCAGTGCCTCTATTGGGTCTGAGAAGACAAAAATTTTGCTTTGATGTGCAACACGCAGACAGGACAGAAAAATAATTCCGTATGGGATTTTAGCTTCTTGCAATATTGCCCGAACTCCATCAAAATGCTTTCTCTTTGTTCTGGTAGCGTAACTTAAATCCGGGTAAAGATTAATTGGCTGCCTGTCACAAAGAAGAACTTTCCTCTGTCTAGCCAAGTTGAGGAGTAGATCCCTGGAGCCCACGCCATCCATTGCCATCACAATCACCCTAGGAGCTTCTGGATTAACTGGTCGTCCCCGCACTGCCACACGGTAGGCCTTCTGAATATTAAACGGCCTGTTTGTCAGGGAATCACCAAATTGTAAGTCCAGCCACTCTTTCAAAAATAAAAGCAAGTGATCCCCCTCACTACGTTCTGGTACGCCCAGCATATGAACATTGAGAGCCCTTGCTTGGTTCTCCAAGGACTCCATTCATGCTCTCAGGTGCCCATTTTCTTTGATCAGAGTCGCTGTAGCTCCAAGAGCTGCATCGGAACATTTCTTACACTCAGTTGTCTCTGTCTGCATAATCACCATGTCAGATTCCACTTTACTCAATCGATTTGTGAGTGAGTCGAATTTGTCTGCTAGGCCAGAGACTGTTCGGATTAAATGAGAAATTTTGTGCCCTAGGCTTTGTAGCATTTCCTCTCTCTCCTTTACCATAGCTGATGCTGAATCTCCAGAGGCCGACCTCATGGCTGAAGGGCCAGGAAGAGATTTTGTTTTTTCTCCCTGATGCTGTTGTTTATCCTTATGAGGATTACCCATATTGATATACTGTTCTTCATGTATCTCTATATCACCAGAAAACCACTGACTGACACCCGATAGTCTGCCAATTTTATCTATTTCTGTAATAGATGGTAAGAGCAATCTTCTAAGCCTCCATCTTGCTTGGGCTCAACAGCACCCGGTTTAACTTATATCCTTACACCTGACCAAAGTTGTCTATGATTTGTTTTATTATTGAGAGCGATTTCTCAGGGTCCTGGAGATACAACAGGACATCATCCGCATATAGTGCAATGCGGTGTTCAGAGTCCCCCACTGTCACCCCTTTGATGTTGTTGGCTTCGCGGATATGTTGCACTAATGGCTCTATAAAGGCCGCAATCAAGAAGGGGAACAGAGGACACCCCTGTCTGGTTCCTCTTATCAGGTGGAAATATTTGAAGAGATGCCCATCTATTTTCACACAGGCCTTGAGGGTCGAGTATATATTCTGTATGACAGTGATTAGGGGTTGTGGGATTCCCAATTTATTTAGTACCTGATAGAAGAAGGGCCATACGACCCTATCAAATGCTTTTTTGGCATCGAGGCTAATCAGGACTTAGTGGGAGTTAGAGGTTTGCATTTTATGGGTAATGTGTAGGGTACATTTAATATCTCTGGTGGAGCGGGCCCTCACGAATCCCATTTGGTCTTTTTCTATTAACAGGGGGAGAAGATTATGTACGCGGTGGGCCAGTATACTCAAAGAATTTATAGTCTACGTTTAAAACCAAAATTGGTCTGTACGAGACACACAACTGTGGGTTTTTACTGGGTTTGGGGATAACTGAAATGGTCGCGCATGTCCAAGATGGCGAAGGGGGGTCCTCTTCTAGAATTGAGTTGAATAATGCATGAAATCTAGGGCTCGTTTGTGCTTTAGTCACTTTATAAAATTTACTGCCATATCTGTTCGGCCCTGGGGATTTAAGGGTTTTTGCATTAGCAATCACACCAATGAGCTCGGCCTCTGTAATATGAGTGGTCAATGCCTCTCCTTGAGCAGTGGTGAGTTTGGGTAGTGTGATCACCTGCAGGTAGTCTGTGATTGTTGTTCGGAGGGGTTTGCTTGGGGGTGTAGAGGGTGGAGTAGTAGGAGGTAAAGGCATCCGCAATGTCATGGGTTTTAGTTAAGGGGTGTCCCCCAGTTGGGTGTCTAAGTGTGGAGCTAACAGATGCCTTCTTTTGTCTGAGGATCTGATAGGCCAGCAACCTTGAGGCACGGGGGCCTACCTCATAATATCTTTGCCTTAAAAAGGTCAAAGCAATTTTTGTCTGTTGCTGAACTAGGCGATCCAGGTCTGTTTTAGTTTGCTGTAACTGGGGTAGAACTGAGGTGTCGCCTTGTTTGTGGGCCATTTGTAAAAAGTGAAGGCAGTCTTCTAGTCAGGCCTGTTCTCTGCACTGTCTATTCAATTCCATGGTGTTCTGTATGATATGGCCCCGGAGGTACGATTTTATGGTATCTCAGTGGATTGCTGGGGTAGCATCTGCTGGGGTATTGTCTTCAAGAATCTCAGTGATCTTTTTTTTTTATATATATATATATTTTTATTAAGATTTTTCTTTAAATTAATGAGACGCTTTACAATCATTGACATTCTGTTAAATACTTCAGTTCAACATTTCTTTAAATATCAATTTGTTAATGTAGAATATAGACATTTATATTTATTTCATTCATAACTTAGGCTAAAAGATTATTAAAGGAATGCACATGTCTATTCCCAAAACCTCTCTCCTTCTCCCTCCCCTCAGGATCTCACTATGGGCAAAAATCAGGATCTACTGCTGCCTGATGTATTGCCCATCGCTGCCATACCTAGTAAAAGTTAGAGACTGGTTATTCATCTTGGTTGTTATACTTTCCATCTGGTATATTGATATCATAATTCATCTCCAGTCATGTATGGTGGGGATGTCTTGGGTCATCCATTTTTTTGTAAGTGACTTTTTAGCAGCTAATAAGAAGATAGGCAATAGGGATTTTGTCCATGGGGGGAGGTCTGGATAAATGGCTAACAGAATCATCTCAGCTGTAAGATCAATACATTCTCTCAGATTGTCTGTTGTTTCAATTTGAAGATTTATCCAGCAAGGCATCAAAAGTGGACATTGCTACATTATATGTGCAACGTTGGCCATTCTACACCCATACCCCCTCCAGCAGAGCCCATATTCAACAGGAAGATATTTTGTGAACCGTGTCGGTGACCTGAAAAACCTGGACCTACACTTCCAAGAGTATTCTCTCCAAATATGCGATTGGGTAATTTTGACTGCTCTGAGAGCTGTGGAGGACCATGCTTCTATTGATATGTTAAGGTATAGTTCTTTATTCCAACTTGCCAGTATTGAATTGGTTGATTCTTTAGTTAGATTTTGTATCATTTTGTTTAGGTTTCCAATTAGGTGGTTCCAATGGTTTCCCAAGGAATGATTGGAAAATAGTTTTAAAAGTGGGGGGGGGATTGGGTGAATCAATTTTGCCTGGATGGTACGATTTCGTAATATATGGTTTCTAATTTGAAAGTATCTAAAATGTTCAGCATTTGTTAGGTTAAATTTCCGTTTTAGGTCATCAAATGATAATACCCCTTTAGGACCTAGGAACTGAAATACTTGTTCCAATCCCAATCTTCTCCACTGGGAGAAGGACAAGTCTGTGTGAGATGGAATAAAGAGTTCATCTTCTGAAATCACTTTGCAGTATTTGTAAATTGGTTGAAATTATTCTTTTTTCTGTATTTGGAACCAAATCCTAAGAACCTGCGATGTGATTTCCATAAAATCTTTTAAAGGAGGGGTTTTCCTGGGGGAAGAAAACAGGATCTTTTTAATGTCATGGAGATCATTCAGATGAAACTCAAATTTCTTCCAGTGGGATTCAAATCTGTCAGAAAGCCCAAAGAGCAGTATACAGAGAAATGCCGCTTCTGCATACCGTTTAAGGTCTGGGAGATTAGTTCCACCCTGGGCTAGGGACAACTGTAATATGGAAATCCGGATTCATGTTTTTTTTTTGTTCCAAACAAATGAAGATATCATATTGTCCCATGATTTAAAAAAATATAATGATGGGAAATATGGAATGTTTTGGAACAAGTATAAGATCAGAGGTAAGACATTCATCCTAATTGTTTCAATTCGTTGAAATAAGGAAAGTGGGAGTTGTGTCCATTTGTCCAAGTCCCTATTGATCGAGCTGGAAATAGGTTCATAGTTAATTAACTCAATTACTTGTAAATTTTGGGAGATATATATGCCGAAGTACTTTATTTTAGTAGAGTTCCATTTTAGGGTCAAACTTCGTTTTAAAGTTTTCAGAGGGGTATAGTTGTATAAGAGGGCTTTTGTTTTGGGTATATTTAATTGAAACTGGCTAGTTCTTCATATCTTTTTAGAATTTTCCATGCCTTTATGATCGAGTGTGAGGGAGATAAAAGTGAGAGGAGGATGTCATCTGCGAAGAGACTGATCTTGTGTTCCATTCGCTGCAATGGGAGTCCCTCTATTTTAATTGATGCTCTTAATGCTGCAGCTAAGGGTTCAATATATATTATGAACAGTAGGGGGGGGATAATGGGCAACCCTGTCTTGTACCTTGATACAATGGGAATGGTGAAGACAGACCCCCATTAATTCACACACAAGCTTTAGGAGAGAGAGAGAGAGAGAGATAAATTTGACCTAACCAGTTCAAAAGTGAGTCTGGAAATCCAGCTGCCCTCAGCGTATCCCATAAAAAGAGCCAATAGACCCGATCAAATGCTTTTTCTGCATCAAAGCTTATAAAGGCAGCTGGTATTTTTCGGGCTTGGTTGTATTCAATTAAGATTAGGGACTTTCTAATATTGTCCATGGTGGATCTATGCTTAATGAAGCCAGCTTGATCTGGGTGAATTATTGTTGGGAGAATGTTTTCTATTCTGGCAGCCCAAATGGCCATGTAGATTTTATAGTCTGAATTGAGAGTGGATATTGGGCGATATGAAGATGGTTCTAGTTTGTTCCTGTTTGTTTTGGGAATTGCCGCTATTGTAGCATATTCCCATGTTGGGGGAGAGGATTTACCTTTGGCTATCTCTCTATATAGTTGGAGAAGCCTGTGGGTCAACTCCTTACTAAAGGATTTGTACCATTCACAGATAAACCCATCTGGGCCCGGACACCGACCTGCAGACAGGTTGGTTATCACTGCACCTATTTCATCGGCTATAACCGAGGCCTTTAATTTCTGAATTTGGGAGTTTGTTAATTTTGGTAGAGTAAATGGGCTAAAAAATCCTGTCTTTGTTCCCGTGTTGATTTATTTTGTGGTGTGTATAATTGTTTGTAGTAATGCGCAAAGGTTTGCCTAATTTCTTTTTCTCTATGTAATGTCCTACCCATTTGAGGGTGTTTAATTTTTAACATTGTCACTGTGTATTTCCTGGCTCTCAACCTCTGTGCCAGTCTGCATGCTCCTCTTGACCCCCCTCCCCTCCTTCATAATGAGCTTGTTTTAAATATATTAGTGACATTTGGATCTTGGTATCCATAATTTTTTGGATAGCCACTTTAGTATGTCTAATTTTAATTTGTAATGTTTTGTCCCTTTCTCTGTAAAGTAGTTGGTAGTCTTGTACGTTGGTAATAAGTTCATTGTATCTGGTCTCTCTCTTTTTTTTTCCTAGAGGCATATGCAATGATTTCACCTCTTATGGAGACCTTCATTGCATCCCACAAAGTGGCTTCCGAGAGTGTGGGAGAAATATTTTCTTCAAAGAATTGTGGGATCCTTTTTTTCATCTGGTCGGTGAATTCTTTATCTTTTAGAAAGTAAGGATTAAGTCTCCAGAGAGTATGTTTAGATTTCTTTCCTAAATCCAATTTTAACATGAGCGGGTGATGGTCAGGCAGAATGTTAGGACAAATAGCAATATCACAGACTGTTGAGAAGTGTTCACATGTAGTAAAGAAATAGTCTAATCTTGAGTATGAGTGGAATCTGCCCGAGTAATATGTAAATCCTGGGGAAGAAGTGAAAATGTTTCGCCATATATCTACCTGGCCCAAATTTTGAAGTTGTGCTTTAAAAAACTTTATGGAGTTGGAGAGACGGTAAATTTTAGGGTTTGATGAGTCTAGGTTAGGTTTTAGTGTCATGTTAAAATCACCTGCCATTATTAACTGTCCTTGTAGAGAATCCAGGATTTTGGCCAGAATCGAATGGATTATTGGTGTCTTAGTCTGTGGGAGTAAGTATATATTAGCCAAGGTGACCTCTTGATTATGTAGTCATCCTTGAATTGTAATGTAACGTCCTAGTCCATCTGAATAAACTTTATTTATTTTAAGTTGGGTAGTTGCAGGTATCATTATAGCTACTCCCCTCCTACATCCACCCGGATGGGAGGAGGAGTGAACAACATATCTACCCCCCCAAGACAATGTCTGATGTTTGACTTCAGAGAGGTGGGTTTCTTGTATAAAGATTATATCCACTCTTTGTTTGTTAAGATGCTGTATCATCAGTGATCTTTTAATGGGGTTATGGAATCCGTTGATGTTTATGGAGTAGATTTTTACTGGTTGAGTAGTCATTTAAGTTTTTTGTTTCTTTTAGGCTTAAAGTCTATTTCTATCCTTGTTATGTGGGTTATTGTCCTTTTGTTTTTCTCTTTGCTTTTCAGATCACTCCAGCCTCCCGTCACCGGATCATTCCCCCCAGAATCACAAGAATGAGTCGGCCGGATCCATCGGCCATTTCATTAGGTGTTGCCCCTGGTCTCATATCTTTCTGTTTCTGAAGTCTTTTTAATAAAATAGTATTATATAAAATATAATAATGTCTTCAGTGTCTCATTTCACACAACATATTAACATTGACATCAGTGTGTGAAACTGTTGAATTATTGTCAAAACCAAAACAAGTTACAACATTTAACATATCAAAGTTAATAAAAACTATGTACATGAGTACTTCCATTTTAAAGGTGGTAAACCAAGACCACCTTAAGTTGATCTCAAGCCAGTCTCCCGAGGGGTACCGGGTTTGATCGGGATTGTCCTGTTTCCAAAGGTGGGGCTGCCCTCCCAAACTGGAGATTCCCCTAGGGGATGGGATATTCCCACCCAGTTGGTCCGTAATGCTATATCATCCTGGGCCCCTTACTCCTAGATTTATGCCTCCCTGTTCCTAGTTGTTATAATGCATTACCAGCCTCGTTTCCGCCTCCCAACCCCCCAAATCCCAGATCAAAACTAGTCATAGTAAGGGTGTTGGTTAAATCTGAGGTGTTAACCCCTCCGCAGTTAATATACTGATGGTTTTAAGAGGTCCTCCCCAGGATATCCAGAAGGGTGAGGTAAAAGTGACCCCATTCCGCCCATGGCAGACTCTAACCTGGATGAGCCTGTTGACCCTTTCATTCCTTTTAAACTTTGGATCCACATCAAGGTATAAACAGTTAGTCTTCCCTGAGAAGGCGGGACAAACACTGTGACAACTAGCTTCAATTAGAGAAAAGGTAAAGTTTTCAAAAGAGTGATAACCCCAGGGGCACACTTCCCTCTGGTGATGGATGATCATCCAGTATCTGCTCAGAGTCCTCCTCCCCTCCCTCTCCCGGCCTGTATAGAAACCCCCGTTTGTGTCTAATCACTGGGGTTCCCCACTCAATCCCTTTCCACGGAGTATGGTTTCTTTTATTAAACTCTTAATTTGGATTGGCTCATATTCTTTGTTTGAATTTGAGATAACATCCGTATCCTTTCCCCCCGCCCCACCCCGATAACAGCGTACCAACCCCTACAAAGCATTTGTAATTAAAACAGTTGGAAGAGGAGAGAAAGAGAGAGGGAAGAGAGGGGAGCATAGAGGAGAGAAAAGAGAAAAAAGGCACGAATATAAGAAGAGCAATGGCAATAATGTAGAATGGTCTCTTTTCAGGGTCAAGCGGCTTTGTTGTCAACTGTTAATAAGGGCCATCACAGATTTTGGTTCGACCCTGCCACTGTACTAAATGTTAGTTTATAAATCCGCAATCCAGACTGAAATTCAGCAAAAACGTCACTTAGATCCTAACTCGGAGATCAAGGTCATTGAGTTGTCTGCCCCTTCCTCACCTGGATTAGACCCCTCACAGCCACCCCCTGCTCCCTGGGGACCCCCACCAACACAGACTATTCGACGGGAGATCCAGAGAGAGCGAGGCGAGTCTGTAGGAGCAAAATGGTCGAAGGAGGGGGGCGCACAACACAATGGGTGCCACAGGACCCCCCAAGCCAGACAACTTGTCAGCCATCGAGGGGACCCATTAACCCAACGTTACAGTGAGAGGCCGAATTTTATTATAGATCATCTTCATCATTTTTTTTATTGTTATTTCACTGTTTGGGGTGGCCATCCTTCCCCATACAGCACCGAGGCCCACTCAACCATTTCGCCCCCCAAACCCCCCCCTCCCTTGTCCACCTAGACGCCAGGAGGGCCAAAGAGAAATAAATACCCAGGACTTACTTCTGGTCGACAGTCAGGGTGGGGTTTCTCAGAAGGCAGATCTGTCACAACATTTCCTCCAGGCCTAGGTTTGGTCCTGAGGACCGTACAGCTGCATCGGGTTGCCCCAGGTGAATAGGCCTTGTAGTGTTATTCTGTCCCAGCAGGCACTCCTTGATTACCCCTCGCTGAAAAAGGTCTTCCTTTGTCTTCGAAGCAGAATTGTAGGTGACAGGGCCATTTGGTAGCATCACAGTAAGCTTAGAGGGATATGGGGTACAAAATTTTATCTGTTGTGTTCTCAGGATGGGGAATATGGAGGCGTATTCTCTTCTTTGGCCCTGGGTATAAGGAGCGTAGTCATTGTCCACTATCAGGTGGTGTGTTCCCATCATTATTTTACCCTTCTGCCAGGCTTTCTTTAACATTATTTCTTTTGTTTGAAAGCTTTGGAATCTGACGACGAAGGATCTGGGCCTAGCATCCCTGGCCAAAGGTTTGGGACCAAGAACTTGGTGAGCTCGCTCGAAATTCAGCTGATAATCTGGACCAAGTTCTGGGACTGACTGAAAGAAATTATCTGCATAGGCTATAGGGTCAGTGCCTTCCTCCCCTTCTGGGAGGCCAAAGATCCTTAGGTTTTTTCTCCTTCCGTGATTCTCCACATCTTCCTGCCTTAATGAATTATTAAGTTGCGCTGAGGCTAGGGAGAGGATCGCCGATTCAAAGGATTAAATTTTTGTGGTATTGGCTGATATTTGACTGTCGGCCTCATCAACCTGCCATTGCAAAGTTCCCTAGTCTGCTCTAAGATCCTGGATTGAGCCCCGCATTTCCTCTCAGAACTCAGATATTGCCCTCAAGATATTTGTTCAGGCTGTGAATCTGGTGGAGGGTCATTCCCTTTCTTTTCCCCCCTTTGCCCGACATCAGCACTGTGTATTCGTTTGCCGCTCCACTGAGAAACCGCGGGCCTCGTAAGTCCTTACCGTGCTGCTCTCTCTCTTGCGGACCCTCTTCTCCTTCCTCCTCCAGGTCTGTGAGCAGCAGAAATCTATTTGCTTGGTTTTTGGCTATCCAAAGAAGAAATTGGAGAGGGTTTTGCTGCTGGAGCCTCCCTGGTGTCTTATCGGCGAGTTTGTTGTAAAACAGGCTAGAATTGTAAAGGTAGGAGACCTTTTGTTGTAGATTGATCGGGGAGCCCAAGTGTAAGACGATGTTCACATAGTCATTCCAGAACTGGAAGTCAATCTCAGTGATCTTGTCTGAGATAGACTCTTGGAACTGTCGGGAACGGAGATAATAAGGGTTGATCCTCCAACATGTGTTTCTAACTTGGAGACCCATATCCAGGTGGAAACCAGGGGAGCATGGTCAGAGTGGATAATGTCGCCCATTTGAGCATCCTCAAGGGAACCCAGACTTTAGACTTGTGTGTAAGTTTGGTCAATGCGTGAGTGTTTGGTGGACGGGGGAGTAATGGGAGTAATTTCTCGCCCGTGGGTGAAGATGTCACCAGACGTCACACCACCCAACTTCAGCAATGAATTTCTTGAGGAATTTTTGGCAGCTGATTGCCTGGTGGGGGGGATCTAGGGTTAGAAGAGTCAAAGGCTGGGTCCAAAACAAGGTTGAAGTCCCCTGCTAGCAGGAGGGTTCCCTTTGTATTATGCACTATTTTATTTAGCAGCATCTTCAGTTGGGGGATGGGAAGAGCTGGTGGGGGGGGAGTACCCATTGGCCTGGGTGACCTGGTTGCCATTTATTATACCCTGTACAATGACCAATCTGCCCTCTGGGACCACCCAGGTGAACCCTGGTTGGAATGGAGTGTGGGGAGGTATCATTATAACCACCCCTCTATGTCTACCGCTTTTACTGGAGGAATGATACACCCTTCCCCTACTTAGCCTAGCCAACTTTAGATGTTCTGAGTCACATAGGTAGGTCTCTCGGAGGTATACAAGATCAGTCTTACTCTTCCTAAGGAATGTTAAGACCCATGGTCTTTTGATTGGTGAGGTTAGACCATTAATGTTTAGGGACAGAAGCTTCAAGTGTGATGCATCCATTTTAAAATCAGGGAGGCCGCGGAATGTTGGGAGGCCCCAAACAATCTCCCTATTAGGAGGGCCACCCCATTCAATCATTTGTCTAGTGGTCTCAAACCTTATCAGATAGTACCTGTCGACTTTTTTTAAGGTAACAACAACAAATCCAGAAACATTGACAATGAACAACATGAATTACAAAACATAACATTGAGCATGAATTAACCTGTGGAGAGGCTAACTGAGCACTCAGCACAGAAAATGGTGAACTGGCACTTCCATGTGTCAGAATCAGCACCTGATCCTGAGGTGAAGAAAAATCCTTACTGCGAGGCATCATCTCTAATTGAGAGGCCTCTTGACACCTATAGTGTCTTCTAGAGAAAGGGGGAAGGGGCGGTGGGATGTCAGAGGTGGTACACCGAGAACAGCTCAATGTACAGCAGGGCATATGAGGAGGGTGAAGACTGAATTAGATTCAGGGAGTTTTTCAGTGTCACAGATGAGGCACACTGTAACTTTAGTGTCAAATCCCACACGTTGCGCGTGTGTGAGTGTGTGCACGGAGAGGGAGAGAATGGGGGGAAAGGAGGAGGAGGGGCCAGGGGCCCACCTCTTGACCCCTTTATAGTTGAGATTTTATGAGGACACAGTACCCCCTCATTGGTAAGGGCCCTCCCAAGGAAAGCAGCTAAAGAAAGAAAAAATGCAGGTGAGGGGCAGTGGAAGGATGAGGGGACCAAATATCATTAGTGCCACCCGCTCACTATCTGGAAACATAGCCCAGACAATTCTGTGTCATTTCCAGTTGTGAAAAGTATTTGGGCACACAGGGAGGCCCACGCCCAGAAAGTCAAACTTTACATGCTGTGATGCGTGTCACAGATTCACTGAGCAGGTCAGGCCCTCTACTCCCAAAGTGCCAACCTTTGAGCGCAGTCTTGTGAACAGTGTAACAGACAAGGTAACCCTCTTGTCTGTTTTTTTTTGAGTTCGGATCAACCTTTGGTCTCATGTTCTGGAGAGATTCAAACTGTTAACCTCTTGCTAGCATACCCAATGCACAGGCTCAGATATATCTGTTTTCGGGGGGCCAGATATCTTTGCCTATGGGCACCTAACCAGGTATTCAGAGATGAACCCTTAAAACTTTAATGAAGACCTCAGATTTAAAACGCTTCTCTTTCTAGTTTGGTACCACCATATAAGCTTATGTCTGCTGTCTGCTATAACCATAAATATTTCTTAGCAAAAGAAAGCAATTCAAAGACAGACCAGGTATGCTCTAAAATTAGAGTTTTTACTAAAATATATAATAATATGACAAACATACCATACAGAACTCTTATTTCACAAGACATACGTGTCTTTAAACAAAACAAGGTTTAAAACAGTGCAATTCCTACAACAATATTTAGATTTTGTCTAGCTTTCTAAATACCTGTTTTCAGTGCTCAGATGTTTTCTTGGTCAGTGTCAGATAAAAGTGTGTCTGTAGTGAAACAGATTAATCTTTAAAAGCTGATTTTGCCCACCTCTTTTGCATGAGGTCATCTTGCTCCTCCCTGTCAAAATATCTAAAAAAATATATATTTCTATACAACCACAGGATGTAATTTCAAAGTATTAATTCTGCAACCTTAGCATAACTCAATTTCAATGGCACCACTTTTGATTCATGCTGCATCCTCCTCACACAGGCTTCATATGAACATTTACAACCTCTCACCTCTGTGTAATAACCTGTTTTCTCTTCAACGTCATAAACCTTTTTTATGATTTCCCTCTTAACAAAGTTAACTTAAACAACTCTTTAATTAACTTAGAGAAACAGGATCCTTGATTAAAGTCTTCCATGTAACACATTGTCTCTGAAAACCTGAGTGTGTGTGTGATACATGCTGTCAGCATTTCTTTTGGCCTGCATCTGTCAGCTGAAATCTGGGGGATGAGTGAGGTCATTCCTAGAGCATTTGATTTTTTCAGCAGAGATAGCCATTAATACATTTTATATAAAAAGAAATATGATACAGCACTTTAGAACTGGTTGTCTACGTTACAATGCGGTTGCTGGTTTTATTTCTGAGCGTGCCCCCCCCCCACTCCCAGAGTTCTGTCCCTTTGGCCATCCAGCCCATTTAAGCAACAAGCCCCTCTTGTTAGGTGTCTAGTTGTATAGATTTGGTGAGCAACCCTCCGCCCACCACCCCCAAATGCAAACTGGCATAGCTGTCCCTCTGTCCCACACCTGGCCCCCCCATCCCCAAACCTAGCACCCTGGAGACCACAAGATTTAAGGAGGGGAGAGGCGCATACCTGTGGTGGGAGGGAATATCCGGGGCATTATGAGGTTCTGTGCTAAGCGAACCTCTTACAGCACATTGTATGGCGACTCAGGCCCAGGGCCAAAGTGAAGGCCTCCCAGCTGTTAGGGTGAATACCCAGTCCATGGTAAATGAGGAGGTTGACTAGTGTGAGTAAGGGGGGCCCAGCCCTTCTGGAAGCACCCGGTGTGGCATCACTGTCAAACCCCGTCATCTATGCGGTCCCCAGAAAAGAGGCAGAGAAGAAGAAAAAGTATGTTGGGGGGGCAAGCAGGAAGGAAAAAAGAAAGAAAAAAAAAAGAGAGGAGGAGTAAAAGAAAAAAGAGTGAAAGCCAGATAAAGAGCAGGCAAGGTAGAGGAAGAAGGATGGAGGGGGGGACCCTGAGACAGGACTCAGGGTCATATATTCAGTTACATACAGCCCGACAAGTTCAAGATACTCATCAGTATTTAGGAGGGGAGGAGAAAAGGAAGGAACAATGGTTCCCCCAACCCTTCTGAGTCCAAACGCATACTGAGCGAGGAGCTTTTAGAAAATTCTGCAGCTCGGCCAAGATTGTCCCCTATTTAAGTATGGGGATAATTTAGAGGCAGGAGAAAAAGCTTCTTGCTGTGTTTCAGCCCTCAGCATCTCGGCCATCCAGTCGGTCAGATTGAGAAGTCATCTGTAGGACCTTCAACGCGCCAACAATGGTCTGTAATACTTCAGTTCCCTGGCGGCGCCTCGCCTCTCGCTGACTGCTGCTCCACACCTGCTGCGCTAACTTGAAGGTGGTTGAGGTGCTCAACCTGGCTTTCTGCTGAGGGACTTCCATCTTTCTGGCCTTCAGCTCATCTGAAGCAGCTGCAACATTCTTAAAGGTGAGGCAGCCCTCCTTGAAGTAGATAATCAGTTTTGCCGGATAGGGTGTTCTGAATCGGATGCCGGCGGCTTTAAGGGCTCTCATTACTGGGATATTTGCCTTATGCCTCGTTATAATTTCTGGTGCATAGTCATTTTCAAAGTATAGTCTTTGACCGGAGAGGAGTACAGTACTGCTTTTCCAGACTGTATGCAGCACACTCTCTTTTTCTTGGAGATGTAGGAATCTGACCAGGCCGGTTTCGGGCCTAAGGTACGATGGGCACAATTGATTTCTAGCGAGAGGGATGCTTGCAGGACTAGGACTTCATGGAGGGTTTTTTGGATAAACCTGAGCATATGTGAGCCCTTGGCCCTCTCCGGGATACCCGATATTCTGATATTAATTACGGCAGTTTCTGCTTTCTGCATCCTCAGCCCTATCTTTGTAATGCCTTAATGTTGTGATGAAACTGCACGATGGCCCACTCCATAATATCCACCTTTTTGTCTATATCTGTGATTTGATTTTCTGCAGTCTCTTGGCGCTTCTTCAACTTGGTAATATTGGTCCAGAGAGCCGTGGCTGTGGAGCGCATCTCTTTGCAAAAGTCTCTAAGCTCCAAGAGAACTTGAGCCATTTGCCTTTGAAGGGTGGAGAAGGGGATTTGGCTGCATGCTGAGTTGCTATGGCGGGAGGTGGATGAGGCCTGCGAGCCCTCACTCTCCGAGCCATCATCTGGTAGTCACTTCCCATCCTGTGCATCTGGTGGTCTAGTTTTTACTTCTTTCTTGGCATCTTGCAACCTCCTGAGTCTGTTGTTAATATTTTGTTCAATTTGGCTGTAATTAGGAGGTTTTTGAAATGGTCTCGTCGGAAAACTCCTGTATTAGGCTACAGACAGGAGCATGACGTCACCGGAAGTCCTAAACTTTTTATTTATAAAGTTTTAAATGTTATTACAAGATAACATAAAACCCACAGAAATGGGTACGCAGACCCTGTGGAAGATGAGACTAACAATTAGTAAAGGATCCATCTCCAAAAAAGGCCAGTTCGAGTCCATCTAACATCAGAGTTGACCAGCTTTCTAAAATGAGATAAAGCCCAGCAAGGTAATACTGTAGGTTATAACGCTTTCACCTATATAGTGCCCTGAAGACCTTTTCACCAGAATTCCTCACTCCCCGCAGGAGAAGAAAAATCTCAGAGGGGAGCTTAGTTATTAAACTAGAGATGGCCATAAAGTAAATACAGATAGCCTGTTCTCAATAGAGTTGCATTTCACCCCTACATCTCTAGACTCCCAAAGAACCATGTAGGGAAACAGTATGTAACAAGCATTTGTCAATGCCGAATGTTTGCTTGCTGGCATTGGCATTGGTAGTGTAGAAGTTACAGAGCTGCATAATAGAAATGGCAGTGAAGTATTGAACTGAAGCCAACCCCACCACCACCCTGCAGAGACTGACAGGCATTGGGGTGTGCCTTTGGGGCATCAGGCATAACAGCCACGCCATTTCACCACGCCCTACCCTGCAGACACCGACAAGTGTCACGGTGTGCTTTGGGGTCTTTGGGCCTTATGCGCACCCCATTCCATAAGGAAATATGGTGAGATGGGTGCAGTATAGGAGAATGGGGTGAACTTTGGGGCCAAAGAATCCAAGGCACACCTTGATGCCTGTCATTGGCTGCAGGGTGTGGGTGGAATGGTATGAGCAGTACAGGCAACAATCCCAAGTCACACCACTGATGCCTGTCAGTCTCTAAAGGGTGGGGCGTTTCGGTCGAAACCCTAACGCCCCAGGCGTTCATTGGTATTTTCACTCCAATTTTTCAACATGTTTTTTTTGTGACCCCCACCTCATGAACAGTGGCAATATCAGTTTGTTAACTGAAAGCTGATTTTGCACAGCGACCATGCCATTTGGCACCACAGGTGCGAAAATACATTTTGAACAGGATGTGAAAAATGACAGCTGTACTGTTCATTAGGAGGTGTGAAAATGGCAATGTTGAAAATCTGGAATGAAAATATAAAAAACTGTCACGAGTGTGCATAGAAACTGAAATTAGTTTGGGGACTGTTTACAACAGATTGTCAACACAGGCATTTTCGGACCTCCGCTCATGAACAGTGTCACTGTGATTTTCGTAATTTGTCCCGAACACTGATTTCCCACAGCGACCACGCGCTTCTGTGCCGGAAGTGCAAAACCACATTTTGGCCAGGGTGTGAACATTTTCAACTGTACTGTTCATAAGGAGGTGTGGAAAAATGCCACTGTAGAAAATCTGGACTGAAAATATTACAAATTCATGAACTTACGAGGGTGCATGGAAACTGCACAATGCACGTTTGTAACACAGTCATTTTATGGACTTTAGTCAACAGATTTTCAACATAGCCATTTTAAGACCTCTGCTCATGAACAGTGTCACTGTGATTTTCTTAATCTGTCCCGAACATTGATTTCGCACACCGACCACGCCATTGTGCGCTACATGTGTGAAAACACATTTTGGGTGAGATGTGAATAGTGACAGCTGTACTGCTCATAAGGAGGTGTGGTAAAATGGCAATGTTGAAAATCTGGAGCAAAAATATTAAATATTTGAGAAGTTATGAGCGTGTGTAGGAACTGCGCAACACATGCTTGTTAAACAGTCATTTTGGGGAATTTTTTCACCAAATTTTCAACATAGGGTTTTGGGGGGCCTACCTCATGAACTGTGACACTGTCATTTTGGTACTCAGTCCTGAAAGGTGGTTCCGCGCAGTGACTGCAAAATCACCTTTCAGGGCCGAGTAACAAAATGACAGTGACTGAGTTCATGAGGTGGGGTCCCAATAACCCCGTATTGAAGATTTGGTAAACAAATTCCCCAAAATGCCTGAGATATGCACCAAAGTTGAAAAAAAACATTTATGTCATTATACAGCTTACTGGTATTTCTTCAGTTCACGGTCGGCTTTGAAGAGTGCAGACGTGTTCCCACTCCACCGAAGAGCATCGCGCCGGACTCCAGAGCTAAGTATGGGGTGAGGAGGTGTGTGGGGAGGTGGGTGCGTAGAGGGTGGGCGCGGATTGGGGGAGGGTGGTGAGGCAGTCTATGAGGGACCGTTTTTCTCTTACAGGCTTTTTTTTTCCCCCTTTTCCAGGAAGACGACGCAGGACTTTTGCCACACTGGGGTGGGCTCCCAGCGTGGCATCTGGAAGGTTTTTTGGGGAGCCAGTGGAGCCAACAGGGGAATGGGCACCCCCGTTAGCCATATGGACCCCCGTTGGCCATATGGACGACGGACTGTTGCGACGCTGGAGTGGGCCCCCAGCGTGACACCTGGAAATCTATTTTGGGAGGGTGGAAGTTGAGCTGATGGGGGGATTGAGCACCCCCCTCGGCCATATGGTGTGCGGGTGGGGGAAGTGCATGATCACACTGGGGTGGGCTCTCAGCGTGCTGGTAGGTGTTGGGGTCGGAGGAAGGAAGTACTGTCTATGACAGACAGTTCAGATGCAATGTGACATGCAGGCAGTTTGCATACTGCCAACGACGGCAGTATGCAAATTGCCTACACGTTACCACTGCTGATTGCAGCAGTTTTTCACTTTCAACTGTACGCCACTGCATCTGAATTGCTGTCATATACAGCTCAGACATGTATTGGTGCGGTGAGACAGCACCTGCAAAAGGGAACAGGGCATTGGAAGCTGAGTGGCACACCTATGAAAAGTCGTATGGTGGCACTATGTTTCTTGCACATGCGTGCAAGCAGACATAACAAATGAATGATCTATAGTTCACTGATTGATTGGAGTGTACCTACACTCCAAAAGAAACATCGAACCACCCTCCAGAAAAACAACTAATAACATGTATAAGGTCTCACTAACAGCTAAGCAAACATGCAGCAAAGAATATCAACCATGGCTATATATTGCTTGAGAATGACATATATCAGAGTGAGAGAACAAACATATTCAGGTCATAATTCAGCCATTGTCCATATCATTTTCATCATTATCCACAGGAGAGTCCAGTTCAGCTATTAATTTGGCAGCAAAGGTGGTTGCAGAGTCTAGCTCAGTAAAAAAGTGGGTCTTAGTTTTGGTTTTGGCTAACACCGTCTATGCCCGGAGCATGTCAGGCTGATTTACACACCGATAGGGGACTCTGCACAGAGTTTTGCTTCAGATATGATGACCCCCCCAGTTTAAATCCAACTGAAGCCCATGAAAGCAAAGACTTTAGTCCTTTCAGCCATCAGCATGCTAGCTACCTTATAGGGCATGGAAGGCACTAAGACCTTGTCCACACTGAGCACCGTGTTAAAAAAAAAAGTTTAAAAAAATGTTTTCTAAACCAGTCCTCAGCACAGTTGTCAGAGCGACAACACTGCACTCTGGCAGCTGTGCTTACTGAAGTGAGTTCACAGGCATGACTGTGGCACCAGTGCAGAGCGTCGGGGATGCCGCACTGCGTGATGGAATACTCATGATCCAGTGCCTTAACGGATCGGGATGTAAATGATATAATCAGAATTGGGAGTGCAAGACTTTGGGTGATGTCATGACCCCTACAGGACGTTAATAGGAGTAGCTCCACGCTGTACCACCTAATATACCTTCAAAAACCAGTGTTTTTATAACAAAAAATATAAAAATAAACATCCGACGGTAAGGTAATAGCAACCAGAAGAGGAGTGAGTATTTTAAAGAATGCAGATCCTCCAGATTCGAAGAGTTGTCGAACCCTGACTCTGACAGTGGCAGCTCGGAGGCCTCAGTACACTCCAGGCGTGGCCGCGCCAGATCAAATAAACAGGGTTTTGCCACTATGCAAAAACAACTAACGCAGATGATGTCAGAAATCAGGGATTTCAGGAAGGAAATGAGATCCATAACTACTGCCCTCAGAACAGACATTGATAAACTAGAAAAAAAGACAGGAGAATTTTGAGACCCAACTAATGGACATGGACCGTCAAGCTGACACCACTGAGCATGCCATATTTCAACTACATGCTAGCATACAGACCGTACAGAAACAGGCTGAGGACTCAGAAAGTCGCAACCGAAAGAATAACATAAGAATCTCAGGGTTACCAGAAGGAATGGAGGGTAACAACATGAACACCTTTCTCCAGACCATTCTTCGGGCTTCTCTCTCTCCCTGCCTGACCACCTCACACTGGAAATGGACTGGGCTCATAGAACCCTGGGCCCTAAACCATCCCTGGGGGCAAGACTACACACAATACTGGTCCGCATACTGTGGTTCCAGGAAAAATAAACTCTTGTTCACATTGCCTGGCAAAAAGGAACAGTTTGCTACCATGAACATCGTCTGTTCTTTGGGAATGATTATGCCCCAGAGGTTATGGCCAGGCGCAGGCAATACATCTCCCTGATGAGAGCACTTAAAAATGCCAAAATCAAGTTCAGGACACCTTACCCTGCTAAGATAATGATATTCTTCCCTGATGGCGACCTGTCCTTTGATTCAGCAGTGGCAGTGTAAGAAGAGCTCACCCAGAGGAAAATCGAGGTCCAGCAGTGGCAACCCAAAGCAGGCAGTTCATTAGCTGCAAAACTCTCTCAGAAGCGATGGTAGGATGGACAGCAAGAGTCAAGATGACGACAGGGATCCAAAGCCCTCCAGTGCATCATGGAATCCTTTACCATGCAATGCCAGCTCTCTCCTTCTCACGAACGACTGAGGCCTAGCTCCCTGAAATGACCAATAGAAGCTGGGGACTTTCCATGTTGAAGGAACTCCTGATGGAAGATTTTTAACTGGACCTGCCCCCTATCTGCAAGATGAGGTGCATTCCTGAACGAAGGCTGGACTATACCACCTGACAAAGCAACTTCCTTGGCAGGGGGATCTTCGGTTGCAACAAGGATCGAACCACTCCTGACTCTGGTTTCCGAAAGATGCCACAGAGACACAACGGGACCCTCTCCAACTACTGGACAGCTTAGTGATCGCTCATCTGGGGAAGGGGGGAGAAAACTCAATAATTCTTACGACAGCTACGGAGCCATGGGGGGAGAATGGGACATTGCAACTGAGGCTAATTCGAGCGGGTATATCGTTGAGGGGGTTGTGGGAGGGATGATGATTGCAGCCTTACCTGCCCCTTTCTGTGTCTCACTAGCTACATAGCCAAATGTATGCAGATAATAACATCTGTGACCCTGAAAACTGGAATACATAAATGATACTGAGACAACTAAACAGCTTTGTGGGGGGGGGGGAGGAACGTGATGAACAGGAACATGTTATAACTTGATGTCTCACCTGCTCCTCTCTCCTCTATTTGACTCTAGGACTAGTTGAAGGCGGACCTCCCGGAGCTGCTGCACAGAGGCCAAGCCTGCAGCTGCAAAGGAAGACACCCAACCAAAGGGTCAGCTGTGGAGAAAGTGCAGTTAATGCTGAGTGGGGAGGGGGATGATTCTGATGTTATGTTGGGTTCCTGTGTGGGATGGGTGGAGGCCCGCTAAGAACCACAAAGTGCCAGGGAGCTGTTCAGAAATTTGGGCTCTCATGCCAGCAAAGGCTCCCCTGGGAGTAACTCCTAACCCCTGCCTACAGCACAGTGGTGCTGCGTGTGGCGGGGCGCAACTATACCCGATGACTCATCTAGATTGTAGGCCTATTTGCCAGCAACCAAAGGGTACCTGCAGCGCTAATTCCTCCAGAGTTCCCCGGATGAGGTTACTCAGGTTGGACAAAACAGTCTGCCACCTAACAGGGTGTTTGGCTATGCGTCCTGTTCTCCCCCTCCCCCCTGCTCTTCTCACACACACCGTGCCCATTCCTCCCTCACTCTCCTCTGCCCACATCTCCACCATACTGAAGGGGGGAGTTGCTGTGAGGCAGTGTGGGGGTTGAAAGCAGCAGCCCAGGAGATAACAGCACCCAACACCACCTCAGGGATTCCCATCAGAGCGACTCTGAAATAAGGGAGCCCCTGGTACCCTCAACTAATAATATTCTTTAGCAGCGGAGCTACAGGTCCTGGGGAGGGGATTGGAGGGAGACTTGAACTAGGGGTGGGGGAAGATGCAGTGAGTGCCGGGGACTCTCTCTCTCTCTCCCCCCCTCTCAATCCCAGACTGGTAAGGTGTATTTAAGCCTTTTTAGCTAGGGCCCCCAATCCCAAACACGATACCCCAGACCATGTCGACTACCCTTCAGTGCACTCCCATACAACTGCTGAAGGCTACTGAAGACATGTACAATGGTGCCATGATAGAAATAATGATAAGGTGCAGCATCCTGTACCGAATGCCTCAATAAATCCTAACCCTCTACTATAATACATGTTCTGTTGCAGGTTCTACATGCTGTACCTGTGGAGGATCTCCTCCTCCCTTGGAACAGAGGTTAAGAAGCCTTGACGTTGAAATGCTGTGGGGCAGCCTTATCACTAGGACAGGAGAATTGGAGATCCAGGTACACCTGTGGACTGGTAGGGGGAGGCGAGCAGACTCCAGTACCCTGACCGGTGTTGCACACCCCTTGGCAGAGGACTCTGCAGAGATGTGGGGGCTGGGAGGTGATTGGCAAGGTGGAAACCTGCCAGGGCATTTGTTTGGATGGCTGGAAAAGACAAATAGTAAAGTAAAAACAGCAGAGTAACAGCCTGGGGTGCAGACAGAGTCTTACCCCATCCCACTACTGGAGTGACGAGACAGCAGCGACTGCTCTGGACAGGGCCCCCCCCAGGATTATGCCCTTGAGGGGCTGCGTCACTGTCCGGGGATATGGGTCCAGTTGCTGCAGGACCTCCATCCTGCCCTTGCCGGAGTAAACCAAGGATTTCAGGAACATACCCCAGATGGGGGTAGCCCTCCTGCCCCATGCTGGGCAACACCACTGTCACACCTCACTCATCAAAAAATGAGGTCCGGAGGGAGCAAATGACGTCTCTTTCTCATACCCTACTTACCCTTTCCCATGGCACATGATGTGCTGAGAGAGCCCTCTAGGGAGGTATACCCTCTAAACAAGGATCACCCCTTGTTCTGCAGAACTGAGAATAGTTCCGCACAATTGGAAGTACAAGTTAAGCATTGCAGGTTGCAGTTTGCCCAGTTGGCAGCTACGTTCTGTAGGTTAATGTTATTAGTTGTGTTAATGAATGTTTATGTAAATAGTGTAATGGTTGAGGCTGTAATGGTTGCTGGAAGTAGCAGTAATGTGATATCCTTTATTTATTTTATTTTAGTCTTTGGTAACCGGGTAAGGCCCACTAGGCACAAGTGGCTGTTTTCAGGGGCGACCTGGGAGCGCAGGACAGTTAAGTGACTTGCTCACAGTTACACAGTATGCAAGTGGAGGTTGTGAGAATCAAACTCAGGTCTGGTCTGCTGGATGTATCAAGCTTGTTCACACCTCGTCCCTCTAACCTCTAGGCTATATCTGCCTAGATCAGGTCAACAAATGACGTACTATATGCATGGGAGATATCGAGTGAGGGCAGCCCAAAGGGACAGGCCTGGGAGGGACCCCACACCATTTCAAGGCAGCGTACAACAGGAGCCAGAAATGAATAACACCAACCTCAAACTACTAGCATTAAACATAAATGGACTATTCTTCCCGATTAAGAGGCCCTGGGTTATGGCAATCTGAAAAAGCCTGAATCAGAGATTATATGCCTACAGGAAACGCACCTAGCAGACACAGAGCATACCAAGCTCAAGAAGTTTGGATACGAGGTGGTGCATTTAACCTTCAGGTATAACAGTAGAAGGCGCTGAGTAGCGATCTTAATCTCCTCATACACCTCCCTGAGGGGTGAATGCTGATGATGCAGGGAACTATAAATAACCAGGAGGTTACCCTAGCTAGTGTTTACATTCCCCCGGAATTGGACACTCCCCAGATTAGGACACTTTTAGACAAAATACTCCAATTTACTAAGGGGATCCTTCTATTGGCAGGAGACTTCAACCTAATGCCTAACCCAAGTCCAGACTACCCCAGCCTCAGGGCACAAAGATTGGGCCAAGCGCACAAATACTTTAAGCACTTCACACAAGAGGTCAGCTAGGGGGATGTCTGGCGACACTTACATCCAAGAGCCCGGAACTATACCCATTATTCAGCGGTTCACCAGACATACTCGCGTATAGACCATTGCTACATACAAGCGGAAAACTTGCAGTATCTGGTGGACTCCTGAATGGGGGACATCATACACTCAGACCATGCCACAGTACTCAGCTATTGGGACTTGGGCCTCCAGCAACGCTAAACAAGCTGGCGGCTAAACCCATACCATCTCCGATCCCAACACTTTAAGGACTTTCTGAAAGAAAGAATAGAGGAGGTACAGAGTAATAACCCCCCGGGGGATAATACCCCACCAATACTGTGGAACACCCTAAAAACTGTCCTTAGGGGACACATTATACAGTACACAATGGCCTTAACAAAGCAAAAAATGAAAAGCAAAAAACCCTAAAAGAAGTCCTCCACTTTCTGCAAATGGCCCACAAACAGGGGGATAGCTCCATGCTTCCACAACTAAAACAAACTAAAAGTGAACTGGACCTACTGATTAAATAGAAAACTGAAATTGTCCTCACTTTCTTGAAACAAAGATATTATGAGGTGGGCCCGAGAGCCACACGCCTACTAGCTTACCAGAGATGGAAACAGAAAAGGGATTCTATTATCACTTTCCTCTCCCACCCTTTAGACAAATGCCCCCTACTAAAACTGCATGAGATAACAGATGGGCTTGCCTCATACTATAGGGACTTGTACACACCAGAAAATGAAGCACCACAGAATGAGTTATGGGCCTATCTCTGCTCCCTAACCCTTCCCCACCTCACCTTGGAGCAAGGTGAGGAACTCAAGGAACCCATCTCCTTACAGGAGGTTTGGACAGCCATTGCAAGGCCAAAAACCCAAAAGGCACCAGGCCCAGATGGATACGAGGCAGAATTCTATAGGAACATGAGAGAATTCCTGACTCCGCAACTGGTACATATGTTAAATGCAGTACTAGAGAGTGACCCTATCCCCCCACATGGTCCTTTGCCTCAATTTCGGTCATATTGAAATCAAACAAAAAAACAACAACTATGCAGCTCATACCATCCCATCTCAGTTCTGAATGTGGATTACAAGTATTTTATGAGCATTCTGGCCCACAGGCTAGACACTCTGTTGCCTCAGTTAATAGACATGGACCAGACGGGTTTCGTGCAAGCACGCATGACAACGGATAACATGAAAAAAAACACTCCATATAATACACGAAATAGATTCCTCAAAAATCCCCATACCCTGATTAGTCTGGATGCAGAAAAAGCATTCGACTGAGTCTCGTGGCCATTTCTGTATGAGACAGTGGGGTATTTGGGATTCCCCAGAGCACTAATACAGGTCCTCTGAAACATATGCCACTCCCCAAGGACACCACTCAGCCTACTTCCCCCTATTAAGGGGGCACGTGCCAGGGATGTCCCCTATCACCCTTGCTCTTTGCTATATTTATGTAACCACTTGTAAAGAAAATAAGGGAAGAGAGAGTGATATCACAGGGGGTCACCGTGGGAGAAACTGAACACTGCATCGCTTTATATGCAGACAATGTCCTGCTATACTTAAAAAGGCAGAAATAGCCTTACCAGCCCTAGACCACCTCCTGCAGGAGTTTGGTAGGATCTCAGGATACAAATGAAATGCTGCTAAGACAGAGACCCTAACATTTAACTACCAGCCAACCCCTGAGGTCAGAAACCGCTTTCCATACAAATGGGACCTAACCAGACTAAAATATTTAGGAATCTATCTAGCTTGTAACCCTGCCTCAGCATACAAAGATAATTATACCCCCTTCACCACCCAACTGAAAACTGATTTTGTGCACTGGAACACCTTGCCCCTTAATTTGACCAGAAGGGTGGTCCTCATCAGGATGGTGGCGCTGCCTAGGGCCCTTTATTTATTCCAAAATGTCCCCATTCTGCTCCCAGAGTCAGTATTCCAGCAATGGAATCAACAATTGCAAGGTTCCTCTGGGTGGGACAGAGGCCTAGGGTTTTCCTAAAGATGCTACAGCAACCAAGGGACAGAGGAGGGCTATCCCTCCCCAACCTGCAGCGATACTACTGGGCCACCCAGCTGACACACACTCTAGCCAGACAGCTCTCAGCATCAACAGTCCACTGGATGGGCATAGAGAAATCTCTGCTCCCCAATCCAATCTACTTCCAAGTCCTGTATCACCCCGCTCCTACCCCCAGAACAGTACTCCCTGATGATTCATGGATCCAAAGCCAGGTACTGTAGCAATTTGGCACAAAATTAAGAAAAAGACCAACCTCTCACCCTTCTTGCCACTCATATGCCAGTCGCACACCTGCCAGGCTTCCCCCCATCTAAACTAGACCACAAACTTTAAGAATGGGAGCACCATACCTCTCTTCCTCTCGGCATTAAAATTCATAACACTGGCCTTCAAAAATTAGAGCAAACGGCCAGAATGAGGAGCACTTTCTTATTTTAAATAATAACATGTCTTTAAATAGTGGGCCCCAGATGTTTAATGTTAAGAAATATTTCTCTCACGTTAATTCAATGATTTAATAGTTTGTGTGTCCAGAAATAGCTCTAACATTGTTAAAAACATGAGTAAACCTTTGTGGAGCAAGGGTAAATTTGAGTGTAAAAATCATAGCGCTGTGCGAAATTCATAGCAGTTGAGCGGTATGGGGAGACCACTCACTGAGCTACTTACACCAGATAGTAAATCAGGGGTCTTTTCAGACATTCAAGGAAGTCCAAAGGAAAGTTGGGATTCCTACAACAGACTTTTACAGATACCTACAGTTGAGGCATTACTACCAATCCCTACCACATGAAACAACAATTCTGGAAACCCAACCCCCACTAATTACCACCATACTCACATATATCAACAACCCACTTAAAGGGCATACGACTTCTGGCCTTTACCAATCACTGAGGGATACAGGGGAGGAACCCACTACCAATATACAGGCCCAGTGGACATCCCTATACCTAAACAGATGTGGCAGGTGACATGCCAAAACTCGGCCAAAATAACAAGTTCACACCAGTGGAGGGAATATGCCTGGAAACAGCTCATCAAACACTTCAGGACTCCGGTCATCACCAGACACTATAGCCACTCTGGAGATGCTAGATGTTGGAGGGGGTGTGGTGAAACAAAAGTGCATCACACACACATAATGTGGGCCTGCCCAAATTTAACACCATTCCACCACCAAATTCAGATAGAGCTACAGAAAATTTTTGGGAATGATCTAAGACTAACTGAAGACCTATATCTTCCACTACAAAACACCAGAGAATATAGGGACTCAGGGTACCACTACCTACTGTGGATTCTGATAAGGTAGCCTGTGATGATAGCGACCGCATATGGGCAACTGTCTCATAATGGAAGCCCATATAATAGCACTTTATGCGTGCGTGACTGTACGGGATGGCAGAATGCTTCGATCGTGAAGCTAGGATGGGCAATAGGAAGGGAGGGTAGGTGACAGGATGTGGAGGGATGGGGAATAGGGATGTGACCCACGGGGAACCTGCTTCCGCTGAGCCAGCTGTGAAGCTCTGACGGAGCAGGTCCCGGGTTCGGGACTGGGGGCGTGTGTTTCCTTTTGCAATTCCCACGGCTGTGGGACTTAGGTTTTTTTTTAGAGACGGGATGTGCCCCCCTCCCCGACATGCACCCCCGGAGTTGAGAATCTATATTTAGGGGGTGAGGCGAAGCTCCCGTGGGGTAAGTATCCTTTGGGTGGGTAGCCCCACCCGCATGCACAATTGCCGGTAGCCTCTTTCTGCATATCGCTGAACTTGTTTTTAGCAATAATGCAGGTCGTGATAATAGCGATCGCCTTTGTGCAGTTGCTATTATCAGATAGAACCTTCTGATAACTGCATTTAGTCTTGTCTCCTCTCCTTCTCCTCCTCATCTACCTTTCTCCCTGGATATTACAGTCCCCTTGCAGGGTTCTCAACATCCTGAAGGGGTCCAACTGAGCCTTAGCATATCTCCCCTATTCTGTCTAACCACTATCTTGGTTTTCCATGACTACTAGCAGCAGAGTTCAATGCATCCTGATGGACTATTGATTAGGCCCCATCCCCTCCAAAGGTACAAATTCTCTCCCCCACAATGGCTCAGTTCTCCCTCTCTCCCTCTCTATCTCTCCTATCACTTCGTTAATCCCTATCTACTGACCTTCCCCAACCCCCTGGCAGGGGACCCCGCATCCTGAAGGGTCCTTTCTTGGGCTAGGTCCTTCCCCCGCCCCCTAACATTTAAGTCACACCTCCTCCTCCTTCTCTTTCTCCCCCTTCTTTAAATCTGTACAGCCTTATCCCCCTTTCTGTCTAGCCCCATACCCCCCCTTGCAGGGTTCCCCATATCCTGAAGTGATCTGTCTGGGACATTGCCTTATCCACTTCTTTCTGGTCCCCCTAGTCCCCCTGCAGGTCCCTCGCATCATGAGCGGTCTCCAGGAAACAACTCTTCCCCTTCCCCCCCACCTCACCCCTCCTCTCCTTTTCTTTCATGTAGCACTTGTTTACTTATTAACCGGCACTTATTACTGTCCACTCTTACTACCTATTGTGCAAACACTGATGTAACACTGCTTGCAACACTTGCCTTACAACTGTATGTTAATGTTGATCTTGTAACTTGAATGTTTAGTATCTCACTCCTGTTGTACCCCTTCCCCCCAGGTCACACCGGGAGACAAGTGACTTGTCACTCAGTGTGCCTTCCTGGTGAAGCATTTCAATAAATAAATAAATACAAAATAACTGCGGCAAAAAAAAATATCACCAAGGCCTGGCTCACACCTATCCCTACCCTAAAGTACTGGTGGAGCATAGTCAACCAGATTTATGAAATGGAAAAAATTACATACAGACTCAATGACCAAGAGGAGGGTTGTACACTAAGATGGTCCAGATGGATATGGTACTATATGGCAAAGGATGATACCTTTGTCCCATGAGTGACCTTTGGCTACCACTTCCAATCTCTAACATAAGATTTATCCCTGAACCAGGGGTAACATAGAAACATAGAATTTGACAGCAGATAAGGACTGATTGGCCCATTCAGTCTGCCCATTTCCTTACCTAATGGATAAGCTGCAGATCCTAGTTAACCAACAGCCTACTTCTTCCTACCACAACCGTCTAGAATTGCCTTATGTCTGTCCCATGCATTCTTGAATTCCTCCACTGTTTTTGACTACACAACCTCCTCAGGAAGGCCGTTCCATGCATCCACAACCCTCTCTGTGAAAAAATACTTCCTTACCTTACCTCTGAGCCATCCCACCTCTATAGAAACATAGAAACATAGAATTTGACGGCAGATAAGGACCGCTTGGCCCATTTTTGAAAGATGCTACCCTCTTGGACTTTGTTGATTCCCTTGAGGTACTTGAAAGTTTCTATCATGTCCCCCCTCTCCCTCCTTTCCTCGAGGCTATACATATTAAGCTCCTTAAGTCTCACTTCATATGTCTTCTGGTGCAGACCCTGCACCATTTTAGTTGCCCTCCTCTGGACAGCTTCCATCCTGTCTATGTCTTTGCGGAGATTGGGTCTCCAGAACTGCACGCAGTACTCCAGATGTGGTCTCACCAGCTGTCTGTACAGAGGGATAATAACTTCTTGTTTTCTGCTGGTGATGCCTCTCCCTATGCATCCCAGTATCCCCCCAGCCCTCCTTGTTGCCCTCTCACATTGCTTGCCCACCTTTAGGTCATCTGATATGACTACCCCCAGGTCCCTTTCCATTTTTGTTGTTGTTAGTATCTCACCCCCCATTGTGTACTCTTCCCCTGGGTTTTTGTTTCCCAGGTGCATCTTGCACTTCTTAGCATTGAATCTAAGCTGCCATACATTTGACCATTCCCTAACCTTGCCAAGTCCCTTCTCATCCTTTCCACCCACCTTGTGCATCAACTCTGTTGCAGATCTTTGTGTCATCTGCAAAGAGACATACTTATCCTTCCAGTCCTCTGCAATGTAAGCATAAAGAGACATTGAGCGGACCGGTCCTAATACTGAACCTGTGGTACCCACTGCTAACCCCCTTTTTTCAGAGTGGACTCATTTACTATTACTCTGTGTCCTATTCTCCAGCCAATTCTTTACCCAGGCTGTCATCTTGGGACCCACTCCCAGGCTGGCTAACTTGTATATTAATCTTTTGTGTGGGACTGTGTCAAATGCCTTGCTAAAGTCTAGGTAGGCCATGTCCACAGCCCCTCCCTGATCTACTCTATCTTCAAATTGTGCCCCCTTGTTCTTGCACACCTCTTTTTCTGAAAGATGCTACCCTCTTGGACTTTGTTGATTCCCTTGAGGTACTAAAACGTTTCCATCATGTCCCCCCTCTCTCCTTTCCTTGAGGGTATACATATTAAGCTCCTTAAGTCTCTCTTCGTATGTCTTCTGGTGCAGAACCTGCACCATTTTAGTTGCCGTCCTCTGGACAGCCTCCATCCTGCCTATGTCCTTGTGGAGATGGGGTCTCCAGAACTGCACGCAGTACTCCAGATGGGGTCTCACCAGCTGTCTGTACAGAAGGATAACAACTTCCTGTTTTTTACTGGTGATGCCTCTCTTTATGCATCCCACCATCCCCCCAGCCCTCCTTACTGCCTTCTTACATTGCTTGCCCACCTTTAGGTCATCTGATATGACTACCCCCAGGTCCCTTTTCATTTTTGTTGCTGTTAGTATCTCACTCCCCATTGTGTACTCTTCCCCTGGGTTTTTGTTTCCTAGGTGCATTACTTTGCACTAAGCATTTAATCTAAACTGCCATACATTTGACCATTCCTCCAACCTTGCCAAGTCCCTTTTTATCCTTTCCATCCCACCTTGTGTATCAACCCTGTTGCAGATCTTTGTGTCATCTGCAAGGAGACATACTTTTTCTTCCAGTCCCTCTGCAATGTCACTTTTAAAGACATTGAAAAGGACCGGTCCTAGTACTGAACCCTGCGGTACCCCACTAGTAACTCCCTTTTCTTCAGAGTGGACTCCGTTTACTATTACCCTCTGTGTCCTGTTGCCCAGACAATGTTTTACCCTGGCTACCATCTTGGGACCCACTACAAGGCTGACTAACTTGTATATTAATCTTTTCTGTGGGACAATGTCAAATGCCTTGCTAAACTCTAGGTAGGCCATGTCCACAGCCCCTCCCTGATCTACTACTTTGGTCACCCAGTCAAAGAAATCTATTAGATTCATCTGACATGACCTTCATGCTGTGAATCCATGCTGCCTTGGGTCCTGTGCCCCGCTGGTTTCTAGGTACTCAACAGTTCTTTCATTCAGAAGTGATTCCATCATTTTCCCTATCACTGAGGTCAAACTAACAGGTCTGTAGTTTCCTGCCTCTGCCCTGCTCCCACTTTTGTGAAGTGGAATAGCATCCACCCTCCTCCAATCCTCAGGTACCACCCCATCCTCCCATGATTTGTTAAAGAGGGTAGTCAGTGGTGTCACTAGTTCTACCCTTAGTTCTTTTAGAATTCTGGGATGAATCCCATCAGGCCCCATTGCTTTGTCCACCTTCAGTTTTAAGAGTTCTTTCAGAACTCTTTTCTTCTGTGAATGGGCTGGTATCAACCCCCCTATCCAGAGTGTTTCTATTGTTTTGTTTAAGTACATCCTCCTCTTTATTTGTGAATACTGAGCACACATATTTGTTTAGTATCTCTGCCTTTTCACAGTCATCCTGTGCCACCCCTCCCTGTATTAAGCCTCAATATCCCTCCCTTGGTCTTCCTTCACTCACTGATGTGCCTATAAAAGGTTTTATCCCCCTTCTTAACTGAGTTAGCTATCTTTTCCTCGGTTTGGGCCTTTTCTATTCTGACTGCCTTCTCTGCTTCTTCTGCTTTAACTGATACAGTTGTCTGTCCTGCTCCTTCTTTGTTTCCTTGTACTTCCTGAATGCTGTCTTTTTCTCCCTAACCTTCCCTGCCACCTCCTTTGAGAACCATAGTGTTTTTTTACATTGTTTCGTTTTAATTTAGACTAACATATATTCCCTAGATTAGAATGCCACAAACCTAACACAGGCCTCTGTAACCCTTCCCCCCCACTCGGGCACCCCCAACCCCTCCCTGGGTTATAGCCCTTGCCTGAAAAACAGAACTGTGGTAGATTTGGTTCTCTCTTACTTAAGAAGGAATTTGATACTTGTAAATTGCAAAGCATTACAACCCCACCATCTGCTCTGTAACCAAGGACTGGTGGCATTAAAAACCCAATAGTATCCCCATTGCCTAAGGTTCAGATCACGCTTAAAGAAAGACACTTATGTATAATGAAGACTCTCCTGTGGGAAAATATGTAACAAAATAATGATGTGCAGGAATCTGTCATTTTCGACTAAAAATGTTTAATAAAAATGATATTTCAAAAAAGAATTGGGAGTGCAGTGGGAGCACAGCCCTGTGTGTATTTTGTTTTTCTATGCTGAAGGCAAAAAATGTCTAGTTTTGTTTAAACATGGTTGCCTTAACCCATGCTACAGCACTGATCATGTCCACACCGTTGTTAACACAGATTAAGGCAGACATGCTTGTCTAAAACTGTGCTAAGGCCTACCTCCCTAGCAGAGTTTTAGAACACTATTATACATGGTTTTAATCGTGGTACAATGTACATGGGGCAGGAGTTTCCAAAGACTGTGAATGCTGTAAGCCCCCCAGGTACACCGTATATACGACACACGGAGGTTGCAGCATTTACCTGCCGGCAATTGAGATTTTCTATCCCGTGCAGCAATTGCCACAAGCTAGACCAACTTTTTTGTGGTCTGTCTTGTGGCAATCCCAAGGACCTTCTTCACAGGGCTTGCGCCAGATATGTGGCACAAGCTGCCATAAATCCTAGAAACTTCACCCGAGATTGTAAAATCGGGTATAGTTGCGGTGAAGGGATTTGGTGTATTGCCAAAACTTAAGTGTGGTGTTGCAGGGATTGATGCAAGCACTTTGCAACCTTTTTTGTTTTTAATTAATACTTTCTACTCCTTTCTCTTCTCAGCAGCCCCCTTCCAATCGAACCCCCAGGCCTGTCACTCGGCTCCTCTGTGGTCTTACCTTAAGCCATTCTTGGCTTTCGGGATCAGCTGCCCGGCCGAGCCTGTGGAGGGTTGATTTTCATCCTGCCACTGAGAGGTGTTTTTCCATTTTCTCCCTGAGCCTCCCCGTTGTTGGGGCACAACATGTCAGTGCATGTACATGGAGGCATATGCACACTGTGAAGTCCCACAGCACCCACCCTTCTGCTGGTGCCCCATCCCATCCTACCCTCAGACCTCCACCTGGAGGTAGTCATACAGTGGGGCAGCCAAGTCTCTCTTTCTGGGAGAGGAGAGCTGTCCTCCAGACACTCGATCCTCTTCCTCCCTGGCTGACCCCAAATGACCTGCTTGCATCATGAACACGAGTCTCCTGGCATGGCACAAGATAAGGCACAGATGCCTTAGCCCACTATATAACTGGGCCGGCCCCCTGTACCACCTCTTGAAAATCCAGCCCACTGGGTTTGAAGGGCTTGAAACAAATGAAGGCAATTAAACCATTTAAGTTCCCTAGGGCGTAGAGGGCCTATGGGGCCAGTTGCATGCCATTATGGACTCATTATTTATTTGAGATTACTCCAACTGGGATAACTCCATGGGATGCAGCTTCTTATATTCACGAGGGTGCCAGGGAGAATAGCTGTAGTTATCGGGTTAACATAGTCCAGCATAAATAGTTACATACAGGCTAAAATATATGCAGAAGAAAACAAACTGTAAAGTTAAGTTTATCCTGACACTAATCAAAGCAAGCTAACAAAGCAGAGGTACAGCAAACAAAGAGCATGAGTGTTGTTATACAACAAGATCAGATCAGGCAGATGGGGATTCAGGACCAAAAGAAATACAGCGAGTTTGAAGATGGCTGGAAAGACATGGGGCCGGATTTTCAAACACCATCGTATGACACAAGGTGCTTGCGTCGAACAAGTCTGACGCAAGAGGCACCTTGCGCCAAGGGCAGTGCCCCAAGCAATTTTCTAAGGCGGCTCAAGGCCACTCAGCAGGCTGCCCCAGCCAAAGTGTGCTAGCGCCTGCCTTACACCACGAAAGTGGCTGCAACATGGCACTAGGGGGCTTGCATCAGACCCATACTGCCACAGCTCTCAAGTCCCGATTTTCAAAGACCTCCCAAGGAACTAAGTGCCAAGTGCTGTTAGATCAGCAAAGGGCTGGTTTAACGGTACTTAGACATCTGCTGGGAGGGTCATCCAATATGTGCCACTGTGTGGCCTGCCCTGATCCATCCCCAATAGTTGCTCCCTGGTGATCTAGTGCCCCCCCACTGACCCATTGCAACCCAACACTGTCCATCCAGTATGCACCCTAGTGATCTAGTGACCCCCCCACCCTGTTGCATGCTGACAGCGACTGTCCTTGAAATTATCCTCCCTGGTGCTCTAGTGGCCCCCCCACCCAGCACGTAGTGCCCACAACCCCATACCCCCCAATCCATATCCCAGATTCGGCAACAAGCACAGCCTTCCACACACCACCATGGCTGGCTGCCAAATGAACTGTATACGGTACACGCACTGACAGTTCATTTGTCGGCGGGCCGTGGTGGTGTGCAGAGGGCTGTGCCGGTCACTGAATCTGGAGTATGGATTGGGGGGTTGCAGGGTTGTAGGTACTGCATGCCAGGTGGGGTTGGGGAGCCACTAGAGCACCAGGGAGGATCATTTCATGGACAGTCGGGGTGGGGAGGGGGGTGTTGGGTCAGTGTAATGCCGCTGTTGGGCACATCAGGCATGGTGTTGGGAGGGGAGCACCAGCATGGCTCATGCAGGGGTGCAGCATCACACACCATCCTGTGGCGCTTGCAGCATTCCTTCTAAGTGCACCATCCATTTGGTGTACCCATTCTGTTGCCGCAAGCAGGGTGGCTTAGGCACCAGGACAATGCCCCCTGTAAAATCAGGCGCAGGGTCCTGGACACACCAGCATTCGGCGCTAGCTGCCATTGTCACAGCTTACGTTGGAGTTTTGAAAATCCAGCCCCAGTACTTGAAGACTTGGAAGCTAGAAGCATTCCTTGGATAGAGAGGGAATTTATTCGCAGTAGTTGGTGCTGTAAGTGCAGAGGCCTTTCCACCAAATTCACAATTCAACCTGAGAATAGAGAAGTTACATGCTGCTGTTGAACTGACTAAACAGGCACTGCTTGACTGTGTGAGGAGGGCTAGGAGATTAGCATCCCCACATAACGCCACTGTGTACGACTGCATGGAGGCATTGGGTGGGGCTGTGCCACCCCCCCCCAGCTCACCATACATGTTCATCCACATAATGAGTAACATATCCCTGGCAGTCATTCCCCCACCACTGGGTCATGGTACAGTTCCCTTTAAATAATGCTCTTTTAAATCTCCCTGGCATCCAGTGGTTCCCCCACCACAATCCCAGTACCATTCCCTCCAAATACTGCTTTTATAATAGACCTGGCATGCAGTGGTCTCTCAGTGCCCTGACCACTGTACATCTGCTATAAAACAATTATTCTATCATATCCCCCAGTTGTGATGCAGACCCCTCCTTTCAGGGCCCTCCACCCGGCTGCCCACTTACCAAAGCAGGCATTGTGCCCCTCTTGGACAGGGCAACAAGCACAGCACCTCTGCTCACCATCTTGGCCAGTTGCATCTACGTGAAAGGGAACAAGCGCATGCCTGCAGTAAAAATAACCACTTCTAACCCCAGTAATACTCAAGTATTCATAACTTCTGCAGTGTCCCTTTAAGACTGAGCTGCCCGGAGAGATGGAATGCTATGCAAATGATGGAATCTTTGCACGTGCTGATTTTCAAACACTGCCTCTAACCAACTGCCTTGGTTCTAAACCTTCAGATTTCACTCTCCACCTGCCAAGACCAAAAGCCCAGAGTTTCTCTCCTCATCATCTAGTCCTGACACTTAAAATTTCATAACATTCATAAGTATTTTTTGATCCTTTTCTTATACTGCCTCTAACTTAGTGTTATTAGTTATTAAACTGTTATTTTAGTTAAAAAAAATTTTTTTTTTCCCGGTTCAGTATTATAACCGGTGGGGAACTGGAGCTTTCTTTAGTGTTTTTGAAGTTCTCTGACTAATGAACTCCATTAGTTTTATTTAAATTTAAAGTTTTTATATTTTAATTTGAACCGCTAATTCCGGTTCGTGAACCGCTAATTCCGGTTCGGTTTCTCGGTTCGGTTCCAGTTCTGACAAGTTCTTCTTGGTTCAGGAACCAACAGCTAATGCTAAATAATGTTCGATGTGCTTACGCAACTGGATGAGATAATATGAGATGATGCTTGTGTAACTTGATTTGTTTCGTGGCTTTCTGCCTCTCTATCCATGAGCTATACCACTCTGTAGGGTACGTATTTTAAAGAAACCCTAGAGAGGGTCTCCACAGGTGCCGGAATGAATGCATTGGCTAAAGGTAGGTTAGGAAGAAGCCCACGAGAAGAGAGAGATGAGCTCTGGAGGAGGAGGGGTAAATGGTGGCAATGAAAAGAATCTGGCAAGGCCCAGGATGTAGTGACCTTATAAGCTCGATGGGAGAGTGACATTGTTGCTCCGCCCATCGAACCTCAGGCTTAAAGCCCTCCCATTCGATGTGCTTACACAACTGGATGAGATAATATGAGATGATGCTTGTGTAACTTGATTTGTTTTGTGGCTTTCCACCTCTCTATCCATGGGTATACAACCCTGTAGGGGTACGACGCAAGGAACCCTAGCGGAGGGTTCCCCCCACAGGAGCTGGGAATAAATGAGTCAGCTAAAGGCAGTTTAGGAAGAAGCCCCAAAAGAATACCCAGAGATGCCAGCTTCTAAGAGGTGAGGATGATTAATGAATTCTGAGAAGAGAACGGCTAACTTCCTAAGGAGAGAGAGGGGAAAGTCAGGGCCACCATCCACCTCCATCCAACAGCAGAACCTAACTAATCAACATGAAGAAAGCACTAACTCTAACTAATATTATGACCACTGGCATGGAGGAGAGGAAAAACACCCCTTTTGAGGAGGAGGAGACCTCTGGGGATCCAAGGCCTAGGTCACCTTCCCTCCAGGCTGACGACGTTTGATTTGAGGGCGCATGTCAGTAAAAAGAACGGTTCATAGATGAGGGATATAAGTAAGTAGGATGACGATGGGATGGGAAAAAACTCAGAAGAAGCACAGATTAAAGAAGGAACATGAGGCAGCAGGGACCCAAGGAGGGTATGCTCGATTAGTCGATGCAAGATAGAACATCAGAGTAGCAAGGGTTATCCGTTTTGCTCATGAGGAGATTCCAGATGTGCTGATGAGAAGACTGGGGATAATGTATACTGGCTTGATTAAGCGATGAGTGAGTAGACACTGAGGTTGAAGAGGCATGCTCGATTATGCGATGTGTACATGATTATGTAATGTGAACGATTAGACCCTGAATGATTAGACCCCTGAAGCTGTAGTCGATGTGGTAGAATAGGATTCAATGATAGGAATGTTTGAATAAGCGATGTAAACAGATGAACCTTGAGGTAAGGCTGAGTGAATGATGACTGGAGTTATGAACGCTATACGTGCAGCAGGATGGCCACATGTTGATAAGGTGGCATGAAGTCATGATAGGTACGCCCAAAAGAAATATCGATGGTGGCAGGCCACGAGTGGAGTGAATCCTGGATGGCCGGTATGGAATTGGAAGAGGAGGAGACAGGAATGAACTAGAAAATGAACTTGTACAAAGGAAGGAAAAGGAAGTAGTCTTCTCAAAAGGAGGGAGACTCCGAGGCCAGGAAGGTAGATTTTGAACCAGAGGCAACTCGGATTGAGTGATCGAGGAGCAAAAACTGGACAAGGTATGATGAGGAGTGAGCAAAATTGGATGATGTATGATGAGGAGTGAAGCTAAGAGCAGAGTTGAAGCTATGATGGCTGGGACTAGAAAAGGCACTATGACAAAGAAGGTAAATTAGGAAACAGATGAGGTGCAATGATGGATTGAAGCCATGGAGGCTGGTACAGGAAAGCGAGGTATGAAAGGACAAAGGATGGAAGGAGGTCAATGGGTAGCATAGGACCCAGCTGATACAGGATGAGTATGGCGGTAGGGCGAGCTGGATGAAGTGGCATGCAGGCCAGGTCGATGACAGGCCAGATGGAGTCAGCCATAGATGGCCCAACAATGTGAATGGCAGAACAAATGAATAGAAAAAACCGTGGCAGGATAAGAGACAAAAGCCATGACTGGAGTGAATCCTTGACAGTTGAGGATGGATGGAATCAGGAACCTAATACATGCGGCGTGAGGGCCGTGGATTGATGAGGCGGGCATATGAGTAATGATAGTTTTGCCCCAAAAGAAATATTGATTGCAACTGGTACAGGAGGAGGACCGCACGATGGTGGAGCAAAATGGATGAATGAGAACTCTAGGGCCAGTCCGAGGCATCAAGAGACAGCCAATGAAGTGGATGACAGAGCAAATGCACGACAGCAGTGGATATGGAGCAAGGAAGGGAGAGTGGAACAGGAGAGTAAGGATACGAGAGCACACCCCACAAAAAGCACAGCAAAAGCCAGAAAACATAACACTGCCCGTAAGATATGGAGCCATGTATCATCAAAATGAGCGATGCTTGAGAAACTACGGAAATATAATGGAGGGAAAAATTGTCACTTCACTGGCAATGCAAATCAAGGGAGTAGCAGTACTCAGTAACAGAAATATGAATCCACAATAAAATGAGTCAGAAGACAGACATGTGAAAACAAAGATGAAAATTCAATAATGGAGTCAAGTGTGGCAGAGATGGTAAAGAGCTGCAGATATAGATAGGTAGATAGTCTGTACAGAAGCAGAAGAGAGCTGGAACAAGTAAGGGAATTACTCCTCAAACTTGCCCTGACCCTATTCGTCCCACATGGAAAGGGGCAGCACACATAGAGATGATCTAGAACCGCAGACTGGAAACCGGAAATCAATAACAGAGTAAGATGCTAAATAAAAGAAACTGCGTCCAAATAAAGGCACTGGTTACCATAGTGAGCTGAGCATGTATCGCGGGATCGAGGAAGCAGCACAGCAAGCGAAGAGAAAAACCGCAGAATGATGAGATATAGAATCCATGACTGGAGGGAAGCCGCAGGAGGTATACGATTCAGGAGAGGTCATGATACATATACAAAGAATTATCGATAGCAGGCCAGAGTGAGGCAGCCAGAGACAGATAGTGGCAGGAGAACGAGTCAGACGAGGTGGAGGAAGAGTCATGCTGAAGACCGGCATGGTAGCGTCCCCGTGACCGAAGGGTTGCACCCTCATGGTTTTGAAATACAGTGCAGAGGAAGCATTGGGAAGTCTCTGTGTAACCCCCTTGCAAATGGGGGTTCCTAGAAATGCCAGCCTGGGCTTACCTTAGCCCGTTTTGTTCTGTCCTTCTCCCGCTGTCTCTTGGGCTTCTCCTGACCTGGCTCCTAATTTTTCTGGCTTCCCAGGTCCTATTTGCCCTTGTGTGTGCCCCAGCTTGCAGTCAAATGAAAATCTAGCCCCTCGGGGCTTAAAATGCTGACCGCGATCTCCCACTGCACAAGTGCTGCCTCCAGGGCAGCGGGAGTCGCGTTGGCGCACAAAGCGCCTGTGATGTGTAACCGCTTGTTTTGCGATCACCTTGGGGACTGTGCCGTGGGTCCAGGGATCCCTTCCACCTAATTGGGACCCGGTGACCACAGACAGCCTGCTGGGGGGCTGCTCAGATGAAAATTAAAGGAGTTTTGACCGGGGCTCATTTAAGTATGCCTGGGAGGGGCCCTAGTCATCTGATTACTGCATAACAGTGTGTCTGGCTGCCTCCAGGGTAGCTATGTTCAGCTCCAGCCGAAAAGTAAAGAATTGAAATGTTTTAAATAATGGAACTGTTGCTGCTTGTGGGGAATATACTGTACATGTGGGGGAAAAGTGGTTAAGGTTAAAATTAATACTGTTTCCCTGGCAACTCCAGTATTGTGGGACTCTGTGTGTCAGCCTGTCAGCTGCTGCAGGGGGAGCTTACATAATCGCAGTAGCGACAGGAAAAGTAAAGCAGCCACATTCTTTATCTGCGCAGCGACTGCAAGTGCAGCCTTTAAGCTACAGAACTGTGGGGCATTTGAGGCAAATAATTATTTCTTTCTAGCTGCACCAGGATATTATTCAGGACTGTATCTAATCTGCTATAAGGGACAGTGGGTTAAGCAGCCATTGCCAGCAGTACAGCCAATTGGAAGTGCAGCAATAGAAAGTCAGGAATTGTGGGACATTCACTGCATCTCATGAGAAAGCACCCAAGTGCTTATGGGGGCTTACAGGGACATTATTTTAGGCGCCAAGTCCACAACCCAATTGTGGCTGAGTGTTCTGATTGACTGGTCTCTCAGCAGCTTGGAGACATGTCACCCCATCCCTGCTACCAATAAGGAGTCGAGCTAGGAGCTCTATAAAGAGACAATTTTGCCAGTTTGTCTGGAGATTCAGAAAGAGATTCAGAGAGAGCAACCAGGGCAGGCTCCAGCCTGCTGGGAGCCCTCCCCATGGGGAAGGGGCTCAGGCTCCAACCATGACACCAGGCCTGGGCCACTTAATCCAAGCCCCTTCAGTCTTCAGGGGTATCTATTATTTTCTTAAGTAAAAGTTTACCACTTACAGTAATTGTGCTTTCTGCAACAGCTAGTCTCGAGGTTGCCAGTACTGTCTTCCAGAGGCTATCCTCCCTCCCACGTCGGGGAAAGATGTGGACAGAAGATCAGATGTCCAGCAGTGGTGAGAGTGCTGACCAGACCAGACAAGAGGATATCATGCAGCGATGAGAGCGATGACCAAGTACCTCAGCGGTGAAAGAGCTGAAGAAGCTTGATGAAAGTGTCATTGTCAACTTACTATGGATGGATGCCTTTTGGTATATGAAGTACTGGATGTGATCATGTTTAAACTGCATTTAGGATGCTTGCCAGAAGCATCACTCTCATTGCATTGGATGGGACTTTCAAATATTGTGCTGAATGTTCTGGATGTAAGATCCACATAGTTTGTTCTGGAATGTTCAGAAGTCTGCAAGTGCAGGGCAATCCCTGCCACGTCTGCTAAAGTACAGGGCAATTCCTGCTGTGGGTGTAAATAGTAATTTGCTGCTTTACAAGAATCTGTTTCCAAGTTGCCCCCACCCTCAAATTAATAGCTGGCCACCTCGGCCAGCTACAACTCCATCAGGCCTGCAACATCTTGGACTGTGGCATCTGTTTAACCAGTGTGGTATGAGATTGCGGGGTTTCTGCTGTATCTGGGACTGGTACCAGTGTGGGTATAATTAATAATTATGTTTAACATCTGATTTATCAGCAGCTAGATAGCCAGGGAGCTGAATGTCTTAAGTTGGATGGTAAAATGTGGTTTATGTCTGCCTGTTAATATGTAGCCACCCAGCTGGAGGGTTCACCAGCAAAATCTAAATAATCTTTGTATATTTTGTAGATTCGATAAGATAACCTCTACTCCTTCTGTTTCCCCTTTCCTAGCTCCTATACTACCCCCGAAATAAATACATTTGTTATTTGTTGTTTAAAAGTCTGGTGTGAGCATATCATTAGAGAGAGCCTTTAATTCAAAAATGTTGAAATGTGGGGAACTGTGTATTGGGGCATGTCTGGGGAAGGTAACTGGTCATTGTGGGTGGTATAGCAGCTCAGGGGCTACACCCAGCACCATCTCACCCACGTAAAGCACCCTGAGTGGAGGCACAGCGCAAAAGTATTCAGAAATGGTTATCAGATAGTGAACCCAGCCCCCTCAGCCTATGTCCAGGGTAGTGCTGCAGGGGTGTAACACTGGGGGTGGCGCTACCCAGGGGTTACACCTGGGTGGCAGCTAAAACCCTAAAATACCCCCATCAGGTCCAAAGCAAGTCAACCATGCTACTCTGCAGAATAACTGGAGTTGAGGGAGGGGTGCAGAAGGCCAGCAAGGGAGGTAGGGGAATTGATGGGGTGTGTCCTGGATCTTCGATGAGGTATGCAGCAATAACAATGCACCCACAGCAGAAACATCAGGAAGGAAACTGGCACAGGATAGAGACTGGAAGAAATGAATAAGACTGCAGAAAACGCACAGTCAGCGCAGAGAAGCCCAGAACAGAGGAAAAATACTGCAGAAGGTGAACACAAGTGCAGCACATGAGCACAGAACTGAATAACATTCCTCTCAACTGCTGTGAATGCTGCATAGTGCTATGATTTTCACACTCAAATGTACCGGTGCTCTGCACAGCTTTACCAATAGTCCTCATAATGGTAGAGCTGTTTCTGGACACACAAACCATTAAATCCTGGAACTAAGTTGATAGAAACATTCCTTAGCATTAACTACATAGGTCCCACCATCTGCAGACCTAAGATAGAGTAAAATGAGAAAGTGCTACACATTCAGGCCCCTTGCTATGAGTTGTGAAGGCCAGTGCTATGACGTGTAATGTTGAGAGGTGGAGAGGCATGCTGAAAAAAGTGAACACAGTCAGCACGTAGAAGCTCAGAGTCAGCCAGAGACAGACTTTTATATATATATATATATATATATATATTCCATTTGTCAGTTCGTTTACTTGGATGCTCCAGATGGATGATCGACGAGGAGAAAACGGTGATCCCATCTGGGACCGTGCGAGGAATAAGGAATTAAGATGAGCCCCAGAACCAAGTGCGGCGCTCCAGGTATCAGGTACCAGCAAAACAGAAACAGTGACAGGGCCGGCAAACGAGGCAATGCCAGCAGATCGGAGCCCAAGGGAAGACAAAGGTGGATGAGCCAGAGGAGGCAATTGAGGATGGTAGAGGAGATGCAGCAGTCGTGGGGGCATGAGGCACAGAAGAAACCATGGAAAGTGCAAGGCAGGAGCTGCAAAATCCAGGCTAGAGAGAGAGAGGGAGATGAACCGCTGAGCAGAGATGACTAAGGGAAGTGTAAGCAGATGGGCTAGAGCTAGAAAACAGCTGGAGCGGGCAGAAATGGGACCACATGGGAGATGACCAAAACAGGACCAACAGAATGGGTAGAGCAGGCTGCATTAGGACAGTCACTGCAGACGAAGCGCAGCAAGGTCTGTCATGGGGGACGAGGGTGGATGCAGGCATCCATTTAGGTGCGTCGTGGGACAGAAAAGAAGGAGAAGGGTCGGTGCATTGCTTCGAAGACGAGAGGAGCAGATAGAGGTGAAAGAAGAAGGAGCACAAAATACAGTAGAAGCCACAGACACTGCCAGCTATTTCACGAACTTTCTGTGATATTTCCAGATATTTCTAATGCTTTCTCCATTTCTACAGTAGGGGCAGCAGAGGGAAACTCTTTAGAAATTTTGCGAAATATCTGGAAATAGCTGACAATGTCTGTGGCTACTACTGTAGAGGGACATACAGTGGAAGCAAGTGATCGGGCGGTGGAGCAGAGTCGGCGGGTGACTGCACACCTGAGCGCCAGCTAGAAAAGAAGCAATGGCTGGATGCAGGATGCAGCAGGAGAACCGAGAAGAGCACCGGCAGCAAGCAGTCCCATCAAGTAGAGGCAGCGGGCCAAGAAAGGAGAAGCAGAGATAGGGTTGGCAACGAAAAACTAATCCTGAGCAGTTGGAAGTTGCAGCCGTGGGATTTGGGTAGGACAAACGAAAGATGAGAGAGAACAGCCGACGGAGCCTCTGGCTGCAACGAAAAAGAATCCTGGCAAGGCCCAGGATGTAGTGACCTTTTAAGCTCGATGGGGGAGTGATGCTGTTGCTCCATCCATCGAACCTCGGGCTTAAAGCCCTCCCATTTAAAAAAATGTTCTTATTTAGCGGTTATTTGCTACTTCTGTTTTTCCCTCAGAATGTCTAAGAAAATGAAAAGAAGAACCGGTGAATCTGGTTTTAAACCATGTACTGATTGTGGTGAGGTTTTTGCTACAGCAGACAAGGACACGCTTTGTGTGGTCTGTCTGGGTTTCGAGCATTTAAAAAAAGACTGTGATATTTGTAAAACTTTTCCAGACAAAACTGTAGAAAAGCACCTAGAAAAGGCTAAAGAAAAAGATGTCCGTTTCAAAGAGTCCCTCTGGCTCTGATGAACCGACACCCTCTATGCCTGTGGGTGAAACCACAGCAATTTGAACAACTGTAACTGCCACCTCTGAGACAGATACTCAAGCAGTTTCAAAGAGGCTTGCTGAACCCACTGACTTTCTGGTTCCCTCAAAAAAGTCTAAAAAGACTAAGCACACAGAACCCCCTGCTGGTAAGCCCCAGGGGACTTCTGTGCCTGCAATAAAAATGCCAAGTGCAGAAGAGACTGCACAGGCTTTCCATGTGATCCAGGCTTTACAAGGGCTGACTACCCCTTTGCATCAGACACCAGCCAGCCAGAGAGGCTCTTTTTCTTAGTCTTCTGTTTATGAGCAAGAAGAGTACCTGGATGTTGAGGAGGATGAAGGGAACCCCATCAAACCAGAGGTTTCTTCTGAACAAGAAGTTGGTTCCCCTGCTAGGGCATCAGAGGATTTTTCCCTCCCACTTCACTTTTATATGAAAAATGGTGGATGCCTTAAACATCCCCACAAATGAAGTAATTGAGGATGAAGATGAAGTAGAGTATATGGAATTGACGGGTTAACACCCACCAAAAAGATTCTTCTTCCCATTAATAAATTCTTTAAAAAAGATGCCTTAAAAATACTGCAGACTCCTAATACTGTCCCACCTTTGGATAAGAGATTGGACAAAAAGTACCAACTAGAAAGACAGGGTGCAGAATTTTTATTCTCTCATCCTGACCACCAAGGAGTAGTGCAGGTGGCTGCCTGTGACAAGGCAAGGGTCCCACTAGCGTCCCATTCTCCAGACAAGGATTTGAGGAAAATTGATAGTATGGCCAAGAAAGGCTACCTCTCTGCTTCCTTGGCTATCAGACAGGCCAGTTTCCAGGCCTATGCTGCACAATACCAGAAATCACTCTGGCAATCAGTGCTTTGCTATGTCTGAAAAGTACAGCCTCCTGTCTCAGCTAACTTAGTTGAAACAGCTAGAATTGGTCTGGAAGCAGCCAAGTATCAATTTCAAATGGCTATGGATTCTAACGACACAGCTGCCAGGTAGATGGAAAACACTGTGGCTCAAAGAAGGTTAGCTTGATTGAGAGCTACAAATCTGACCCAGGATACTCAGACCAAAGCTTTAGATTTCCCACTTGAGGAACATTCCCTCTTTGGGGAAATGACAGAGGCTTATATGAAAAAGGTGGATGAGTATAAAACCACCTACAGAAGCAATTATGCAAAGGAAAAAGCTTCCCCATCCACTAGACCCTATGGAAGGGGAGGCAGGGGCAGGGCCTTTCAAAGCAGGCCTTTCTTTTAACCCATGGCTACAACCCCACATCAGCAGTATCCACAGCAAGGATACTTTAGCGGAAGGGGCAGACAGGGTTCCAAGCACGGTTCCCAGCCCCAGGCTCAGTCCCAAGCTAAACAGGCACCCTGACGTGTCTGTACAAGTCGCCTTCCTACTGCCTGTAGGAGGCAGACTGGCTCACTATTTTCATGTTTGGAAAACCATCAACACAGACAAGTGGGTCCTGGAGGTAGTGAGTCAGGGGCTGTCTCTGACTTTCAAATCCCTTCCACCTTTAAGAACATAAGTTTTCAAACCATTTTCAGGTACAGAAAGAAAACTCCTGGAAGCAGAGGTTCAAAAGCTGATCCGTGCTCGAGCAGTAGAACCAGTGCCAAGCAGCTTAAAGGGAAAGGGACTTTACTCAAGATATTTTCGCACCACAAAGAAAGCTAGGGAGTGCCAGCCCATATTAGACCTCAGGGTCTTAAACAGATACCTAACAAAGCCAAAGTTCAAAATGGTAACCTTGGCACTGATTCTGCCAACCCTCCAAAAAAGGAGATTAGTTGGCATCACTGGACCTAAAAGATGCCTATTTCCACATCCCCATAAGGGAGTCTCACAGAAAATACTTCAGGTTCAGACTCCTTTCAGGTCACTATCAATTCTCAACACTGCCACTTGGCCTCACTTCAGCACCAGGGGTGTTTACAAAGTGCCTGGCAGTAGTGGTGGCACACCTTCGAAAGCAGGGTATCACAGTTTATCCGTATCTAGATGATTGGCTGGTAGTGGGAAAATCCCCTCAGCATGTCAGGGAGCAGCTGCTCATTACTCAGGAACTCCTGGAGTCTCTAGGATTCATAATAAATCAAAATAAGTCAGTCCTGCAACCCTCTTGGATATTGCAGTTTATAGGATCTGAGTAAAATACCCTGCAGGGCAGGCTTACCTGCCACTAGAAAGGGTAAGAAGCATTCAACACTTGGTGGGTTCATTTGTTCTGAACAAGTGAAAAAATGCAAGACAGTTCCTTCAACTGTTGGGCCACATGGCGGCTGCCACTGGCACAGTACTAGGATCCAGGTTCCAGATGAGGGACATCCAGTTTCACTTAAGGGTTCACTGGTGTCAGAAAAGAGACCCTCTTTCAAAATTGATTCCAGTAACAAGAACTCTGTTACATGCTCTCAAATGGTGGAAAGAGGAAAGCAACCTGAGAAAAGGGGTTCCTTTCCAACAGGAGACCCCATCAGTAATTCTCACAATGGATGCATCACTTCTGGGGTGGGGTGCCTATCTGGGGGATCACACTACCCAGGGCACATGATCAAGTGCAGAGTCACTCTTGCACATAAACCTGCTGGAGCTCAGAGTAGTATCTGCTACAGGGAAAGGTGGTGCAAATCAGAACAGACAATATCACCACCATGTACTACACAAATAAGCAGGGAGGAACAAGGTCCAATCCTCTCTATACAGAATCTGTGAAAATATGGAGTCTGGCATACTCCTTGGGAACTTCTGTCCACGCCATTCATCTGCCAGGCAATGACAATACCTTGGCAGACACCTTGAGTCGGATCAACCAGGCTCATCATGAATGCACACTGAACAAGCAAGTGGTGTAGGTAATTTTCAGGAGGTGAGACACTCCAGAGGTGGACTTGTTCGCATCCCACCAGAATTACCACCTACCAGAGTATCGTTGCAGACCACCAGAGAGGGAAACATTCCCTCTGTATGCCTTAAAGTGGAAGTAAACATTGCAGGGGTCACTCAAAGTATGAAAGCGCAAGACAAGACCATTCAAATTAGGTACTAGACTTAGCTGTAGGTGTCAGGAGTCCTGAGATATGAATATCAAATAATCTATAAATGAAAACAAAGCAGCAGCCACGTCATGTAATCTCAAAACAGGAAGTGATGTCACTGAGGGGCCAATTCTTTGTTGTTAATTACACATTGCCCCTCAGTGACATCACTTTCTGTCTCAGGATCCCACTAAATGGCTGCTGCCTTGTTTTGATTTTCAGAGTATTCAGATATTCATATCTCAGAACTCTTGGTACCTACAAGGAAGTTCCATACCTCATCTGAAATATCTTTTTATGGGCTTTCACAATTTGAGAGACCCCTGCAATGTTTACTTCCCCTTTAATTCTAGATTGGTCAGGGAAGTACCTATATGCTTTCCCTCCCTTCCCTCTGGTATACAGGGTTTTGCTCAAGCTCAGGTCCCAGCCAGCATCCATGATCCTGATAGCACCAGATTGGCCCAGGCAGCCATGATACTCTCTACTGCTCTCCATGTCTGTGGCTGAACCAATACACATTCTCAAGAGGCACAATCTGTTAGCCTCCAGACAGGGGAGGCTCCGCTACCCGAACCTCAGAACCCCCAGGCTCAAGGTCTAGCTCTTGAGGACATAGAATATGCAGGATTAAACCTTTCTGAAGGTGTCCTGGATATTTTGAAAGGCTACAGGAAGTCCTCCACTAAGAAAACTTATACTGCAAAATGGGAAAGGTTTTCTACCTGGTGTTCCACACAGGGCTGTATTATGCAATAAATAGTTTTTTTTTTTAACTTTAATGCATATCTCAGGCATTTTTGGGAATTTTGGCACCAAATTTCCAACACTGGGTTTGGGACCCTTCCTCATGAATTCTTGAACATATATAAGCATCATTCAAGGGTGATTTTGCAGTCACTGCTCAAAATCACCTTTCGGGACCAATTAACGAAACAACAGTGCCAGTGTTCATAAGATGGTCTCTCAAAAAGCGTATGTTGCAAATTTGGTGAAAAAATTCCTTAAAATTACTGTTTTACGAGCGTGCGTTGCGCAGTTCCTATGCAGCTCGTAAGTTCGCAAGTTTTTAATATTTGCACTCCAGATTTTCAACATTGCCATTTTGCCACACCTCCTTATGAGCAGTACAGCTGTCATTTTTCACGTTGCCCAAAATGTGTTTCCCTGCATGTAGCGCACAATGGCGCAGTCAGTGTGTGCAGTCAATGTTTGGGACAGATTAAGAAAATCACAGTGACACTGTTCATGAGCAGAGGTCTTAAAATGGCTATGTTGAAAATTTGGTGAAAGAATTCTCAAAATTGACTGTTTTAGGAGCGCACGTTGCGCAGTACCTACGCACGCTCGCAAGTTTGCAAATGTTTTATATTTGCACACCAGATTTTCAACATTGCCATTTTATTACACTTCCTTATGAGTAGTACAGCTGCCATTTTTCACATCTCACCCAAAATGTGTTTCTGCACATGTAGCGCACAATGGTGCAGTTGGTGTGTGAAAGCAATGTTTGGGACAGATTAAGAAAATCACAGTGACACTGTTCATGAGCAGAGGTCTTAAATGGCTATGTTGAAAATTTGGTGACAAAAGTCCATAAAATGACTGTGTTATGAGTGAGCATTGTGCAGTTTCCACGCATCCTCGTAAGTTCATGAATTTGTAATATTTTCAGTCCAGATTTTCACCAGTGGCATTTTCCACACTTCCTTATGAACAGTACAGCTGTCATTTTTCACAACATGGCTGAAATGTGTTTTCACACATTCAGTGCAGAAATGCGTGGTCGCTGTAGGAAATCATTGTTTGGGACAGATAAAGAAAATCACAGTGACACTGTTCATGATCGGGTTACGTTATACCCATTATGTGGAGAAACATGTACAGTGATGGTGGTGGGGGGGGACTCTGGCAGAGATCATCTGAGTGGAGTACCACGGAGATGGGATAATCAACAGCTCACCATTCATCACTGCCAACCTGTGAGGACCTGGCTCTGCAAGTAACACTTCAGTTTTGCCTGCATTATTTATTTATTTATTTAAAAGAGATTTACCAGCAAAGACATACTGAGCATGTGTCTCATTTCCAGATGTGTCCTGGGGAAGGGGGTAAGGGACAATAAGAATAAAATTAAACTGTGATTGATACAGACATATATCACAAAGTATCAAATATACAGTGCAAAGCAAGTAAACAATAGAACAAGACAGGTAACAGCAGCATGAGTACCAGGCACTTGCAAATCTACATCAGGAGCATAACTGAACAATACAGATGGGGGCCGTTAGGGATAGCGAGTATAGAGTTTATTGGTGAGAGGAAAAGAGCGGAGGATAGTGGGTTGAACTAGATGAGAGTGGGAGGGGAGAAAGGGATGGGATAGTTGGAGAGAGGATGGTAGAAAAACAAATAAGAAAATTGGGTGAGGAAGCAAGTAGAGGGGTAAATTGGAAGGGCTAGATTGTAGAGGATAAGATTGGGGATGGAATAAGGGGAAGGGTATAAATTAGAGAGGGGAAAGGGGATTGAGATGGGGAGGTGCAAATATGAGAGCCTGGAGAGGATAGGAAAGTAGAAGGAGGCAGTGGGCTAGGGGCATTTCCAAGAAGGAGTAGTGTGACCTTGGAGCAGTGAAAAGAGGATGCGTTTGGATGAAGCAGAGTGAATTGCTGGGGGGAGGGAGTTTCAGAGATTAGGAGAACAGAAGGAGAAAGCAGATCCAAACTCCACCTGTTGGATACCGTCCAGCCGTCAATGTCGATCGGGCAAGTCTCCAGCACAGTTACTAACTCTCTATTGTCAGGTGTAAAAAAACATATCCATGATGCTTATCTGACCATTAAACTGCTGTCAGCTCCATTTTCATCTGATGATGCAAGCAAGACAGTATAATCAATTTGTCAGATTACAAAGTGTTAGGATTACTGAGATATTAAGAAAGGATTATATAGGATTATGTAGAGGACATACAATGACCTGGCTTTAAATATGCATGTTATATTCAAGTGTGAGAGGACAGGACCATAACCCATGGGTGGCACAGCCACAAGTAAATTAAAGGGAAGGTAAATATTGCAGGGTCACTCGAATTGTGAATGTCCATGAAAAGACCTTCCGGATGATGTACTGAGTTTCCCTGTAGGTGTCAAGAGCCCTGAGACATGAATATCTAAATAATCTGTAAATCAAAACAAGGCAGCAGCCATTTCTTGTCATCTCAAAGCAGAAAGTGATGTCAGTGAAGGGCAACCTGTTTGTTATTAATTACATGTTCCCCTCACTGAGATCACTTTCTGTTTTAAGATTACATGAAATGGCTGCTGCCGTGTTTTGATTTACAAATGATTAGGCTATTCATGTCCCGGGGCTCCTGACACCTACAAGGAAGTTCAGTGCCTAGTTTGAAAGATCTTTTTGTGGGCTTTTACAATTTGAGTGACCCCTGTAATGTTTACTTCCCCTTTAAGAATGGCCTGTCCATTCACAAGTGATAATAAACTGTGTATTTTGAGTCAGATCACTGAGTTTTTGATTTATACATCAGTTTACTAGTTGTAGTCTTTAACTTGGTTGTTTTTATGAAGATTGAGCTGTTTGTCTTTGATTTCAGGAGAAAGGACTGCACTTGGGAAATAAACAAACTCTAGCAAGTGCCAATACAGCTGCAAACTATTGGTATTGTGGGCAGTGATAAATGTGAGAACTAGCACTTTTTACACTAACAACTGAGCCACCTAACTGCACTTTCTAATTGTTGTGATACACACACACTGACTAATACAGATGCACATATATGCATATATAATATAGTGTAGCATAGCAGTGCACTGTCTGCACACAGTTTCACGGATAAAAGAAAAAAGACATTGAGGGACCATTTTCTTCTTTTCAGGCACCTTGGTACATTGGAGGGTGTTGGGTTGCTACTAGATAACTCATTTAAAACAGCAATGACATGCATAAGGCTGAAACTAATCTAGATAGTGGAGGAATGTAGACTAACAATTTTTACACTAACCATTGAGCCACCTAACTGCACTTTCTAATTGTTGTGATACACACACACACACTGACTAATACATATACACATATATGCATATATATATAGTTGGACCAGCATAACATTCTGTGGTGATTTGCATATGCAGCCCATGATGCTTTGCATTGTGTGGGCATGTGTGATTTTGTATATGCATATATATATTCCAGTATACCATAGCAGTGTACTGTCTACACACACAGAACATTGTCACACACACACACTGCCTTGTATGGCATTTATTTACTTATGCATCTAACCTGAACTTTTACTGTATTTTGGATGAGCACTGCGCTTTGCAGTAACTCGTTGTAGTAATCTATGGCATGACTGAGTAACTAAGGTACTTGACCAGGGAGGTGTAGTGGATGTGGCCTATCTGGCCTTCCGAAAGGCCTTCGACACTGTCCCCATACAAGGCTGATTAACAAACTGTGCAGCCTAGGGATATATCCTAAAATAGTTCTGTGGGTGGAGAACTGGCTGAATGGCAGGACTCAGAGGATTGTGGTAAACGGAGAACTCTGGAGAGGGAGCGGTGACAAGCAGGGTGCAGCAGGGGTTGGTGTTGGGGCCGGACCTCTTCAATATCTTTACTGGGGAGATTGCAGAGGGACTGGAGGGGAAGGTATTACTCTTTACAGATGATATAAAGGTATGCAATAGGTTGGACACTCCAGGGAGTGTTGAAAAAATGAGGGAAGACCTTAGAAAATTGGAGAAATGGTCTGAAGAATGGCAGCTGGGATTCAGTGCAAAGAAGTGCAAGATCATGCACACAGAGTCGTAGAGCCCAGGCCAAACTGCAAACTAGGTGGGGAGGTACTGACAGTCACAAAGCAGGAAAGGGACCTGGTAGTTATCATCTCAAAGGGCCTAAGAGAAAGAAGGCAGTGTGATAAGGTGGTCTTTAAATTCTAGCCAGATGCATGAAGGGTATCAGGAGTATAAGGAAGGAGATCATCTTGCCCCTGTAAAAAACACTTATGAGACTGCACCTGGAATACTACATCCAGTTCTGGAGGCCCCATCTGAGAAAGAAGATAGACAGGGTAGAGGTGGCACAGTGGAGGGCAAGTGAAATGGTGCAGGGCCTGCGGGATAAGACCTATGAGAAAACACTAAAGGAGTTAAATATGTATTCCCTGGAGGAAAGAGGGGGGCATGATTGAGACATACAAATGGGCTGGCAGTATAGCCTAGAGGTTAGAGGAATGAGGTGTGAACGAGCTTGATACATCCAGCAGACCAGACTTGAGTTTGATTCTCACAACCTCCACGTGCATACTGTGTGACTCTGAGCAAGTCACTTAACCGCCCAGTGCTCCCAGGTCACCCCTGAAAACAGGCACTTGTGCCTAGTGGGCCTTACTCGGTTACCGAAGACTAAAATAAAATAAAAAAATACATCACCAGTATAAACAGTACAGGAAGGAAGCATCTTCCAAAGTAAGAGATGCAGCAAGTCAAGGGGGCACAAAAGAAGTTAGATGGGGGAAGAATCAGGGGAAATGTGAGAAAATATTTGTTTCACAGAGAGGGTGGTGGACACCTGGAATAGCCTATCAGAGGGGGTGGTAGGGGATAAAATGATGACATACTTTAAGAAGGAGTGGTATAGACACCCGGGTATCCGGGAAGCAAGGTGGGGCTCCAGAGTTCAGTTTGGGCATGGGGTCTCACACTAGATAGGGATTAATAGGGCAGACTGGGTGGTGATGGGACTCCCACCCCCCAGCTCGACCTCCCACTGAGCACCCATCACCCCCCACACCCAGACTCTGCCACACACCCTAGAAACTTAGTGAAGATCCACTTCAATCGAAGACACGTCTTCCTGCTGGAAATGGTGACTGCTATATGGAAAATAAGGTAAGTGCAGTTTAATATATTGTATTTCAATGGGTTTTCAACTGCACTTACCTTACTTCTCATGTAACAGTTACCGGTTCCAGCAGCAAGATGTGTCTTCATGGGGCAGTGGATCTTCACACTGGGATCTGCTCAGGTGAGTGAGGGTGGAAGTGGTGGAGTCAAAAACAGCAGGGGGGGCTTTAAGCATGCATGGGATAAACACAGGAATATTAGGAAAAAGGACAGGGAGGAGGCAGGGTTGCAGGGGATCAGTTAGGGTCTGGGGTGACAGACTAGGCAGTGACTGACTGTCTTGGCAGACTGGTTGTGCCAAGCAGTCCTTTTCTGCTGACAAAGTCTATGTTTCTAAGGAGGCTCAAAAGGCAGTGCCAGTGTACTTTAGTGACAGTTTTGAAAAATTAAAAAAACATCACCCAGGATATTCTCAGGTCTAGATTAGGACCCACTAAATATTTACTCCAGGAGCTAATAAGTGCCTGGAGAAAACCAGTGGTGTACTGTAACCCACTACACTTTGTGATCACCGACATTGCAGTAGGGATTAAGAGCAAGATCAGTCTCTTCATGGATGACACAAAAATTTGTGCCAAGGTAGATGGGGTGGGGGGGAGCAAAAGTACTTCAGGAGGATTTGGCAAAACTGGAAGAATGGTCTCACACTTGGCAGCTTGGTTTCAATGTCAAGAAATGCGAAGTGATGCATTTGTCTATCTGTTGTCTATTTTCTCTGACAAATGCCACTGGCTGCCTTGTTACAATGCTACCCTTGAATTGTATTAATCTGTACTCTGTTTGCAATGTCCACATTGTTGTAATGTCTGTCTTGATGTTCCCCATAATTTGTATTTCTCTGACGTGGAACCTTTGTAAAAGAGCCAAGGCTCGAAGGTATTTGTAATCCTAGACTTAATAAATAAAATAAATAAATAGGAGGCAGGAACACAGGAGACAATTATTGGCTGGAGGGTGTTCTGTTAACAAATCCAAGGAGGAGAATGATCTGGGAATGCTGGTAACCGAGGAGATGAACCACTCTGCTCAGTGCAGGAAAGCAGTAGTGAAGGCAAATAGAATGCTAGGGTGCATAGCAAGTGGGATTGCTTATAGGAGTGGGGAGGTCATCTGGCCCCTGTGCAGGTCCCTGGTGAGACTGCACCCAGAGTATTGCATGCAATTCTGGCACCCCTACTTGAAAAGGGACATCAAACTACTGGAGGGGCGCAGGGCAACAAAAATGATCCTGGGGTTGGGGGACAGACCATATGAGGAGAGACTGAGAGAGCTCAATATGTATACGCTGGAGGAAAGAAGGGAGAGAGGGGATATGACTGAGATCTCCAAGTGCCTGAAGGGTTTAAACAGAGTAGACACCAGATGTATGTTCAATCTGAAGGGCGAAAGAGAAACCAGGGGACACTCTATGAAGTTGAAAGGGGGCAGGTTCAAGAGGGAACTGAGGAGGCACTATTTCACAGAACTTGTGATGGCAGGGTGGAACACTCTGCCAGAGGAAGTCGTATTGCTACAGAGCATCCGTGGCTTCAAGAGGGGGTGGGACAGATTCAAGGAGAGGGTACAAACCGGGAGGGGGGCGTGAGATGGGGGGGAGGGCATATGGGGGGGGCAGCTGCAGTCTAACGGACTGAAGTGCTGCACACTCAAGCAGACTAGGTAGACCGACTGGCCTGTATCTGCTGGCAATTTCATATGTTCATATCACTAAGGCATGGTCCAATATAGCAGCTAGATACTAACCAGATTTTAAATTGCCAACACCAGCCCCCAGGGTGCTGTGTGCATTGTGATCCCATTCGGGCTGTGAGGGCCCCCTAATGGCAATATTTCCTCTGGAGAAAACTGCCATATTCCTACTTTAAGATGCAAATGACCCCATAGCACTAGCAAGGTGCTGTGGGGTCATTTGCATCTCATTAAGGCCTCATTACAGGCCAGGAGCAATGTTTTCAACCCCTCTCCCAGCAACAGTAAGGGCTGCCTCACTGCTCATCTACTAACCCCCTTGCTCCCTTCAAACAACCTGCCAGTCTGCAATGCAACTTCTTTGGTGTCTAGAGGTCCCGCCTGCCCCCAACACCCCTGCCGGTATTTGTGTAATTATCTCTCCTGTCCAGTGGCCTCTCCCACCTCTTGAACATACCCTTGGGCCTTTATCATATTATTCCTGGTGTCCAGCAGCTCATCCAGCCCCTTGAACACCCACAGTGGTCTTTACTGTATAAAATTAAGTAACAACAGAGTTGTACTAATGGAAAATTGATGTAACCTGAGTTTATATGGAGATACAGTATTGCCGATTTTTCAGAAGGATAATAGCAGAGTGAAGAGATTACTCTGTATTATAGCAGGTGTGTAATAAAATGAATTACAAGACAAACTACGTTTAAAACAAGCACTGGGAGCAGAGATACTCTTACAAGGTATGAGTGGACAGCACTCTCCATTGTTGGGTGCAGTTTAAACATTTCCCCAAGTTGTTGCAGTTTCTTTTGCCTCAAGTCTTGAAACAGCCTGCCTGTGTGTTACCCTGAGCTGTGCTGTTACAGTATAATCTGGGCAGAGGGCAGCAAGTGTGTGCCAGCAGGCAGTGTGCCAGACCAGTGCCTGACCACTGGTATTTGGTGTATTGGTAGTGTCCCATAACAAAGAATTTAAAATAAATTCAGTTTTGTTTTCTTGTGGCAGACTTCATGTTCCCCCAGGTTGCTGCTGTTCCTTCCTCCTGAGTCCTGAGGCAGTGTGCGTGCGTGCGTGTGTGTGTGTGTTGTACTGAGCTGTGCCATTTCATTGTGACCTGAACAGTGGGAAGAAAGTGTGTATCAACTGGCAGTGTGCCAGTGCCAGGCCACTGGTAGGTGTAACCTTGGTGGCATCGTATAAAAAAGTAAAAAAAAAAGAATAAACATTCCCTTAAGTTTCTAAAATGTCTTCCTGTTCCACCTCCTGAATCCTGAAGCAGCCTGTGCGTGTCATCCTGAGCCTCCCTGTAACAGTGTGGTCGGGGCAGTGGGCAGCGAGTGAGTACTAGCTGTCTGTTTGCTGGACCAGTCCTTGACTATTGGTGGCTGGCACCTTGGTGGCATCCCTGAAGAATTATATCAATGTATTTTTTTTCGTGTGGCGTTCTTCAGGTTCCCACCAAATTGCTGCAGTTCCTTTCTCCTCCTCCCTAGTCCTAAAGCAGCCTCTGTGTGTTTGTTGTGTTGAGCTGTGCTGTTGTGCTGAGTCCTGAAGCAGTGTGGGTGTGTGTGGGTGTGGGTGTGTGTCTGTGCATGTGGTACTGAGCTGTGGTGTTTCAAGATGATCTGGGTGCTAGCTAGCAGTGTGCCAGTGCTTAGACACTGATAGTTGGCACCTTGATGGCATTGTATAAACGAGACACGAGGAGGGAGTTACATGTAAAGATGAATATGAGTTCAATAGGTGCTTTCCAGTTTTAAAATGACTCACTCTCTTGCTTATTTGTTATGATCGCACTGACAGTTCAAAGCTAGGACACTTGCAAATATAATGGGCAGATTTTAATATATAAACATATTTTTTTTTCATTAATGTATTTTTGATGTAATTAGGTTGATCATCAGTATATTATTTTTCTCAAATGTTTTTAAAACACCTATTATTACTAATTTTATATTTCATGACTCAAGCCCCTTGCTTTGTAGATTCTTTTTGGATTTACATAGGGCTTCATACCGTGGCTGCTTCAGGAGGGTGCTTTCACACATATTGAACAGTAAACAGCACAGTTCCACATAAAAAAGTTTCATGTATTCATAGTGGTTGTGGGAAGTGCCAATACTTTTAAAAATTAAAAAAAACATCTCTCAGTTCAGGTAGGGAATATAATGAAAATAAAAACTGATATATTGTTTTTTAATAGATATACGTGATTAAAAAAAAAAACAGCTGACATTTTTTCAGCTAACAAATACTGCTGCGTTAGAGCTATCGTAATGAATTGTAACTGCCCTGCTTGTATTTATGATTGTACTTTAAATCTTGTATTTCCTACCTGATTGATTCCCCCGGATTAGCAGTGGCAGGCGTACTTACTCCGTGTGGATATTGGGCCAGGCGTGGAATGTTGGTACAGGTACAGAAACATAGAATTTGATGGCTGATAAGGACCAATTGGCCCACCTAGTCTGCCCATTTCCCTACCTAATGCATAGGCTACAGATCCTAGTTAACCAACAGCCTACTTCCTTCTACCCCCCTCTAGAACTGCCTTATGTCTGTCCCATGCATTCTTGAATTCTCCCACAGTTTTAGACCCCACAACCTACTCAGGAAGACTGTTCCATGTATCCACAACTCTCTCCGTGATAAAATACTTCCTCACATTACCTTTGAGCTGTCCCCACTCTGTCTTCAAATTGTGCCCCCTTGTTCTTGCACATCTCTTTTTCTGAAAGATGTTACCCTCTTGGGCTCTGTTGATTCCCTTGATGTACTTGAAAGTTTCTATCATGTCCCCCCTCTCCCTCCTCTCCTCGAGTGTATACATATTAAGCTTCTTTAATCTCTTTTCAAGATGTCTTCTGGTGCAGACCCTGCACCATTTTAGTTGCCCTCCTCTGGACAGCTCTATCCTGTCCTGTGACTGACATTAACAAAAAACAAGAAAACAAAAAGTGCTCACTAAAAAATTGCCTTTTGCAGGGGGGGGGGGCATCGGGTCGGTACTGCAAATATGGAGCCATTTGAAGGTAGGGGACAGCCATGCACTCCATTTAAAAGACAGTCCATGTACCTGGACAAAGAGTATCTTACATGGGAAAAACAGGCATTGTGGGACACAATGGAAACAATGCAGAACGCAGAGTCCGGGATGGAGGGGGAAGGAAGGACTGCAAATGGGATGGGGAACATAAAAGCAAACTATACTAATAGATGGCCACAATACAAGCCCATAACAGAATAAGAATTCGATAGTAATAATAATTTTTGTATTGCAACACAACAGGAAATTGAAAGCAAAGTACCATACAAAGCCAATGTGTTTGTAGGGTTTGCATATCAGTGGAACAGCAACATCAAAATTGACGCCAAGTAAACAAAGGACAGAATACTCAGTGCAAATAAATACAGAGGTATCTTTTTGCAGGGGCCTGACAAAATTTGAGGCACTTCATCGTCAAGTGACAGTAGCAGAAACAATAAAGATATGAGACTCCTGGTATCACTCCCGAATTTGAGCACACAGTGCTAGCCTTGAAACGTTCAGAAAAAGCTACGGTACAACTTATAAAAACAACCGCATATGATCTAAAGGTGGCAAAATGACATCAGAAGAAAGAATACAAAGTTGACAACTTTAGATGAAACTTTCATTTTAGTTGCCCCATGCTATGCGTGCAGGTCCAGAATCACTGCATGATCGGCAAAGAGCACAGTTGATTCCCTTTTGCTTTAAATAACTGGAGTTCTGGGTGAGTTGCAAGGGAGAGATGGGGCAGTGCTGACTCCTTTAGAAAGCTAAAAGTATATTTATAGGAGAAGCAATTTTGGAGAGGTACGGAGATTACATGAAGGTTATTTGTAAACCACATCACATTCTCTATGGTTTTCTTATTTAGACTTGCAATATTGAATTAAATCACTTACTAATATAGCTGAAGTTCTCTGATATAACTAAAGCTGCATTCTTTATACTGGTGCTCACGATGGGTACAGCTTTAAACAGGAAATGTTCAACACCAGTAATACTGAATGGCCCTTTACTGAAGTTTGATATCTGTTTCATGATCATTCTTTTTTTTCTTCCGATGAGTGAAATGAATACTTGAGAAATGGAGACTGGAAGCAAGTTCTGTTCAGAGCCAACATGGCTGAGGCATTACTAAACGGCTCTCTCTTTGCTACTTCCGGAGTCCCTGGGCACAAAAGGGGTTCTTTTTGCCTTGTAGGAGCCATAAAAAGGCTGCATTAATTAAGAACATTTTCCTTTTGGCATTTATTTTTTTCTTTAATTTTCTTTACACTGCCTGTTGTTGTGGACAACTGTGGGACACTTTTCTTTGTAAAGTCAGGAGCAAGTGGAGAGAGAGAGAGACCACGCTTCTTCCTTGTCAGTTTTAACAACTCTTTCTCCTTCGCTTCACAGGGGGTGAACAGCTCTAGTTCTACAAGAAAGAGGTTTTAGGTAGATTATTTGAAACAGATAAAACAAAATATCTTAAGGCTGCTGTCACCTGTTTGGCAATACAAAGAACTTTAAAAGAATGTATTGTGAGTCTCCCGGAGCAGCAGCTTCTCTTGCTTAATACATTTCGAGTACAGATTTATTGCGAGCTCTGGGAGACAACTCAGGACTTAAAGAGAAATAGTGCACCGTGGTCTGACAGTTCTTAATTGTTTTGGAGTTTCGAAGGATCATTCGAAACTCCAAAACCGGGTGTTATAGGTCTGAATCTGGTAGCTTGTTTTAGAGCTACCACAAAACGGCTGCAGGCTCCGCCTACACAGCTGTAAAAATCACAGCCACAAGTTGCTGTTCAGAGGAAAAGTTTTATTCCATGAGTCAGTGGAGAACACTAAGCCCTGATACCTCGACCATAGACTATAGACTTATCTTTGTCAGGACACCCCCACCCCACCATGTGCAGTCCTTTTTCCTGAGTGCAGTCCTTTCTACTGTACTTGTGTGTCGAAGCTAGCAACCTCTGATTGTACCAGCCCAGCTCCTAAGACATGCTACTTGCTTCTTTCTCCATTTCTCTTTGATTTCAACTGCTGGTTTCAGTACTACACTGGGCAATTGTGATGTCATCAGCATTATGAAAGCTGTTCTCTGATTGGTTCAGTACTTTAACATTATAAAAAGAGCCTTCAAAATATCAAGTATGACAAAATTAACAACATGAAATCATGGTACAGTGTGTTGAGGTTAGCAACAAGGTATCACTTGTTATTTTGCCCTTTTTATCCCCGTTGGTGTTGTATAAATTAGGATTTTATGTTTGTCTGTGTAGTATAAGCAGAAAATTACTAGGTTAGAACAGAAGGGTAACGTGTACACTGTTACAGGCCAGCTCAAACAGGAAAACATGAGTGGATTGGAACAGCGTTTAAAGACACTAATTCAAGACACAGGTGGTAAAATAAAAACAAGAATGTGGTGTGTCCTCAAAATCAGCTCAGTTCTTCAACATACTACTAATACAGCCTTGCACAGCACAGATGATGATGATGGTGGAACTGATGATCCAACTGTCTTATCATTGTGTCATGGACGTTATTTGTGAAAAATACTTTCTGAGTCATTATGCATCTGAAAAAAAGAACTAATGAATTAAAACTTCACAATTGCAAATAGAAACCAAAACACAGGAGCTACCTGGACCATCCAAAGAGAGGAGGGCCAGCACAGGCCAGGGCCATGATCCAGGTGAAGACGACCCCCATGATGGCATGGTTCTCCCCGAATCTGAAGTTACTTATGGGCTTGCAGACCACTATGTATCTTTCAATGGCCAAGACAACCAAGCACCAGAGGGCAATTATACCTGCAAGGGCAAGACACGATGAAGAACAAAGTGGAAAAAAAACCCACAAAAAAAGAATCTTGGCAGTTAGGACAAACTGACTTACTGCAATGCAATGAACATTAACCTGGACCAGTTTTCATAAACCAGTACTCCATCCCACCCCCCCAACAAGATAAATGTGAAACCTTTGCCATTAGGTTTCTCAGACTCTATAAGACACAGCTTAAATATATAGATATCTTAAAATATCTGCAATACAAACTTGCATGTACTGTACACCAGTAATGCAAAGCATCATAAGATGTATGTGCAAATTGCAAATACATCCCATGATGCTTTGCATTATAGGGGCATGCACAATTTTGTATTTCTTAGAAACCTGGCTTTGTTGCTAGTATCTTCTCTGGATAACCCTTGCCTCAGTGTTTTTGTGCTTCTTTCTCTTTAAAGTACCAATTCCCCACCCTGTAATGTTATCCTCTTTTGATATGTGTTTCAGTTTTTGTTTTATTAATGTGGCAGTCCTGAACCACTGTACAAGTTGCAGGGAAAATTGGGGACCTATACCCTTTATCCAGTTTTATATAGCCTCTTTTTCTTCCACCTTGTAAGGTGCCTTTCTGTCTTGGTTCATGTCTGCTATCCTTTATTTTTTTAGATAAGAAATGATTGAGGAAGCGCGCCTTTTAGTATGGATAACCCCAGGTGTTCATCAGTGTTTTCATCCTTTTTTGAACACCCATTTATTTATTTTTTTCATAGATTTATTTGTTTTATTTTTTTAGATGCATTTTATTTTCCTCTCCCTGGCTACCCCCTTCTGACCAGCCCCCCCCCACACACACACACATATCACCCGACTCCCCTGGGACTTACCTTACACCAGTGTCCTCTGCCACGGGACTGAGACATGTGCCCAGCCACTGGTGAGGGGCCTGCGAGGGGTTGGTCTTCTTTCTGTCTTCCGAGGGTTTTCCAGCACTTTTCTCCCTATTATTCCCAGGCACCCCATCAGACATGGTCGTGCATGTGTGTGGAAGCGCACATGCACGCTGGAACTGGTGAAAACTCTGTTCTACCCACCCCAGGCTAGTGCCAGCCCTCCGTTTGCCCAAAGCTACTATCAAGCCTCCACTCGGTGGTAGCCAAGTGCCAGGAAGGCGTATGTCCCCAATCTGGGAGAGGAAAGCTGCCTGACAGTCACTCTATCCACTCCCAGCCCTCCCTCCAGCAGACCCTGGCAACCTGTGCTTGTTCCCAAACATGGGCTGCTGGCATGGTGAGAGGTAAGGCATCCAGTACCTCAGTCCTCTCCACCACTGGGCCAGTTAAACACCCATTTATTTAACATCCCTTCTGTAGTAACAAATGTGAACTAGCGTGTCTGAGAATACTGTTGAAAATCTAGGGCTAGCCATGTTAATTATTTCAAATCATTATAAAATACTCAAGTAGTCTTAAAATTGTGGGGCGGGGGGGGGACATACAGCACAAAAGGAAAAGATCAATCTAAAATAGAATAAAAAAGAGTAGGTACAACAATTTCAACATAACACGTACAGCTGCTTTTACTCTTTGGGGTCAGATTATTAATATATTTGCACGTGCTGAACCCTGCAGAAAGGTTTAAAATGTGTTTATTGTTGTGGGTGGGAAAGGGGAACTGCTCACCTAAAACTTTGGAATAATCACTAGAATTTGTATTTTTTTGTAAACTCTAATACCTCTTGAAAATCTGGTCAATCAATTTTCTGCCAAAATCTGGGGGTTTACAATTTCCTGGGGCATGCAAATTGTGCTGGTTAATGTTTTGAAAATATGACCTATAATACGTGACTGTAAAAAACACAACAAATAATGTACTTTAACAAAGAATTAGCTGAAGCATGTTAAAAGAGAGGACACCATTAAAAAACAGAAGCAAGAAACTATTTTAGTGTATTGAAAATGGTTCTCTTTGACCTACAGTTTAATGCTAGTGCAAGCACTCCTTTCAGTTCTGATATACTGTTGGATTTCTGAATTTCATTCACAGATATTAACCTTTCTAATTATTAATTGTATACAATTTTTCAAATATAAGCATAACATTCATAATAATACATTAACAATACAATTAAAACTAATTCAACAACATCAAATACAGAATAACATGTATAATTATCTAACAACAAGTTAATACGAAAACTGAGAGTGGTCTAGGTACACAGAGAACATTATAACCTACTGCTTCATCCTTTAAGTCAGCTGTAATTCTCTTACTACTAGAAAGGGAAGAGCTAAGGAGGTACTCTGAACCTTACCACCAAAAGTTGCAAAGAAGCCTTCAAGGTTGCAGCCAACGACGCCAAAGACAAAGTAGCCATTCATTGCGGTGTACATTGTAGTGGTGAAACCCCCGAAGACCATGAAAAGGTCAGCAACAGCTAAGTTCAGTAGGATATAGTTCAGGGGGGTTCTGAGTTTCTTGTGCTGGACAGTGACATAGAGGGTTAGGAAGTTGATGGGGAAACCAGTGAGAATCAAGAAGAACATGTAAGCTGCCAATGCAGAATACTTCCATGGGTCAGCCAGGTAGTACTGAGGGTATTCGAAGGGGCTTCTCACAACCCCAGTCTTGTTGGTCATGGGGACGTAGAAATTGGGACCCTCTGTTCCGTTCATGGTTGCAGCTCCTCAGGTGTTAAGTCCTAACGAAATTGCCTCTCGAGTAGCAGCTGCAGGCCTACTTCTTTGCCCCGAGCAGAGACTTGCCACAATGGGCGCTGATGGCCCCCACCATCCTTATAAAGTAACACCTTGGATTACAGTTGGCCTTGGTGTCAGCACAAAAAGATTTAGGCCACTGTTAAGCATAATAATCTAGCCAAGGCTGCAAGCATTAATTGGCTTCCCTTAAAGTTATTAAGACTACACCTGTTGCTGTATGGCAAAGGCTTTGATGAAGGGTGTTTTAGCAGTGGTTATTCGTTCATATTAACATTTTTATTTTTATTTTTTTAATCAAAAAAGGCAGATAGGCTGCACATCTCGAGTTGTATGTCCAGCAATAGACTCGTTCCTGAAACATCGTTTCTTGTTTGTGATGATCTCTTTGATTTACAGTTTGTTTCTTTACCTTGCATAGTTTAGCCTGTATGTAACTAACTATTCCTGCTGGACTATGTTAACCTTCTGACTGCCTCTACCCCGCCCCCATGAAAATTAGATGCTGCATCTGGTGGGGTTATCCCTGTTGAGGCTATGTCAATAAAAAGGGCATATTTCTTTGATGGTGTTATTTGTTTTTGCTATTAAGCAACTGTGTTTTTGGGTGTTTGGAAGCAAATCAAAGATTTATATATGGGTGACCTAAAAAGGGTATCTTAGCAAACAGAGAGGATGTACAGAAATTGTTTCCTACCCTATCCCCAGAAAGCTATGAATGGTACTGTTCTTTTGCTCATCTACTTTTTCGTATTTATTTATTGTTAATCTTTTTCTTCCCTGTCTAACTGGCCCCCCAATCCACAGGTCACCTCAGCCTGGACACCCTGGCATCCTTCAGGACTTACCTACCTGTGTCAGCCTACACATGTCTGCCCCAGGTTTTGTGCCCCCTTCTCCGCCTCCCCCGCCCCCGCAGGGTTGGTAGTGTTCCCCAACTCTGTCGGTCAAACAGGATCTGGTTTCGCTGAGCAGGGTCTGGATAGCTGCCCATGGGGCCTGTGGGTGACTAGTGTCAACCTGCCAGCCAGGAGTTTCCTGTGGTCTCCCTGAGGAGGCGCAGGCATGTAGTGTTGTCATGATGCATTTTGCATTCTTTTGCATGATGTGCGTTGAAGGCCGCTGCACCTCCCTGCACTTCTGGCAGCCCTAGTCTGCTTTCCTCCTAGTCTCTGCTTGGGGAGCAGGTGTACCATGAGCTTCATGTTCCCCCACCCTTGTAGAAGGGGAGCAGTCCCTCAGATGCTGGATCCTCCTCCTCCTCCTGGCCAACCCTCTGATGTCCATGAGTAGTCTTGCTCATTAACTTTCACATTTTCTGTTTATGTTCTTTATGTCTTGGCCCCCATCACCTTGGGAAGGGCCAAGCTCCAGCTCCGTGATGACCCTACAGCATCTCTATGGTGATTTCAAACTCTGCAGTTTTAATCCCTCCTCCCCCATGGTGAGGTCCAGCCAAGCTGGAGCCAACGTTCGTGGAGGCAGGCAGACCTGAAGGTCTGCTCCCAGAGAACAATAGTTGGGGCTCAGGGCCTGAGTGTGTCTGAGCTCATCCCACTTGAGACTGGCTTTCTCCTTCCTGTTTCTGTGGTCCCACACCCTGGGACATTGGCACACTAGGCGCTCCAAGCTGAAGCATGTTTAGCATGTTTCAAGCTGAGCCCAGCCAATTTCCCCCTCCCCACTAAGCTGCTCTTCACTACTGCCTGTAGTCAGAGAGGTGGCAGTGTGATAAAGCAACACTGCTCTTCCTTCACGACAAAAAATTAGTCATATGGGATGCCCAGTCTTCTTTCACCTCCCCGTGCATGTCTCCGAATGCCCGAGCTTTATTATTTCTTTAGTTTTTGTTGACCGGGTAAGTACACTAGACAAATCCTGCCTATTTTCAGGCACGACCCAGGGAAGGGAGGGGGATACAGATGAATGCCAACTGACCTTGAACCAGATTAAACTTGTTGGTGGTATTTTTAGTGAATGGGGGGGAATTTGGCCAGGGCACCAGGGACATTCCCCTACTCTTTTCCAGAAGTGCCATGGAATCTTTAACATCCACCTGAACCACCACCAGAACAGGCAGATGGGACCTCGGTTTAATGTCTCATCTGAAAGACGGCACCTCAGGAGTGCAATATCCCCCTCATGCTACACTCCAGTGTCAGTATTGGTATATTAACCCAAGTGTCTGGTGTGGGGATAGAACCCACAGCCTTCTGATCTCCCAGCCTCAGGGGCGAGTGTGCTACATGCTGAGCCACTGATACTGTGAGCTTGACCTTGAACTTGGATTGCCGGCATCGCAAGAGGTATGCCATGCCAACTGGTCAGCTGGTTTTGTTCCTGTAAGATATTTTACAGGCCTGTCACACAGGAATAAATCTGTTCAATACAAGAATATATGCCACAGAGAATCTTGCTGTAGAAATTGTATAACTTGCATAAACTAGGAAATAAGGGAGAAAAATATAGGGCTGTCAGATGACTGTTATGCTGGCCAATCCAGTCTGAGAACTGTCATCGGGTGGTGGGCAGCTGGGCAGAACCCAGCCTGGGGAGTAGAGGAGGCGTGCTCCACCGTGACAGTGACATATGATGGTGACTAATGGCTGCATGCTTCCACAGGAGGTGGGAGTAAGGAAACCCTGGAGAAAGAATGGTGATGGCTAAGGATGACAGCACTGATACACTCAGGCCCTGCAGCACCCACCAGGCCACTATACCAGATCCTTATCTGGTGGGAGAGTGGGTGGGCACACCTCCTTCTGCCTTGCCATGAAGGGCAAGTCATTGGAGACCCTGGGACCAGTTGGGTTGCTAAGGAGGTTGTTGAAACTTGAAAGGAGATGTTTTTTAGGAGGATAAATACTTTGATTAGAAAAAGAGAGAAATATATGACAAAACATGCAATACTTTTTTTTGTCTGAAAAGTTAACTTTTTCAAAAAAGAACAGAACCCAGTTTCAGCATTACCTTCTCATCTCAAAAGTGAGGTGTGTTGGCCAGCCCAGTAGTATGGAAGGCTGAGGCACTGCTGCACCAGTGACCCAAGTTCAGGAATGGATGAGGGTCACTTGGAGGTGGGCTGGGTTAGGGAGAACTGATCACTCAAAAGACAGCCCTTCTTTACGGGTGGAGGCCTGTCCCATGGTTCTACTCCTGCCTAGAGGAATCTAGGTTGTGGCTGTGTGGAACAGTAAGGGAACAGGACCCCATGCTTAAACACCAGAGGTGTCTCCAGGGAGACAGAGTATGCACATGCATCATGCATGCATGTATCCAGTTCCAGAGGCCAGACCTCAGAAAGGACAAAGACAGGGTGGAGGCAGTCCAGAGCAGGGCAGCCAAAATGGTGCAGGGTGTGACATGGTTGAATAAGACCTGTACAGCCAGCACCAGTGATGGAAAAAGAAAAAGTGACAAGGACAGAACCTGAAAACCTGTCTTCCTTCTTCAAATGGTGGGCTATTCAACAAAGAGCAGGTCTGACTAGCAGTATTGCACCTAACAGAGACACTATGGAGTGGCCAAAATAGGACTTTTGGACAGTGACAGTGAAGGCAATTACACAGACGATGAGAACCTTAACAGAACTGGTGAACTGCCACACAGAACGGATGGAGGCTGAGCAGAGATACCCAGGGGTCCAAGTAATCCAGTTCAGGGCAGCACTGTGAGTCCACCAAGAAAGGCAAGCACTTGAACAAGTCGGACAAAGTAGAGAGGCAAGGACAAACCCCATCTGTTGCAGACAAAGGCCACATGGAGTCCAGTACAGTACAGAGAACTAGTTCAGAGCCGAGATACCTATGTTTCCTGGGTGCTACCTTGTTGACCCAGAACTGGAGCTGGAGGAACACCTGGTGCTGGGTCCTGGAGGATCATATGTGAGTGGTGCAGAGTCTGCTAAGGAAGAGGTGCTTGATTATGGTGGAGCAGAAAGGACAGCCCGAGACGCAGATCATGTGATCCGAGTTGGAGGCATGGCCCCTTTAGTGTAGCAGTTAAAAGGTGAGGAAGAAGCCTGTGAGATGACTGAAGGGACTGATCTTTTTGTTACACCAGGGATTCCTTGGAGATTCAGAGACTGGGGTATGCTAAAAAACAGGAATACGTATGTTTGCTTGTTATACCAATATGTGACAAATATTTTTTTTTAAATATACTTTTTATTGAAGTGTTGTGAGCCACAACAAAAATCACATTATTGACATATAAAGCAACAGTATACATATACCGGCAAGATATTATTTGGGCAACAGAGTCCATGATTTCATTTTAAATTATGTCCCTATTCCTTAACTCAAGCAATAGCATACAGTAGACATTTTTGCAAAAGCTCAGTTTCAACTTGGTAATTTGGCAGCAAAGAGAAATAAAAAATAGACCATACCCCCCCCCACACACACACAGTTAGAGCAGCACCTTCCTTAACCCTGCAGGAAACTCTATCAAGAAACAAAATCAGTTTCAGTCTAGACCATATACCATACCCATCTTTGCCATTTTGTCTGAAAGGCCCCTGTTTTTCCTGAAGACCAGTCATCAATTTTTCTAATTGATAGATAGCCATAACTATCATCCTCCAGTCATCTAGTAAAGGAACAGTCGAGGTCATCCATCTACAAGTAATGGCTTTCCTGGCTGCCAGTATGTACAATGGTAATAAAGTTTTATGCCAAGGGGGATGGTGCTGAGGCATAAATTGATAACAACACCATTTCAGCCGATAATTCTACTGGGTCCCCTAGACGCTCCTGAAGTGCTTCCTGCAAAGTGTACCAAAAAGGGGCAAACAATGGGCATAACCAGAATATGTGTACCAAATCTGCCACCTGGCACCTACATTCTCACCAACAGACCCCATATGATGGTGACAGGTATTTTTTAAGTACTGCAGGGGACCGAAAATACTGGTATCAGCACTTCCACATATACGGTATTTCCTCCAAATAGTGGAAAAAGTAAGTTTAACTGCTGGGAGTGCCGATTTCACCCAAATAGCCATGGGAACTGTGAGGCCCAGATCTTTACTCCAGCTGTCTAGCACCGATAGAGTGGAATCCCCCAGTTTGTCTCGAAAGATTCAGTATAGCTGGCCTATAAGATGTCCCCACAGATTGCCATTAAGGCTATCTAAGAACATATTTAAATGGGGTGTTTTGGGGTTGGGCAACCTGTTCCAGGTTGGTCTATGTTGTTATATGTAGGTCCGCAGTTGTAAATATCTAAAGTGATCTCCATGAACCAGTCCATATTCCCTTTGCAACATCTCAAAAGAATTAATGCCCGTGGGGGTTAAAAATTGCTAAATGTATTGCAACTCCAACTGACGCCATCTCTTAAAGGTAAGGTCATTCCGAGAGGGCTAACAATTTGAATCAGCCAGCACTAATTGGAGGTAATAATATATGTCATTGAATTTAGAATGATATTTCAGCCAATTCCAAATTTTCAATATACCAGCAGTGTAGTTCTGTAAAATGGCTTAGGCAAGGGGAGTTACTCTTGGAAGCAAACAGAATGGACTCAATGTCATGGAGATCATTTATCGTAAATTCAGTATCCTTCCATGGGGCTTTATAAGTTGGTGGTAACCAAAGAAGAACAACCTTAATAAAGGCTGTCCTAGCATACAGGTCTAAGTTAGGCAAATTAACCCCCCCAGGCCAAAGGTAAATGAAGTATGGATATCTGGATCCTGGGATGCTGACCTCCTCATATAAAGTTTAAAATCATTCTATTCCAGGAAGCAAAAGAGGAGCGGGATGGAAAAATTTGGATAGTCTGAAAAAGGTACAATACATGGAGCAAAATATGCATTCTTGTGGTTTCTATTCTCTGGAAAAACGATAAAGTCAGTTTGCTCCATTTGGTCAAGTCCTTCTGGATTGTTACTATTAAAGGTTCATCATTTACTAGGTCTATATTTTTAATGTCTTCCGGGATGTAGATACCTAAATACTTTATTATAGTACGTAACCAAAGGAGAGGGTATCGGCATTTAAGAGTTTCTGAAGGTGTAAAATTGTATGTATGGACTTCAGTTTTAGACACCTTCAGTCTAAACCCAGCTACTTTTTCAAATATGTTCAAGATATCCCAATCCTTAGGTACTGAGGTTTCTGGGGAAAGTACAGAGAGGATGGCATCATCTGCAAATAAAGAAGCTTTATATTCCATTTGCCCAGGGGAATACCCTTGACGCCCTCCTCCCTCCATATATAAAGCAAATAAAATCAGAGTGGGCAACCCTGCCTAGTGTGATGTTGCAGAGTTATTGGAGAAGATAATGTACCATTAATACGAATGTAGGCCCTCTGGGATTCGTAAAAATTTTTTAACCACCCCTGAAAGGTGTCCGGAAAGTGGAAGGCTGACAAGGTATCCAAGTTGAAATCCAAGGACACCCTGCCAAATGCCTTTTCAGCATCTAAATTTAGCAGGGCAGCTGGGATTTGCCTATCCCGGATATGTTCCACCAACAGCATAACTCGACGGATGTTATCCATTGTGTTTCTAGACTTTATAAATCCTGCCTGATCAAAATGTATTAGGGTAGATAATATGTGCTCTAGGCAGGATGCTCAAATAGCCATAAAAATCTTTCATGCCCTCAGCCCCGCAGTGAAGGGTCTGAGGGCATGAAAGAGATCTGTCTGCCCTCCCCAGCCCCTGACTGAGCCACCACAGATTTCGCCCTGCAGCGAAGGGTCTGAGAGCATGAAAGAGATGTGTCTGCCCTCTCCATCCCCCCAACTGAGCTGCCGCTGATTCTGCCCTGCAATAAAGGGTCTGAGGGCATGAGAGATCTGTCTGCCCTCCCCAGCCCCCAATTGAGACACCGCCAATTCCACCCCGCAGTGAATGTATGGGACATGACTGCTGCCACAAACTTGAACTTAGCGCCTGTCATCAAGGCACAGGTGAGAAAGCATAGGAAAACCAGGAGCAGTTGTAGAACTCACAAAAAGTGTTCATTAGGCTAGCAGTAACATAAAAATGTAATTGCTCAGAATAACTATTTACAAAGGCAGAATAGACAGAGAAGATCCATCTGAGTTTTTCTTCAATCTCTGTGTCTCAAAATATCACAGCTCTCTCTTATAAGTCCTTGCAACCCCCCCCCCCTTAACAAACATCCTGTTTTTTTCTAAAATGTTCTTGTAAATTTCAGGCAGATGCAGCAAGAACACAGTGCCCCAGAACTTAGGCCCTTTCTTCACAGCTTCTGAACAAAGGTCTTAAAAACTGCTCTCAGGCTAACTCTTTGAGTTCCCATTGACTTTCTGCAATCATCTCAAACTATAATTATATACATTTCAACAGTAACATTATATAATTTCTAAACAAAAAGATCCCAATATCAGTTACATTTCCACATAATGATTTGCATATATTTCTATACCAGCAGATATGCAAGGGAGGAAAAGACAGAAATAGTAAGGGAAGACTGAGAAACAGTGAGAGGCAAAGAATTGTGAGACTGTTGGGGTGATCAAATCCTTGGTCTCACAAGAAAATTTGGTTGCGCAACCAGACAGATAAGAGACAGGAAAGGAAAGTACGGAACTGACCCTTGCATTCAAACTCTCTATAACAACTTTGACGGGGTCCTATTCAACCCTGTCATATACCTTAAGAGGGAACCTGTTTTATCAAACAGGTTTCCAAAACTTTCTACTAATTATCTAACATTAGCTTCTAACTTTCAGAAATTAAGCACATGTGCAGTATCCTTTTTTCTATAATAGTACAGCAAACAGTAAAGTTTAAACTCATACATCTGTTTTTCAACCTTCAGAACCCTCAATTCCTGATCCATAACTTGATAGAAAATCAGCATTGCTATTCTGTTTATCAGATTTGTGTGTCACCTTGGATTTAAATGGCTATGGTGCCAGGTACCACCTTGTGATTCTGGAATTTTTATCTTTCATTTGGTTAAGCCAACAGAGAGGATTGTGATCTGTTATAAGTACATAGTCAGTCCTAGTAAATAAAATGTAAGGGATTCCATGGCCCACTTTACTGCTAAGCATTCCTTTTCAATGATGGAGTACCTTTTCTCTCTGTCATGCAACTTCCTACTTATGTACAGAATAGGATGTTCCGTCCCATCTATATTTTGACTCAGGACTGCACCTAGCCCTACCTCTGATACATCTGTTTGTAACAAAAATGGTTTCTCAGGTCTGGGCTTCTTAAACCAGGGGCTGAACATAATGCAACCTTAATGGCTTGAAAAGCTTCATCACACTCTGGGGTCCATTTCGCATTATTTGGGTACCGTTTTTTCATGAGTTCGGTGAGGGGAGTAGCCAACTCAGCAAAGTTGGGAACAAATCTCCAATAATAACCAGCCAGCCCTAAAAATGACCTGACATATTTCTTTGTTTTAGAGACAAGACTGTTAGCTACAGCTTTTATTTTAAAATGTTTTGGCTTAACTTCTTCATTTCCCAACACATAGCCCAAATATCTGTTTTTCTGCATGCCCAGTGCACATTTGGTAGGCTTTATAGTCAGACCTACATTTTTGATAGCTTAGATAACTGCCCGTAGGTGTTCCAGGTGGCTTTTCCAGTCTGGACTGTACACCATGACATCATCCTGGTATGCAGCACAATAATCAGTGTGAGGGGGTAAAATTACATCCATGTACCACTGGAATGTAGCTGGTGCACCATTTTAACCAAATGGTATGGTGGTGTACTGATAGAATCCAACAGGAGTGGCAAATGCAGTTTTGTCTCTGGGTTATTTGGCAAAAAGGGATTTGCCAGTAGCCCTTGATGAGATCAAGGGTACTGATATACTTTGCACTCCACAGTCTGTCCACCAAATCATCTGTTCTGGGCATAGAATAATTGTCAAATTCTGACACTTGATTAAGTTTCCTAAAATCAAGGCAGATTCTAACACCCCCTTCTTTTTTGTTTACAGTTACCATTGGAGATGATAAAACACTCCTCTACTCTTCTAAGATATCCAATTCTTTTATTTTTTGTATTTCCTTAACTACGTCAGCTCTTAACCACTCTGGTAACCTGTATGTATTTTGCCTAATAGGGCAAGCATTCCTTTTTGTTTTATTTATTTATTTATTTAGAGTCTAGGATTACAAGTACCTTTGAGCCAAGGCTCTTTTACAAAGGTTCCATGTCAATTGAGGTACATTACAAACATTACATAGAGTTGAGTAACAATGCAGAAATGGTGCACAGACATTTTTAATCAGCTGAAATGCATTACATTGAGGGAACATGAGTACCATGGGGCAGGGTAGCCAGAGGTAACTGAGGCTTGGAATGGATACAAAATGAGTGGTGCAGTCATGGGTATTTGTCAGGCCTCAAAAAGTGCTAGGGGGTAGGGGGCAAAAACAAGAGGGAAGGGGAGGCTTTAGAAAGAGGAAGAGAGGGGATAGGAGTAGAAGTGCTAGGAGGAAGATCAGATTATGAGGGACAGTCGCAAGAGCTAGAGGCAGCTAGGTGGAGATGAAGGCTGGCTTTGAACAGGCCTAGCTTTTGCAGAGAGGAAATGTCTTTTTTGAGTCCATTAATCTTGCTAGGAGCTCGGTACCCAAAGGATCTTTGGCCCTGTGTGGTGCGGCACCAAGGAATGTGCAGCATTTGATTTTCTGAAGCCCTGATGAGGCGGGGGTTGCCTGCTGTATGGAGAAGACTTTGGACTCTGGGGGGAGCAGGATGTAGCATAATTTTCTTAGCCATTAGACAAGTTTGGTACTAGATACGGTTTGATAACTGGAGCCACCCTGTTTGGGCATAGAGGTCACGCGTATGGGTGAGTCGGTGGGATACTGTGATGAGTCGGCAGGCTTTGTTTAGGGCCAAGGATAAGCAGCTGAGAGCTGTGTCAGTTGCAGAGCCATAAATAATCAGACCATAGTCGATTAGAGAGACCACCAAGCTCTGTACTGCTATCCTTAAGGCATCTGAGGTAAGGTATTGCCTGTGCCTGTAGAGGAGACCAATGAGTGTGTTTGCAGCTTTGGCGATGCTATCTATGTGGGTGCTGTAGGATAGGTTGCTATCTGTGGTGATCCCCAGATATTTAAAGGAGTACACCTGTTCGAAGACAGCACCAAGGCAGTTTGTACTATTAAGGGGGTGAAGCTTATGTTTGTTGTGGAAGCCACAGAAAAGCATTGACTTGGTTTTCTTACAGCTGAGAACCAGCTTTTGACTACTAAACCATGTTTCAATGGAGGTGAAACCCTTCTGAAGCTTGTTTTGGAGTAGGTGGGGGTCCTGTTGGGTGGTGTGAATGCCAGAATCGTCAGCATAGAGAAGGATTTTTCCTGACAGGATTGTGGAAGATTGTTCAAAAACAGACTGAAGAGGAGTGGCCCGAGAATGGATCCTTGGGAGACTCCTGAGCGTACTGGTCTAGCATCTGAGAGGACATCAGCAATTTTCACTCATTGGGAATGGTTTTCCAGGTAGCTCTTAAACCAAGTTGTAGACTCAGGGAAGAGCCCAGCTTTGAGCAGTTCTGTGAGGAGTATTCGATGATGGACGGTGTCAAAAGCCTTGGTCAGGTCTATGAAGACCAAACCAGTGAAGTAATTATTGTCCAGGGAGTTGTGAATTGCTCCTGTGAATTCAAGGAGGGCAGATGTGGTACTGTGGCCTTTTCTGAAGCCATGCTGTTGTTTACAAAGGATGTTGTACTTGTCCAGATGTTCCATTAGCTGTTCAGATACCAGACGTTCAATGGTTTTAGAGAGGGGGTAGTATGGATATAGGCCTATAATTTCCAAGAAGGGCCTTGTCCCCACTCTTGTGGACTGGTGTCATAGTGGCAGATTTCCATCTATCAGGGAACTGGCCAAGGATGAGGGAGAGGTTGAAAATCCAGGTTAGAGGAGACAGCACTTCATCAAAACTAAGGGATAGCAGTTTGAGGTCGAGTGAGTCACCCCTTATTCTAGATCCAGCATTATTATGTGCTCAACCCCTTTCGCTCATTCTGGTACTGTGGTGAAAGTACTGTTAAATGTCTTTAGCAAGTTAAGAATTTCTGCGGTTTGTTCGGGGGTTAAGGAAACATTCACTTTTACAGCATCAGCAGTTACAGTTTGTTCCAGTCTATCATAAGCTACATCAATATCTTCTTTTTTGGTTCTGGTAAAACCAGCAAAGCAGCTTTTGGCATCTTTTCAACCCATTTCTTGAGGAGGTTAGCATGGTAAATCTCAATGGGATTTTTCCTGTCGGGGGTTTCAATCTCGTAGTTAACTATGCCAGTACGTGTAAGCACTTTATAAGGCCCTTGCCATTTCATTAACAGTTTATTTTCTGCTGTGGGTAACAGTAGCAAAACCTTTTCACCTGGCTCAAAGACTTTTTCTTTTACCCCATGGTCATAATATATCTTCTGCTTGTTTTGGGCCTTTCCTGATTACAATGGGCAATTTCAACATATTTTGCCAGCTTCTTTCTTAGGGCACACATGTGAGCTATTATAGATAGTTTCTGAGTGGGGTTATCTTCCCACGTTTCTTTTATCACATCCAGTGGCCCTCTTGGCTGCCTACTATACAGCATTTCAAATGGTGAAAACCCTGTTGATGCCTGTGGCACTTCTCTGTAAGCAAAAAGTAGGTAAGGCAAGTATCGGTCCCAATCTTTCCCTTCCTTTTTTACAAACCTTTTTAACATGCATTTTAGGGTTTAGTTAAAATGCTCAACAAGACCATCTGTCTGAGGGTGATAGGGGTAGGTTCGTATGGCAGTGATATCTAGTAGTCTGTACAGCTCCTTCGGTAATGCAGCACCAAAATTACTACCCTGATCAGTAATAATTTCTTTAGGTATGCCGACTCTGCTGAAAATTTTTGCAAGCTCTGCGGCTCAGTGGCAGAGCCAGGTTTGGGTGCGTTTGGGAGCTGCGGGGAAATTCAGTCAATTGTGGACTCCACAATGGGCACTAAACAGTGAATAAAGATCATGGTGGGGCACCACTGTTCACACTGGGACAGCCAGGAGGGGTGACCACCCCCCCCAGCCCCCCCTCCAGCTCATCCACTGACTGCTGCCACTTTTGAATCTGTGACAATACACATTGGAACTGCTTCTGGGTATCGAGTAGTGTAGTCGCATACTACCAGGATAAATCTATTACCCTTTTTGCTTTTGTTGCCAACCACATCCATTGTAATTCTCTCAAAAGGCACATCTATCAAGGGCAGGGGCACTAGGGGAACCTTGTCTTTTCTAGTTACTGGGGCTGCTTTCTGAAACTTGGCACAGGAATTACAGTAGGTAGCAACATCTTCATGGATTCCAGGTCAGTAAAATCTGTACAGCAATCTAGCAAGGGTGGTGGACAAGTGGAACACCCTGCCAGAGGAAGTGGTGGGGGCTGAAACAATCACAGGATTTAAGAATGCATGGGATAGACATAAAGGAATTCTGGAGGTCAGGGGTAAGGGGCAACAGACTTCTAGGAAAACATAAACTGAACTTACAAGCTCAAATGGGCAGACTGGGTGGGCCATAGGCCCTTATCTGCCGACACTGTCTATGTATCTATGGGTGCGATTCCTCCCTGAGTGACCAGTCATAGGAATATCATATGCTATCTGTAACAACTCAGATCTGTACTTTTGTGGTATAACCAATTGTTCTGTCTGTTCCTGTATCTGAGGTTTAACCCAAACTCTGTACAGTAACCCATTACATTTTTTAAACTTTTGTTCACACTGTTTTGGCTTTACCCCAGCTGCTTAAAATAACCTTGGAGAGAAACATGGTTAGCTTGTTCCAAAAGAAAATCAGTTATCAATTTAGTTTCAGCATTTTCATATGTTAACCCCTTATGTCCATCAGTCATTTGTTGCCACAGTTTCTTCAGGCATTGTCTTTCCTGGATTTCCAGATCTTGGAGCTATGCTCAAACAAGTCCGAATCAAAGTCACTGAAAGGAAAAGTGTCCCCACCGTTTGAGGATTTTCTTTGCCTGAGCTCTTGTTACCACTGCTGCTGAAACTGCAGGGTTCAGTTACTCTGAAATTAACTCAGTAAATCCTGAACAGTCATTTCCAATAATCACGGGTACAGGTAACTTAGGTGCTACCCCACTTTCATTTGGTGGGACACATCCTTAATGGTCAGAGTCACTTGGGTGGTGGGATAGTATCGAGTGTCCCCATGGATGCAGATGACACCAGTACCTGGTCCTTTTGCACAGTGTTTTCCCAGCACTTCAGCATGCACTACGTTCTGTCTGCTACCCAAATCAATTAGTCCCTTTACAGTCTTATCCCACACCTTCACATCTGTTAAATACTTGTCCCAATTTGCCAAGGATAAATCTGCTCCAGTGTCACTCTTCTTACGGCAATTTCTTGCAATATGAACTAGCTTATTACAGTTATACCAAATAATGTCTTTGGGCACAGATTTGTTACCCCCACCAGAGTCATTATCAGACTTGGAGTTTAAATGGGAAAAAGAGTGTCTTAGCTTGGCTGTTACCTCGCAGATGTGGTGTCTGTCTGGCCATTTGGTAGTCTTCAGCCAAAGAAACAGCCTCTTCCCCACTTTCTGGCTGGTGTTCCTTTACCCAAAGCCACACATCTGTAGACAGGATGTTGATGAATTGCTCCATGGCAAATGTATCGATGATGAGGTGAGGTTGGGGGTGGTTTACAGACCACCCAGTCAGGATGAGGAGAGGGACAGGGAACTGAGCTCACAAATATTGGATGCTGCAGGGAAAGGAAAGGTGGTAATTGTGGGGGACTTCAACCTGCCCAAGGTGGTCTGGAGCATATCCACCACAACATGTGCTAGGAGTCAGGTAACCCTGGAAGGACTGCAGAGTGGATTCCTGACTCAGAGTATCACTGAACCAACAAGAGCTGAGGCAAGTCTTGATCTGGTGCTCACAAATGGGGAGCATGTGCAGGAAATAATGGTCAAGGAGCCACAGGGTGGAAGTGACCATTGCATAGTGTAGTTCCAGTTAGATATGGGCAGGGAAAGCATCATGACTAAGACCAAAATCTTGGATTTTAGGAGGGTGGACTTCAGAAAAATGGGTGAAGTGCTGAGGAGTCATCTGTCAGGCATCAGAGCAGATATGGGGGTGGACCAAAGGTGGTCCATCATTAAGCAAGGAATACTGGTTGCCACAGATGAGTGCATTAGGCTCAGGGGGAAGTACACAAGGGCCAAAGTGCCCAGCTGGTTCAGTTGTGGGGTCACCCAGGCAGTAAGGGAAAAGAGGTTGGCCTATTGAAAATTTAGGAAAACCAAGAGAGGGGTGGATCAGGCAAATTACCTAAGGTTGGCTAATGAGGCATGTAAGAAAGTCTGGTGAGCAAAGACACAATAGGAGTTGCAGATAGCTGAAGGAATTAAGAAAGAGAGAAGGTTTTCTTTCACTATATAAATGAGAAAAGGGACAAGAAGGAAGGGGTTGTTAGGCTTAAGAAAGGGGTGGAGTGGGTGGAGGACAATGGGAGAAAAGCATAGATACTAAATGAATACTTCTGTTCTGTCTTCACCAGGGAGAAGGATGGACCAGTGCCTTCAGGATGGAAAAAAGGAGCAGGGAGAGAGGAGAACACAGATGTAGTGATAAAGGAGGATAGAGTGAGGGAGGGGCTGTTGGCACTGAAGGTGGACAAATCCCCAGGCCCAGACAGAGTACCTTGAAGGGTACTAAAGGAACTGGCTGAGGTGCTGGCAGGGCCACTGGCAGACCTATTTAATAGTTCACTAAAGTCAGGCATGGAGCCGCAGGACTGGAGAGCGGTACATGAAGTGCCCCTCCACAAAAGCGGTCCCAAGGATGACCCAGGGAATTACAGACCAGTCAGTCTGACTTCCATTGTTTGCAAGTTCATGGAGACCATACTAAAGGAAAGATTGGTGGAATATCTAGAGGAGCTTGGTCTCCAGGATGAGAGGCAGCATGGGTCCATGGGAGGGGGAGATCATGTCAAACAAATCTTATTGACTTCTTTGACTGTGTCACTAAGACAGTAGACAGAGGCCAAGTAGTAGACATCCTCTGTCTTGATTTCAGCAAGACCTTTAACTCTGTGCCCCACAATAGGTTGATCAGGAAGTTGGTAGATCTTGGGGTTGGGGAAAAGATGGCCCTATGGGTAGAAAACTGGCTGAGGGACAGAGTCCAGAGGGTGGTTGTGGGGGGAGAGATATCTGGCACAAGAGAGGTAACCAGTGGGCCCCACAGGGCTCTGTGCTGGGACTGGTATTGTTCAATGTCTTCATCAATGACATTGAGGATGACATTAAGGGCAAAATCTGCCTGTTCACAGATGACACCAAGCTCTGCGGGAGAGTGGACACAGTTGAAGGATACCAGACTTACAGGAAGATCTGGAAAAGCTGGGGAGGTGGTCCAGGATCTGGCAGCTTGGCTTCAATACCAAGAAATGCAATGTTATGCATATTGGAGCCAAGAATCCCAACACAGAGTACTACCTGGGTGAAGTCCAAGTATCTGCATCAGAGGAGGAGAAGGACGTGGGAGTGATGATCACTGGTGACCTAAAGCACTCCATGCAGTGCAGGAAAGCAGCAGCAAAGGCAAACAAGATGCTGGGATGCATATCTGGGGGGTTCAGTAGTAGGAGAGAGAGAAAGAGAGAGAGAGAGAAGAGTGAAGTTTATACTGCCCTTGTACAGGTTACTGGTAAGGCTGCATCTAGAGTATAGAGTTCACTACTGGCACCCACCCCTCAAAAAGGATATTACCCTGCTCGAGAAGGTCCAGAGGAGGGCTACAAAGATGATAGCGGGTCAGCAGGGTAAGGCATATGAGGAGAGGTTAGGGACACTGTCTCCCTGGAAGGCAGGAGAGAGAGGGCGGGGACATGATTGGGACCTTCAAGTACTTGAAAGAGATAAATAAGGTTGATAAGGAGAGTCTCTTTGAGCTCAGTGGCAACCATAACAAGAGGGGGCACAGTCTTAAGCTGAAGGGTGGGAGGTTTAGGAGGGAGGTCAGGAAATACTTCTTCATAGAGAGGGTGTTGGACACTTGGAAAGCATTGCTGGAAGAGGTCATCTTGAAGACATGGGCAGCTTTAAGAGAGGCTGGGATAAACATAGGGGGAAAGTAAGGATCATGGGTAGGGAGTATAATAGGAGTGGGGGGAGGGCAGGGACATTAGCTGAAGCTGTGAACCCTGCAATACCAGCAGACTTGATAGCCCAAATTACCTTCTTCTACTGCCTTCTTTGTATGTGCATATGTGGTACAGTTTTGCCTTCTGGTTGGAGCCATTTTATCAGGAATTCTCTGAGTCAGGTGAAGGCTTATTGAGGATTGTCGACTGAGTTGTACTTCAGAGAGCGAAATCTCTGCCTGTATGTCTCTTCTGAGATGTCATACCTTTTCAGGATTTCGCTTTTCACCAGGTAATAGTTTTCTGATTATGCAGTGTCCATATTGCTGTAGGCAAGTTGGGTTTTCTCTGTAAGGTAGGGTACCAGTCTTATTATCTGTTGCTGCTTTGGCCATTGGCAGGCTGTGGCAACTCTTTCAAAAGTTGTCAGGTATGCCTCAATATCATCCAAGGGATACAACATTGTAAGTTTAATTGCTTTTAAGTTGCTTGTGTTTTGTTGCTCGTCTGGATCTCTGGCAGATCCTTTGCCTTTGATAGCTTGCAAGGCATCCAACTATTGCTGCTTCTTTCACTGCATTTCTTCTCTCATTTGCTGCTTCTCTTCTCTCCCCCTGCTTCTCAGTCTCTTTTTGTTGTATAGCCCACCATTTGAAAAAGGCAGTCAGGCTTTCAGATTCTGTCACTGCCTTTTCTTTTTCCATAATGTGTGCTGGCTGCACAATCTCAGCTTGGACTTTTGTCTCTGCTAGTTTGGCTGCCGTTCTCCTGGTAACCACTCCTGCACTTCCTGCTGCAGAATCCATACCTTTCTCTATGCTTCCCTGGTACTAGATCCAGTACCCACACACAAAACTCCTGGCTTAGAGTATGCACAACGTAATCTCACTTAGGCTGACACATCTGTCATCGAAGCACAGGTCAGGAAGCATAGGAAAAACCAGGAGCAGTTGTAGAATTTGCAAAAAGAGTTTATTAGTACTAGAAGTAACATAAACATACAATTGTTCAGAATAACTATGCACAAAGGCAGAATAAACAGAGAAGATCCATCTGAGTTTTCCTTCAATCTCTGTGTCTCAAAACATTGCAGCTCTCTCTTATAAATCCTTGCAACCCCCCTCTTTAACAAGCATCCTGTTTTTTTCTAAAATGTTCTTGTAAATTTCAGGCATGTGCAGCAAGAACACACTGTCCTAGAACTGAGGCCCCTTCTCCACAGCTTCTGAAAAAGGGCTTAAAAACTGCTCTTAGGTTAACCCCTTGAGTTCCCATTAGCTTTTTGCAATAATCTCAAACTATATACATTTCAACAGTAACACCATATAATTTCTAAACAAAGGGATCCCAATATCAGTTACATTTCCACACAATAATTTTCATTTATTTTTATACCAGCAGATATGCAAGGGAGGAAAAGACAGAAACAGCAAGGGAAGACTGAGAGACAGTGAGAGGCAAAGAAATGTGAGACTGTCTTGGTGATCAGATCCTAGGTTTCACGAGAAGATTTTGTTGTGCAACCAGACAGACGAGAGACAGGAATGGAAAGAACAGAACAGATCCCTGCATTCAAGCTCTCCATAACAACTGGGGCATGATACTATTTAACCATGTCACAGCACCTTTTTGTCTCAAGCTGGACCTTAATTTCTTAAGCTTCTTGGCTCCTGCTGCACAGACTGTGCTTTCCAAGCTCATTTTTGGACTGTGGTCTCAGAGCTCATTTGTTAGCTTTATTTAATTAATTTATTTGTTGACCAGGTAAGTGCACGAGACAGATTCTGCCTATTTTCAAATACGACCCAGGGGGAGTGGAATACAGATGAATGCCAGCGGACCTTAAACCAGATAAAGCCGTCGGTAGTATTTTTAGTGAAAGGGAGGAAATTTGGTCAGGGCACCTGGGAAATTCACCCTACTCTGACAGAAGGGGGATCCTCTAGTCACCCTACCAAGATGGCCACCAAGGAGAAGGCTGTAGGGAGGATGGAAGCTGCAGAGGCAGGGGGGCTTGCCTGCCCCCCATTCTCTCAGTTCAAGATGCAGTCAAGAATGCAGTAATTTTGCTGGAATTACAGGAAGCAAATGTTGACCTGGAGATTTTTGTATCTACAGAGGATATATCCTTTAACCATTATGCTGCAGAGCAAACAACTTTATAAGGTACAGCATTAAATATTTCTACTAATATTGAGTTAACTGAGCAAGAACTGTTGCTATCTGAGCAAATGACAGATAAAGAAATTGCTGCAGAACAATGTACTTTGGGAAAAAAAGCAGATGGATCCTCCTTTGCAGTTGAAACCTGATGCTTTACCCGTCACAATTGTCAATCCTTCTGTCAGTGCTTATAATGTGGCTCCCTTGCAATAAGATGCAGAAAATGCTCCCAGTTGTTCAATGCACACCTCTCCTGACAAAATGACATGAATAACGGCTGGCAGCGAAAGCAATCCTGAGGTTGTGTGCCTAAAGTCGAGCTTGTCAACTGATTCTGACCCTCAAACAAATCTGCAGGAACATTTCCAGCAGAACCGCTAAAGACTCAGCCCACGGTGGCCTTCTGCCACACCTGTAACCTCTCAAGCAAAACAACAAATGAAGTCTGTAACCACGCGGCAAACACAACAGAGAAAATCAGTTTCTCCAGCCAGTCAGTCCATTATCAATGAAAAAGCAGCACAGTATCTTGCATGGCAAAATAAACAAAAAAACTGAGTAATGCACAGAAAAATACAGATACAAGCCTGGAACTGACTACTGAAAACTGGACCCCTCAGAATGCCCTGCAAGGTGCAGGTTGGGAACAGACCTCCGATGGCAGATGGATCCCAGATCCTGCCGACAGAGCAGTACAACAATGCAAAGCAGCAGCAGAACCTGGTACTAGTACATCTATGAATACACCCTGGGGTACCAATCAGTGCACTGCAGTGACAAATAATAGCACTTCATGCTCTTTAAATGCCTAAGTACTTCCTCAACTTCCAGTTAAACCTTTTGAGAATGCATCTATGCAAATTGAAGAAGCCCCAGTGTGACTTGACCCAACTGAAACTAGCCTTAGAAACCCTGGACAAAGGGCCTGGCTAGACCCATTTTTATGTTTGCTTGCACGCATGTACAAGAAACATAGTGCCATCGTCGGAGTTTTCGGAGGTGTGTCACCTCCTCCTCCAATTCAGTCAGTGTGTTGGCAGGCGCGGCCTCTGTAAGCCAATGCATTCTGGAGCTGTCTATGACAAGCTCCAAAATGCAGTGGCATACAGTTCAAAGGGGGAGCTACGCTTCAGTGAGCAGTGATAAGATATCGCCTGCTCATGCGCAGCTCCCCCCCACACACACACACGCCACGCAGGCATGCGTGCCCCCCCGACACACCGAATAGCCGACGGGGCACCAATCCTCGCCGGCTGTGCTGCGCCTCCCCGCCCGCCTCCCCCAAAGCCTTCAGAATTGCCACGCTGGGTGACCACCCCAGCGTGGTAAGTAATGATCTAGCTGACAGGGGTGCCCAATCCTCCGTCGGCTCCACTGTCCTTACCCCCCTCCCGAGAACTAAGTGCCACGCTGGGAGCCCACCCCAGCATGGCAATCCATATATTGGCCAATGGGGGTGCCCAATCCCCTGTCAGCTGAACGCCCCCCCCCCAACCATCCTTGTGCCATGCTGGGAGCCCACCCCAGCATGGCAAATGTCCCTTGTTCTTCTTTTTTTTTTTTTAACCTGTAAGAAAAAATGGTCCCACGCGCATCTCCAGCCCCCTTCCCACAACCGCACCACCCACTGCGCACTCCAGCCCACACACCCCACTCACTCCCCATACTTACCTCCAGACCTCGGCATGACGATCTTCGGTGGACCGGGAACACGTCTGCACTCTTCAAAGCCGATCGCGAACTGAGGAAATGCCGGTAAGCTGTATAATGAACTAGATAGGGGGGGGTTTCAACTTTGTTGCATATCTCAGGCATTTTGGGAATTTTTGCACCAAATTTTCAACATGGGGTTTTTGGGACCCCTTCTCATGAATGATGTCACTGTCATGGGCGTTATTCGGGCCCGAAGGGGTGATTTCGCAGTCACTGCAAAGTCACCGCCGGTCTAAATAATGCCGACAGTGACTATGAAGATCCAAACCATGTTAATATAAATCAAATAATACCTGTTTTACGAGTGTGCGTTGCGCAGTTCCTACGCAGGCTCGTAAGTTCGCGAATTTTCAATATTTTCACTCCAAATTTTAAACATTGCCATTTTACCACACCTTCTTATGAGTCGTACAGCTGTCATTTTTCACATCTGACCCAAAATGTGTTTCCGCCCATGTAGCGCACAATGACGAAGTCGATGTGCGAAATCAATGTACGGGATAAATTAAGAAAATCACGGTGACACTGTTCATGAGCAGAGGTCTTAAAATGGCTATGTTGAAATTTGGTGAAAAATCCTAAAATGACTGTTTTGACGAGCGAGCGCCAAGTAGTTCCTACGCACGTCAGAAGGTCACGAATTTTCAATATTTTCACTCCAGATTTTCAAAATTGCCATTTTATCACACCTTCTTATGAGTAGTACAGCTGTCATTTTTCACATCTCAGCCAAAATGTGTTTCTGCCCATGTAGCGCACAGTGGCGCAGTCAGTGTGCGAAATCAATGTACAGGACAAATTAAGAAAATCACAGTGACACTGTCATGAGCAGAGGTCTAAAAATGGCTATGTTGAAAATTTGGTGAAAAAATTCCTAAAAATGACTGTGTTATGAGCGTGTGTTGCACAGTTCCTATGCATGCTCGTAAGTTTGCAAATTTAATATTTTCACTCCAGATTTTCAACATTGCCATTTTATTACACTTCCTTATGAACAGTACAGCTGCAATTTTCATATGTCGCCCAAAATGTGTTTCACACATGTAGCGCACAATGGTGCTGTTGTGCGAAAGCAATGTTTAGGACAGATTAAGAAAATCACAGTTACACTGTTCATGAGCAGAGGTCTTAAAATGGCTATGTTGAAAATTTGGTGACAAAAGTCCATAAAATGACTGTGTTACGAGTGAGCATTGTGCAGTTTCCACGCATCCTCGCTAGTTCATGACTTTGTAATATTTTCAGTCCAGATTTTCACCAGTGCCATTTTTCCACACTTCCTAATGAACAGTACAGCTGTCATTTTTCACAACATGGCTGAAGTGTGTTTCCACACTTTCAGCGCAGAGATGCGTGGTTGCTGTGGGAAATCATTGTTCGGCACAGATAAATAAAATCACAGTGACACTGTTCATGATCGGAGGCACCAAAATGCCTGAGTTGACAATCTGCTATAAAAAATCCCCAACCTAATTATATTACGGGTGTGCGTTGCGCAGTTTCTATGTACGCTCGTGACTTCACCATTTTAAAATATTTTTACTACAGATTTGCAACATTGCCATTTTTTACACCTCCCCATGAACAGTACAGCTGTAATTTTTTACATCCTGTTTGGAATGTTTTTGCACCTGTGGTGCTAAATGCCGTAGTCACTGCGCATAAGCAGCTTTCGCTAACAAACTGATATTCCTCCTGTTCATGAGGTGGGGTCACAAAAAACATGTTGAAAATTTGGAGTGAAAATACCAACGAATGCCTGAGGTATTAGGGTTTCCAACCATAACGCCAACCCTGTAGAGAATGACAGGCATCAGGGTATGACTGGGATTCTTGCCTGTAATGCTTATACCATTCCACACCCTGCAGTCAGTGAGAGGCATCAAGGTATGCCTTGGACTCTTCGGCCCCAAACTTCACCCCATTCTCCTATATTGCACCCATCTCACCATATTTCCTAATGAAATGGGTGCGACAAGGCCAAAGACCCTAAGGAACACCGTGACACTAGTCAGTGTCTGCAGGGTGCGGTGGTGAAATGGCATGGCCGTTATGCCTGACAACCCAAATGCACACCCCAATGCCTGTCACTCTCTGCAGGGTGGTGGTGGGGTTGGCTTCAGTTCAATACTTCACTGCCATTCCTATTACGCAGCTCTGTAACTTCTACACTACCACTGCCAATGCCAGCAAGCAAACATTTGGCATTGACAAATGCTTGTTTAGACTTGCAGACCTCTTTCAACATACTGGGGAGTCGGCTCCTAGGAAGAACGCAGTGTGACTCATCTACAAAGGTGGGCTAGAAAACCCACCTGATAGACTGCATATTGCAAAGAGTTTATTGAAAAGTTCTATGAAGTTTGTTTCCATAGATATCTTTGCATTGGTACATATAGGTAAGGCCAATTTTGATGCAAGCTTTAAGAATTTCTCAAACTTAGGTAAGATTCTGGGCCTAATACCAGACCGTTAAAGACACCCCTACTTGGATTCCCTTCTTAGCTGTTCCCCTCACTAAACCATCTGTTAAATTCATTGCTGTCATGTTTAAAAACAAGGGCAGTAACATAGAAGATTTTCTCTTTTGGTTGAGACAGCGTTTTGAGGTTCTAGTGAGCAAATATGGAACAGTAGGTGAAAGATTAAGGTAAAATGTTTTTCTACTAACAATGGTCCTGTCCATCTCCCAAATTATTTTTTTCTAGGGAGAGATAGATGGTCCTTATTTTATGCTGTGCAACCCAGATCTTGTTTTAAATGTGGTTCTCCATCCCACCTATGCTCTGCCTGTGATACTTCCAGGTGTAATCACTGTTTTGAGTATGGGTATGTCTCCACTACCTGCCTAAACCTCTCCAAGTGTAACCTCTGAGAGCAGACCGGCCATGCATATGGCAAGTGTCCTTGGGCCTCTCACAACAGGTGTGGCTGTCCTTCTCATAAAGGTTTCATTAATCATGCACAGTTAGAGCAAGCAAAAAAAGTGGTTGAACAACGCTAGAAAGACAATAGGGGCCCCCACATAATGAAACACGACACACCGCACGGGTTGTATACAGACCCCCTTCTCAGGGGGAGGAAATGGACAAGAAAATGATAGAAAGTATACTTAGTATGGCAGAAAAAGGGGAGATATTGCTGATGGGTGATCTGAATATGCCAGATGTTAACTGGAGTGCAGTTGCAGCAGCCACTTCTAAGAGTGGGGTTATTCTAGATGCCCTACAGGGGGCATGCCTTAGACAACTAGTATTGGAGCCCACCGAGGAGGGAACAATCTTAGACCTGGTTCTCTCAAATGGAGATGAGGAGAGGATCACAGATGTAGAAGTGGGTAGCCATCTGGGAACTAGCGACCATCGAACAGTATGGTTCACAATAAACACAGCAATAGAGTCAAGCCACTACAAAGACAAAGGTACTGATTTTAGAGGCTGACTTTGTCAAAATGGGTGAGTGCCTAAGGAATGCACTAGCAAATGGGCAGGAAGGAGGGTGGAAGAACAATGGGAATAACAAAAACTGCCATTACAGAGGTAACAAGCCTTTGTAAAGCAAATAAACAAACGAACGAGGTAAGAAACCACTATGGTTCTCAAAGGAAGTGGCAGTGAAGGTTCAAGAGAAAGAAAGCATTCAGGAAGTACAAGGAATCACAGAAGGAGCAGGACAGAGAACTGTATCAGTTAAAGCAAAAGGAAGCTGGGAAGGCAGTCAGAACAGCAAAGGCCCAAACCGAGGAAAAGATAGCCAACTCAGTTAAGAAGGGGATAAAACCTGTTATAGGTACATCAGGAGCCGAGTAAGACCAAGGAGGGATAGTGAGGCTTAGTAAAGGGAGGGAGGGTGGGCAGAGGTGACTGTGAAAAGGCAGAGATACTAAACAAATACTTTGCTCAGTATTTACAAAGGAAGAGGAAGTACCTAAAACAAACAGTAAAACACTCTGGATACAGAAGTTGATACCAGCCCATTTACAGAAGAAAGGGTTCTGAAAGAACTCTTAAAACTGAAGGTGGACAAAGCAATGGGGCCTGATGGGATTCATCCCAGAATTCTAAAAGAACTAAGGGTAGAACTAGTGACACCACTGACTACCCTCTTTAACAAATCATGGGAGGATGGGGTGGTACCCGAGGACTGGAGGAGGGCAGATGTAATTCCCCTTCACAAAAGTGGGAGCAAGGCAGAAGCAGGAAACTACAGACCTGTTAGTTTAACCTCAGTGGTAGGGAAAATGATGGAATCACTTCAAAGGAAAGAATTGTTGAGTATCTAGAGGCCAGAGGCACAGGACCCAAGGCAGCATGGATTCACAGCGGAAGGTCATGCCAGACAAATCTGATAGATTTCTTTGACTGGGTGACCAAAGTAGTAGATCAGGGAGGGGCTGTGGACATGGCCTACCTAGACTTTAGCAAGGCATTTGACACAGTCCCACACAAAGATTAATATACAAGTTAGCCAGCCTGGGAGTGGGTCCCAAGATGACAGCCTGGGTAAAGAATTGGCTGGAGAATAGGACACAGAGAGTAATAGTAAATGGAGTCCACTCTGAAAAAAGGGGGTTAGTAGTGGGGCACCGTGAGGGTTCAGTATTAGGACTCGGTCCTCGCAATGTCTTTATAAGTGACATTGCAGAGGGACTGGAAGGAAAAGTATGTCTCTTTGCAGATGACACAAAGATCTGCAACAGAGTTGATGCACAAGGTGGGGTGGAAAGGATGAGAAGGGACTTGGCAAGGTTAGAGGAATGGTCAAATGTATGGCAGCTTAGATTCAATGCTAAGAAGTGCAAGGTAATGCACCTGGGAAACAAAAACCCAGGGGAAGAGTACACAATGGGGGGTGAGATACTAACAATAACAAAAATGGAAAGGGACCTGGGGGCAGTCATATCAGATGACCTAAAGGTGGGAAAGCAATGTGAGAGGGGCAAGGAGGGCTGGGGGATGCTTGGATGCATAGGAAGAGGCATCACCAGTAGAAAACAGGAAGTTATTATTCCTCTGTACAGACAGCTAGTGAGACCCCATCTGGAGTACTCTGCAGTTCTGGACCCAATCTCTGCAAGACATAGACAGGATGTAAGCTGTCCAGAGGAGGGAACTAAATGGTGCAGGGTCTGCACCGGAAGACATATGAAGAGAGACTTAAGGAGCTTAATATGTATAGCCTCGAGGAAAGGAGGGAGAGGGGAGACAGTATAGAAACTTTCAAGTACCTCAAGGGAATCAACAACGTCCAAGAGGGTAGCATCTTTCAAAAAAAGAGGTGTGCAAGAACAAGGGGGCACAATTTGAAGATAGAAGGGGCGGCTCAGAGGTAATTTAAGGAAGTATTTTTTCACAGAGAGGGTTGTGGATGTATGGAACGGCCTTCCAGAGGAGGTTGTGGAGTAAAAAACAGTGGTGGAATTCAAGCATGCATGGGACAGTCATAAGGCAATTCTAGGGGGTGGGGGTAGGAAGAAGTAGGCTGCTGGTTAACTAGGACCTGCAGCTTATCCATCAGGTAGGGAAATGGGCAGACTGGGTGGGCCAAGCGGTCCTTATCTGCCATCAAATTCTATGTTTCTATGTTTCTACTTCTAATGCCTGTACCCCCAGCACTGTCAGTTCCGAACTGCTGATAATACCTCCCCCAGCAGCATTTTCCAATGACAGAAATGGAGACTGACAGTCAGGAGCAGGAGTAAATACTCACTAGGGACTCGGAACATACTGCTACCACAGATATGCCCCCACCACCACCACCACCACCACCAAGCCCAGGGACGACTTTTACAAAGGTAATACAAAAGAAAAGGACACAGTGAGGAAAGACATTACCGCCTCCAAACATGGACCCCAACACTAAAGTCAGGCAACAGAAGGCTAACTTATGGGCTTTAGGGAACAGGTATGCTACTTTAAATACTGATACCCCATTAGGCACTTCTGACGAAGGGTCTGACACCTCCTCAGTCACCTCCACCATTACTGAGGAGGGTGCTGGAGATGGTTCAATAGCAAGACGCACTAGACAGAGGAAGCAATCTAGTACACCCTAAATGAAGTTACCCTATCCTTTTTTCTTGCACACATGCACTCGTTGACAATAACCACAATTAATGTGAACAGCGTAAAAGGTGAGAGGAAAAGGATAGGTACTATGAGTTCTCTACAAGACTTAGGGGGAGACATAATCTGCCTACAAGATTCTAGGCTGAAAACATATTTTGAACTATGTCAAGCCTCTAGGGTGTGGACAAAATGGCCATCCTTTTGGTCCATGGGAGAGAATGTCTGCAATGGTACTGGTATATTATTTTCTAATTCTGGGTTACAAGTCTCTAGATTATTGGACATCTATCCCGGTAGAGCCCTGATGTTAGACAAAAGTTACCAACATGAAAGATTTTGTCTAATTTCTATATATGCCCCCAAGCCAATGTGCAAAGGGTGGCACTTTTTAAAGAGGTACAGCCCTTTTTACACACTTCCCATATGGTATTATGGGCAGGAGACTATAATTGCGGACTAAAGCAAACCAACAGAGGACTGCAAACAGACAAACTGTTTTGTGACTCTCACACTTTGCATAAAATAGTCACTACAGCTGGCCTAATAGATTCTTTTAGGTGTATATTTCCATTAGGAGGCCAGCCATATTTTAGAGGACCTTTAGCCACTCAAATAGACTTTGTATTTATTTCACCCACTCTATCTATACAAACAATACGGACACAGGCATGGGATTTTTCTGATCACAAATCCACAACTTTACAGGTAACATGGGGAAACTCCCCAAGATGTAAAAAGCATAGTTGGAGGCTTAATGAAACAGTCTTGGAGGACCCCCAAATTCAGAGGGCATGGAAGAAGGAATGGGCAGCTAGACTGTCAGTCTTAGAATGCTATGATGAACTAAGGGAGTGGTGGGAAGACACAAAGAAATCCTGGTGCAACTTTTTCCAAAAAGAGGTCCAGGGACAAAATAGGTAAAGCATTTTTCCCTTATTTACATCTTAGAGGACAGCTGCAATGCCTTATTTCTCAAACTGAAATTACCAAAATGGATTACAGTAAGCAAATGACATTAATCAAGAAGGAAATGTCTTCACTACAATATGACAGGGCAAAGTCATTAAATTAAGAAGTTAGATTTGGTACTCATGTGCAAAAAGGGTCTCTGGACCCCTTTAGAGAATGTGAGTCTTAAGTAGACCACAGGGTTATCTCTGAACTGAGAACAGCCTTTGGCCAGGTAACATCATCCCCTATAAGTATGCTCACAGAGTTAGAGCAATACACTAACTCACGATTTGGAGCTTTGCCAGACATTGTAATGTCCTAGAATGATTTACAAAGATCACATCTTCTGCAAGTTTCTGAGCAAGAATTTAAGGAACTGACTGAGGACATAACATTGGATGAAGTCAGTACTGCTATTTCAGCACTTAAAAATGATACAGCCTGGCCCGGTAGCGCAGAGGGTTGAGGCGCTGGTGCCTTATCTCACACCACACCGGCAACCTGGATTCAGGAACGGACTTGGGCGCCAGAGGGTCAGCATGGGAAAGAGAAAGACTGAGCATCCAGAGGACTACTCTCCTCTCCTGGGGTGGGCTGCGGAGAGGTGTCGCTCTTTAGCGGCCCTCGGTGGAGACCAGAGGAATCTCGGATATGGCGTGAGTAGGGGAATCAGAAGAAAACACACAGAAAATGGTATCTTCACCTACCAGATGACGGCCACCTGCACCAGTGCCTCCTTGGAACTCCATGACAGTTGACCTGGCTTCAGCAGCACCCAGGGCCAACACCATTGGCCACCAGGCCCTTTCTTCTCAGAAGAGGAGGACCCACCCGACAAAAGGTTGTGTCAGGTTACCCTGAGATGGCTGTAATGTGGAGTCAGGATCGGCAGTGGAGACGTGAGAGTCCTTGGGCAATTGGTCCAAAGGTGTGGCAGATGGGGACGTAGGGGAGATAAATAAATAGCACACAAAAAAAAATGATACAGCCCCTGGGTTAGATGGAATAGGTTCCAGGTTTTATAAAACCTTTTTGCTGCAACTTGCCCTGGTGTTAGTAATACTGCATAACTACGTCTTACAATCTGCAAGAATTCCAGACTCCATGAACGTAATTATTTTAATATTTTTGGATAAAAAAGGGGCAAGTGAGGACATAAGCAGCTGGACACCCTTGAGTTTATTAAACAGAGATTTTAAAATCTTAAGTAAGATATTACTCACTCGACTGACCAAAGTAGCACACAAATTAAGGAGTCCACCTCAAACCTGTGCTATACCTGGAACCTGCATAACCTGGATGTTAGTTTTGAAGATGGTGAGATCCTAAAATCTCAGGTGACAGCTGTCATCAAATCCTCTTTTTACCATCTGAGGAATATCACCCGGGTGAAACAAATGGTTCCTCTGGGTGATCTTCCAACACTGGTGCACGTCTTTGTCACTACCCGTCTTGATTACTGCAATTCCCTCTACCTAGGGCTACCTGGGATTGATATCCACCGCCTGCAGCTGGTGCAGAACGCGGAAGCCAGGCTTTTGACTGGGACTTCTAGAACCAGTCATATTATGCCTGCACTCCGCGAGCTGCAGTGGCTGCCTGTTTGGTGGATCACCTTGGTTGGCTTGCTAACCTTTAAAGCCCTATGTGATCAGGGACCCGGTTATCTGCAAGATCTTCTGGTACCCTACTGCCCCCTCCGTCCTCTCGGTTCCACCAATGAGGGATTGCTGGAGATTCCCAGGGTACGATTGAAGACATCTGGGTCTCGTGCCTTCGCTTTTTCAGTGCCAACCCTGTGGAATTCTCTACCTCGTTGGTTGAGAGAATGCCCAACTGTCGATAGATTTAAAATTGAGTCAAAAACGTATGTATTTAGTTTAGCTTTCCCTAGTTATGGATGATCTGTTTTAATGTTTGTGTTTTAAATTTTTATCTTTATGTGTTTGGTTTTTATGTGCAGTGCCTTGGTTTTGAAAGGCGCTATAAAAATAAAGTTGATTTGATTTGATTTGAAAATACCAACTTGATAGTGTTACAATACTTCGGGAACTTTTTCAGAGGAGCTATGCTAGTGGGTTGCAAGACTTCATATTATGTTTGGACCAAGAGAAAGCCTTTTTCAAGCTGGTTCTTAATTTTTATTCTCTACTTTAGAAGCTTTTGGGATTCCACCAGTTTTTATAACATGGCTCAGACAGATGTATAGTAGCAGTCCTCATTCCCACATAAATAGCTGGATGGATAACAGAATACAGGTTAAAAGAGGAGTTAGACAGGGGTGCTCCCTCAGCCCACTCCTATATACGTTTGCCATAGACATCTTTATCTGCAGGATGGTAATGGAAGACAGAATAAAGGCATTTCATTAGTACCAGATGTTACCCACTTAAGTTATTAGCATATGCTGGTGACATCACAGTTACAGTTGCAGCCAATACCAGTGAAAACACACTAACATAAATATTAATAAAATATTCTCATATGTCTGGCTAATGGATAAATTATACAAAAAGCAGGGGAATCTCTTTAGGCAATACCTCCCTCCCCCAGGCAGCTCATTTTCTGGATTTTATAAGCCAATAACTATACTAGGTATTGAGTTTAGCTCAGGGGATATGGTGTGAGCAAATTGGGAAATAAGGTTAGCTAAAGCAAACAGACTTTTCTCTTCCTGGAAGGGCCAACAAATTTAAAAAAAGAAAAGAGTTGTTCTTATTGAAACTGTATTGGTCCCCATCTTCTTGTATTTAACAGAATGGTACTTAATGCAGACAAAACCAAGGCAATGCTATTCGGGCCAAGATCACTGGGACTTGACAGGTTCTTATCCCTCTGACTAACCACACTCTCTGGCAAAAGCATTAATGTAGTTCCCTCCCTAAAATACTTAGGCCTAACTCTGGATCAGTCTGTCACCTACAAGGACCACGTGGACCAGGTCACCAGGACCCTACATCGCAAACTCGGTACTTTGTACCGAATCGGTGTCCTGCTCCCTACCCTGACCTATGTGGCCCCGATTATACAGGGCATGGCAAAGCAAGAGGTATCCAGGATGCAAATCCTATACTACAAAATAGCTCGGTTCGCTACCCAAGACCACCCGTGACATCACCACTGTGACACTCTGGCCCAGCTCCGGTGGCCCACACTGGCCACTCGCCTTCAATACCCATTGTTTGTCCAGGTCTACAAGCTACTCAAACCCCCTGCTCCACCAAGCATAGCTGGGACTATAGCCATTAAACACAACCATAGGAATTTAAGGACATCAGAAAGAATACTACTAGAAGTCTCCAGAGTAAGGAGCACTGCTGGCGGCAGATCCTTTTCTTGCCAAGCCCCCAGCCTCTGGAACAAGCTCCCCCCCCCCCAAGTCCAGGACGCCTCCTCACTCATGAACATCTGCACCAGACTCAAATCCCATATACTGGCCACAAGTGCATGCCACTGCCACGGCTCTTAAGGTATCCCCTTTTCCTGCATCAAACCTTCCCAAAGGTGACCCAACCATGTACCTCCCTCTAGTATTTGGACACCTAGGGACCAATGCTACCTCATGTATATCACTATGCCAAGTAGTACCAAGGCAAAACTGTGTCATGATGATAACCAAGTCTGTAACCACTGTCTGTAACCACCTTATGCTTGAACAACCTGTGTAATCAAAAGTTTTTCTCCACTGTGTTTTATCTTGTATTGTTATCCCGGGTCACCCCTGAAAAAGGGACCTTTGGGGCTCAATGGGCCTACCCGATCACAAAAATTTAATAAATAAATAAATCTCTTTCCTCTCCCTCAGGACCTTGTGACAGTATTACTCAATGTTTTTTTTGAGGCATTTTGGGGGAGCAGATTGAATCCCATAAAGAGAGAACTGACCTACTGTATAGACCCCTAAAAGAAGGAGGCATAGATGTGGTGCATCCTGTGGCGTTTTTTACCAGTATCTTTGCGGCCTACAATATTGGGCAAGCCTTGTAGCCTGGCGACAAATTATGGAAACCGTTAGTTTTGCACTGGATGGACCCCGTATCCCATTATGGGCACAAAAGAAATCTAGGTTGCTGAGTAAGATATCATATATACCTCACTGTGGGATTGAAACTTTTAAAGAACCTTATAAAATGGAACCTCAGCTACTCAGCTGCAAACTACAGATAGGAAACATATATATAGAGCTATGATATTGGTAGAAAGGAAAGAAGAGATTTCATTTCCACGATGCCCTAATAGTAGGATTCAAGGGGTGATTCAGTACCTAAATAATAGGGGGCTACCAGTATATGTATGGGATTTCGTATGGTTGGGTAATTTCGGCAGACTAAGTGTGAAGAATAACAACAAACACAAGCAGCTGTCTGAGAGATGTTGCCCTAGAGACTTATGTGCCCAGCAATTAGAGATGCAGGAGCTCCGTTTTTTGGATTGCTACTTTGCTGAGCAGTCATAAAACGAAATAGCTACTAATTGGCAAGAATCCCTATTTCTGTGTCTGACTTACCCTGGATATAGTACTGCCACCTCCCTACTGGGTGGCAGAAATACCACAAGGAAACTTTATACATTGCATTCTCCATATTACATTACTATACAGTATATGGCAAGCTAGGTGTGTCTTAGTCACACAGCAAAGAGTGGTATCTCATATGGAAATACAACAAAATGTGAGTCTAGCATTATATAAAGTCATGCAAAATGACCTGAAACTATTCCCGTTAGAAAAAGTAAAGTTGCTATGGGTACACTGTGAACATTGGACTACATAAATGTGTGACTCCGTACAACTGTAACATGTAATATATACTTTGTACTTTATGTTAACGGAGCGCTGCATTAGAGGAAAAAAAAAGCTAGCAAATGTACTAAGAGTGCAATATTCTGTACATGTAACAGAAGATGTTTTTGTTCTTTATCCCTGCTTTCTTTGTATATTGTACAGTTTGTATATTTGCATTATCTTTGTTGTTTTGTAACCTACCTTTCTCAATAAAAATTCCCCTATTCTTTTCAAGAAGTGCCATGGAATCTTTAACATCCACTTGAATGGGCAGATGGGACCTCGGTTTAACGTCTCATTCGAAAGAAGGCACTTCAAGAGTGCAGCACCCCCCTCATGCTCCACTATAGTGTCAGTATTTGGATTTAACCCAAGTGCCTGGTGTGGGGATAGAACCCACAGCCTTCTGATCTTCCAGCCTTAGAGGTGAGTGTGCTACCTGCTTAGCCACTGACACTGATTTCTTAGTGATTTCATGTAGATTTAGCTGCTGCTTTAGTAAGTTACTGTTTTGCTTACTCTGTTGCTCTGTTATTTAATTCTAATTTAACCCCTCTTTTGAGTTCCCTACTGCGCACTTTCCTTCCCCCCATTCTGTAGCTCAGCCCCTTCTATTCAAATGTGGCTGTCCCTGATTAAATTCCTTCTCTTTTCCAGGGTCTGAGGGCAGGAAAGAGATCCATCTGCCCCCCTCCCCCCAGTGCCCTACTGAGCCGCCTCCAATTCTGCCCAGCAGTGAAGGTATGGGACACGGCTGCTGCCACAAAATTGTACTTGGCACCTTTTTGTCTCAAGCTGGAGTTTAATTTCTTAAGACTGTGCTCTCCAAGCTCGTTTTGTGGCCTGCCTGCCTACCCCCCCCTCCTTTATTAAATGCTTTCACCTGCCTGCACCCCCTCCCCATCCTTTATTAAATACGCTTTCTACCCCCCCACACTATGCCCTGCTGTTGATCTATTTAAGGAAGGCGGTGTAGCTAAAGTGATAACTATCAACAAAACGCCATCCTGCCCTCTGTGCCTCCCTCATCTCCTAGAAGGCACTCCTACCCTGGCACTAGTGAGCTCCTAACTCATGCAAGAAATCTTTGTCATTGTTAAGCATACTCTTCTGACTCGTGCTGTGCTTACCTCTCACTGCTAGTTTCTTCCTGGTTGATGTTTAATTTAGAATTCCATCCCTATCTCTGCAACCAAAGTCTTCTCTCCCTATTTCATTGATGAGACATCTGTTGTGCTCTGCACAGACAGTGCTATATTTCATCACTGCAGCTTCCCCCATACCTCTCAACCTCCTGCCTCATAAATCAGGGGCAAGGCTTAAAAAAATCAGGGACAAAGGTCCAAAATCAGGGACACATCTTCAAAATTAAAGATGTCCACCCAGAAAGCTGGTAGAATATGGGGCTTAGTGCAAAATGCATTTTCTAAAGAAGAACAAGTCTGTAACTTTAATGCTTGACATTGTTTTGTGCTTACAGTCCCCACTGTTTAGCCACAAAAACACAAATTTTAGGAGGGACAGAGTGAAATTTTGAGGCAAAATCAGGGACGTCCCTGAAAATCAGGGACACTTGAGAGGTATGGCTTCCCCCATTGCCATTCTCTCCCTCATTTAGTACCTTCCCTTTATACTACTTTAACTCTCCTCTTCATTCCTCATTTTATTCATAGTCTCTTACCTATCCTCAACCTAATTTCTCCTCCCCACCATGCTTCTTCTACATATCGCTACCATCACTCTGCTAATCCCCTTGCTGTCTCTCCTTCCCTCCTCTGCCACTGGCTGGTTAGCTAATAATACAGTACCCCTCTCTCTTTCTCTCTCTCTCCCCCCTACCTTAGGCACCTTCTCCCCACCACTGCCAAGCACTTGGCTGCATAACCCTTGGCAGATAAGCCATTCAGTACTCCCCCTTCCCTCATTTCCACACCGGACTAATTCCACTAAATACCGCCAGGAGGTCTACCTTAGTCTTTCCACCCCCCAACCCTCTTCATACCACAAATGTATAGCACCCATTAAAATATATGTTACCTCTGCTACTACTATTAGCAGGTGACATTTTTTTTTTTAACCAGGAGAGACACACACTAAGCTAAAAGCTTGTTCACAGGTGCGACAAGGGAGCATAAGGAAGTTAAGTGACTTGCTTAGGGTCACGAAGTATGCACATTGAATCCAGTCCAGGCCCTGACCCACCACACCCATGCAGCTTCCCCATGGTCGAACGTTAGTTCACCTAAACATCAGGAGCCTCCTCAATAAAATCTCGCTGCTCCAACCTCTCATCCTCTCTCTCAACACTGATGTTCTAATCATTACAGAAACCTGGTTAAAATCACACATCAATAAGGCTTGGTTCTCTGTCCCCGGCTACTCCATCACCCACCAGGACCAGTCAGGAAGTGGTAAGGGTGGAGGAATAGTATGTATGTGGCTTCTACCCTCATGTTTACTTCTATACTTGCAACATCCATCCATCCATCCCTCAGATTCATGAGTCCCTGCTGGTGAAACTCACCTTCCCTTGCTCCATCCTTATTTTCATCACTGGCTCATACTGCTGTCCCTCTGCACCAAAATCTTCAATCACTGACCTCAGTCTCCCTACAAACACATGCAGCAAATAGTGAACTCCATGTCCTTGTGCCTTCCCACTCCAAAATAAGACAAGACGTAGCTGCCCTAAACCCCTCTCAGCTAATAAATGAACCCTCCTGTTTGAATTCAAAATCCTCCAGCTACTCTCTAATGGGTACTCTCCTCCCACCCATGCCATTTAATAGCAACTGGCTTACTTCCGGACTCACTGAGTGAATACCACCTGATCTATGCAGTTCAGAAAATCCACGGCCCCAAATCCCCTCCCAGAACTCCACTGATACAGTCCTATAACCCCATGGATATTGCTTCTCTCCTTAACAATCTGTCTAACACCAACTGGTCTTATATCACCCATGCCCCCTCCATCGACTTGTCACTCGCTTATTTTAAATCCAAACTTCTCTCCTGTTGGGATAAACTTGCGCCACTGAAGCGGATCTGTGTGAGGGGTACTCACCTACCCTGGGTCTCTGCCAATCTCCTGGCCCGTCTTTAAGCTAGGGACTAAGTGTGGAAGACACACAAATCCACCAGTCTTCCCACTGATTTCCAGGCATATAGAACACTTTGAAATATCTGTACCGGGCCAATCAGACTTGCTAAGGTTATTTACTTCAAGGACACCTTCCTCACTAACATAAACCATCCCTCTAAGTTCTGGAAGGTGGTCAATTCCCTATTCCCCCCCCCCCATCACAGCCCCTTACACCTGTGCTCCATACTGGCAACAGCACATTGTCTGACTCTCGATCTGTAGCTACGGAGTTTGACTCCTTCTTTACCTCCTGCACGTCATCCCTGCTGTTGTCCCCTGTTTCAGCCTCTGCTGACCATAATTCCCCCCAATCTGCATCCTCTCCCAGCTCCTCCTCCTTCAGTCCCCTTACCCCCAAGGAAGTCTTTAATACTCTTATCACACTCAACCCATCCAAGGGTAAATGTCCTTCCAGGGTGGATGCCAAAATGCTTTATCTATCCATCCCTGCTATAGCAGCGCCTCTTGCCTCCCTACTAAATCTTTCCTTCTCCCTCACCTCTGTTCTAGCTGAATGGAAACATGCTACTGTAGTTCCCCTCCCTAAGGGTGGTGATCCTTTCTCCCCTGGAAACTACCACCCTATCTCTCTCTCCCCCATCCTTGTTAAACTGCAGGAACACCTAGTGCTAGCTCAGCTTTCCTCCTTCCTCAACTCCACTTCCTTTTTTCACCCCTTATCAGTCTGGTTTTAGAAGAGCCCAGTCCACCATTACCTCCCTGCTGAGGATCACTGACTGCATCCAAACTGGACTGGACTGAAAGCATCCAACTGAACTACAATGTATTCAAATGTCTGTTATGTAAAGAATTGCACTGTAACATGTAATGTAATGTACTGTTATCTCTGTAACAAATGTTGTCCCTGTACCTAAATGTACGACGTAGAACCTTTGTAAACGAGTCCTTGATTCAAAGGTCTTTCTGAATATCTCAATAAATAAAAAAAAAACAAAAAAACTGGTATGGATCAGGGACATGTCACTTCTGCTATCTTTGTCAACCTTGCCAAGGCTTTTGACACTGTCTCATATCCCCTCCTCCTCAGAAATCTGGCCAATGTAGGGCTATCTAATAAGGCCACCAGCTGGTTCCATTCCTACCTAGTAGGTAGGTCTCAATCTGTCAGAGTTTGCAACTCTCTCTTCCCCTCTACCTGTAACCACTGGCGTGTCCCAAGGCTCCATCCTGGGCCTTCTGCTGTTTTCCATCTTCCTAAACAACCTGCCCTCTGCCTGCCCCAATACTGCTATCCACATGTATGCAGACAACACTGTCTTGTATGCATCTGGGCCCTCCATAACCCATGTGGCAACCAGACTCCAGCATGACTTTGATAATGCTCAGCTATGGTTTCACTCAAACCAGTTTGTCCTGAATGGCAAGAAAACAGTCTCCATGACTATCAGCACTAGGCAGAGACTTTCTCAGCTACCCTAACATCCTTTCTTCCACACCCTGGATGGGACTCTGCTAGAGGACTGCTCCTCCTTTAAATACCTTGGGGTCTGGATTGACTGGCACCTCAATTTCTCTGTACACAGAGAGGCCTTACATAAGAAACTGCAACCTAAACTGGGTGCCTTGTACCACAACTGGGACTACATCCCACTGCCGACCCATTGGTCTATTGTACAGAAAATGATTCTCCCCATTATTGACTATGGGGATATGGTTTGTAGTGCCACTCCCTCCACCCCCTTAACCAGACTGGACACACTCTTGCTTTGCCCTTGACTGTTTCACCCCCCCCCCCCCACCGGACACACCACTGTACTCTTTACTAATCTCTATCCCTCCCCTCCTTAGAGGACAGACAGCATACCAATTGTGCCACATTCAGGTTTAAATACTGGTCCCAGTCCCTGCCTTCCTATCTATCTTCCTTCCTCTCCATCCTTCCCTCCCCCTCCTATTCACTCAGAAACTCAGACCCTCTCACCTTGTCTGTCCCTCGTCGGACCTCCTCAGCAAGTCAGCCTGTCTTTTCCTATAGATTCTCAACTCTTTGGAACTACCTCCCATTCAACGTCCATTTGGCCCCCGCCCCCATGTTCACATTTCTTTCATTAAAAGCAATTTCAACATCCCCTGTATCTGTTTCTAACATCCTGGGTGCCCTCCTTAGCTATATTCTGTTCTGGTCTCACTGATCCTGGGTGATCTCCCTGCAATTGGACAGAAATAGTTGCAAAATTTCCTGTCATCACTCTGTATTATAATGTATAAATTTGTATTTAACTTGTATTCATTATATATATATTCTGTGTTGTATTGATGTTCCTATTCTGTATGGTACTGTACTTGTATACCCCCCTCCCGGACACATCTGGAAATGAGCACTTGCTGCTCAGTGTGTTCTTCCTGGTAAAACTTTCAATAAATACATAAAAATAATCAGAATTTAAAATAGAGTATGTGACAAGTATTGATGGTGTATGTTTTGGCCTTGGAGTGGTTAACAGAGCCCGTCCCCATTACATTGTGAAGAAATTGGTATTATACAGGTTATATCCTAACCCCTGGTTAAACAAGATGGAAGAGCAGGTGGCTGTTCCCACCAAATGTCGGATGCAGGTGATGCAGTGGACACACACTTATCACAGTGGGATGCATCTAAGTAAGAGGGAAACCTTGTTATTGGCCTAATGGCACTGACAGTTGAGGCGCTGGACACCATACCTAGTGCCACATCAGCGACCCGTGTTTGGGAGTGGATATGGGTTGCTGGGGGTCAGCTGGGGAGAAGAGGCTAGAGCATCTGGAGGACAGCTGTCCTCTCCTGGGGAGGGAGGGTAGGTGATCCCGCTATAGCAGCGACTCACAATCGTGACTGGGGACTCCAAAGCCAGGATTGTGCACACATGGGGTGGAGGCATTGGTGGATACTCATGAGAAAGGTGCAGGAGCGTGCCCGGCTCATGCTGAGCATCATTGCACATCCACACCTCAGTAAGGGTCACACTCATGTTCAGCAAGTGGAAATACCCTGCTGTCTGAGAGGACAACGACATGTCGAGGCACCCCACACCCACCGTTGGACCCCGCCAGTCTGAGTCTTCGATATCCTCCAGCCCTCCCCCCTGTCTGCAGCCCAATATTGTACAGAGCACCAAGAAAAGGAGGTGGCCCTGCCTTGGGGGGCACAAGCCAGGGAGCCAGCTGCAGGTAGAGTGAGCAGGTGTCTGGAGTATTGAGTGGGACTTGTGATGGGGAGTCTCAGGCCAGGTGGGAGCATGCCAAGGGGACATCTGAGGGAGTTCCCAGTCGGCGGTGACTGGAGGGAAACAGAAGTGTAAAAAAAAAAAAAGGGAAACCTTGACAAACCTTCTGCCACATTTTTACTGGCCATGAGTCTACAGGCAGGTAGCAGCCTACTGTAGACCCTGCAGTGGCTGCCAGGTAATGTTGGTTGTAGCCCTGAAACAGTAGGATGTCATTACCCCACATAAAAAAAGCCTTTACTTCCCAGAGACCAGGAGAAGCAGAAGACCCCAAAAAGAAGACCACCTGAGGAAAGAGGTGGCATTCTGGTAAAATAAGTATGCTTCCTCCAGGGCTGGGAGTGACATAAAGAAAAGAGATCAATGGGTAACAGTATAATAATTTGTTGCAATGTTAATGGCTAAACTGATAAATTAGAAATACTAGAATTGAGAATTCAGAAGGTTATAAAAATGCATGGGTTTTAACTTAACTGTCTGCTGTACAAACAGAACTGAGAATTCAGAAGGTTGCAAAAATGCATGGGTTTAAACGTAACTGTTTGCTGTACTGGTTGTTGTGGGAAAAGGGATACTGCATATGCTGAGCACTGTAAAGCTTATAGGCTAATGTTAACGGAGAATTTAAAAAAGATTTTGGAAATTTGTTTAATTTTTAAGCAGGTTCTCTCTTAAAGGGGGTATGTGACAGGGTTGAATAAGACCCTGTCCAATTTGTTATGTAGAAAGAGTTAAACACAAGAATCTGTTCTGTCCTCTTCTTTTCTGTTTCGTCTGATTGTGCAGTCAAATTGTTCTCTGCCTTCACTTGCTGTTTCTATCTTTTCTCCCTCCTTGCTTATCTGAAGTTATAAAATAAAATATGTGTGAATCTTTATGTGAAACTGGAATCCATTGGTTTGAAAATGTATATAGTTATATTGTTAAAATGATTGCAAAAAGCTATTTGGAATTTAGAGGATTAACCTGGAATGCAACACTAGCTCTTTTGCAGAGCGGTCAACAGGAGGTCAGTTCTGGGATACCGTGTGCTGTTTTTCCACCTGCAAGGAGGGAAACTGACAAGACCATTTTCTGAAAAACAGAATGTCTCCTTAATGAATTCCAAGGCAAAGACTCATAAAAAGAGCAGCAATGCTTTTGCTAGACAGAGACTGAGCAAGACTGAAACTTGGAGTTAGAGATATCCTCAGATGAAGGACTTTGTGTTGTGTGTTTGTACTGCCTTTGTAAATAGTTACACTGAACAATTGTATTTTTTATTTTACTGTTATTGGAAAAAAAAATACTACTTCCTGACCTATGTCTTGTCGGCACAGGTTGCACCTAAAGCTCTACAAGGAGAGACTGTGGGATCTCAACACCCTGGAAGAGAGGAGAAGAAGAGGGAGAGGGAACATGCTAGAGACTTAGTACCTCACAGGTGTGAATAGGGTGCAGGAGAGGAGTCTCCTTCGAATGAAGAAAGAGCACCAGAACCAAATGGCAAGTGATGATCTGGAGGGTGAAATTTTAAGAGGGATGTGAGTAAGTGCTACTTCACTGAAAGAGTGATAGACACCTGAAAACGACTGCCAGTGAATGTGGTGGAGGTGAAAACAGCAGTGGACTTTAAGCATGCTTGGGACAGACATAGGGGAATATTAATAAATAGGAAGGGAGGAGGGACGTTCACTGGAGACCAGACAGGGTCTTCAGAGACAGACTAAGCAGGGAGCATCTGAGTGGACTGGATGAGCCAAGTGATCCTTTGCTGCTGACAACTTCTGTGTTTCAGTGTTCCACATGGGTGAGCCCCAGTGGGAGAAAATGGAGAAAAAATCTCTTTGATTGCAATGCAGTGATAACCCGTTCCCTCACAGGCCTCACTCCACTGACTGGGCACCTATGGTCAGGTCCTGTGGCACAGCTGTGAAGGACATAAGTCCAAGGGATGTCGGGTCACAGGGCAGAGGATACCATTTCAGATGGATGGTCTAGTTGGAGTGATCAAGGTGAGAAACACAAGGTGGAAAAAAAAAGTGTAGTGAGTTAATGTTTGATTAACGTTGGAAAGCATGTCTGCAACTTTTTTAAACTGCAACTCTTATTCAGTTTTACATTTTCACATTTCATCTTACACAGTGCAATAAGGCTATAGTCAGTGAACTGCATAATGTCTCTGTAAGCAGTCTTATAAAATGGGTTTGAAAAATCCTAACAAAAAGTAAGTGCTACACAGAGGGCTTAAGGAAAACAGCCATCACACATGATTTGAAATGCTTGAAAGTCTTTTCCTTTTGATAATACCACAACAAGAAGTGCCATCAAATGATATTTGCAAAAGTACAAGCAAAATGTCCATATGCCAAAGTCACACATTGGCAACAATGGGTGTAATTGCCCTGGCACTTCAAGGTTCTAATACTTCTTCATTGGGGTGGGCGGGCAGCATTAGTATCCAGGCTCTGTCCTTTTATGGTTTTAGTGGCTTAAAGTGACTGTGCAGTTAAAATGATTGACAGCCACAGGCCCAGTGGTGCTGAGGGTTGAGGCGCTGAATGCCACATCTCAAGCCACGCCAGTGACCCGGGTTCAGGAATGAGCCTGGGCCACTGGGGGTCAGCAGGGGAAGAGAGGACTGAGCATCCAGAGGACTAGTCTCCTCTTTTAGGGGGAGGGGGACTAGTTGTCCCTCTCGCTGAGTGCCCTCTGGCAGTGGCTGGAGGGCAGTACTGGTCGGGAGGCTGGATGCTGACATCCTTGCATCAGCGGGGGAGGGGCCGGGTGAACACAGGAAAAAGCGAGCCTGGCAGGTTCGATGATAGTCCACTGCTCCCAGGAGTGGACCCCCAGATTCTGGATTAGGTCTCCAGGAGGGGGGAGAAGCTGGCAACCTCCTCCTGGCCCCGCTGAGGGGGGCAATCCATGGGGGAACTATCGGGGGCCACCTAACATGGAAGCAGTGGGACCAGAGAGAAGTCCCTCCAAACGGGGGGCCGTAGTCACCTGCCAGGGTTCAGGAAGGAAAAAGTATAAATAATAAAAAAAAAAAGATTGACAGCCTCACATACATTTAGTATTATATAAGAATACAGCAAGTTGCCTCGCAGGTCAAGTTTATTATACCTAACACATAACTCATTATAAGAAACATTTCTTACTATTAAACCTGTAAAAAACAGTTTACCAGGAGAGAGAGAGGGGGAAGAAACAATTTTCAGTAGTAATGCTGGTAGACATGACCGTGAGCAAAGAAGGCATAAAGTTGCTGATCCACTCTCTATCATGTATCTGGTGTCCTCAGCTCCATTTACTACGTGAGGTAGAAAGATAGATGTGACCTGTGTGTTATACCAAAATACAGATCGTTAGCAGATTTATAGACAAGTCATTTGCAAATATTAGCCTTCAGATCTGTGTTTTTCTTAAAAATGGTTTCAAACCTCATTCTTCATTGAGTCTGTTAGGATTCAGCATTTTGCTCTCTTGCCTTAATAGCCTGGGGCTGTAGGTGAGGGGGGGGAGAGGATGACATTCACAGCCCCTCTCACCACCACTGTACACAAGCAACGCAGTACTTGTCCAACCAGACTGGGCAGGTATTGTGCTGCATGTGTGGTGGTCAGAGGCACCGTGAGTGTCTGCCCCACTGTGGCCTCCAACCCCCAGGCCACTGAACTAGGCTGGGCAGGTATTGTGCCACATCGCCTTACCCCGTACTGTGCCAGTGAGCCAGGTTTGGGAACTACTTTGGGTCATCAGGGTGCTGGCATGGGGGTGTGTGGGAGGAGCAGGATTGAGCATGCCATCAGGCTGCTCTCCTCTCCCGGAGGGTGCTTTGTCGACCCTTCCGTAGTCCCATCCCCACCAGGTAAAGGTCTGGGGGGGTAGTGAGCAGGCAGGGCAGCAGTATGGGTGGGAGGAAGGGGCTGAGCTGGCTGCCACTGTGTGCATGCATGCATGCCTCCGCACATGTGACGTGTGCGGGGCCCTGAGAGGTGTTATGGAAAACCCAAGAAAAACCCATAAAACTAAAAAATAAGGTATTGTGTTGCATGTGCGCAGTGATGGTCAGAGGTATCGTAAATGCTGTGTGCCTCTCTCAGCCCCAGTACACTAGACTAGGCTGGGCAGGTATTGTGCTGCATGTATGCAATGGTGGTCAGAGGTGCTGTAAATGCCATGCGCCTCTCTCAGCCCCAGGCCACTGCTCTAGGCTGGGCAGGTATTGTGCTGCAAGTGTGTAGTGGCAGTCAGAGGTGCTGTGAATGTCATGTCCCCACGTCCCCAAGCCACTAGATTAGGGGGCAGTATCCATTCATAACCAAGAAAGGATAATTTTGATGGATCTGAGCTGTGCTTCTCTTGAAAGTGCACACCCAGGGGGCTGTCTCTCCTTACATTGCAAATATTTCTTACATGCTCCTGGATTCAAAGTTTCAAAGGTCTTCCCAAAACAGAGGCTGGTACCTTCACATTGAAGAATGCAAATTGTAAAATAGGTAATGAAATCCAAGCAATATTGATCTGCTGGGAGCATGACAGCATCACCTGAATGGTTATTAGAGCATGCACAGACAGTTCAGAAGTTTGCACTTCAAAAATCCATTTAGGACCCATTTTAATAAGAGGGATTACTTATACAACTGGCAATTTTCATTGTGATGCAATCACAGGTAAAAGACTTTCAAGAAATTTAAATCATGTCTGCTGCCTGTTTCCTTTAAGCCCTGTGTGCAGCACTTTCTTGTCTGTTAGGATTGTTAACTGGACTGACCAGCTAGTGCTAGCTCCTGCCCCCTGCACTGTGCTTGCAATTGTTTTTGTCTTTGTATGAAAAATCACAATCTTCCTGTAGTGTAAACACATCCTGTTACTCTGCTTTATTCCTCAAGGACTGCACACCTGCACTGTTTTTATTGTTTTCTTCCCCTATATATTTTGTGCCCATATTATAAGTGTGATAACACACTTCAGGGTGTGTGGTCACACTGATAAACGCACTTCTTAGGTGGTTGAAGGTACACAACTTTGCCTCGTGCCTCATGGTACACGTGAGGTAGTGTACTGTATATCAGAGTTTTGACTGCACACCCTTTTGTGTGTTATCCATTACATCTACCGTATGCCTACCTGTGGGTACATACACATGGCTTTGTAACCAAACCCTTCAAATTAATATAGGGACACTGTCAGCTGCATAGTTCAATTTCTGGTCATCTGTGACCTGCTTGCTTCTTGGCACACCATGTCTACTGAGTGCCCCAATACATATAATTTGTCATAATTATTAGCTCATCATCCGTTTTTCACCGATGTTCCCGACTGAGCCATCCGCTCAAATTCAACCGCCACCCAGAAGTATATCCCCACCGTGAACACACGTCTGCTCACAACTTGTGAATTGAGCAGAAAATTTTTTTCAGGTGTACTTAACTAAGGATATAATCCAGTGCTGTACTTGTTCCTGAATAAGAGTTTTTGTTCTGTAAGTAAACAGATAACTGACAGTGCAAATAAATGCATTTGAAAAACAGAGCCAAGTTCCTGTCCAGCATTATGCTGTCAGCTCCAAGGAGAGGAAAAGGAGGAAAACACCACTGGCTGAAGCGAAATAAAGTTGACGGCCCTTCACAGACCTCACATGAGCTACTGGGCTCAGAGCGGGCTCAACCAAGCATGGCTACCAGTGAGGAACTGGGGTATCCCCACCAGCCCCACCACAGGGAGAAAACTGTGGGGAAATGGGCTAAGGCCAGCAGCTCTAGAGATGGTGGGTGATAGAGTTGTGGGGGGGGGGGTGCTGTCGGCAGAGAAAAAGCTAGCCAGTGTGTGGGGGAGAAAAGAAATGAGGTCCTGGAGGCTAAACAACCCTCGAGCCCTCCAGTCTGCAAAGTTGACTAGGGCATTTGTATTTCCCCAGATGGGTTTCTCATTGCTGCCTTTCTGAAGGATGTTTTTTATTTGCAGACGTTTTGTGAGATGTGTGTGCATTTTTGCTAGTGGTGTTTCTTTAAGTGGTGGTGATAGGGTGTTGAACACTAGTGATGCTATTTCGAGTCCAGCTCTCTTGCATATGTTCATCTTAATATCTACCCATTCTGGGGAGTGAGAGCCTTGTATAATTTTTTCTGGTATGTGAAACCAATAAGATGCGAAAGAAACCTGCCCAGCCATAGACAGAGTAGTACGTCTGGCATCTTCTTTTGCTCATTTTAGTGTAGGTCAGCTAGTTTCTTAAGAGCACATCTTGGTCTCTTATTTGCCCATTTTAATCTACCTATATAAGTTGGTACTACCTTTATTCATCTGGGTGGTATTTTTGTTTGAAACATTATTTGTAACATCAATATTAAGAATTATACAATGGGCATGAAAAAAAACAGCATACTGATTGGCTGGCTGGCACCTTCTAGCTGTGGTCAATCCTAGCATCGCCCCACGGAAAAAGGTGCCAGCCACCAGTCAGCCGCATCATGAACCCATCTGAAATCACTATGACTCCCCAGTCTTCAAACTTGCTCCTCACTAAGCCGGCTAGCAACTCCCAAAGAGTATAAAAATCCTGCCCGGAAGCTACCTGCAAGAAAAAAACAAAAGTGACTGCTCTATTTTCTTAAAAAAAAATCTGTCCCTCCTTGTCCCCTGTATATAGATCTCTTCACCCTCTGGTCCCATGACAGCCAAACATGGGCACCAGTAGGGCGGTCAAAGGAGGGTTCGCAGTGAAATCCACGGCTGTTGCTGCTCCGCACCCTCAGACCTCTGACTCTATTGAGTACTCCGAGGGGCCAAGGCAGAGTAAACAAAAAAAAACTTTCTTTCCCCAACCTAGAAGTCAAAACAACCAAGGAACAAATGAAAATCCCCATTTTTACTACCCCCAAACTGTAGGGCTGGACTGGGAGTTTCAAATGGATGAGAAGATTGTTACCTTCCATCTTCTTTGACTCTCGCTCCCTCTAGTTTCCGTTTGTTCAGTGCTGCTGCTGTAAGAATCCCTCCCTCCAGCCTCTGTTGCAGTACCACTAGCTCCATTGAAAGAAAACAAAATATGTTTGCTCAGAACACCGCGGACAGAACTCATTCTTTGAGGCATTGGGCACTGAGATTCACACCACGTGCTATATGATGCTGGCACTATAAAGACCCAGTTGTTACTTGTGGGCTATCTCAAAAAAAAAAAAAAAGAAAGAAAGAAAGAAAAAAAAGGACTCCCAGGCTGTCCAGTTGTTACATGCGGGCTCTGTTAAAAAAAAAAAAACAATGACTCCCATGCTGTCTCAGCAACAAAGCAAACATGACAGAGTGTAGCATTTGGAGCTCAGAAGCAACTACCAACTAAGGATTATTTTCTATTGCAGAGGAATAAATTCAGTAAAAATAATAAAAAAAACAGCTCTTTTTCTTTATTTCTTTCCCCTCACAAAAATAAACAGGGCCATTGCATAATCGCAATACACCACTCCAGGGTGTGGATGATGCCAGGATTTACCCACTTCTGGTATGGTTTACTCACTCGGCCTGCGGTCTCATGGCCAAACCACACCAGGCGTAGGTAAATCCTGGCATCACCCACACCCTGTCATGGCATATTGCTTAATAATATTCTTGGAATCGTCCATTTTCACAGTGGCTATTTTTTTGACTCATGGTTGCTGGTAGAGTATCCCATCTGACAAGGTTTGTCTGAATGACCTTTAAGAATGCTTTTAAATTGTGGCAGGTGGTTTCTAATGACAGTGAGAAGAAGTATATGCTGAGGTAGTTAATGGCTTGCTTATACATTTCATGCCAGAGCTGCTTACATTCCTTGAGAGCAGTAATGATTGGCAGGAAGGATCTCTGACTTGTCGACATTTAGTTTGTATTCTGACAGACAGAGGAGTTGTTGTATCATGTCCATTAGGGATGGAATGGACTCTCTGTTTTATTTATTTATTTATTTATTGTTGACCGGGTAAGTGCACTAGACAAATACTGCCTATTTTCAGGCACGACCTGGGGAAGGGGGATACAGATGAATGCCAACTGACCTTGAACCAGATTAAGCTGTTGGTGGTATTTTTAGTGAATGAGGGAAATTTGGCCTGGACACCGGGGAAATTCCCCTACTCTTTTCGAGAAGTGCCATGAGATCTTTAACATCCACCTAAACTACCACCAATCCAGGCAGATGGGACCTCAGTTTTAACGTCTCATCTGAAAGACAGCACCTCAGAAGTGCAGCACCCCTCTCATGCTGCACTACAGAGTCAGTACTGGGACATTAACCCAAGTGCCAGATGTGGGAACTGAACCCACAGCCCTCTGATCTCCCGGCCTCAGAGGCAAGTGTGCTACCTACTGAGCCACTGACACTAATCTGTATCTTGTTAGTTGCATCAGTTTTCTGGACTAGTGGTTCCAGACTATGTTAAAGACTGCTGGGGAAAGAGGACATCCTTATCTGGTCCTGTATTCCAACCAAAACTAATTGGAGATCAAGCCATAGATATATAGACAGTGTCGGCAGATAAGAGCCTACGTCCCACCCAGTCTGCCCATTTGAGCTTGTAAGTTCACTTTATGTTTTCCTAGAAGTCTGTTGTCCCTTAACCCTGACCTCCAGAATACCTTTATGTCTATCTCATGTATTCTTAAATCCTGTGATTGTTTCAACCCCCACCATTTCCTCTGGCAGGGTGTTCCTCTTGTCCGCCACCCGTTCTGTGAAGAAATTCTTCCTCACATTTCCTCTGAATTGTCTTCCCTCCAACTTCATCCCATGCCCCCTAGACCTGGAATATCTTTTTCGCTTACAAACAGTGTATTCCTGCACCCTGTTCCTCCCTGTAAGATACTTGTATGTCTCTATCATATCCCCTCTCTCCCTCCTCTCCTCCAGGGAGTACATATTCAGTTCCTTCAACCTGTCCTCATAAGACTTATGTTGCAATCCATGTACCATCTTTGTTGCCCTCCTCTGAACCTTCTCTACCCTGTCTATGTCCTTACGTAAGTAAGGTCTCCAGAACTTTGCACTGTACTCCAGGTGGGGCCTCACTAGTGTCTTGTATAGTGGAATCATGACCTCCTTTCCTGCTGGTGATGCCCTTCCAATGCATCCCAGCATCCTATTTGCTTTACCTGCTGCCTTGTCACACTGTTTCCTACCTTGAGGTCATCAGAGATGATAACCCAAGATCCCTTTCCTGCTTGGTGCATGCTATATCCTCACCCCCAACTGATATATTGTGCCAGGGGTTTTGTGCCCCATATGCATTATCTTGCACTTTGCATTAAATTTCAACTGCCAAACCCTGACCATTCTTCAAGTTTCTGCAGGTCCTTCTCATTCTGTCTACACCCTCTGGTGTGTCTACTCTGTTACAGAGCTTTGTCATCGGCGAACAGGGAAATTCTGCCTTCTAGGTCCTGTGCAATGTCACTGATGAAGATGTTGAATAGGACTGGTCCCAACATTGATCCCTGTGGTACCCCACTGGTCAGTCTTCTCTCTGGAGTGACCGCCATTTACCACCACCCTCTGTGTCCTGCCGCCCAGCCAGTTACCTACCCACCACACTACTGTCCTGCCCACACCCATATTCCCCAGTTTGTGTAATAGTCTTCTATGTGGCCCTGTGTCAAAGGCCTTGCTGAAGTCCAGATAGGCCATGTCCAGTGCCTTCCCCTGATCCACCTCTGTAGTCACCCAGTCAAAAAATTCAACGAGGTTGGTCTGACATGACCTCCCCCTGGTGAAACCTTGCTGCCTTGGGTCCTGTAGTTCATTGACAACCAGATGTTCCACCAATCTCTCCTTCAGTAGTGCTTCCATGATCTTCCCCACTACCGAGGTGAGGCTGACTGGTGTGTAGTTCCCTGCTTCATCTTTTTTCCCACTTTTGTATAAAGGCACTACATCTGTTGTCCTCCAGTCTTTGGGCACCTCCCCTGTTTCCAGTGATCAGCTAAACAGGATAGCCAGAGGTTCAGCCACCAACTCTCTTAGTTCTTTAAGGACCCTGGGGAGCACCCCATCTGGTCCCATTGCTTTATCAACTCTTATTACTTCCAGTTCCTTCAGGACCCTTTCTCATGTAAAGGGACTTGTGTTCATTTCTGCACCATTTCCACCCCTTGTACTCCCTTCAGACCCATTACCCTCTTCTTCCTCAGTAAAGACTGAACAGAAATACCTGTTCAATATGTCAGTTTTACTGTTGTCATCCTCCACATGGCCGCCATCCCTTCCCCCCCCTCATCTCACTATCCCTCCCTTTGCCTTTCTTTTTTCACTTATGTACCTGTAAAAGGTTTGTCCCCTCTACCCACTGATTTTGCAATGTGATCTTCTGTCTGAGCTTTGGCTTCCCTTGCTGACCTCCTGCCTCCCTTTGCTTCTCCTGGTACTTCTCCCTATCCCTTCTGCCTGTGTCTTTTGTATTACCTGAATGCAATCTTTTTGGCTTTCACTTTCTCCGCTACCTCCTTGGAAAACCATAATGGCCTCCTCTTCCTTTTCCCCTTGCTAACCTACTCAATGCATAATTCTGTTGCTCTTGTAATCCCCATTTTAAATACTGCCCACTGTTCCTCAACCCCTGATTCCTGCCCCATTCCCCTTAATGCCTCTTTCAAGCATCTCCCCATTTTCCCAAAGTCTGCCTCCCTAAAATCCAGGATACGTGTTTTTGTGTGGTTTGGTTCTGCTCCTTCCGTGATTTCAAACCACAATGACTGGTAGTCACTGTTCCTCAGGTGCTCCTCCACTGTTCCCCTCATCACACTGTCCCTGTTTGTGAGCACAAGGTCCAGTATTGCCTTCTGCCGAGTTGGTTCCATGACCAGTTGCTTGAGGAAGGTACCCTGAAGGAAGTGCAGGATAAATCTGCTCCTAGTTGATGCTGCTGCTGGGATGCTCCAGTCCATGTGTGAAATATAGAGGTCTCCAACTAGCACTACCTCACCCTGGTCTGCCATCCTTTGGATGGCTAGCATCAGCTCCCTATCTGTTTCTTCCTCCTGGGCTGGTGGTCTATAGACCACAACTGTGCAGATGGCTGGCCCCATTTTCCTTTCCAGCTTAACCTACAGTATCTCTCCCCATTTTGTTCCTCTTGGATCTCTGTGGCCCTTATGTCATTTTTCACATACAGTGCCACTCCTCCTCCCTTCCTACCTGCCCTGTCTCTTCTGAATATGTTGTAGCCAGGTATGGCCATCTCTCAGTCATGGTTATCATTACACCAGGTTTCTGTGATGGCCACAATGTCCAGGTCTGACTGCACCATGATAGCCTCCAGATCCTCCATCTTGTTGCTAAGGCTCCTGGCATTGGCACACATGGCTTTCCATGGTTTGACCTCCCTAGACTGTTTAGCTGTTCTACTCCAGCCCCTTCCCTGGTTGTCCTTTATCCCTGGTTCTCCTTGTTGTCTGCTCTTCTGTTGAGTTTTGCCCCTTTTCTGCCTATCCACCTCTTGGGCACTTATCTCCATCTTTTGCACACTGCTTTGTAGAGATATCCACTCCTGTGGTTCACTGGTTCCACTGCTAGCTGTGGGGGGTGGGCAATTAGGTGCCCTCCTTGCTGTCCTGCCAAACCCCCTTGGCTAGTTTAAATGCTTGTCAATGTAGCATTTAACCTTATCATTGAGTGCTTGGATTCCCCTCCAGGATGGATGCAGGTTGTCAAGCTTGAACAAGCCTCCATCCCTTCAGGTGGTTCCCCAGTCACCAATGAATCCAAACCCTTCCTCACAGCACCAGTTCTTCAACCATGAGTTAAAGTTCTTGGTGCATGCACCCTTATGCTCTCCCATGCTTCTTGCAGGTAGTACTTCCGAGGTGACAGAAGTAGCTACTTGCTTGAGACCCTTCCCCAATTTCCTAAACTCTTCCTGAACTTCCTTTGGCTCCCCATTTGCCAGGTCATTGGTACCTAGGTGGATAATGACATCCAGCTCATCCTCCCATCTTGCCTTCCCAGTGATCCACAGGATCTTCTTTCCGTCCCTCCATGCCGTGGCACCTGGTAGGCATCTTACCTCCCTGTCCTCTTCCTCCTGTGTTCCTAGCTGGATCCCTCTTATGATGGAGTCCCCCATGAGGATTTGCTTTCTTCTCCTCCTCTGGGGTCCACTGCTCTCCCAACTGAGGTCACCTCCTTGGCTAACCTCCACATCCTTTCCTTCCACTTCTCTGGGTACCTCTATTTCATTGTCCCCATTTGCCAATGTGGCATATGAGTTATTGAGTGGAATAGGATCTGGGATGTGCCTCTGCCTGACCGCCCTAACCCTCCCTGAGCCCACTGTCATCCAAGTGCTCCTCATTCTCGGCATCCTTTGAGGCAGCAGTATTGGACTGGGTGGTCTCTGGATAGGGGTGATGGTACTCCTGACCCAGCTTACTTCCACTCTGAGTCTGGCTACCTCATCCTGCAGTCCAGAGAGATGCATGTAGATAGAGCAGCACCTCAGCGTCCAGAAGGTCTGCCTGAATATGGCTGCCCCGCAGCCACTGCATTGCACCACTCCCCACATTATACTGCACTTATACTGCTATTCCAGTTCTTGTCTGTTACTGAAGCTCTCATAGTTCCCTTTTTACTAATTTACTGTCCTAAAAATCCTGCCACTGATCCTCAGATACTTTTCTTTAAAAAAAAAAAAAAAATGAGTCAAAACGCTTATCGTGCTGAGGGTGGGCTTCTTCACCCTTATGCCCCTCCTACTCCACAGCCCCCACTATCCCCTGTGCTTAGCTCCTGTCAGTTAGATTTAACAGGGCATATAATTAAGAGTGGGGGGCGGCAAATATTTGCAGCGATTAAAGACAGCAAAGGAATAGACTACCACTACAAGCACACCAAACTAGATTTTACATTTTCAACAGCCCAACAACAATTCTAAGGAAAGACAGCAAAGAAATTACAGTGTCACTAAAAGCCCACAATCTAAGTTTAAAACAAAAATAGCAATGAACAGTTACTGTAAAGCACTGAAATGAACCTGTTTCCTTCCCCTTCTGGCTTCTTCTGGCCATTGGTAGATACAGCTGCATTTGGTTGGGTATAATAGTAGCATGATACTTTGTATGAAAACTAGGTGAAGGTTACTCTTCTTCTTTGTTTGGAAGTTGTTTACACAGTTACGTATTCTGTGTTTTTCTTGTGTGTACAGTAGGTATGGAAATTAATTCACCACACACTGCACATTGAGAGCCTCCCAGTTGACTGACCAGAAAATGTCTGCTGGGTTGTTTCTTATGGATGCCACAATGCACTGTGCTGTCTCTTTTTGCCAAGTGAGATCCTTTCGAGTAAAGTTATTTAGTTGCCATTTAGGAATCTGTGAGTTTGACATCTAGTTTTGCAGGGGAATAGCCAGAAACAGACATGAGCAGAATATGGGTAGAATATTCACTTTGACTAGGCCTGGCACTAGCTCCTTGGGCATAAACAGGTAATCCATTCTGGAGGTAAGCTGATCTAAAGGAAGAGTCCCTTTCTTCTCACTGTTATTTGTCTCTAGGCAACCACCATGTTTTACTGGTGCAGCAAACCTAAGAAGGCGTGCACACTTCTTGATAAACCATGAGCTTCATTAGTGCTGTCCAACAGGGGATTTTGCAACATATTCAGGTCACCACCCTTCAGACTCAAATGGTTAGGATAGTTAAGTAACATTTGGTGAAAGTATATTTTTATTTATTTATTGAAGTCTTGGATACGAACATATGAAATTTGCCAGCAGATAAAGGCCCAGAGGTCTATCAAGTCTGCTCGAATGTGCAGCTAGCACCCCTTATTCTGCAGCTGCCCGTCCCTTCCACCCTTCCCTTTCATTAACCCTCCCCCTTGTCCTGTCCCATCTTCATTTGAAGCAGTCCACTGTTCTACTGCATACCACTTCAGCAGGTAGCATTCCACCCAGCCACCACCCTCTCTGTAAAAAAGTGTCTCCTCATCTCCCTCCTGAACCTTCCTCGCTCCAGTCTCATATCATGGCCCCTGGTGTCCTTCCCCTCCCTTACTTTGAACAGCCCCTCTGTACCTGTCTTGGTTATTCCTTTCATGTATTTAAAGGTTTCAATCATGTCACCCCTGTCTCTCCTCTCCTCCAGTGAGTACATGTTCAACTCCTTCAACCTCCTCTCATATGATAAGTCCCCCAGCCCCTTGATCATCTTTGTCACTCTGCACTGCACCCCCTCCAGTAACTTAATGTCCCTCTTCAGATACGGACGCCAGTACTGCACGCAGTACTCCAGGTGTGGTCTAACTAATGACCTATACAGTGGCAGAATCACCTCCTCCCTCCTCGAGGATATACCCCTTGCAATACAACCCAGCATTTTGTTGGCCTTTGCAGCTGCCTTCCTACATTGTGCCGAGTTGTTCATTGACCCTGTAATGAGCACACCCAGATCCTTCTCCTCCTCTGTCTGGGCTAGCTGCACTCCCCCTAGCTGGTAACTCCTCCTTGGGTTCTTCATCCCAAAATGCAGCACCTTGCACTTTTGGCATTAAAGCCCAGTTGCCAGGTGTCTGACCAGGTTTCAAGCTTTGCCAGATCATCCTGCAACCCTGCCATCCCCCTAGGTCATCCACCACCGCGCCTACCTTGGTATCATCAGCAAACAGACTGATCTTGCTCTTGATGTCCCATGATATGTCTGCAATGAATATCCCAAACAACACTGGTCCCAACACTGAGCCCTGTGGAACACTGCTCATCACTGCCCTTGGGTGTGAGCTCCCCACCCACCACCACCCTCTGTTGCCTTCCCTGCAGCCAGTTTCCTACCTATCTCACCAGCTTCCACCCGCCCCTGTGCCTACTAACTCCTTCCCCAGCCTTCCATGTGGCACTGGGTTGAATGCCTTACGAAGTCCAGATGCAGACATCCACTGCATGGCCCCTGTCCAGTTGCCTAGTTACCCAGTCATAGAACTCCGACCAGGCTGGTTTGGCAGGATCTGCTGCGGCGAAGCCATGCTGTCTGCTGTCCTGTAGTCCTTGGCTCTAGGAAGGCCACCAGCCCCTCCTTCAGGATAGTCTCCATTAGCTTACCCAATGGAAGTGGAGGCTCACTGGTCTGTAGTTTTCCGGGTTCATCCTTGGGGCCACTCTTGTGCAGGGCACCACATGAGCCATCCTCCAGTCCTGAGGCACACACCCCAAATGTAGTGAGGCATTATATAGGTCTGCCAAAGGTCCTGCAAGGACCTCTGCCAGCTCCTTCAGTACCCTGGGGTGGATGCCATCTGGGCCTGGCGCCTTGTCCACCCTCATTGCCTTCAAATCCTCTCGAACTCTGCTCTCCATGATTTCCCCATCTGTTACCACTTTTCACCCTGCTTCTGCCATTTCTCCCACCTTGGGTGTCACCCCCCCTTCTCTTTAGTAAATACTGAGCAGAAGTACTCATTTAGTGCTTCTGCCTTATTGCAACCTGCTTCCACCCAACCCCCCCCTCCTTCCTAATCCTTACTATGTGGTCCTTACAGCTCCTTTTCTCCCTGATGTACTTAAAGAAGTCCTTCTCCCCCTTCTTAATGCCTTGTGCCAGCCTGAGTTCCGTAGATGCTTTGGCTCCCCTTACTGCCCTTGTCACCTCCTTCGATTCTGTCAAGTACTCCTCCCTGTCCTCCCCCCTCCCTGTTTTCTTGTACTTCCTAAAGGCAGCTGTTTTCCTCCTTACCTTTTCCATGACCTCCTTGCTCAACCAGATTGGTTTCTTAGCCCTAGCCTTCTTGCTCTGGGCTTTGCAGCAGGTTTTTGTTGCCTCCACTATCCCCAGCTTTATGAGCTCCCACCTCTGGTTAGTGTCCATACTTGATTGAATTCTGGCCAGGTACCCTTTTACCACTTCCTCCATCCTCCCAAAGTCGTCCCTCCTGAAGTCCAGCACTATTGTGCCAGATACACCTGTGAGCAGATGCTCATTGAGAGGTTCGACGTCAAATGCATTAAACAACAAGGCAAAAAAAAAGACTGAGGACTATTTACAATTTTACAGATAATACAACAAGAGTTCAGCAAACAGATAATGAGGGCATTAGACATAATGGCCTGGATATTCAGACTGCACCGGGCAGGGGTGCAGCGCAATTGGGTTGCGCCGGGGTAGGGACCTGGCAATATTCAGGTGCTGCACCATGGCTCCAGCACCGTGAATATAGCAATGAGAGCACACGCGATCACAAAGACGGTGCAGTGGCACTGCACTAGCGAAAGTGGCAGAAGGGAGCAGGAGGATGCGCCAGCGCAAGTGCAGTCGCACTGGGTGCATTGCCCGCTGAATGACAGTGTATAGTACGGTCTGTACACCTATTGGTCCACTGTATGCTGTCATTCGGCGGGCGGCATGTGGGTGGGGTGCTGCCACCCGCCGATGACAGGGGGGTGCTGGATGGTGGGGGACCTCAGTGGGCAGATGGGGAGGGGGTACCACTGGACCACCAGGGTATCTCGGGATGGTTCCGCCCATGATCGGGTGATGGGGGACATTCCACTGGACCACCAGGGCTTTTGTTTACTTATGCCTGCAATCAGACAAAGGGGGGGATCCACAGGTCCACCAGGGACCTTTTTCATTCATAGGCCTGCGATCGGGGGACGGGTGGGGCACAACACTCCCAGGGCAGGGGGCATGTAGACAGTGTTCTGGGTGGGCAGGTGGCCACACACGGCAGGCAGCTGCTAAGTTGGGCCCTGCAATACGGCAGCTCGCCTGTGGGTGGCCAGGACTTGTTCCTGGTTTTACCAGGCACATCTTTGCACCCTCCTGAGCGGTGCAAGGCGGAGTTGTGCCAGCATACGTTGTTGTTTAAAATTTTATTCACAAAATCATGAATTGGAAAAGTTGTTGTATACTTCATCAAGCAAAGCTCATTTCAAAGGAGGCCCACTCTTTTAGAAATGAAAAACATTCTAATTACACAAATAACTTTGTATGCAAAACAAACAATTGAGTACAGCGTACATGATTATGTATACACACATGAATTAAAATTAAATACGGTACGCACACACATTTGCTAAACAGGTATAATATATTCTTTTCTAGATAACTACACCCATACAGCTGGGTAGAAATGTACTTGATTTAGTTTTATACCACTGTTTTTAGATCTCCAGTTTAATAACTTGATTATTCTGAGGTAAAAAGATAGGTAGTAAATTCCATGTTACAGGCCCTTTTACCGAAACAGCAGATCTGCCCAGGTTCGAACCATACCTAGGAACATCAAATTCCAAACCATGGGCAGACCTCAAGTTTGGTTTAATTTCCTTAAAAGAGAATGAATCTAACAAATACTGTGGTAATTTAGATTTATAAGCCTTCTACATTAATGTAAGAAGATGCCAATCTCTTCTATCACTTAATTTTAACCACTGCAAAGATCCATATAAATTGCAGTGATGAGTCTCTCTAGGTATTTTTCATATAAAACGTGCCAACCTGTTATATAGGGTGTCCAGCCTGGCAAGTAATCCCCCCGCTGCCCCTCCATTAAACATATCCCCATAATCTAGAATGTGAAGTAACGTAGCATTTACAACCTTTAATCTAATGTCTGGGGACAAATACTGCCTTATCTTATATAATGCTCTTAATTTATTGCCCGAGTTCTTTTTCAGAATATCAATGTGTAATTTCCAGACTAACTTAGCATCCAATGTCAGTCCTAAAGATTTATAACTATCTACCTGTTGTATTATAGTTCCACCTGTAGACTTGATTTCAAGATTCTTTGCTTCAGCAGACCTGGAGAGTAAGATGCAGTTTTTTGGGTTTTTTTACATTTAAGCACGAACATACGAACATACGAAATTTGCCAGCAGATAAAGGCCTAGAGGTCTATCAAGTCTGCTCGAATGTGCAGCTAGCACCCCTTATTCTGCAGCTGCCCCTCCCTTCCACCCTTCCCCTTCATTAACCCTCCCCCTTGTCCTGTCCCATCTTCGTTTGAAGCAGTCCACTGTTCTACTGCATACCACTTCAGCAGGTAACACATTCCACCCAGCCACCACCCTCTCTGTAAAAAAGTGTCTCCTCATCTCCCTCCTGAACCTTCCTCGTTCCAGTCTCATATCATGGCCCCTGGTGGCCCTCCCCTCCCTTACTTTGAACAGCCCCTCTGTACCCGTCTTGTTTATTCCTTTCATGTATTTAAAGGTTTCAATCATGTCACCCCTGTCTCTCCTCTCCTCCAGTGAGTACATGTTCAACTCCTTCAACCTCCTCTCATATGATAAGTCCCCCAGCCCCTTGATCATCTTTGTCGCCCTGCGCTGCACCTCCTTCAGTAACTTAATGTCCCTCTTCAGATGCGGACGCCAGTACTGCATGCAGTACTCCAGGTGTGGTCTAACTAATGACCTATACAGTGGCAGAATCACCTCCTCCCTCCTCGAGGATATACCCCTTGCAATACAACCCAGCATTTTGTTGGCCTTTGCAGCTGCCTTCCTACATTGTGCCGAGTTGTTCATTGACCCTGTAATGAGCACACCCAGATCCTTCTCCTCCTCTGTCTGGGCTAGCTGCACTCCCCTAGCTGGTAACTCCTCCTTGGGTTCTTCATCCCAAATGCAGCACCTTGCACTTTTTGGCATTAAAGCTCAGCTGCCAGGTGTCTGACCAGGTTTCAAGCTTTGCCAGATCATCCTGCAACCCCTGCCATCCCCCTAGGTCATCCACCACCGCACCAACCTTGGTATCATCAGCAAACAGACTGATCTTGCTCTTGATGTCCCATGATATGTCTGCAATGAATATCCCAAACAACACTGGTCCCAACACCGAGCCCTGTGGGACACCGCTCGTCACTGCCCTTGGGTGTGAGAGCTCCCCACCCACCACCACCCTCTGTTGCCTTCCCTGCAGCCAGTTTCCTACCCATCTCACCAGCTTTGCACCCCCCTGTGCCTACTAACTTCCTTCCCAGCCTTCCATGTGGCACCGAGTCGAATGCCTTACTGAAGTCCAGATACAGGACATCCACTGCATGGCCCCTGTCCAGTTGCCTAGTTACCCAGTCACAGAACTCGACCAGGTTGGTTTGGCAGGATCTGCCACGTATGAAGCCATGCTGTCTGCTGTCCTGTAGTCCTTTGTCCTCTAGGAGGGCCACCAGCCTCTCCTTCAGGATAGTCTCTATCAGCTTACCCACGATGGATGTGAGGCTCACTGGTCTGTAGTTTCCTGGTTCATCCTTGGGGCCACTCTTGTGGAGTACCACATGAGCCATCCTCCAGTCCTGAGGTACACACGAATGTAGTGAGGCATTAAATAGGTCTGCCAAAGGTCCTGCAAGGACCTCTGCCAGCTCCTTCAGTACCCTGATGGTGGATGCCATCTGGCCTGGCACCTGTCCACCCTCAGTGCCTTCAAACCTCTGAACTCTGCCCTCCATGATTTCCCAACTGTCACCACTTCCCCTGCTTCTGCCATTTCTCCCACCTTGGGTGTCACCCCCCTCTTCTCTTTAGTAAATACTGAGCAGAAGTACTCATTTAGTGCTTCCGCCTTATCGTACCCTGCTTCCACCAAAACCCCCTCCTTCCTAATCCTTACTATGTGGTCCTTACAGCTCCTTTTCTCCCTGTGATGTTTCTGAAAAAAACCTGCAAATTGTCGAAAGCTGTTTGTAATTTTATTTGTATGCTTTTGAGGTCCTTTCCTTCAGTATATATCACTGTATCGTCAGCATATATATGGTATTGTATTTCCAGGTCACTGAAATCTAAGTTATTAACATAAAGATTGAAGAGTAGTGGGCCTAACATTGACCCTTGTGGGACTCCCTTTTTTATTTTGATTAGTTCTGACTTAAAGTAGCCAATCTCTACCAACTGCACCCTATTCTACAAATAGGAAGCAAACCAAATCAGCACCTTCCCTTTACCCCAATATTTTGTAGTCTGGACAGGAGAATGCCATGGTGCAGAGTGTCGAAAGCTGTGGATAAATCCACAAATAATGCACCCATGGACATTCTCCTGTCCAGACTACTCTGCAAGTCACCTAACACTTTAGCTAAGGCTGTTTACGTACTGTAAAAAGATCTAAATACAGATTGATATGGGTTCAGTAATCTATTTTCTTCTAAAAAGCATGTTAATTGAGTAGCCACTAAGCTTTCAAACAGTTTGGAGACAATAGGCATTAAGGAGATAGGGTGATAGTTACTAATCTCATCTCGAGATCCACCCTTGTAAATAGGTGATATTTTTGCAATCTTCCAATCTTTAGGAAATTCTCCCATATTTAATGAAAAGTTAAATAAATAAGTCAAATGATGTACAATAAAAGGGGCAGCGTATTTCAGTAGTCTAGTATCCAAATTGTCCAAACCTATAGCCTTTTTTGTATCTAATTTTAAGAGAACTTTCATTGTTTCATGTTTTTCAATACTTCGGAATTTGAAAAGTTTCCCTATCTAATCACTTAGATTTTCTAACAGGATAGTTTCTAAGTCATCTAATAAATTATTACCCAAGATCTTTTGAACCAGCTTCAACAAAGTATTTGTTAAATTCATTTACCATTTTGTTACCCAGTGGAACCAGGTCACCATGTGTATTTATTTTATCAATCATTCCCTTATCTGTTTTACCCATTAATTTAGTTATTGTGTTCCAGAACAATCTAGGATTTTGGTTCTGATTTTGTTCCAAAAAGGACCCAGAAAAAAGTTGTTTGGTTTTTCTGATTAGTTTAGGGTACTTATTTCTAATCTGTCTGTAAAGGGACCGGTCAGTGTTTAGGCCAGAGGCTTTGGCCCTGTGCCAGTGGGTATCTCTTTCTTTTTTTAATTTATGTAAGGAGGCATTATACCAATTTTGATTATTTACCTTTACCTTCCTTCTTTGCAGGGGAGCATGGTTGTTACATATACGTGTAAATTCTTCCTGAAAATATTTCCAGGCATCTGAAACTGTTGGTATTATTTCTAATTTGTCCCAATTAATTGTTCCAACATCAATCATAAAATGTATATAATTGACATTTTTAAAGTTTCTTCACTGTACTGTCTGAGCCTGCTTGGTAATTTTTTGATGTTTACGTAAAGCAAATATTACCTGATGATCAAAAAAATGATCAGGCAATACACCACTATGAGAATATTCCAATGGCTGATTAGTAAACATAAGGTCTAACAAAGAGGATTTTTTTACATTACATGGTATTACTTGGTATGAAAGAACAGAAGAAGGCCAGAGCCCATCGAGACTGTTCCCCACGCTATGTGGGACATTATTTATCTATTATTCCTCAACCAAACATCTAATTTGTTTTTAAAGACAGTGGCACTAGTTGCCTCTACCAATTCTTGTGGCAAGGTGTTCCATACAATGGATGCTCTTATTGGAAAAAAGTTTTCCCTTTTGCTGGTTTTATAAGTTTTTACTTCAAGCTGTTTATTATGCAGTCTCGGAACATGTCTCATTTTGGAGCGTGTAAGGACAGTAGGTTCTGAACTCCAGGAGGAAGCCGGTTTAGTGTAGCCTTTTTGGTGAGAAGGCAGGTTTATATCTTATTCTGTCATTAAGTTGGAGCCAGCCAGCACAGATATAGAGTTCGTAGGTATGGGTTAGTTTAAGTCTAGATTTAGTAGTTGCCGTATTGGTCCTTGCAAGAACAGATCCAGAAGCAAATGATTTGATACCTTTTAATGGACCAACATAGATGTGACAACAAGAACAAAGTGCTCTAGCTTTTGGACCAACTAGTCCTTCATCAGAAGCCTAATGGTAGTTGTTTAGAAAAAGCAATACTTTTAACAGCTAGAGCATGCAGAAAAAAACAGAAAAAATCCCCACTGGTTTAAAATACTCATTTAAAAAATACAGAAAATGATGTCAGAGTAATTTAACAGCACCATACTACCTTCAGCCAGGAGTGTCCAAGGGTCAAAGGTGCTTGGTGGAACACACATACAAAGAATCCTACTGCATATAAATTTAACTGACATAAGATAACACTGCTGGAGCAGATGACTCCTAAATCAAGCTGAGTGTCACAGCACGAATAAGGCTGTGATTACTGAAATGCAACCCCAACCCAGATTAAATACATACTAAGATAGTCTTAGTACTCTAAGTAAAGTTTCAATGCATGCATTATAGACAAGAAATTACCAATGAAGTTGTCTTAAAAACGTCAGTGCACATTCTATGATGTGTAAAACTTAGCTGGACCTGTCACCCTGCTGTACTCTCCAGCTAGATATCATGTTCCATAAATTTCAAAACACCTCTAGTGTAGTGACAGGACTGTATAAATGATAATTTAAATATAAATTGACAGTATTCGTGTCAAACAAAAAATGTTATTGGTAATTTTTTGTCTATAATGCATGCATTGAAACGTCTTAGAGAACTAAGACAATCTCAGTATGTCTTTAATCGGGGTGGGGGTTGCATTTTAGTAATCACATCCTTATACAGTACATGCTGTGACACTCAGCTTGATTTAAGAGTCATCTGCTCCAGCAGTGTTATCTTATGCCAATTAAATTTATATGCAGTAGGATTCTTTGTATGTGTGTTCCACCAAACACCTTTGACCCTTGAACACTCCTGGCTGAAGGTAGTATGCTGCTGTTAAATTACTCTGACATCATTTTCTGTATTTTTTAAATGATTATTTTAAACCAGTGGGGATTTTTTTCTGTTTTATTCTGTATGATCTAGCTGTTAAAAGTACTGTTTTTTTCTAAACAACTACCATTACGCTTCTGACGAAGGACTGGTTGGTCCAAAAGCTAGAGCACTTTGTTCTTGTTGTTACATCTATGTTGGTCCATTAAAAGGTATCAAATCATTTGCTTCTGGGTTAGTTTAAGTGCATTTGTAAGCAAGTGGCAGGCTTTATTTAGGGCAACAATGATGTGTTGGAGTGCCATGTCAGTTGCAGATCCATATATTGCCAGCCCATAATCTATAAGAGATGCAATCAAAGTTGTTAATTGCCAGATTCAACGCTTCATGGGTGAGACAGTACCTGTGTCGGTAGAAGATGCCGATTCTGGTGTTGATGACTTTAACAGTGTTGTCCATGTGCTGTATGAAGGACATGGAGGAGTCGATTGTGAATCCCAGATACTTGAAGTGTTTGGGCAAGTTCCAGGGTGCTGCCACTGTCATTCTGTATTGCCAAGGGTTAGTTTTTTTTAGTTTGTTTTGGGCTGTTGTGTAGAGCATGGTTTTTGTCTTTTTATAATTCATGACCAGCTTTTGTTCTGTGGACCATTTTTTTGATGATGCAAAGCTGCTTTTGAGATCTGTTTCAAGAAGTTCCGGGTGCAGGTTGCTGGCAAAGATTATTGCGTCATCAGTGTATAAGTTCATGTGGCATTGGCAAGCAGCTGGTAGGTTGTTTAAGAAGACACTGAATAGCAGCGGTCCCAGTATTGACAATTGTGGTACACCGGATCTGACAGGTCAGCTATCGGATAGGACATCCCCAGTCCTAGCTTGTTGGGAGCGGAGGTTCGGGTAGCTGCTAAAGCAGTCCATGGTTTCTGTTGCATGTCCAATTTCAGAAAGCTGCTTGAGGAGGAGGGCATGGTGAACCATCTCAAAAGCCTTTGATAGGTCAATGAAGGACACACCTACTAGGTGACCTTGGTCCAAGGTGTTATTGATGAACCAGGTGAATTCTAGAAGGACCATGAAGGTACTGTGGCCACCCTGGAACCCATGTTGCTCTGGGCAGAGGAGTTTGTGTTGGTTAAGATAGTCTACCATCTGGTCAGTCACAATCTACAGCAGTGCCTTGGAAAGTGACAGGAGGATGGAGATTGGTCTGTAATTATTGTGTAAAGTTCAGGACCCACTTTTATGTACAGGAGTTACCGTGGCAGACTTCCATCTTTGAGGGAATTGAGAGTGGCAGAGGGAGAGCTTAATTGTTTTTGTTAGTGGTCCAATTATTTCGTCCAATGTCAGGTGAATGAATTTGAGGTCCAGTGAGTCCCCACTATGCCTTGACTTTCCTAGGACCTTCTCTATATAATTTCTTGCATCTGCCTCAGATACTATCTTAAAGCGGAAAGGCAGTCGGAGGGGAGGTGGTGTAGACACCCTTGCAATGTCTCTTGGGTTAGAGGCATTGAAGTACACTGGGAGAATACTACTGAGATCAGTAAATGCATGATTCAGTGAGTTGGCAATGAGTAGGGGGTCTAAGGTTGGGACACACTTGACAGTAAGCATACAGGGGTGTTTTGGGATATTCTTCTGTAATATCCTGCAGGTTTGCCCAGAAGGACTTGCTGTTCCATGAGTCAGTGAGGGCTTCTTTGTAAAATGTACTCTTTGCCTGTCTGATTGATTTTGTACAGTCGTTACGAGCCTTTTTATATCGCTGGATGTTTGCTACAGAGCCCTGTGATTGAGCTTTTAGCCAGTATTGATCTCTTGCATCAAGCAGTGCTATTAGATTGGGGGTAATTCAAGGGTTATGCAGTCTTTTGACTTTCCTTGTTTTGACAGGGGCGTGTTTGTCGCAGACAGTGTTACATTTTGCAATGAAGAGGTTGAGCACCGTGTTCACATCATTGGATTCTTCAAGTTCTGCCCAGTCGAGGAGTTTGAGGTCAGCTTTTAGTTGTGGCAGGTGGCCCTTTAAAAGCAATTTTTTTTTATGATTCTGGTGGGGGGCTTACAGTAGTTGTTATTCCATAAACATTTGACAGGGCAGAGGTCACTCAGGGCTTCAGGGAGAACGGTAAGGTCGGAGATATGTGCAGGGCGGTTTGTGAGGACCCAGTCAAGTAATGTGCTGGTGCCAGTCTTATACTTGAGTCTGGTCAGGGGCTCCACCATTTGGGAGAAATGCATTGTGGAAAGGGTATCTTTGATAGTGGTAGATGCATGTGAGAGCCAATTGATAGTAAAGTCTCCTAATAGTACTATTTCAGTGTTTAGGCTCAATGTGTTGATAAAGTTCAGCAGGTTGTTGGCACGGGACAGAAATAGCTTTGTCGGAATATAAACTGAGAGTAGGGTGAGCACTCTACTGTGGACCCGTAGTAGCAGTTTGATGGTTAGAGCTTGTAGGTTGTCACTGCTACAGAGCGTGGGTATTACATGACCCTGGAGGTGGTCTTTGGTGTAGGTGACACAGCCCTCGCTTCTTTTTGATTGTTGGTCCTGTCTGTATAGGGTGTAGTCGGGCAGAGAGATGGCCGTGTCAGGTATCTTCAAGGATAGCCAGGTTTCCACAACAGATAACACATCTGGGTTATGCTGAGTGACCCAGGCCTTCAGGCAGTCCAGTCTGGGGAGCAAGCTGTAGATGTTTAGTGAGGCAAGCACAAGTCCAGGGGTTTTCCGTGGATGAGTGCAGTGGTTGGGTGTAGGGCCAGGGTTGGGATTCACATTGCCAGACATCAGTAGTAGTAGTATAAGTAGACAGAGGAGATGCTCCTGAATTATTGTTTTTTAGATGGGTCACTGCCTTTTGCTGGTCACTTTGGCTTTAGTGCACTCTACATGGATTACGAGACTGCTGAGTAGTGGCACCTTGGCCGGATCATATGTTGGGGACTCGTTCCATGATTTATTGGATGGTAGCTGATGAATGTTGCGGGAAGCCCAGAGACCCATCAGTTTGACATTGGTGGTGGGTAAATTAATAGAGAGTATACTGAAGGAAAGTTTAGGGGTGTTCTTGGAGGAGGTAGGAGGGCAGGATAGTCAGCTACATGGTTTTGAATCAGGCAGATCGTGTCAAACTAACCTTGTGGAGTTCTATGAATGGGTAACATCTGAACTGGACAGGGGAAAGCCTGTAGCTGTATTATTTTTAGACTTCAGCAAGGAGTTTGGCTCGGACCCCCACAGTGGCCTAGTGGAGAAACTGGCGGGGTTGGGTGTGGACCCACTGATGGTCAGATGGATAGGAAACTGGCTAACTGGATGCACTCAGAGAGTAGTGGTCAGCAGGGAGCTCTCAAACCCTAGAGGGGTTAGTAGTGGCGTACCGCAGGGCTTAGTCCTGGATTCGATTCTATTTAATGCATACATATCTGACATCAGGGAGGGAATAGGGTATGAAATGAGTCTCTTAGCTGACGACTCCAAGATGGGAGTAGTAGTTGACGGTGAAGAGGGGAGTTTTGCCCTGCAGGAGGACCTAGAGACCCTGGTCTGGTGGGCTCACACCTGGAAATTACATTTCCAATTCCTCAAAGTGCAAGGTGTTACATCTTGGATCGGGGAACCCCAAACACATGTACACCTTGGGAGGGGAGGCACTGGAAACCTCAACAGGGGAAAAAGACCTAGGGGTCATGGTGGATGCAAGTATGAATAACTCTGAGCAGTGCAGGAGAGTGGCTGTCAAAGCAAACAGGATGTTGGGAAGCATCATAAGGGGGATCACCTCGAGGAGCAGGAAGTGATTCTGCCGCTGTACAATGGTCTGGTTAGACCACACCTTTAGTACTGTCTGCAGTACTGGAGACTGCACTTGAAGAGGGACATACAGCTCCTGGAGAGGGTCCAGAGGAGGGCTACCATGATATGAGGCCTAGGGGATTTGGCATATGAGGAAAGACTTGAGGAGCTTGGCCTGTTTTCATTGGAGGAGAGGAGAGGAGAGGAAAGGAGAGACAGGGGGGACATGATTGAGGTTTTCAAGTACCTCAAGGGAATAAATAGGGTAAACACGAAGGAGATATTTAGACTAAAGGAGAGAGGTATCACCCAAGGGCATGTTTTGAAGTTGGAAGGTGGAAAGATGAGGGGGGATGAGGAGGAGGTTTTTCACTGAGAGGGTGGTGGAACCTTGGAATGCGCTGCCTGGCAAGCTGGTTCAGGCTTCTATGGTGGAGGGCTTTAAGAGAGGGTCGGACAGATACAGAAAGGGAAACTTTCAGGGGAAGGTCTGGCCTGGGGTGGGGTGGGGATGGATGATAGAGGCCCGGAAGCACAAGGGGGGAAGGCCTCGGTACCCAAATAGGGGTCTGAGGTTCAAGCAGACTAGACAGACCGTAAGGCCTAATCTGTTGGCAATTAGTATGTTAGTATGAATCTTCAATTTGCACTCAGGTTGTAGTTCCATATACATTTAGGATTACTTTCTCCTGAGTAGTCCGGTAGGATTTGTTGGGCCCACTATAAGTGCCTGAGGCAGCAATAATGGTGATTAGAATGAGGATATGTATCTGGAATTCTGGTTGGAAAGACCAATGGTCCATCCAGTCTGCCCCCTTACTCAAAGAGGAACTTCAGGGCAGTGAGGCTTCCTTCAGTCAAGCACTGGGAGCTGTCCCCTTGCCGAACAGCTGCAATCAAATAGAGCTAACAGCTCCAAGAAGGATTGGAGAAGACTTTCAGTCAGGTCACTAGCCATGCCCACAGCCTCCTAACCAACCAATCACAGGTGCCTGCTCAAATCCAGGAAGCGCCCAGCTGGGGATTTAACCCCGTGGAAGATCAGTGCAGTGTTCACACAGGGAGAAACTTCAAGGCAGTGAGAGACCCCTTCAGTCAAGCACAGGGAGACCCCCTGCTGAACAGCTGCAATCAAGTGGAGCTCTCAGCTCCAGGAAGGATTGGAAGAGGCATCAAATCAGGTCATTAGCCGTGCCCACAGCCTCCTAACCAACCAATCATGGGTGTCTGCTCAAATCCAGGAAATGCCCAACTGGGGATTTAACCCCACAAATTATCAATACAGCACTCACTCAGAGTGAAACTTCAGGGCAGTGAGGGTCCCTTCAGTCAATCAATCAATCAGTCAATCAAAATTTATTTTTAAAGCACTTTTCTGCAAACCAAAGCACTTAACAATATAAGAACAGATCAAATAATATATACAATAACAGCAACAATCACAAAACTCAAATAATATCCATAAATGCCCTCTCAAATAAATACATTTTTATTACAGCTTTAAAAGTCTTGGTGGATGGGTGTCCCCCCACCAAACAACTGCAATCAAGTGGGGCTAACAGCTTCAGAATAGATCGGAGGAGGTTTCCAACTGGGCTGTTAGTCATGCCAACAGCCTCCTAATTGGCCAAGCATGGGCATCTGCTCTGCTCACTAGTCCACTTCATGTGCATTAAAAGGAAGAGACCACCAAGCAGACTCTGTGCAAAGGACCCCCGAAACAAAGACATCAGAGTGGAGTCTGCCCACCAGAGTCAGCCCAATAAGGCAGCTGGCAGCCGGAAACTCTGCACCTCAGCAGTGTGTAAGTGAGGGAGGAGAACAGGTATCTGAAAGCTGCAGGCATCAACACGAAGAACCAGAGGACAAGGAGGTTCTACCTCACAACTGTGGTAAGATTCCTGATTTAACTCCTGTTCTAAGCACACTCACTACAAGGGGGTGAGGAGAGTCGGGAATTCACAGAAATTTAGGAGTAGGTGAAACACCCTGTATAGGGTAAGGGAACAAAAGGGTTTCAAAAGACAAAGGAAAAATAGGCAGAGCAGAAGGTAGGTATGATGGGAGTGGTGAAGTACAGTGGCTGTGCGGTGGCAGTTTTTAAAGAGACCTTCTGAAGACTGTAGTGCTGTCCCATCTGCATGCACCTCTCTGGGCTGAGGAGGGAGGTTGCTAGACTGCAGGCCAAGTTCGCAGTGATTCAGGGAACCTCCTCCCCTACTCAGGGACCAGCAAGTCTGCTGCTGCTCACTCAAAGGATGTTTAGGAGGAGAAGTGCCTGGACTACGGTGGGCTCAGAGAAGGTGATAGTGGTAGGACAGAGACATATCCCCTATCTAGTAACACTATGCAACTCCTACGCCACTCTTACAAGGTGGGTCTGTCCCATGGAGGCACCTACGGTAGTGACCAGAGAGGATGTCAGGGTCCTGCATTGTGGAGACCCCAAGGGGAGTGGCAGAGGACCCCAGAGGATAAGGAAGCAACTCCTGGTGGGGGACTCTATTGTGAGAGGGATAGATCTGGGGACAGAAAGGGAGGGGGAGAGGGAGGGAGGTTAGGTGCTTACCCAGCATCGTGGTTCGGAGGGATGGAAAGTGGATCCTGAGGATGGCTAGGGCAACAGAACGTGAGAGAGAGCTAGATGTCATTGTCCACCTGGGGACAAATGACCTGGCTAGGGACAGGGAGGAGATAGTACAGGAGGAGTACAGGGAGTGGGGGAGAGGGTCTTAGGCAAGTAACAAGCTCAGTGAACTTTTCTGAGGTGCTGCCTGTATATGAATGGGGGAGGATAGGGTCCTTCATACCAGGAGCTTCAACCAGTGGTTAAGGGAATGATGCAGAGAGGAGGAGTTCAACTACAGTGGGGACTGGGGTCACATCTGAAGTAATAAAGACATATACAGGGGAGATGGCCTACATCTGTCCAGGAGGGGGACCGCAGTCCTCAGTGAATGCTTTAAATGTTACGTTGGCGAGCATCTAAATTAGCCAAGGGGGGTGGCAGAAGGAAGCAGGGAGGCATAAACTGCACCCCCTCAAACTGGAGTAGTCAGCAGGGAGAACCCTAAGGGAGACAACTCCCCAAGGATACCTAATAGAAAGAAAAAAACAGTAGTAATGAAGGGAGAGATGGGAATGAGAATAGAGGCAGGTGGGAGACAGGGCAAAAGGAAAAATGGGCTGATGAGCAGGGTGGAACTAGAAGTTGGAAGGCCATGTGTTCCAATGCTGGAAGTCTGGAAAATAAAATTCCGGATCTAGAGGCCATCATGGCAGAGGCTGACCTGGACATTGTCATCATTAGAGAATCATAGTGCTCTAACAACCATGATTTGGATATAGCCATACCAGGCTATACTCTGTTCAGAAAGGACAGGGTGGGAAAAAAGGGTGAGGAGTTGCTCTTTATGTGAGAGATAGCCTTTAAGTGACAGAGGTACAGGGAACACAGGGAGGGGCGGAGGTACTGTAAGTCCCTCTAGTGACAGGTTATATAGTAGTAGTAGTAAGTAGTAAATCATTTTTATTCATAAGAATAAGGGAAGCATTCAATTGAGCATGGCTTATTTACAATGAAGTCCCAACTATCAAAAAGACAAACAAACATCAGACATCAGTTTCAAAAAGACATAACAGTCAACATTATTAAATTGCAATATAAAGGTTTACAATATACAGCAAGGAGCAATATATATAGGCAATCAATTTTAATAAATATCACATTGATTACAATTAAATTGACTACTAGCCCATCCCAGGTACCATTTATTCAAATTAGAAAAATAAATTATATGATTCTCATCCCTTAAACACACAGGAAATTTGTTCCATAGAGTCATCCCTTTAAAAGGAACCAATGACTTGCCAACATTCAAATTACATCTTGGGGTTAAATAATGCAACCCCTGGGCAGACCTAAGATTATCCTTCATACTTCTACGAGGAAACAACTGAGAGATATAAGTTGGGACCCCTTTTTTCCAAATTTGGAACATAAATTTAGGAAGATGAAGGTTCCTACGCTCAGATGGCCTAGCCCAACCCAAACTGTTAAATAGAAGACATCTATGAGTCATATAAGGTTATGGAGCCACTGTTCGCACTGGTATAATCTACAGACCTCCAGCACAAGGGGGAGAGTTGGATAAGCTTCTGTGAGAAGCTACGTAAAAGATGACAAATAAGGTGGAAGTACTGCTGGTGGGGGGACTTCAGTCTGCCAGATGTTGATTAGAGCATCTCAGCTGCAGATTCAGCTAGGAGTAAGGACATCCTTGACTCCCTGCAGGGGGCGTTCTTCAGGCAACTAGTTAAGGAGCCCATTCATGAGGGAGCAGTACTGGACCTTGTACTAACTAATGAGGACAGTGTTTCAGGCATCACAATGGGTGGCCACTGGGGACCAGTGATCACTGTACTGTGTGGTTCAATATGAGAACCGGGGCAGAATCGAACAAGAACAAGGGTCCTGGACTTCGGGAGGGACAATTTTTTCCTTTTTGTGTAATATTTTTATTAAAGAAGGCATAGGTGACAGTACCAATAGTCAATTACAAGATACAAGTACAAGTGCAGTTCCGCAATATCTTAACTCACATAATATTGTTACACACCTAAATGTACATGTGTCACACCAAGGTTACATTTTTTTTTCTACACACCTATTTCTCAATAAAAGCAGTAAGGCTTCAAAATATTAAAATAGGTGACTCATTAAGTCAGTTGCATTGATGTTCAATTTCTAGGCTATTATACTAACATACTAAAATGCCAGCAGAATAGGCCTAACGGTCTTTCGTGTCTGCTCGTTTGGTCAGCCCCCACCCTGTGTGCTGACCTTGCTGCCCCCCTCGCCTTCTCTGGCTTCTCCCTTCCCAGTTCTGGATATTCCTGCTGCATTGGATTTTGCTTCAGAACCCTTCCCTGTACCTGTCCCCCCCTTGAACCCCTCCACTGTCTGCCTCCACCAGCCCCCTAGGAAGTGCATTCTATGGCTCCACCACCCTCTCAGTGAAGTAGCACCTCCTCCTTTCTCCCTGAATCTTCCCTCCAGCTTCCACCCATGCCTCTAGTGGTCCCCTCCTCCTTCCTTGAAGCACCCTGACTGTTCCTCCCCTATTTACCCTCTTCATGTACCTGAAGACCTCTATCATGTCCCCCCGGTCCCTTCTCTCTTCCAATGTGTACATATTTAGCTCTTCGAGCCTCTCCTCATAGGTCCTGTCCCCCAAGCCCCAAATCATTTTGGTTGCCCTCCTCTGGACCCTCTCCAGAAGATTAATGTCCCTCTTTAAGTGTGGCCTCCAAAACTGCACGCAGTACTCAAGATGCGGCCTCACCAAGCAGTTATACAGAGGGAGTATCACTTCCTTCCTTCTGGAGGTGATCCCCCTAGCGATGCATCCCAGCATCCTGTTGGCCTTGGCTGCTGCCCTCCTACAAGTCTCCGAGTTGTTCATCTTGACATCCACCACCACCCCCAGGTCCCTCTCAGCCATTGAGACTTGTAGCATTCCCCAGGAGCGCAGGCGGGTTTCTGGCCCCAGGTGGAGTACCTTGCATTTCCCTGCATTGAACCTCAGCTTCCACTTTCTAGACCATCTTTCCAGAGCCTCCAGGTCCCCCTGTAGGGTCACCCTCCCCTCCTCCCCATCCACCACCGCCCCCAGTTTCGAGTCATCCACAAACAAACTCATCTCACTCCTGATTCCTGTCCGTATGGTCAGAGACGTAGGCGTTGAACAGAAGGGGCCCAAGGACTGATCCCTGTGGGACCCCACTAATGACCCTCCTTGGGGATGAGACTATCCCGCCAACTACGACCCTCTGGGTCCGGTCCTGGAGCCAATTGCCTATCCATCTGATCTTCTGGTTCCCCACCCCCATTTCTCCCAGCTTATCCAACAGGCCCATGTGAGGAACAGAGTCAAATGCCTTGCTGAAGTCTAGAAAGAGGACGTCCACTGGTCTAGCCAGGTCCAAAGCACTCGTCACCCAGTCATAGAACTCCACCAGGTTTGTCTGACATGAATTTCCCCGGGATGAATCCATGCTGTCTATCGTCCAGGCACCCTGACTTATCCAGGTCCCCCCCAGCCTCTCCTTGACAATGCCCTCCATCACCTTGCCCACCACCGATGTCAGGCTGACAGGCCTGTAGTTCCCTGCCACTTCCCTTGATCCCCCTTGTGGATAGGCACTATATGTGCCACCTTCCAGTCCTGGGGCACCACCCTGTCCTCAGAGAGATGGTGAAAAGCTCCACCAGAGGTTCGCCCAGGACATCCATAAGTTCCTTCAGCACTCTGGGATGTAATTTATCTGGCCCGGTGCTTTCTCCGTCTTAAGGAGCTGAGGGCTTCCCTCCTCTCTCTGCTGTGATTTCCACTTCCGGTACCTCTTCTCCCTGCTTAGCCCTCCCCCCTCCTGCCAGTGATGCCTCCCCCTCTCCCCAGACCCGCTGATCGGTAAGGGTCCCCCCTTTGACATATAATATGTTATCTAAGATAAAAATTAACTTTAAAGTTAAGTGAAACTAAACAGATATAAAGTAATCTGTAACAGAATTAAATTGTATAAAAGATGGCTTTGCTTATTACAGTTGCTAATTCTTATAAGAGGTTTATAATTCATTTATTTAGTATAGTATGATATAGTGGCATGAGCCTCAGGGGACTCAAAACTTCCATTTATACTTTTTGTCTTCTTGCATGGTTATTGTATTCATATTGTGCTGCCCTCCTGTATGACAGCTAATTCTCCAGGGGACAGTACACTCAGAAAGCCCCCCCACGTATGTAGGAAGGCCTCTTCCCTTCCTCGGAGAGCATATGTCAGCCTGTTGGCCAAAAGGGTCTTAATGGCTAGATTTCTGCACTGATTCATTGTTGGAGTGTGGTTCGTTACCCAAAAGTTTTGTATACCCTGTCAGGCTATAACCAGGAGTATTTTAATCCATCTAGCGTATAATTCCCATTCTTCCTCCTCTTGATCCATAATGCACACCAAAAGAGAGCACGGAGAAAACTTTACTGTTTCTTCTCCTCTCCCCATTTTAACAAGTTCACCCCAAATTTCTTTCCAATATTTCTGGATTCATGGACATCCCCAATAATAGTGAAACATTGTCCCTCGAGCTCCGTCACATTTTCCACAAAGGGGGGATATTCCTGGGCAGAAAACATGTATCATGCTCGGTGGGCACTAAAGTCTTTGTAGGAATTTATATTGTAATCCCTTGAATTTATTGCACAGAAGCAATCCCATATGTGTCCCTAGCAGCATTTCCCAGCTTTATTATTGAAATCTCTACTCGTAAGTCTTGTTCCCATTTTTGTTTAACTTTGAGTGTTTCTCCTTGAAAGTATGTCCTATCGAACTTGGCCACCCTCCCAATAAGGCCCTTTTCCTTATCTTTTGCTCCCATGATCAGTCTCTCCATCTCTACCATAGCAGGATCCTGACCCGGTGTTCTACTTAGTTTTTTCAGGTCATTTCTTATTTAGAAATATCTGAACTGATGGGACACAGGTACATTCAGTGCATTCTGGATGGTTTGGAAGGTATATAGTTCTCCCTGTCTATTAGATCTCCTAGGCATCGGATCCCTTTATTTTGCCAATTCCTAAATCCCTCATCTTCTAAGCCAGGGAGGAAAGGAGGGTCGATTTTAAAAGATGTGAGAATGCCTCATGAATCCACTGGTTGGGGGCGGCCCTTGGGTGGAGTGGAGGAACTTTTGGACGAAACTAAAAAGGCAAGAAGAAAAAGAGACTACTATGGTTCTCTAAGCAGCTGACTGGGAAGGTAACGGTAAAAAGTGAGCATTCAGGAGGTATGAGATGACACAGAAAGAGGAGGATAGGGAGCTGTATCTGGAGAAACAAAGGGAGGCAGGGAAATCCAGTTAGGACCGCAAGGGCAAAACAAAGGAGAAAATAGCCCAGGAAATAAAGAAAGGAGACAATATGTTTTTAGGTATGTAAGCAAAAAGAGAAAGACCAGGGGAGGGATTGTAAGACTAAGACTGAAAGGGGGGGGACTGTGTGGAGGGGAACAAAGAAAAAGCAGAGATCTTGAACAAAATACTTTTGTTCTGTGTTCACAGAAGAAGAGGAAGGAGAGGGCCACAGAAAAGTGACAGGGGCATTGAAGGAACGGAGGTGGACACTAGTCTGTTTACTGAGGAGAGAGTCCTGAAGGAGCTTGCAAATCTGAATGGGGATAAGGCAATGTGGCCAGACGTGGCCCATCCAAGTGTAACCCCCCCTACAAGTGGAGGTTCCCAAAAGTCTTCCTTGGGTGTGCTTAAAGGCCCACTGCTGGGCTGGTGTTCTGTGTCTTTTCAGATTTAAAGAAAGTGTTAGCATGTGAGTGTACTGTTAGCCTCCATGCCTGTCCCTTTAAGGTCTGCTTATCCTGCAGAAATAATAATTCTGGGTAGGGGCCGAGTAGATTTTGGCTCGAGTCCCACCTGGGCTGTAGGCTCAAAGCTGCTTTCTGACATCGCTATTTGTACAGAGGAAGCTTTGATGATAGATGTAACTGATTGCTTATTATTCACACTAGAAATAATGACATTGTAGTTTGTCTAACCTGCTTTTCTTTGCAGTATGGACATTTCTGTGATGTACCACCATCTTGGTTCTGGACTGCCAATCTGCACCAATCAGTACCTGTGGGGGTTCTAAAATGGAGCCTGCCCCCAGGGGTCTTGTGGGAGTAAATTTCTGTAGGATTTGTAGTTTTCATGCTTTGGCGCCTAAATGGACCTGGAGGGGGAGCTCAAGCTGTGACAGACAGATGGATCAATGAACCAAATCTTTGGATCACTAGGAAGTCCCGGTGCTGCCTACAGCAGAAGTCAGTGTGGAGTAAGAGTTGAGAGAGTGAGGAGCTTGAGTAATTCCAGCAGCTGCTCCTGCGTAGTGCGCAGGGGAAATCGGCAGTAAGGCTGTGTCTGGCCTGCCTGTGACCATCTTCCTAAAGTGAAAAGACTTAATTCAAACCTCAGACTTTATCCAAATTTGTGACTTTCTTTTGGATTGTGACTGATGTCAGCTGAAGAGAACCTAAGACTTGCTTTTGTGCGATCAGCCTGTCAGGACTTTTACCGCCACAGCAGAGCATGTGGTTTGCACAGGGACACTGTGAATCACAACCAGACTCATCTGAACTGTGGTATCTATCTGCTTTTACTATGTGTGCTGAATGTGGACAGTGGGTCACAATTTGGTTCCCCACTTTGTTGAATGTGTCACGCTTGCTGGAAGCTGCATCCAGCAACCTTACCAGACTGCATCCAAACTGTTATCCCAGTCTGGGCCCTGCCATCTCAGCCCAGACACCCGCTCGCACCGCAGAAAAAGATCCGATGAGAGACCCGCCTGGAGATTCGGCTCCCTGATCAACAACACCGAACAGGATCAAGCACCATGTTGCATCATGTGGGCCCTGCTTCTCCTGGCCATCCAGCTCTTCATCTTGAGGTCTCCATTTTGTCCACCCTGCTTCCAAACTTGGTTAGCGTGAGCAAAACCAGGGTAGCTCCCTGCAACCTAGCTAGCAATCACAGTGTGTCATCTGATTTACTTGTTGTTAAACCTTTTTCCGGACTGAGCCATCCGGCTCCAGATTACAAATTGTGGGTTACAGTGCATGCATGTTTCTTTCCATCACAGGGCCCCAACCAGTTGCAATGCCGGCCTACCCTGAGCAACGCGTCAGGCTAGCCTGCATCAACAATTGGGTACCCAGAGTGTGTGTGACTGTATTAGGGGGACTCTTAAGTGCACATCTTATACTCTAACTAAATCAGTATCTGAATCAATCACCAGATTGCCACCCCTCTCTTGTTTACAACTCCCTATAAATAAATCAGATCTGAATCTTTTTGCAGTTAACCTGGTTGTATTGTGTTTCTATGACAAAAGGTACTGTGTTACTGCTGTTTATTGGTTACAGGTCTGTTTTCCAGGTGGTTCCCAGGGCCATACAGCAGATCTCGCCCTGGTGGTAAGTGGTCACAAGGAGGGATTCACTGTGTATTGCAAAAGTGTGTTGGTGTGGGGTGACTACAGGCATAGCCAGACCACTACGGGTAAGGAGGGGGTATCAGTGTCCTGGAGGGCTGTACCCGGGGCAGTCACATTGCCATCAACCATGTCCTCTGGGTGGAGGCACCCATTTCAAGAGCCCACGCCCCTCAACCTGCAGGCTACTATGCATGTAGGGGTAGTAACCCTTAGGGTAGCACCACCAAGGGGTTACACAAAGATACTTTATTTTTTTTCAACTTTGTGTATCCCCTACTAGCGCTGACATCTCAGGGCATTTCTCGGGTGTACCTCACTAGACCCAGGCACCTACAACCCACCTGAACCTCCCCCAACCAGGGAACTGGAGACAGAGACACCCCACCCCCCTCCTCGGACATCAGCCTGCCCTCTGGATCTATACCCCCCACCAGGGTGGGGCCACCCTACTCCTACCTGGGTGCCCTTTCTGGAATCTTGTCTTCCGGGTCCTGGAGCTGGGCAAGGGCTCAGGAGAGCTGGTTGGGGAAGGTCCAGTGCTGGGTATGTGAGCTATGGTCCCCCGAGATCACCATTGCCTCCCTGAGAGCTGGGGTTTTCCACTTTGCCTTTTTCTGTGTCCTGAGGGCGCAGATGTGCAATGGCATCCTGCTCACAATGGGCATGCTTCCGCACCCATATGAAAGATGCCCACTGCCACCCCCATACCCTACATGCATGTCTACACATGCTGCAGTGCTCCCCAGTAGCTGGGAGCCACTAGAGCTGCATGGAGCAAACACCACCTACTCTAAGGGGGAGAGCAGTCCATTGGATGCTCAATCCTACTCCTCCCCTGCCAACACCCGACCACCCAAGTCTGCTCCCGAACACGGCTCACCAGCGTGGGACAAGATGTGGTGTCAACCACCTCAACCCTCAGTGCCACTGGGTCAGCTTATCCAAGGCTACTGAGAGAGCTGAGGGAGTTGCTGGCTACATCTCTGACAGACCAATTTACCCTCTCACTGGAGATGGGTGTGATTCCAGGGGACTGGAGGAGGGCAGATTTATTTGTTTTATTTAGTCTTTGGTAACCGGTTAAGTGCACTGATCCAGTGGACCATTTTCAGGCATGACCCGGGCCACAGGTGGCACTACCCATAGGTACAATCATAAAACAGTTATACAACAAGGAGTAATAATATGCAAAAATTACACAGCAGGAATAAATAGACAATATACAAACATTAGTAGCCAACAGGGAGAGGAGGTGAGCATCAGAAGGCAGAGCAAATGCACATTTAAACAGCACAGGGCTGGGGAAGGGCGGGCAGGCCAAATTACTATGATTCAATGTATAGTTTTGCCAAAAATCAGCAGAGCCGTGGCAGCCCAGGCTTCAGGACTACAGTCAGTTTACAGCACTGACCAGTTGGAGCGCTGAAAGTGAGGACCCAACCAATCTGGAGCAACACTGAAAACAGCAGCCAATCCGTGGAGAGCTGGTGGCCAGTGGTGTTCAGCAGTCTGTACCTGGAGATGCAGCCATGAACTGAGCACATTGCAGTGGCTGGGTAAACACTGCTGATCGGAGTGAGGGGTCCACTGGCCTGGGAGTGCCCTAGTTAGGGGTACTCAAACTGGAGTTGCAGCCATGAATTGAGTGCATTGCAGCGGCTGAGTAAATGCCACCAGTTGGAGCAAGGGTTCCGCTGGCCAGGGAGTGCCCTAGTTAGGGGCACTCAACCCTCGAGATGCAGCCATGAATTCACTGCATTACAGTGGCTGGCTAAATGCCATTGATTGGAGTGAGGGGTCTGCTGGCCTGGGAATGCCCTAGTTATGGGAACTCAATCTGGAGATGCAGCTGTGAATTGAACACATTGCAGTGGCTGGGTAAATGCCACCAGTCAGAGCGAGGGGTCCGCTGGCCTGGGAGTGCCCTAGTTAGGGGCTCTTAACCTAGAGATGCAGCCGTGAATTGAGCACATTGCAGCAGCTGAGTAAACACCACCGGTCAGAGTGAGGGGTCCGCTGGCCTGGGAGTGCCCTAGTTAGGAGCACTCAACCTGGAGATGCAGCCGTGAATTGAGCGCATTGCAGTGGCTGGGTAAACGCTGCCGGTCAAAAGTGAGGGGTCTGCTGGCCTGGGAGTGCCCTAGTTGGGGCACTCAACCTGGCTAGTCCCACTTCACAAAAGTGGTAGTAGAGAGGAGGCTGAGAACTACAGGCCACTCAGCCTGACTTCAGTGGTGGGGAAATTATTGGAATCAATACTGAAGAATAGTGGGACAACTCAAAAAAATATGAGCATGCATGCCCAACTGTCCGCATTTCCTCCAGCACCTGTCTGTTGGAAATCTCCTATAGTGCTTTGTGACAACCGGGGTCCTAAAGAATCTGGTGAGAACCTGCCATCTGAATAATCTCCAGGAGGGAGAGGTTGTGGTCTTATGTGCCTGTTCCTATATCATAGACCACATCTTGGCCGAGAGTACTGTTCCTATTTCTGCCTCCCACTTTTGTTGTAGTCTATCTCTGTCTGGCTCGTGATGTTCTCTAACTATCTAATATAGCTGTGAAATTAGGTGTTCTTCTTTCCTAGCATCTTGTATTAGGGTTTTGGCAAAAACTCACCAAGCTATACTCCTCTGGAGTCCCAAAGATCTCCCCTCTAGATTGTGCATTCAGGAAATGCCTGACCTGCAGATAGCAAAAAAGGTCTCAATGGGGCACCCCAAACTCTTCCTGTAACTGTTGAAAGCTCTTTAGTGTGGTGTTAGTATATAGCTGGGTCATGGTGATTAAGCCTAACCTCTCCCACCTTATTAAGGCTGGGGTTCCTTTTCCTGGCGTAAAGTCTCTACATGCCCTCATACATATTAGCCTGTGGGCTTTGTCCTCTAATTTTAATGTCCTTTAGACCTCTCTCCAGGTTAACAGCAATGTCCTTATCCAAGAGGTGGGTAATTTATTGACAAGTTTAGGATCCCATTTACAAAACAACAAAAGCTCTGTGATCTTGGTTTGGCCAAGCAACCCCTGCTCCATTCTTGTCCAACTTATGGTCTGGTCTGTGGTGGCATAGCCTGTTAGATATTGTAAGTGGGCTGCCCTGTATTAGGCTTTAAGATCTGGGACCCCTATTCCCCCCTCATTTTTATATAACTGGAGTATGGTCCCTTTTAGCCTTGGATGTTTTCCATTCCGTATAAATTTTTTAAAGATCGTATGCATGGTAGCCCAGAAAACCTTGGTGAGTCTGATCGGTAGGGTATCAAACAGAAATAGGAGCCGTGGGAGGATGTTCATCCTTAGAGTTTCAGTTCAGCCTAATATTGAGAGTGGTAATACAGCCCATCTCGTACAATCTGCCCTTATAACTTCTAATAGTTTGGAGTGGTTAGCCTGGTATAATTTACTAAGATGCGCTGTAACCTGTACTCCTAAGTACTTAAACACTTTGTTAGACTACTTTAGCCTAGTCAAGTTTTTAGTTTGTGTGGAGATTGGTGAATTTATAGATAACATTTCGGATTTGGACTCATTCATTCAGAACCCTGAGATTTCTCCATACTCCCGAAGCAGAGACATAGCCCTGGTGTGATGCCAGGGTCCTGTAAGTATAAAAGGGTATCATCTGCATAGAGCGAGATACGGTTCTCAACTGAGCCTACCTCTATACCCCTGATACCAGCATCTGATCCGAAGGCTTCCACCAGGGGCTCAATACTCAGTGCAAACAGCAGCAGTGAGAGTGGGCAACCCTGCCTAGTACCTCTCCTTATGGGAAATGCTTTGGATATAACCCCGTTAAGCCTTATCTGTGCCGAGGGACCCATATACAGGGATGAGACCCAGGCCCGGACTTTGTTGCCAAAATTAAATTTCTGGAGGACCACATCTAGGAAACCCCATTCTAGGTGGTCAAAAGCCTTTTCAGCATCTAATGCTACTACCACACCTTGCTTATCCATCTGATGGCTGTGAACCCCCGCTATGGTGGTCAGCAGTCTGTGGACATTGTCGTGTTGACCCTTTCCCGGCATAAAATCCATCTGATATGGGTGGACCAGTTGGGTTGTGACAGTTTGTAGGCAGTTGGCAATCAGTCTTGCATAAATCTTTACATCTATGTTTAGTAAAGATATAAGTCTATACCCGAGCAAACTGTCATATCTTTACCAGGTTTTGGTATCACTGAGATTAATGCACCTGCCCACGAATCTGGTGTACTCGACGGTGTGTGGCAGTTATTACAAACTTTTAACAATTCTGGGGATAGTTCTTTGTGAAAATTTTGGTAGAACTCGGCCACAAAACTGTCAGGACCTGGGGATTTATTTTGTTTAAGGGTCTTGATTACACTGTTTATTTCTTCTTGCATGAAAGGGCCTTCCAGCCTCTGTGCCTGTTCAGTGCCTAGTTTTGGGAGGGTAATTTTTCTTAGGAAAACCTTAGTTAATTCCTCATGGTTTGCCTGTGCTTCAGAGGAGTACAAGTTCATGTAGTACTGTCTAAATACCTCTGCTATTTCCCTAGGCTTAGTAAGCTGATGCTGGTCTCCCCGATTCTGCCTTATTGCTGGGATGTATCTTTCTTCAGCTTAAAAGAAATACAAAGTCACACATGACTCCACAATGCAAAGCATCTTGGGCTGCATATGCAAATCACCACAGAATGTTATGCTGGTTCAACTTTCAGTTTGTTTCCTTAATCTGCATGCCAAGCGTCACCCTGCTTTATCACCCCCTTTAAAACACAGTGCGTTTTCAGTTTTAGATTTGAGGAGCTCTTCCAGTTGGCACCTTCAGTTTTTTATTTCCTTTAGGATAGAGGAAGAGGTCATCTCGTTAAAGACAGTGAGCAGCTTTAAGAGAGGCTGGGATAGGCATGGGGGAAGATAAGAATCATGGGTAGGGAGGATGGGAGGGAGGGCAGGGACATTAGCTCAAGCTGTGGACCCTGCAATACGAGCAGACTTGATAGACCAAATGGCCTTATTCTGCTGGCTTCTTCGTATGTTCGTATGATAGCTGCAGAGTCATTCATCTTATACTGGTTTTCTAAGTCTAATAACTTCTGTTCTAGTGATTGTTGTTTAGCATAGGTTATCTTTTTTTATGCGAGGCGTAGGCTATGGCCTCTCCCCTTGCCACTGCCTTAAGCCCATCCCATAAAAATGTAATCTTGCTCACTGACCCTGTATTTTCTTTTATGTAATTAACAATGGTTTTCCTGATTCTTGTATTAAAGGTTTCATCTCTCAGATATCCTGTATTTAACCTCCAGAGTGACTGTTTATCTAGTGGCCCCAGATCCACAGTCACACTGATCTTGTCATGGTTCGACAGGTATATGGGAGAAATCTCCACGTCTTTTACCGTATGGCCCCAGGTTTTTTGTGTGTAAAATCTATCAATTTGAGAATATGAGCCTTATGGAGCTGAATAGAAAGTGTAGTTTCTACTGGAAGGGTACATCTCTCACAACACCTCTACCAGGCCTGCAGCTTCTCTCAGTGATTTAAAGACCATCGACCCTCTCCTGGATCCCCCTTATGTCCCTGGAGATCTGTTCCAAAGGGGATCCTCTTCACAGTTCTAGTCACCTCCCAGTATTATTTGGCCTTCTGGTAGTGTTGCAGTTTTCCCAAAAAACATTCTGAAGAACTGAGGTATCTGTAGTGTGGTGCCATAAACATTTACTATGTGTATTACCCTGCCCGCTATTTTCCCAGATAGGATGGCTAGTCTACACTCCTAGTCGGCAATGGCTCCAGTTTGTTCAAAGGCTAACCCCTTCCTAACCAGGATGACGACTCCAGCTTTTTTTGCCTTTGGGAGCGAGGAGGAAACAACCTCTCCCACCCAAGATCTACATAGTTTGCTATGTCCTGTTGGAGACAGGTGGGTTTCCTGAAGTAAACCAATATCACAGTGTGCTTTGGCTAGGTCTCGGAGTATATTGTATCTTTTAACTACCAAGTTCATCCCTTTTATGTTCAAGGATATGATTTTAAGAGACCCCATGTTCATTTATTAAGAGAAAAGAGCTCTTGCCAGCCTCCATGGGGCAGCATTTCTTCCTTTAGGTCCTCACTACTCTGTGCACCACCCACGTTTTTAATAAGTACTAAATCAATTTTAATATTGTCTAGGTAACCAAGACTTTGCTCTGACTGTGTTCCCCTTAAGAAAAAACAGCAATAACAGTTACCCCCCATCTCCCAAACAACATCAGTATTAAACATACTGTAGAACAATGAGAAAAACACAATAAACACATTAACTGTAAACATAAGTCCATCAGACCTAAAGGTTTTGCACTTTGGAAGGAGTCTCCCTCCACCGTGGAGTCTGGATCCCTGATTGGGAGGCCCTACACCTCCATCTCCTAAGGTATGACCTGGCCACTCCTTGGTGATAGTGTGACCTCAAAGGGTGTACTGAGCTGGGTTATTAGTCCCCTCTCCCAGGCCACGGGTTTGTGGTTTCGAGTAGTAAGAGGGATGTCTTCCCAGTCCTAAATGTCCAGTGATTAGATGAGAGATTTAGCATAAAAATACAGATATTATTCCCACTTTACATATATAATATAAGGTATGATCATATGGTCGTCCACACCTGGCCATCCTGCCACCCCAGTCAGCCCTCTGAATAGATCATTCCAATTACCCCTTGCCAAATTTTGTTGAGCAACAGGCCCCACCACTTCTTCTCGTTATTGTATCTAAATATCCTTCTTTCTCATGGAAAATAACCATACCTCCTGTACCTCTTGTAGTCATATTACAACTTAATCAGGCCTGAATGTGTAAATGAAGCAAAATCATATGGAGAGGAGAAAAAGAAAGGCAAAAAAAGGGGGCATCCCTCCGCCCTCCCCACATGTTCCCACAATTTTCAGCAGTTCGGTATTAACATACAGCCTAAGGTCTCACACGTAGCTCAAGATGACTTTGGCTTCAAATTAACTTGGGCCTTGGCTGCACTTTGCATACACCTCACATGAGATATTGTCTGGGCTCTTAAGTGGCAGACGAAAAGTGAGGCCACCTCTGAGATTGGTGGAAAAGTAGAGGTTAATTAAAGCAGCCTGTTTATGGGTATCAATACCAAATGTTATTTTGTGAAAGTGTCTGTGAAGGGCGCTATGGCTGTCTGTGTGGTAGAGTTCTAAAGATAGCGGTGTCATCGAAGCACAGGTCAGGAAGCATAGGGAAAACCAAGAGCAATTGTAGAATTCACCAAAAACATTTATTTACAGTAGCAGTAACATAAAATAATATAAACCTGTTCATAATAACTATGTACAGAGGCAAAATAAAATCTTCCTTCGGTCTTTGTGACCATTTTTCTTGTAATTTCTCTTGCAGTAGCAGCTTAGCTCTTTTATAAGTCTTTTCAACCCCCATCCTTAGCAAACATCCTGTCCTTGTAAGTTTCAGGAGCTGCTAGAACACAGTGTGCTTCTTGAGGCCCCTACAGCTTTTGTAAAAGGCTCAACATTTGCACTGAAGTAACCTCTAGAGTTTACAATAATCTCAAATTATAAATATATACATTTGAATAGCAACACCATATATCTTCCAAACAAAAGTGATCCCATTATCGGTTACATTTTCATACAGTGATTTGCACATATTTTTATATTAGCAGATATGAAAGGGAGGAAAAATAGACAGCAAGAGAAAACTGAGAGACAGTGAGAGGCAAAGAATTGCGAGATTGTTTGTGTTGATCAAGTCCGAAGTCTCACGGGAAAATTTGGTTACGCAACCAGAGAAGAGACAGAAAATGACAGATCCTTGCATTTAAACACATTCTCCATAACAAATGGGACAGGGTGCTATTCTACCCTGTCACATACACCCCCCTCCTTAAGAGGGAACCTGTTTTATTAAACAGGTTTCCAAAACTTTTTATTCTCTAATAACATTTGCTGCTTTCGAATATTAAGCACGTGTACATTCAGTTTTTTTCTATAATAGTACAGCAAACAGTACAGTTTAAACTCATATATTTTTTTGACCTTCAGAACCCTCAATTCCTGATCCATATCTTGCAAGAAAATCAGCACTGATATTATCTTTACCAGATCTGTGTATCGCTGTAAATTTATTACATTCATTTTTTTATTTTAAATTTTTATTGAGTGGATCAGATACATTGGGTTACAATAGCATATTGGAGACACATCTCAAATGATTGAAATTACAGTATATTCATGGAGGAAGGGCAATCCATTATAACATTAAGCTTACATTGAGAACTGTCCTGCAAAAAGAAACTAAACAGGATTCTAACAGGCTGCAAGACACAAATGTCCAGTTAGCTAAATTCTTATTTGGGAAGCCCCTATAACTCAGGGGATCATATCTTGTCTATGGTTCATCACCCAGAGAAACCATCTGTTCCAAAGATTTCTGACTTTCTCTTGTCTGGAATTAACCAATGCTGTAATTTTATCCATTTCATGTAAGAGGGCTACAATGGGTGTCAGTATTATCCTCTCTGAGAACAATTCACCTAGGGCTGTCCCAATTTGACTCCAGAATTCCCTTAAGCTCTGATAGTTCCAAAATATATGATAGTGTGTAGCTAAAAGTGGACCCACAGTTCCGCCAACATTCTGTTCTACCCTATCTATCATTTTTGCCAGTAATATGTGGGATTCTGAAGTATTACGTCGTACATTTCCACCTGTATTCCCATCAGGTATGAGAACTGGTCAGCCTGTGCTGGTCAGTAAATACCTGTTTCCAGTCAGAAATGGAGATATCCTCTCCGAGGTCTGTTTGCCAAGAGCTTTGAATCTATGTAAGCGTTTTCTGCTCGGACGGTTGTATGGCTTTCTAGACCACTGAAGTAGTGTGTGCTGGCATCTGCCGAGTTTTGGTCTCTATTATTAATTGAATTAAGGGGTGGGCTTGCTTTATCTCCCACATACTGCCATATTTCTGGTTAATATAATGGCACATTTGTAGATATCTGAAACAGTCAGATCTGCTGAGTTGAAATGCTTGTTGAAGCTGAGAGAATAAAACTAAAGTTCCTCCCTCAAACCACTGAAATACATGGCTCAGGCCTCCTGTCCACCAACTTTTAAATGTGTGATCAATCCTAGCTGGCAGAAAGGAGCTATCTAAGGTCAGAATTATTAGGACCGAGGCAGAAACCGTTACTTCAGGGTCCTCCAGTCTTGAGCAGCATAGAAACATAGATTTTGATGGCAGATAAGGACCGCTTGGCCCACCCAGTATGCCCATTTCCCTACCTAATGGATAAGCTGCAGATCCTAGTTAACCAGCAGCCTACTTCTTCCTACCCCCACCCCCTAGAATTGCCTTATGACTGTCCCATGCATGCTTGAATTCCACCACTGTTTTTGACTCCACAACCTCCTCTGGAAGGCCGTTCCATGCATCCACAACCCTCTCTGTGAAAAAATACTTCCTTAAATTACCTCTGAGCAGCTCCCCCATCTTCAAATTGTTCCCCCTTGTTCTTGCACACCTCTTTTTTTGAAAGATGCTACCCTCTTGGACTTTGTTGATTCCCTTGAGGTACTTGAAAGTTTCTATCATGTCCCCCCTCTCCCTCCTTTCCTCGAGGCTATACATATTAAGCTCCTTAAGTCTCTCTTCATATGTCTTCCAGTGCAGACCCTGCACCATTTTAGTTGCCCTCCTCTGGACAGCTTCCATCCTGTCTATGTCTTTGTGGAGATTGGGTCTCCAGAACTGCATGCAGTACTCCAGATGGGGTCTCACCAGCTGTCCATACAGAAGCATAATAACTTCCTGTTTTCTACTGGTGACGCCTCTCCCTATGCATCCCAGTATCCCCCCAGCCCTCCTTGCTGCCCTCTCACATTGCTTGCCCACCTTTAGGTCATCTGATATGACTACCCCCAGGTCCCTTTCCATTTTTGTTGTTGTTAGTATCTCACCCCCCATTGTGTACTCTTCCCCTGGGTTTTTGTTTCCCAGGTGCATTACCTTGCACTTCTTAGCATTGAATCTAAGCTGCCATACATTTGACCATTCCTCTAACCTTGCCAAGTCCCTTCTCATCCTTTCCACCCCACCTTGTGCATCAACTCTGTTGCAGATCTTTGTGTCATCTGCAAAGAGACATACTTTTCCTTCCAGTCCCTCTGCAATGTTGCTTATAAAGACATTGAAAAGGACCGGTCCTAATACTGAACCCTGCGGTACCCCACTAGTAACCCCCCTTTCTTCAGAGTGGGCTCCATTTACTATTACTCTCTGTGTCCTATTCTCCAGCCAATTCTTTACCCAGGCTGGCTAACTTGTATATTAATCTTTTGTGTGGGACTGTGTCAAATGCCTTGCTAAAGTCTAGGCAGGCCATGCCCACAGCCCCTTCCTGATCTACTACTTTGGTCACCCAGTCAAAGAAATCTATCAGATTTTTCTGGCATGACCTTCCGCTGTGAATCCATGCTGCCTTGGGTCCTGTGCCCTCTGGCCTCTAGATACTCGACAATTATTTCCTTCAGAAGTGATTCCATCATTTCCCTACCACTGAGGTTAAACTAACAGGTCTGTAGTTTCCTGCTTCTGCCTTGCTCCCACTTTTGTGAAGGGGAATCACATCTGCCCTCCTCCAGTCCTCGGGTACCACCCCATCCTCCCATGATTTGTTAAAGAGGGTAGTCAGTGGTGTCACTAGTTCTACCTTTAGTTCTTTTAGAATTCTGGGATGAATCCCATCAGGCCCCATTGCTTTGTCCACCTTCAGTTTTAAGAGTTCTTTCAGAACCCTTTCTTCTGTAAATGGGCTGGTATCAACTTCTGTATCCAGAGTGTTTCTGCTGTTTGTTTTAGGTACCTCCCCCTCTTCCTTTGTAAATACTGAGCAAAAATATTTGTTTAGTATCTCTGCCTTTTCACAGTCACCCTCTGCCCACCCTCCCTCCCTTTATTAAGCCTCACTAACCCTCCCTTGGTCTTCCTTCACTCCCTGATGTACCTATAAAAGGTTTTATCCCCTTCTTAACTGAGTTGGCTATCTTTTCCTCGGTTTGGGCCTTTGCTGTTCTGACTGCCTTCCAGCTTCCTTTGCTTTAACTGATACAGTTCTCTGTCCTGCTCCTTCTGTGATTCCTTGTACTTCCTTAATGCTTTCTTTTTCTCTTGAACCTTCACTGCCACTTCCTTTGAGAACCATAGTGGTTTCTTACATCATTTCATTTTGTTTATTTGCTTCACACAAAGGCTTGTTACCTCTGTGATGGCAGTTTTATTATTCCCCATTGTTCTTCCACCCTCCTTCCTGCCCATTTGCTAGTGCATTCCTTAGGCACTCACCCATTTTAGCAAAGTCAGCCCTCCTAAAGTCCAGTACTTTCGCTTTGTATGGCTTGACTCTATTGCTGTGTTTATTGTGAACCATACTGTTCGATGGTTGCTAGTTCCCAGATGGCTACCCACTTACATCTGTGATCCTCTCTTCATCTCCATTTGAGAGAACCAGATCTAAGATTGCTCCTCTCGAGTGGGCTCCAATACTAGTTGCTCAAGGCATGCCCCTGTAGGGCATCTAGAATAACCCCACTATTCAAGTGGCTACTGCAACTGCACTCCAGTTAACTTCTGGCATATTCAGATCACCCATCAGCAATATCTCTCCTTTTTCTGCCATTCTAAATATTCTTTCTATCATTTCCTTGTCCATTTCCTCCCTGAGAAGGGGGTCTGTATACAACCCCTGTGCGGATTGTGGTGCCATTGCCGGTCTCCAAATTTACCCACAGTGCTTCTTCTCCTCCCTGTTTTCCCTTTTGTTCTGTTGCTTTGATTCCTTACCTTATGTAAAGGAAGATGGGATACCCTTAATAGCATACCCTTAATACCTGATTGGTAAATCTTGACTGAATTGTGTCTTTAATCAAGGTTCCTCTAGGAAGGGGAGCGCCAATGATGTATTCAATTCATGTGAGTTCTTCTTGAAGCTCCAAGGAGTTCCAGTGGGCATCTGTGTTCAAGTCCCACCAATGTAGGATCTGTGTCAAGTGGGCCACCTGATAGTAAGATTTTAGGTGTGTGAGGGCCAACCCCCCTACTGGGTTTTGGTAATTGCAAAAGTCCTTAAGCTTTCCTTGATCCTTTTCCCTGCCATAAGTAATCTGAAATCATTTTATCCCATTTTTTTAAATTCACTTGTAAGGATTGAGATGGGCAGATTGGTAAATAGATATAAGAACCGGGGGAGACTTGTCATTTTTATCAAATCCACCCTCTGAATAAGGGAGATGGGTAAATTCTGCCATCTCTGTAGTTCCATCCTTATATTTTTTATCATAGGGGTATAATTCACTTCATATAATTTATCAAGATCTTGAGGTATCTGAATCCCAAAGTATTTAAAGCTTTTTGTATTCCATTTCAGGAGGAGATGATTCCTGATTTCTGGACTAGGGTCATACCACCATCTTAAGACTTCTGTTTTATCGATTTAAAGCTTATAACCTGATAAACTCTCTACCTCTTCCAACTGGACAAATAATCTTGGTAAAGAGAAGGCTGGTTGTGTCAATTAAATAAGCAGGTCATCTGTGTAAAAAGCAGTCCTATGAATAGACCCTGCCGCATCCAGGCCCACTATACCCCCATCTTCTCTGATTAGTTGAACTATGGGTTCCACATATAAGACGAACAGGACGGGGGGGACAGCCCTGCCTGGTGCCCCTCTCCAAGGGGAAGCGATCTGAGTAGGATCCATTCACTTTTACTACTGCCTGAGAGGAGTCATAGAGGTGCTGGATCCATTTATTAAATTCGGGAAGGAAGTTAAACTTGGTAAGGGTATGCATTAAAATTTCCAAGAAACTCTATCAAATGCTTTTTGGGCATCCATACTCAGGGGTATAAAGGGGGATGATGTTCTAGTTATTCTTTCCAAAAGGTATAAAGTTCTTTTAATATAATCCATTGTTTTACACTTAGGGACACATCTGCCAGAACTAGACTCATAGTGGATTCCCTGCAGGGAGAGGGCCTCAAACAACTGGTACAGCAACCCACAAGAGACAGGGCTATCCTAGATCTAGTACTGACTAACAAAGAAGGGATCACAGATCTCCAGGTAGAAGGTCACCTGGGGGCCAGTGACCATCACATGGTATGGTTCAATTTGGCTACTACATCTAAATCATCCCATTCCAAGGCAAAAATATGGGACTTCAGAGGAGCTGACTTTGATAAGATGGCCAACAGAGTTAAGCTAGCCCTGGCAAAAAGAAACACAGGTGAGGGGTACAGGCAGAGGGGCAAGCATTAAGGATGCAATACTTGAAGCAACATCCCATTGTGTTAGACAGAAAAGGAAGTGCAAAAGAAGAAGAAAACCACTTTGGTTCTCAAATACAGTAGCAGAAAAGGTCAGAGCCAAAAGGCTGGCCTTCAGGAAATATAAGGGAACACAGCGGGATGAAGATAGGGAAGCATACCAAACTGCCCTAAGGGAAGCAGGTAAGGCAGTAAGGCAGGCAAAGTCCCAAACTGAGGAAACACTAGCACGAACAGTAAAAGAAGGTGACAAGACTTTCTATAGATACATTAGTGAAAGGAGAAAGTCCAGAGGGGTATTGCTAAGCTTAATGGAGAAAAGGGAGCATGTGAGGAGGAGGACCCTGTAAAGGCATCTATCCTAAATAGATACTTTTGCTCAGTATTTACTGAAGAGAAGGTAGGGCAGGGCCCACAGCTCAGCATCATGGACACAGGGGAGGGAGGTGGCACTACTCCTTCACAAAGAAAGGGTCCTACAAGAGCTTGCTAAGCTCAGGTGGATAAGCAATGGGACCTGATGACATACATCCCAGGTACTAAGGAGCTAAAGGAGGAACTAGCAGAGCCATTAGCAGAATTGTTTAGTGAGTCTCTGAGCACAGGAGAGGTCCCAGAAGACTGGAGAAGGGCTCATGTGATCCCGCTCCACAAGAGTGGTAGCAGGGAGGAGGCGGGGAACTACAGACCTGTCAGTCTTACCTCAGTAGTGGGCAAGATTATGGAGGCACTCCTTAAGGAAAGGATAGTGCAACACCTGGAATCCATAGGGGCACAGGATCCAAGACAGCATGGGTTTACAAAAGGAAGGTCCTGTCAAACTAATCTCATAGATTTCTTTGACTGGGTAACCAGAGTGGTGGACCAAGGGGAGCAGTTGATGTCACCTACCTTGACTTCAGCAAAGCTTTTGACACTGTTCCATAGAAGATTGATAAATAAGCTGGGTAGGCTCGGGGTGGGTCAGAAGTTGGTCAACTGGGTGGCAAACTGGTTGGCGGGCAGAAAACAGAGAGTGGTGGTAAATGGTATACAGTCAGAAGAGATGCAAGTCACAAGTGGGGTACCTCAGGGATCAGTCCTGGGGCCAGTCCTCTTAACATCTTCATTAGTGACCTTGCAGATGGACTAGAGGGTAAGGCTTGTCTGTTTGCAGATGACACCAAGATCTGCAACAGAGTAGATGATCCAGATGGGGTGGGCAGAATGAGAAGAGATCTGGATAAACTAGCAGAATGGTCAGAAGAGTGGCAACTGGGATTTAATGCAAAAAGTGCAAAATCGTGCACATAGGGAAGAAAACCCTGAAGCCACCTATAGGCTGGGAGGGAGTTGCTAGCAGTCACAAAGGAAGAAAGAGACTTGGGCATCATCATCACTGATGACCTAAAATCATCCAAGCAGACCTCTAAAGCAGTAGGTAAGGCTAGGGGGTGTTAGGGTGTATTAGTAGGGGTATCACAAGTCGTAAGAGGGAGGTAATAATCCCTCTGTACAAGACACTGGTTAGGCCCCATCTGGAGTACTGCGTGCAGTATTGGAGGCCACACCTTCACAAGGACATTAACCAAATTGAGGCAGTCCAGAGAAGGGCAACCAAAATGGTGCAGGGACTGCATCAGAAGACATATGAGGACAGATTAATGGAGCTCAATATGTATACCCTTGAGCAAAGGAGGGAGAGAGGTGATATGTTCGAGGCATTCAAACACCTTAAGGGCATAAACAAGGTGAAAGAGTCTAACATGTTTAAATATAAGAAAAATAGCAGGACAAGAGGACACAGCATGAGATTAGAGGAGGCCGATTAAGGGGAATGTGAGGAAATTCTTTTTCACAGAAAGGGTGGTGGATGCATGGAATGGCTTACCACAAGAAGTGGTGGCTATGAATACAGTGCAGGGCTTCAAACAGGCATGGGATAGGCATAAGGGAGCAATACAAATGACTATGAATAGATAGGTCACTGACAGAGCAAAGGCCGATGGCACATTTATAAGGTAGAAAAAGAAATGGGCAGACTGGATGGGCCTTGCGGTCCTTATCTGCTGTCAACTTCTATGTTTCTATGTTTCTTTATTTATCAGGGTTGGTAGGATGCTTTCTAGAAGGTGGGAGAGTACACTGCCAAAATATTTATAATCCTGGTTAAGGACTGAATTAGGACTATAGGATTCGCAATTAAGGGGATCCTTGCCTGGTTTTAAAATTGCTGATATATTTGCATATCTCCAGGAAGTGGGGAGGGGTATCTTCTAGTTGCAGGTCTCTGAAAACTTTGCTAAGAGGCTGCAGGAGCTCCTTACGAAAGTACTTGTAAAATTCTGATGGTAAACCATCAGGGCCTGGGCTCTTACCCGTCTTGGTTAATTGAATTACTGATTCTATCTCCGGACTGCTAATGGGGTCCAGTAATAATGCCTGCTGTTCAGTTGTCAATTTTGATAATGTCAGTTTTATGAAAAAAATGTGTATATCTCTGCTCTTCAGGTTCTACTTCTCTGGAATAAAGTGATTTGTAAAAGCACCTGAATCCCTCTAATATGTATTTATTCTTGATAAGAATTTGCCTGTTCTGTGGGTGTCATAACTGTTTTATTGTTCCTCTATTTCTCTGGACTCGTAATCTATAAGCAAGTAATTTAGAAGCTTTAGCACCTCCCTCGTAATATTGCTGCTTAATATATAGTAAACCCTGCTCTGTTTTATAATTTAGAAGGTCTTGGAGTTTAGATTTGATAAAGGTTACTCTTATCTTAGTGCCTTGTCTCCGTGCATATGTGCAGCCTGCCAGAAGTGAATTTCGGCTTCTAACTCTCTATTGTTCCTCCCTGGCCCTCTTGGCTTGTGAAACAAACTTAATAGTCTCTCCATGGAGGATCACCTTAAGGGTATCCCAAAGTATGCCCAAGGACATCTCAGGTGTCCTATTTCGTGCTAGTATTTCTGGGATTCGTTGTTTAATGAGTATGAGATATTCTTTATTTCTGAGAAGAATGGTATTAAAGCACCACTGGCACATACTCTTTTCGACCTCTGTGCTTAATTCTGTTATTAAAGGGGCATGATCAGATAACAAAATAGGCAATATCTTGACTTGTTTCACCTGATCTCTATGTTCTGATGTAATTAAGAAATAATCAATGTGAGAATTGGAATTATGTGATGCTGAGTAATGGGTATAACGCCAGTCTCTTCCATGTTGCTGCCACCGCATATCCACCAGACCCAAATCCCTTATTAAGTTTCTGCCCTGCCGTCGCCCTTGGAGAGTGTGGATTTGAGCTGTCCCTCCCCGGATCCATCAGGAGGCTTAGATCACCTCCCACCAATAAGATCCCCTGTTTAAACAGCATCATTTTATCAAATAGTTCCTGATGTTCTGATGCCGCTGCTCCAGGGGAGCTATAAATGCTTGCAACTGTGTATTGAGCTCCCCACCAAGTCCCTTTCACCATAGCCAACGTCCCGTATCTACTCTGAAATGAATCCTGCAAGTGGAAGGCTGAGGAGTTAGGGATTAAGATGACAGTGCCCTTCATCTGCCTGAGTGATGTGAGCTAGCTATTACTGTGGACATACCAAATTTGAGCAGCTTTTGGTGCTCCGTGGAGTTCATATGTGTCTCCTGTAATAGTATCATCTGGGGGTGAAGTTTTCTCAGATAGGATATTATGTTCCCTCTTTTAATAGGTCCACTTAAGCCACTTACATTCTGGGAGATGACCCAGATACCATGTAAACGAGCCATATCTACCTGAAATGTTAATTCTGTCTAATTGTCCCCTATGCGGGGAGTTGGCCCTCGTCTTCAGATTTCACTCCCTAATATTTCCCTTCCACTTGTTGTCAAGTCTCTGTATCTCATACAATTGCAGCTGGACCTGATTTTCATAGGAAACAAAAAAAAAACTATGTACAGAGACTCCTAAGTAGAAATTCTGAACTAGGTTACAATTAACTATATACAAATTTCCAAACTTGACTCCCATAATCCTGGATTGAACCGTGGATTGCAGCCACTGTAGTGGGGACTGCTGGTGGGTCTGCACCTTACTATTTGAGGTGCTGCCCAGGGTAAACCGTAGCCCAACAGGCAAAAAGAAAATGAAAAAGTAAAACCAGTAAGCAAAAAAATTAAATGGTGCTCTATGAGTCAAAATCATAAAGTTCTGAAGGTCCTCCTCACCTGTCTTAATATAACTGAGGGGGCTTGGATAAAGAGAGACCCTCAAAGAGGTTGAATTTAAATCTGGTCTGAGACCAGTCATCAGTTATGTCTTTATATCCCGTATTTAGTAGGTAGACAGTTATAGCCCAAAATAAAACAGAGTTCCTTGTGTTATTTGTGTGCCTTGTTGCTATTAACTAGTCTCCAAGTAATAATGAAGGAAGGCTCATGATCACTTCGTTCAGATTCATTATCAAGGTATTGAGGTTAAGTGCACCAGACCGGGATCCGGGTCACCTCTGGAGAGGTCCAAGGAGGGAGCCGCAGCACCGGGTCAGATAGGGAGGGAACCCCCAGAGGCCTACACGGAGTCTGCTTTGTCGTGACCCTTCTCCTTCTGGGATTACCAAAGAATGGGGCATAAGGCTCTGCCTATGTAAGCCACTCGAGTCCAGAGGTCTACACATTCAACAGACTTAGCAAGTCAAGCCTGTGGGGGGAAGCACCCCCAGTTAAGGAGAGCTACTTTCCCTGCCAATAGAGTAAGACCCACCTCTCAGCTGTGAGGGATCCGCATGTCCAAAATTTAGGAAGGGCCTAGGCCATGGCAGATTACCTTGGTTTGTTCTAGTATTGTGTAAAGGGAGATATTCACTGGGTCTGAGCAGGAAGGACTACTCCCCATCTCATCCTCCTGTGATCCCCTCAATTTGAACATGAATCCCCTCAGTAACCATGCCCGGCTAGGTCAAAGCCCCCCAGAGGGTGTTCCTGTTGCATTCCCTGCCATCTCAAGCCTATATAAGCCCCAGGGTCTAATTTTAATTTAGTCAACTGTGGCGGTTGTGATCTCTGATCCCACTCGGTCCCACAGGGGACCTAACCGATTCATTCCCTGAGTGGGTCTCTGACAGCAGCCCATAGTCAGAGCTCCAGGACCCCCAAAACCCCCCAGCCCTGCATTCCTCCTCACCCAGCCCCCACCTTGGCTCCCCAGGTCTCATCATTCAGCACCTACCTCAAATTATCGTTAAGATGCCAGTGAAAACCACTCCTACAAAGTGTCTTAGCAGTTGTTTAATGGTCAAAGTCACCTGCTGTGCTCCCGGATCCATAACCCGAGCTCTCCATGGGGCCATCTCAGCTGGGCTGGATCTTCATGAGAGGGGGATCCTGGTGGATAGTTCGTAATCTCTCCCTTTCAAATCAGCCACTGCTTCTGCTGCTGTATTGTAGCTCTGCTGGCCGTTTGGGTGTTGAATCACCAATCTAGCAGGATAGGGTGTTCGAAATCTGAGCTGAAGACCTCTCAGTACTGGAAATAGGGGGATATACTCCCTTCATCTTTGCATCGTCATCAGTGCATAGTCATTATCATAACATATTCTGGAGTTGGTATAGAAGGTTTTCCCCAGAGACCAGGCTTTTCGAAGTACTGTCTCCTTCATTGTATAGCAGAGGAAGCGGACTATGATGGAGCATGGTCGGGCCCCTGGTTGTGAAGGTCTTGAGCCGAGGGCTGTGCGTGTGTGTGTGTGTGTGTGTGTGTTCAATTTCTAGAAGCAAATCAGGGCTTAAATCCAGAGAATCCTTTATTAAAGTAGTTATGAAATCTTCCATGCTGTTGCCTTCTTTGTCCTCGGGCACCCCATACACCTACTATGCCTGTTCTCAGCATCTTCTTGTCGTTCACGCAAAGCACGGTAAATGTCTACAAGCTGAGTGAGTGTTTCCTGACATTCTGCTACAGCTGTGGTCTGCCCTGTCTGTGTTTCTTCGATCATGCCCAATTTAGATTGCAGCTCTGTAATGTCGGCTCGCGCTCGTTCCTGCTCCTGTCTGAACGAGCAGAAATCTGTTTTTAATTTCTTGGAGCTCCCCCAGGATTTTATCCAGCCTATCATCCATCTGCATCGACTGTTTATTTTTGACTCTCCCTGACTTCTTTTGGATTTGGAGCCTGACAAAGAAAGGCGTGAACGGGTGGATGCATCAGAAACTGATGCCTCGTGGTCTGAAGCTTCGGGGTCGATCGGCAGGTTTGCAAATCTGTTTGTGCCCCCTTTTAATTTTGATGTAGCCATTCATTTTGGATCATGATGCTGCTTCTTGTGAGTTTTTGTGGGCTATGAAAAGAGTTTGTTGGGCGAGTGAGGTGCAGAGCACCGCTAATGCACTGCCATTCAATCGAGAGTTGCACTGGAAGAACTATCACTGTGAATTTAAATTGCTGTAGTGCCAGGTACCACCTTGTGATTCTGGAATTTTTATCTTTCATCTGGTTAAGCTGACAAAGAAGATTGGTTTTAGGGACTCTATGGCCCACTTTTCTGCTAAACACTCCTTTTCGATAGTGGAGTACCTTTTCTCTCTGTCATGCAATTTCCTACTTGTGTACAGAATAGGGTGTTCTGTCCCATCTACATTTTGACTTAGGACAGCACCTAGGCCTACCTCTGATGCATCTGTTTGTAGCAGAAATGGTTTCTCAAAGACTGGGCTTCTTAAAACAGGGGCTGAACATAATGCTGCCTTTATAGCTTGAAAAGTTTCATCACACTCTAGGGTCCATTTCACATTATTTGGGTACCATTTTCTTCTGAGTTCAGTGAGGGGAGTAGCTAACTCTGCAAAGTTGGGAACGAATCTTCAATAATAACCAGCCAGTCCTAAAAATGACCTGACATGTTTCTTTGTTTTCGGTATAGGGGTGTTAGCTACAGCTTTTATTTTAGAAATCTCTGGTTTGATGTCTCCATTCCCCAACACATAGACCAAATACCTGGTTTCCTGCACGCCCAATGCACATTTAGTAGGATTAATAGTCAGACCTGCATTTTTGATAGCTTGGATAACTGCTTGTAGGTGTTCCAGGTGGCTTTTCGAGTCCAGACTGTACACCATGACATCATCCAGGTATGCAGCACAATAACCAGTGTGAGGGGATAAAATTACATCCGTGTACCTCTAGAATGTAGCTGGCACACCATGTAAACCAAATGGCATGGTGGTGAACTGATGGAATCCTATGGGGGTGGCAAATGCAGTTTTATCTCTGGATTCTTTAGCTAAAGGTATTTTCCAGTAACCCTTGGTGAGATTGATGGTACTGATATACTTTGCACTCCCCAGTCTGTTCACCAAATCATCTATTCTGAGTATAGGATAACTGTCAAATTCTGACACTTGATTACGTTCCCTAAAATCAAGGCAGATTCTAACACCCCCTTCTTTTTTGTTTACAATTACCATGGGAGATTACGAAGCACTCCCTGACTCCTCTATGATGCCCAGTTCTTTCATTTTTTGTATTTCCTTAACCACATCAGCTCCTAACTGCTCCAGTAATCTGTATGACTTTTGCCTAATAGGACTAGCATTCTTTGTCACTATTACAAGCTCAACCCCTTTTGCTTGGCCTGGGACCATCGTAAAAGTACTGTTAAATGTTTTTAGCACATTACGAATGTGTACAGTTTGTTCTGAGGTTAAGGAACCATTCACCTTTACAGCATAAGCATTTACAGTTTGTTCCAGTCTATCATAAGCTACATCAATATCTTCCTTATCAGTTTCTGGTAAAACTAGCAAAGCAGATTTTGGCAATTTTTCAACCCATTTTTTGAGGAAGTTAGCATGGTATATCTTAGTAAGATTTTTCCTGTCAGGGGTCTCAGTCTCGTAGTTAACAGTGCCAGTATGTCTAAGAAACTTACAGGGCCCTTGCCACTTAATTAACAGCTTATTTTCAGTTGTGGGTAGCAGTAGCAAAATCTTTTCACCTGGCTTGAAAACTTTTTCTTTTACCCCATGGTCATAATATACCTTCTGCTAGTTTTGAGCCTCTTCCTGATTACTATGGACAATTTCAACATATTTTGCCAGCTTCTTTCTTAGGGCACACATATAAGATATAGATTGTTCCTGGGTGGGGTTATCTTCCCACGTTTCTTTTATCACATTCAGTGGCCCTCTTGGCTGCCTACCATATAGCATTTCAAATGGTGAAAACCCTGTTGATGTCTGTGACACTTCTCTGTAAGCAAAAAGCAGGTAAGGCAAGTATTGGTCCCAATCTTTCCTTTCCCCTTTTACAAACTTTTTTTTTCCCCTCCTGCCATTCCTGGCAGGCCTCTCCTTCGGATCTCTCAATACCCCGACTCGCGCGCTCTCCCTCATCCCTGGCTACCACTCACCTCAAATCGTGACCCTCCCAGGTAACACGATGTATCCCTTCTCCGGACGGGTCCCTCTCCTCCGAGGGGGAAGGTGCCAGTGGGGGTGGGCCAGCGTGTCTGTATTGGGCCGGGGGTGTCACTGAGGTGGCGGTGCTGGTTAGGAGGCCTGGCGGCAGTCAGAGGACCGGAGCGACTGTCATCCGGTCAACCAGGGCAGTTTCCTGGTTTTCTCCCCGGGGAGTGGCATGCCACTGATGTCAAGGTGCACGCCGACGTCCGTCACTCCCCCAGTGCTTCCATCTCAGGTGTCTGTGCTGTGCCCCCGGTCTTCACCAGGGGCCAGCATGCACCAAGGTGCATCCCCACCCTCCCCCCAGAGAAGGCGAGCCATCCTGAGATGCTCCTTTCCTTCTCTCTGGCCGGCCCTCCAGTGACCCGAGTCTGTTCCCAAACCCGGGTCACCGGCATCGCAAGCGGAAATCCAACAGCTGCGCTGATGGGCTGGCTTTACAAACTTTTTTAACATGTGTTTTAGGGTTTGGTAAAAACGCTCAACAAGACTGTCTGTCTGAAGGTGATAGGAGAAAGTTCTTATGGCAGTGATACCTAGCAGTCTGTACAGCTCCTTAAGCAATGCAGCACCACAATTACTACCCTGATCAGTAATAATTTATTTAGGTATGGCCACTCTGCTGAAAATTTTGCCAAGCTCTGATGCAACTTTTGGGGCTTTAACAGTACACATTGGGACTGCTTCTGGGTATCAAATAGCATAGTCGCATACTACCAGGATAAATCTATTACCCTTTTTACTTTTGTCTAAAGGACCAATCACATCCATTGCAATTCTCTCAAAAGGCACATCTATCAAGGGTAGGGACACCAGGGGCACCTTGTCTTTTCTGGTGATTTGGGCTACTTTCTGACACTCAGCACAGGAATTACAGTAGGTAGCAATATCTTCATGAATTCCAGGCCAGTAAAATCTATACATCATTCTGGCAAAGGTGCGATCCCCCACCCCCCCCGAGTGGCCAGCCATAGGATTATCATTTGCTATCTGTAAAAATGGCATTCTATACTTCTGTTGTATAACCAATTGTTCTGTCTGTTCTTGTGTCTGAGGTTTAACCCAAACTCTGTACAGTAACCCATTACATTTTTTAAACATTGGGCCACCCTGTTTTGGTTTCACCCCCAGTTGCTTAAAATAACCCTGGAGAGAAACATTGTTAGTTTGTTCTGAAAGAAAAACACAATCAGTTACAATTTAGTTTCAGCATTTTCATATTTTAACCCTTCATGTCCATCAGTCATTTGTTGCCAGTTTTTTTAAGCTTCGTCTTTCTTTCCTGGATTTCCGGATGTTGGAGCTGTGCTCAAACAAATCCGAAACAAAATCACTGAAAGAATAAGTGTCCCCACCATCTGAATTTTTCTGTGCCTGTGATCTTGTCACCACAGCTGCTGAAACATCAGGATTTACTCCCTCTTTGGTCAGCTCAGTAAATCCTGGAAAGCAACTCATTCCAATAATCACAGGTACACGTAACTTAGGTACTACCCCCCATTCTCATTTGGTGTGACACACCCTTAATGGTCAGAGTCACTTGGGTGGTGGGATAGTATTGAGTGTCTCCATGGATGCAGATTACACCAGTACCTGGTCCCTTTGCTCAGTGTTTTCCTAGGGTCTGTCTGCTTCCTGAATTAATGAGTCCCTTAACAGTCTGATTCCCCACCTTCACATCTGTTAAGTACTTGCTCCAATTTGCCAAGGACAAATCTGCTCCAGTGCCACTCTCCTTACAATGGCAGTTTCTTGCAAAATAGCCTGGCTTATTACAGTTATAGCAGATAATGTCTTTGGGCACAGATTTATTACCCCTGCCAGAGTTCTTATCAGGCTTGGAGTTTAAATGGGGAAAAGTGTGTCTTACCGGTGCTTGGCTATTACCTTGCTGCTGTAGCATCTGTCTGGCCATTTGGTAGTCCACAGCCAAAGAAACAGCCTTTTCCCCACTCTCTGGTCAGTGTTCCTTTACCCACAGCTGCACATCAGTAGGCAATATGCTGATGAATTGCTCCATGGCAAATGTGTCGATGATCTGTGGGACTGTTTTGCTCTCTGGTTGGATCCATTTTATCAAGAGTTCTCTGAGTCAGGTGAAGGCTTCTCAAGGATTGTCAACCGAGTTGTACCTCAGAGATTGAAATCTCTGCCTGTAGATCTCTCCTGAGATGTCATACCTTTTCAGGATTTCACTTTTCACCAGGTCATAGTTTTCTGACTGCGAAGTGTCCGTACTGCTGTAGGCAGGTTGGGTTTTCCCTGTCAGGTAGGGTACCAGTCTGACTGTCCATTGCTGCTTTGGCCACTGGCAGGCTGTGGCAATTCTTTCAAAAGTTGTCAGGTATGCCTCAATATCATCTGAGGAACACAACTTTGTAAGTTTAATGGCTTTTAAGTTGCTTGCATTTTGTTACTCATCTGGGTCTGTACTTGATCCTCTGCCTTTGACAGCTTGCAAGGCATCCATCCATCACTGCTCCTGTTGCTGCATCTCTTCTCTCATCTGCTACTTCTGTCGCTGCATCTCTTCTCTCTTCTGCACTTCCAAATGCTGAATCTCTTTTTCTCTCTCTGCTTCTCAGTCTCTTTTTATCGTATAGCCCACCATTTGAAAAAGTTCATCAGGCTTTCAGGTTCTGTCACTGCCTGTTCTTTTTCCATAATTTGTGTTGGCTGTACAATCTCAGACTGGACTTCTGTCTTTGCTAGTTTGACTGCCATTCTCCTGGTAACCACTCCTGGACTTGCTGCTGCAGAATCCATACCTTCCTCTGTGCTGCCCTGGTACTAGGTCCAGTACCCACACACAAAACTCCTGTCTCAGGGTATGCACAGCATAAATCCCACTCAGGCTGACACCATATGTCGTTGAGGTACAGGTCAGGAAGCATAGGGAAAACCAGGATCAGTTGTAGAATTCACCAAAAACATTTATTTACAGTAGCAGTAACATAAAAAATATAAACTTATATATAATAACTATGTACAGAGGCAAAATAAAATCTTCCTTCAGTCTCTGTGTCCCTTTTTCTTGTGTAACCCCTAGGTGGCCCTATCCCAAAGGCTACTACCCCTGCCTGCTTGGCTAGTAGCAGGTGAATGGGCCTGAGTTCTGAAACAGGTGCCTCCACCTGGAGGTTAGGTTTGGTAGTGGTCAAGCTAACCTGGGCACAGCCCTCTGGGACACTGTAACCCCCCTCTTTCCTTACTAGTGTCCAGAACAATACACAATAATCACTTTCACAATACCCCTGGTACACCACACAAGTACCCACACTGTTTGCACTTACCACCAGGACTGGTTCCTCTGGACCAGCCCTGGGGACCCCCTGTAAAACAAAGTTATACAAGCAGATAACAACAGTACAGTACTCTTGCACAAACTGGAACCACAGTCAGGGTAAATGCAAAAAAGAGTTAAAACTGATTTATTTAAGGGACTTGAACAAAGGAGGGGCATAATCAGGTTAATTTGCTTAAAGGCTGTATCACTCAAACAGTTATGCATGCACTTCAGGGTCCATAACAGTCACACACCCTGGATACTCAGATGGAGAATGGTGGGCTAGCCAGGAATGTTGCAGCTGGTTGGGGCCCTGTGATGGAAGAAAACAACTTGCACAACACACACTATTTGTAATCTGGAGCCGGAGGGCTCAGTTCATGAAAAGAAAACAACAAGACAATTAGATAACACACTTTTAGATTAGGCTGTTGTTTCAGGGAGCTACCCTGAGGATTACTCATGATACCCAAGGCTGAACACAGGCTGGACGAAAATCGAGACAGCGGGTGATTAATCTGGTGTGCCAGGAGAAGCACGGCCCACACGAATTGGCGAGGCGTCATTCCTGTTCAAGCGTGGAGCAGGGAGCCAATCTCCAGGCAGGTCTCTCGGCAATGACTTTCTCTGTGCAGCGGGTAGTCTGGTTGGGCCAGTGTGGCAAGGCCCTGGCCAAATGGAGTCAAATTCGGATGCAGTCCATTTTGTGCTAGATCCAACTTCCAGCCAAAAACATTTATTTACAATTAGCAGTAACATAAAAAAAATATAAACTTGTTCATAATAACTATGTACAGAGGCAAAATAAAATCTTCCTTCAGTCTCTGTGTCCCTTTTTCTTCTGTAACCCCTAGGTGGCACTATCCCAAGGGCTACTACCCCTGCCTGCTTGGCTAGTAGCAGGTGAACGGGCCTGAGTTCTGAAATGGGTGCCTCCACCTGGAGGTCAGGGTTGGTAGTGGTCAAGCTAACCTGGGCACATCCCTCTGGGACACTGTAACTCCCCTCTTTCCTTACTAGTGGCCAGAACAATACACAATAATCACTTTCATAATACCCCTGATACACCACACAAGTACCCACACTGTTTGCACTTACCACCAGGGCTTTCCTCTGGCCCAGCCTTGGGAACCCCCTGTAAAACAAGGTTATACAAGCAAATAACAGCAGTACAGTACTCTTGCACAAAATGGAACCACAGTCAGGGTAAATGCAAAAAAGATTTAAATCTGATTTATTTAAGGGACTTGAACAAGGGAGGGGCATAATCAGGTTAATTTACTTAAAGGCTGTATCACTCAAACAGTTATGCATGCACTTCAGGGTCCATAAAGTGTCACACACTTTGGGTACCCAGATGGAGAATGGTAGGCTAGCCAGGAACATTGCAGCTGGTTAGGGCCCTGTGATGGAAGAAAACATTATCCACAGCACACACTATTTCCGTCTTTCAGATGAGACGTTAAACCGAGGTCCCATCTGCCTGGATTGGTGGTAGTTCAGGTGGATGTTAAAGATCCCATGGCACTTATTGAAAAGAGTAGGGGAGTTCCCCGGTGTCCTGGCCAAATTTCCCTCATTCACTAAAAATACCACCAACAGCTTAATCTGGTTCAAGGTCAGTTGGCATTCATCTGTATCCCCCTCCCCCGGGTCGTGCCTGAAAATAGGCAGGAGTTGTCTAGTGCACTTACCCGGTCAACAAAAACTAAAATAAATAAAAAAAAAAAAAAATCCGGAGCCGGAAGGCTCAGTTCATGAAATTAAAACAAGACAATCAGATGACACACTTTTGGATTAGGCTGTTGTTGCAGGGAGCTACCTTGATGATTACTCAGATACCCAAGACTGGACACAGGCTGGATGAAAATCGAGACAGCGGTTGGTTAATCTGGAGTGCCAGGAGAAGTAGGGCCCACATGAATCAGTGAGGCATCATTCCTATTCAAGTGTGGAGCAGGTGGCCGATCTCCAGGCAGGTCTCTCGTCAATGGCTTTCTTTGTACAGCGGGTAGTCTGGCTGGGCCAGTATGGCAAGGCCCTGGCCAAATGGAGACAAATTCGGATACAGTCCATTTTGGGCTAGATCTAACTTCCAGCATGCAGAACACAGTTTTCACAGTGGGGAACCAAATCATGACCCACTAACAACTTACAGCACATTTACATGTAAGGAAATTCTACTGTACCAGGCAAACCGCTCTCCGGTCACGATTGCAAAGTCTCTGCACAAACCGGGGATTTAAAAGCAGCTGCAAATCTTGACAGGCCAATTGCATTCAGCAAAATCTTTAGTCTTCTTCGGGTATGAGCTTGGTAAAAAATCAGTGGCTTACTTCGTCCTCACAAACTTGGATTTAGTCCAAAATACTTCTCTTCTCTCCTTCTCAGGGGCAGCAGGCAGACATGCGGGCCAAAACTCAGGCCTTTCCACAGAGACTGTATTGAGCTCTTGCTTCTTCAGCTTCCAACTTAGATCTGCCTCTAACAGCAAGCAGCTTGGGAATTTCCCCAAGATCCAAAAGGTTCGGTTGGCTGATCCTTCTGTCAGTCACAACAAAGGCTCCCCCCTCAGGTGCAAAAAGCCCAAAAACTATAATTCCTACAGATTTTGATTCCAGACATCTCCTGTAGTCCAGCTCTATTTTAGGTCCCACCAGAACTGATTGGTCCAATTCAGCAGTCCAGGAATAAGATAGTGGAGATAAGCAAAACAGTCCTTGCTGCAAAGAAGACAGGTTAGACAAACTACATTATCATTATCACTCTAAATGATTTTCAGCAAATAGTTACATTTTTCAACAGAGCTCCCTCTCAGATTACTTATGACTACAATCCAGGTAGCTCTTAAAGAGACAGTACACAGAGGCTATACAGGCACTCTATTAATCACACTTAAGCTGCTAAAATGCAGGACATCAGCCTGGCAGTGAGCATTTAGGTAAGCTCGAGGAAGTATTTTCAGGAACCTCCATTTATAGGAGGGTTACATCCTTCCCTGCCTGGAGAAAACTTGGCATCCACATCAAGTCTGTGCCATCATGCATCAGTTAACATAAACTTATTACTATACATATTCACTACACTTCATGATACCATATCCATTCTGACAACACATTGTGCATATTTCACACAGGTAAATTGAATATTACTATACTGAATCAGGTAATAACTTCTTGTACTTAAACAATGCAAGACAGGGCCCTTCCGTATCAGCTAACTTGGGGCTAGAGGGGGCAGGGGCACCATGGTGAGAGGGAAAGACAAGTAACCTGGAATTGGCTGTCAAGCTCAATTTGGGCAGTGAGCTTGGTGAGACATAAACACCTTTGTGCACCACATTGAGAGGCAAATCCACTGGCCTCTTGGGAGAATCATAACTGAAGCGTACTACTGGCTTGATAGCTTGGCCAGTGTTTCTGAGTGGGACAACAACAGTCTCTGTACTCTCAGCACTGGTCTGGGGACTCTCATCACTTATGAAGGGTGCCTCTGCCTGGATGGGAATGGCCAAACCTGGGGCACTGTTGGCTCCTTGCTCTGCAGGCTCTGTTTCTACAACACCTGATTCATTTTGCAAAGGCTCAGGCACAATCAAGCTTTGAGGCACTGAAGGGGGGGTAGTCAGCACTCTCATAGTGTTCTTCAAGTTCTGGTATGTCACCAGAAAGAATCAAACCCTCAGCCCCCTCTTCAGGCAAATCATACAGTTCCACAATACACAGAGACTCAACATCTTCAGACTTGGTACTTTGCACTTCACTTTCTGGGACCACTGACTCCAAGGACGAAGCTGGGGGGTAAGGCAGTCCAGAAGGCCCAGCTTTATCCCCACAATTTATCAGGGGATTACCTCAAAACAGCTGACTCAGTTCATAGAAGGGGTAATAGGCATGATCATATTCACTTTAGTCAGAAGTGGACTGACAGTCATTATCATTCTGGGCCTGCTGCGGAGGAAACCTTAAATCTGTGACCACTGGGGTAGGTTGACTCTGTCTCTTTCTTGCAGCAGCATGAGTCACCGGCCCAGGGGGCTCAATTTCTGGAGGATCAGCCTCAATCATGACTTGACCAATAGGTAGCAAGTGGTTAGGGTGCATGGTCTTGACAGTTTTGGAGTTGTTCTCTGGGTGCACCTTATACGCAGGTAAATCATCCAACTTTCCAACTACTACATGGGGAAGATGGTGCCACCAATCAGCAATTTTGTGTTTACCATGCAGTTGCAAATTGCGTAACAACACATGGTCTCCAGGTCGAAGCTCTTGAGCCTTTACTTTTTTATCATGCCTCTCTTTGTTGGCTAGATTTCTCTTGGTGGCCATTGTCTGGGCCAGTTGATAGGCATGGTTCAATTGAGCTTTCAGTTTTTGTACATATTGCAAGTAGTTTTCAGCTCTGACCACATCTGGAGAGACCCCAAAACAGACATTAACTGGCAGTCGGGCCTCTCTCCTAAACATGAGGCAGTCGGGGGAGAACCCAGTAGCATCATTTTTCATGCAATTATATGCATGTACCAAGGTCTAATCTGCTGGCTCCATTTATGCTTGTCTTTTGGGTGGAGGGTGCCCAGCATGTCTAGAAGGGTGTGGTTAAAACGTTCTGGTTGAGGGTCTCCCTGCGAGTGATAGGGGGTGGTTCTTGACTTTCACACCCCCCTAGAGAGAGCATTTCTTTGATTAGCCAACTCTCAAAGTCTCTGCCATGATCAGAATGAATCCGTTGGGGGGCACCATAGGGGACGAAGACATTTTCCACGAGCACCTTAGCCACGGTAGATGCCTTTTGATCTTTGGTGGGAAAAGCTTGTGCATACCGTGTGAAATGATCTATAACTACTAACACATTGCCAATGTTCCGCTGATCAGGTTCTAAACACAAGAAGTCTATGCAGACTAGTTCCATGAGGGCACTGGTAGTAATATTAACAAGGGGGGCAGCCCTCTGAGGCAGGGCTTTTCTTTGCAGGCAGCAACTACAAGTCTTTGCATGGTGCTCAACATCGGCCCCCATTTTGGTACAGTAGAAGCGAGATCGTACCAGGTCAGGGTTCTGTCAATACCGAGGTACCCCATGTGATTGTGGAGGGACCTCAGTACCAAATCTTTAAAGGCCATGGGCAGGACCAATTGTTGCTTGTCTACTTTGCCACTACGATTTACTGTCTCTCTATAGAACAACTGATTGAGCAACTTCAATCTGAGGCCTGCTTTAAACAATAAAGCAGTTCACAAGTCAGTGGAACGTAACTTAGACACATCTTTCCCCGCACGCAGGGCGCCATACACTGGCTGAATCATAGGATCTTGGGATTGAGCCCACTGAATGCTGTCATTGTCAGATTGAGGTAGTGCACTAATATCTGGAGCAGAGAAGTGGCAATAAGCAGCTGGTATGCAGGTGTCAGAAGGGCCCAAGCAATCTACTAAACAGTCCACTGTGTCCACAGACATCCGTTCATCTCTATCAAACTTTTGGCACAATGCCCGAATGTCAGGTTCAGACAGTCTGACCCAATCACTCTTGGAAGTGGGCCTTCATGATAGGACATCAGCATCAATATGGTTCAGGCCCGGTCTGTATTCAACAGCATAATCATAGGTTGATAATGCAGAAAGCCACCGGTGCCCAGTGGCGTCTAACTTAGCTGAGGTCTGTACCTAGGTCAAAGGGTTATTGTCAGTCTTCACCAATATCTTTGCCCCATAGAGGTATTCATGAAACTGGTCAATGATGCCCATTTTAGTGCATGGAACTCCAACTTATGCACAAGGTAGGTTTCATTCGGATGGGGTCAGGCTCCTACTGGCGAAAGCTACTGGTCTCAGGCCATCCTTAAGGTCTTGATACAGCACCGCTCATAGACCCTGTAGACTAGCATCCATATGCAGCACATAGGGTTTGGTGTGGTCAACACAGGTGAGGATGAGGGCGTGGGTGAGCTGGTATATGATCTCATGGAAGGCTGCTTCACAGTCAGGCATCCAGTGGGCCCAAAGAGTTCACCTGGGTGGAAGTATACTTTTTCTGGTTCTTTAACGGCCCCTTTTTTGTATTTACGATTGGTAGGAGGGTAACCTTGGGTAAGGTTCAAGAGTGGGTGAATCACCTTGGAATAGTCTTTTATGAACCTGTGGGTAGTAGCCACAGAACCCCAGGAAACATTGTAGTTCTTTCAGATTAGGGGTCTGGGGCCAAGTAGTCAGTGCTTCAACCTTACTGAGATCAGTCTCCATCCCTTTTGTAGATACTATGTGCCCCACATACTTCATGGAGGTTTAAAAAAGCTGCCACTTGTCAATGGACAGCTTGAGGCAGAAGTCTTCCAGTTGGTCTAGGACTTTAAACAGTCAGTTCTCATGCTCCTCTAAGGCGCTCCCAAACATAATGACATCGTCCAAGTACACCAGGCATTCCAGCAAATTCATATCTCCCACCGCACTTTCCATCAGTCACTGAAAGGTGGCCGGGGTGCCCAATATCCCCAGTGGCATCCTCAGAAACTCGTAGAACCCCAATGGACAGATGAAGGCTGTTTTCTCACAGTCTTCTGGGGCCATTGGGATCTGGTATTATCCAATGCGAAGATCCAGCACCGAGAACCATTTGCTCCCATTCAAGCAGTCCAGGGCATCTTGTATACAAGGCATAGTGTATAGGTCTGGGATGGTCTACTCGTTCAGGGTTCGATAATCAACACATATCCTCACAGACCTATTCTTCTTATGCACAACCACAAGGGGAGAGGAGTATGGGCTCCTAGATTCTTGTATCACGTCAGCAATGAGCATTTCCTACAGGTGTCTTCTCACATCATCTATGTCTGCTGGGGCTAGGCGTTGGGACCTCTCTCGAAATGGCCATTCATCGTGCAGGCGTATGTGATGCTCTGCACCCTGGACACATCCCACATCCAATGTCTTCAATGAAAACACTTGGTCTCTCTGGGCAAGTCTCTTGCTAATTCTAGCCTTCCATTCATCTGGCAATGGGGAGTCACCAAAGTCAGACATGTCTGGGGTCACTTTCTCCTTCTCACCAGGGTGCTTGTTTCTGGGCAATACTGCAATGTCTGTGCAGTGTACCATAGCTAGGGTGCACCCTCTGTTCACCCGGATCTCCCGGTCTGACACATTGTGAATCTGGCCCATCACTCTCCGTGCATAGGCATGATCACGAGCAGGCAAGATGCTGGGCTTGACCAATAATTCTGGCAATTTTCCATCGCCTGGCGCATCCAACATCAGTATTTTGTTCTTGACATCTTTCCTGGAGGCGGACCTCCTCTTGAATGGTACACTGGGTGTTAGGGGCCAGTACCATTGAATCGGGATCCTTCTTCCACACAATCCCCACCAGTTCATCCTGGTCTACTTCCTCAGATTTCTGTTGCAAGTCATAGGCCCTCTTGATCAGAGCTGGAATTCTCAGGTCCCTCCCAGTCCATCGCCCTTGTTTCTTGTGACAGAGTTGCACCAGTCTCCCAAACATATGGGCATTTGTCCCAATTAACAGGGGGACCCCAACATACAGTCCAGTGAGGGGACACACTAGGGCCAATGTTTCTACTCGCTCCTCTACACCAGTTACAGTTGCATGAAAAGACAACCAGAGGTGGACATACCCTAGGTAGGGATAATATTTGTCGCTCAGGCCCCACACATGTAGGCCTTCCAGGAACTGCAAAGGCACATCAGATATGTATGTGTCATACCAGTCCTGGAATACAATGGTCACTTGCGACCCACTGTCAAGCACAGCCCGAGTATGAATACCATTCACAGTCACTGTAGTCTCCATTGAAGGGCCCACTATTTTGGACCAGTCTGGAGAGGCAGTAGCAGAGGCCTGGACAGATGATTTAGCCACAAAGAAATTTGAGTTAGAGTTTCTTGAACCCTCACTGGAAACATTTCGGGCACCCCTTGCCATTGATTTGCTTTTTCAGAGCTCCTCTTGGAGTTTGTTTACTACTCTTTCTAAGTCCTTCTGAGACTGACATTCTCTTTTCGTATGGCCATCCTTTCCACAGTTGTGACAAATGACAGACTCCTGGGTCATCCTGGGAGAGAACATCATATGAGGAACTGAAGCAGTAGTAAGAGATTGGGGTCTAGTATCTGCTTGCAGTAGTGAGAGTGGTGCAACGTGTCTTAACAGTTCCTTTAGAGTGGCAGTCAATCCGGTGATCTCAGCCTTGGAGCCACCCTCGGTATCGGATGCCTGAGGGTGCACCCCAACCCCCATGGCAGTCACATCCTGAAAGGGACCAGAAAATCTTTTTCCATAGGGGAAACCCTTGCAGAGGCACCCATCTTCAACTCTCGGACTTCCTTTAGTAGCTCGTCTTTCCAATGCTGGGCCCAGGGCAGAAAATCCTTTGCATTCTCAGAGTGCTTGTTAAGTGCCAACTTTTGCCCCTGAGCCTCACTTGGCTGATCATTCTCGGTCACTTGTGCAGCAGCAGCAGATATGGGTGCAATTCCCCCACGGGGTCACCTTTCCTCAACCCGCCCGAATTTCTTTCATTAGCTCATCATAGGCGGGGGCGATTCCAGTCTGGTGGCAAGGTGCAACTGAAGCAGTAACAACTCTGAAAATGGAGCAGACTTAAGGATCCAGTCCAGCCTAGTTTGATCTAATTCATTTGATGGCAAACTTCCCTTTCGGAGGCACTCTTGTAGCAGGTTTTCAAGCTGAGGTACATACACAGACAGTGGCTCCCCTGGGTACTGCTGAGCGTTTCCTACTCTCCACAACAGATCCTCATCTGAATCTGGGCTCCCATACACATTCTTCAATGCATCAAGATAGTCCTGTGCAGTTGCAGCAGGGTTATTGGCCCACTTGGCATGGATAATAGCCAGAGCAGGACCGCAGAGGCTCTCACTCAACCTCTTTCGTTTCTCTGTTTCTGAGCATTGCCATTCAAGTACTAGAGGGGCAACATAGTCTATCCAGGTCTCCCAGTCATCCTCCGCTGGGGGGTGGGGAGGGTGCCCGAGAAGATTCTCAGCCATTGGTAGGAGTCTTGACTAATGGCAGGTACAGATATACGGGCCAGCATTGGCATGGGCACAGAAGGCGGGGCAGTAACAGGTGCTGGAGTGGGAGGGAGTGTTGGGGAAGGAATACCTCAGGTGGCAGGAATAGTTTCTTACAGTCCTCTATGGTTTTCCCTTCCTCCAGCAACAACGTAGCAAATTTCTCCTCAAAAGTCTCAGATAAAAAGGTGGGAGCTCATTCTCCATGAGATCTTTACTGTCTTTTGTTATCACTCTCCAGGCAGCTGGAACTCCTTCTGGGGCAGTAGTCTGTGGCTCTTTAGAGCTGTCCACAAGGTCACTACATTCTACTAAGGCTATGAAAGTTTGGGCGATCAAATCAGCCTGTCAATCCACCACCCCAGGGTTTTTTAAACATACAACTTTGGAGAGTACTCTCTCTACATTGTCCTTACGGGCACCCAGGGGAATATCCAGTATAAGCAGAGCATTTTGGGGGTCGATCTCCTGCCCAGTACACTACCCCACCAACTGGTGTAAAGCCATTTCTACTGGAGTAGCCATTAATCTTTAACAGTAATTCATACTTTTTGGCCACTAGAAGGCACAAAATCCCAGCGGTGAGCCTCCAAAATGTAACCCCTAGGTGGCGCTATACCAAGGGCTACTACCCCTGCCTGCTTGGCTAGTGGCAGGTGAATGGGCCTGAGTTCTGAAACAGGTGCCTCCACCTGGAGGTTAGGTTTGGTAGTGGTCAAGCTAACCTGGGCACAGCCCTCTGGGACACTGTAACCCCCCCTCTTTCCTTACTAGTGTCCAGAACAATACACAATAATCACTTTCACAATACCCCTGATACACCACACAAGTACCCACACTGTTTGCACTTACCACCAGGTCTTTCCTCTGGCCCGGCTCTGGGGACCCCTGTAAAACAAGGTTATACACAACAAATAACAGCAGTACAGTACTCTCACACAAACGGGAACCACAGTCAGGGTAAATGCAAACAAGAGTTAGATCTGATTTATTTAAGGGACTTGAACACGGAAGGGGCATAATCAGGTTACTTTGCTTAAAGGCTGTATCAATCAAACAGTTATGCATGCACTTCAGGGTCCATAACCAGTCACACATTCTGGGTACCCAGATGGAGTATGGTGGGCCAGCCAGGAACGTTGCAGCTGGTTGGGGCCCTGTGATGGAAGAAAATAACATGCACAACACACACTATTTGTAATCTGGAGCCGGAGGGCTCAGTTCGTGAAAAGAAAACAACAAGACAATCAGATGACACACTTTTAGATTAGGCTGTTGTTTCAGGGAGCTACCCAGATTATTACTCATGATACCCAAGACTGGACACAGGCTGGACGAAAATCGAGAGTGCCAGGAGAAGCAGGGCCCACACGAATCACCGAGGCATCATTCCTGTTCGTGCATGGATTAGGGGGATGATTCCCAGGCAGATCTCTCGTCGATGGCTTTCTCTGTGCAGCAGCTAGTCTGGCTAAGCCAGTGTTGCAAGGCCCCGGCCAAATGGAGACAAATTCAGATACATTCTGTTTTGGGCTGGATACAGCTTTCAGTGAGCAGAACACAGTTCACACTGTGGGGAACCAAATCACAACCCACTAACAACTCACAGCACATTTACATGTAAGGAAATTCTACTATACCATGCAAACCGTTCTCCAGTCACGATCGCAAAGTCTCTGCACAAACCGTGGATTCAAAAGCAGCTGGAAATCCTGACAGGCCGATCGCATTCAGCAAAATCTTTGGTCTTCTTCAGGTATGAGCCTGGTAAAAAATCAGTGGCTTACTTCGTTCTCACAAACTTGGATTTAGTCCAAAATAATTCTCTTCTCTCCCTCTCAGGGGCAGAAGGCAGACATGTAGGCCAAAACTCAGACCTTTCCACAGAGACTGTATTGAGCTCTTGCTTCTTCAGCTCCCAACTTAGATCTGCCTCTAACAGCAAGCATATTGGGAATTTCCCCAAGATCCATAAGGTTCGGTTGGCTGATCCTACTGTCAGTCACAACAAAGGCTCCCCCCTCAGGTGCAAAAAGCCCAAAACTACAATTCGTACAGATTTGGACTCCAGACAGCTCCTGTAGTCCGGCTCCATTTTAGGTCCCACCAGAACTGATTGGTCCAATTCAGCAGTCCAGGACCAAGATAGTGGAGATAAAACAGTCCTTGCTGCAAAGAAGTTTAGAAACAGAAAATCAGGGTAGCACCTGGGAACGCAGTGCCTTAGCAACAAGATCAAGTACAAGCAAGAAGTAAAATATTTGACCAGCACTGACTACTCACAGTCCTCATTTTTCAAAATAGCAATTGAGCAAGCAATGTTTCAGACAGTATATACAACTCCTGGAGACCTAGACTGAAGAGTGTTTGTTGGAGAGAAAAGGAGGAGACGACCTGTACCTAGGAGGGACTGTGGTTGCTGGGTGTTTTGTACACAAAAATAAAATATAACACCTTTTTGCACCAGTCTAGGTCTCCAGGAGTTGTATATACTGTCTGAAACATTGCTTGCTCAATTGCTATTTTGAAAAACGAGGACTCTGAGTAGCCAGTGCTGCCCAAATAGTTTACTTCCTGCTTGCTGCAAAGAAGGCAGGTTACACAAACTACATTATCATTATCCCTCTAAATGATTTTTAGCAAATAGTTACATCTTTCAATGGAGCTCCTTCTCAGATTACTTATGACTGCAATCCAGGCAGCTCTTAAAGAGACAGTACCCAGAGGCTATACAGGCACTCACTGGCAATCACATTTAAACTGCAAAAACGCAGGACACCACCCTGGCAATGATCATTTAGGCAAGCTCAAGGAAGACTTTTCGGAAACCCCCATTTGTAGGGGAGTTACACCTGTAATCTCTCTCTTGCAGTAGCAGCTTAGTTTTTTTATAAGTCTTTTCAACCCCTATCCTTAGCAAACATCCTGTTCTTGTAAATTTCAGGAGCTGCTAGAACACAGTGTGCTTCTTGAGGCCCCTACTGCTTTTGCAAAAGGCTCAACATTTGCACTTAAGTAGAGTCTACAATCATCTCAAATTATAAATATATACATTTCAACAGCAGCACCATATATCTTCCAAACAAAAGTGATCCCATTACCGGTTACATTTTCATATAATGATTTGCACATATTTTTATATTAGCAGATATGGAAGTGAGGAATAACAGACAGCAAGAGAAAACTGAGGGACAGTGAGAGGCAAAGAATTGCGAGACTGTTCATGTCGATCAAGTCCGAAGTCTCACAAGAACATTTGGTTGCGCAACCAGAGAAGAGACAGAAAATTACAGATCCTAGCATTTAAACACATTCTCCATAACAAATGGGACGGGGTCCTATTCTGCCCTGTCACAGGCAGGTAACAATCTGGTGGCAAGCAGGAAAATGACCATCTCTGCACAGATTCTCCAAGCTACTCTACTTCGGCAAAAGAAATAGTGTTTTACCAATTAGTCAGTTGTCTCTCGAGCTCAGTTTGGTGTTTTATTCCTCAAGGCTTTGCAGATGTGTGTCAGATCTTTATAAACTGGATCATCTGGGCCTGGCCCTCTCCATTTGGTTCCAGATGCGCTCTGCTGCTGGGCTCCCATCTCAGCTGCATCAGAGACTGGTCGATGGTGTCTTGCTGGAGGTCTGGTAAGGTGATATCGATTTTTTGCAGAGTTTTTCCTGCTTTAAATAAGTTGTATAACTTTTGACCATCTTCCCAAAATACTAGTAGTTTTGCAGGGTGGCATAGTTATGCCTTAATTTTCTTCTCCTGAAGCTGGCTGATTACACTGAGGACTTGCTTCCATTTTTTGCATTGTCGCTGGGGGGTAGTCTTGATCTACAAAGACCCTCTGACCATCAATATTTAGATTTCTCTTAGCCCACACTTTTTTAAGGATCATTTCTTTTACCAGAAATCTTGTAAATCTGGCAATGATTGAACGTGGCAGCACTCCTGCCTTTGGTTTCAGCCCGAGAGCCCTATGTACACTCAAGTTTGAGTGGCTCATCTTCTGAGATCTCAAGATCCTTACGGAGCCAGGTGAAGTCAAATTCGGGTCGGATCATACTGCTTGCATCCCTCAGGAAATCTGATCTGAAGATGTGGATATTTTTTCTGTCTTTCCCTGGATTCAGTATATTCAGCACACATGGTAAGTTCTCTCTCCCTCTTCACTAGGTAGAGCACTGCCTGGCCCAGGCACATGTTGTCTTCTCGAACCTCATTTAGGCCTGTTTCAATTTTGGTTGTTCTATCTTCCAGTCTTTTCATATCTTGTTTGCTATCTTTGACAATCGAGTCTATGTAAAGTAGCATTTTCATTATATTGGAGGAGGTTGCTCTATTATCGACGGAGCTACTTCTTCATACTGTGCCTCCCATCTTACTGGCTGACCCAGCCACTGACTCTGATGCCCTTGACAGTGAACCGCTTGGGCTGTGATCTACTCTGACTCCTAAATGTTCATATTTTAACCCTTTATGTCCATCAGTCTTTTGTTGCCACTGTTGTTTCAGACATCTTCTTTCTTTCCTGGACTTCCAGGTCTTGGAGCTGTTCTCAAACAAGTCCAAATCAAAGTCAGTGAAAGGAAAAGCGGCCCCACCCTTTGAGATTTTCTTTGCCTGAGCTCTTGTTACCACTGCTGCTGAAACTGCAGGGTTCAGTTCCTCTAAGATTAACTCAGTAAATCCTTGACAGTCATTTCCAATAATCATGGGTACAGGTAACTTAGGTACTACCCCCACTTTCATTTGGTGTGATGCACCCTTAATGGTCAGAGTCACTTGGGTGTTGGAATAGTATTGAGTGTCCCCATAGATGCAGATGACACCAGTACCTGGTCCTTTCACACAACATGTTCCCAGCACCTTAGCATGCACTAGGGTCTGTCTGCTTCCCGAATCAATTAGTCCCTTTACAGTCTTATCCCCCACCTTCACACCTGTTAAGTACTTGCCCCAATTTGCTAAGGACAAATCTGCTCCAGTGTCATTCTTCTTATGGCAATTCCTTGCAATATGACCTGGCTCATTACAGTTATAGCAAATAACGTCTTTGGGCACGGATCTGTTACCCCGATCAGAGTTCTTATTAGACCTGGAGTTTAAATAGGAATAAGAGTGTCTTACCAGTGCTTGGCTGTTACCTCGCTGCTGCGGTGTCTGACTAGCCATTTGATAGTCTTCGGTGAAAGAAACAACCTTTTCCCCACTTTCTGGTCGGTGTTCCTTTACCCAAAGCTGCACATCTGTAAACTGGATGCTGATATCTTGCTCATTGTAAATGTGTCAATGATCTGTGGGACTGTTTTGCCTTTTGGTTGGAGCCATTTTATCAAGAGTTCTCTGAGTCGGGTGAAGGCTTCTCGAGGATTGTCAACTGAGTTGTATTTCAGAGATCAAAATCTCTGCCTGTAGGTCTTCCCTAAGATGTCATACTTTTTCAGGATTTTGCATTTCACCAGGTCATAGATTTCTGACTTTGCAGTGTCCATTTTGCTATAGGTAAGTTGGGCTTTCCCTGTCAGGTAGGGTACCGGTCTGATTGTCCATTGCTGCTTTGGCCATTGGCAGGCTGGGACAACTCTTTCAAAAGTTGTCAGGTATGCCTTAATATCATCTGAATGACACAACTTTGTAAGTTTATTGGCTTTTAAGTTGCTTGTGTTTTGTAGCTCATCTGGATCTGTGCCAGATCCTCTGCTTTTGATAGCTTGCAAGGCATCTAGCCATTGCTGCTCCTGTCACTGCATCTCTTCTCTCATCTGCTGCTCCTAATGCTGCATCTCTTCTTTTCTCTTCTGCTTGTGTTGTTGCATTTCTTCTTTTCTCTGTGCTTCTAAACATTGAAGCTCTTTTTCTCTCTGCTTCTCTGGCTGTTTTTGTTGTATAGCCCACCGTTTGAAAAAGGCAGTCAGGCTTTCAGGTCCTGTCGCTGCATGTCCTTTTTCCATAACTGGTGCTGGCTGTACAATCTCAGCTTGGACATCTGTCTGCTAGTTTGGCTGCCATTCTCCTGGTAACCACTCCTGGACTTGCTGCTGCACAATCCATACCTTTCTCTGTGCTTCCCTGGTACTAGGTCCGGTACCCACGCACAAAACCCCTGGCGTAGAGTATGCGCAGCTTAAATCCCACTTAGGTTGACATCATTTGTCATTAAGGCACAGGTCAAGAAGCATAGGGAAAACCAGGAGCAGTCGTATAATTTGCAAAAAGTGTTTATTAGTACTAGCAGTAACAAAAAAATAAAATTATTCAGAATAACTATTTATAAAGGCAGAATAAACAGAGAAGACCCATCTCAGCTTTCCTTCAATCTCTGTGTGTCTCTCTTTCAAGCAGTTGCAGCTCTATTTTTATAAGTCTTTGCAACCCCCCCTTCTTAACAAGCATCCTGTTTTTTTCTAAAATGTTCTTGTAAGTTTCAGGCAGGTGAAACAAGAACACAATGTCCCAGAACTGAGGCCCCTTCTCCACAGCTTCTAAAAAAGAGCTTAAAAACTGTTCTCAGGTTCACCCCTTAAGTTACCAATAGCTTTTTGCAGTCATCTCAAACTATAATTATATACATTTCAACAGTAACACCATATAATTTCTAAACAAAGGGATCCCAATATCAGTCACATTTCCACACAATAATTTACATATATTTTTATACCAGCAGATATACAAGGGGGAAGAAAAGACAGAATAGCAAATGAAGACTGAGAGACAGTGAGAGGCAAAGAATTGCGAGACTGTCGGGGTGATCAAGTCCTAGGTCTCACAAAGAAATCTGGTTGTGCAACCAGACAGACAAAAGACAGGAAAGGAAAGAACAGAACAGATCCTTGCATTTAAACTCTCCATAACAACTGGGATGGGGTCCCATTCAACCCTGTCACACAGCCATTCACTATCTTCTAAGAATGTCACCATCCACTCCTTTAGTAGGGATTCTATCAGCTTCCCTACCACCAAGGTGAGAATGACTGGGCAATAGTTTCCTGCTTCTTCCCTACTGACACTTTTGTGTAAGGGTGCTACTGTAGCCCCTTTCCAGTCTTCAGGGACCTCCCCACTTTTCAGCAATTTATTGAGGTGCTCTACCAGTGGGTCTGCTAGTTCCTCCCCAATCTCCAGTAGTATTCTTTTTTTTTAATTCATAGTTTTTGCTGCCGTGCACTGGGGGACAAGGACTCAGCCCCGTAGTACCACCCACACCGCCTACCACCAACCATCCCCAAGACCCCCCATGGCTTACCCCCCCGAGGCAGGGCCAGAAAGGGAGCTTCCCCCCTTCCCAGAACACAATCCAAATCTGAGGAGTCAGCAGTGGAACAGTGGGATGGCCTCCTGGCACACGGCTGCAGGTGTGTAACGGTATGCACATGCTGTGATCATCAGTTACTGTGCCCTCCTACTGTCTGCTATCCCCAGCCCCCACCAGAGGGCAGCAAGCAGGCAGGATGACAATTCCTCCCTCCTCCCTTCCTGAGAATTGTCATCCTGCCTGCTTGCTGCCCTCTGGTGGGGGCTGGGGGTAGCACAGGTAGGGAGGGCACAGTAACTGATGATCACAGCATGTGCATACCGTTACACACCTGCGGCCGTGTGCCAGGAGGCCATCCCACTGTTCCACTGAGAGAGGAGAGCAGTCCTCTGGATGCTCAATCCTCTCTCACCCCTGCTGACTGCTGATGGCCTGGGCTTATTCCGGAAGGTGGGTCACAGGCATGGTGCGAGGTGTGGCATCCAGCACCTCAGCCTCCAGCACCACCAGGCCGGCCCTCCCTTAGTATTCTTGGGTGTATTTTGTTTGGTTCCATTGCTTTGTTGACCTTCAATTTCTTGAGTTTCTACAGGACTCTTGCCTCCATGAAAGGACTTGTGTTGGCTCCCTTGAGGTGGTGTGCCTTGCGACAGAGGGATAGTCCTTTGCCTGCTTCTTTCTGTGTAAAAGAAAACTGAGCAGAAGTATTTGTTCAGAATCTCTGCTTTCTCCCTATTGTCTTCTTTTTTCTGGTCATTGTTCTTAGCCAATCTAGCTTAAACATAGAAACATAGAAGTTGACGGCAGATAAGGACCTCAAGGCCCATCCAGTCTGCCCATTTCTTTTTCTACCTTATAAATGTGCCATCAGCCTTTGCTCTGTCAGTGACCTATCTATTCATAGTCATTTGTATTGCTCCCTTATGCCTATCCCATGCCTGTTTGAAGCCCTGCACTGTATTCATAGCCACCACTTCTTGTGGTAAGCCATTCCATGCATCCACCACCCTTTCTGTGAAAAGAATTTCCTCACATTCCCCTTAATCGGCCTCCCTCTAATCTCATGCTGTGTCCTCTTGTCCTGCTATTTTCTTATATTTAAACATGTTAGACTCTTTCCTTTGTTTATGCCCTTAAGGTGTTTGAATGCCTTGATCATATCACCTCTCTCCCTCCTTTGCTCAAGGGTATATATATTGAGCTCCGTTAATCTGTCCTCATATGTCTTCTGATGCAGTCCCTGCACCATTTTGGTTGCCCTTCTCTGGACTGCCTCAATTTGGTTAATGTCCTTGTGAAAGTGTGGCCTCCAATACTGCACGCAGTACTCCAGATGGGGCCTAACTAGTGTCTTGTACAGAGGGATTATTACCTCCCTCTTATGACTTGTGATACCCCTACTAATACACCCTAACACCCCTAGCCTTCCCCTACTGCTTTAGAGGTCTGCTTGGATGATTTTAGGTCATCAGTGATGATGATGCCCAAGTCTCTTTCTTCCTTTGTGACTGCTAGCAACTCCCCTCCCAGCCTATAGGTGGCTTCAGGGTTTCTTTTCCCTATGTGCATGATTTTGCACTTCTTTGCATTATATCCCAGTTGCCACTCTTCTGACCATTCTGCAAGTTTATCCAGATCTCTTCTCATTCTGCCCACCCCATCTGGATCATCTACTCTGTTGCAGATCTTGGTGTCATCTGCAAACAGACAAGCCTTACCCTCTAGTCCATCTGCAAGGTCACTAATGAAGATGTTGAAGGGGACTGGCCCCAGGACTGATCCCTGAGGTACCCCACTGTATACCATTTACCACCACTCTCTGTTTTCTGTCCGTCAACCAGTTTGCCACCCAGTTGACCAACTTCTGACCCACCCTGAGCCTACCCAGCTTATTTATCAATCTTCTATGTGGAACAGTGTCAAAAGCTTTGCTGAAGTCAAGGTAGGCGACATCAACTGCTCCCCCTTGGTCCACCACTCTGGTTACCCAGTCAAAGAAATCTATGAGATTAGTTTGACAGGACCGTCCTTTGTAAACCCATGCTGTCTTGGATCCTGTGCTGCTATGGATTCCAGGTGTTGCACTATCCTTTCCTTAAGGAGTGCCTCCATAATCTTGCCCACTACTGAGGTGTAAGACTGACCGGGTCTGTAGTTCCCCGCCTCCTCCCTGCTACCACTCTTGTGGAGCGGGATCACATAAGCCCTTCTCCAGTCTTCTGGGACCTCTCCTGTGCTCAGAGAGTCACTAAACAATTCTGCTAATGGCTCTGCTAGTTCCTCCTTTAGCTCCTTAAGTACCCTGGGATGTGCCATCAGGTCCCATTGCTTATCCACCCTGAGCTTAGCAAGCTCTTGTAGGACCCTTTCTTTGTAAGAGTAGTGCTCACCTCCCCCCCTGTGTCCATGATGCTGAGCTGTGGGCCCTGCCCTTCCTTCTCTTCAGTAAATACTGAGCAAAGTATCTATTTAGGATAGATGCCTTTACAGGGTCCTCCTCCTCACATGCTCCCTTTTCTCCATTAAGCTTAGCAATACCCCCTCTGGACTTTCTCCTTTCACTAATGTATCTATAGAAAGTCTTGTCACCTTCTTTTATTGTTCGTGCTAGTGTTTCCTCAGTTTGGGACTTTGCCTATTCCCCCTTTGCTCTTTCTTTTCTCTCTCATATACTAGTAGAAAGTGTTGTCACTGTGTTGGACTCCCTTCGCTATCCTGTCTTCTGTTTGAGCTTTTACAGTCTGAATTGCCTTCCTGGCCTCTTTAAGTAATTCCCTATATACCTCCTTGTCACTGTACTTTTTTGTCTCCTTGTATCTCCTGAATTCTTTCTTCTTCTCCCTGATTTTGGATATTATATCCTTTGTGAACCAGAGTGGTTTCCTTCTCCTTTTGGATTTGCTCATTAGCCTTACACACTGTGATGTGACTAGTGTAATTGCTTCCTTCAGTCTCTTCCAGTGTTCTTCCACTCCCTCTTCCGGCAAGCAACCCAGATTCTATTTCAGACAGCTTTTCATTTTGATGAAGTCTGCCTTTCTGAAGTCCAGGACCTGCTATTAAAGTCAAACCCTGCCATTCAAAAAGGTGCTTTCTACTGTTGGTATATTTTAACGGTGTTCGGCAGTCACCAGCTTGTTCTTTGTACAAAGCATACTGAATCTCTGAAAGTCATACCTCTGGACAAGCATTTCAGCAGTTTTCATCTGCTCTTTTTTAGTATGTATATTTAAAAGGATTGGTAATATAGCCTAGAGGTTAGAGTAGCAAGCTGTGAATGAGCTTGCTACATCCAGTAGACCTGAGTTTGATTCCCATAACCTCCACTTGCATACTGTGTGACTCTGAGCAAGTCAATTAACTCCCCAATGCTCCTGGGTTGCCCCTGTAAACAGGCACTTGTGTCTAGTGGGCCTTACCTGGTTACCAAAGCATAACAAAAAACAAAAACTGGGCATATCCAGGCTCATTCGGAAGAAGGCTTTTTGGATGCTCCTGGCTTACAGGTACTTTTATGCATTTTTAAACTTGCAAGTTCTTTGAGTAGCAAACGCTGTCGTCTGCAAGCAACTTTTGCTGCAAAGGTCTGAGACCGTTAATGCTGCAAATTGCAAGCTACACAGATACATACATAGATACATAGAGGTTGACAGCAGATAAGGACCTTTTGGCCCACCCAGTCTGACCTATTTTTTTTTTAACTTCAAACTTTATTTTATTTTGAAGGGAACTATTCATCAAAAAGAGACAAATACATTATGTAAAACTTACTGAGGTACAGACTTCATCCTAGATGGGAATACATATAAATGATTGGGACCTATTAGAACAAAGGGGATAGTCTACGAAATGTTCATATGTTTTTTATCTTTATATGTCCAAAGTCTTTCTACAGAATTGTGTCCTCTTGAAGCAATCCAGTGTCCTCCATTTGGAAATGTCCAAGAGTGCCAAGTCTTCACTGAGGATCATCTAATCCCTTTTGTCATAGGATTTTTCAAATTCTCTGAGTGTCTGTAACTAGACCCTTTTGGTATATAAACCTGACTATGATATAATACACATTGCTTAATTATGTTCTTAAATAAACAGATGATAAGGTGTTGACTTCTTGTTGTGTATCCATCTTTTCATTATTCTTTAAGATTTGTATGCATTACGTTCTCTTTTTTCCTTTCTGTTAAATCCATATGGAAAGTAAAGTACAACCAGTAACCTTATAACTTTACTTAACTTAAAAAGACAGTCAAACGAGCACCTGTATTATATTTCAATATAATGATTTCTCCCCAGTTTCTAAAACTTCATACTCTTCCCCCCTATTATTATCCCCCACAGTGACCAAATCCCCAGGTTACCTCTAAGTTATATTTAGTTTATTTAATGCTAGCCTCTATTCATGGAGTAGTTACTCCAAAACTGGTGTACCTTCTTTCTCCTCCCAATGATGGCACAAAGGGAGCCACCTACATAGAAACATAGACTTTGACGGCAGATAAGGACCACTTGGCCCACCTAGTCTGCCTGTTTCCCTACCTAGAGGATAAGCTGCAGATCCTAGTTAACCAGCAGCCTATTTCTTCCTACCCCCCACAAAAATTGCCTTATGTCTGTCCCATGCATTCTTGAATTCTCTCACAGTTTTAGACCCCACAACCTCCTCAGAAAGGCTGTTCCATGCATCCACTACCCTCTCTGTGAAAAAAATACTTCCTCACATTGCCCCTGAGCCACCCCCCCCTCCCATCTTTAAATTGTGTCACCTTGTTCTTGCACATCTCTTTTTCTGAAATATGCTACCCTCTTGGACTTTATTGATTCCACTGAGGTACTTAAACATTTCTATCAAAGTATTCTATCTAGTATTAAATTTATCAGTGGACATCCTTAACCTTGCTGTGAGGGCCTCCATATCTCTAATTTGTTTAATATTCTGGTACTAGTTAGAGGCCTGTGGGGGTCCCTCATCAACCATTTCCGAGTGAGTGCTTTCAGGGCTGCTGCTATAAGTATGTTAAAGAGATATCTACCTGTTTGAGATTTTATTTCCCGTGGGGAGGGGCTCCTAATACCATGTTTTCAAATTCTAAGGGAGTAGTCAGGCTTAAAATCTTTGCTGTTAGAGTAGCTATCTGTCCAAAAGAGACTTATTTTGGGGCAGCCTCAAAAGATGTGGTAATGTGTGCCCTGGGACCCACAATCTTTCCAACATTTGTTTGTTTTGGAGGCAGCATAATGGTAGGATATACAGGGGGTTTTGAAAAAACGAATGTTAATTTTCCATCTAAATTCCCTCCACAGGGGGGAGTTAGTTGCCTGATTAGTGCCTAACCTGATCGCCCGCCATGCATGGTCTGAAATCTGCAGATCTACCTCTGAACCCCAATGGTCCATCACTTTGTGTACTGCCAGGATCCCTCTATCCTCCATCAAAATGTTGTAGATTCTTGAGATATAGGATTTGGTGTCCCTGAGATTACTTTTTTGATATGTAAACAGAATGGGGTCTGCTGGACTCTATGCTAGTTCCACCAATCCAATTGTGTGTGTAATATAATGCACACATTGACAGAATCTAAAGGAGTCTGAGTTTGGAAGTTGGAATTCAGACGGGGCTTGAGCAAAAGATTTTATGGTCTCTCATTCTAGTAGTTGCTGAGGATATTTGAGGCCTTTTAGGGCCCAGCTGAAAAAGGTTGGGTCATTTTCCTGGGCCGGGAAGCCAGGTAAGTATGCAAAAGGGAGGTATTTCCAAACCGGTGGGTTATCTCCCATATCTGTCTAGCTTGGAGCCAGAGTGCTATCGTGTGTTTAGTCAGTGTATTTGTAATACACTTTAAATCCTTAGGGGGAATTCTCCAAGGTAATAAGTTAATAGCAGTCAAATGACACTCCCTCTCCTCTATTTCCAACCAGCCATGGCCTTTCCCTGGTGCCAGCATCTTAAGCACTGGTAAAAGTTGAGCCGCCAGATAGTATTTTGTAAAATCTGGGAGTCCCATGCCTCCCTTGATCTTTTCCTCTGTGAGGATGTCCCATCTGACCCATGGCCTTTTCCTGGCCCATACAAAATCCAACAATTTTTTTTTAACTCTTTTCAGTCATTTGGGGGGATCGGGAGAGGGAGGGTCGCAAAAAAAAAGAGACACCTAGGCAAAATATTCATTTTAATTGCTTCTAATCTATTACTAAATGTAAGGGGAAGAAAGCTCCACCTGCACAGGTCTGCAAAGATCTGTTGTCTGAGGGCTCTGTAATTATGTTTATACAATGTTGTGAGTTGTGTGGGAATCTGAATCCCCAAATAACTCACCTTGGTGTCCACCCATTTGAAGGGGATCAGGTCTACTAACTTTTAGTCCTTTATACCTCCTATCAACAGCACTTCTGACTTTGTAATGTTTATTTTAAAACCTGAGGCTTCTCCAAAGTTTTTAAGGTGTTCTAGTAGTTTGGGAACTGATACATAGGGGTTGCTCAGGTACACCAGAGTATTATCTGCATATAAGGAGATCTTATGAGTTGTGTGTTGTATGGTGATACCCTCGATGTCCTCTCTCTCTCTGATGGTCTGAGCCAGGGGCTCCATGCTAATTGCAAAAAGCAATGGGGACAGGGGACATCCCTGTTGTGTGCCTCTAGCAATGTTAAGGGAAGATGACAAGGTCCCGTTTACTCTAACTGTGGCCTGTAGATGTTGGTATCCCAGTTTTACCCAACTTAAGAAATTGCCTCCAAACCCCATTTCCTCCAGAACCTGAAATAAATATTCCCAATTTAGCCTATCAAAGGCTTTTTCTGCATCCAGAAAAACGGCCAGTGCAGGGTGTTGTATAACCTCTTTTCCCTGTATGATGTTCAGAAGCCTGATGTTATCAGCTAGGTGGTGATAGGGAATAAATCCTGTTTCTTCAGGGTGGATTAATAATTCTATATATTTTTGGAGCCGAATTGAGAATATTTTAGTAAATATTTTCTGGTCCTGATTAAGCAGAGCTATGGGTTTAAAAGATTTGCACTTTGTTCTTTCTTTCCCTTTTTTAGGTATTACTATTATGAGTGATTGTGACCAGCTCTCTGGAAATTTACCTTCTTCCAGTGATTGGTTAAAAACTTCTGCTAAGATGAGTGCCAATATTGAGCCTAGGGTTTTATAATACTCTCCACTGAGTCCATCAGGGCCTGGAGTCTTCCCTGAGGGTAGACCTTTGATAACTGTTAGTATCTCTCCTACAGTTTTAGGGTGGTTCAGTTTCTTTTTAGCAGCTTCAGAGAGTGTGGGCAATTCTATGGTCTCCAGAAAGGTTTTTGCTTTATTTCAGGTAATATGTATTTCTTGATCTTCGGAATGCAGGGTTTGATAATATTTTTGGAATTGGGTGGCTATCTCTTTAGGATAATCCCATTTTTTTGTTTGGATCTCCTCTTTCCTCAATGAATGGGACATACCTCTTTGCTTTGGCCTTTTGGAGCTGAAAAGCTAGCAGTTTTGATGCTTTGCCCCCCACCTTGTGATACTTTTGATTTGTGAATCGTAAGTAGCCTTCCACTTTCTTGTTTTCAAATTCTTGTAAGTTCTCTCTTGCTTGCCTGAGCTTTCTTAAAATTTTTTGGTCCATCGGATTAGTTTTATGATTTTGTTCTAGAGAGTTTATTTCCACTAAGATCCTGTTTTGTGTTAGGGTGGAAAGTTTTTTTCTGAGCAGAGGCAAAGCTAATTATCACCCCTCTGGCAACTGCTTTAAGCATGTCCCATTATAGAGAGGCTGGTGAGGTGGATGATTGATGGATTTCTGTAAAATCCTCCACTTTTTGTTTTAGGCTGTTCACAAAAGCTTTATTATTTAATAGGGAGACATTTAGCCTCCATAATGTCTGTTTATCTTGGGGTGGAAGAGACAGGTAAATGGATATTGGGGAGTGGTCTGACAGGGTCATCGTGTGAATCTGGGAATCCATCACATTGTGCAGATCAGTTACATATGTGAAGAATAGGTCAACTCGAGAGTATGAACTTTGTGCATTTGATTAAAAAGTATAGTCTGTCTCCTTTGGGTGGTGTGCCTTCCAGACATCCACGAGACCCATTTCCTTTGTCAGGGAGGTCAAAGACCTGGCGGCTGTCTGGTTTGTTGTTAATCGGTTGGAAGTTCTGTCTGTCTGGGGTTGGGGGGCTACATTAAAATCACGTTCCAGTGTTAACTGACCCTGAGGGAGAGGTGCTATTTTTTGGAATACCTTTCCAAAGAAATCTCCCTGCTGAGAGTTAGGGACATATATATTAATAAAGTGTATTACCTTTCCCTGAGTATGAGCTGATACCCTCTCATACCTACCCTGCAGAGCTCCCTCCATAGTGTCTATCATCAGGTTCAGGCCTCTCTGCATTAGTATAGCCATCCCTGCTTTTTTTGATTTGGGATGGGATGCTGCCACCAGCTGACCTACCCAAGCCCTTCTAAGTTTTAAGTGTTCAGACATCGAGAGGTGTGTTTCTTGAAGGAAGACCACATCTTCTTGGAGCCTTCTATTTTATTTATTTATTGAATTTTGATGACCGGGTAGGCCCACTGGGCCCCGAAGGTCCCTTTTTCAGGGGCGGCCCGGGAATAACAGTACATGACATTATGAACATTTGTACATTTGCATATACAGGTAATCATGGGTATACAGTATTCGGCTGTTTACACATAGCAGTAGTTATAAGAGTTACATATATCTAGTTGGCAAGTTGTAATTCATTACATTAAACATTTGTCCTACATTTTAGTGAGACAGTACTGTGGATTCTTTGGGTGACATAGTTCAAGAGCATTAGGATGGTTCAGAGAGAGGGGGAAAGTTAGTGCTACATTGTTAGGGGGGGTGGGTATTTTAGTTAGTTGTGGTCGCTTAGATAGTGTCAGGTTCAGTGGCACTGGCATACGTTTGTTGATAGAAGATGGGTCTTGAGTCTGGTGTGGAAGCACGGCACCAATGGGGGTTTTCGCACCTCCAACGAGAGGTTGTTCCATAAGGAAGGGGCAGCATACGAGAAGGATTTCTAAGTTCTTGTAACAGTCTCATTCTTTTAATGAGAGAGTTGATCCCCTTAATATTGTAGGAGCATATTTTTAGGGAAGCCATTACAGTCTGACCTATTTATCCCTACCTAGCATGAGGTCTGATGCACAAACTGAACTCCAGAACATCCCCCCTTACCTCCAGGATACCCTTGTGTCTGTCTCACTACTTCTTGAATCCTGTGTCCATTTTAGCCCCTACTACCTCCTCTGGTAGGCCATTCCAAGTATCCACCATCCTCACTGTGAAAAAATATTTTCTCATGTTACCTCTGAGCCATTCCCCCCCATGACGTCATACTACACCAACAAGCTACAAGCTGCAAGATTGAAATACTGTCTATTTATACCTGGACTACTCTCTTGCTTTTCTAGAAGGACTTGCCTTGTTTATTTTTTTCACTATTTACACTGTGCTTTTTTGTAATGTTTAGGCGTTTCAGTAGAAAAGTCCATCACTTAAATGGTTATTGCTAGGCATGATGACTCAGTTGTGAGCAATGAATTGAAACCCACAGGGAAGAAAATAGGAAGAATAGCAAAACGCTAAAGGATTCAAAAACTGAAACAAGGGAAAGGGAACATTGTTTAACCAGGAGTAGCACACTAATCCAAAGCTTGTTTCCAGATGTGACCTGGGAGCACAAGGAAGTTAAGTGACTTGCTCAGGATTACACAGTATGCACCTAGGTGGCTGTGGGATGCAAACCCTGATCTCCAGATCTGCAGCTCAGAGCCTTAACCCACTGTGCTATATTGCCTCCTAAAGGGAAAGGGAAAGAGAACATTCACAAAACAAAAAAGGAAAGAATAAAAAAAATACTGGAAATAGGGTCCTTGGCTAAAATAACTCCATAGTTAAAACCAGTAATTAAAGCAAGTCTCATGGCAAGTGTTTCATGTTCTACTCCATCATTTGAATTGGAAATGGGGAAGGGGTTAGAAAACCACTCCAGAATTAATACAGAGGCTGGGCATAGACATAGGAATAAGTTAAGTGAATTCCTGGGGTGTACTCCATTACTTCACACTCCAGTTAAACCTGTATGGTCAAAGTGCAAATGTTTATGAGACAGAGTTCTCCTTTTGAGCTTCACAGTTTTGAGTTATGCAGAATCACCAGAGAAAGACTCCTATGAAAATCAGGAATGTAATCTTGTCCCAGTGTCAATTTCTCAGTTTACTAGAACTAATAACGGTAATGGGGGTAATCACAGAGATTAAGGAGGATTTAGGTGATACTATTTCTGGATTTAATAGCTTATTGCAGTCTTCAGTCTTGCACAATAATAAACAGATGGTAGCTGAGAAGGATAGTAAAACAGTGCAATACTGTCCTTTCTTAGATAAAATATTTTGAAACTGGCAAAGGATTTCTACATAGCCAATGTTCTGCTAATGGAGCAACTAGTGATAATTAAGAAGGAAATCACCTCTAGAAGGGAAGATAATGCAATAAATGGGGCTAGACTGGATGATATCCCTAATCAGCTTGAATAAACAAGGTGCGAGAAATACAGAATGGTCCAGCAGCGAAAGTATAGTCCTGGAGAAAGTCTTAGTGTAAGAGGGTACTGTAAAAGGCAAAGAAAAAAAATGAAGAGGGGGAATATGGTAGGACTAGAATTCAGTCCTGTTACTTCCAAGGAAAAGGATGTGCCAAGAGACAGATTAACTAATAATAATAATAAATAAGAAAAAATGAAAAATAAGAAATTAGAGGTCACAGATTTGACAGAATCAGAGGGAGAGCAGGCTCTGGTATTGTATGATTAGAGAATTTGTACTAGGGAACTTGTGATAAACTGGACCAAGTAACCAAGAAATCTTGTCACTAATGAAAACAGGGCAGTATTGCTCATTGGCTTACAGGCATATAAAAAATTAAAAAAAAAGATGAAATGGAATCTTAGGCTGAGATAGTAAAAGCAGCGTCTAGAGCTAATGCTGTAGTAATAGGAAAATGGCACTCCAGCAATGGTACGGTACGGCACCTCCCCCAACCCCCCCCACCTAATGAGATTTTGCCTTTAATGCCTTCTAATACTTAACACTTGGACTAGCCAAGGGGATAGCTGACAAAATTAAAAAAAGAGATGCATTAAATGGAACAATTCTAAGGTTAAGAAGTCTCTTGAAGTTGGACAATGAGACTCCTGAAATGTTAAAGTTGTGATGCTATTAAACAGGGAAACGGGCTTGGGGATCAGGCCTGATAATGTGCCTGATAGTGCCAGAGATGCTGATGTATAATTTTATAGGGGCGCTAAGAGTGCCTCTTATATGAGTGTCACCTTGCTTATTTTTAGGCCAAAAGAACTGCGAACCAATGGTGAGCAGTTCTGGTGCCCTAAGGACACAAGAGGCAATGTTCTCATATCCATAAGGGGCCCTCCTAGTGCCCCTATAAATTTATTATAGTCTATGATCATACCATGATTTTTAAGAAAAAAAAAACTTTTCTTTGGTCCCTTTCTGTGAGTGAGTAAGGTGCTCTTACGGCAATAAGAGTAGCTCACATGCAACTGAAGGAAGTGCTACAATTGGTCGGGAATGTCACATGATACTCCCACGATGTATAATGTATGTTAAAGACAACACTCTGATCTCTGTGGTACACTTGAGATTGGTTTACTACATATGGTGGAATTCAGCGGTCTTGGAGAAACTGGATCTATGCCTTTTTTTTTTAATATTTTCTGTTTATTTCTTTTATACATAATAAAATGCACACAATATTCTCATGCAAGAGAATTGCAGATCACAAAGTAATCATTAAAAATAACAATAGTTATCTCTCATTTCTGGTACAGTAGGAGGGGGGGTAAAGAAAATATCAGCAGAAATATGCTTAAAGTCCTTAAAGTCTATAGGAAATGCCAACCGCTTCACGGCTAAGGTCTTATGGCTTAACGTCAAGGGAAAGGGTAGTGAACCTGCACTAACTTAATCGTACTGTTGACCTTTTCAAACTCGATGAATTATTACTTTAAATCAGGCCCCCCTCATCTGCCTCCCCATCAGCCACTCAATAAATGCATAACAGTATTTAATAATATCTGAACCACATTGGTGCAATATTGTAAGATTAATAAGGTAAGATAACTCGAGCATTTCAACAGTGTATTAGGGTCATTTTAGAGGTAACAGGCAACCGTGAATGCGAGTAAAGTGTACAGCATGCACTCTGTACCTCCCACTACCCTTATCCAAAACTAATTCCTGCTCGCAATAAAGTCTCAAGCCCTCATAATTAGGCACTAAAGAGAGATATGAAACTAAAAAGTAAAATACTGTCCCTCAGTCTTCCTCTGAGTCGTAACTCTCCCGAACTGCTTCCCGTGGTAGCTGGGCCTGGAACTCCTGTTCTGTCTTCTCGACCCACTGACCTGCATCTTGTGGATCACTAAATTGCCACATCTTCCCACCGTAAGTTACTCGAAGTCGTGCCGGTAGCATGAAGGAGTAAGCTATTCCCAAATGTCTGAGCCTCTGCCGCATTGCATCAAATTGCTTGCAACGAGCACGGGTTTGGAACGAAAGGTCAGGAAACAGTTTAACATCTTGATCATCGACCTTCAGTGGGTAGACCGCTTGCGCTGCTCCTATTAACAAATCTTGTATTTCTGGCCCGGTGGTTTTCAGCAGTATGGTGCGTGGCACGTTTAGATCTGTAGGTCGAATTCTTGGCTTAATCCTGTAAGCTTGTCTCAATTCTGCCCATTCAAACTGCTCCGAGATGCCAAGATTCTCCGACAACCAAGATTTTAAGTACATTAAAAGATCTACTCCTTCAGTCCCCTCGGGGAGGCCGACAATCCGAACATTCCCTGCCCTCATGGCATTTTCCACCGCTTCGAGCCTGCCCCTTAATTGTTGGTTGCCTTTCACAATCTGGGCCACAGTAGCTTGCGCAGACAGGGATCTCTTGTCGACTTCTTGCACTGATGTGGTCAATGCCTTGATTGCTGCATCCTGCGACTCAAGCCTCAACAGCGTCTTCTCTATTTTATTATCCATTGCTCTCACTGAGTCCAGAATTATTTGCCAGGGAGGTTCTTTTGTAGTGATATAGCAGGTCGATCCGGAACTCCACTCCCACTCGGCGCGTCACTTGCTCCCACAGGCCGCAGTACATTTGAGGTTGAGGGATGAGTATTTTTAGTTCTTCCCATGACATTTTTGGTATCGTTATGAAGCTGAGGTCTCCGAGAATCAATTATTGCCTCCAAACGTCGATTCAGAGCCCTTAAATTGGTATTTAGTGGCAGAAAAGGGTAAAAACGAAACGGAGCTGTAAGGGGCACGTCCTGCTCCGAAGCTGGCTCTCTGGCGCCCCCTGGATCTATGCCTTGATAGACCCATATCCCTAAATCATATCAGCAAAGAGGACTGTGATGCGACACAAACAGATCAGGTAGTTGAAATATTAAAGAGCTAGTACACTGCCTAAAACTAATATTAGTTTTTTTTTTAAATCAGTCAAGCATTACCTTTCATATCTGACATACTTTTTCTTTTTTCTTTTGTTAATTAGAAGATTGTTCACCTGATGTTTGTAGGTGTATTGTGTGGAACAGCACTTAACCTGGTAGCTGACATATTTAACTCTGTTTCCCCCTTTACAAATTCAGCATTGTGACCTCACTGACTGTAACATCACTGCAGATGAGGAGAAGCCACTCAGTAGCTGCAAGGTCAGTTGCTTGTGATGTCACTGTCAGTGAGATCACAATTTATTTTTATTTAGCAACAATTCTTAAATGCACCTTTGAGCTTAACAGCTCATTTACAAAGGTTCCTCATCAGACAAAGGTGAAAGGGAAGACAAAAATTGATATACAGGAAGGGGGGGGGGCATTTGCAGCCTTGTTGTTTTAGTTTAAAACACAGTTTTAGATTTATTCAATATGCATTGCTTGATGTTACTGTGCTTAATCTTACCTTGCCTTACAGGAGCAACCACTAAAGTGAGATAAGAAAATAAACTGGGAGCCTATTGGCTGGCACCCAGTTTCATAACTCTGAATATTACTAGTAAATTTAAGTAGACATAATACATTTACAAATATATGGAAACAATGGAACCAGCACGGCAAGGTAACAGTTTTGAATCCTTGCAATTTTACAAATGAAATACAGGGGAAGCAGGGTACTGTTGCCTTTTTAATGTTAACTTTAGGCGGAGATGTAGAACTCAGTCCTGGACTGATTGTCGTAAGGAAAGTCAGGGTACTACATGACAATACTAGAAGTTTAAGGAATAAAATGGACATTTTAAAAGTATGGTTGAGGCGCAAGCTGCAGAAATAATTGAATTAACGGAGACATGGCTGACAAAAGAAATGGATGACAATGATTTTAGCATACCAGGCTATGTACTCTTTCGCCAAGAAAGACTAAAAGGAGGAGGAGAAACATAGAAACATAGAAGTTGATGGCAGATAAGGACCACAAGGCCCATCCAGTCTGCCCATTTCTTTTTCTACCTTATAAATGTGCCATCGGCCTTTGCTCTGTCAATAGCCTATCTATTCATATTCATCTGTATTGCTGCCTTGTGCCTATCCCATGCCTGTTTGAAGCCCTGCACTGTATTCATATTCACCACTTTCTGAGGTAGGCCGTTCCATGCATCCACCACCCCTTCTGTGAAAAAGAACTTCCTCACATTACTCCTTAATTGGCCTCCCTCTAATCTCATGCTGTGTCCTCTTGTCCTGCTATTTTTCTTATATTGAAACATGTTAAGACTCTTTCACCTTGTTAATGCCTTTAAGGTGTTTGAATGTTTCAATCATATCACCTCTCTCCCTCCTTTGCTCTAGGGTATACATATTGAGCTCCAGTAATCTTTTCTCATATGTTTTCTGATGCAGTCCCTGCACCATTTTGGTTGCCCTTCTCTGGACTGCCTCAATTTGGTCAATGTCCTTGTGAAGATGTGGCTTCCAGTACTGCACACTGTACTCCAGATGGGGCCTAACCAGTGTCTTGTAAAGAGGGATTATTACCTCCCTTTTCCGACTTGTGATACCCTACTAATACATCCCAACATCCCCTAGCCTTCCTACTGCTTTAGTGGTCTGCTTGGATGATTTCAGGTCATCGGTGGTGATGATGATGCCCAAGTCTTTCTTCCCTTGTGACTGCCAGCAACTCCCTCCCAGCCTATAGGTGGCTTCAGGGTTTTCTCTTCCTATGTGCATGATCTTGCACTTCTTTGCATTAAACCCCAGTTGCCACTCTTCTGACCATTTTCGCTAGTTTATCCAGATCTCTTCTCATTCTGCCCACCCCATCTAGATCATCTACTGTGTTGCAGATCTTGGTGTCATCTGCAAACAGACAAACCTTACTCTCCAGTCCATCTGCAATGTCACTGATGAAGATATTGAAGAGGACTGGCCCAGAACTTATCCCTGAGGTACCCCACTTGTGACTTGCATCTCTTCTGACTGTATACCATTTGCCACCACTCTCTGTTTTCTGCCCATCAACCAGTTTGCCACCAAGTTGACCAACTCTGACCCACCCAGAGCCTACCCAGCTTATTAATCAGTCTTCTATGTGGAACAGTATTGAAAGCTTTGCTGAAGTCAAGGTAGGCGGCATCAACTGCTCCCCCTTGGTCCACCACTCTGGTTACCCAGTCAAAGAAATCTATGAGATTAGTTTGACAGGACCTTCCTTTTGTAAACCCATGCTGTCTTGGATCCTGTGCTGCTATGGATTCCAGGTGTTGCACTATCCTTTCCTTAAGGAGTGCCTCCATAATCTTGCCCACTACTGAGGTAAGACTGACTGGTCTGTAGTTCCCTGCCTCCTCCCTGCTACCACTCTTGTGGAGCGGGATCACATGAGCCCTTCTCTAGTCTTCTGGGACCTTCTCCTGTGCTCAGACACTCACTAAACAGTTCTGATAATGGCTCTGCTAGTTCCACCCTTAGCTCCTTTAGTACCCTGGGATGTATGCCATCAGGTCCCATTGCCTTGTCCACCCTGAGCTTATCGAGCTCTTGAAGGACTCTTTCTTTTGAGAAGGGACTAGTGCACACCTCCCTCCCATCTGAGGGGTAGTATTGTACATTAAAGGCAATTTAGGCCATATTGATTTGTTAAATAAAAGCAATTTAAACACATAGAAGCTATAACTTTAAAAGTAAATAGATTGAAAACTGCATTGTTAATAATTTACTCACCACCGAAAATAAAAGTGGATCTGATAGAAGAAACTATTACTACTATACAAGGGGTAGCTGAGGATAAGCACATTGTCCTAATGGGCGATTTTAACTGTAATTGGGAAGAAAAGAGGGGCAAATCTTTAAAAGAAGTTGTGTTGCCCCCCTTTCCCCTTTGCCTTCTATATATGCCTCCTGTTACACAGGCACCCCTTAAGGAACCTGTTCTCATAAGTTTTGCTCTCCAGGCTACCTGACCTCCACAAAAGAGCTGGCTTATCCCAGACCTCTTATCAGGACCAAGGTACAGTCTTTTCTTTTCATTATTCACGTATTGGCTTATCCAGTTGTTGTTGTCTTTTTTATTGGCATGTACTTTGTTATGGTTGTCACTAGATTTGGGGACGGGTTCCCTTATCCTGTCTTGTAACAAGGCGGAAGTTGGAAGCCTAAGAGGATAGGTCTCGTCCTGGAGCTTAAAGCTACAGGTTATTAGTATGCTGTTTCTTTTAGGCTGATTGCCTCATGCATAGCCTATATACAGTACATACCTGTGTAACTGACTGCGACTTTCATATCTGAAAATAAAAATCTTTTAACAACAAAAAAATAAAAAAGAAGTTGTGTCAGTACTGGATGTTACTCAGTTGATAGAACATTCAACTAGATACACAAACACAACAAAAAAAGGAACAGTACTGAACTTATTATTTGTTTCCTATTCTCTAACAGTCGAGGCATCGGTGTCCTCCCTCCCTGTCGTGGAGATCATAACCTAATATGGGGTAGCATTTTGTTTAAGCTAGAACAGGAAACATTAGATAGCAATGACATTTGGGTTAGAGACATGAGAGCTTTTTTCAGAAAACGGGTTTTTGTTAAGTGTAGAAAGAGTGAAATGGAACCAATGTAAACCCAACCTGGACTCAGTAGTATGTTACTTTATGGAAACATTTAATGAGCTGTGTGATATACATGCCCCAAAGAAAAAAAATAACAACAAATGAGCAGTTAGATTACCATGGATAAATAATAAAATCTTAAGAAATATTCAAATTAAGAATAAGTGTTGGAAAAGAGTGAGGAAAACTAAGTGGGAAAGTGACTGGGTCTTGTTTAAAAAGTTAAGAAATAAATATAGCCAAGAGATTAAGAAGGCAAAAATTACTTATTACAAGGTTAAACTGAACAACGAGACAGATCCTAGAAAATTCTGGAAGAATATAAATCAAAACCAGGTCAAGGTGCAATGACGAAAAACACTCTTAAAATTAATGGGACTCTGATTGAAGATACCCAGGAAATAGTAACATCATTAAACAATTTATTTGTGGATTGGCCTGGATTTGATATAACATTGAGCTTAGGATCCCAAGAGCATAAGGGTAAAAATAGTTTTACTGGACCCCATCGACCTTTCATGTTCAGAACCTTAAGCATGCCTGAAGTCTATAAGGGACTGACAAATATAAATATCTACAAATCTATGGGTCCTGGCCATATTGAAGGGAGATTTGCAACAATGACTGCTAAACAACTAGCCCCTATAGTAACATATATATTCAATAAGCATTTAAAAGAGAACTACTTTCCACAGCCATGGAGGATGAGTAAAATTACTCCGATATTTAAGGGGGGCACAATCACTGGAGCTTAATAACTATAGACCAATAAATATTGTCTGTCCTGGCCAAATGTCTGGAGAGGCATGTGCACACCAAATTGATGGGATATTTAGAAAAATATAAATTGGTAACATCATATCAATCAGGATTCCATAAAGGATATTCTACTATATTGACTTTATTGGAATTCAGTGATTTGGTAAATACAACTTTGCACAAGGGGCTGGAAACTGCAGCAATCTTCGTGGATTTATCTAAGGCATTTGACCTGGTGAACCACTCCCTCTTATTATAAACTGCCAAAAAAGTGGGGATTACTGATGGCCCTATGGATTGGTTACAATCATACCTTGAGGACTGTACACAATTTGTTTCAATTCACAGGAAAAATTCTCATAAGAGAGCAATGGTTAGAGGTGTGCCACAGGGGTCAACATTAGGACCCCTGTTGTTTCTAATATTTAACAACAGCTCTTCACAGGTAATACAACATTCACAGGTGAGGTTATATGCAGACGGTATCACCATAATAACAACAGGGCAGAATAGTATTGAATTAGAAAAAAAAAATACAGTCAGACTTTGACTATGTGAGGGGGTGGTTCAACAGGTCAGGCCTCATCATGAACACGAAAAAAAACCCAAAACCCTTTATTTTAGATCAGCATACAAAGAAAACAAACAAAGAAAAATTGAAGTGGATAATAATTCTTTCCTGGAGCAGGTGTTACATTATACTTACTTGGCAGTTACCTTTGATGAAGGCATGAACTTTGGGGAACATATAGGTGGTTTAATTGATATGGTAAATAAAAGAGTGGGAGCTTTGAGTAGGACAATAAAGTGTTTAAAAATAGGAAAAGAGTCACAGAACAGCTAATACTTCCTGTCCTAACATACAGGGATCTACTCTATCGTTATTGCTAATAAAACATTATTAAATAAACTAGACAAGACTTATAATAGAAATGCAAGATATGTTTTGAATTATAACATAAAAACACATCATTGTGCTTTATTAATTTCTCTACACTGGCTGCCATTAGACTTAAAATGTGCCATGACCTGGAAAAAACTATTTACAAATATCATATAGATAGCCCAGAGCACTATATAAATATACATTTATTTGGCAGAGGTGATGGAGTGTAATCAAGACCAAAGAGATTTAGCCAAATTAATAAAATTCCTATCCCAGATGTTAAACACAAAAATGGTGAAAAAACACTTTGGTATGAGGCTGTAAAACATTGGGATATTTTACCTCCCCTCAGCATGAACATTTCCAGCTTACAGTTTGTTCCTACAGGAATTAACAAAATCAAATTCCTTTACCTGTACATGCTTTAAATAACAAGGTATGAGAGGAAAACTCAAGAGAATGTTGTGGGAAATGAAGCGACTAATAATGTTTGTTATTGTAACTTAATGCATTGTCTTGTTAACATTTTCAGTTAGTGTCTTGATGGGATGGGATGAGACTTATTGCATCTAATATTTGTATTTTTATGTAAATTTTTATCATATATTGTTGGTTATTGTATCTTACAAGTATAGGCAACTTGTAGTAAAAGGACTGTCTTGAAAACTAGGTCTCCTGCCCTAAAGACATGTTTCTCCTGTATAAAAATAAAGTTTTACTACTAACAAGCATCGTCTGGTAAACAAATGATGTATACTGTGCAAGTACAATCATTTTCTGCAATCTCAGCTTAGGCAACATGCAAATAAATAGATTTGCTGTTGGTAGAATTGAGACAGAGCATCCTAAGGTGTATCTGGTGTGGTCTTACCTTTGATGACATGCTCTCCTTTTTGAACCACATTGACTGTCATCAAGATTGCAAATATAAAACTTGGTGTACTTTATCATCACAGGCATTCAATGACACCGGATGCACTCAAACTAGCCACCAGTAGCTCAATACTGTCTACCATTGACTATGGATTGCCTATATATGGGGCAGGCACAAAAAACGCCCTTAGCAGGATCAACACACTCATCAATAAGGCCTGTCATCTTACCTTGTGGGCTACTCTCGACACCCACACCTGCTCGCTGTACACTGAAACTGGGTGACTCCCACTCCATCTTAGAGGGCAATACCAAATCTGCCTACTTTTAAAAAAGTACTACTTGGACTGACATCCCCCACACTGGGCAGACACTTTAAACTGGCCGTCCCAATGAAATCTACCCATAGTGCAGTCGCTGACAAGATGGTGATTCCCTTCAAAAGGACCAAACTTGCCCAGAACTTCATTCTGTATCAAGGTCCAAAATGGTACAATGAACTACCTGCATCCTCATTGATACTACCAAGATTAGTACCTTCAAAGCTGGGCTCAAATCTCTCCTTGACTCTAAAATGAATTGTATCTGCCTGTGCTAATGTGATAGTACCTCGCCCCCAGTTTTCCATTAACCTACCCCCCTCTACATCTTTCAGCTATTTACGATTTTTTTTCTTAACCCACTCCCCTACCCCTAATTACCTGTCGATGGCCTCACTTGGTTGAAAGCTCCACCTCTCTCCCACTTCAGACGATGCCACCTGCCTGCGCTAATGTGATAGTACCTGGCCCCCATTTTTCCACTTACCTACGCCCCTCTACATTTTTCTGCTATATACCACTTTTTTCTTAACCCACTCCCCTACCCCAATTGCCTGACGATGGCCTCACTTGGTTTAAAGTTCCACCTCTCTCCCTCCTCAGACGATGCCACCTTCGGCTGATCCCCCAACCCCCTCTTGTCTAATCAGTCTATCTGTTAATATTTACTAATTTGATGTGTATAAGTTCCAATTTTACTATTACTGCCCAGTGCCTGTGTATGTGCTTCAATTTTTTTTTGCTTTCTTTTTCCTCTGTAAACCTTGTATTTTTGTAATGTTTGATCAACACTGACGTGGAACCTTTGAAAATTAGATCTTGATTCAAAGGTATTAGTCCCAAACTGAAATAAATAAAAATAAATAAATAAGCAGAAGGGGGGAGGAGGATGAGGATGAGGAGGTAGTAGCTAGAGGAGAGTGGTAAATGGGAAGGGCATACGAGAGAGTAAGTGCCACCATGAGCCCTGGGGTGGGGGGGTAAAAACAGATATGTCAGCTGCCAGGCTGAGAGCTATTTCACAATCCAGCACAATATTATGACATGGAAAACTTTCTACTGAGCAAAAGGAAAAAGAAAAATACTTCAGAAATAAAAATTTGCAACTGACTGCTTCTTAAAATTTACAACATGTTCCTGTGTTCCTGTTTTGGTTTCACTGGCTCTTTAATAATCCAAAGCTGGGGTGGTTGCAGAATTAAAGAATGCACACAAGTCCCAGAGATGAGAATGTTGTCTTGGTTACTGGTATTAAGCAGAATTGCTATGAGCCTGTTTTTTATTTTATTTTTTCTCCATATGTACTTTCCACCACCGCAAACCTGACAGGGGCATCCTCTGGCCCCTATGATCGCCCAGTCTGTCTGTCTCCAGAATTCCTCAAATGATTCCCCTTCGACGGCAGGGCCAGGACAAGGAGTGACAGTGTCCAGCCCCCTGTATGTCATATCTAGAATCGGGCAGACTTACCAGAGCAATTGGGCCATCACGTGTCCTGCCGGGTCTTGGATTTTTCCACCACTTTCTCCCACACCCATGTCTGTGCAATGGGTGGGGAGGCAGCCATTCACCTTGGACATGGCCAACCCTGCCACGTGGCTGCATGCCTGTGCCGACCCACAGCCACCACTGGGTGTTAGTCACAAATCCCCCCATCCCGAGGAAGGAGAGCAGTCCTCCGGACACTCTATCCTTCCTCCCCCTGCTGACCCCTGAATGACCCGAGTCTGTTCCTGAACCCAGGTCATCAGCATGGCATGAGGTGTGGCGTCCAGCACTCCAACCTACAGTGCCACCAGGCTGGCTCCTATGCACCTGGTTTTAAGTTAAAGAGTATGATTCAAAATCTTTTTGAAAGGGCTGGCCCATCAGCACATCAGTTGGATTTTCACTTGCAATGCCAGCGACCCGGGTTCGGGAATGGACCCAGGACATCAGAGGGCTGGCCAGAGGGAGATGGGTGGAGTATTCCAAGGACTGCTCTCCTTCTCTGTGGGGGGGTAGAGGAGTGCGACTGGTACTTGATGGACCCTTGGCAGAGGCGGAGGGTACCACAGTGACCGGCAACAGAAAATAGTATGAGGGCAGGGTAGATGCTGGTCATCATTGCACATCCCCACCCCAACCTACAGGGGGAAAAACACTGCTGCCTAGATGAAGCATGCCCCTCCACTCTGATAGCTTCCAGGCCAGCTCCCTGACCCATCCTGTCAATTGCAGCACTAAACAAGGGCCGGTGCTGCAACCTCGCCCTGGGGGGGCAAGTCAGGTGGTATCAGGGAGTCACGGCTAATGTGGGAGTGGGAGCGGAGGGGGCCATGACCGAGGCTAAGGTGACGGCAGCAGGTAGCAAGAAAAAGCATACTAAATAAAAAAAAATATACATTTTTGAAAACTTCATGGGCATGAACCTACAGTATAATGATGACATACTTTTTGTTAAACCAATTGGTAGTATGGGTTCAACCCTGCACTTGGATGTAGTTTTGAGAACACAGGATCTAGTATCTAAGGTTCTGGAAATCCAGCACAAATTACAACAGCTTGGAATTACAATTCAAAGTAGTAGAAGAGAAGGTGGTGAAAGGCTGGTCTTGTTGTAAAGGAACAAAAGGCCCAGAAGTTGTTGGGTAAAAGACATACAGCTGCTGGTGGAAATACTTCTGAGCATTGGTTCAATGTACCAACCAGTACTCATTTTACTTCCTTAGCACAGGAAAACAATAATATCAACTGACGCCACTCCATTCATATGAAAAATACAAAGAAGGAATCGGATGACTCTCTGCAAAGAAAGCGAGCACAGAGAAAAGCATGGAAGATGGCATACTCTTCTCCCTGTCTTGGAATGTAGCAGGGCATTTAATAAAACATGTCAACCTAGAACACACGGATTTTATTCCAAAATATGATTTTTTTTTTGTAGACTTTATTTATCTCTTACCTGTTGGACTCTCTCAGGTGCTGACACTCAGTGATGGCTCTGCTGCCTGCCTGAAGCCCCCACCTCTAGCGCTCACCTGACCCGGACCTCCTCTCGACCTCCCAGCCACTAGATCCCTCGGCTCTGAGCCCCCTGGGTTGGAACCGCCATCTCCTCCGGCACTCTTATCTACTAATCTAATGGAGTGACCGGAGAGGCAGAGGGAGACCAGGCACACCAGGACGGATAGCCCGACATTGGGCATGGGGCTCCACCACTGATCAGCACCATCACTGATGGTACTGATGGTAAGGGTTTTCTACTGTTATTTCACTGTTTCTCCCAGGAGAATGAGCACGCAGTGATGTCTGCATGGAGAGCCGTAGATGTCTTCCGTGCTGCTCCCCTTAACAGCTCCTCGCAAGCGATACCCCAGGTCTCCACCAGGGGTCCCTGCTGTGCTGGAGACACCCTGGATCACTCCCCAGGGAGAGGAGAGTAAGCCATCGGATGCTCGATCCTTTCCCTCCCCTGCCAACCCCCAGCACCTGAGCTCATTCCCAAACTCGGGTCGCCAGTGTGGCATGAGGTGTGGTGTCCAGCACCTCAACCCTCAGCACCAACGGGCTGGCAAAATATGATGTTATTACCCTACAAAAATTCCAGCACTCAGATTCTGATAGCATAGTAATAAAACATGGATTCCATGAATTTAATGTGCCTGCTTTTAAAGATCGCGGGAGCATTCCTGACCAATCACAGTACTTCCTTCAGTTGTGCATGAGGTACTCTTATTACTGTAAGAGTGTCTCATGCACTAAGCCACTGTAATGGGCTTCTCATTGACTGCTCATGCTGTCAGCATTTTAAAAGGTTTTTTTTTACTTAAAAAGGTTAACAATCTAAAATAATTTTATGGATCTGTTTGGAGGGTCTCTTATGGATCTAAGAGTGTTGCCTCTTGCATCCTCAAAACCACAGAACTGCTCACTTTTGGGTCACAGTTCTCTGGTCCTAAGGACATATGAGGCGGCACCTTTACATCCATAAAAGGTCCTTCAGCCAGACCCATAAACTTACAGATAGATACAGAAATGAGTAGAATGAGTGATGGTCTCATATGTGAGGGTTGAATTATTTCAGTACCCTATATTATTGTATAGTTCTAACTCTTTTTTTGTAATATACAGGTGTTTCTCCTCCAGTTCTTCTCGGCAGCCCTCCTCAGATCGATCTCCCCAGCTCCATCACCCGGCTTCTCTGGGACTTACCTTTCCTTGGTGTCCTTGCCACAGGACCTGTGAAGGGCGCCTGGTTACCAGTGCAGCACCTGTGAGGGGTCAGTCATCATTCTGTCGTCAGGGTTTTTCCTGCCAATTTTCACCCCTGGGCCCACAGACATGCAATGGGTGCAATGTATGAGTTCCACCTCCGCAGAGACATCCACAGTGGCCAGAACATGGGGTCCCTTACCTTTGTGCATGGTCACATGCAGAGTCAGGCAAGCAACAAATTACAGCGATGCCCTTCCCTGAGGGAGGAGAGTAGTCCTACAGATGCTCAGTCTTCCTCCTCCTCCAAGTGAGTTGCTTCTGTTTCCGAACCCGGGTCACTGGCATGGCAGGAGGTGAGGTGCTGAGTGCCTCAGCCCTCTACACTGCTGGGCCAGTAGTTCTCATAACTGTTTGATAGTAAGAGTAGGCATTGAAAAGATCCCATTACTTTTGGTTAATGTTTATCATCATCCTAGAAATTTTAAATGTCATGATCCAAATTTCTAGACAGTATTATCATGTAACCCCCCCTACAAATGGGGGTTCCCGAAAAGTCTTCCTTAAACTTGCCTAAATGCTCACTGCCAGGCTGGTGTCCTGCGTTTTAGCAGTTTAAATGCGATTGCCGGAGAGTGCCTGTATAGCCTCTGTGCACTGTCTCTTTAAAAGCTGCCTGGATTGCAGTCATAAGTAATCTGAGAGTGAGTTCTGTTGAAAAATGTAACTATTTGCTGAAAATCATTTAGAGTGATAATGTTAATGTAGTTTGTCTAACTTGCCTTCTTTGCAGCAAGGACTGTTTTGTTTATCTCCACTGTCTTGGTCCTGGACTGCTGAATTAGACCAATCAGTACTGGTGAGATCTAAAGATCTAAAATGGAGCCAGACTATAAGAGCTGTCTAGAGTCAAAATCTGTAGGAACTGTAGTTTGGGGCTTTTGGTGCCTTTTTGCACCTGAAGGGGGAGCCTTTGTTGTGACTGACAGACATATCAGCAAAGCAAACCTTTTGAGATTCTGGGGAAAGTCCCAGGCTTGCTGGCAGTTGAGTCAGATCTAAGTTGGGAGCTGAAGAAGCAACAGCTTGAGACAGTCAAGCAGCTGTCTGAGTAGTGTTGCGCGGGAAAACTGTGAAAGGTCTGAGTTGTGGCCTGCATGTCTGCCTGCTGCCCTGAGAGGGAGAGAACAGAATTATTTCGGACTAAATCCAAGTTTTTGAGAATGAAGTAAGCCACTGATTTTTTACCAGGCTCATACCGGAAGAGGACTGAAGATTTTGCTGAATGTGATCGGCCTGTCAGGATTTCCAGCTGCTTTTAAATCCCCGGTTTGTGCAGAGACTTTGCGATCGTGACGGGAGAGCAGTTTGCCTGGTACAGTAGAATTTACTTACATGTAAATGTGCTGTGTATTGAAAGTGGGTCATGATTTAGTTCCCCACTGTGTGAACTGTGTTCTGCCTGCTGGTACCGTAGAATCCTTTACATGTAAATGTGCTGTGTATTGAAAGTGGGTCGTGATTTGGTTCCCCACTGTTTGAACTGTGTTCTGCTTGCTGGAAGCTTTATCCAGACTAATCAGACTGAATCTGCATTCATCTCCATTCAGCCTGGGCCATGCCATGCTGGCCCTGCCAGACTACCCCACTGCACAGAGAAAGCTTCCGATGAGAGACCTGCCTGGGGATCAGCCCCCTGCTCCACGCTTGAACAGGAATGATGCCTCGGTGATTCGTGTGGGCCCTGCTTCTCCTTGCACTCCAGATTAACCACCTGCTGTCTCTATTTTCATCCAGCCTGTGTCCAGTCTTGGGTATCATGAGCAATCAGCAGGGTAGCTCCCTGCAACAACAGCCTAATCTAAAAGTGTGTCATCTGATTGTCTTGTTGTTTTCTTTTCACGAACTGAGCCCTCCGGCTCTGGATTACAAATAGTGTGTGTTGTGCATGTTGTTTTCTTCCATCACAGGGTCCCAACCAGCTGCAACGTTCCTGGCTAGCCCACCATTCTCCATCTGGGTACCCAGTGTGTGTGACTGTTTATGGACCCTGAAGTGCATGCATAACTGTTTGATTGATACAACCTTTAAGCAAATTAACCTGATTATGCCCCTCCCTCGTTCAAGTCCCTTAAAATAAATCAGATCTAACTGTTTTTTGCATTTACCCAGACTGTGGTTCCAGTTTGTGTGAGTGTACTGTATTGCTGTTATTTTCTGTGTATAACCTTGTTTTACAGGGGTTCCCCAGGGCCGAGCCAGAGGAAAGCCCTGGTGGTAAGTGCAAACAGTGTGGGTACTTGTGTGGTGTATCAGGGGTATTGTGAAAGTGATTACTGTGTATTGTTCCACCCACTAGTAAGGAAAGAGGGGGGTGACAGTGTCCCTGAGGGCTGTGTCCAGGTTAGCTTGACTGCTACCAACCCTGACCTCCGGGTGGAGGCACCCATTTCACAACTCAGGCCCCTTAACTTGCTACTAGCCAAGCAGGCAGGGGTAGTAGCCCTTGGGATAGCGCCACCTAGGGGTTACAAACAGATACATTGTTAAGGTACTGAGAGAATATTGATTATGGGGGACTTTAACTTGCAAGTGGATAACCTGGAACCCTTTAATGACTGGTACAGTAATACACCAGTAAAAGTCTGGATGAGAAAACAAATGCAAACCCAGACTACCTCTTAGAATTCAGTAATAGCTGTCAATTAATAATTATGAATGGCAGACTGCAGGGTGATAGACCAGGTAATTATATCTATTTTCTGGCCAAGGGACTTCTGTCATAGATTATTCTGTCAACCGAATGACTTATTCAGATATCAGTGGATGAAAATCATTACTAAGGTTCAAAGTGATAATTTTCCTGACTATCTTGCAGCAGGGTAAAACAACTCCTATTAAATCTGGGATAGCACCAGGGATTATAATTAACAATAAAAAAGTTGTATAGTGTTAGAATCAGGAAATATTGGATTCTAAGCAATGTCTGGAACTTAAGACCAACTTGGAGACTGCTGTACATGGTGACATGAGCCCTTCTGTATTTATCAACTTTTCACTGACCATATGGATAACATGAAGAATAACACAACTAAACAGATAAAAGTCAACCACACTCACACTGTGAAATCTTGGTTAAATATTGGATGCAAGTTACAAAAATTCTTAGATTTACCAAAATATATAGCAGCAGAGAAAACAAAACAAATGTGAACATTTTTAGGAAAGAATATAAGGCCTGTATTAGAGGAGTTAAAGATGAGTATGTCAAAGGATTATGGGAGAAAATGTTGATGGTGGTTAACATAGATAAAAGTGTCTGGCAATTAGTGGCTAATGGAACAATGAATTATAAAACTCAGATTGATAGTTGTATTGAACCCCATGTTTGGGTTAAATATTTTTCATTCTTGTTGTATAATGCTAATGAATCTTCTGATATAGTGTTAGCTGGAGAATATGACAAGATTTCTCTTACTTTTCAAAGGTTTCAGGAAATGGAAATTTTGGAGGCCATTTTAGCAACCAAAACGAATATGGCCCGGACTTCCAGTGACATCACCGATCAAGATGGTTGGTTGAATTGAGGGTTTCTGTCATCTCCATCCAACCAACAGTCAAAAGCCGACATATGGACATTTTATAAACCTAAAAAACCAGACCCAACTGTACATCTAAAATGGGGAAGAAATTGGGTACAAAAAAAAGGAAACTACAGTGGATTACACAGATGGAGACTCGATTGAATCAGGTAGCGAGGCCTCCTCACATGCCAGCATGATGCAAGTAGGCTTCTCCACACAGCCGAAGAAGAAGAAGTTGGATCTGATCTTACTAGAACTACAAGCTTTCCGGGCAGAGACACAGGCAACACTCGGTCAGATACAAATGATGTTTCCAATCTGCAACATAAGACAGCAGATCATGAGCAGGCTATATCAGACATCAACACAAGGGCAGATCATTCTGATAGACTGTTATTGGAGGCCTACAGAAAAATCAGTGTGCTCACCAACAGATGTGAGGACCTGAAAGGATGCTCTTGAAGAAAAATATTTGTCTCTGCGGTTTCAGGGAAGCAGCCGAAGGGACTGATATGAACGGATTTTTAATAAGATTTTTCCAACACCAACTGGATTTACTTTTGGCCTTTCCCTTTGACATTGATCAGGCACATCATGCGCTGGGTCCTGTCTTCTCGAATAATTAACAGCAAACATGATCTATAGTATTACAATTTCTATCATATGCCACCGAACAGAAAATTCTAACAGGACTATGAGGAAAAAAATCTATTTCGAGGGAACGAGGATCAATGCCAACAATGACTGTTCAGCTGCAGTGATACAGCAATGAAGATGGCTTGGTCACATCATGGCTCTACTAAAGGAGAAGCAACTGAAATTCCATACTCCATTTCCCACCAGACCTTGGAACTTCTTCCCAGAGGGACCAGTCACATATGACAACGCAGACATAGCAATAGCCAAACTAAGTAAAAAGGGACTGCATCTAGCCCAAGATCAGAGACAATCCACACCACATGGCAGAATGCAAAACCTCAGACCCTGATGAGATTTCCAGCAGACCGACTAAAAAGGAAGAAGCAAATGACAGCAACCCTAAAAGACATTCAGAACTTGCTAAAATCTTTTTCCAAAGTGTGATTTTTACCTATCCTACATGCTAAAATATTTTGTCTGTTTTCTCTTGCTCCAGGGCACAGGGAAGGGGAATTCTGCCTATAAAGAGAAGACACAGATGCACCGCTCACACTCTGCATGTGCTAGGCCATATGGCGGGACTGTGTCACCTTTCTTCTTTTTCTCTATTCGCTAAAACTAACAACAGGGGGACTGCAGCAGGTAAGCTGCTTTAATTACGTAAATGGAAGGGGGATCTAGTGACGCTTGGTTTGCCTCGACCTTGGGCTGGGGGGGGTGGATCTCTGATAAAAGGCAAGCTAAAAGAGAGGAGAGTGAAGTTTTTTTTTATTATTAATGATAGCATGCCAACTGCAAATAAAGTGCGATGGTAAGGGGTGACCAAATAGAAAAGGAATAATGCAAATGCTGAATGTCGCTTTTGATAGAAACAGAAAACAGAAAGCTGCACATCTATACTAAAGGGAGGACTTCACCAGATTTATACCAGGAACTCCTCTCTGGCCTTCCCAACTACAACAGGTGCATCGAGCATTACATGTTGACTGTTTATATCTTTGTAATAGCTGCTTAATTTTGTTATAGACACATAAAACTTTAAATATTAAGTATAATATTGTTATATGGAGAACTAGAGATACAGAAAAAAGCTTTAGAACAACAGGGACTACTTCAATACCACATGTACTACAGGAAGACTGAGTGGGATCCACTGGGAAATATACCCCATCAGATGGTTACCCAGGAACAAATTTATACCATACTCCCAATCCCATGGCCTGCTTAATACCACAACAGCTATTTATGCTCAAAATGTTAATGGTCTAAATAATCCAGTAAAAATGTGCAAAGTGCTTACTTTAGTTTAAAAAAAAAGCACCCAACCTTTGTTCTTTTGCAAGAAACCCACCTCTCAAAGACAGAACATAACAAATGAATGGGGTTTGGATACTCCTCGGTGGTGACTTCTAGCTATGGTCAAGGAAAACGCAGGGGCACAGCCATCGTGATCCCAAAGACAACCTTATTTAAGATGGAAACTAAATATTCTGACCCCCAAGGACGCTTGGCCATAGTCACAGGCCAATACCTGGGAAAGGCAATAACATTAGACAGTGTATATTTCCCTCATGGAACTGATAGCCCAACAGTCAACTCCCTTCTGGGGAAAATTCTGCAATATCAGAAGAGAATACTGTACTACTAATAGGGGGAAACCACAGTATGATAAATGACTCAATGGATACTGTCAGCACTGCTCAATATAGACAAGCATGTGCCACAAAGCAAAGCAAATGGTCGTTTAAGCAATATGAATGGCTGGATATCTGGCACTCCCTACACCCTTCAAGCAGCGAATTTACCCATTACTCATCCCCACATAAAATATATACTCAACTAGATTATATACACATTTCCAAAGAACGTACATACTTAGTCACGAAATGTAACATACTACCCATTTATCTCTCTGATCATGCACCACAATTGCTGACCCTGAATTAGAACACAGAGAGATCTAACTCTTTATGACAGTTTAATAATTCACTCCCGAACTCAGAAGATTTTAAGACACTTGTACAAGAAAAAAGGAAACCATTATAAATGAGAATACAATGCAAGACATCACACCAAGTATTTTATGGGATACGGTTAAAACTTATTAAGGGGGGAATTATTAGTTATTCTTCCCGTTTAAAATGACAAAGAGAAGAAAAGTTACATCAGTTGCAAAAACAACTTGCAGAAACCCAGACACAGCATATGCAAGGCAATGCAGCAGCAGGTCCAGTCCTCAAATCCCTACAACAAGAAATCCAAAAATAACTGAATAACAAAACCGAGATGGCCTTACGATTTCTCAAGCAAAAATATTATGAGGGAGGGGCAGAGGCTTCTAGAGTTCTGGCGTACCGCATCATAAAAAAGATAATAGAAGCTTCAGTGACACAAATCTGAGATCTGAAAACAAACCTTCAATTTATGGACCAAAAAAAAAGTTAGAAATATTTTGGATGTATTATGAATCATTATACATCCCAGAAGAAGCCATGGATCCTAATAAAATCAATGCTTTCTTAGAAAAAATAAAATTACCAACCCTATCACTGATACAATAAACACAGAGCAACTAGAAGTACCCATCTCACTGGAGGAAATAATGATGCCAATTAAGAATTTAGAAAATAATAAAGATCCAGGCCCAGATGGATACATGGGAGAATTCTGTAAAGCTTTTGCTGAAAACAGAGGACCCTTACTAACTACAGTTAACAACCAGGTATTAGAGGGAGAGACCATACCCCAGCATGGCAGTTAGCCAAAATATCAGCTATATTAAAGCCAAACAAACGGTACACAATGTTCCTCTTACAGAGCAATTATCAGTACTCAATACTGATGATAAGATATACACCTCCATTTTAGCACAAAGATTAGACCAAATGTTACTATCACTGGTTCAGAAAGAACAGAATGGATTTGTTAGAGACAGGCACAAGACAATATTAAAAGGACCCTACACATTTTACATCATGCGACGGAAAGGAAAATTCCCTTTCTTCTAAATATAGATGTGGAAAAAGCATTTTACACGGTGGCATGGGATATTTTATATGCTACTCGTCCAATGGGTTTCCCAAATTCCTTCATAACAACCCTTAAGAGAACGTACACTACACCACAGGCATAAGACTTACCCTACACAGAGGAACCAGACAAGGTTGTCCTCTCTCCCCGCTACTCTTTGCACTCTATTTGGAATCACTAGTGCAAGCTCTAAGACAACACCCGCAAATATCAGGTATGGAAATAGGGGGTCAACATCTCAAATTTGCTTTGTATGCAGATGACCTATTAATATATTTAACATCGCTAGTCAAGTCTCTTCCACATCTCTGGGACCTACTACACACATTTGGGGAATGTGCAGGATACAAGATTAACAAAACAAAAACAGAAGCTCTTCAATTAAATTATACCCCTTCACCCAAAGTAATGCAATCCTTTCAATTTAGATGGGGGTTACCAACATTAAAATATTTAGGAGTTACACTATCAACACAGTTAGATACCATAAGTAACTTAAATTAGAAATAAATTGCTCAGGAAATACAGGAAGATCTATGCAGATGGCAGGCTATTAACCTACCACTGACACAAAGAGTTTTTTTTTAATTATTATTTATTTATTCTAGGATTACAAGAGTAGATTACATTAGAATGAATATTCTACCTAGAATCCTGTATCTGTCCCAAACCTTACCAATAACCCCTGGAAGATCTCAATTCAGGCAGTGGGATAAATATATCTCACAGTTCATATGGGGGGAGGTGTCTCGACCACGAATAAGATATGTCACACTTCAGTTACCAAAAGCAAAAGAAAGACTAGCACTACTCCATTTAGAAAGATACCACCAAGTGACACAAACCTGCGCAGCCCTATACTGGATCACAGCGAACTACTCAGCACTATGGAAAGAGTTAGAATTAATAGAATAAGATTTATTGTCAGTTATCAAACAAATATTAGCGAATAAAGATCCCCTGGTAGGACGAACATGAAGAATCTGTTCACCACTAATACAGTGCAACACTGGACTAAATTGTTAACACACCCAACCATACAACCCTATAGATAACTGATAACACCACTAGCCTATAATAAGAACTTCTTGCTGGCTAGATTAGATTATACATATAAACTATGGGAAAGAATGGGACTTTTTTTACCCTGTCAGTTTAAACACGGATCAGACTTCATAGACTTCCCAACACTGGCAGGTAAATATGATCTGAGACCGTCAGATATATACAGATGCATACAAGGAAAGACGTATATACTGTGGCATTTTGGTTTGGTCTGTCACTAAAAGACCCTTACCTTCTCTGTGGTCTGCAGACACTTCGGTTGCTACTGGTGAGGACCCCTTGCTGGTACCGTGACAAACTGAGTTGGATGCAGTAAATAAGTGCATAAACAGTTTATTCAGAGACAGCAGTAGATACATCTTCTCTCTAGGGGGTTCAGACTTTGACTCACTGACTGACAGATACTCTAAGGGGATCTTACTTCGAGAGGGTTCCTGCAGTAGGTCATAACATGTAGGACTGTGCCCTCTGGCATCAGGACTGCACGGCAAACTTTTCCAGCAATGCCTGGTGGGAGGCCACCCACCTGATGTCACGCGACAGATGTTAGTGTGACCCTTTATAGTGGGCGGTCCCCATGCCCCCCTTCCAGTTCTTTTCCATGTTGACCTGTGCAGAGTTCCTCATGCTAAACATTGCTCAGTTGATCTTTCCCACAATTTCTGCTCGTATTTCGTTTCTTTTATGTCTTCTCCACCACTGACAGCGAAGACAAAGAAGAAGTGTGAGAAGTGCGGTGCACAGATCCTTCACAAGGATGGTTACCGTCGATGTCTCTTTTGCCTGGGCCTGGGTAATGTAGGTCACCCTGAAGCCAGAAAATGGAACAGCAATACGCACTGGAGTGATCTACAGACCTCCAGCACAGAGGAAGGAAGTAGACAGGGAACTAGTGGAGAACATACACGATATGGCAGCTAAGGGCAAAATCCTGCTACTGGGGGATTTTAATATGCCAGACATGGATTGGGCCACCCACATGGCTGTTTCAGCCAGAAGCACAGCCATCCTAGAATCCCTGCAAGGGGTTGGATTCGGGCAGCTTGTGCATGAGCCAAACAGAGACAAGTCAGTTCTAGACCTGGTAGGGACCAATGGGTACAGAGTCAAAGAAATACAGGTGGAAGGGCAGCTGGTGTCCAGTGACCACCACATGGTGTGGTTCAGCATGGAGACATGGACTCAATCAAGCCATACAAGGGCAAGAGTATTAGATTTCAGGAGGGCAGATTCCACTGAAATGGGTAGATGTATACAAGCAGTCCTGGGGAAAGGAGAGATAGCAGAGGGGGTGGAAAACAATGGAAGAAACCGAAAGGAGCCATAGTGGATATAACAAACCAGTGCATTAGGATAGTGACCAAAGGGAAAAGAAGAAGAAGGAAACCACTATGGTTCTCCAAAGAGGCGAGGGACAAAGTCAGGGCTAAAAAGCTGAGTTTCAGGAAATATAAGGGGAACCAAAGGGAGGAAGACAGGGAGGTGTACCTTGAATGTCTAAGGGAAGCAGGGAAGGCTGTTAGGAGGGCGAAGGCACAGATAGAAGAGAGCTTAGCACAATCTGTAAACAAAGGGGATAAGGCATTTTATAGGTACATTAGTGAAAGAAGAAAAACCGGGGGATTGTGAGACTCAAAGGGGAGGAGGGACAGTGCAAGGAGGGGGATCTGGTCAAGGCAGAAATACTGAACAAATACTTCTGCTCAGTGTTCACTAAGGAGGGGGCAGATCAAGGACCACAGTTGGGGTGCAGAGGCAATGGGGGGGATGGGAGTGTACATCAGTCCATTCACAGTGGAGAGAGTTCTGGAAGAACTCACAAAGCTGAAGGTGGATAAGGCCATGGGGCCAGACGGCATCCACCCAAGGATATTAAAGGAGCTGTGAAAGGAACTAGCAGCGCCTCTGGCAGTCCTGTTCACAGAGTCACTCAACACAGGTGTCATTCCAGAGGACTGGAGGAGGGTACATGTAGTCCCACTGCACAAAAGTGGCAGTATGGTAGAAGCGGGGAACTACAGGCCAGTCAGCCCCACTTCTGTGGTGGGAAAGATCATGGAGACACTGCTGAAAGAAAGGATAGTGACACATTTGGAATCCAAGGGTGCGTAGGATCTGAGGCAACATGGATTCACAGCAGGAAGGTCATGTCAAATGAATCTAATAGTTTTTTTTTGATTGGGTGACAAGGGAACTTAATCAGGGAGGGGTAGTAGACATTACCTACCTTGATTTCAGCAAAGACTTCAACACTGTCCAACATAGAAGGCTGATTAACAAGATGAGTACTCCGGGCATGGGAGACAAGGTGGTGAACTGGGTTAGGAACTGGTTAACAGACAGGAGACAGAGGGTGGTGGTAAATAGGGTACAATCTGGGGAGAGGGAGGAGACCAGTGGAGTACCTCAGGGATCAGTACTAGGACCAGTCCTGTTCAATTTCTTCATTAGTGACATTTCAGAGGGGCTGGAAGGAAAGGTCTGCCTGTTTACAGATGACACCAAGATCTACAAGAGGGTGGATACTCCAGAAGGGGTGCAGAAAATGAAGAGGGACCTGGAGAAGCTTGAAAGATGGTCAGAGATGTAGCAAATGAGGTTTAATGTAAAGAAGTGCAAAATAATGCACCTGGGTAGAGGAAACCCTGGGGAGAGCTACAGGTTGGGGGGAGAGGAGCTGACTATCACCAAGGAGGAAAGGGACCTAGGGGTTATCACTTCTGATGATCTTAAGGTATCAAAGTAGCGTACAAAGGCAGCAGGGAGGGCCAGTGGTATTCTGGTGTGCATAGACAGAGGTATCACTAGCAGGAGGTGGAAGGCGGTGATGTCATTGTATAAAACATTGGTAAGGCCTCACCTGGAGTACTGCGTGCAGTTCTGGTGACAAGGACATAGATAAGGTGGAGACTTTCCAGAGAAGGGCAACAAAGATTGTGCAAGGCTTATACCACAAAACATATGAGGAGAGACTAAGGGATCTCAATATGTACTCACTGGAGGAGAGCAGACAGCGGGGGACATGATTGAAACTTTCAAGTACCTTAAGGGCATAAACAAGGTGCAGGTGGGGGAGCTTTTCCAATGTAGAAAAAGTACTAGAACAAGGGGGCGCAATATGAAATTGGAGGGGAGTAGATTAAGAGGTAATGTGAGGACATTTTTCTACACAGAAAGGGTAGTCTACACATGGAATAGTCTGCCACAGGAGGTAGTGGGAGCAAGCACAGTGGTGGGGGTTAAGCATGCTTGGGACAGGCACAAGGGAAGCCTGAGAGGGGAGTAAGTGATTACAAGCCATTGATCACATAGGATCAGTGGCCACATACAATGTATAGGGCCTACGGGTAGACTGGATGAGGACTAGAGGTCCTTATCTGCCGACAATTTCTATGTTTCTATGAACCACGACACCATGGCCTGTCCTATCAGCCCTTCAATCAGGCCACCCACAAACAGAGACAACAGGCCCTGGAGGCCCATCTTTTGAAGACCAGAATGGCCTCCCTTGAAAAAGAGATGCAAAAGCTGAGGGACACCACATCTTCCCCTTCTGAGTCAAAGAAGAAGAAAAAGAGAGACAAGGAGAAACACCGAGAGTGGGAGTGCCTGGAGGATCGGAATCAAGTGAGTTCAAGTAAACCCTCGACCAGTAAGGCCGTTCCTCCACTGCCTGCCCTTGTAGTACTCCAGGCTGTGCCCAGGACCTCTCCAAGCCCTCCTGCTGCCTGTCTCCTGATCTCTACTGGTAAGTTGTCTGCCGGCTCCTCCGGTGAATGCCCGGTTTCTGCCAATAAGTCAGCCCCCAGCTCCTCCAGGGACCGCCCGACTGTCGATAAGTCAAGTCGCCAGGATCAAATCAGGGACCTGCATGACACCGACTGATAAGCTGGTCAAGGATTCTTCCTTCCCCCGCCCGGTCCCTCTTTCATCCACTAAGCTGGTTGTCTCTGCCTCAGATGATTGCCCAGACATTGTTTGGCCATCAGGGGCTGACGTCATCTCACCCATCGTCTGGTTGAGCATGCCAATGGCTACTGGCCAACCCTCCCCTCAGGTTCTCCAGGGCGAAAGACTTCCACTCCACTTCCCCAGGTGGAACCTCCTTTCCCTGTTGTCACATCAGATATGGAGGAGGAAACAGGACCTCTGGAGGTGGTTCTAACCTCTCCAACCCCCAGTTATCGTGTCCCAAGTCCCCCCCCGGGGACACTAGGATTGGGGCTCAGGCACCAAATCTGACCGTTCACAGGGTCCCCGACCTGATCCTTCTTTCACCAGCCACACCAATGGTACTGATGTCAAGGCCTCCTCTGTTGGCTTTGCCCCTCCTAACATAGGGGGCACAAATGGGTATTTGGTCAGCTCCCCTTCTGTCAGGGCCCTTGCATCTGACCCCAATGCAAACTATAATAACGCCAGGTCTGACGCCTTATACTCAGATGACAGTTGGTCTGATACCAGCCCCTCCAACGTTTGGTCCTCTGACATTGGGTATCCTGATGCAGGATTTTCTTCCAGGCCCGTCTCAGCCGCACACTGTTCCATGATTCCTTCCCCAGGGGCTCACCTCGGCCTATCCTCTGTGTGGCCCAACGCTGGATTTTCTACCCCATTCTGTCTTTTCAGAGTACCACCATCCGAGTTATCCCTATTATCAGGGCTACCCTCACCAGTACCATTATCATAGGTCTGGTGTACCCAGCTACCATTACCCATCCACCCATGCTCCTCCACCACCTCCTCCTCCACCCCCATCTCCAGCCCCACAGCAGGATTTTCAGTCTCTGATCCAATCCTGGTGGAAGGAGGCTAGGTCAGAGCTGGTCTCAGATTTGGCGAGGTGCCTACCGATCCCGGTAGCTACTCCTCCCCTGCGCTCCTTGTCCCTTGTTAGCTCTGTCCGCTCAACAGTGCATGTTTTGGGGACCACGCCTCAGGAGGTCAACCTTCCAGATTTTGAACCCCTGAGGAGCTTGACTCTCAAGACTCCATGGAGGATTCTTTGGAAGACTCTTCTGGTGAACATTCCTCTGTAGCTAAGGGCAAGAAATCCCCCAAATCTCATCCAGAGGATTCCTCTTTTATGGAGTTATTATGTATTATCCAGCAAGCTAATGGCTGGAATACAGAAGAGAAAGACCCTAAGAGAAAATGTCTGGCAGAACATTTAGACCTAGAGACAGTATCTCCTATCCCTGTTCTCCCTTGGACAGCCCCTCATGAATACCTCACCAGTATCATCTGGCAGCTGCCCCACTCTATACCGGCCATCCCTAAAAAGGCAGACTGGATTCGTCATGCTCTGGAGGGTATTTCATGTTTGGACACTCACCCCAAAGCTGATTCCATTGTCATAGCAGCTGCTCATGATCGTTCAGCTACCCTGAAGCATATGAGCACTTCCCCCCCAGACAAGGAATCTCGGCAGCTCGACCAGTATGGATAAAAGGTTTATTCCTCCACTTTGTGTGCCCTCTGCTCTCTCAACTATGTAGCGCATATGGTCTCATTCCAAAAAGCGACCACAGCTAAGCTTGTGGTCCATATCCTGGCTGTGGAATCCTCGGATCTCAAGGAGGAGCTTGTGAAGGATTTGCCCCTGTTTAAAATTTTCTGTAGACACACGCTTAGGGCTACTTATGATTCTGTTGACGTGGTAGCCCATTCCTCCACCATGGCCTTGTCTCTTAGATGGCATGCTTAGCTATGCATCTCTGGCCTCTCTAATGATGTCCAGGCTGCAATTCAGGATCCCCCTTTAGGGGTTCATTCCTTTTTGGGGGAAAAACTAAATATATCCTCTCAGGCCTCCAGGACAGTGGTCAGGCCCTGAGGTCTGTGAGGTCTATGTACTGACTGGGCATTCAAAAGAAGCAGCCCTTTTGAAGGCAGACCAAAAGGCAGGGTAAGCACCCCTTCACTAGACGACAAGGCAGGGGAAAGGCCATGGGTCCCACCTTCTCCTCCCCACTTGCCTCAAAGTCTCAGAGAGGGTCGGGGGGCCTCCTCCCCCTCAACCCTCTGCTTCCTGACTGGCAGCTCCTTCCCTCTCCTCTGCTACCATGCGAGGAGCCAGTAGGAGGAATGTTCACCCTTCATGTGCAAGAGTGGAGAGATGTAACCTCAGACGCGCGAGTCCTACAGCTCATTTCAAAAGGACACACCCTGGAGTTTCTGGAGTTCCCTCCAGAATCCCCTCCAAATCGCTCGTCCTATTCCTCATACCAGGTTCCTCTCATAAAAGAGGCAATTCAGGCCCTAAGAGAGAAGGTGGCCATAGAGCCAGTCCCTCTGCACCAATGGGGGAAAGGGTTTTACTCCCATTTTTTCCTGGTTCCAAAAAAGACGGGCATGTGAGAATGGATTCATTTCAGGGGAATGATGCATTCTTTTTAAGTCTGTTGCAACAGCATTATTTTTCTGACTATTATCTTTCCTGCTTTACTATCTGCATATAGTAATATCAAGATGGCCACCTGATATCTGTCTCTGTATATGTTTATGTATTTCTGCTTCCTTCTTCCTCCTCTCCCTTGTCTGAATCCATTTGCCGTATTTCCCCGTATTGCTTTCTTGCCTGCTTTAAAAATAAAAGCGAGATAGTACTCCCAAACCTAGTGCAGTCTTAGTATGCACGCATTCCTCCCCATTCGTGGATACAAAAATAAAATAAGAGGATAAAGTATAACGCTGTCTTAATTGAACAGACCTATCCAGCGTTATGCACTTTTCATAACAGTAGTCGGTAGCTGAGTTCTTTAATCCATGCAAGGCGCAGTTTTCCCTCATTCAGACTGCAGGCTGTGTGCGTTTCAGTTAAGCCGTGCAGGGCACGGTTCTTAAATTGCCACTTCAGTTCTCCATGTGCACCTTTGTCTGTCTGTGCTATCATCCAAATAAAGCTCACTGTGGGCAGTATTAGTTTTGTAACCCAACATAATCAAGGTTGAAACACAAGTCCGGTTTTACCGGAAGAATTGACTAGTTTAAAAGAGCAGTACTCTTTTTACATTTACTCCCTGAAGCAAGATGGTTCTTTTATAAATAAAATATGTAGTCAGACATCTCGTTTCCCTTTTACTTCTCTAAGAAGGAGTTTAATGTTAGGCTTCCTTCCTACTGTCAGCCCTTCGCGAGGAAAAGGGGGGGGTAAGCAACTGACCCTAGCCCTGTACATACTAGGCTATGTAAACGGTATACTTTATGCGTTTTCACACCCAGCTAGCTGAAACCCAATTCTTTTTGTAAGCCTAACCAAAAGGCTGGTAAATATGCATTCACGTTATATATTTCTGTTGGTTTGCCACTTTAATAAAAAAAAACTATTATGTTTATATTGTTACCTGAAGCAGTCAGTTTTGTAGGCTATGTATTTCCTGTTATAAAAGCTCTTAGGGGGTTCCACCTGGTCCTATGCTCTTGTCTATACTAGCCGGCCAGCCTTTCTTTCTATTACTTATAGACATGACATAGAGGGGGTGGAGTTTCTTCTGGACCTTTTAGTTATTTCCTTTTCTTTTGCATTTATTTTTAATTCTGAACCTGGAACAATATGTAAATAAAGAATAAAGTTAGAGTTGATGTTTAAAATATTAATAAACTGCTAATTTGATAACTTTTATATCCTGTGACCCAAATGGGAGGAGAGTTCAGCCCTTCCCCTGTTCAACCAATATAAATATGATGCTTTCCTTCATTCAAGCAGATAGCTAGGTGAGGAGCAGACATTCTCTGTTCTGAGCTGTGAAGACACTAGTTGCTTCTAGTGTATCAGTTTTGTATTATTTTGTGTTATTTTATGTTATTGATGCTCAGTCCATTTACGTAATCAAAGACTTTTGGAAACAATAAATATTTTTTTGTCCCTTCAGACTGGTGCTTGGAGTCCTGTTTATCCCACACCTCACAGGGTGACCTCAGACCCATCTTAGATCTCAGCAGACTGAACCTCTTTGTTGAGTACAAAAGGTTTTGCATGCTGGCACTACAGGGCCTCCTGCCTCTTCTTCAGAAGGACTTGTTGGCTTTGCACACTGGATATGCAGGATGCTTAGCTGCATATTCCAGTGTTCTCGGGCCACAGCCAATTCCTGCATTTCTGCTTCTCTGGGGAGTACTTCCAGTTTACAGCCCTCCCCTTTTTTCTTTCTTCAGCACGTTGAGTTTTTACTAAGTGCCTTGCAGTGGTGGCAGCGGTCTTGCACCTGTGGAGTATGGCAGTATTCTCCTACCTGGACGATTGGCTCTTGACAACCCCATCCAGGGACAGTCTCCTGGATGCCCTCTCGTGCATGTTGGACCTCTTCTCGTGACTGGGTATCACAGTCAGCATCCCCAAGTCGACTCTTACCCCCTCTCAGAACCTACAGTTCATTGGGGCAATCCTAGACATGGTCCAGTGCAAAGTCTTCCTTTTTCCAGACAGGGCGGAGGCTATCTGAGAGCGGGTCCACCTAGTGACCTCTTTCAGACTCCTTCCAGCCACAGCGTTGTTATGCCTCTTAGGCCTGATGGCGACCTCCATCCCCATGGTCCCATTTGCCAGGTTACATATGAGGATCACCCAGTGGACCTTGCATGTCCAATGGGATCAACGCTTGGATGACCTGGACCATCTGGTTCTAGTCTCCAGTGCGATCAAGAGGGATCTCCTTTGGTGGTTAGATCCTCTGAATCTGTCTCGGGGTTTTCTCTTCAGAAGTTCCCTACCTCTTTGGACCCTCACCACGGATGCCTTCTGTCTGGGTTGGGGTCTCACCTTGGGGACCACCAGACTCAGGGCTTGTGGTCCTAGATGGAGATGTCTCTCCACGTCAATATTTTGGAGATAAGGGCAGTGCTTTATGCCCTATAAGCCTTTCAGTTCATCCTGTCAAGGGGAACACTGCTGGTACAGACAGACAATATTTCAGTAGTCTGGTACATTAACAAGCAGGGAGGCACCTGATTGTACCCTCTGTGCAGGGAGGCGATGCAGGTGTGGAACTTGGCAGTTCAGCACGACCTGTTTCTCACAATATTGCATGTTCCAGGCATTTGCAATGTCCTGGTAGACAGTCTTAGTTGGACATCGTCCCTTGCTCACAAATGGGAACCAAGTCAGGAAGAAGCAGACTCTCTCTTTCTGAGGTGAGGTCACCCAGACATAGATCTGTTTGCCTACCCATTCAATGCAAAGCTTCCCAGCTTCTGCTCGCTCGTTCCAGAGCCTGGTGCTTTCTGGCACGACACGTTGTCACTATGTTGGAAAGGGAGGTTTCTGTACACCTTCTCTCCCTTTCCCATTCTGCAGAGAGTGCTTTTAAAGCTCCAGGCAGAGGGAGCCCGAATGATCCCGATAGCTCCACTGGCTGAGGCAAATCTGGCTTCCGCTCATGCAGCAGCTCTCAGCAGAACCCCTAGTTCCTCTTCCTCTCTGACATGAACTGTTGACCCAGGATCAAGGCAGGCTGGTGCATCTGGGACTCAGGACCCTGCATCTTCATGTGTGGCTTCTTCAGATATTCTCAGGTCTCATTTCGGGGTTTCCCACAAGGTCACTCAGGTCTTGGTGGAGGCAAGGAAACCCTCCACCAGATCCACCTATGCCATGAAATGGAAGCGCTTTTCCATTTGGGTGGCGTCACAAGGGTGGGACTCCTTTATGTGCTTATGGAGTACCTGTTGCACTTGTCTGACTCTGGTCTGTCTTATTCATCCCTTAAGATCCACCTGTCAGCCATTTCAGCTTATCATGTGTTCATGGAGGGGAAACCCATGGCACAGTTGGAGAGCTCTAAAACCTTTCTGAAAGGGATTCTCCATCTTAAACCCCCCCCATCCGTAACCCCACTCAACCCAGGGATTTGAATTTTGTGTTAGAGAAGCTTATGCTCACTCCTTTTGAACCAGTGATGAGCTGTGATATGCACTACATCTCTTGGAAGGTGCTATTTTTGGTTGCCATTACTTTCGCTCATAGAATTTCCGAGCTTCAGGCCCTGATGCATAAGGAGCCATATTTGATTTTTCACAAGGACCGAGAGGTCTTGCGGACAGATCCTAAGTTTCTTCCCAAGGTGGTTTTGGAATTCACCCTGAATCAGTCGGTTGAACTTCCAGTTTACTACCCTGTTCACTCGAACAAAGGTGAGGTTCTTCTTCATACATTGGATGTACATAGGATTCTCAGGTGTTACGTCTACTGAACCAAGGATTCCAGAAAGTCTGATCAGCTTTTCATCTCCTTTGCCCCTAGGTCCTTGGGATCAGCTGTGTCTAAGCAGTGCCTATCCAAATGGCTTGCTAATTGTATTCTCTTCAGTTATCAGAAGTATAACAAACCTCTGCCGGGGGAGATCAGAGGTCACTCTACTAGAGGCATGGCTGTGTCTACAGACTTCTTGAGAAATGTTTCTGCAGCAGAGATTTGTGTGGCAGCAACCTGGAGTTTGGTCCATACTTTCACCAAACATTACAGTCTGGACATTGCCTCTAGGCATCAGGCCAGGTTTGGCATAGTCATTCTGCAGGGCCTACTGTCTTAGGCCGGTCCTGATCTGTTTTTTCAGTTGCTCCTCCTCCCATGATTCTCTCAGTCTCTCTCTGAGTGACTGCTTGGGATTCAGTCCTACATGTTATGACCTACTGCAGGAACCCTCTCGATGACCTACTGCAGGAACCCTCTCGAAGTAAGATAGTACAGTTACGTAAGAACTTACTGTAACAGTATATCTTCAAGAGAGGTTCCTGTAGTAGGTCACCTTCTCCCTCTCTCCTTCCCCCAGTTTTCACATTTTTTTCAGTCTATTCTGAACTGGGCTCCAGGATTTCATCCTTTCTCCTGTCTCATTCTGTTTGGATCTCCAGCGAGTGAACTGGAAGGCGGGCGTGGGGACCGCCCACTAATAGGGTCACGCTGACATCTGTCACGTGATGTCAGGTGGGCGGTCCCCCACCAGGCATTGCTGAAAACGTTTGCATGCGGTCCTGACACCAGAGAGCGCAGTCCTACATGTTATGACCTACTGCAGGAACCTCTCTCGAAGATCTACTGTTACAGTAAGTTCTTATGTAACTACTTTTCCTAGCCCCTGCTAACACAATAATTAGCATAATATTTAGTTTCTAGAACACTTAAAGAGATGGCAGCTGACATTAGCCCCATACATAAGTACAGAAGTGTACTCCACACTGGTATTAGTCAATCTCTTTTTTACTGAAAGCTGGCCTTACGGAAGAAATAAGAAAGAAATTAACCTGCTTGATACAATGGGGGCAAATAAATATTGCATGTGGTGTCAAGAAGTGATAAAACCAGATATTTAAAACTGAAAATTAATCGAAAGTATATTAATTTATTTCTGAGGTAGAAAAATATGTACACAGACAGTGAAAAGAAAGAAAAATTCAATATACACCAGTTAATTCTTACTACAGTAAAACAGAAAGAGTAATCAGTTTAAACCAGCAGTATTTGTTAGTCACCGTATAGCTTTTTCAGCAATAGTATTTCACTGGCAAAACAGCGTCTCTTTCCCTCTCTCCCTCTCTCCCTTTCTCCCCCTCTCTCCCTCTCTCTCTCTCTCTCTCTCTCTCTTTCTCTCTCTCTCTCTCTCTCTCTCTCTCTCTTGTCGAAGCCTGTGTGGCGCTCCAGGCCAAATTTGACCTTCTCCTGCTCAACCTCGCTTAGTCCAAACTTCTCCTAAATGCTAAAAAAAAGTCAAGTTTATCTACTCCAATCATCTGACCAGTTTCAAACGGGCTTGCATCCTTGCCTCCCATCAAGACTCTCCTTGGAGACGATCTCGAAGTGGTAAACAAATTTAAATACCTAGGTTGTGAATTACAGCAACATCTGACGTTCTCTGCTCACATCGCCTCCCTTGTGAAAAAATTGTGGCAAAGAATCGGTTTCTTCTACAGGAACAAGTCCCTTTTTACTACCGATGCCGGGCTAAGATTAGTTCAGACCACCTTCATTCCCCTCATCGACTATGCTGATGTAATTTATGGTTAATGCTCAGATTCCCTGCTACACCCGCTGGACACACTCTACCACAGGGCGATATGTTTCATCTCAAATGCCCATCGTCACACTCATCACTGTGACTTATACACCTCCTTGGACTGGACTTCTTTATCCACAAGATGGCTCATCCATTTGCTCACTTGGCTCTACAAAACCCTTCTGCTAAAGCTCTCCCCCTACATAGCTGACCTATTTCAGTGCACTGCCTGCCTCTACCCCCTACGGAGCAGCTCATACAACATGTTGGATGTCCCAAACATTTGCTCCCGCTTCAGCGAAATGGCTATAAGCCGTGCCCTCCTGACTGCTTGGAACAAAGTTCAAGCTAGCCTCAAACTTCAGAACCTAATACCTCTAAATAGCTTCAAGAAACTGGCCTACAGCAAATTTGTATTTTTTTATTAAATTCTCAGATTAACACCCTTGAGCTGAAAGCTCTTTTTTAACTGTTTTTTTATCCCGCCTGTACTACCCTCTCTGTCCACTCCTTTGGACCCTGATCAACCCCATAGACCACTGTCACGGAGTATGCCCCTAGAGTGCCCGGTCTCTCCATTGTACTACTTTGATGCTCGGATATTCCCTTGGGTGGGGCAAGGAAGAGCCCTTCTTCCTCAACCTTACTTTGAGGAGAGCCGGCACAGCGGGGTCTGCCCGTGGATTGGTGGCTGGGAGGCACAAATCAGTCTTCATCCAGGACCGAGAAGGGGTGTTTCTGTTTTTCTGTTCCCTTCCACCCCTAAGGATGCCGGCTCGGGTAGACGGCGTGCAGATGCACGATGGTACCAAGTGCCTGACAGCATCCTTCCCTCCCCAACTCCAGCGCCATGGAAGCCGCCAAAGCCCCGAAAGTTGGTGCTCGCACTGACTCTCAGGGACACCAGGTGTGAGAAGCACCCTTGGAAACCCACCCTGAAGGAGGAGAGCATCTGTTGGGATGCTTAATCCTCCTTCCCCATGCCGACCCCCAAAGACCCGAGTTTGTTCCCGAACCCGGTTCGCCGGTATGGTGCGAGGTGTGGCATCCAGCACCTCAACCCTCAGCGCCATCGGGCCAGCTTTTTTTTTTTTTTTTTTTTAATTTAAGTGTTTAAGTTTTTTTCCCGGGTTTTCTCCTGTTCCCCCAAGGGCCCCGGCACACAGCTGTATGTGTGCGTGGTGGCGGGCACGCACATCGGAAGCCAGCTCAGCCCCTTTCTCTCTTCCACGTGCACCCCTCCCACTGCTACTCACCCCACTGGACCTCCACCATGGGGACGTGGACTCATGGGAGGGCTGACAACCCACCCTCACCACCCTCGGGAGAGGAGAGCAACCTGACCGCTTGCTCAATCCCACTCCTCCCACCCCCCATGCCAGCACCCCGATGACCAGGGGTCATTCCCAAACCTGGGTCACCGGTGCAGCATGAGGTAAGATGTCCATCGCCTCAACCATTAGTGCCACCGGGCTGGCTGGAGTGGAAAGCTCTTTACATAGGTTCCACATCAGAATATTGCAGGAACAGAAAACAATAAGGTTGCCAGCAGGCAGCAAGCACAATAACAAAGTTACAGTGTAATGGGGTTAAAACAGGACAAATCACAGCTAATATGAGGAACTAAAGTGAACAGGTATGAGTGGCATTGTACAATGTAAGCCATGGAGTGAAATGCATATACAATTTGGCAGACACTCGGAGGCAGTACTACTACATAAGAAGAAAAGGGAGAATCAGCCCGTGAGGCCAAGTCAAAAGGAATAAAAGGGATGCAAGGGGATGTAGGTGGGAAGGAAAAGGAGGGCATGGAGGAGGTGAGAAGGAGTGGGAGGGGGATGGGTGAATTAAGGGAGGCAGAGAAAAGTGCATCGGGGCCAGCTATAGTAGGCAAGTTTTAAGTGCTAAAACTCCGTAAAATAGGACTGGTTAGTGGAAGCAGTCACAGCTGGCAGTAGCTGCTAGTTGTTGTCTGAGCTTCCACCTAAATGAGCTCAGTGTGTCTGCAGAAGATATGTCATAATAACGGGAGTTAAACCAAAGCAGGACTCTGTAGGTGAATGACCTTTGACCCTGAGAAGTGCAACAATGAGGGATCTTAAAGATCTGGCTATCAGAGCTTGCCAGCAGAAACAAGCCTCATGGTCTATCAAGTCTGCTCAAGTGTGCAGCTAGCCCCTCATCTCGCAGCTGCCCCTCCCGTCCCCCCTTTCCAGTATCCCTTCCCCTGTCCAAACCTCTCTTGAAACTGCTCACCATCTTACAGGACACTATCTCATCGGGTAAGGTGTTCCATTTGCCCACCACTCTTTCTGTGAAAAAATGTCTCCTCATCTCCCACTTGAATCTTTCCCCCTCCAATCTCAGTCCATGCCCCCTCACGTCCCTCCCCCTTCTCATCTGAAAAATCCCTTCTGTGTTGATCTTATTTATCCCCTTCAGACACTTGGAGGTCTCGATCATATCCCCCGTATCCCTCCTTTCCTAAGGTGAATACATATTCAACTCTCCCAGCCTGTCCTCATAGGGCTTGCTCTCCAATCCCTGGATCATCTTTGTGGCTCTTCGCTGCTGCACCCTCTCTGACAATCTGATGTCCTTTTTTAGGAATGGGCATCAGTACTGCATGCAGAACTCTAGGTGGGGTCTGACCAATGACCTAAGCAGGGGCAGGATAACCTCCCTCCTAATGGAGGCGGTCCCTCTTGCAATACACCCCAGCATTTTGTTGGCTTTTGCTGCCGCCTTCCTGCACTGAGCAGAGTTGTTCATGCTCCCCAAAAAGATCACTCCTATGTCCTTCTCCTCTGTGGAGCTCCCCAACTGTACCCCATTCAAGTGATAATCCCTCCCCTGGTTCCTGGTTCTGAAGTGCACAACCTTGCAGTTCTTGACGTTGAACCCCCAACTGCCATGTTTCTGCCCACTCCTGCAGCTTAGTCAGGTCTTCCTGCAACCCCTTCCACCCCCTTCACGTCTTCAACCACAGCTGCCATCTTGGTATCGTCTGCAAACATCTGGGTTGACAAAGAGGATGAGGAGATTCTGAACCTCAGGGGGCACCATACCTAAGCTAACTTTTTTTGCAAGCAGACATGTTTCATGCATAATTCAGCCTTTGTACTGGAGCCAGTTTACCTGAGTGTACAGGTCACAGGTGTGAGTCAGCCACTCAGATCCAGTTAGGAGCCGGCAGACTTTGTTTAGCGCCATTTTGATGCAATGGAGGGACATGTCCATGGCAGACCCATAGATAACCAGCCTGTGGTCAATAAGCGAGACAACTAAGCTGTGTACAGCCAGGTTCCGGTTGCCCCCTCCTGCTCGACACCCCGACAGCGAAACCAAAAAACAGACCATTGCAGCGACTGTCGCTGTAATGGTCTGTGTTCAAGTGCTGCTTTCCATGGGTGTTCTGCCCCCTCCCCAGAACAACTCCGACCTGGAGTTGATTATATTAATATCTGGGGGGGGGGGCAGAGGGCAGAGAGCCCCTGCGTGGGGAATGCAGGAGGTATAGCCCCCCCCCACAAAAAAATCACTGCCTTTTGGATGGCACAATACCAGTGTCAGTATTTTGCCGTCAGTCTGCATGACATTGATATTTTTCCTGTCACGCAGACTTGGTGCTTCTGCTAGGTTCAGAGCTTCCGAAGTCAGACTATGTTTGTGCCTGTAGAGCAGCTCAATACGCTTACTGGCTGCTTTGGCGATATTGTCAATGTGGAGTGCATAGGACAGAGTGCTGTCAGTAGTGATTCCCAGGTACTTAAAATGCTGAACTAGCTCCAGGGGAGAGCCTACATCATTAGTGATAGAAAGAGGATAGGATCTATGCCTGTTTAGGGGCTGGTTGACAGCATAGTTTTTGTCTTTTTGTAGTTCATTATGAGCTTGTGGTCCCTGAACAACCTTTCTACGTCACCAAAGTTTTGTTGAAGCTGATTGTCAAGAGCGTTGGGGTCAGGATTACTGGTGAAGATGATAGCGTCATCCGCGTATAGCAGGATGTGACCCTGGCAGGAGTAAGGGAGCTTGTTTAGGAAAACACTACACAAAAGAGGAGTGTGACTCCTGTACATGTCATTTGACTACATGACCAGTACTCCACTCTTATTCTCCTAACTTACTCAACCACACACCGACTCCTTATCTGGGATGCCTTTAGCATCTGAAGCCCACCCTAATTGATTATACCCACCCCTCACCCACACCTTCTTCTAACTATCCGTACCACTGTCTCCTCTTCTCTCCCTGCATAGCCTTCAACCTAACTGGCCCTAGTGCACATCTACCTACCCCACCTTCCCTTTTCCTTCTCTTGCTTAAATGCCCCCCTTATCAGACTATTATATTTTTGCTCTTGTCTCAGACTGCCTGATATCAAGACTTATTGTAAATAATGCAAATGCTTGGATTTTGTTCAATGTCATAATGATCCGACCTACTGAACACCCTGTATTTGGTTGTACTATCTGTTATTGTCTGTAATGTTGTAAATTGTGCTGTTGTGCTGTCCAGTACTTATTTTTACTGTTTGTGATTACTTCATTTGTTATATCTTATATTATGTACTAATTGTATATTTTGTACTATTCTTTGCCTTGTTTCAGGACCTCTGTGTAAATGAGCACGCTGAATGGAGTTATTTCCTGCCAATAAACTTGACTTTCTTGAATAAAGATATAGCATTTTGAAGTTTTTAGAAGTTCCCACTCCCATGCCATACAACGTCGTGAAAAAAAAAAAGTATTATTTATTTACAATTATGAACTGAGGATCGTAAATACAGGAATCTAATTGGCCAAGAGCTCTTTGAAGCCATGTTGATATTGGGCTACATCATCACGGCTTCAAAAAAGTTCCGGCACCACCAGCCTCTTTGCTCTCTACTGTGTGAGAACTATTTTTTCAAAATGTACTCCTACACCACCCAAAAGCTCATTCATAAACAGTTTTAAAACCTGTTTTATTTTTTTTATTTATAAAACTTCAAACTTGTTCATATTAGCATAGGTCCTCCAGGGTGTAGAGTTATGGAGATATCTCTCGGGTGGTTGGATGCACTTGGCTCGCGCCTTGTGCCCAATCCGCCACCGAGGCGTGACGATATCCCATGATATACCACACCCTGTCGTGCCTTTTGCTTAATTATAGTGCTGTTTACCATCAGAAACATGTGTTAACATCATCGTAATACATCTACACCATGAGTCTAGTGTGTACATTCAACAGGTAACCTTAATAGTATAGATTTTAAAAAATTGCAAGTGGCAGCCATTTTTAATGACTTAAGCAATTAACATAGAAACATCGATTTTGACGGTAGATAAGGACCGCTTGGCCCACCCAGTCTGCCCATTTCCCTACCTAATGGATAAGCTGCAGATCCTAGTTAACCAGCAGCCTACTTCTTTCTACCCCCACCCCCTAGAATTGCCTTATGGCTGTCCCATGCATGCTTGAATTCAGTCACGGTTTTTGACTCTACAACCTCCTCCAGAAGGCCGTTCCATGCATCCACAACCCTCCCTGTGAAAAAATACTTCCTTACATTACCTCTGAGCCACCCCCCTATCTTCAAATTGTGCCCCCTTGTTCTTGCACAACTCTTTTTTTGAAAGATGCTACCCTCTTGAACTTTACTGATTCCCTTGAGGTACTTGAACGTTTCTATCATGTCCCCTCTCCTCCTTTCTCGCAGGCTATACATATTAAGCTCCTTTAGTCTCTCTTCATATGTCTTCCGTGCAGACCCTGCACCATTTAGTTGCCCTCTTCTGACAGCTTCCATCTTGTCTATGTCCTTATTGGAGACTGGGTCTCAGAACTGCACACAGTACTCAGATGGGGTCTCACAGCTGTCTGTACAGAGGGATAACAACTTCTGTTTTCTACTGGTGATGCCTCCCATGCATCCCAGTATCCCCCAGCCCTCCTTACTGCCCTCCTCACAATGCTTGCCCACCTTTAAGTCATCTGATATGACTACCCCAGGTCCCTTTCCATTTTGTTGTTGTTAGTATCTCACCCCCATTGTGTACTCTTCCCTGGGTTTTTGTTTCCAGGTGCATTACCTTGCACTTTTAGCATTAAATCTAAGCTGCCATACATTTGACCATTCCTCTAACCTTGCCAAGTCCCTTCTCATCCTTTCCACCCCACCTTGTGCATCAACTCTGTTGCAGATCTTTGTGTCATCTGCAAAGAGACATACTTTTCCTTCCAGTCCCTCCGCAATGTCGCTATAAAGACATTGAAGAAGACCGTCCATTACTGAACTCAGCACCCCACTAGTAACCCCTTTCTTCAGAGTGGACTCCATTTACTATTACCCTCTGTGTCCTATTCTCCAGCCAATTTTACCCAGGCTATCATCTTGGGACCCACTCCCAGGCTGGCTAACTTGTATATTAATCTTTTGTGTGGGACTGAGTCAAATGCCTTGCTAAAGTCTAGGTAGGCCATGTCCACAGCCCCTCCCTGATCTACTACTTTTGTCACCCAGTCAAAGAAATCTATGAGCTTTGTCTGGCATGACCTTCCTGCTGTGAATCCATGCTGCCTTTGGTCCTGTGCCCCTCTGGCCTCTAGGTACTCGACAATTCTTTCCTTCAGAAGTGATTCCCTCATTTTCCATAACAGGTCTGTAGTTTTCTGCTTCTGCCCTGCTCCCACTTTTTTGAAGAAGAATCACATCTGCCCTCCTCCAGTCCTCAGGTACCACCCCATCCTCCCATGATTTGTTAAAGAGGGTAGTCAGTGGTGTCACTAGTTCTACCCTTAGTTCTTTTAGAATTCTGGGATGAATCCCATCAGGCCCCATTGCTTTGTCCACCTTCAGTTTTAAGAGTTCTTTCAGAACCCTTTCTTCTGTAAATGGGCTGGTATCAACTTCTGTATCCAGAGTGTTTCTATTGTTTGTTTTAGTTACCTCCCCCTCTTCATTTGTAAATACTGAGCAAAAATATTTGTTTAGTATCTCTGCCTTTTCACAGTCTCCTCTGCCCACCCTCCCTCCCTTATTAAGCCTCACTATCCTCCCTTGGTCTTCCTTCGCCCCTGATGTACCTGTAAAGGTTTTATCCCCTCTTAACTGAGTTGGCTATTTTTCCTCAGTTCGGGCCTTTGCTGTTCTGACTGCCTTCCCAGCTTCCTTTGCTTTAACTGATACAATTCTCTGTCCTGCTCCTTCTGTGATTCCTTGTACTTTCTGAATGCTTTCTTTTTCTCTTGAACCTTCACTGCCACCTCCTTTGAGAACCATAGTGGTTTCTTACATCGTTTTGTTTTGTTTATTTGCTTCGCACAAAGGCTTGTTATCTCTGTGATGGCAGTTTTTATTATTCCCCATTGTTCTTCCACCCCTCCTTCCTGCCCATTTGCTAGTGCATTCCTTCCTTAGGCACTCACCCATTTTGGCAAAGTCAGCCCTCCTGAAGTCCAGTACTTTTGCCTTTGTATGGCTTGACTCTATTGCTGTGTTTATTGTGAACCATACTGTTCGATAGTCACTAGTTCCCAGATGGCTACCCACTTCTACATCTGTGATCCTCTCTCCATCTCCATTTGAGAGGACCAGGTCTAAGATTGCTCCCTCTCGAGTGGGTTCTGCAACTGTACTCCAGTTAACATCTGGCATGTTCAGATCATCCATCAGCAATACCTCCCCTTTATCTGCCATTCTAAGTATACTTTCTATCATTTCCTTGTCCATTTCCTCCCCCTGAGTGGGGGGTCTGTATACAACCCCTGTGTGGATTGTGGTGCCATTGCCTGCCTCCAAATTGACCCACAGTGCTTCTTCTCCTCCCTGTTTACCCTTTTGTTCTGTTGCTTTGATTCCTTCTCTTATGTAGAGAGCTACTCCTCCTCTTTTACCCTCCCTGTCCCTCCTGTAGATAGTGTATCCTGGTATGTTTACGTCCCACTCATAGTTCTGTGTGTACCATGTTTCTGTGACTGCCACGATATCCAGATGTTCCTCCTCCATCAAGGCCACTAATTCAGGAAGCTTGTTACCCAGACTGCGGGCATTGGTACTCATTGCTCTCCATTTTTTGATGGCTTTACCTTCTGTAGCAGCATCCCCCACTGACCTTTCTACCTTGGTCTTTTTCTCATTTAGTACCCTGTTTTGTAGGGGGAGGCTGGGATTTTCCTGCTGCTTATCAGTGCCTCCCCCCTTGACTAGTTTAAAAGCTTGCCAATGAAGCATTTAAAGCGATTGCCCAAAAGACTTGTTCCCTTCCTGGATAGAAACAGACCATCCTGCCAGTATAGGCTGATGTCCCTCCAGGTGGAACCCCAGTCCACAATGAACCCAAACCCCTGTGCTCCACACCATTTTTTCAACCATTCGTTAAACTGCGTGGTGCAAAGTACCCTCGCCTCACCCATGCCACTGACAGGCAGCACCTCTGAGAAGGATACTGTGTGTGCTACTTGTCTTAAGCCCCTCCCCAACTCTACAAAGTCCTTCTGCACTGCTCTAATCTCATGATGAGCCAAGTCATTTGTCCCTAGGTGGACAATGACGTCCAGCTCAGACTCCATGCAACTGTTCTCGTGATCCGGATGCGCCTTCCTGTCTCTACAAGCCATGGCACCAGGCAGGCACCTTACTTTAGTTTTCCCTGCTTCCCCAGTTCTATCCCCCACATTGAGTCCCCACCAGGAGCTGCTTCCTTTCCTGTGGTGTCCTCTGCCTCCTTCCTGTGGGCCTCCTTGTGACAGTTGTCCTCAGCCTCCTTAGTCTCCTCTCAGGTGCATCCATAGGGAACTATGCTCCCCAGAATGGTGTATGGATTGTGGAGTGGAACAACTGACTGGGTGTGCCTCTGTTCCACCACCCTTACCCTCCCTGAGCCCACTGTGGTCCAACTGCTGTGCTTTCTTCGCAACCTCTGAGGTAGTGGTGGTGGCTCTGGTGCTCCCTGGATAGGGGAGGTTCCCTTGCTACTGTCCAGTGCAGCCTGAAGATGAGCAATTTCCTCCCTCAGGGCAGATAGTTGTCTGCAAACAGGACAGCATCTCAGCCTCCAGAAAGACTCCCGGAAGACTGCTGCCTCACAGCCATTACATTGTACTATTCCCCACATAACTGTCTACCTTGTTTAGTTTTTTTTTTTTTTTTGTGTGTGTGATTAATAATACAATTAGGTATAAAAGCTGTTTTAAAAGTATACTGAGGATGAATCTAAGGAGGCCAGAAATATATTTTTGCTACAAAAAACTATACAATAACTTTTCTTGCCATCTAACCAATATTGCTGCTTTAAAATGCTGAAAACATTACAAAATGTAACATTGTTTTGTATACCCTTATTTCTACTAGGCAAAACCATTCCCCTCATTATCACCCTGGTTTTTAACACTTAACACTGTTCTAAAATAATTTAATAAACAAAATACAAAAATGAGTAAAGAGACTTAGAAATGTGACAGTGATGCTCAGGACGTGGGGGATCTACTTTCAAAACAATGGAGAATTCAGCCTCTGGAACCAGTGTTCTTCTTTCTTGTATAACTATCACTGTCTGCACATATTGGACTTAAAACAGGAGTAAAGCAGTAAAGATTCTTTCCTCCTGCATTTGGCAATGCCCCTGAAGAGAGGATGCACTACAACTCCTTTTTGGTTTTTCTTTATTCAGATACAGTGGCGTGAAAAAGTATTTGCCCCCTTCCTGATTTTCTCTATTATTGCATATTTGTCACACTGGATGTTTTCAGGTCTTTAGACAAAATGTAATATTAGATAAAGGGAACCTGAGTGAACAAATAACACTTGTTTTTTTTTTTTATTTCACTTATTTAATGAAAAAAAGTTAACCAACACCAATTGGCACTGTGTGAAAAAGTAATTGCCCCCTTACACTTAATAACTGGTTACGCCACATTTAGCTGCAATGACTGCAACCAAACACTTCCTATAATTCAATATCAGTCTTTCACATCGCTGTGGAGGAATTTTAACCACTCTTCCTCGCAGAACTGCTTTAATTCAGTAACATTTGGTAGGTTTTCAAGCATGAACTGCCTGTTTCAGGTCCTGCCACAGCATCTCTGTTGGGTTTAAGTCTGGACTTTGACTAGGCCACTCTAAAACTTTAATTTTACTTCTTTTTAGCCATTCTGATGTGGACTTGCTTTTGTGTTTTGGATCATTGTCTTGCTGCATGACCTAACTCACGCTTCAGCTTCAGCTGACGGAAGGATGACTGGACATTCTCCTTAAGAATTTTCTGGTACAGAGCAGAATTCATGGTTCCTTTAATTATGGCAAGTCATCCAGGTCCTTAGGTAGCAAAGCATCTCACACCATCACACTACCACCACCATGTTTGACTGTTGGTATGGTGTTCTTACTGTGAATGCTGTGTTTGCTTTACGCGAGACATTATGGGATCCATGTTGTCCAAAAGTTCCACTTTGGACTCATCTGTCCATAGAACATTTTCCCAAAAGGCTTGTGGATCATCCAGGTGCTTTCTTGCAAATGAGAGATTTAGCATTTATGTTCTTCTTGGTTAGCAGTGGTTTCACCTTGCTACTCTCACATGGAGCCCATTTTGCCCAGTCTCTTTCTGATTGTGGAGTCATGAACACTGACCTTAGCTGAGGCAAGAGAAGCCTGCGGTTCTTTGGATGTTGTTTTAGGATCCTTTGAGACTTCTTGGATGATTTTACACTGCGCCTTGGAGTAATTTTGCAGGCCGCCACTCCTGGAAAGGGTCACTACTGTTCCAAGTGTTCTCCATTTGAGATTATGGCTCTCACTGTGGTTCGATGGAGTCCCAGAGCCTTAGAAATAGCTTTGTAACCCTTTCCAGACTGATAGAGGCAACAAAATGTTTTTCTGATCTTTTCAGGAACTTCCTTTGATCATGGCATAATGTGCTTGTTGAATCTTTGTGCTGGCAATGTGACTCTGATGGTAAGGGCCAAAATAAGTGAGGTTTATATTGAGCAGGGCTGGCTGTAATCAAGCCTGGCTGTGTTCAATCAGCTGACTCTAATTATCCCTTTAATTGGGTTGATTTAACTAGGGGGCAATTACTTTTTCACACAGTGCCAGTTGGTGTTGGTTAACTTTTTTCATTAAATAAATGAAATAAGTAAAAAAAAAAAAGTGTTATTTGTCCACTCAGGTTCCCTTTATCTAATATTATATTTTGTCTAAAGACCTGAAAACATCCAGTGTGACAAATATGCAATAATAGAGAAAATCAGGAAGGGGGCAAATACTTTTTCACGCCACTGTATAGAAACAGAAAACATAGGATTGGTCAGCAGGTAAGGACCAGTAGGCCCATTCCATCTGCCTTACTTCCCCCTGCCTGTTTTGACACCTTGGACCCTATTTGGTCACTAATATCCCCCGCTTCCCTTTCATCTACTTGTAATGCCCGTGTGTCTATCCCACACATGGCTAAAGTTCCTCATTGAATTCGCTCCCACTACCTCTTCTGGCAGAAGAATTTTCCTTTTTACTCTCTCACCCCCACTTCATTGCGTGCCTCTATGTTCAGGTGCTTTTTGTCTTCTGAAGGAGACTCCCCTCCTGTACTTTGTTCACCCCTATGAAGTACTGTACTTATAGGTCTCAATCACATCCCCTCTCCTCACCTCCAGGGAGCACATGTTGCGATCCCGCAGCCTCCCCTTGTATGGCTTCATTTACAACTCTGTGCAACTGCAGCACCATTTCACCATTTTGGTAGCCCTCCTCTGGACCGCCTGAATATACGGTAAGCACTTTTGAGCAATTGGCCAGACACTGCCCCTGGACAACACCATTGATAACTGGCTAGGAATTGACACAGGGCAGCACCTTTGGACCACTAACCTAGCACTTCACACTGGACAGCACCTTTGACCAACTGGACATCACTGACTGCTAGGCAGCACCTTTGCCCAAGCTGCAGTGTACTGATCCCTGGCCAGCACCCTTGACCAACTGGCCAGGCACTGCCCACTGGGCAGCACCTGTGGCCATCTGGCTAAGAACTGCACCTGTGGCCAAATGTACATGCACTGACCACTGAAGATCACCTTCAACAAGCTTAAAATGCACTGCCCTCTGTGAAGCATCTTTGTCCACATGTGGGGGCACAGTCACTGGAGCATAACCCAGGGAGAGTTGGCTAGGCACTGACACAACAGCAGCCACCAGGACCAAGTGGACAGGCACTGCACCAGGAGCATCAACCTCACTTTTGAACTGTTGGCCTGGCAATGCCCAAATGGCAGCACCTTTGTGCATTTGGCATACAAGCCAGGCAATGCCCTATGGGCGGCACCTTCAAAACAACAGCCCTAACACTCATTCCTGGGTATCACTCTTGACCAACATGCCAGGCACTGCCCCCGTGGGGATGCACATTTGAGCTATGAGCCAGGCACTGAATCTAGGAGGGGTACCTTTGAGCAACTGACCATACACTGCCCCCCAGGACAGCAGCATTGATAACTGGACAGCACCTTTGGACCTCTGACCTAGCACTTCACACTGGACAGTGCCTTTCACCAAATGGACAGGCACTGATCCATGGGCAGCACTCTTGACTAACTGGCCAGGCAGTGCATGCTGGGTAGCACCTTTGGCTAACTAGCCAAAAACTGCACAGTGTGCAGCACCTGTAACCAAATGGACATACACTGATCACTAGGATGCACCTTTGGCCACTTGTACAGGCACAATTAATGGAGCAGAACCCAGGGTCAACTGGCCAGGCACTGCCACAAGAGCAGCCCTCAGTACCAAGAGGACAAGCACTGCACCAGGTGCAGCAAACAGCACTTTTGGCCTGCAGACTTGGCAATGCCCAAATGGCAGCACCTATCAACAACTGTCATGGCACTAACAACCAGGCAGCACATTTGGCCCAATAGACAGCACTAACCACTGGGCAACACCTTTGCCAAACTTGCCATGCACAACCCTATGGGCTGCACATTTGGCCAACTGGACAGGAACTGTCCATGGAGCAGAACTAAGTGCCAGCTGGCCATGTGCTGCACCAGGAGAAGTACACAGGACCAAGTGGCCAGGCATTAACTCAGGAGCAGCACACTGGACCAAGTGGACAGGCATTGCACCAAGAGCAGAACCAAGAAGTCTGGACCAGCTGGACTGGCAATACCAAAACTACACTACCTTCAACCAATTGGAAAGGTACCACCTAATGGGCAGCACCTCTGAACTAGTGGCTAGGCACTGAAGCTAGGATAGCCACTTGGAACAAGTGGAAAGACGCTGACACCTTGCCAGCACCCATGACCAACCCTCAAGGCACTGACCTTTGGGAAGCACTTGTGACCAAATAGACCATAACTGCCCACAAGGCAACATATTTCAACAACTGGCAAGGCAATGAGACCAGAACAGCATTCTTGACCAGCTGGATCACCAGTGACCACTGGGCAACACATTTAAACAAAGAAACTGGCAGTGACCCCTGACCAAACCCTTAAACAACTGGGCTAGGCATGGCCCACACTGTGAAGCACCCCTGACAAACTGGCTTGGCACTGCGAGTGGTGTGGGTGGGTTGGAAGGATGAGCAAAGACCTGAGAACACAGGAGAAGTGGTCAGGGGTATGGCAGCTGGATTTCAGTGTGAAAAACTGCCAACTAATTCACTTATCACGCACAAACCAAGGGGCGGAGTAGAAAATGGGTCGAGTAGTAATGACAAGCACCAAACAGGAAGGCGACCTTGAGGTAATCATACTGGATGACCTAAAGGTGGTCAGGCAGTGCAACAAGGCAGTTGAGAAGGCCAGTCAGATCCTGCGGTGCATAGGGAGCGGTATCAAATACAAAAAGAGGGAGGTGGTGTTGCTTCTATTGATCGTTGATAAGACAACTACTAGAGCCCTATTTAACTGTGCCAGAATAAAATATGATGTTAGTTTTTTTTTGGGGGGGGGGAGGCTGTCTGTGCTGCTGTATGCACACCAAGGGGGAACCTGTAGCACCATGGTTTGGTGATGTATGAACTAGTGCTTTAGGAGGGTAATATATGTAGATATATATTTGCATTTCCAAACCAGGACCTGCTTGTAAACAAGAATTGCTCCATGCAGCTTTGGTCAGAGTAGAGCAAGTACATACAAATGTAACAAATTACATCATCTCTGAATCACCAGCATCAGTGGTACCATAGATTAGGGGAGAGAGGTCAGGCAGAGAAGTTAGGTTGGGACAGCAGGCTGACTTCACTGGCAGAAATACAGATAGATAGATAGATAGATAGATAGATAGATAGATGGATAGATGGATAGACGGATAGATGGATAGACAGATAGATAGACAGACAGACTGACAGACAGAGATAGATAGATAGATAGATAGATAGATAGATAGATAGATAGACAGACAGACACAGAGACAGATAGACAGAGATTGATAGACAGACAAACAGACAGAGACAGACAGAGATAGCTAGATAGATAGATAGATAGATAGATAGACAGCGATAGATAGATATACAGAGATAGATAGATAGATAGATAGATAGATAGATAGACAGAGATAGATAGATAGATAGATAGATAGATAGATAGATAGATAGATAGATATAAGATAAAGCCGGAAATCAAGTAGCGTCTGCAGCTTTGGCAGTAGGTAGGGAGAACGAGCAGACTGGATGGGCTCAGTGGTCCTTATCTGCCATCAATTTCTAGGTTTCTGTAGAAAGATATGTTAGTATTTACCCACAGGGATACAAACATGAACATGTCGGCAGATAAAGGCCTCACAGTCTGTCTATTCTGCTCAATTTTGCAGCCCCCTATGTGTTTACTAAGGGAGCTGGCCCCACTTCCCATTTCCCCTGTGAAATCACACTAATTCTCAATAGATTTTTGTGGCCAATGGAACATATCTTGAAACCTGTATTCTTCCCTGAAGAACCTCGATAACATTCCACAATGTTTCAACCAGGGAAGTTAAAACCTCTTGTCAAAAAAACAGATTCCATACTCCAAACACTCTTTTTATTTTCTATTTATTGACCCCGACATTTCACTCAGTACAATGATCTGTTTTGAAGTATAAAAATGTACAGTCAATGTATCCACCACTGATATACTTTCTAATAATATTTCCTTTTTTTCAAAAATAATTTCAATACCTGGTTTCATCAAATCACCATAAGCTATATTTTCATTTTATATTGTATGCCTTGGAGACTTGCCCAATTCCAATGCCAACCTGCCTGTTAACAATATAAATAGCGCCATAAGCATCTTAATCTGACATAAATTGCACCACAATGCCACCACCACCTTGTGACACACTGTTTAGCCACTTGCTTTTATTTAGAAGATATGTTAATGTTACCTTATTCAAACGTACGGTAAGCGCTCATAGAATCGTAGAAATTTGTCAGTAGACTAGGACCCCATCGGCCCATCTAGTCTGCCCTTGTTCCCTCCCCAAAGGCAGCCCTGACTCTACCACCCTACACCCCACTTCTGTGCCCCCCTTCCATAGATTCCCAGCCCCAGTTTCCTATGACGGTATGTATCCCACCCTCTCTTGTTTAAACCCATGTTGTTATCCCATGCACTTTTGCATCCCCCCCACTGCTGATGCCTTAACCACCCCCTCTAGTAGCCCATTCCATGGGCCCACCACCCTGTCAGTGAAGTAGTGCCCTTTATTATTATCTGTGAATTGACCGCCCTCCAGCTTCAAGCTATATCCCCCCAGTACTTGGATTGTCTTACATATTGAAGATACTCTTTCCTTGCCTTGTTAATTCCCTTCAGGTATTTAAAAGTTTCAATCATATCCCCTCTCTCTGTCTCTCTCTCTCTCCTGGTTTCCAGTGGATATAGGTCAAGCTCCTCATCCTCTCCTCGTAGGTCCTCTGATGCATATCATAAACCATTTTGGTTACCCTCCTCTGGACTCTCTCCACCCTATCAACATCCATCTGTAGGTGAGGTCTCCAGAACTGTACCCCATACTCTGGGTGGGGATGGACCATTGACTTGTATAAGGACATTATCATATCCACTCTCCTGCTTATGATACCTCCCCTTATGCATGCCAGCATATCGCTTGCCTTTCCTAACACTTTGTTGCACTGGTTTGCCACCTTAAGGTTGCCTGAAATAATCCTCAGATCCCTCTCTTGTTCCGTTATCACAACATCCTCACCTCCTATGGTGTATGAGTTGCTTCTTGTGCCCTATGTGCATTATTCTAAATTTTTTGGCATAACATTTCTGCTGCCAACTTTCTGACCACCCCCCCAGCTTTATCAGGTCCTCTCTCATTCTCTCCATCCCCACCCAGTGTATCAACCATCATTTTTGTTGACCTTCTCTGGACCATCTCCAGCAAGCTGATATCCTTCTAAAGATACAGGCACCAAAACTGCACACTGTACTTCAGGTGTGGTCATATTAGTGACCAATACAGTGGCAGAATGACCTCCGGAGTCATGGTAGTAATTCCCCTGGCCATGCATCCCCGCACCTAATTTGCCTTGGCAGCTGCTCTCTCATAATGTGCATAGTGTCACATATCCACTCGGGGGTTCAGGCCTTCTGCTCCCACAGTGCCCAACCTTGAAGTGTGATTCATGAACAGGGGACAAACAGTGATACCCTCCTGTTTGTTTCGGGTCCGAGCAAACTACCAGTCTCGAGTTCTGGGTCAATTATGAACCCTCTTTAGCTAGCACACCCAGGTAACAGGTCCAAATATCACACTCTCTATGGGGAATGCAGCACAATACTTGACCCAGCAGGCATAAAACCAACCTGGTTCACAACCCCCTGCCAACTCAATGAGACTCAGGTATTTTCTTACCTTGCTGGATCTTTACGCATATCCTTGTTAGCGTGGTTGCATATGGTGACACTCTAAGCAATTTAACAGTTATGTCAGAATTATCAATACTGTCCCACCATTCATACTCAAACTGAGCAAGTCCCCAGGCAGGTTTAAGGAAAAACAAGGTTTACTAAAATTAAAAATAGTAAATAAATACAGAACATATATACATTAAGGTTACAGTCAGAAAATAAATGGAAAGTTATAAAAAAAGCACCTTACACTGAATAATTGCTACCTCAGTCTTTCAGTTAGCAGATGGTTTAGGCTAAAGTTACCTATCTTGGCAGATGTGCCCAAAATACCAAGATGACTCTTAGAAGTCTGGTAAAGAGTACATCTCCCAAGTTCAGAACAAGAGTGTGCATCAGTCCCTTCAGCCAGCTTGGCAATTTCAGAGTTCAAGTCCCACCCTCCTTGTGATGTTATGGCACAAGGCCACTTTTAGTCCTATAATTAATTTGTAACATGCAGCTGCATAGGCAAACAGGTCAGGTTACTACTTAACTGGAATCTGCAACTACAGCAATATTTCTAATTATAACAAAACAATCTCTTCTTCATCAAAGCATAATTTATAACAGCATTCCCTTTTAATCTCTCAGCAAATCATAAAAAACATCTCTCATAGCTGGGTGAATTTTCACAGGTATCTATCAGAAACTGCTTCCCTCTTGATACACCGTAAATGGCAATATTTTACGACACGATGCGTGGGTTCAAAGCAGAGGTTGGTTTATGACCTTGGTTTTATTATAATCCCAGGAAGTCAGCTTTTACACGCTAGCTGTGACAGCAACCAAGGCCAGAACATTTTTTTTCCTTTAAAAATCCAATGTTCCATGATGCCTTGTGCTGACTGCCATGTTTCACAAGCAGAATTCTAAAACATATATTTATATCAAAATTATATACACATAACTGGCAGATGTTGATTCTCGTCACACATAGTGTTTCTGGTCACTGGTGTTTATTACTCCGAGGTTGTTTTCTTCTTCTAAGTCTGTTATCTGCACTCTGCTAAACCAGAATTTGGCCACGGATTTATGCTGGACCACTTCTGTAGCCTAGTCAGATCCACCATGAGTTCCCATACACCCTTCAATATGTCTACCCTCCCACAGAGCTTGATGTTGTCCTCAAACAGGCAGATTCTACCCTTGATCCCATCTGTGGTGTCATTTCTGAAGATTTTAAATATCACGGGGCTAAGTACTGAGGCCAAAGGACCACATTCATCACAGACCTCACTTTAGAGAACTTGTTCCCAACTACCACTCTTTGGCTTCTATGTAGCAAACAGCTTCTGATTCAACCCACGAGCTTAACCACCACCTCCACTTCCTCAAGCTGCCTGACCAGTCTCCTGTGGGAGACCGACTCAAAGGCCTTGCTTAAGTCACAATACTGGAAATCAATCACCTGACCCTTGTCCATTGTCCTAGTGACCCAGTCAAAGAAGCCAATTGGGTTAGTTTGATTGGACCACCCCAACACAAACCCATGCTGCCACTCATCCTGGAGCCATATTTTTCTCAAGAAAGCCAATCAGCCTCTCCTTCAAGATGGTCTCCATCACCTTGCCCACAATACAGGCTGTGCAAACAGGTTTGTACTTCCCTGGTTTGTCCCTCTTTCCACTGTTAGGGAGAGGCACATGTGCTGTTCCCTAGTCCTGGGGCACATTTATGGAGTCTACAGAGGTACTGAACAGGTAAACCAGGGGACACACAAGAACATCTGCCAGTTTTCTAAGGACCCTCAGGGGCATGCCATGTGGCCCTGGTGATTTGTTACCTTTAGACCCTTGAGTGCCCTTTAAGCTTAACTTATGGTGTCTGTGACTTCCCCCTCACAGTTCTACCCCCTTCGATCCTTGTGGTACTGGTCCATCCTTCTCCTGAGTGATGACTGAACAGAAGTACCTGTTACATATTGTCACACTTGGACACCTGGTTCTGATCCCTGTATCATTTTTTGTAAATATAAAAAAAAAATGTGTGATGGACTGTGTCAAGAGAAAATGTTGTCTTACTGGAACTGACACATCAAGCCCCCCCAGGGATAAGTTCAAAGGACAGGACATAGCTTAAACTGTAGATATCTGAGGTGCAATTATCTTGTTAGTTTGCTTTGAAGGCAGGAAACTAAGATATCCATTTTATAATGCCCTCAGGGAGATCCTTTGATGTGCACTAGGTGTCCTGAGAAAAGGGACACGGGCCAGTGTTATGGGTTATTTCCCAGGAAACCAGCTCATTTCACCAAAGAGACCTTTGATGTCTGGGGATATCAGGTCCCAGACTAAATTAAGGAGTCCAATATACTTTTGCTTTGAATATACAGTGGCTTACATCAAAGAGACTTTTGATGTCAAGGGTAAAGTAGTTTACAGACCGGTTTGGACCTGTCACATAAAGAGAGGCGATTTATTTTGTCATCTATTATTTTTTTAAATATCTTAGTAGGCCATCCTGTATTATAAAAATATTAATTTTTATACACCAAGGCGGAGTTAGGTGACCTCAGAGGGAAGGCCGGCTCAAGACTACTGTTAAAAATACTGAGCAGACCTTACACAGAGACTTTCATATTTCTGACTGAGAGAAGAGGAACATCAAAGCACTGAAAAATTAAGAAGTAAGGACCTTAGACAAGACTAGTCTGAGTGTTATTATTGGTAGGAATCTGCACTTTTAAACCTGTTTGTTTTAAGGCTGTATGTGTTGGGATATTTTGTTCTGTATTTTACTGTTTTCCTATTTTATCTATTTTAAAGTAAAGATATATATTTTAAAAACAGAAACTGCCTGATGTGCCTTGAAACTTCTTTTTTTATTAAGTGAAGCTTTGAAGGTTATAGTTGACACTGTGTATGAGCTTATTGTGATACCAAACTGGGAAATAAATAGAGTTCTCTAGGTCTTGCATAGAGTTCTAAGGGTTCATTTTGTAATACCTGATTAGGTGCCCATAGGCAAAGATATCTGGCCCCATGAAGACAGAATTGTCTGAGCCTGACAATTGAGTATGCTAATAAGAGGTTATCAGTTTGAATCCCTCCAGAACTTGAGACTAAGGTGACTCGAACCCACAAAACAGACAAGAGGGTTACCTTGTACTGTTCACTGTTCACAATTCTACGCTCAGAGGTTGGCACTTTGGGAGTAGAGAGCTGACCTGCTGAGTGAATCTGTGATACATATCTCCACCTTGTCTTGAGAAGTATGATCCTTTTTGATATCAGTACTGGATTGTTATCATGAGTGCTCTGAAGGTATGTCACAAGGATAGGGCACACTGGTATAAACAGGATATTGCATGGGACTTTAGCATGTAGGTTTTTTTATTTTCATGAGCCAAGTAGGGAACAATGCACCCTTACACTCAAGGCAGCACCACTCATGTCAAGAAGAGATTATTGGCAACATTACATATGAAAATATTAAGGTAACATGCTAGAGGCCCATTCGCTATCGCACATGCATATAGTGACTGTGAGAGTACAAATGTGTAAACAAATGCATAGATTTTTATGTATGACAGGCCTTCAGAGTAAACAACTAATTGATTTCACAGTTCTTGGGGCATCACAATTTATTTCTACTTTAGGATGTGACAAAGGAGATCTAAATCAATGGGAGGACAGCTTGGACAATGCCTGATGATATCACAATGGTTTTTGCTGCATCTAAGGGAAATAGAGAATAAAGTATGGGTCGGTGTGTGTAACAAGAAGTTGACACACACCAGAGGGGTTAGATGCTACATAAACCCTGAGAGCGAAGCTCGAGGGGTTTATAAATAGCATCTAACCCCGAGGGTGTGTGTAAACTTCAAGTTTACACATACTGACCCATATTTTATTTTACATAATTGCTGAGTCGTGTTTTTTTGCCTCAGCAATTATATAAAATGTGTGTAAAGCAGACATAATAACATTTTACCACATTGTCGGTGATCCGATTTTTATTCAGAAGAAACTTTTAACAAGGAACTGCTGTCTGAAATGTAAAATGTTGACATCCGAATAGGAATAAGTTTAAATTTTGAAAAAAATGTACAAGGAACAATTTGGCATTGACAGCAAAAAATAAAGTCTGTTGCTAGGCTGTAGCATTTGACCTATAGAGCTTGGCAGAAGACACTAGGAGAAAGAACTGCTGTGTGACTGGGCTTCTCTACTAGGACCAAAGAAGTAGAACTCTTGTACTTGGACCTTTAATTTAGGGTTAAAAAAAAAACTAACAAACAAAACAAAAAAGTGTGTGTTTGTCTGAGTTAACTGAACTGAATGGTTATCTGAACAGTTATCTAGGTGTAAATCTCAGGTGATTGAAAGGACTTGATAGTTGTGAGGTTTAAATTACTTGTAGAAAGATCTAGTAAGTAGGGGGAGTGGCTTAGCTAGTAGGAAGCTACATTTAAAGACTGCCTTAGAAAGATTCTGTTATAGCTTGGCAGAAGACACCAGGAGAAAGGACTGCTGTGTGACTGGACTTCTCTACTGGGACCATATTGCCCTCCTTCACCCTCCCACCCTAAGCTAGTTCTACTTTTATAGGCACAGGATTTGACTGACAACAGGAACTTCCTGTTTGGGAGCAGGAAGTGAGTGATCACAGAGCCACCAAAGAACCACCATCCTAGAAGGCAAGAGTAGCTCTCCGGCCCCCTCTAGCTGCTGGAGGTCTGCCTCTGAGCAAGTAAGGGGTCTACTGAGAAATATAGCATATTCTTGTCTCAGAACAGGACAATCAGGAGCTAAAGGGCACACAGGCAGAAAGTAAGGAGAGAGAGAAAACCAGAGGAAAGCATAAGGATTGCAAACAGTTAAGGGACAGAAATAGGCATGATGGGAGGGGTAGTGCAGTGGCTGTGGAGCAGCAGTCTTCGGGAGATGTTCTGGAGGATGTGTTGTCCCATCTGCAGGCACCTCTCTGGGCTGAGGGAGGAGGTTGCTCATCTCCAGGCTGAGTTGGCCAGGATTTGTGGGACCTCCTCTTCCATCCAGGGACCACCAGTGCCACTGCCATTACCTCAGAGGTTGCCAAGAAAGAGGAGCAGTTGGACCACAGTGGGCTCAGGGAGGGTGAGAGTGGTGGAACAGAGGTGCATCCCTCCAGTTGTACCTCTCCACAATTCCTATGCCATTCTGGCAAAGTGTGGTTCCTCTATGGAGGCACCCGCAGTGAAGACCAAGGAGGATGCTGGGAACCTCCACAAAGGAGACCCACAGGAGGGTGGCAGGGACCCTGCAGGGGAAGGAAACAACTCCTGGTGGGGGACTCCATTGTTAGGAAGGTAGAACTGGGGGAGGAAGGGGAGTAGTTGCTTGCCTGCCTGGCACCATGGCTTGAGGGACAGGGAGCGAACTCAGGATTGCCGAGCAGCTGCACAGGGAGGAGTTGGATGTCATTGTCCACCTAGGGACAAATGACCTGGCTAAGAAAGGGATTAGAGAAGTGCAGGAAGAGTTTGTGAATTGGGGAAGGGCCTTAGACAAGTAGCATGCACGTAACCTTCTCGAGCTGCTGCCCATCTATGGTGTAGGAGAGGTTAGGTGTTCCACACCATGGGATTCAATCAGTGGTTGAAAAACTGGTGTGGAGCTCAGGGATTTGGCTTCATTGGGACTGGGGTCCACCGAGTGATGCAAGCCATATTGGCATGATGGGCTGCATCTGTCCAGGAGGGGAACCAGGATCCTAGGTGATAGGTTTAAATGCTTCATTGGCAAGCATTTAAACAGCCAAGGGGGAGGCACTGGAAGGAGCAGGAAATCCTAGCCCCACAAAAATCACGGTAGTAAGTGGTAAACACCAACATAGAGGTGTCGATAGGGAGAAGGGTACGGTAAATGGAGAAAGTGACAAAGGCAAGAAGGACAGGGATGGGGCAAAAGGTGTAAGGCCATCAAGAAATGGAGGGTAATGAGTACCAATGCCCGTAGTCTGGGCAACAAGCTCCCTGAGCTGGTGGCCTTGATGGAAGAGGGATGCCTGGATATCGTAGCAGTCACAGAAACATGGTACACAGAAAACCATGACTGGGATGTTAACATACCAGGGTACATAACCTACAGGAGAGACAGGCAGGGGAGAAGAGGGGGGAGGAGTAGCTCTCTATGTAAAGGAAGGGATAAAAGCAACTGAAAAAAAGAGTAAACAGGGAGGAGAGGAGGCACTGTGGGTCACCTTGGAGACTGGAAAGGGCACCACAATCCACACAGGGGTTGTGTACAGACCCCCATGTCAGGGGGAGGGAATAGACAAGGATATGATAGAAGGCATTCTTAGAATGGCAGAGAAAGGGGAGATACTGTTGATGGGAGATCTGAATATGCCAGATGTTAACTGGAGCACATTTGCTGCAGCCACATCCAAGAGCAGGGCCATTCTTGATGCCCTACAGGTGGCAGGCCTCAGACAGCAGGTTTCAGAACCCACTCGTGAGGGAGCAATCTTAGACCTCATACTCTCAAACAGGAGCAGTGAGAGGCTCTCAGATCTAGAAGTTGGTTGCCATCTGGGAACAAGTGACCATCAAACAGTGTGGTTCATGTTAAACTCAGCTACAGAGTCAAGCCATACAAAAGTGAGGGTACTGGACTTCAGGAGGGCTGACTTTGGCAAGACGGGAGAGTGCCTCAGAAAAGCACTAGCTAACAGGCTAGAAGGAGGTGTGGAGCAACAATGGGGAATCATCAAATCTGCCATCACAAAGGCAACAAGCCTTTGTGTGAAGCAAATAAACAAATCAAAATGAAAGAAAAAGCCACTATGGTTCTCAAAAGAGGTGGCTGTGAAAGTCAGGAAGAAAAAGATAGCATTCCAGAAGTATAAGGAAACAAAGAAGAAGCAGGACAGAGAGCTGTACCAGTTAAGGCAGAAGGAAGCAGGGAGGAAAGTCAGAATAGCAAAGGCCCAAACTGAGGAAAATATAGCCAACTCGGTTAAGAAGGGGGATAAACCCTTTTATAGGTACATCAGTGAGCGTAGAAAGACAAAGGGAGGGATAGTGAGGCTGACTAGAATGAACGGTGGATGAGCAGAGGGGGACAGTGAAAAAGCAGGGATACTGAAGCAAATAAACACATCAAAACTAAAGAAAAAAACACTTTGGTTCTCAAAAGAAGTGGCGGGGAAGGTTAGGGAGAAAATGATAGCATTCAGGAAGTCTAAGGAGGCACAGAAGAAGCAGGACAGAGAACTGTAGCAGTTAAAGCAGAAGGAGGCGGGGAAGGCAGTCAGAATGGCAAAGGCCCAAACTGAGGAAAAGATAGCCAACTCGGTTAAGAAGGGGGATAAAACCTTTTATAGGTACATTAGGGAGCAAAGATAGACTAAGGCAGGGATATTGAGGATGAACAAAGAGGAAGGTGGTTGGGCAGAGAGCGACAGTGAAAAAGCAGGGAGACTGAATGAATATTTCTGCTCAGTATTCACAAAAGAGGAGGGGGGGAGTGCCTAATCCAATTAACAAAAGCACTCTTGATAGGGGGGTCGATCCCAGTCCTTTCACAGAAGAAAGGGTTCTGAAAGAACTCCTAAAACTGAAAGTGGACAAAGCAATGGGGCCTGATGGAATTCACCCCAGAATTCTAAAAGAATTAAGGGGGGAACTAGTGAAACCACTTGCTACTCTTTTTAATAAATCATGGGAGGTGGTGTGGTACCCGAGGACTGGAGGAAGGCGGATGTGATTCCCCTTCACAAAAGTGGGACCAGAACAGAGGCAGGAAACTACAGACCTGTCAGTTTGACCTCTGTGGTAGGGAAAGTGATGGAGTCACTCTGAAGGAAAGAATAGCTGAGTACCTAGAGGCCAGTGGGGCACAGGACCCAAGGCAGCATGGGTTCACAGGGAAGGTCATGTCAGACTAATCTAATAGATTTCTTTGACTGGGTGACCAAAGTAGTAGACCAGGGAGGGGCTGTGGACATGGCCTACCTAGACTTTAGCAAGGCATTTGACACAGTCCTGCACAAAAGATTAATAGTCAAATTAACCAGCCTGGGAGTGGATCCCAGGGTGGTAGCCTGGGTAAAACATTGGCTGGGCAACAGGACACAGAAGGTAATTGTAAATGGAGTCCACTCTGAAGAAAGAGGGGTTACTAGTGGAGTATCACAGGGTTCAGTATTGGGTCCAGTCCTTTTTAATGTCTTCATAAGTGACATTGCAGAGGGACTGGAAGGAAAAGTATGCCTCTTTGCAGATGACACAAAGATCTGCAACAGGGTTGATACACAAGGAGGGGTGGAAAGGATGAGAAGGACTTGGCAAGGTTGGAGGAATGGTCAAAGCATGGCAGCTAGGATTCAATGCAAAGAAGTGCAAAATAATGCACCTGGGAAACAAGGACCCAGGGAAGAATACACAATGAGGGGAGGTAGTAACAACAACAAAAAAGGAAAGAGACCTAGGGGTAATCGTATCAGATGACCTTAAGGTTAGCAAGCAATGTGAGAAGGCAGTAGGGAGGGCTGGGGGTATACTGGGATGCATAGGGAGAGGCATCAGCAGCAGAAAACAGGAAGTTGTTATCCCTCTGTACAGACAGTTGGTGAGACCCCATCTGTAGTACTGTGTCCAGTTATGGAAACCCCATCTCCGCAAGGACATAGACAGGATAGAGGCAGTCCAGAGGAGGGCAACTAAAATGGTGCAGGGTCTGCAACAGAAGCCGTATGAGGAGAGACTAAAGGAGCTTAATATGTATACCCTTGAGGAAAGAAGGGTGAGGGGGGACATGATAGAAACTTTAAGTACCTCAGTGGAATCAACAAAGTCCAAGAGGGTGGCATCTTTCAGAAAAAGAGACATGCAAGAACAAGGGGACACAATTTAAAGATGGGGGGGCAGTTCAGGGGCAATGTGAGGAAGTATTATTTCACAGAGAGGGTAGTGGATGCATGGAACAGCCTTCCTGAGGAGGTTGTAGGGTCAAAAACTGTGGGAGAATTCAAGAATGCATGGGACAGACATAAGGCAATTCTTGTGGGGGGTAGGAAGAAATAGGCTGTTGGTTAACTAGGATCTGCAGCCTATCCTGGGAAATGGGCAGACTAGATGGGCCAAGCGGTCCTTATCTGCCGTCAAAGTCTATGTTTCTATGTTAGAGGGAGGGGAAAGAATGAAAGAAACGGAGCGGAGGAGAGGTTAGGGGTTATGTGAAATGAACAGTACTACAGTTTGATTAGGTAACAATTTTTTTATAACAGAACATTTCAGACTGAAGAATGCCTGCCTATGTATTAAATCTTTGATGGCTGCTGTCTGTGAGGCGAGTGTGTGTGACAGATGTTTTCCAGTGACAGAGAGACAGCTCGAGTGGTAGCGAGGGAAAGTGGTGGCCTGTGGATTTTTCGCATAGGGAAGTGGCACATGCTTGCCGTTATAAACACTGCTTTATAAAGGCAAATTATAATGCCTTTTCCTATGGGAAGAAACGCAACCTAGTTATTATAGAGCATTAAATTCCAATAGAAAAAGAAATAGTCATTAAAATAAAGAATCTTGCCAGACATGCACTGCCACCGTATAAATTACATATGCCACGGGATGAATAAAACATGTAACATTTATTTGTATTTGCTGGCTTTGACTTCTACAGACTTCACTCATGACTCCAACACTGGTATGGACATAGAGGTCAAAACATTCATGTAGAAATACATGTGATATTTTTAGTGCCACATAGCATATAAAAAATAAGTACATCTAGACAGATACCTATAAAACATTTATTCACCAAATTGTGTGACCATGTGTGACAAATGGGGCAAAATTTGTGATCTATACACAAATATGTCACTGCAAGCTCAGAACTTGGTGGAAATAATGGTATTAATATTTATAATGTTTTAAGATGAGGGGGCATAATAGATTCTTATAAATTCATCCTTTAAATGATTCAGTGTGAGGGCCAGTCTGATGGCACTGAGGGCTGAGGCACTGGACGCCACACCTCACACTACACCAGTGACCCGGGTTTAGGAATGAGCCTGGCCCATCGGGGATCAGCAGGGGTGGGGGTGGGCCGGGAGATGAATCGAGTGGACATAGGGCGACTCTCCACTCCCAGGATGGGCATTCAGCCACTCCCACTGCATGGCTGCCCTGGGTGGAAGACCGCAGGAAGTGCAGAGTGGGAGCCACTAGGTAAGGGAGGGTGCCACAGGTCGCTGTGTGTGCATATTTCCACACACACATGCACTCCGAGGGGAAGGGAGGAAAAAAACGAGGAGGAAAATGGAACTGGCAGGCTCCACGACAGCCCAACAGCATCGTGCCATCCACCAGAATCTGGATGTGGTCTCTGAAGGGAAGGGAACATCGATGCCCTTCACCTCAGCACTGTCACAGAGGGCAACCCATGGGCGATCGCCAGATGGATCGGGCAGGGAAGTTTGGGACCGGAGACTGGGCCTCTTCGAGGGAGGGGTCGGAGCTGCCTGCCAGGCTCGGGAAGGATAAAATGTAAATAGAAAAAGAAAAGATTTAGTGTGCAATGTGGGAAATTGAGTTTGATGTGTGAGACAGAAGGTTTCTGAGAGGTAAAATGAGTGAGGTATATAATGTGTGATGAGTGAGAGGTGAGAGACATATAAACAGACAGACATACAAACAGATAGATAGAAGGCTGGGGAAAGAGTGCCCAAAAATGAATGAACCGGGCTGGTGCCTCTGTCTTTTCACATTGTTCTTTTTTTATACTGAAAGCATACAGTGAAGTGTGGGGGGGGGGGGTTGAAAAAGAGGGAGATAGTGCACAGATTGTGGCACCAAACAGTGGTGGTGGGAGAGTACAGGAATGAGGGAGAAACATTGATTAAAAAATGTTTAAAGGGAAACGTCCATGTACAGTTGGGCCCCACCTCCATGTGAAGTGGGGCCTGATTAGTAGATGCAGTAGGAAAAAGTAAAAAAAAAACTTACTCATGTCTAAGTTATTTCAAATTGTATCTGGTTGATCCTGCCCCCTCCTTGCCCCAGCATTTTAAGAAGCAGAGCCCTCCCTGTCGTGCCCACAAGCACCCGCGACTGTCCCCGTGATGACGTTTCAGGCGGGGAGTAGCCGGGGGCATTTGTATACTTAATATGTGGCTGCTTTGTAAAATAGCTCCAGTTTGGAGCCTGGACATTCGTGGGCATGTGGTACAAATATTGTCTAACAAGTACCCTGCGGTGAGTGCCAGATCTCGGCGTATGGACACTCATTGATTTTAACCGAGCTATTTGAAGATGGCAATATAGTAATCTGTTTTGCCAAATCTTTAAATAGCTCTGATTTAGAATCGGCGAGTGTCCTGGCTAGTACCGAGACCAAGTACCGACTAGCAGGGCATTTGTTAGCCAATATTTGTATCAGACATGCCACTAATAGTCGGCCTATCGGGCGCAGCGGTGGATTTCTCCGCTGGCGACCCGGTTCGAACGGATCCGGGTCGCCGGAGGGTCAGGCCGGGAGTAGACTTGAGCGTCCGATGGGCAGCTCTCTACTCCGGGGAGGGTGGGCAGCACTGTGCGATAGGGACCCCTGGTGGAGACCGGGGAGTTCCATGCAACCGACACTCAACGTAGTGGGGGGGAGGAGGCTGGGCAGATGCTGGCGTCATTGCACGTCCCCACCTCCTCCCGGGGAGAAAATTAGGTGGAAAATGGAAGGCGGGTAGGACCACCAATATATGAAGCCCTCCCCGGAGAGCCTCCCATTGCCGCCGTCGCTGCGGGACCCCGACCGGTTACAGTTCCGGGGTCACGGAGGTGGCCCACGGCCCCACCCTCTGGGGGGCAAGCCGGGGGTGACTATGGGTCCCCAGCAGCAATTGACGGTGGTAGAAGTCTCCGGGGGCCGTGACCAGGGCGGATGGTCCCGATGGTCCTGCCAGAAAAAGGGCAAATACAAAAAAAAAAAAAATGCCACGAATGTCCAGGCTCTAAACTGGGGCTGTTTTACAAAGGAGCCATGTATTAAGTATATAGATACCCCCGGCTGCTCTCCGCTTGAAACGTCATCATGGGGACAGTCGTGGGTGCTTGTGGGCACGACAGGGAGGGCTCTGCTTCTTAAAATGCCAGGGCAAGGAGGGGGCAAGATCAACCAGATACAATCTGAAATAACTTGGACACGAGTAAATTTTTTTTTTTACTTTTTCTACTGCATCTACTAATCGGGCCCCACTTCACATGGAGGTGGGGCCCCGACTGTATGTGGACGTTTGCCTTTAATTTCAGAGGGGAAAAAAAAGGATTCTTCCAGAGTGGTACAGGAAGTCAGAGGTATTTTCTAAGATTACAAATAAGGCAGGCTTATTTTGGTAAATAAATACACAAATAAATATAAAGTAGACAAAGGGTATAAAATATTCTACATTTATTTATATCAACATTAACACACAGTGGCAGGAAAAGAGAAACAGAGAATTTAATGGCAGATAAGGACTGTTTGATCCACCCACTCTGCCAGTTTTTCCCAACCTACATTTTAATGCAGACTGTACTGGATCTACACCCCACACACACACACACACACACACACACACTATGATCTGCTTGTGTCTATCCCATGCATTCTTGAACACCAGCACTGTTTCTGCACCCACTGGAAGGAATGCAGAGTCCGGAGGGGACTGGATAAGGTAGCTAGTGAAATCATGTAAAACAAGCATTTGTCAGTGCCAAATGTTGTCTCATTGGCATTGGTAGTGCAGGAGTTAGAGAGATGCATAATAGGAATGGCAGTGAAGTACTGAACTGACGCCAACCCCACCCCGACCCTGCAGAGACTGACAGGCTTTGGGGTGTGCCTTTGGGTCATTGGCCATAACGCTCATGCCATTTCACCTCTCCCTACCTAGCAGACACTGACAAGTGTCATGGTGTGCCTTGTGGTCTTCGGGTCTTACGCTTACCCCATTCCATAAGGAAATATGCTGAGATGGGTGCAGTATAGCAGAATGGGGTGAACTTTGGGTCCGAAGAGTCCAAGGCACACCTCAATGCCTGTCACTAGCTGCAGGATGGGAGTGGGGTTGGAATGGCGTGAGCATTACAGCTGACAATCCCAAGTCACATCCATGATGCCTATCAGTCTCTACAGTGTGGCGCGTTACAGTTGGAAAGCCTAATGCTCCAAGTGTTTGTTGTTATTTTCAGTCCAAATTTTCAACATGGGCTTTTTGTGACCCCACCTCATGTACAGTGGCACTATTAGTTCATTAGCTGAAAGGTGATTTTGTACAGCGACTACCCATTTGTTGCCACAGGTGTGAAAACACATTTTGGGCAGGATGTGAAAAATGACAGCTATACTGTTCATGAGAAGGTGTAAAAAATGGCAGTGTTGAAAATCTGGAGTGAAAATATGAAAAATTGATGAAGTCACAAGTGTGTGTAGAAACTGCGCAACGCATGCCCGTAACACAATTATTTTGGGGATTTTGTTTTTGTTTTTGAAATTGCAATTTTATTATTTCATTTTTTCAAACAGCAACAGGTCACAAATAAAAACAAACAAAGCTGGGCATACACAGGGAGGCAGAATACATTCATGCGAGATTAAAACAGAAGAAGGGGACAGCCAAGAACAGTTAATCAGGCCTTTCCCTAACTAATATACTTGTCAAGGACTATCTTCCATCTTTGCTTGTTCCAATTACATTTTCAGTTTAGCCCTTATCCTCCAAAGTAAAGTCACAAGGAAGGAGAACTCCCCCCCACCCTCTAAATACCGGAGTGGAAGGTCAAAATTGGGGATTTTTTTTTAACCAAATTTTCAACATAAGCACTTTGGGACCTCTGCTCATGAACAGTGTCACTGTGATTTTGTTAATCTGTCCCGATCATTGATTTCTCACAGCAATCATGCTTATTGTGTGCCACACACAAAGACAAAAGTAAACATTTTAGGCAGGATGTGAAAATGACAGCTGTACTGTCCATTAGAGGTGTAATAAAATGGTAATGTTGAAACACTGGAGTGAAAATATGAAAAATTGGTGAAGTCACGAGCGTGCATAAAAACTGTACAATGCACACCCGTAACGCAATTATTTTGAAGATTTTTTAACCAAATTTTCAACATAGGAATTTTGGGACCTCTGCTCATGAACAGTGTCACTGTGATTTTGTTAATCTGTCCCGAACATTGATTTCCCACAGTGACCGCACCACATGTGCGGAAACACATTTTGGGCAGGATGTGAAAAATGACTGCTGTACTGTTCATAAGGAGGTGTGGAAAAAATGTCAATGTTGAAAATCTAGAGTGAAAATATTAAAAATTGTCGAAGTTACGAGCATGCATGGAAACTGCGCAATGCACGCTCGTAACACAGTCATTGTTTGGAATTTTTCACCACATTTGCAGCATAGGTTTTTTAGGACCCCACCTTTGAACAGTGGCACTGTCATTTTGTTAATCAGTCCTGAAAGGTGATTCTGCGCAGTGACCGTGAAATGACCTTTCAGGACCAAAAAACAAGATGACAGTGATGTGTTCATGGGGGAGTCACAAGAACCCTATGTTGAAAATTTGGAGCCCAAATTCACAAAAATGGCTGAGCTATCCACCTAAATTGACCCCCCCCCCATTGATGCCATTATACAGCTTACAGGCATTTCTTCATTTTGCAGTTCGGCTTTGAAGGGTCCAGACGTGTTCCCACTCCACAGAAGCTGTCGGCACCGGATATCCGGAGGTAAGTATGGAGTGAAGTGGGGGTGGGGAGGTGCGATGTGCAGAGGGTGGGTGTGGGTTAGGGGAGGGGGGAGATGCGGACAACGAAGGACCATTTCCTTTTTTTCAGGTACAGAAAAAAAAGGGATGTCTCTGGACCGTTTTCTTTGTTTACAGGTGAAATAAAACAAATGTTGGGCACACTGAGATGGGCTGCCAGTGTGCCCCATGACTTTTGGGGGTGATGTTTTCTACACTGGAGTGGGCTCCCAGCGTGCCACACAATGGGGGTGGAGCGGGGACAGGAACATGCCGTCGCAGTCAGCTTTCTGTGAGCGGCAGCACACTGGGGTGGGCTGCCAGTGTGCCACACAATGTGAGGGGGGCTGGACATGCCAGCATGGGGATTGCACCCCTGACGTCAGCTTCCTTTGGGGATTGTATGGTGGCAGCCCGCCACCATGTTTATTGAAATGTTTCACCAGGAAAGGCACATATGGGAGGCGTGTCATCTGTGCCGCTGCATGACAAGCTTGTCTCTGATTGCAGCGGCACATTTCTTACAAGTTGTGTCCACTTTACATAATTCTTGTGTCAGTGCTAGCATGCTGGCTAATTGGGGAATGAGGGACGCACCTACTAAAGTATGCCCTGCATTCGCCAACACTGACACACCTCTGCATTTCTCCTACTACCACAAGATGTTGCTTGTGCAAGCAAAAGACAATATAAATAAAAAAACGGCTGTGTGCAGTTTATGATGTCAGGCAATCAAAGGGGAAGGTTGGGGGATGGTGACTGCAGCAAGGGCTGCCACGGGAGTGAAAAAATATATTTGTGATTATGTATCAATTAATGACTTTAAATGATATTGTGATGCAGGAGAAGGAATCTCAAGAATGTTCTTGGTCAGGAGGGAAGGTTCCTTCAGATTCCAAAATATTTAAAAAAAAAACACAAATAAGAATTGTTTATGATTCCATGCCTAGCTCACTGCACTACAAGGGTGGGGGTAGTCATAGGGCCACAGGGTGTAGAGGGGGAATGAGTTTAAGAGCATGGGTTTTGTGGGGATAAGGGCTGCGAGGGTTGCAGAAATCTATTTATAAATAAATACTGTCTGCCTGCAAAGGGGGCAAGGGTTCTTTGGATTAAAAAAAATGTGAGTATAAATAAAGGATGTCTCACTGTAGATGGAGTGGTGTTTGGAGGAAACGGCTGCCTCTGTTTTTCACCATAGAGGTTTTCTTTTCTCTCTCTCTCTCTCTCTCTCTCTCTCTCTCTCTCGGGTGGCATCCAGTAGGCTTGTTCAGCCCTATTCCTCTCTCCGCTATTCACCTTCCCTGACTCACCTTGTCCCATAAATTCCCCTATGGATTTCCCCCCACCCCATGGCAGGGCCAGGAAGGGGAGGGCTGTCCTCCTCCTCCCACCTGGCAACTTACATCCAGAACTGGGGGTCATTGGTCAGGTTGCAATGTGGGAACGAGGGTAGGCTGGCAGGGTTTCATTAAGGTGGTGCAAAATCTTTTGTTTTCTCCCTTGTCCCCCAGCCATGGCAGCACCCTAAATATAACAGTGGGGTCAACAGATGGAAGGGGGGGGGTAACTGAATTTTGCATTACAGAGACAGGTGTTTAGAGAATGCTACAGAATAAACCTGTTATTTTTGAACCCACTCTGCAAGATGTCACAGTATCTTGACTTTTGCGGTAGTTCACAACTGATAAAAAGCAAAGCTGGGTAAATCATAGTGGAAGACTGAACAAATTAGAGAGCAGTTTCACAATGTTGATTATAAAATCATGATAGCCATATGCAGTACTGAAACCAGCAATTAAAAAGAAAACAGAAACAGTGGCCCAGTGACATGAAGGGTTGGGGCACTAGAGATCTTACCTCCTGCTACGCTGACAGCCGGAGATCGCGGGCGAGACCAGCCACCACTGATTGTCCAGGTGGGAGAGGATTGAGTATCTGGAAGACTGATCTACTCTCCCAGTGAGGCTAGCTGTGCCGCTCCTAGACTGTAACCATGTGGAGGCATGGTAATAGGGAAGTTGGCGCAGCTCAGCAGGGGGACATCCCTTGGCAGATGCGTGATGCGTGCCTGTACACACACACACACACACACACACACACACACCCCTACATCACGACACACCACTGGATGGAGGGAAACCAGAATAAGGAAAAATATAGCAGGCTGGGGTATGATGTCCAACTAGCTCTGTCACACGGGACACCTCTCATCTGGATTGTGTTCCTGGGAACAGAAGGATAGAGTTCTCCTTCCTGACCTGCATGAGGGAAATCTGCGGGGGAACATGGAGGTAAGTCCCTGGTCCACTGCTACTAATCCTTGACATCCACCAACTCTACAATCCACCAAAACCCCACTGTGGGATGGGTGAGGGTTCCAGTCTGTTCTTTGGGAGAGGGAGGCTGCAGGAGGGGGGACATGGCTAGTATCATCTGCAGGGAAGGTAGCTGCAGGGGGATGGCTGATATTTCTATTACTGTAAGTGTAGTGTAGTTAGTAGCTGATATGTGGGAAGCAGGATACCACCTGTGTGCTGGGACACAAAACAGGTCTTACCCCTGCAGTGGGGATGATCCATGTGTTTATGGTCACAAGCACCCCTCACCTCCAAGCCCTGGTCTTTGGCTCCAGAACCTACACTCATCAAGGTCTCAAGTTCCTGAGCCCCCCAAAGCCATGGCAGCATGCTTCTTGGAGTACATCATATAGAATAGTGGATGATCACCCATCCACAACAAGGCTGTGTTTCTTTCGAGGGAGTTGATGACATCATAGAGACCTAGAGAGCGAAGCTTGAGAGGTCTCACTGATGTCATCAACTCCCGAGAGAGAAACACAGCCTTAGTTGTGGATGGGCGATCATCCACTGTTTTATATAGTATATGGACAGCCTTTATTGTCCATAGAAATCCATGGCCTTTTGAATGTTTACCTTTTCTTTACTGGTGCCGTTCCCTGTCCCGCTCGCTCTGGCTTCTCCTGCTTCCACTTGCTCCATCTTCTCACAGTCAGACCATATCGGTCTGAGTAAACTCCTTCTTTGGTTTTCTTCTTCTGTGGCTGAGCAGTTTAATTTAAAAATAAAAAAAAGTAATTTTCTTTTCTGACAAACAGCCGTGTGCAGTTCTATGGGTGGCACTTAACGGACCGGCTACCATTCGGTGCTCGGTAAATCGCGCTGCCTTGTTTTCTTTTTTTGTTCTGGTGGGTCCTCAATAAATGAGCCAATCAGGTGAGAGAATAAGGCTAAAAAACTGTTGTACTATCGATGTGATGTCAGAACAAGAGTGCAACAGCTTTTTTGACCTTTGAACTGCCCTACAACATTATGTAGAAAGCCACAGATTTCTGTGGACAATAAAGGCTATCCATATACTATATAGCAGAATCAGCACAGTCTGCAGAGGTCTCAGGTTTTCTGCTGTTGCTGGTACAGCTCCAGGCAGCATGTATGACTTGGTTTGATGGGCTTCATACCAGAACGACGAACTATCCCGCTGCAGGGATAACACATTCTCTACACAGCTGGAATACACCTTGCCACAGACCAGCCATACCCTGCAACTGCCTTTCTCTGAAGACCAGACTAGCCATGTTTCCCCACCACCACACACCCAGAAAGTTGGAATAGCATTTTAGTCATCTGTGGTCAGATATTCAACTGATTGCCCTGGTACAAAACTCAAGTTAGTTTGCCCACCCAAGCTGAGTTTTATGCTGAAGTCCCATATTCAAATGTCCGTTTAACGTGGGTATACTGGGATTGTGCTAGGACAAAATGTGGACGGGTATGCAAGACAAAACAATCCAAATTGGGAGGGCAGGGACCTGAATATTGGCGTAGTCCAATATTCAGTGTATTTGCACCCTTGATCAGAGTAAATACCGCTGACCGAGACTTAGTCTTAATGCAGTGCAGCCTTAGTGGTCGCTGGAGGTACTGCATCGGCACTCCCCCAACACATTATGCGTTGATGTCTAGTGGCACCACCCTCACTCCGATGCCAGTCCTGGTACAGGTAGGTGACATCCCTGGTGTCCAGTACTCCCAATCCCCATCCTGTACAGTTAATATAATTCACTGGTGTCCAAAGTCCCTCCCCTCGCCCAATCCTCATCCAATACAGTTAATACAATTCCCTGATGTCCAAGGTCCCTCCCCTTGCCCGATCCTCATCCAATACAGTTAATATAATCCCCTGGTGTCCAGGGTCACTCCCCTTGCCTGATCCTTATCCAATACAGTTAATATAATTCCCTGGTGTCCAAGGTCCCTCCCCTCGCCCAATCCTCATCCAATGCAGTTAATACAATTCCCTGGTGTCCAGGGTCCCTCCCCTCGCCCGATCCTCATCCAGTACAGTTAATATAACTCCCTGGTGTCCAGGGTCCCTCCCCTCACCTGATCCTCAGCCAGTACAGTTAATATAATTCCCTGGTGTCCAGGGTCCCTCCCCTCACCCGATCCTCATCCAATACAGTTAATACAATTCCCTGGTGTCCAGGGTCCCTCCCCTCACCCGATCCTCATCCAGTACAGTTAATATAATTCCCTGGTGTCCAGGGTCCCTCCCCTCGCCCGATCCTCATCCAGTACAGTTAATATAATTCCTGGTGTCCAGGGTCCTTCCCCTCGCCCGATCCTCATCCAGTACAGTTAATATAATTCCCTGGTGTCCAGGGTCCCTCCCCTCGCCCGATCCTCATCCAGTACAGTTAATATAATCCCCTGGTATCCAGGGTCCCTCCCCTTGCCTGATCCTTATCCAATACAGTTAATATAATTCCCTGGTGTCCAAGGTCCCTCCCCTCACCTGATCCTTATCCAGTGCAGTTAATACAATTCCCTGTTGTCCAGTGGTCCCTCCACCCACCAGATAACTATCTCTATATGTATGACAACACCCCTCACCGGTTTGTCACCCCTCCCTTACAAGACCACGGATGTCCTGCCACAGCCGTGGCAAGAACTAACCCCCAACAACAAAGCCCTGGCCCCGTTTCCAAGACAGAGCGGTGCCCACAGTGATAGCCAACCCCCACTGGTGGTTCCCAACACCCACCTGCAGCACTGATGACCCACCCACCCCATCCCCTTACCGTACAATTGATAATGTGCTGAAATGATGGCAGGTGACACAGCACCACCACATACCTCATTGGCTAGCCACCATCTGACAGTAGCAGGCAGCATGCTGCTTATTTATAGGGCAATCTGTAAATGAGCAGCGGGCTCCGTGCTACTGTCAGGCATCAGGTGGCATGGGAGGTGTATGGTGGGGCCGTGTCACCAGCCATCATTTCAGTGCAGCAGCACCTGTATGGTAAGGGGGAAACATAGAAACATAGAATTTGATGGCAGATAAGGACCGCTTGGCCCACCCAGTCTGCCCATTTCCCTACCTAATGGGTAAGCTGCAGATCTTAGTTAACCAGCAGCCTACTTCTTTCTACCCCAACCCCCTAGAATTGCCTTATGACTGTCCCATGCATGTTTGAATTCCACCACTGTTTTTGACTCCACAACCTCCTCTGGAAGGCCATTCCATGCATCCACAAGCCTCTCTGTGAAAAAATACTTCCTTACATTACCTCTGAGCCATCCCCCCTCTATCTTCAAATTGTGCCCCTTGTTCTTGCACACCTCATTTTTTGAAAGATGCTACCCTCTTGGACTTTGTTGATTCCCTTGGGGTACTTGAAAGTTTCGTATGTCTTCCGGTGCAGACCCTGCACCATTTTAGTTGCCCTCCTCTGGACAGCTTCCATCCTGTCTATGTCCATGCGGAGACTGGGTCTCCAGAACTGCATGCAGTACTCCAGATGGGATCTCACCAGCTGTCTGTACAGAGGGATAACAACTTCCTGTTTTCTACTGGTGATGCCTCTCCCTATGCATTCCAGTATCCTTCCAGCCCTCCTTACTGCCCTCTCACATTGCTTGCCCACCTTTAGGTCATCTGATATGACTACCCCAAGGTCCCTTTCCATTTTTGTTGTTGTTAGTATCTCACCCCCCATTGTGTACTCTTCCCCTGGGTTTTTGTTTCCCAGGTGCATTACTTGCACTTCTTAGCATTGAATCTTAGCTGCCATACATTTGACCATTCCTCCAACCTTGCCAAGTCCCTTCTCATCCTTTCCACCCCACCTTGTGCATCAACTCTGTTGCAGATCTTTGTGTCATCTGCAAAGAGACATACTTTTCCTTCCAGTCCCTCTCGCTTATAAAGACATTGAAGAGGACCGGTCCTAATACTGAACCCTGCGGTACCCCACTAGTAACCCCCCTTTCTTCAGAGTGGACTCCATTTACTATTACCCTCTGTGTCCTATTCTCCAGCCAATTCTTTACCCAGGATATCATCTTGGGACCCAATCCCAGGATGGCTAACTTGTATATTAATCTTTTGTGTGGGACTGTGTCAAATGCCTTGCTAAAGTCTAGGTAGGCCATGTCCACAGCCCATCCCTGATCTACTACTTTTGTCACCCAGTCAAAGAAATCTATTAGATTCATCGGGGCATGACCTTCCTGTTGTGAATCCATGCTGCCTTGGGTCCTGTGCCCCTCTCGCCAATAGGTACTCGACAATTCTTTCCTTCAGAAGTGATTCCATCATTTTCCCTATCACTGAGGTTAAACTAACAGGTCATTAGTTTCCTGCTTCTGCCCTGCTACCACTTTTGTGAAGGGGGAATCACATCTGCCCTCCTCCAGTCCTCAGGTACCACCCCATCCTCCCATGATTTGTTAAAGAGGGTAGTCAGTGGTGTCACTAGTTCTACCCTTAGTTCTTTTAGAATTCTGGGATGAATGCCATCAGGCCCCATTGCTTTGTCCACCTTCAGTTTTAAGAGTTCTTTCAGAACCCTTTCTTCTGTAAATGGGCTGGTATCAACTTCTGTATCCAGAGTGTTTCTATTGTTTGTTTTAGGTACCTCCCTCTCTTTCTTTGTAAATACTGAGCAAAAATATTTGTTTAGTATATCTGCCTTTTCACAATCACCCTCTGCCCACCCCTTCCCCTTTATTAAGCCTCACTATCCCTTCCTTGGTCTTCCTTCGCTCCCGATGTACCTATAAAAGGTTTTATCCACCTTCTTAACTGAGTTGGCTATCTTTTCCTCGGTTCAGGCCTTTGCTGTTCTTACTGCCTTCCCAGCTTCCTTTTGCTTTAACTGATACAATTCTCTGTCCTGCTCCTTCTTTGATTTCTTGTACTTCCTGACTGCTTTCTTTTTCTCTTGAACCTTCACTGCCACCTCCTTTGAGAACCATAGTGGTTTCTTACATCGTTTTGTTTTGTTTATTTGTTTCACACAAAGGCTTATTACCTCTGTGATGGCAGTTTTTATTATTCCCCATTGTTCTTCAACCCCTCCTTCCTGCCCATTTGCTAATGCATTCCTTAGGCACTCACCCATTTTGACAAAGTCAGCCCTCCTAAGTCCAGTACTTTTGCCTTTGTATGGCTTGACTCTATTGCTGTTTTTATTGTGAACCATACTGTTCAATGGTCGCTAGTTCCCAGATGGCTACCCACTTCTACATCTTTAATCTCCATCTCCATTTGAGAGAACCAGGTCTAAGATTGCTCCTTCTCGAGTGGGTTCCAATACTAGTTGTCTAAGGCATGCCCCCTGTAGGCCATCTAGAATAACCCCACTATTAGAAGTGGCTGCTGCAACTGCACTCCAGTTAACATCTGGCATATTCAGATTACCCATCAGCAATATCTCCCATTTTTCTGCCATTCTAAGTATACTTTCTATCATTACTTGTCCATTTCCTCCCCCTGAGAGGGGGGTCTGTATACAACCCCTGTGCGGATTGTGGTGCCATTGTCTGTCTCCAAATTGACCCACAGTGCTTTTTCTCCTCCCTGTTTACCCTTTTGTTCTGTTGCTTTGATTCCTTCCCTTCTGTAGAGAGCTACTCCTTCTCCTCTTTTACCCTCCCTGTCCCTCCTGTAGATAGTGTATCCTGGTATGTTTACGTCCCAGTCATGGTTCTGTGTGTACCATGTTTCTGTGACTGCCATGATATCCAGATGTTCCTCCTCCATCAAGGCCACTAATTCAGGAAGCTTGTTACCCAGGCTATGGGCTTTGGTACTCATTGCACTCAGTTTTTTGATGGCTTTTCCTTCTGTAGCAGCATCCCCCACTGACCTTTCTACCTTGGTCTTTTTCTCATTTAGTACCCTGTTTTGTAGGGGGAGGCTGGGATTTTTCTGCTGCTTATCAGTGCCTCCCCCCCGACTAGTTTAAAAGCTTGCCAATGAAGCATTTAAACCGATTGCCCAGAAGACTTGTTCCCTTCCTGGACAGATGCGGACCATCCTACCAGTATAGGCTGGTGTCCCTCCAGGTGGAACCCCAGTCCCCAATGAAGCCAAACCCCTGTTCTCCACACCGTTTTTTTCAACCATTCATTAAACTGCATGGTGCAAAGTACCCTTGCCTCACTCATGCCATAGACAGGCAGCACCTCTGATAAGGATACTGTGTGTGCTACTTGTCTTAGGCCCCTCCAGAACTCTACAAAGTCCTCCTGCACTGCTCTAATCTCATGTTGAGCCAAGTCATTTGTCCCTAGGTGGACAATGACATCCAGCTCAGACTCCCGTGCAACTGTTCTTGTGATCCTAAGGATGCGCTTCCTGTCCCTCCAAGCCATGGCACCAGGCAGGCACCTTACTTCAGTTTTCCCTGCTCCCCCCAGTTCTATCCCCCTAATAATTGAGTCCCCCACCAGGAGCTGCTTCCTTTCCCTGTGGTGTCCTCTGTCTCTTTCCTGAGTGCCTCCCTTGTGACAGTTGTCCGCAACGTCCTTAGTCTCCTCTTCAGGTGCATCCATAAGGGAACTATGCTCCCCCAGAATGGTGTATGGATTGTGGAGTGGAACAACTGACTGGGTGTGCCTCTGTTCCACCACCCTTACCCTCCCTGAGCCCACTGTGGTCCAACTGCTGTGCTTTCTTCGCAACCTCTGAGGTAGTGGTGGTGGTTCTGGTGCTCCCTGGATGGGGGACGTTCTCTTACTACTGTCCAGTGTGGCCTAAAGACGGGCAACTTCCCCCCTCAGGGCAGAGAGTTGTCTGCCAATAGGGCAGCATCTCAGCCTCCAGAAAGACTCCCAGAAGACTGCTGCCTCACAGCCATTACATTGCACTACTCCCCACATATCTGTCTACCTTCTTGTTTATTTATTCATTTTTTGGGGGAAGGGGTGGGTCATCAGTGCCATGGATGGGTGGGACCACTACAACCAATAGGGGGGTTTGATGAGGTTGTGGGCACCACTCTGTTTTGGAAACAGAGCTGGGGCTATGTTGTTGGGAGGTCTTGCCCCTAGAGTTTCACGGCTGTGGTGTGCCAGCTGTGGCAGGGGTTGTGACACACTGTGGTGGGGGAGGGGGTTGTATGTATGGGGACAGTGATCGGGCAGGGGAGGGATCACTGGACACCAGGACATTTTTACTTTGGTATGGTGCAGTGGGATTAGGGTGGGCAGTTAACACCAGCTCACAGGATGGGCACATTTGGGTCCTAAAGGGCCTCCAACCCCATGCAAATAAGCCCATAATCAAAATGCAAATTGCCCCTTAGTGCTTTGCATGCCCATTGGCTCATTGCATGGTAACTTTTGAATATTGAAAATACTGCCCTGCTGCTAGCCATTGTGGGCATGGTTAAAACGCTTAGTGCTGGACCTATATTCAGACAAAGAGACGCCCCGCACTATTCCTCTGAATATGGCATTTTTTGTGAACCAGTGTTATTTTAATGCAGGGTCCAAGTGTTTGCGCTCCACTGTGGGCAATATTGAATATCGAGCCAATAGAGGGGTACGAACGTGAATGTAAAAAAAAAAAATAATGGCGTGCAGCAAAGAGGGTACCTAGAAAGGTATGTTTGACAGGTATGCTAATATTTTTCATGTACCATGACAGATAGAGAGGTCAATAAGTAAAAACCATCACTGTCTGAATAACAAAAAGAGGAAAGTATATTCACAGAATAACGATACTGCAATCCGACCCCACAGCGCGAAAAGCTCAGATGGAATTGCTGTGCTTCTGCCAGGAGGGGAACAGCTCTAACAAAGTAATATTACATGGATTTGGAAGTAAAAATGACAAAGGGATGACTTAAGTTACACATATGATCATTCCAGTGAGCTGACAGCAGTAGTGAGCCAGAACAGCCTACTGGAAATAGTAGGGCAGAAAGGAGATCTGGATGCATGCTCTACCACTGTCCTCCCCCACCCCCATTTGCAAACTTTGATAAATAAATAAATAAATACATAAATGATAAGCACCTCACCACAGCCCCACACACACACACATCAACCCCCAGCGAACCGTGACTGACCACCGTATGTGCTCCGGTGCAATTACTTTAAAAGTTATATAGAGGATAATGCCTGATGTACAGGTGATAACCATGGTGTAATCACCTCAAGTGGTTGCTAGGGCATCAGTAAATCTTGAGTGCGCAGCTTGAGCGGTTTACCATTGCCCTAGCAACCAGGAGAGATGATTACACCATGGTTATCACCTGTACGTCAGGCATTGTCATTTGTAATGTATGGGACTTGACATGAGAAGTTACCCCTCCCCCGAAGACAAGTAATTTAGCCTTACCTAATTAATGAATCTGCACTATGGCCATATGATAATGTAGGAAAACAATAGATTAGGATACACGGACGGAATGACAGCAGGGAGAAATAGCACCATAGTTAAACTCTCTGTCATACATGGAGAGTTTGCTAGACTCAAAAACAGTAAACTGTGACAAGTGGAATCTTATTTGAATACTGTACTGAGACTAACAATCACATTCTGGGTGTGTACAATGCTGAATAACACTAGCATTCCGTTTTGTAAACTCACTGCTATGATATGGATGAGAGGGGTTTATAAGGTTCTGACATCACAACAATGGGATTACAAGGTTGTAAACAGCTTACTTTCAGTGGATAATAAGGGCTACTCATACATTATAAATAATTACAGCCAAACACGCACCGCCCCACAGCAAAACATGACTAGCTACTTTACTGAGTTAAAGCTACCAAATTCCTGGGAGGGCTCAAGGAGGACACACTGAAGCCGGGTGGCTGACAGGCCCCCAGAAGCTTTGGGGGTTTAGACGCTGTGTGGTGAATTTTGGGGTTTTTATTGAAGATGAAAATTGCTTTTGTTATGTCTTCTCTACTCATGACTCTAGGAGGAAAACAAATATTTTCCCTTGGAGTCAGTGGGTGTGGGAGACCCTCTGGCTGGGCTTGGCTTAGAGTGTGCAGCTGCAGCTGGGGTGGGCTACTGGCTGACCAACAATGCTAGCAACCACCCACCCCATCAGCATTATTGCTTACAGTTATACTGCTGCAGCCTGGAAGCACTGCAGGCAGAACAGAACCAGAAGCTAAAGGAAAGCCAGCAAAGTTAGCACTGCCACCACTGACTGAAACGTTTTTAGCTCCCCTGTTAACCTGCAATAACAGTTCAGGAGTCTCAGGATTTGCTAAACTCTGAAGTCATGGATTTAAGGAAAAGCAGTCTAGAAGAGATGACGTATTAGGGAGCACACACATTAAAATTAGTAAATCATTGCAATTCAGTTTTCTGTTCTGTATATACTGTCTGACTGCAGCATCTAAAACATGCATGCTAAGCCTTGTGACTAGCATGACACAGTACAGCCAAGAGTAAATCGTTATCTCACAGGAAGCTGAGAAACAAGCTCAAGCACCAGGGGATCCTCACGAAAAAGCAGGAGCCCCTCCGAGTCCAACACTGCCCCCCACCCCCGGAAGGCTAGTTTGCAGCTCAGTGTAACACGGCCAGTCTCCTCTCCCTAGAACCAAGCCGTTATTACTGCAAGATAGGAAGGCACCAGTTTCTAAAGTAACCCAACTCCAGAACATAACAAATAACAAACCGAGCGTCTCTCAACATGGGCTGTCTTCTGTGCCCACATACATTAATTACTTTACTAAATACCAACAAATAAAGTAAGAGAAATATGTGAAGATGGGTCAGAGGAACTTAAAGAGGCAACCCATTACTCACCATGGCGTGAAAGGAAAATGAACACGTCAAGTAATACAAAACAATAACCTGCTGACTGTAGGGTTGCTGCAAGCTGCTCTATCCCATCTGCTGAGCAGTATGTCGGAAGATTTAGGGTGCCGTTAAAATTTAAAAAGAGCGGTTCTGAGCACCGAAAAGAAAACGGTGATGTAGTCAATCAGTTTGGTAGGCATGATGGCCAATAGCAACAGCAGGGTGATTGACCAATCAGAGGACACGGTGTGTTTGGCCAATCAGAGGACGCACTGCACAGTGGGCGCACTTGAGGGACTATTGTGCACCTCAGTGCATATGCCCAGGCCACAGTTCATCATCTTAGACATTTAACATTCTCTGTGACTCTGGACCTCAGCGGTTCAACATTTCCTCTGGATTTGACTTTTTTTTTTCATTTAGTGCTTTCTCCTTGGGTATGAGACAAGGAGGTTAAATTTGACACTTCAGTGGTTGCAGCTTGTGGGTTATCAGTCCACTCCATTTAGTGCCGTCTCCTTGGGTAAGCGATATGGAGGTTTAATTTTATTATTTTACTGCCAATTGTTAGAATAAGGGGTAGTGGGTATTTTATTCTGTTCTGTGGTAGGATAGACTTAACCAATATTTTAATTCTGTTAATTTTAAATGTTGGCTGTATTTTTTTTTATACTAGAATGTTTTTACACTTTTTCAACCCCTTCTAATCACATTTATGTGCTTCTGAAACACGTTGCCTCTTAAGCTCTGACATAATCCTAAGAAAAGAAAAAACTCCTAAGAAAATCCTAAGAGCACCACTCTTAAAGGGGCAGTCCTAGTCTGAAAGTGCAGCACACTGGAAGTCTTGCTTATAGGACCTGCCTTTGAAATCTTATTGCATGAGTGCTGGCAAAGTGACTCAATGCGCAAACTCTTCACTGTCAACTGTGCCTCGAGTGACATACTTCCTCCTCAAGTTAAGCAATGTGGTCTGTCTTGCCACCATGCTGCCTCCGAGAATCCCTCTGTTGGTACTAACCATATTCCTGTGTCTAGCTGCTGACAATGCTGACGCACCAACTACCTTGCCTGCCCAGAAAATTGTATTAAATGCATACAGCACCACAACCATACACTATTACAAGCCATCCTCTGCCTATCCAATCCTGTGGGATACCTACTCAGATACCAGTGCTCACTGCTGCCTGTACTGGAACTCCACTCTGGCACTCATCCCACACTTCCTTGTCTCCCACGGAGCATGCGCCCTGGGCCACTCCAGTAGAAGTCTGAAGATCCACAATAGCAAACGATATAAGGAGACAATTAAAAGGATTGTACTGTTGTTTCTCTTGCTCTCAGGTAACATACATTCCAGTCTTGGCCCACAAACTAACTCAAACTTTTCTCAGCAAAATGCAGGGTCTCTAAAATTGGCTACAATAAACATCTGCAGCCTACTTCCTAAATGGGATGGACTCAAGGTGTGGTTTACCCTGCATAATCCGGATGTCATCTCTGTAATAGAAACCTGTCTCACCCCTAAAACTCCTCATGCCTCAATACTTATTCCAGGATACTTGGTTTTTAGGCAGGACTGCCTCACCAAGAGAGACGGAGGCTGTGCAATCTATATAAAGGACACACTACAGGGCCTTGCTGTCCCTGTACCATACCCTAGTGACTCGATACAGATGCTGGCAATCAAACTGCTCCTAGGGGCACACAATAAAGCACTTATGTGATCTCAACCTATATCCCCCCAAGGAATACAGAAGATGGCTTCACATCGCTACTTAACAGCTTAAGCAGCCTGAGCCTGCACTCTGAAATAATAATACTAGGAGACTTCAACATGAGCTGGCTCTCCCCTATAGCATCGGCCCACAAGGATGCACTGTCAGCCATTCACTTTGCTCAGCTTGTGGAGACGCCCACCAGACTAAACTACTGATCCCAAAATGGCACCCTACTGGACTGCATGCTTTCCAACCGACCCAAGCATTTGTCTGCTATCACTGTTCTTCTGGACGGACTTAGTGACCACTCCCCCATCATATGCTGCTGGTCTAACAAGTACTGCAAACCCCCTGCCAGGACTATTACCAAATGTGTACTGATTCATGGTCACCTTGAGAAGCTAAATACTGAACTTTGGAATTAGGACTGGACAGTAATATATACAACAATGTTGATACAATGCTTGACCACTTCATCAGTCGGTTCAACGTGTTCTGTGATTGGCACGCACCTTTAAAAACAAGGAAAGGAAAGGGGACCTACAAACCATTGATCACTCCAGATCTTATCAAACTCCCAAAAGCTAGGGATTACCTGTAGTACAAGGCACTGGCCTCAGGAACCAAATCCAATATTCAGAATTATAAAAAGAGCTAGAAATGAGTGCACCAGAGCAATCTGGTTGGCCAAAAGCCGGTACTACAAGGATGCCCTCTCAAATAACTGGAACAACAGCAGGTCATTCTGGAAAAATATCCATGATATCACAAAGACCCTAAGACTACCCCCAACATGTTAAATCTTGATGGAACCCCAACCATGGAACCAAAAATCATTGCTGACGCATTCAATAGGACGTTCTCTGACCTTTGCAGCTTTCTGCCCCAGACTATTTCAATAGTGCCCAAACAGGTTGAAAACAGGTGAACCAAGTCCCACTACATGGCTACCCACCATTCTTTTTCAAGGCTGTCTCTGAAGGCAAAACAAGGCGATACCCCCAGAAAGTATTTGGGAAATCAAGGCACAATCGGGATTCCCTAGATCTTAAATTCATAAACTTTGCACTTATTAAAAGCTCAACAAATGGAAAGACATATTGCTGGCCTTAAAGATCACCTCGGCCACATCCACACTGATAATCCCTCCATCAATCATATTATGACATCCTTCTAGAAGGAACTATATGCCCATCCCAAACCGGTTCCCAGTACTCATATACAATATTTTCTGGACAAAATACAACTTTCCCACTTGTCTAACCAAGATAAGGAACTTCTGGATAAACCCTTTTTTTTACAAGAAATCCAAAATGCGTTATCCTCCTTAAAATCTGGCAAATCACCAGGAGGAGACGGTCTCCCTGTTGATTTTTATAAACCACTTTCGAATTTACTTTGTCCCCTGCTCCATAAAGTATTTCAGGAATCAACTCAACTTGGTAAACTCCCTCCCACAATGACTGAGGCTGTTATTACTGTACTTCCCAAAAAGGACAAAGACCCTTCTTACCCTGCCAACTAAAGACCAATCTCATTATTAAATACTGACGGTAACATTTTTGCCAAAATCTTATCTTCACGATTGGAACCTCTTATTTCAAAACTAATTCACGGATCCCAAGCTGGTTTTGTAAAACACAGATTAGGTGCAGACCATCTACACTCTCTGTTTAATATAATGCACAAAGCTAAATCCCTTAATTCCCCTGCAGCAGCATTTGCGATTGACTTTGAAAAAGGTTTTGATTCTGTAAACTGGAAATACTTATATTAAGTTTTACTTCACCTAGGCATTACTGAGGGCTTTTGTTTCCGGATGAAACTGTTATATACATCTCCTTCAGCTAGAATTTTAACCAATTCTACCCTTTCCTCACCTTTTTATCTAGCAAGAGGGACCAGACAGGGTTGCCCTCTATCACCTTCGCTATTTATCTTAGCTATGGAACCCCTGACTGCCTGTCTTCATCAATCCAATGATACTAAAGGGATCCACATTGGTAATTCCAGCTATACTTCTTTGTCCTATGCAGATGAACTTTTAATTCTGTTACAGAACTTTGAAGAGGCTGGACAACCTTTGGTCAGAATACTTCATAAATTTAATGAGATTTCATGGTTAGCTCTAAATTATAATAAATCAGAGACTCTACCTTTAAACAATTTTTGAAACCCACCATGAATACACCTTTAGGTTTCCGTTGAGCTCCACAAGGCCTTACATATCTTAGTAGCTTGGCAGAAGACATCAGGAGAAAGGACTGCCGTGTGACTGAACTTCTCTGCTGGGACTAAAGTAGAAGAACTTTTGTATTTGACCTTTAATTTAGGGTAAAAAAACTAACATACAAAAAAAAAAGTGTGTGTTTGGGTTAACTGAACTGAATGGGTATCTGAAGAGTTATCTAGGTGTAAATCTCAGGTGACTGAAAGGACGTAACTGCTGTGAGGTTTAAATTACCTGTAGAAAGATCTGGTAAGTAGGGGGAGTGGCTTAGCTAGAAGGAAGCTACATTTAAAGACTGCCTTAGAAAGTTTCTGCTAATAGCTTGGCAGAAGACACTGGAGAAAGGACTGCTGTGTGACTGAACTTCTCTGCTGGGACTATATTGCCCTCCTTCCCTCCACACAAAGCTAGTTCTATTTTTATAGGCACAGAATTTGACTGACAACAGGAACTTCCTGTTTAGGGGCAGGAAGTGAGTGATTACAGAACCACCAAGGACCCACCATCCTAGAAGGGCAAGAGTAGCTCTCTGGCCCCCTCTAGCTGCTGGAGGTCTGCCTCTGAGCAAGTAAGTGGTCTACAGCGAAATATAGGATATTCTTGTCTCAGAACAGGACAATCAGGAGCTTAAAGGGCACACAGGCAGAAAGTAAGTAGAGAGAGAAAATAAAAACAGAGGAAAGAGTAAGGATTGCAAACAGTTAAGGGGTCAGAAATAAGACATGATTGGAGTGGTGCAGTGCAGTGGCTGTGGAGCAGCAGTCTTCGAGGAGATGTTCTGGAGGATGCGGTGTTGTCCCATCTGCAGGCACCTCTCTGGGCTGAGGAGGAGGTTGCTCATCTCAGGCTCAGTTGGCCGAGTTGTGGGACCTCCTCTTACATCCAGGGACCACCAGTGCCACTGCCATTGCCTCAGAGGTTGCCAAGAAAGAGGAGCGGTTGGACCACAGTGGGCTCAGGGAGGGTGAGGGTGGTGGAACAGAGGTGCATCCCTCCCATTGTACCTCTCCACAATTCCTATGCCATTCTGGCAAAGTGTGGTTCCTCTATGGAGGCACCCACAGCGGAGACCAAGGAGGATGCTGGGAACCTCCACAAAGGAGACCCACAGGAGGGTGGCAGGGGACCCTGCAGGGGAAGGAAACAACTCCTGGTGGGGGACTCCATTGTTAGGAAGGTAGAACTGGGGGAGGAAGGGGAGAGGGAGGTAAGGTGCCTGCCTGGCACCATGGCTTGCAGGGACAGGAAGCGAATCCTCAGGATTGCCGGAGCAGCTGCACAGGGGAGGGAGCTGGATGTCATTGTCCACCTAGGGACAAATGACCTGGCTAAGAAAGGGATTAGAGAAGTGCAGGAAGAGTTTGTGGAATTGGGGAGGGTCCTTAGTCAAGCAGCACGCACGGTAACCTTCTCGGAGGTGCTACCCATCTATGGCATAGGAGAGACTAGGGTGTTCTGCACCATTGGATTCAATCAGTGGTTGAAAAACTGGTGTGGAGCTCAGGGATTTGGCTTCATTGGGGACTGGGGGTCCACCTGGAGTGATGCAAGCCTATACTGGCATGATGGGCTGCATCTGTCCGGGAGGGGAACCAGGATCCTAGGTGATAGGTTTAAATGCTTCATTAGCAAGCTTTTAAACTAGCCAAGGGGGGAGGCACTGGAAAGGAGCAGGAAAATCCTAGCCCCCTAAATAATCACGGTAGTAAGTGCGGCAAACACCAACATAGAGGTGTCGATAGGGAGAAGGGCAGGGGTAAATGGAGAAAGTGACAAAGGCAAGAAGGACAGGGATGGGGCAAAAGGGAGTAAGGCCATCAGGAAATGGAGGGTAATGAGTACCAATGCCCATAGTCTGGGCAACAAGCTCCCTGAGCTGATGGTCTTAATGGAAGAGGGATGCCTGGATATCGTAGCAGTCACAGAAACATGGTACACAGAGAACCATGACTGGGATGTTAACATACCAGGGTACATAACCTACAGGAGAGACAGGCAGAGGAGAAGAGGGGGAGGAGTAGCTCTCTATGTAAAGGATTAGATAAAAGCAACTGAACAAAAGAGTAAACAGGGAGGAGAGGAGGCACTGTGGGTCACCTTGGAGACTGGAAAGGGCACCACAATCCGCACAGGGGTTGTATACAGACCCCCATGTCAGGGGGAAGGAATGGACAAGGATATGATAGAAGGCATTCTTAGAATGGCAGAGAAAGGGGAGATACTGTTGATGGGAGACCTGAATATGCCAGATGTTAACTGGAGCACATTTGCTGCAGCCACATCCAAGAGCAGGGCCATTCTTGATGCCCTACAGGTGGCAGGCATTAGACAGCTAGTTTCGGAACCCACTCGTGAGGGAGCAATCTTAGATCTCGTACTCTCAAACGGGGGCAGTGAGAGGATCTCAGATCTAGAAGTGGGTTGCCATCTGGGGACAAGTGACCATCAAACAGTGTGGTTCACGTTAAACTCAGCTACAGAGTCAAGCCATACAAAAGTGAGGGTACTGGACTTTAGGAGGCTGACTTTGGAAGATGGGAGTGCCTCAGAAAAGCACTAGCAAACAGACTAGAAGGAGGTGTGGAGCAATAATGGGAATCATCAAAACTGCCATTACAGAGGCAACAAGCCTTTGTGTGAAGCAAATGAACAAATCAAAATGAAAAAAAGCCACTATGGTTCTCAAAAGAGGTGGCTGTGAAAGTCAGGAGGAAAAGATAGCATTCCGGAAGTATAAGGAAACACAGAAGCAGCAGGACAGAGAGCTGTACCAGTTAAGGCAGAAGGAAGCAGTGAGGGAAGTCAGAATAGCAAAGGCCCAAACTGAGGAAAAGATAGCCAACTCAGTTAAGAAGGGGGATAAAACCTTTTATAGGTACATCAGCGAGTGTAGAAAGACAAAGGGAGGGATAGTGAGGCTGAATAGAATGAACAGTGGGTGGGCAGAGGGGGACAGTGAAAAAGCAAGAATACTGAACGAATATTTCTGCTCAGTATTCACAAAAGAGGAGGGGGAAGTGCCTAATCCAATTAACAGAAGCACTCTTGATAGGGGGGTCGATCCCAGTCCTTTCACAGAAGAAAGGATTCTGCAAGAACTCCTAAAACTGAAGTTGGACAAAGCAATGGGTCCTGATGGAATTCACCCCAGAATTCTAAAAAAATTAAGGAGGAACTAGTGAAACCACTGGCTACTCTTTTAATAAATCATGGGAGGATGGTGGTACCCGAGGACTGGAGGAAGGCGGATGTGATTCCCCTTCACAAAGTGGGTCCAAGACAGAGGCAGGAAACTACAGACCTGTCAGTCTGACCTCTGTGGTAGGGAAAGTGATGGAGTCACTTCTGAAGAAAGAATAGTCAAGTACCTAGAGGCCAGTGGGCACATGACCCAAGGCAGCATGGGTTCACAGCCAGGAAGGTCATGTCAGGCAGATCTAATAGATTTCTTTGACTGGGTGACCAAAGTAGTAGACCAGGGAGGGGCTGTGGACATAGCCTACCTAGACTTTAGCAAGGCATTTGACACAGTCTCACACAAAGATTAATAGTCAAATTAACCAGCCTGGGAGTGGGACCCAGGGTGGTAGCCTAGGTAAAACATTGGCTGGACAACAGGACACAGAAGGTAATTGTAAATGGAGTCCATTCTGAAGAAAGGGGTTACTAGTGGGTACACTGAGGGTTCAGTATGGGTCCAGTCCTTTTAATATCTTCATCAGTGACATTGCAGAGGGACTGAAGAAAAGTATGCCTTTGCAGATGACACAAAATCTGCAACAGGGTTGATACACAAGGAGGCGTGGAAAGGATGAAAAGGGACTTGTAGGAGTTGGAGGAATGGTCAGAAGTATGGCAGCTAGGATTCAATGCAAAGAAGTGCAAAATAATGCACCTGAAACAAGAACCCAGGGAAGAATACACAATGGGTGGGAGGTAGTAACAACAAAAAGGAAGCAGGACCTGGGGTAATCATATCAGATGACCTTAAGGTTAGCAAGCAATGTGAGAAGGCAGTAGGGAGGGCTGGGGGTATACTGGGATGTATGGGAGAAGCATCAGCAGCAGAAAACAGGAAGTTGTTACCCTCTATACAGACAGTTGGTGAGACCCCATCTGGTACTGTGTCAGTTCTGGAGACCCCATCTCCGAAGGACATAGACAGGATAGAGGCAGTCAGAGGAGGGCAACTAAAATGGTGTAGGGTCTGCAAGAGAAGCCGTATGAGGAGAGACTAAAGGGCTTAATATGTATACCCTTGAGGAAAGAAGGGAGAGGGGGGACATGATAGAAACTTTTAAGTACCTCAGTGGAATCAACAAAGTCCAAGAGGGTAGCATTTTTCAGAAAAAGAGACTTGCAAGAACAAGGGGACACAATTTAAAGATAGAAGGAGGGCGGTTCAGGGGCAATGTGAGGAAGTATTATTTCACAGAGAGGGTAGTGGTTGCCTCGTGCTTCAACCCACCCCAGGAGTGACGTTATTACACGATAACACACACCCTGTCGTGCCTTATTGCTTAATTATCTCCTGATTGACTTTATCATTATATATTATTCTTTAACACTTTGCATTCTAATTGCTTTGCTATATGAAGCTTGTATGTTTTTTCCAATGTCGACCTGCTGTACTTGCCATGTTTTTCCTTAAATATTGTATGTATGGAAGCTCTTTCTTTCCTTTTTTCTGAAACTATCAATAAAATGATAAACTGTATAAAAATAAACCTTGCACTTGATGAACTTCTTGCACCCATCACTAAGATAATTAACCTATCTCTCGGCCTCTCACAAATTCCCGAAATGCTGGAAGTCTGCCATGGTCACCCCAGTGCATCAGAGTGGTGACCGTGCACTTCTTGGAAATTACCGCCCAATGTCAGTCCTCCCTCCACTCTCTAAAGCCCTGGAGGACATTGTGGCTGATCAGCTCATGGAATACTTGGAGCAATATCAACTGCAAAGCACCCAACAGCATGGTTTTTGGCAGGACATTGTACAGTCACAGCCTTACTAGAGTTTATGGGATTCATCTATAACTCACTGGAACAAGGGCTCTTGGTTGGGGCAACTTTTATAGACCTAACTAAGGCTTTTGATACTATTAATCACACACTTCTTATCGTACAACTCACCAGCATCAGACTTTCCCCTGACACCTCCGCTTGGTTCTCTAGTTACCTAAACAACTGGTCACAACAAGTGAAAATCAGACATGCTTGCTCTGAAAGCAGGCCAGTACTCTCTGGGGTCCCACAAGGTTCCACCCTGGGCCCAGTATTATTTAGTATCTTCATAAATAAGCTCCCAAACTCTTGCAATGGCCACATACTTTATGCGGATGATGCCGTTATTTTCACTAGTCACTCGCAATGAAAGCAACTTCAGGACCAGCTCCAGCAAGGTTTCACATCGACTGAAAAATGGTTTACTGACCAGAAGCTTATCTTCAACTACAAAAAACTAAGACTATGATGTTCACCAGTAACCACAGCAAGCACAGAAACTTTCTGCTCATCATCACCAATGTGAAGGGATCACCCCTAGAGCTAGTCCAACAGTTTAAGTACCTGGGTATAAGTATTGACTCTACCTTGTCCTACACCGAGCACATCGGCAACACCTCGAAGACAATAAACAGAAGAATAGGTACGTTTTACAGACACGGACGCAACCTGACCCCAGACGCTTTTCACTTTGCTATTCATAGCTCTGTTATCTCATGTGCTGACTACGGCACTTTCATACAAATATCAGCTACAGACACAGCCCTCCTGCGCATCAAAACAGCCTTAAATAAAGCCTGCCGTCTTCTCACCAGTGCTGACCGAATGACCCACATGTGTGATCTTTACTCCCAGGCCAACTGGCTACAGTTTAACAGCAGGCTCAGATTTCAAACCTGTCTGATTGCTAAAAAAGTCAGCCTTGGTATGATGCCGACCCGGCATCCAAGCCTTTCTGACTCTGCCATTAAACCAGCGAGCTACAAGAAACTCCTCCAGCCAGATGTTCAGAACCCCAAGGTGCCATATTGCACTAGGACAGCATGCTTTCACATACAGAGCCCTGCACTGGAGCAATTCGCTGCAATCTGATATATTAAATACAACCATGCTGGGTTCCTTCAAACATTTACTATGACAGCGCCTAGTCACTGAGCTACCTGTGACTGCTACCACAAAAACTGCCTCTCTGCTCCATACATGTGTCTTATGTCTTACACTCTACCCACATTACCCTACTGTACCATCACCCTTTCAGTACTTACTCTCTGCCCCCTCCCCCGCTTATCCCCACCTATCCCTTTCCTCCCACATCCTTCCCTCTCACCCACCTCCTTCCCCTTCCCTTGTCCACCTTCTCCTTCTACTTTTGACCTGCTACACCTTCCTGCCTTTACTAAGCTAGCTATTACCTGACTCAGGCATACCTTGTACACTGCCTCTGTTGTTTAAATGAATCATACTGTCCGTTTGGAATGTATTCATTTAAAACCCCTTGTCTCTGTTCTTTACCCATCCCAATGTGTCTAGTGCCACCTCAGTTCTAATTTGTATTTTTCCAGTGAACCTACAGCTTTTGCTGTATTCTACCTAGATGTATTCAGACCTGGTGACACTTGCAATGTACCTGTTATTGTAATTGTTATCATGATGATGTTTTTCTTTTGCTGTAGAACCTATGTAAAGAGCTGTTGTTCAAAGGTATTAATCCAAGATTTCAATAAATAAAAAAAATTAAATAAAAGCATATAATACACCAAACCCTCATTTCATAGTGCTGTGGACCTCCCCACCCCGAGCCATGTACCCCGAACCCCAATTTTTATCAGTATGTGTTCATTCCAGTCCAATAACCCCATATGGAATAAATTCATGTTGCAGATATTTTCCATAGTGTAGTGGCCCCCCCACCCTAATGAGTGACCCCTCCCACACATCCCCACAACCCTACCCGTGCCGGCGACTGGCACAGCCTTCCTCACCCTGCCTCAGCCAGCTGATGACCAATCGGGACAGTGATCTCTACTGTACAGATGACGTGCTCTTTGATTGAGCGCATCATCTGTACAGTAGAGATTGCGGTTCCGATCAGTCAGCGGCTGGCTGTGGCAGGGTGAGGAAGGCTGTGCCGGTCTCCAGCATAGGTAGGGTTGCAGAGAAGTGCAGGGAGGGGGTCTCCTACTGGGGTGGGGTGCCACTACAATATGGAAAATATTGGCAACAGGAATTTATTCCATACGGGGCTATTGGACTGGGGTGCGCGCATACTGATACCAATCGGGGTTCAGGGTACATGGCTGGGGGAGTCTGCTGCACTACGGAAAAGGGGTTTGTGTATTATATGCTTAGCTACCATATCTGGGACCTGTAGAAGTATTGCACTTTCGAGCTTGGGACTGTAGTGTATCCTGTGTCATTCATATTGCTCATCTATTTAGAGCTCCGCATTGCTAGCTGTGTAGCTAATAGAATGATGCTTGTCCAGCTTATGTTTTAGATTCAGTGGGCCAGATATTTTTGTTATATTGGGAGCAAAAATTATACAAGGCTATTGGGTATTGGGGCTGGGGGGTTGCACTGCACATTGGGGAAGGGTTTATTGTTATATTCACAGCCATCAGGACATGGGGATGGGGGAGCAGGGCTGCCTGACACATCTTGCCATGTGCAGGCATGCAACTGGGCCCATAATGGGTATGCAAATGGCCTGTTTGCGCCTTGCATGCCTAATGGGCTAATTTGCATATCCTAGCTGAATATCGCCATTTGGGGTGCAGTGCATCTAGGATGCGCCAGCTCATCCCCCATTGGCAGTATTCCACCCATCCCCTGGGATGCGCCTGTGCATTGTTGGCTGTCCCCATTTGCACCACCCACAATGGTTGCTATATTCAGACAGGATGCATGATCCAGTGGGATCGCGCATCTTGTTTGAATATAGCATTTTGTTGCACCGGTGCAACTTTCTGGACGGTGCATCTAGATGCGCCACACAAATGCCCACTTTCAAATATCCTGGCTCAAAACCAGAAGAATAAAATAAAATATACTACCACAAAATAATATATGAGGATCCACCCCATTCTGTACAACATGGGGGGAGTAACTAACAATATATAAAGCATAAAATTAATCCCATAACACACAGCCCAGAAAAGTCCCAGGGGATAGAGCATGCAAGAATAAAGCCCCGTTTACACAGAGCCCTACTTGCATTGTAGCTGCTCCACTACACTGGCTCTGCTTCTTCTGTGCCGCTACCTCCTGGTTGTACACTGCAGAGGTGTACACCGACCTCTAGGCTCTTCCGGTGGTTCTTCCATTTTTCCGCTGGCTAAGAGCCCGAGGCTTCCATGGTTGGGGGTTGAGGTTTTGGGAGGCACCATAAATATTTGGTACCCGGGTTCAGCTAAATGTATGAATAACTAGTAGAAAGACAGCTGAACTTGGGCAAGTAGTTAATTTTCATAAATCAGGGCTAGAAAGAACTTTAAAAGCTCTCCAAAAGTGGAGCTGTGGTACCGGGGATGTCCTTAGGTATCTTCATATCACAATGACTATGTATAAGTGCATGTCCTCTATTATGGCTCCGCTTTCGTAGCACTTTTAAAGTTTTTTATAGCTGTCGTTTATGAACACTAATTACTTCCCCAAGTTCAGCCGTCCTTGTTCACCTATTTAGCTGAACTCAGGTTAAAGCAACAAGCAAAATCCTGGCACTGATGTGGGTGGTGTGAGCAGTTTACACAGCCCCACTGAGCAGCTCTAAATGGTAAAACGAAACTGCGAACCTAAAAAACAGGGGACACCAGGACAGGAAGTGCTCACCTCTGACGCAGTGTGGCTTGCTTATACACAGCAACATAGGTAACATTTCAGGTGCTCTGCACCGCCTGATGCAGTGCAGAGCCCGCCGTGTGAAAGACCATTAAGTGTAATGGTATCCCAGGGACCAGAAACCAGCTGCTCTTATACATCTCTAACATGAACACATAAAGAGATAACATCCAGAACCTTTCCAGAGACTATAAAGAGTCAAGTAAACAAGCATGTAATAAGCCTCATAAAATAACAAGCACATACACTGGTGCACAAGCTTATAGGGGAAACCCCAGTCCTAAACAAGCAGCCTAAAGGTTTACCTACAGAAGCATAAACAGAGTGCTAGTTAAAACTTACGTTTATCGGCTGGCCTGGTGGCACCGAGGGTAGAGGCACTGGATGCCACACCTCATGCCACGCCAGCCACTCAGGGTTGGGAGCAACCTCAGGTTGCCAGGGGTCGGTATGGGAGGGAGAGGATCGAGCATCTGAAGGACTGTTCTCCTCTCCTCTCCTAGGGAGGGGAGCATTGTCATTCCACTCCTTGGTTGCTCCCTTGTGGAGGCTGGAGGGCAGCACCAGAGGTCTGGAGACATGAAAGCGCGGTTATGTAACATGCGCATACCTCCACACATGTATGTTCACACGGCGAGGGGGAGGGAGTGTACGGGGAAGAAAATGGAAAAAGAAGTATGGGGAAAAAAAGCAAAACAACTTCAGTTTATCAGAGCTGAGGCTCTGCTGTAAAGAGTTCTGGGAAATCTTTTTGAAACAGCACTCTAACAGTCTGGGGTGATAGTGCAGTAGGCTAATGCTGGAATAGAGTATAAAACAGAGCCTAAGTGCATCATTACAGCCAGTATTGAAGATCCTGCATTATAGCATAGAAATAAACAACCTCCAACTCAACATGTACACCTGCCACAATAAGGGAAGAAACATTAGGCATGCAAACAGCACTTTACAGTCAATTTCCCATACTAGGAGGGGGGGCAATCTTCATCAGAAACTTCAACTTCAGTCTTTCGGTTCGGTTCCTGTTCCAGAAAGGCTATAATTTTGTCAGCATCTTTAGGTTCATTGAACATATAAACTTTACCTTGCCAAGAAATCTTAAGTCTAGCCAGGAGCAACAGCTGGTGCTGAACTTTAAGCTGGCATAGGCGACTCTGAACACCATTGAAAGATTTGCGGTGCTGGTGGGTGGAAAAAGACAGGTCTGGAAACAAAACAATATCTGCTTCACCATACTTAACCTGGCGTCTACGCCTTGCCACAGAAAAGATGCGATCCCTGTCTCCCACACCTGTACAAACTAGAAGCAGAGTCCTGGGGGCAGACAAATCAGCAGGCGGTCATCGTGGAGAAATTCTGTACGCCCTTTCCAAAGATAGCAGAGGATCATCCTCAGTAAACCCCAAACGCTGGGGCAAAACAGAATGGGCAAACTCTAAGCCATCATCATCTTCTGCTGATTCTGGCAAACACAGCAGCCATACATTTATTTCCCAGAGTATAATTCTCGACCAACTCAAGCCACAATCTCAACAGAGTATTTTCCTTAATCAGCTTCATTGCAACGTCCATAGTCCTTTTTAGATTAGACTCCATTTTGGATGCAGCTTAGTCTATCTGATCCACTTTAGGATCTAGAACCATAACTCTAGGGGTAAGCATGTCGAATTTGCGATACAGCTCCTGCCCCATGCGGACCAGTTGTCCCAAAGTTGCGTTGACCGTGGCCAGAGTCACCTCCTCCGTTACTGTGTCACTTGAGGCCCCTGACTTACCATTCTGCTCAGGCCATTCCCCAAGTCACTCCTCCGAGTTAAACAAATCAGCAGAAGCTGCAGCAGCGCCCTTTGTTTTCCCCCATCCTGCACACCAGAAAATGAAGCAATAGTAGGGGAGGCCAACAGACAGCAAGAAATACCCCAAATAACAAAATTACTATATTTTAAATGGATGTCTCTTGAGAGCGCTTGGAAAGTGCTGTTTCCTGATGGGCTGCTCCGCAGCACCCCCCCCCCCCAATGTAGCACTTCTAATGTGGGTTGTTAATGTAGACCTTGTAATCCTGTAACTAATGACTAGTCCTGTACTGTATAACTGATCTATAGTGTCTTCATATGTATAATTGTCTATTCAATGATCTAATTAGTGCTGATTGATATGTTGATAGTTTTTTTGCACTGCATATGATCAAAGTTCTGTACCTTACTATCTGTAACTAATTCCAGGACGCCCCTGAAAAAGAGACCCTTGGTCTCAGTGGACCCACCTGGTCAGCACAATTCGATAAATAAAAAACTGGACACTGTACTCTAGGTGGGGTTTCACTAATGAGTGATGCAGTGGCAACACCACCTTCCTTTCTCCAGCTAGAAATCCCCCTCCCTATGCACCCCAGCATCCCTCTAGCCTTGCCCACTGCCTTGTCACACTGCTGTGCCACCTTGAGATTATCAGATATGATTACCTTGAGGTCCGTTTTTTGCGTGGTGACTGTAAATACTGTACCTCCCCCCATCTTGTATACAGCTGCTGGGTCTCCACTCCCCAGGTGCATGATTTTGCACTTTTTGGCACTGAAACCTAGTTGCAACATCCTAGACCACTCCTCTAATTTCCACAGATACCTTTGCATTCTCTCCACCCCTTCCTGAGTGTGGACCATGTTGCAGATTTTTGAGTCATTGACAAAAAGATGCAGCTTTCCCTCCAGTTTCTCAGCAGTGTCACCTATGAAGACACTGAAGGGGACCAGTCCCAATACTAATCCCTTTGGCACTCCACCAGTCAGTCTCCTGTCCCTTGAGTGTCTGCTGTTCACCACCACCCTCTGTCTCCTAATGGAGTGCCACAGGGATTAGTACTGGGACTGGTCCTCTTCCCGTGTCTTCATAGGTGCACCTAACTTTGGAGAAAACTGTGTTTGTCTCCTTCTTTATCTTAATAGGTGACATTGCAGAGGGTCTGGAGGGAAAGGTATGCCTCTGCAGATGACACAAAGATCTGTAACAGAGTTGATACATAAAGGGAGGGGGGGGTAGAAAGAATGAGAAGGAACTTAGCAAGGTTGGAGGAATGGTCAGACATATGGCAACTTAGATTCAATGCAAAGAAGTGTAAAGTAATGCACCTGGGAAACAAAAACCCAGGAGTAGAGTACACAATAGCAGGGGAGGTACTAACAACAACAAAAATGGAAAGGGACCTGGGGGTAGTCATATCAGATGATCTAAAGGTTGGTAAGCAATGTGAGAAGTCAGTAAGGAGAGCCAGGGGGATACTGGGTTGCATAGGAAGGGGCATCACAAGCAGAAAAAGGGAAGTGGTTATCCCTCTGTACAGACAGTTGGTGAGACCCCATCTGGAGTACTGTGTGCAGTTTTGGAGACCTCATCTACACAAGGACATAGACAGGATGGAATCAGTCCATAGGAGGGCAACTAAAATGGTGCAGGGTCTGCATCAGAAACCATATGAAGAGAGACTCAGAGAGCTTAATATGTATACCCTTGATGAAAGGAGGGACAGGGGGAACATGATAGAAACGTTCAAGTACCTGAAGGGAATCAACAACGTCCAGGAGGGTAGCATCTTTCAGAAAAAGAGATGTGTAAGAACAAGGGGGCACAATTTAAAGATAGAGGGGGGTCGGCTCAGGGGTAATGTGAGGAAATTTTTTTTCGCAGAGAGAGTGGTGGATGCATGGAACAGCCTTCCTGGGGAGGTTGTTGGGTCTAAAACAGTGGGGGAATTCAAACATGCATGGGACATACATAAGGCAATTGTAGTGGGGGTGGCAAGAAGTAGGCTGTTGGTTAACTAGAATCTGCAGCTTATCCAGTAGGCAGGGAAATGGGCAGACTGGGTGGGCCAAGCGGTCCTTATCTGCCATCAAAGTCTATGTTTCTATGTTTCTATGATACCGGGGCTGGGTGTTCTGGTAATTTGGTGTAGGATTCGAAAAGGGTTTTTTGAATGTGCTGCCACTGTTCTAGTCACTGAACTGAACTAGGGAACTCCTGAAGAAGCAGAGGGGCACTTTGTCTTCATTTTTATTTATTTATTTATTTTTTAATTTAGCTGTTTAACCAGGTATAGCACACTAAGCTGAAAGCTTTTTTACAGGAGCGACCTGGGAGCACAAGGAGGTTAAGTGACTTGCTCAGGGTCACACAGTATGCAAGTAGAAGCTGTGGGATTCAAACCCAGGATTTTACCCATTTTAATTGTTTCCTGAACAGGGGGCTTCTGTTTCTGGGAGTGTGAGATATCGGAGGAGAGTAAAGCAGCGGGAAGATATTTTGTGTTTGTGGTGAACATCTGCCTTTCTGTTGATTTATTTTGTTGCAGCCACAGCAGAAACACTGAAACAGAGTGGAAACTGGAGCAGAGTAACTACTGCATTCATACTGCATGTTTTACATTTGTACCTTGAGAGGTTGATTCATTTTATGGTGGATTTTGTCTGATTTTGTTGCAGCCGCAGTTGGTCCACCGGAACAGAGGGGAAACCTGAGCGGAGTGCCTACTGTATTCACTACTGTGGGTTTTGAATTTGTACCTGGAAGTTGATTATTTTTGTTGCAGCCATAGCTTGTATATCTCAACTTCGACTTGAAGTGAATTTTTTCTTGCAGCTGCAGCTTTATTTTGATTAAATATAGATTACGTTTAAACTAGGGGCAAGTGGATACCTGGGAAAAGGTGTCCGTTGAAACAAAGGACAGGTTTGAATAGTTAATTTTGGCACCAAGAATAGCGTGTACTTAAGGAGCCCCAATGGTCTCAGCAGCGCAGATCTCCCTCAGTGGAACAGTAAGTTGGAGGGCAGGTCTGCTAGTTTGGTGAGTAAGCAGAGTGCAGCCTTGAATACCGGGGCTGGATGTTCTGGTAATTTGGTGTAGGATTTGAAAAGATTTATTTTTTACTATGCTGCCACTGTTCTAGTCACTGGACTAGGGAACTCCTGAAGCAGCAGAGGGGTGCTTTGTCTTTATTTTAATTGTTTCCTGAACAGGGGCTAGGCCCAACCCTCCCTCCCCCATCCCACCCACCCTGAGGTCGCCGCCATGGCACCACAGAGTCACACTTCCTGCCACCACACAGATGGATAAACAAAAAAAATTACACATGGGGCTAGAACAAACAAACCTGGAAGTCTAACAATAGCAGCAGGAGGCTTTAGATAAGCATTACAGGAGGGTATTCAGACAGATCAAAAGGATCTGCATTTACTTATCAAGTCTTGGTACAAGAATTTTGTCCCACCCGCCCACCTTGACCCCAGCCTTGGACTCTATTAAATACAGCTCAGCTCCTCCTCTCCCTCTCCACCTTTTCTCACTGGCGCTTTCCTGAAGTCTGCTCTCCTGTCTAATAGGTCCATGATACCACATGCCCTACCCCCGCTCTAATTTATTTATTTATTGTATCGGAATTACCAATCTTTGAGTCAAGGACTCATTTACAAAGGCTCCTTGTCATACACAGGATGGATGTATTACTCCCTCTCTGCCTGATACCTTAGCTGTATTTCTCAGCTGCAATTTACTCTGTTTTCCCTGCCAGTTAAAGACTTAATTGCAGCTTAGTGCTACATGCTCTTACTCCCCTTCTGCTTAATTCCCTTGCTGTGTTTCTCGGCTGTAATTTACTCTTATTTTCTCTGCCGGTACAAAACTTAATTGTGACTTAGTGTTACATGCTACCCTACTATTTCACTGCCAGTTAAAGACTTAATTGCAGTTTAGTGTTACAGGCTACCTTACTTTTTGCCCACACCACCCGTACTTCAACGATCTGTCAATCCCTGTTCAGACCTGGTCATATCCTACATATTGCAATAGTAGGTCTTCCAGCTAGTCCCCATTCCTCCCCTACTAATTCACTCCTACTTATCTTATTTTTCACCCCCCCAGTCTACCCCTCCTCTGTCCCCCTACAGCTACCCTCCACTCACCTAAATCTATTTTTTTTTTCTTTTCACTCTTTCTGGTCTGATTGTTTTTTTGCTCCTCAATCTGCCCCTCCTCTGACTCCTTACAGCTACCCTCCACTCACTTAAATCTACTTTTCTTTCTCTTTTTCTCCCACCAACCACTTCACTATGCTCCCCCTCCTCCTTGTCTGCCTCCCCTGCTCTTCTCCATGACATCCCTCCCCTACTTCTCTCCCATCCAATCTGCCCACCCCCCTTTGCCCCTCCACCTCCCCTACGCTACCCTCCTCCTGTCAGCTTCCTCTACTTCACTTCCTCTGGTGTGCAACAGCCAGCATCCTCATTAAAATTAGTTCCCTGGCCTGGTGGTGCAGAGGGCTGAGGCTCTGGTGCCTTGCCTCAAACCACGATGGTGACCTGGGTTCGGGAATGGACTCAGGGGGCTGGCAGGGGGAAGGAGAGGATTGAGCATCTGTAAGACTGCTCTCCTCTCCTGAGGTGGGCTGTGGGAGTGCGTCACTCTGCAGTGACCTCCAGTGGAGACCAAGGGTAATGCAGATGCAGTGCAAAGGAGGGATCGTCACCAGAAAAATGGAAAATGGCTCCACACTCAACCAGATGATGGCCACCCAGCAGTCCAATGCTGTCAATGTCCCAAGCCATCCATCCCTCAGCAGTACCCCAGGGCCAAGTATTGCACTTGCCCTGCCTCAGGTGCCTCTCCCCTTGGAGGAGGGGGACCCGCCCAGTGAAGGGTGGCATCCAGGTTACCCTGAGGATGGCTGCAATGTGAGGGCCAGGAACAGGACGGATCGGGGGTAGTCTTGACACAGCCTCAAGGAGTGGCTAAGAGCGGCAGCACGTAGGGGGCAAAAAAAGATAATACAAAAAAAATTGGTTCCCATCTTCCCTCCCTGTGTGCCTTTGTTTTCCAAAATAGCAACACAAACACCATGCCCAATTCTGCGCACAGCCGTCCTCACACATCATCTAAAAGATGGCTGGCTATCCTCACAAGATCACTTATCTCGCTACTGCTACTCACATCTGGGGACATTGAGCCTAACCCCGGGCCCCCCCCACATCCCATCACCTGAATTGCCAAAAGGGTTAAGACTTCTATATCTAAATATTAGAAGCCTGCTCCCAAAAATTGACCTTGTGCAACCGCACATGATACAACTTAAGCAATCTGTCCTTACCCTAACAGAGTCATGGCTCTCTCCAAAAATCCCTGACTCAGACAGCTCCATCCCTGGATATTCCCTCATCTGCCAGGATTGTAAATCTTGGGGAGGGGGACTCACCATGTACTGTACATATCCACATCCATCAAATACTCTGTCTCTCCACAACATCTCCATCTGCCAATGAACTGTTACTAGTAAAACTATCGCTCCTTTTCTCCCTCCCCATCTTTGTAGGCAGTGTCTACAGCTGTCCAAACCTCACCACCCCCTCCTTCAATTCCATCACTGATCTTCTCTCCACCATCTCCTCCCTTGCCACTCCTGGTGAACTCTTCATCCTAAGGGACTTCAACATAAATTGGCTGTCCAGCATGCACTCTAAAATCTGCACCCATGTCTCCTCTCTAAACTTAAAAAAACTTATTTCTGACCCAATGCATCTAAATCACAAACCAGGGAAACACACCCTAATTGACTGGGTGCTGAACTCTCACCCCCACCATGTCATAAACTCTGGTATTCTCCCCGATGCACTCAGCGATCATCATATGGTCTACTGTGTGCATAAAATTCACTGTCCCAAGTCCCCTCCAGTCATTCTCAACTTCCATTCCTTCCACTCCCTATATCCATCCTCACTGCAATATGACCTGTCCAACATCGATTGAACACCAATTACCTCTGCCCCCCTCCATCAACTCAGCCTTGTCCTTTTTGAGCTCGCAATTCCTGAACATATGGGATCGACATGCACCTTTTAGAAACGCAAGGGTAAGTGGGAATCACCTTCTCTGGGTCACTGCAGAGCTCGTAGAGTGCCAACATGCAAGAGACCAAGCTTGAGCTGTATATAAAACTTCTAGTACCCCCTCAATCTTCAATGCTATCACTCACTCCACAATGCTTGCACCAAGGCCATTCGCCTCGCCAAAGTAAAGTACTTCCAATCCTCTTTCCAGGCAAAGATCAAAAATCTATTAAAATTCTGGAAGGTTATCCATGCTTTGTTCTCCCCCCTACCCATTCCTCATCTCCTATACTAAAAATAGGCACCTGGACAATTCATGACAAGTGATGACCCTCCCTCCATGGCCACAGAATTCAACAGTTATTTCACTACCAGTGCCTCCTCCCTTCTTGCATCTCTTCCCTACCCTGCTTCTGGGGACTCTACTGTTCACCCTTTTGCCTCCTCCTCTCTCCCCAAGTCCCTTTCTCACCACAATTTTCTTTCAAGCCCATTCACCCGGATGACACTCACACCATGCGTGAATTACTTACCCTAAATCCAGTCAAGGGTAAAAGCCCCAACAGTCTCAACTCCAAGCTACTTCACCTTTCTGCTTACTCTATAGCTTGTCCTTTAACTAATCTCCTGAACCTCTCCTTTCTACACACTACAGTTCCTGATGTTTGGAAGTCTGCCATCATGATCCCTCTCCCTAAAGGTGGGGACACCTCCAACCCCTGCAAGTTCCACCCAATCTCTCTTCTCCCCACTCTGGCTAAACTTCAGGAGCATCTGGCCCTGGAACAACTCTCCTCCTTCATCAATTCCTCTTCCTTTTTCACCCCTTTCCAGTCTGGATTCCACAAAGACCACTCCACCACCACCTCCCTCCTATGGCTCACTGACTACATTCTTTCAGGTATGGATCAGGGACGCATCACCTCTGCCATCTTTGATGACTTGGCCAAAGCCTTTGACACTGTCTCCCACTCCCTTCTCCTCAGCAAGCTGACTGCAGCCGGCCTCTCTGATTCAGCCACCAGCTGTTTCCAGTGCTACCTCATAGGCCAGTCTCAGTCCATCAGAGTAGGCAAGTCCCTCTCCCTTCCACTACTTATCAACATAGGTGTCCCCCAAGGCTCAGTACTTGGTCCTAAATTATTTTCTATCTTCCTAAACGACCTCCCTAATGCCTGCACATCCTCATGTATCCACATGTATGCAGATGACACTGTGTTGCTCTCCTCTGGGAACTCCCCCTCAGAGGTGGCCACCAGCCTTCAGCTGGACTTTAACAATGTCCAGCACTGATTTAATGCAAACCAACTCATTATGAACGTCAAAAAAACAGTTTATATGACCTTTGGTTCCAGACAAAAACTGGTCAGGCTTGATTCCACCCACATCTTCCACGCCCTCTCTGGCTCAACACTGGATGATGTAGCCACATTTAAGTACCTAAGCCTATGGCTAGACAAGCACCTAGACTTTGGGGTATACACTGATGCCATCCACAAAAAATTACTCCCTTGACTCAGTGCTCTGTACAGACACCACAGCTGCCTGCCACAGCAAACCAGGAGAGAAACTGTCCAAAAAATGATTTTTCCAGTCCTTGACTTTGGGGAAATTGTCTTCGGCTCCACCTCCAAAACCACCTTATCCAGACTGGACACTCTCTTCAATTCCTTCTGCTGCTTCATACTTGGCTGCCCCCACGTACTTATCACTGTGACCTTTATTCCTATCTCTCCTTCCCCTCACTCCATGTCAGGCACTTGTTACAGATCACTAATTTAGTTGGGAAATTCTGGCTTGGCTTTCTGCTGCCCTATTTGTCCTCCCTCCTACTGACCCCCTCTCCTCCTGCTATACCCTCCACAACTCCACACATAGAACTCTTGCCCTCCCACCATGGCACACTTCTTCTTGCTGCACCACCTTCTCATATAAGTTCCTCAATATCTGGAACTCCCTCCCGCTGGAAATTCGCTCTGCTCAGTCCCACCACTCACTCGCGCTCCTCCTCCGTAAACATACTGTTCATTGCTGTAACTGCACCTAATACCTTACTATGCCTACTAATTTCCCATTGCTACCCTCCTCTCCCCCCATGCCTTCTATCGCCAGTGCTAGGCTACCTCCTCTAGCAGCTGCCTTCATCACCCCTTCTCCCTCCTCCCCTCCTGACCCTTCCCCATGTCTCCCCTCTGCTCCCCCTCACCTCCTATCTGCAGGGTCCTGTCCCTTGCAGGGTTCTCAACATCCTGTGGGGTTTAGTTTCTGGCTTGCTTCTCTTCCTCCCCCTCCCATCCCTCCACCACCCCGATTTTCTCCCTTTGCTCCCTCATCACCTCCTATCTACCAGGTTCTGTCCCTTGCAGGGTTCTCAGCATCCTGAAGAGGTACAGTCCCTGGCATGCCTCTCTTCTCCCCTCCTTCCCTCCTTTCCCTGCCCTGTCATCCACCCCTATCACCACCACCACTTGTGTTATAACTGCCTTTCTTTTAGACCTAAACTAGCACTTAGTAGCCCGGTGCTCAGCTGCTACTTCTAGCACTTCTAGGTTTACTCCATCTTCTGCCTATACCTTTACTGGGCTGCCTGTTCTTGGTTTTATCACTATGTATTTCTTACCTACATATTGGGCAGGATTCACAAAGCCAATGCAGTGGGTGCATCCAAGATGCACCAGCGCATCTCAGAAATGCGCAGTGGCACCATTCACATAGGGTAGAGATGTGCTTCGCCACCCAGAATGTGCCGGAGCTCAAAAATAATGATATGCGGTGCATCTGGAGGGGGCTATGGCAGGGGAACTCCCTGTCACGGTAACATTTGTCTCATTTCTCCTTTTATTCTATCTCTGTATTTTCTAGTCTAAAAGTCTGGCCATCTTTGGGTGCCCCCGCCCCATTCTCTTAGCTATCACCCACTTTTGTTTCCTTTATTTCTCTTTAACGGTCCAGCTATTGGAAGGTTAAGAAAGTGACCTTTGCAATGTTTTGATAAAAGGAGTCTATGTGGGGATTATAAGGAAAAGTACTGGTACCAGTAATGAAATGCCCTAAGCAACAGTACACTCAGGACAGGAATGTATAAACTGTTATTTGCCAGAGCAAATGGTTCAGATGTTTGTTTAATAGAGCACCCCCCTTTTATGTTTCTGTATCCCTTTAGTTTCCCTGCTGCCCCATAGTATTATGTATAAAACTGCTGAGATATTAAACCAAGTCCTGGCTGAGGAGAGATGCAGCCGTTGGGTCCTGGTTAAGTACAGTGGCTTTCTGTGCATATTAACTTAAAACAAAACTAAGAGGACTGTTTTGATATAAGAATAACAAAAGCTTTGGTCTGTTTCTTTAAGATGTTAGCTGCCCCCTTCTAAGATATCTTTTGCAGAAGACAGCATGTTCCTGCAGGAGTGTGTGGGAGTACAAAATGTTCTGACCTTGGGTCTGACCTTTCCCAATGTTGTAAACAAACCTGCAGGTGCCACCTGAACTGTTCTGTATGGAGCAACAGTGGCCCCCTAGTGGCTAATTTTATGTTATGTCTGACATCAGTCACAGGGGAATGAGAGTTTCCTAACTTCTAGAGAGCCTATAAAAGCTCTAACTCAGTTCTGAAATGAGTTTTAGATTGAGACTGACAGGCATAGGGTCAGTTCCTGCTGGCTGGTGTAGGTAGAGGACTGAGAGGAGTCCCATACTACTGTTAAGTGAAAGTTGAGAGAAGTTTGCCACATCCTAAGAACTTTATCTGTGTTGATTTTCTGTTTATTATTTTTTATGAAGTCTCTGTTTTGCATCTGCCTTCAAGAAATGTTTATGAAGCAATAAACATCACACTAGACAAAATGTGTTAACCTTATAAGAACTGTGTTGTGTTCATTTGTTATCCCACACTCCTACAGGGCATGTAACTGCATACACAGCACGTCCCCAGTCACAAAGCAAAATGAATGCGCAAACACAGCGCATTCACAGCGCATCCACCAAATGCGTCATAAGGAGATAAGTATAAAAGAAGTAGACTTAAGTGCAAGCCCCCACCAGGCAGACTACAGGATAGCAGCAGCAGACAGAACACCAGCAGCACAACAGAGGTCACAGAGATGGATGGTGCACTGTTCCTGATGGTGGGCATGATAATGGGGATGAGGAGATGGGCAAACCAACAACTTGACGGTAGAAGGCACCATAGGCAGCCTGTCCTGTGGCAGTATTACGCCAGACTAATGTTCGAACAACTGACAGACACAGAAACAGTCGGCTGATACCACCTGAACAGGGCAATTCTGAGGCAGCTCTGTGAACTTTGCTATGAAGAAATTCAGGCACCCACTGGAAGGGTCATGCCATATCAGTGGAGACCGAGCTGATAACAGCAATGTGCCTGCTCACCATGGGAACCTTCAGAGGCCAGCTGGAGACACCACTGGCATATCAAAGCTGTCCACATCCTGTCTCCTCACACAATTCCTCATCGGCCTACTGCCACATGCTTCGGAGTTCATTCAATTCCCAAGCACACAGGCAGAGTGGACAGAAGCTATGCAACAGTTCCACATGGTGGCATGCAATTCCAGGTGTCATAGGGGTCATTGACTGCACCCATGTGGCAATCCGTGCACCACCTGATGATGAGGCCATGCCGTACATGAACTACAAGGGGTTCTACTCCGTCAGCTGCCTGGTGGTGTGCAGTACCACAGGGCACATCAGCAATGTCTGCACCACACACCCTGGGAGTACACACAATGCCTTCGTATGGCACCAATCTGCCCTGTGCTGCCGGTTTGAGATTGGGGACATACCCAGCAGCCACTTTGTGGGTGAGAGGGTATGCATACATGCTCACAAACAAGACACCATGGTGCAGCAAACATCGGGAGGTAGTGCAGGTGTGCATAGGCCTCAGCAGGGCCTGTGCAGAGGGAGGTACCCAGGTGGGACATTAGAGGTGGGCACGCCAACGGGATGGCCACACATCATGGAGGACAGTGCAGCAGCACAGCACAGCATGAGAGACAAGGTGATGCAGAACAGCAGGCACATGTGGCTGGGCAGAATGCACCACACACACCCACGCATGGGTGACCGCTGGGCAATGGAGGGATGGCAATGCTGGACTGGACAGGTGCAGTCAGCCGTGCTAGTGGGCATGGGCAGGTACAGGGCAGCTGAGGACAGCCAGGGCAAGCAGTTGCTAGTGAGTGCATGAACGCACTGACCTACTGTAGGGGAGGGAGACGGACTGGGAGGTGGGCCACAGGGACAAGGGTGAACAGGCAGTAAAAGCACCAGTGCACCATGGTGGATTGGGGAGGCTGTGGTACACAATGCACATGTATGCAGGGTACTAATAGACTGCTTTGTCCCCCCACAGGTGATGCAACATATCCCCTCTGACCCTGGCTCCTCACCCCCTTCTGCCGTCCTGGCACAGAGGCAGAGGAGCGCTACAACGAGGCACTCATCACTACACACACCATAATTAAGCATGTCTTTGGCATGCTGAAAGACGTGCTTCAGATGCTTGGATAGGTCAGGTGGTGCCCTACAATATAGCCCAGAGAAGGCATGTGACACATTCGTGGCCTGATGTATGGTGCACAACATGGCCATTGACCGTGGAAAAGTTGTCCAGGCTGAGGAGAGCAACAGTTCCAGGGAGGGGGATGCAGTGGAGTAGGGGCCCCATGGTGGAGGTGGCCAACCGCCCCTGGCCCGCAGGGACCCACGCCTGATTGCCAGACCCCAGAAGCACAGGGACATCATTGTGGAAGAGCATGTTGGGGACTGCAGGTGAGTAACACAAGGGGACAAACTCTGCAACACACACACACACACACACACACACACACACACAACCATACCCACACACCCACAGGTCAGATGACATCAACACAGCCATCATGCAGTGCATCCGTGAGGGGTGACAGCAATGCACAGACACACACACACACAGCAGGACACACATGGATGGGAGGGGACACAGTGTCTGTGCTGGGGATGGCATGGATCTGTGTACACCTGCTGGCACATGTGTCCAGCAGTCACAGGGATACAATCATCATGCCCATACCACACAGCACAACACCAGTGCCCCAGGCCATGCACAGTACAACACACAGGTGACCCACTCAGGTGTTGTACCGGGGCAGGCGCATGCCACCTCACACCGCCTCAGGCACTGTCAGCCTGGTGGGTGTGCTGCAACAGGTGCTGGTAACAGGGACCATGAGGGCTGTCAACCCAGGCATCAGTGGGAGCCACCACAGCCATCACAGACATGCAGGTGGCCACACCCACACCTTGTGAATGCTGAGTCAGCATCAGTGGCCACAAGGGGGGTGTCCACCACTCCTGGTGGGGTACTGCGGTGAGACTGTGAATGGGTGCTCACTGGTGTGATGTCCCCAAGACCCAGGTTGGATCCGGGGGGTGTTGGGGATGGCCATGTGTGGTGTGCGTCAGCAGCAATGGGTTTACCTGACGCCATGACCTGGGGGTGCGTGTGGCACTCCTGGGTGTGTGGCTGGCAGCCCAGAAGTCATGTGGTGCACTGTTTGCACCCACCACCTTGGCAGTGAGTGCCACATGCTTCACAGCAGCAGTCATGCCCACCCACAGTAGGTGAGCCTCTGCCAGCATCTGGGCGCACCACATAGCCATCGACTCATGTTCCCTGGTCAGCTGTGTCTGAATGCCCCTCAGCTCTGCCCTGAGGAATGCCTTCCCTTCAGCAATGTCCCACAGGAGACATGCATAGCCTTCAACCTCATCAGCAGGGGATGCGTCACAAGGACGGTGTCGACAGGCATCGACGGACAGGTGGGGTCCTGGCCTGCTGTGCTGCATCCACCATAGGTGGACACACCACAGCAGGCCACTGCATGGGTGGGGACTGGGTGCAGGCAACCACTTCACCTCCAGGGACACCTGCATCATAGTCCCCTGCTGCCCACTGCTGCACCACAGCACCCTGCTGAACAGTGTTGGTGGTCCCTGTCCCTACAGCAGCATCAGACAGAGGGCCCCCAGCAACCACCACTGTGGGTGGATGTGCAGGCCCTGTGGATGCATCTGGGCCAACAGGACTGCCGATGCTGCATGGTGCCACCCATGAATGCACCTGTGCCTCAGCCGGGCCACTGTTGGCCATGTCCCCCCATAACTTCATGGTATCTGGATCATCAACATCGTACACCCCCTGCGTACCAGATTCCAGCACCAACTGGGCATCTGAAATGTCCACCCTGTCCTCTGGGTCATCATCAGCCAGACCCAGTATGCTGACCAGCCATGAGCGATCATGGCCACCAGCTGTGGAACAGGATGCAGAGGGGTTCAACGGCCCTGCAACAACCGATGCTGCATACAGAGCTATGGTGGCATTGGAAGGGCCCAGCACAGCATCAGCCACAGCCACAGTTGTGGCTCGGTGTGATGGCCCAACCTCCTCCCCCCGCCAGGTCATCATGGAGTCCACCGGCTGCACCCATGAGGTGTGATGGAGCTGTAAGAGAGAGGGGAAACATGGTTACTGACATGTGTGAATGATGTGTTCAGACAGGCATGTACAGGGGGACATGCACGTGTGCCATAGGTGCGGCTGTCATGCCATATAGGGGACTGCTGGCCATGTGGCCACTGCTGCAGTCATGCACCAGTGTAGGCAGGCATGCACCGAAGCCTGTACAGACACTCATGGACATGTGTGTGGCCAGCCCCCCGGCCACCACCCACGGGTACATCATTCCAGACAACCACCCCCACCACCACGGTTGCCCCCCCACCATGCTGCATAGTGGTGGCATGCCGTGTGTCTGCAACACACTCTAGATGGATGGGGCATAGAGTGACATGCTCAGTGCACACCAACACATGAGCGCATAGCGGCCCACAGTGGGGCTAGTCAGGGCACCCATGGCACACACACATGGACAGGCACAGTGCTTGGGACATGCATACTCACAGTGCTGCGATGGACTGCCACCTGTCTGGAAGCCCCAACCCAGAACTCCCAGCACAGTCATCCAGCCCATGCTGGCCACCAGCCTCTCCTCTTTGGGTGTGAAGTGTACCCCAGTCTGCGGCCCACCTCGTCACACCCAGAGAGGCCTTGGTGTTGGCCATCTTCTCCTTGGCCCTCCGCTTCTCATTATTGAAGTGCTTCCTGCACTCCTGTGATGTTCTGTTATATTTTCCATGGGCATTCACATGCCTGGCCACCTCCTCCCAGCCCTCATTCCTCTGCTGGTGGCTGCCATCCATGCCAGCCAGGATGTCCTGCCTTAGGAGGTAGGCCTCCAGCAACACCCTATCCTCATCCACTGTAAAATTTGGACATCTCCGTCCAGCTGCTCTATCCTGTCCAGACATTGTGGTTCCTGTGGGGGGAAAATATGCAGGCATCAGCAGAGTACAGGCAAATGTGGATGTGTACCAGCACAGTGGCAGGATGCTGCAGAGACAGAGCACTCTGTATGCCCTCAAAACCCCACTGTCAGATGGTGCTAGCAAGCTGTAAATGGTAACATGTACAGACCTACCTTTAAGGATGCAGTTCCTGTTGGTCACTTGAAGAGTGGGGAGGCACATTCAGGAGCATTTAAAGTTTAGGGCATGCTAATGAGATTGGAAACATTTGCAATGAGATGCTAAACAGGTGAGATACCCCTGAATGTGACAATGAGCTGATTTGGGAACATTGTCTGTGAATTGCATAATTGCCCCCAGCTCATCTCAATCAGCAATGCACAACTGATGCATTGAGCGCATCCCCCTATGGCGCATTCCCCATGGGTGCATGGGGGTCCAGGTGCAGGCTGCAGGATTCTCCTCATCTATCATCCTCTGGGACAGAATGGAGATTTCCTGCAGAAGTTAGCAGAATTCATTGCTGACAGGGCATTAGAGTATCCCTAGATGGTTAATTCTGGGGGATTTCAATGCCAGGATCGAAGACAAATCCACTCTATCTGGTTATGAACCCCTCCAGACAATGTTATCTCTCTTGGTCTGACACAGGAAGTTACCTCTGCGACCCACCAACACGGCCACACCTTGAACTTGGTATTCTCACTTGATGTTACAAACATCCGGTCTGATCATTGCACGAGGAGTTCTCGTTTGCCTCCCCCATTGAGATGTTTTGCTATCTTCCTTTAAAGAGATCCACCAAGATAAACGGATCAGCCACCACACCCAACATTCAAATGCCTTACCGTCACAAAAGTCCATCAATGTGCAAAAATCCAAATGTTGTGCAATATTAAAAAAAGTATCCGCTTTGCAAACTTTGTAAAACTGGGTCCCATGGACTTCCCAGTTACGAGTGCCACCCCTGCTCCGCCGCTGAGCTCATTTACTTGATGACAAGATGCCAGTGAGAGCTTGTGCCCATGATAACATTAAAACTTCAAGCAAAAGCTGCCACTCATTGCTTATAATGGGCTTGCACCCCATGCTCTCACTGTCTCATCATCGACAAGTGAGCATGGAGGGTAGCAATTTCACAATCGGAAGTCCGGGGACCCGTTTTACAAAGTTTATTGAGGGATAATTTTTAATATTGTACAACATTTGGATTTTTGTAAGTTGATGGACTTTTGTAACGGTAAGGCATGTAAATGTTGGGTGTGGTGCCTTATTTTGCTAGAGCTCTTTAAGGGGATTGTCCCCAGAGGGATTGCTGGCAGTAATGGATTTTTCCAGCATGAATGCTCCATGTGCCGTTGGCACGGGTGAGGCGTGGATGACCTATAATGGAGCCATTGCCAAGGCACTCGGTGCCATCGCACCAGTCCATATAGAAACATAGAAATTGTCAGCAGATAAGGACCACCAGGCCCATCCAGTCTGCCCAAAGGCCCTACACTAGTTTGTGGCCTCTGATCCTAACTGGTCAATGGCCTTTCACCCCACCTTCCCAGCTCTAAGGTACCCTTATGCCTGTGTGATGCATGTTTAAAACCCTCCACTGTGCTTGCCCCCACCACCACCTGAGGCAGTCTATTCCATGCGTCCACCACCCTTTCTGTGAAGGAAAACTTCCTCACATTTCCTCTCAGTCTGCCACCTTCCAATTTCATATCATGCACCCTGGTTTTTGCACATCTCTGATATTGGAAGATGTCCCCCCCCTGCACCTTGTTTATGCCCTTAAGATTCTTGAATGTTTCTATCATGTCCCCCTGATCCCTCCTCTCCTCTCCTCCAGTGAGTACACACTGAGGTCCTTTAATTTCTCCTCATATGCTTTCTGGTGCAAGCCCTGTACCATCTTAGTTGCCCTACTCTGGAACGCCTCCACCCTGTCAATGTTCTTACAAAGGTGCAGCCTCCAGAACTGCAGAGTACTCTAGGTGAGGCCTCACTAGCATTTTGTACAATGGCATCACCACCTCCCACCTTCTGCTAGTGATACCTCTACCTATGCGCCCCAGCATGCCACTGGCCCTCCCTGCAGCCTTTGTACTCTGCTTAGACACCTGTAGGTCATCAGAAATGATAACCCCAATTCCTTTTCTTCCTTGGTGATCATCATCAACTGCTCCCCCCCCCCCCCATCTTGTAGCTCTCATCAGGGTTTCCTCTTCCCAGGTACATTATTTTGCACTTCTTGGAACTGAACCTCAGTTGCCACACCTCAGACCATTTTTCAACTTCCTTAAGTCCATCCTCATTCTCTCCACCCTGTCTGGAGTATCCACCCTGTTGCAGATCTTGGTGTCATCTGCAAACAGGCAGACCTTTCCCTCCAGTCCTACTGTAGTGTCACTAATGAACACATTAAACAGAACTGGACCAAGAACTGATCCCTGCAGTACCCCACTGATCACCCCCCTCTCCCCTAATTGGATCCCATTTACCACCACCCTCTGTTTCCTGTCCGTTATCCAGTTCCTAACCCAGTTTTACCACCTTGTGCCCCATACCCAGACTACTCATTTTCTAGAGCAGCATTTATGTGGGACAATGTCTCCCCTAATTGGATCCCATTTACCACCACCCTCTGCTTCCTGTCCATTAGCCAGTTCCTAACCCAGTTTTACCACCTTGTGCCCTATACCCAGACTACTCATTTTCTAGAGCAGCCTTTTATGTGGGACAGTGTTGCGATAGGCAGCATCTACCACCACCCCCTAGATTTACCTCCCTTGTCACCCAGTCAAACAAATTTATCAGCTTCGTCTAACATGACCTTCCTGCCATGAATCCATGCTGCCTTGGATCCTGGGCACCGCTGAATTCCAAGTGTGTCACTAGTCTTTCTTTAAGCAGTGCCTCCATGATCTTACCCACAACTGAAGTGAGGCTGACTGGCCTATAGTTCTCTGCCTCTTCCCTACTACACTTTTGTGTAGAGGGACCATGTGTGCCCTCTTCCAATCCTCTGGAACCACTCCTGTGTTGAGTGGCTTGTTTAACGATGGTATACGACCCAGGTCTTCTTGCTTGAGACCCCAATGGTGTGATGGGGCTCTCAAGACGATGAAGACCAGGGGTCAGAGGTTAGAGCATTGCTGCTGGGGGACCCAGTCCTTGGTGAATAGACTGGCCCTGAGAAATCAATATAATGATTATCAGGGGGCAATCAACCATAAGAAGGCAGAATTACTGTCTAGGGAGATGCTGCTGGGAAGAACAGACCTGCTCAGCTTTTTCAGACTGTGGACAGACTGCTACATCCAGCCTGTCTACAGCCGAAAAAATGCATTTTCTCTTTTTTTTTTTTTTTTTTTTATAAATCTCATCTTTATTGTTTTTTCAACATGTGTACACAAACACAAACATCCGACAGGTCATAGTGAATACATTTCATTTGTATATTGGTGTAAGGATTAAGAGACAATACATAGGATACTATTCCTTAAGTAAGAGTCCATCAGGTTAAAGAGATCAGTTTAGTTGATTGTTTAGACAGAGCAATGTTCCATTTAATCAAGGCCATGTTCAACAATTAGGGTTAGGTGGGTAGCCTCCCCTCTTTTCTAGGGAGATAGCTCTTCAGCTTAATTTACTATGATACTGTTGCTCACAGATGTAAAATCTCTAATAGCTACCACATTTCCATGGACTGTGTTCTTGGGTACCAAACTAAGGTTCCAGATCCCTATTACCATTTCCATTTACTGCCTCCCTTTCCAGGTTACGATCTAGTGAGAATTACCTGCAGTTATTATTGACCGGGCATGGCACTCCCCAATTCACCACCCCATGGCCCCTCCGTATAGCAAGGATGGATGTGTATCCTTCTAAATTGGTTCTAGGGAGCAATTCCCAAACCATCAGCTTACCTCTAGAGGAGACATAGGTGGCGAATGAAAGTGTGGAGTATCCAGAACTTCACCTACAACTATTGTTATTATATATAAGTAGTGGTGGGGATTAGGTATATCAATATTTAGCCATGGAGAGGAGAAGGTCGCTCATGGGGGCTCTCTCTGGTTCCCAGTCATGGGACAAAAGTGTCATCTTTTAGCATGTAATATACTTGCCATTGAGACCTTCTGGAGGCAAAGTTCTCATCTCTTTCATTTAGGTTGTGGGTCATCCGCTCTAACTGATATATTTGTTTAGTTATAGCCCACCAATCTTGTATTGTGAGTGTTTTTGTAGTCAGCCAGGTCCTTGTGATCACTTTCGTGGTCGCTGTTAAAAGTAGGTGTATGAGATACCTAGTGGTATGATTCATATACTTTTTGGGGAATAAGAGGAAGAGATACATTTCTTTAGGTAGTAGAAGCTGGGGGCCAAATAATTCTTGCAGCTGGTCTTGTAGCTGCCTAAAGAATGATTTGAGGATGGGGCAAGACCACATAACATGTGTGTGCGTTGCCCTCATTTCTCCACACTGTCGCCAGTATGTTGCTGACCTATTAGAGGAGTAGTGGCTGGTTACTGCTGGGGTTCTAAAATATCTAATAAGATTCTTCCAAGTCTATTCATGCCATTGGTGTGAACTGATGACCCACGCCGAATAGCTACAGGCATGTTGCCAGTCTTCCCGTGAGAGAGGGCAGCCCGTCTTTTCCTGCCATTGTAGGCATATGTTTTCTACAGAGGACTCCCTTGAGAATTCAGGGCCTGGTAGTATACCGATACTAAGTGGGTACCATCTGGAGCTACATTAAGGTGGGACTGAGTATGTAGCAGAGAAGGGTACTTCTCAGGCATTCGAGTTGCCTATGGTAAGCTTCAAACATTGTGTCAAAGCTGTAAGTACCAATAAAAATCCTGATGTGGTAAATTAAACCATCTCTGTACGTGCTCAAATGGCCAAAGCTCTCCCTGGGTCATTATCTATATGAGGTATTTCAGTCCGTATCTTTCCCATGTCCAAAAGGCATGTTCTAGTCTGTTTGGGGGAAAACCATTAAGGCCGGAGATCAGGCAAAGCAGGGTCAGAAAAGGAGTTAGCAGTTGTGTTTTTCTAATAGACTGCCAGATCTTCCAGCTGCGTTTTAGCCATGGGTTTAAGAGGAGTGGGGGCCCCAGTTCAGTTACCCGCTGACACAAGGATTGGAAGTATTCATCATCATCTATAAGGGACTGTTTAATCTGCATCCAGTGTGGTGTAGTTGTTCTATTTTGTCTAGCCATTAGATGCATCCAAGTCACCGCACGGTGGTATAATTGTAAATTTGGTAGTGATAATCCCCCACCCTGACATGATAGGATAAGTATTTTTAGGCGTAACTTGGGTCTCTGGTTAGCCCAGATGTACTTTGAGATAAGGCGATTCCATTCCCTGAAAATTTTCTGTGGGATGAAGATGGAACATTCTGAAACAGGTATAAGGCTCTGGGCAAGGTGATCATCCTAATTAAGTCAATTCTCCTGGAGAGGCTCAGGGGCTGAGTAGCCCATGAGGCTAGATCTGCCTTCAGCTGCGAAGTAAAAGGGGTATTGTTTTTTATATATGGCTTCAGTGGACTGGGATATATATATATATATATATATATATATATATATATATATATATATATATATATATACACCCAAGTATTTTAATTTTGTTAAGGTCCATCGGCAAGGGATGATATTCTGTATGTGTGATGAGGGGAGTAATGAAAGGTGAGTATCTCCATTTTGGCTAGGTTCAATTTGTATTCCAAGACCTGACTAAATTTGTCTAGCATTTGTTTTATGGTTGGGAGGATATTCTCAGGGTCTAGGAGATACAGCAATACATCATCAGCATATAATGTTATGCAGTGTTCCGATTCTCCCATCACCACCCCATTGATGTTGTTGATTTCTTGTATATGTTGTGCTAATGGCTCTATAAAGGCTGCAAATAAAAGAGAGGACAAGGGGCATGCCTGCCTAGTTCCCCTTTTCAGGTGAAAATAGTTGGAGTGATGCCCATCTACCTTCACACAAGCCTGGGGGGTTGCGTAGATGTTCTGCAGGATAGTTAAGGGTCGTGGGAATCCTAATTTATCTAAAACCTTATATAGGAAGGGCCAAGCAACTGTATTGAATGCTTTTTCCACGTCCAGACTAATCAGAACTGAGGGGGTGTTCGAGGTTTGCATTTTATGGGTAATGGGTAGGGTGCATCTGATGTTCTCTGTTGTGGATCAGGCCCTCACAAATCCCGTTTGGTCCTGATTGATCAATAGGGGCATAATTTGATCTATGCGCTGGGCCAATTTATGCATAAATAGTTTGTAATCCATATTTAAAACATAAATTAGCCTATAAGAACTACATAACTGTGTTTTTTTAACCTGGTTTTGGTATTACTGAAATAGTTGCAAATGACCAGGATGGTGGTGGGGGTTCACCTTCCAGGACTGAGTTGAATAATGTGAGGAATCTAGATGCAGTTTGTATTTTAGTTGTTTTATAAAACTCACTCCCATATCCATCCGGTCCTGGGGACTTAAGGGTTTTTGTGGCGGATATTGTGGCCATGAGTTCAGGCTCAGTAATAGGGTTGGTCGACGCCTCTCCCAGTACAGTAGAGAGGTGGGGCATAGTTAGTTCCTGTAGGTAATCCATAATCTGTTGATCCGAGGGGGTGTGCTCTGGGGTGTAAAGAGTAGAATAATATGAAGTGAAGGCCTCCGCTATATCATGGATTTTAATTAAAGGCTGTCCTGCTGCAGGGTGCCTGAGAATAGAGACAGCAGTTGCCTTCTTTTGCCTACGGACCTGATAGGCCACCAATCTAGCAGCCCTGGGGCCTACCTCATAATACCTCTGCCTCAAGAAAGTTAAAGCGATTTCTGTCTGCTGCTGAACTAAATGGTCCAGCTCAGCTTTTGTTTCCTGAAGCTGAGTCAGCACCGAGGCATCCCCCATTTTGTGTGGCATTTGTAGAAAATGAAGAGCTTCCTCTAATCTAGCCTTTCATTCCTTTCGCTGTCTATTCAGTGCAGCAGTGTGCTATATGATGTGGCCTCAGAGAACAGCTTTTATTATGTCCCAGTGCATGGCTGGGGATGTGTCAGCTAGGGGACTGCTCTCCAGGATCTCAGTGATTTTGTCTGAGACATATTCTCGGAATTGCCTAGAGTGAAGATAGTAAGGATGGAGCCTCCAGCTTGTGTTTTTAACTTGGAAACCCAAATCCCAGATGGAAACCAGGGGGGCATGGTCAGAGAGAGTATTGTCACCCATTCGGGCATCATCAAGGAGTCCCAGATTTTCCACTTGTGTGTAGGTTTGATGGAAAAAAGCATTTTCAACTGCATTGTGTGAGGAGTTTGCTCTGTTCTTCCCAGACAGAGTGTCCTCCATTTGGACTGGGATCTCCCCAGTGGGACAAAATGTGTCCCACTGTGACGGGCCTGGTTTGAGCAGAGGCATTCCATCTGTCTGGGGGGAGATTCAGTGGGATGAGGTGGCGGAAGCCGCTGAGGTGATTTCGAAGCTGTGGCCCACTTGTGAGCTGGATCCTGGCCCGACCCGTCTCTTAGTGGGAGGAGTTGGAACTATTGATCCAGTAATTGCCAGGTGTTTTTGCTCTAAAAAGGGGTGCTTCCCTGTCATCTTGAAGGAGGCGCTGGTGAGGTGCCTTGTGAAGAAACCATCGCTCGAAGCTGATGTCCTGGTGAATTATAGACCTACCTCCCATTTTTAGGGAAGGCTGTTGAGAAAATAGTGACTCTGTAGCTTCAGGCGCACCCAATGGCCTTTAACATCTATGAGCCATTCCAGGCCACACCCCCTCCGTGTCCTACCTGTCACCGGTTCTCTAATGTGCTATTGCTAGTCGAGTCCTCATGTATGTACAGTATTTAATTACTAAGTATTGTTGTTTTAATGTACTGTATCTTATTATGTACAGGATTTTATTTGACTCTAAAAATTGATTAGCATTTTGCTCATAAAAGTGATTTAACATTGTGAAAATGCAAAGCACTTGCCTCACTGTGTTTTACAAACATAACACTTCTAGAAAACCTGTATAAATGCTTTCTATACAGTTAGCATTGTCCCAAGGAAACAAATGCTAATCAATTATTTAAAACCCTGCTGTATCAAATGTACCATATTGTTGTACAGCCTTTTCTGTGTTTTTATGTATTTGAATATATGTTGCCCAGGACCATCTTGTAAATGAGCTTGCTCAATGATGTATTGCCTGGTTAACTAAAGTTTGACTGATTGATTGATTGATTGATTGAGTTTCAGAGCCAGGCATAACACAGAAACAGCATTAGTTTGGGTGCAAAATTACCTCCTCAGGGCAAGGGATAAAGGGAGAACTGTGAATTTTCATTCTGCTCAATCTCTCCTCAGCATTTGACATGGTGGACCACACTGTGCTATGAGATTGCCTTAGAGTGTATTGTGGACTCACCGGAACAGTCATCACATGGTTTGAGTCCTACCTCTTTGACAGGAGGCAAAGAGCAGTGATGAGGAATTTCTGTTCCGCCTCGATGCCCCTGTCGTGTGGAGTACCTCAGGGCTCGATCCTCTCACTGATGTTGTTTGCGGTGAACATGCTCCCTCTGGGGGAGCTCATTAGACAATACAGTCTGGGTTCTCACTGCTATGCAGATGACACCCAGCTGTACATGTCATTTGCCCCTGGAACTGGAAATGCCGTTGAAGTGCTAAATGAATGTTGGCTGAGATTCAGGACTGGATGTCCTTGAGCCAGCTGAGACCGAACCCTGACAAGACTGCTGGTGATTGAGCTCGGTCGACGGTGTGATGGGGAGGCCTCTAGAGTGGTAACAGGTTTGGTCCTAAGTTCCACCCCATTTAAGGCCTCCTCCAGGGTAAAAAAATGTGGGCGTCATCCTTGATGACAGACTGACTCTGGAAGCCCAGATGTCATCTGTTGTCAAAAGTGGGTTTTAACATCTAAGGAATGTCACCTGAATTAAATCCCTGATTCCACCAGAAGACCTGCCATCACTGGTACATACCTTTGTGACCTCCAGGCTGGACTACTGTAATGCTCTACACCTCCGGGTCAATGGAGGGATTCTCTGCCAACTGCAGCTAGTCCAGAACACAGCAGCCAGGCTGCTGGTGGACCTGCCACAAACCTGCCATGTGGCCTCGATCCTGTGAGATCTGCACTGGCTGCTGGTCAGGTGGTGGATCATCTTCAAGGTGGGCATGCTCACCTATAAGGCCCTATGTGGACTGGGCCTTGGTTACCTGTCTGACCTCCTAACCCCAGCCATCCCGATGTATTCCCTCTACTCCTCCACCGAGGGCCTCCTGGAAATTCCGGGGGCCAGGCTGAAGACCTTGGGGAATTGTTCCTTTGAGGTGGCCAGCCTGGCCCTCTGGAATTCGATGCCAAGATCTCTAAGGGAGGCCCAAACGGTGGAGGCTTTTAGATAGATAGATATTTTATTTCTAAAGTGCCCATTTCCAGAGGCTCTGGGTGCTATACAATACAAAAGCACACAATTTAAAATTGTGCAGAAATATATATATAAATGAATACAAACATATAACTGGGAGCATACAATTATCTCTATCCTATATAAAAAGATCATTTAAAACAAGATAACTAAATCAATAAAACACTTGCTGGAACAAATATGTTTTAAGGCCCTTTTTAAAGGCTTCCACCAAGGGAGCCCCCTTTCAATAGTTCGGCAAGGAGTTCCACAGGCAGGTGCAGCCACTGAGAACGCTCTGTCCCCTGAATGCCGCAACCTAACCCTAGGAACTCCCAGGAGGCCTCCCTCTACAGAACGGAGTGCCTGGGCCAGACAGTAGGGGACAAGGAGATCTTGCAGATGGACTGGACCCCTGGCTTGTAGGGTCTTATAGGTTAACAGCCCTATCTTGAAGACAACCTTCCACCTTATCGGCAGCCAGTGGAGTCCTCGGAGGACCAGGGTGATATGCTCACACCTTTTCACCCCGTCAACAATCTTGCCACCACATTCTGCACCAGCTGCAGCCTGCAGAGGTTGCCTCCAGATAACCCTAGGGACAGGGCATTACAGTAGTCCAACATGGAAGTGACGAAAGCATGCACCAGCGTGGTCAGGTCCTCAAGTGGGATTAGGGCTCGAATTTGGGCGATATTCCTGAGATGATAGAACCCACTTCTAACCATAGCTGATACCTGAGTGTCAAGTGTCAGGCCATCATTCAGGATCATGCCTAAATTCTTCACCTGTCCAGAGGGGCTATGGGCATACCCCCAGCACTAGGTAGGGAAGTACCCCCCTGATGGCCTTGATCACAGACACACATTCTAAGATCCACAACCAGTACCTCAGTCTTGTCTGGGTTAAGCTTAAGCCAGTTGTGAGTCATCCATGGCTGGATTTCCTTGAGGTAGCTGTTAAATACAGAGTCCGACACCAGGGTATTGTTTGCACAGGACAGGTACAGCTGGGTATCATCTGCATAACAGTGAAAACACAGCCCATACCACCTGATAATGTCCCCCAATGGCAGTCTGTGCACCATGAACAATAAGGGTGACAAGACCCACCCCTGCAGAACCCCACAGCACAGAGACTTCGGGTTAGATGAGACAATTCCCATTGCCACCCTTTGCACTCTGTCTATCAGGTATGACCTGAACCTGTTGATAAAATTACCAGACATGCCACAGCAGAACCGCAGGCGGTCAAGTAACACCTCATGGTCCCTGATGTCAAACGCCGCTGAGAGGTCCAGAAGGACCAAGATGGTATGGTCTCTCCTGTCCCTTGCCATCAGGAGGTCATTTAGCACCCTCACCAGGGCAGTCTCCATGCTATGCCATGCACGGAACCCAGACTGGAAAGGATCATAGGCATAGAAAGCAGCGAGATGTCTCTCAAGCCACATGGCCACCACCTTTTCTATAACATTCCCTAAAAATGGGAGGTTCGAGACCGGTCTGTAGTTGCTGAGGCAGTCTGGGTCCTTTTAAGGTGGGCCTAAAGACCTATCTGTTTAAACACGCTTTCTAAGACAGTTTTTAACTTAATTTTAAAATCTTTATTTTAATTCTGATTATATAAAGACTCTGTATGTGAATATTTACTGTCTGTTGTTATAATGTTATGCCCTATTTGAACTGTAATGGCACACAGAGCCTCCAGGATTGAGCGCCATGATAAAATAAACTTTTACTTACTTTACTTACTTACTTATGCTGCCCCTCAGTCTACCCCCTTCCGATCTCATGTCATGCCCTCTTGTCGTTCTAGGGCATTTTCTCTTTTGGAAGCTACTACCCTCCTGTACCTTATTTATTCCTTTTAGATACTTGAAGGTTTCTATCATGTCCCCACTCTCCCTCCTCTCCTCCAGGGTATACATATTGAGTTCCTCCAATCTCTCCTCTTATACCTTTATTGCAGGCCCTGAACCATTTTTGTTAGCCTTCTTTGAGCTGCTTCCACCCTGTGTAGGTCCTTTTGGAGATGCAGCCTCCAGAACTGGACACAGTACACCAAGTGAAGTCTTACCAATGTCCTCCTGTACAGTGGCGTTATAACCTCTTTTTTCCTGCTGGTGATACCTCTTTCAATACACCCCAGCACTTAACTGGCTCTCCCCCCACATTGGCAAATTGATTGACCACCTTTATGTAGCCAGATATGATTACCCTCAGATCTCTTTCCTGTTTTGTGGTCTGTAATATCATCCCACCCATCTTGTACTCCTCCCCTGGGTTCCTGTGCCCCAAGTGCATGATTTTGCACTTTTTCGCATAGAATCCCAGCTGCCACTCTCTGGACCATTCCTCCAGCTTAGCCAGGTCTCTCCTCATTGTTTCCACCCCTCCTGCACTGTCCATCTATTGCAGATTTTGGTGTCATCTGCAAAGAGGCATACCTTCCCCTCCAGCCCCTCCGCAATGTCACTGATGTAGATATTAAACAGCTCTGGCCCTAGAACTGATCCTTGTGGCACCCCACAGGTCATCCTTTCTTCTTCAGATTTAGCCCCATTAACCACCACCCTCTGGGCTCTATTCCTTAACCAGTTTCCTACCCAGGAAAGCTAAATCAGACATAGAGGGAATGGCAGAGGTAGAAAGGCAGCATGAATTGGACATTTTGGGGAAGGGATTCGCAGTGGAGCAAAGGTATAAGTAGAGCACAGACAGGCAGAGGAACATGAAAGGCCATGGTTATAAATGCTCGCAGCCTGAGGAATAAAATCCCAGACCTGAAGGCATTGTTAGTAGAGGCAGACCTGGACATAGCAGCAATAACAGAGACTTGGTACACAGCAAATCATGACTGGGCTGTTAATGTACCAGGGTATACTCTATTCAGGAGGGATGGGGAAGTAAAAAAGGGTGGGGTACATGTACATCAGGGAGGGTATAAAGGCAACAGAGGTACTGGGTAGACAGGGGAAGCTGAGGCACTGTGGGTCACCCCTGAGCCAGGTAATGGCACAGCAATGCACACAGGGGTGATCTACAGGCCTGCAGCACAGGTGGAGGAGGTAGCTAGGGATCTAGGGGATCAAATTCACAAGATGGCAACAAAAGGTGAAGTGTTACTGCTGGGTGATTTAAATATCCCAGATGTGGATTGGACAATGCCAGCAGCTGCTTCTACCAGGAGTCGAGACATCCTGCATTCCCTATAGGGAGCAGGCCTTAGACAACTAGTGATTGATCCCACCAGAGACAGGGCAATTTTGGACCTAGTACTGACCAATGTGGACAGAATCACAGCAGCATCCAGCTTGAAGGTCAACTAGGATCCAGTGACCACCACATAGTGTGGTTTAACATAGGGACAGAGACGCACAGTCTAGTCACACAAAAGAAAAGGTCTTAGATTTTAGGAAGGTGAACTTTGCCAAAATGTGGAGTTGTATCAAAGAGGCCCTGGTGAGGAGGGAGATAAGAGGGGGAGTTGAGGAGCAGTGGGAATACAGGAAGGAAGGAAGGAAGGCAGGCAAGGAAAGGAGGAGAACTTCAGAGCATGTGTGCCAAATAACTACACTGAGATAGCATAGCGGTCTTAAAGAATTTCTACCATGTTGCCAAATATTATCTACACAACATTTTTTTTACATGCACTAAGAAATAGAACTAAATAATCCTATTAACATGCTTCAAAGAACAGAAGACAACATTTTAACCTGAGAACGGGAATTAACCTTCTGCTCCCCACTCCCCTGTCCCTCACTCAATGCCTTTAGATATCAACTAAGACAACTCTGTGCACCCTCCTGTTCCTGTTAACCCCATTCCTAATCACATATTCTCTTCCTTGACCCCCTCCTGTCAGTCCCCCTTCATCTGAAGCTTTTTAGCATAGTCCCTGCCCCCACACTTTGCTTTGCTTATGTCTACCCTCTCTATCATTACTGTATTCATGCTGCTAGTTTATGTTTCCACTCCATTTGCTGCTATCATTGTATTTTTTATGCCTATATCCATATTTTTTTCCATAATAAATCTTTATTGGGTTTCAACAAAAATAGTACAGCAATATAATTACATCAACATCTGATCATATGCATCCCGAGCCCTCCTGTGCCCAAATACTAATCCTCGTAACACCAGAGGGTCTGAACGTCAGCTTCTACAGGTCCCCCGATGCCGCACCACTCTGGGCCAAAGATCCTTTGCACACCGTGCACCCAGCTGGATGAATGCCCTCAGCACTCACATCACCTTCACCTCCTCACTGGGTATATTCAAATCAAGCCTCCATCATCATCTTATAGCCTCCAGCTCATGTGACTGCCACCCCTAACTTCCCCCTTCCTCAATGAGATCAACCCCGCCCCCCGATGTTCTTTGACAATGCCCTGAGCTGCTCTAATCTCTTTTTTGGCTGCCAACTCCCTATCCTCTCACCCTTCCTCCCTGATTTCTTCTAGGTTTCTGAAATGATTCTTTGTATGTGTTATTCATGTATCCTCTTTACTGTGATGTCGCAACTGAACTCATGAATATGGTTGTATGCTTTCTTTAATGTTGTATGCCCTTGTTTAACATGTTTAACATGTATGTACTCTCCTGACATGGAACCTTTGTAAAAGAGCCTTGGCTCAAAGGTAATTGTAATCCCAGATCTAAATAAACAATAAACAATCTACCATTACTAAAAGATATAAGTCAAAAGTTGTACACATTAGGAACATACTAAAGTTAATAAACAGTTACAAAACCAGACATTTGTTCTAGTACCATATTATTAAAGAAATTATAAATTATATCTTCAAGATAGGAAAATAAGGTTTGGTTAAACAATTACATGTGTTTACGTAAAACTGAGAAAGGGATTCCAAACTTTACGAAAAACCTCTAGTCTATCCACCACCAGGTAACTAATCCTTTCATTGTTTGCCAGAGCGTTTTATTCATGGAGAGATCAGCATTACAAACCTTTGAGTCAGAGAATCCTTTGCAAAGGCTCCACATCATGGAAGTACAAAACAAGAGAAATGGACAATACAATGAAAGGTATTACAAATGAATGTGGAGTGTAAAACAACCCAGAGTCAAACATGGTACAAAGGGAACGAGCAAATACATTGAAAGGCATTTCATCTGAATGCGAAGGGTAAAACAACCCAGAGTCAAGCATGGTACAACGGTTTCAAGCAAATTAAGCTAATGCTTGCGTTCAAATTTCAAGGATGATACAAGGTTTCCTAAGCCAATAAGACAGATACTTGAGATAAAGACACAATACATCAAAAGAATCAGTCAGGGGAGGCGGGGGCAGAGGTTTGGCTTGGCCATTGGTTTATTTGACCAAACCATTCACTCAGAGTTGGAATATGCTTGGTTTGCCATAAAAGTAGGCAAATTCTCATGACATGGGATGTAGAGGAATCAGGTGTTTGATAAGGGCATAGTGGGTCCAGGAGTTCCTCTCCACTCTATGTCACTATGTTGTTCCTGGGGTATCCAACCTGTATTAAGAGAATGTATAAATTCAAAATAAATTCAGGTTGCTCCTGTAAAAAAGCTTTCAGCTTAGTGTGCTATACCTGGTTAAACAAATAAATAAAAAAAAAAAAAATTATTCAATACCAGACCTAATGGATTTTGTTAAAAGAAAGGAAGTTTGTTTTATTGTGTTGTATGCATGCTGAATTGTACAGCAGTGTCATGGTAACTGTAAGATATGTGTGTTATAAAGTTAAAACTTTAATAAACATTTGTTGCAAAGAAAATAAATAAAAAGGTCTGCATGCGTCAGAGTGACTTGCCCCATGTTTGCATCAAAAGAATACCTGCACCATGTTGGAATGGATGCCTGTTTCACCAAAATGATGCACCATCCCCTTATCTGGGATTTTCAAAGAATGCAAGTCCTGTCCTTGTGTTTAAGATGCATGTCGCTGTTAAGTTAAATCACTCAGTAACCATTGGCTCACAGGTGACCTCCTCAGGATGCTAAAAACAAGAGACCACCTATGGTAGCTGGTCAGAAACTCTGGAAGGCAAAACAACATCCAAAACTACAAACATGCCCGCAATGACTGCACTAAAACCATCTGGCAAATGAAGTCCACCTACTATAAGCATGTCCTCACAAACTCCTGGGGCAATGGTCGGGAATTCTGGAAGAACATAAAGGAACTCACGGAATCCACCCAACCCCCCATCAATACTCAACATCAACGGAACCACAACCCTCAACCCAAAAAACCATTCGGATACCTTTAAAAAGCATTTACCGACCTTAAGCTGTCCTACCCCAGGACTACTTCAAAGATGGTGAAGCCCTCTGTCTCAGTAATGAACACTATTCCAACCAGCTCCCCCACTTCTACTTCAAAGCAGTCAAGGCTCAGCAAGTATGCAAATATGTTACCAAAGCCCTCGGTAAATCAAGATTCAGTAATGATTCCCTCGATCTCAAAATCCTGTCTCTCACACTTGATGAAGTGCTTAGTCCTCTCACCAGAATTTTCAACCTCTCTCTCAGCCTTAGCCAGTTCCTGGACAGATGGAAATCTGCCACTGTCATCCCAATCCATAAAAGTGGTGACAAAACTGCCCACGATAACTACAGACCTGTCTCCCTACTACCCCCACTCTCCAAGGCACTAGAACGCATTGTCTCGGACCAGCTCACAGAATACCTGGAAACGTACAACATCCTGTGCAAGCAACAACACGGGTTCTGCAAAGGTCACAGCACCTCCACAGCCCTACTTGAATTCACAGGCACAATCCACAATGCACTTGACTCTGGTGAACTACTAGGCTCAATCTACATTGACTTAACTAAAGCCTTTGACACCGTCAATCACTGCCTCCTGCTTGTCCAGCTTCAGAACACTGGGCTGTCAACTGACTCCATTGGCTAGTTTAAGAGCTACCTTGAAGAACGGTCCCAAACAGTAAGAATCGCCGATACACTGTTGGACCCTAGACCAGTCCGCTCAGGAGTCCCCCAGGGCTCTATTCTGGGACCCCTCCTCTTCAGCCTATTCTTAAACTCACTACCAGACAGCTGCCCAGAACAAATAATTCTCTACGCCAACAATGCTGAGATCCTCACCTCGGACCCTGATCCAATCCAATTACAAAATAAACTTCAGTGGGCCTTCTCCTCCATCAAATCCTGGTTCTTAAATTATAAACTGCTTCTCAATCAGAAAAATATCAAGTCTATGGTCTTCTGCAGCCCCCACAACAAAAACAAACAACTCCACCTCTTCATTGCAACCAAACAAGGAGCCATCCTAGAGCAAACACAATAGTCCAAGTACCTCGGCATCACCCTTGATCCACACCTATCATACGCTGTCCATATCAGCAATGTTGCAAAGTCTGCCAATGCAAGGTAAGGCATATTATTCCGGCACAGGAAACATCTAACCCCAGAAGCACTGTCAGTAGCCGTCCAAAGCTCCATCATCAGCATCATAGACTATGGTCTTATCATATATGGGTCTGCAACTACCACTGCTCTCAAACGTATCGTGACCTCCCTGAATAAGGCCTGTCATCTCATCACTGGCTCTCATCGCCGTACCCACACATGTGACCTTTATTCCCAATCTGGATGGATTCAACTGGACAAATGCATAAAATACCAAACCTGCATCACGGCCAAGAAAATTATAATGGGGCTTGCCCCACCTGGTATCTGTGCCCTCGTTAAGCCTAGACATAGGAACGTCACTACAAGGAGATCCAATTCCCATCTACTACATATCCCACGATGTTGCATGACCCAAGGACAAAGATCATTCGCCTATAGGGCATCCAACTGGCTCAACTCTCTTGGTAGCGACATAGCGACTGCTCCAACACTCAACCTCTTCAAGTCCAAGCTGCACCTCTCACTGCTTGTATCCTGTGATTGCCCATCTTAACATTTCCACTGTTACAGCTGCACATGCCCCAGCACCCAGCACTTACAATCAGTCTTTGCACCCCTAGTGCCTTACCTGTCATAGTCCCTCGACAAGATCCCCTGGCTGCACTGTTTCCGGCCCTCGCCCACCTCTCCCCCGTATCTCCACTCCTGCCCCTGCCCCCAACCACCTCCCATACTCCCCTACCCCTGCACCTCCTACCCCTCGATCTCCTACCCTCAGTCCCCCCCACCCCACACCCTCCTTCCTTGTCTTGCTCATAGCTCATGTCTTTGTACTGGTTATTACATGTCTGTAAGTCAATGACTATATGTTTGTAACTAAAATGATGACTGTTGCACATGCTGATGTGGAACCTTTGTAAAAGAGCCTAGGCTCAAAGGTATTGTAATCCTAGATGAAATAAATAAAAAAATAAAAAAAGACCAGCCAGAGCTGATCTAAGGGGCACTAAAGCATATTAACAACCCACAGCAGGTGGTCAGACCTGACTATGCTACTATTAAGGGCCAGTATTCTCCTGCAAGACTAGTTTAGAACATTTCTGCCATTTTTTTTACTTAACTTGCGTCATTCTCATCTTTTGTGTCATCTTTGACTTAACTTGCACCATTTTTACTCAGTTTGCACCATTTTATACTTAGTTTGCACCATTTTTTAGAAACATAGAAACATAGAAGTTGACGGCAGATAAGGACCACAAGGTCCATCCAGTTTGCCCATTTCTTTTTCTACCTTATAAATGTGCCGTCAGCCTTTGCTCTGTCAGTGGCCTATCTATTCATAGTCATTTGTATTGCTCCCTTATGCCTATCCCATGCCTGTTTGAAGCCCTGCACTGTATTCATAGCCAGCACTTCTTGTGGTAAGCCATTTCATGCATCCACCACCCTTTCTGTGAAAAGAATTTCCTCCATTCCCCTTAATCAGCCCCTCTAATCTCATACTGTGTCCTCTTGTCCTGCTATTTTCTTATATTTAAACATGTTAGACTCTTTCACCTTGTTAATGCCCTTAAGGTGTTTGAATGTCTCGATCATATCACCTCTCCCTCCTTTGCTCAAGGGTATACATATTGAGTTCTGTTAATCTGTCCTCATATGTCTTCTGATGCAGTCCCTGCACCATTTTGGTTGCCCTTCTCTGGACTGCCTCAGTTTGGTTAATGTCCTTGTGAAGGTGTGGCCTGCAATACTGCACGCAGTACTCCAGTTTGCATCATTTTCGTTCCTTGAGTCATTTCTTTGACTCAACTTGCACCATTTTTGACTCAGTCTGCACCATTTTTTAATCAGTTTGCACCATTTTGTTACCCAGTTTGCATCATTTCGTTCCTTGAGTCATTTCTATGTCATTGTTTATGCCCTGCTACTCTCTGAGCCTCTCTCCCTTACACCTTCCCCCCCCATCCTACTTACCTTCGACTATTCCTGCCTCACCTTAGGGATCATGCTCTACCTTCCCCCTTACCTCCTTCCATTCCAGTCGTATTATGCAGTTAGCTGCTTGCACTCATGTAGATATGTAAAAATCTGAGTAATCTGACTGTACCTTGTAATGTATTACCCACTGTATTGTGTGAACTGTTGTACAAATCAGTAGTGTTTTCCTTTTATGTATACTATGTGTGCCCCCCTCCCCCCCAGGATCACCCTATAAATGAGTATCTCAGTGGTGTATTTCCTGGTTAAAAATAAAATGGAATTGAATTGAATTTCTCTGACTCAACTTGAACCATTTTTGACTCAACTTGCACCATTTTTGACTCAACTTGCACCATTTATTCTGGTGCAGCTTGAGTCATTCTCATCCCTTATGCCATTTTGTTGATGCAGTGGATCTCTTAACGTCATTTTGGGGGATTTTGTCACAGAGAACACTTTTCCTGCAAAATATGGTGCACAGTATTTGGCACACCTAGATCTTACTCAAGCTGGTTGTTTGACGCAGCTTGCGTGGTTCTAAGAGCCCTTTGAAAATCCGGCCCATTGGGTAGAACTGATCAATAACTTTTACATGTGAATGTGACAGTTCTGTTGCAAGGGAAGTCAATAATTGGGTATGTGCAGAGACAAAAAAAAACAGTCTTTGAAATCCTACGTGGTTATAAATCAAATTAGAAAAGTAGGCTCCTCTCCATGGATGGAATGTGACAGCAGGTGGTTGAGAAACTGTTAAATGCTAATGTTCTGAGAGCCTCCCTAAAGACAGACTGTGTGTGTGTGTGTGTGTGTGTGTGTGTGTGTGTGTGTGTGTGTGTGTGTGTGTGTTTTAAGAAAGATAGCCAAAAGCACTTATGTACAGAACATATCTATACTGCATAGACACACATATATACAAGAACACTGCACGCACACTGTATGATCAAACATATTAATTTGATGTATATTTTCAGTGTGCCTTATACATTAACATGCTTTTATTTATATGTTTGATTGTACTATGTGCTTGCGGTGTTTTTGTAGCTATGTGTATCTATGCAGTATAGATATGTACTGTACATAAGTGCTTTTGGCTATCTTTCTTAATCACACACACACACACACACACACACAATCTGTCTTAAGGAAGGCTCTTGAAATAAATTTCTCAGCCTACTGCTGTCACATTCCATCCATGGAGAAGGACCTACATCTCTAATCTGATTTATAACCACCCAGGATTTCAAAGACTGTGTTTTTGTCTCTGCAGATACCCAGTGATTTACTTCCTTATGCTTATCAAGAAACCAGATCTGGGGTAAGTAAAGTGGATAGTGGGAAACTGTTCACACTGAGTGGGAACACAAACGCCAGGGGCAACACCATGAGGCTGGTGGGGGCAAATTTAAGAGAGATGCCAGGAAGGAGTTTTTTACACAGAGGGTGGAGGAGGGATGGAATAAGCTGCCGAAGGAGGTAGTGTGTGTGTGTGAAATCAGAGAGGGATGTAAATAAAGATGGAACAGATACATGGTCTTGGTAAAGACCACACCAGAATGGGGCAGAGGGGAGAGTGAGGAGTCACTAGGACTTGCTCATTTAAATAATAATGAATGAGAAGCTGGCCATTTCTGAGGGATTAATGACTGGTTGGAGGATGTGTGGCCTGAGGCTCTGCCAAGGGTCACCTCTCTCCAGTCAGTCATTAATCCAAGAAAATGACTGGCATCAAGTTTGTTATTGCGCTACAAGTCTAACTGTGATAACAACTTTTTTTTTCACCGTTTATTTTTTACATTTTATACAGCTTTAACCAGAGTGGTGTGAGCCGTGCATGCCACACAGCATAATTTGTCAATTGGATCAGTCATTTCTAGGACATTAATGACCAATCCAGTAGCCAATCAGGAGCCTCACTAGGCTCATGAATAATTAATTAGACTTATTCTCAACATTAGTTAAGTAGGAATGGGCAGACATGATGAGCTAATGGGTAACTTTCTGCCAGCAGATTCTAAGTTTCTAACACTCAAAACAATTGGGAGATGCTTTCATTTTTAAATGATTTTGTGGGTTGTAGCCACACTAGTAACTATTTAGGGAATTTGTGATGCAGGGATAATGTCATACCTTGGCTGCACTGTAAGGCATGTGGCACAGCGGGTGCCTTCAACTATAAGAGAAGTGATGTTATCCAGCATAACACATGCCCTAGAGTACCGTATTGAGATTATATGCCTTGGGAGTACCTCACTGTGAGTATAAAATGGATCCTTTAGAATACAAAAAGGCTTTTATGTAGGGTTGTATTTAGATTAGTTTCTGACTGCGATGTTATGCTGAGATAGGTAATAATGTCACAGCTGGACCTGCCTCTAGATCAATCAGCTTTCAGAATTGTTCCTATCCTTTATATAATTAAACAATAATGCACAACAGGGTGTGTATCATGCTGGGATAATGTCACGCCTGGTGGTTGGGCATGAACCTGCAGGCTAAGGGTGTCCGGCACCTAAGTCACGCTACCACCAAAACACATGTCCTGGAGTTCATTATTGCAATTATAAATTGACATGCTTATAAAAACAAAAAGAAAACAAGTGAAAAAATACATTTCAAGTTGCTTTTTTAATAGGTGTGATATTAAGCTGGGATAACATCACTGTTGAAGGTCAGCACTGACCCAATCAGAGCCCAGGAATTTATTTATTTTTTTGCCATTTTATAATTGTCTGTTAGGTATTAGCACCCTTTATTTGGAAAGGAAAAACATGAACTACTTAATTATTTGGGTTATCTGAGACTAAAATGTACTTGAGGGAAAGTGTCATTAATGTGTGATTATAGGCTTATCTTCTGCAGAGAGGCAGGGTGTACAAGTCTCTTACAGTAAGCCTTTATGCAGCAAGAGGCATACAGTGGACTGCTGATTAAGCAAATGTAATCCAAAGTTCTTAGTGTGTGGAATGTACTCCAAGCAGAGAGACAGAAAAAGAGTGAGAGAGAGGGCGAGAAAGAGAGACGGTACCTTCAGAGAGTTAAATACAGGAGTAGGATGCTGCCGGGTGAGGAGGGCTGAGCATCCCAAAGGATGCTTCCTCGTCTGGGGAGGGAGAACAGCAGGTACCACTTTGATGCTGCTACTTGAGTGACTTTAGGGGGCAGTGAAGTGGGAGCAACTTGCAGGAAGATAAGGCTGCCTGCAGGCATTCACAAGTACATGTCCCACATACCCTGAATTATTTTAGTAAGAGCACTTGCTTTAGGTTGGAACCATTCTGTGAGCAGTGTCTGGTGGCAGTGCCACTGTATAAAATGTATCTTCACTAGTTTAAGTATCATTTTAAAGGGTCTGGGGGAGGCCATTCCTGCAGAAGAGGGACGTTGGCCAGACCACATCCACACAGCTGCAAGTTCATGCACACGTGGGATTTTGGCTGCCGGTGTCCTAAGGGGACAGGAAAAATCCTGCAGTGAGCAGGGTGGCGCCTCATCTCAGGCCTTGCTGATTCTACTGGTCAGCCCTCTCCTTACACTCAGTGGACAAGAGGGGGACTCCCTGCCAACTCCTGTGGATCTGCCACAAAGGTGAAGCTACATACTGTGGATCCCCTGGTCGAGGATATAAGAGTGGAGATGATAAAGCTGGGGCTGGGCATAAGCAGTGGAAGGGAACTGCTCCAGAGAGGGGACAGAAACAGAATAGGAAAAAAACAAGAGCAGGGTTAAAAGGGAGAAAAGCTACACTGGTCCATCAACTTTGAAAACCTGGGTTCAAGAATGGACTCAGAGTGCCAGCCCGGTGGCGCTGAGGGTTGAGGTGCTGGACGCCACACCTCGCACCACACCGGTGACCCGGGTTCAGGACGAACTCGGGTGCCAGGGGTTGGCAGGGAAGGGAAAGGATCGCGTGCCCACTGGGCTGCTCTCCTCTCCCAGGGGGAGGGCACTGGGAAGTCGGGCACTCCAGCAGCCCCTGGCAGAGACCAGGGGCACTGCAGATTGCTGGACCGCACGTAGAAAGCATGGCCCAAAGCAGGCAGGGTTGCTGTGCACCACAATGTCAGGACGTGCACCACGCATGGGGAAGGGGGAGGGAGGAAGGACATACAAGGTGAAAAAAGCCCCTCCAGCCGGATAGGCAACAGGTCTTCCAGTGCCGCCGCCATAAGCCCAACGCTGGTTCCCCACCACTGCCCCTTTGATCTCCCCGGGACTGTAGTCTCCCATGTCCCGGTGAGTCATAATGACTTTGAAGATGGTGGGAACACAGTTGGCAGTAGAGCGGTGCAGGTGAGCGAGGTAGCCTGACAGAGTTCCAGTCTGGAGGAGAGAGATAGAATTGACAAAAAAAAAAAAAAAAGAATGGACTCAGCAGCCACTGGTCTGGCAGGGATGGGTAGGACAGCTTGAGCATTCCAGAGGACACTCATCTTCTCATGGTGAAGAAGGTGAGCAAGACCTTCTGCGTCAGTGCTACCTGTGGTTTCCTGAGTGGAATAGCAAGTCAGGCTTGGCACCAGGTGGAAAGACATGCGTACATGTTCTTGCACACATCCTTTGAATATGCCTCTAGGAGCACACTATCCCACATTCCTTGGGAGATAAGAAAATGAGGGAAACACCAGCTGCTGTAGAATTAATTCAGCCCCTTGCAGGCCCTCCACCACTGACCAAATGCACCCTCCTTTGCACTGCATTCAGTCACTACAGGGGCCTGGTGTACCTCGATAGCACAGCCATGAGGAGTAAGTGACTGGAGCTTCAATGGGGGGTGGGGGAAGTCACTCAGAAGGTGGGTGATGGGGCTGGTTTGACTGGCAGAAGGGGGCAGGATGGAAGAACTGCAGAAATGAAAAATTAAAAAAACGGAGACCTGAGTACTTTTGTGAACACAGCACTGCTGCCCATGCTTCATGAAAAATGTTTTCTAATTTAATTTGTATAAGTTTTAAACCACTATTGGCCCAGAAAAGCAGCACCAAGTCAACAAGAATGACTGGCACAAGAACATGAAGACTGCACGTAAGCAAAGCAAGACTGTTGTTTCTAATTATTCTTCCATCTTTCCCCACTTTGTTTCCTGTCCTTCATGCTCATGGTTGGAGTCACCATGATTGCACCCCTTTCTGGTTGCTGGCCGGCCGGGGGGCATGTGACAAAGTTCCTTTAACACCAACCTAAGTGTAACCCCTAGTTGGCGCCATCCCAAGGGCTACTACCCCTGCCTGCTTGGCTAGTAGCAGGTTAAGGGTCCTAGGTTCTGTAACAGGTGCCTCCGCCTGGAGGTCAGGGTTGATAGTGGTCAAGCTAACCTGGTCACAGCACTCCGGGACACTGTGACCCAACTCTTTCCTTATTAGTGGCTGGAACAATACACAATAGTCACTTTCACAATACCCCGGTACACCACATAAATACCCACACTGTTTGCACAAACCACCAGGGCTTTCCTCTGGCTTGGCCCTGGAGACCCTCTGTAAAACAAGGTTACGCACAGCAAACAACAGCAGTACAGTACTCTTGCATAAACTGGAACCACAGTCAGGGTAAATGCAAAAAAAGAGTTAGATCTGTTATATTAAAGGGGCTTGAACAAGGGAGGGGTGTAATCAGTAATGAACTAATAAGGCAGAGGATTGAAGGGAACAACCAAGTAGGAACATTCGAAGTCCAGAAAGAGAATGGAAAACTAGAAGCTCATATAGATTCATTTATAATGGATAATGATATTAATCAATCAGAGGAAGGGGTTCAACAACAGATTTTAGTTGAGTCAGTAAATATCCATGATAATAATCACTGGGAGAATACAGCTACACATTTTATTAAGTTTGAGGCTACAAATCAGATGTTAAAACACTATCCAGAATTAAAAAACAGATTCACTATATTAGATCCGGATAGACTATGTATGCAAGGGCTTTTAAAAAACAGCTCAGATGGAGGTGAAGGATCTGGAGGTTACTAAACAAGATCCAAAAGTTTACAGCAAAGGCAAAAAAATGGATATTAAATAATGAGAAGTTTAAAGAAGACATAGAGAACAGGCAGGGAAGTGTCTACCAAAATAAGAAGGAAGCAACACCATTTAAATGGCAGGGCTTCCTTTCCCTGCCCATGTACAGTCTTGCACTGTAGGCATCTCCCTTACACTTACATACACTCATATAATCGAATTTCATGGCTTGCTCCCCTCTTCCTCATTTACCGACCTTTTCCTTAATGACACCCCCTGCTCTCAGTGGTTATTTCTTCCTTTTGTATGACCTGTTTTTGTTTTTCTGTACCTTGTTCTGTTCATATGATATGTCACCTGATAATGTATTGTCCAAGGTCCTCTCTATTCATTGCATTGGTAGGCACCTATGAACTTATGAATGATCTACTATGTATGTCTCTGATATATTGTCTCCACTTTAACTCGTATGTAAAGCGCATTACTTTGTATGTTCTGATATATTGTATCCTCTTTAATTCATTGTATGTAAAGCACTTGCAATTTGTTATCCTGTTAAGTTTCTGCATGTCTGAACTCTTCCAGGTGGTGCCTGAAAATAGTCATTTTATGGCTAGTGCATTTACCTGGTTAACAAAAGCTAAATAAATAAATCAGACCCCACAGTAGCAAATGGAACCACAAAACTATTAAAAGAAAAGGATATTTTAATAATAGGAGATTCCATAACCAGAGGGATTGATTCTGTAGTATGCAAAGGTAGAAAAATGCACACAGCAGTGAGCTCATTACCAGGGGAAAAAATTGTAGACATATGTAATTTACTAGATGGACTGATGGAGGGACTATAGGCACCTTTAGTCATACTCCATGTTGGCATAAATGATGTGGGGTTTCGTAGTATAGATGATATCATACAAGATTATCAACATATTGTGAATACAATGAAAGAAAGGGGTTGTGACATAATTATATCAGGTTTGCTTCCAAGTCATGGGAGATATGAATTCATTCAGGAATAGAAATGCTTAATATGCGACTGCAGACCTTTTGCAGGTACAGTACAATAACATCGGATTTATGGATAACTCAGGGACATTTAGAAAAAACACCCTTTTTAAAAGTGTTGGATTACATCTAAACAGAGCAGGTATTAGAATATTGAGCATGAGAATAAATGATGTTATTTTGTTCCATTTAAACTCGATAAAGACAGGAGGGAGACTCGTAACATAACACACAAAACTGTGGATCTTCAGGAAGGGTGGAAATATATATTAATAAATACACGTAGCTTAGTAATAAATAAATTTGAGGAATTACAATACTTGCTGCAAGATAATAATGTACAAATTGCACTCATTACAGAGACTTGGTGGACAACTGAAGATAGATGGGACAAAGAAATAACTGGATGTAATTTATTTTATTTATCAAGGGAATCGAGAAGAGGTGGGGGTATTGCAATATATATTGCGAATAACTTAGCAGAAGACACCAGGAGAAAGGACTGTTGTGTGACTGAACTTCTCTGCTGGGAATAAAGTAGAAGAACTTTTGTATTTGACCTTTAATTAAGGGTAAAAAAACTAACATACAAAAAAAAAAAGTGTGTGTTTGGGTTAACTGAACTGAATGGGTATCTGAAGAGTTATCTAGGTGTAAATCTCAGGTGACTGAAAGGACTTAACTGCTGTGAGGTTTAAATTACTTGTTACCAACCAATTTGTTACCAATTATTTTACCAGGTGAGACACACTAAGCTGAAAGCTTGTTTACAGGTGCAACCTGGGAGCACAAGGAAGTTAAGTGACTTGCTCAGGGTAACACAGTATGCACCTAGGGGGCTGTGGGATTCAAACCCAGGTCTCCAGATTTGCAGCTTGTAGAAAGATCTGGTAAGTAGGGGGACTCTGCTTCTCTGCAGGGACTATATTGCCCTCCTTCCCACCCAAAGCTAGTTGTATTTTTATAGGCACAGGATTTGACTGACAACAGGAACTTCCTGTTTAGGGGCAGGAAGTGAGTGATCACAGAACCACCAAGGACCCACCATCCTAGAAGGACAAGAGTAGCTCTCTGGCCCCCTCTAGCTGCTGGAGGTCTGCCTCTGAGCAAGTAAGTGGTCTACTGCGAAATATAGGACATTCTTGACTCAGAACAGGACAATCAGAAGCTTAAAGGGCACATAGGCAGAAAGTAAGGAGAGAGAAAAAAAACAGAGGAAAGAGTAAGGATTGCAAACAGTTAAGGGGCCAGAAATAAGACATGATTGGAGGTGGTGCAGTGCAGTGGCTGTGGAGCAGCAGTCTTCGGGAGATGTTCTGGAGATGCGGTGTTGTCCCATCTGCAGGCACCTCTCTAGGCTGAGGAGGTTGCTCATCTCCAGGCTGAGTTGGCCAGGATTTGTGGGACCTCCTCTTCCATCCAGGGACCACTAGTGCCACTGCCGTTGCCTCAGAGGTTGCCAAGAAACAGGAAGCGGTTGGATCACAGTGGGCTCAGGAGGTGGGGGTGGTGGAACAGGGCACATCCTCCCATTGTTCTCCTCTCCACAATTCCTATGCCATTCTGGCAAAGTGTGGTTTCCTCTATGGAGGCACCCACAGTGGAGACCAAGGAGGATGCTTGGAATCTCCACAAAGGAGACCCACAGGAGGGTGGCAGGGGACCCTGCAGGGGAAGGAAACAACTCCTGTTGGGGAACTCCATTGTTAGGAAGGTAGAACTGGGGGAGGAAGGGGAGAGGGAGGTAAGGTGCCTGCCTGGCGCCATGGCTTGGAGGGACAGGGAGCGAATCCTCAGGATTGCTGGAGCAGTTGCACAGGGGAGGGAGCTGGATGTCATTGTCCACCTAAGGACAAATGACCTGGCTAAGAAAGGGATTATAGAAGTGCAGGAAGAGTTTGTGGAATTGGGAAGGGGCCTTAGTCAAGTAGCACGCACGGTAACCTTCTCGGAGGTGCTACCCATCTATGGCATAGGAGAGGCTAGGGTGTTCCACACCATGGGATTCAATCAGTGGTTGAAAAATCGGTGTGGAGCTCAGGGATTTGGCTTCATTGGGGACTGGGGGTCCACCTGGAGTGATACAAGTCTATACTGGCATGATGGGCTGCATCTGTCCGGGAGGGGAACCAGGATCCTAGGTGATAGGTTTAAATGCTTCATTGGCAAGCTTTTAAATTAGCCAAGGGGGGAGGCACTGGAAAGGAGCAGGGAAATCCTAGCCCCCTCCCAAATAATCACGGTAGTAAGTGCGCAAACACCAATATAGAGGTGTCGATAGGGAGAAGAGCAGGGTAAATGGAGAAAGTGACAAAGGCAAGAAGGATAGGGATGGGCAAAGGAGTAAGGCCATCAGGAAATGGAGGGTAATGAGTACCAATGCCCATAGTCTGGGCAACAAGCTCCTGAGCTGATGGCCTTAATGGAAGAGGGATGCCTGGATATCGTAGCAGTCACAGAAACATGGTATACAGAGAACCATGACTGGGATGTTATACCAGGGTACATAACCTACAGGAGAGACAGGCAGGGGAGAAGAGGGGAGGAGTAGCTCTCTATGTAAAGGAAGGGATAAAAGCAACTGAACAAAAGAGTAAACAGGGAGGAGAGGAGGCACTGTGGGTCACCTTGAGACTGGAAAGGGCACCACAATCCGCACAGGGTTGTGTACAGACCCCATGTCAGGGGAAGGAATGGACAAGGATATGATAGAAGGCATTCTTAGAATGGCAGAGAAAGGGAGATACTGTTGATGGAGACCTGAATATGCCAGATGTTAACTGGAGCACATTTGCTGCAGCCACATCCAAGAGCAGGGCCATTCTTGATGCCCTACAGGTGGCAGGCATTAGACAGCTAGTTTTGGAACCCACTTGTGAGGGAGCAATCTTAGACCTCGTACTTTCAAATGGAGGCAGTGAGAGGATCTCAGATCTAGAAGTGGGTTGCCATCTGGGGACAAGTGACCATCAAACAGTGTGGTTCATGTTAAACTCAGCTACAGAGTCAAGCCATACAAAAGATAGGGTACTGAACTTTAGGAGGGCTGACTTTGGCAAGATGGGAGAGTGCCTCAGAAAGCACCAGCAAACAGGCTAGAAGGAGGTGTGAGCAACAATGGGGAATTATCAAACTGCCATCACAGAGGCAACAAGCCTTTGTGTGAAGCAAATAAACAAATCAAATGAAAGAAAAGGCCACTATGGTTCTCAAAAGAGGTGGCTGTAAAGTCAGGAAGAAAAGATAGCATTCCGAAGTATAAGGAAACACAGAAGGAGCAGGACAGAGGCTGTACCAGTTAAGGCAGAAGGAAGCAGGGAGAAGTCAGAAAAGCAAAGGCCCAAACTGAGGAAAGATAGCCAACTCAGTTAAGAAGGGGATAAAACATTTTATAGGTACATCAGTAGTGACGTAGAAAGACAAAGGAGGGATAGTGAGGCTGAATAGAATGAACGGTGGGTGGGCGGAGGGGACAGTGAAAAAGCAAGAATACTGAATGAATATTTCTGCTCAGTATTCACAAAGAGGAGGGGAAGTGCCTAATCCAATTAACAGAAGCACTCTTGATGGGGTCGATCCCAGTCCTTTCACAGAAGAAAGAGTTCTGCAAGAACTCCTAAAACTGAAGGTGGACAAAGCAATGGGTCCTGATGGAATTCACCCCAGAATTATTAAAAATTAAGGAGAAACTAGTGAAACCACTGGCTACTCTTTTAATAAATCATGGGAGGATGGTGTGGTACCCAAAGACTGGAGGAGGCGGATGTGATTCCCTTCACAAAGTGGGTCCAAGACAGAGGCAGGAAACTACAGACCTGTCAGTCTGACCTCTGGTAGGGAAAGTGATGGAGTCATTTCTGAAGGAAAGAATAGTTGAGTACCTAGAGGCCAGTGGAGCACAGGACCCAAGGCAGCATGGGTTCACAGCGGGAAGGTCATGTCAGACGAATCTAATAGATTTCTTTGACTGGGTGACCAAAGTAGTAGACCAGGGAGGTGCTGTGGACATGGTCTACCTAGACTTTAGCAAGGCATTTGACACAGTCCCATACAAAAGATTAATAGTCAAATTAACCAGCCTGGGAGTGGAATCCAGGGTGGTAGCCTGGGTAAAACATTGGCTGGACAACAGGACACAGAAGGTAATTGTAAATGGAGTCCACTCTGAAGAAAGGGGGGTTACTAGTGGGGTACCGCCGGGTTCAGTATTGGGTCCAGTCCTTTTTAATGTCTTCATCAGTGACATTGCAGAGGGACTGGAAGGAAAAGTATGCCTTTGCAGATGACACAAAGATCTGCAACAGGGTTGATACACAAGGAGTATGGAAAGGATGAAAAGGGACTTGACAGGGCTGGAGGAATGGTCAGAAGCATGGCAGCTGGGATTCATGCAAAGAAGTGCAAAATAATGCACCTGAGAAACAAGAACCCAGGGAAGAATACACAATGGGTGGGAGGTAGTAGTAACAACAACAAAAGGAAGGGACCTGGGGTAATCATATCAGATGACCTTAAGGTTGTAAGCAATATGAGAAGGCAGTAGGGAGGGGCTGGGGTATACTGGGATGTACAGGGAGAGACATCATCAGCAGAAAACAGGAAGTTGTTATCCCTCTGTACAGACAGTTGGTGAGACCCCATTTGGAGTACTGTGTCCAGTTCCATCCCATCTCCGCAAGGACATAGACAGGATAGAGGCAGTCCAGAGGAGGGCAACTAAAATGGTGCAGGGTCTGCAAGAGAAGCCATATGAGGAGAGACTAAAAGAGCTTAATATGTATACCCTTGAGGAAAAGAAGGAGAGGGGACATGATAGAAAACTTTAAGTACCCCAGTGGAATCAACAAAGTCCAAGAGGGTAACATCTTTCAGAAAAAGAGACTTGCAAGAACAAGGGACACAATTTAAAGATAGAAGGAGGGCGGTTCAGGGCAATGAGGAAGTATTATTTCACAGAGAGGGTAGTGGATGCATGGAACAGCCTTCCTGAGGAGGTTGTGGGGTCTAAAACTGTGGGAGAATTCAAGAATGCATGGGACAGACATAAGGCAATTCTTGTGGGGGGTAGGAAGAAATAGGCTGTTGGTTAACTAGGATCTGCGGCCTATCCTGTAGGTAGGGAAATGTGCAGACTAGATGGGCCTAGCGGTCCTTATCTGCCATCAAAGTCTATGTTTCTATGTTTCTATATCGATCATTCAATAAAATGTGAGGAAATATCAAGGACAAAGGATGGCCTGGAAATGATATAGTTAAAACTTATACCCAAGGGACAAGCAAAAATTAAATTAGGTCTGATTTATAGATCACCCTCAATAAGTCTGGAAAGAGAATAAGAATTATTAAATATAATCAGAAATTTACATCCATGAGAAAGAATTATATTGACTGGGGATTTCAGTTTTCCAGATATTGATTGGATAAAGCTTGAAGGTAAAAGTAAGAAAAGTATACAATTCTTGGATGCAGTTAACCCAATAGGATTTGTCCAACTAGTAACTGAAAATACTAGAGGTATTAATACACTGGATTTGATTTTAACAAATTTGGATCAATTAGTACAAAATGTACATATAAGTAACCCAGGATCAAATAGTACAAAATGTACATATAAGTTACCCATTAGTGACCATTAAAGCTGTTCATTTTCTGATTAAAGATGTGGAAAATGTACCAAGGGAGGGAAAGACTATGGTCTTAAATTTCAAGTTCAACAAGGCCGACTTTTCCACTATGAAGAAATCTCTTGAAACCTGGAATTAGAAAAGGGAATTTAAAGACCATACAACACATGAAATGTGGGAATCCTTGGTCAAAAAGTTACATAAAACAATAAATTTATGTATACCCAAGTATGCGAAGTATATAAACAACAAGGATATTCCTAAATGGTTAACACCAGGAATGAAAGCACTAATTAACAAAAAAACAGATGGTTTAAAAAAGTCAAAAATTACATAAATATACAACCTAACTTACAATATAGGAATTTTGTCAAGAAAGTCAAATGGGAAATAAAAAAGGCAAAAAAGAGTATGAACTTAAACTGGTATCATTAGTTAAAGACAATTATAAGACCTTTTATTCCTATATAAATAACAAACAAAAACGTAGCAACATCATCGGACCCTTTAAAAATGAAAAAAGGGAAATATTAGGTAACAAAGAATGTGCGGAAATACAAAATGAATATTTCTGCTCTGTCTTTAATCCAGCTACTTCATCAAAGACTGATGTTATAACTAGTTCTAGTCCAGGGCATATACAGATACATGTACATGATGTTCTTGATAAATTAAAAGCAGTACATATAAATAAATCACAAGGACCAGATGAAATTCATCCTAGGGTGTGGTATGAATTAGCAAACCAATTAGCCCCACCTCTCACTCACATTTTTCAAAATTCCTTGGATACAGGACAAGTCCCTCAAGGCTGGCCAGAAGCATTGGTAATTCCTATATATATAAAAAAGGATCAAAATCGGACTTAAAAAATAATTATAGACCAGTTAGCCTGACATCTGTTATAGGGGAAATGATGGAATCTATCTTAAAGGACCATATAATAGAATATCTTGAGACAAGAGAACTGCAGGACCCAGTACAACATGGTTTTCATAAAAAACGCTCTTGCCAGACAAATCTTTTAGCACTGCTTAGGTGGCCACAAAGCAAGAGTAAACTTATGCACGGACGAGTTGCTTTTTTTAATTTTATTTTTTTATCATTGTCACCCAAAATGATTTTCCAACAGACATCAGTCTCCTGAGCACTATAACGTTAATCCACCGACAAGATGAGGGTTCTAACATATTTACTTGTGTGTTTAAAATTTAATGTTGTGACTGGGGCATGCACGTTAGCATCCATTTAAAGAGCTAGTGTATTAAACAATATGTTGGTTCTATTTGAGATATGTAAACATTCATACCTAGCATCCCTTTCAAAGTTGTAATCCTTTTCAGCTTGTGAGGACTTGGACTGAACCTTTTTTTTTTTAAATGAAGATGCCTTAAGAAATATGTGGAGCCATTAGTTGCCATCTAGACCAGAAGTGACGGAGAGGGGGAAATGTCAGTCTGTTTAAAACTCCTTTCAGAAGGTAGCTGTCAGTGTGAAATCTGATATCTGTATGTGTGAGTTTCTTGTACTTTTTTGTTAAAGATGTGCTGTCTCTCTGCAGTAAAACATAAATAAAATGATTTGTTGGAAACTTGATAGTTGTCCGAGTCTTTTTTTTTTTTTGTACCTGTGACAGGGTTGAATAAGGCCATGTCTCATTTGTTATATAGAAAGATTTGTTATGTAGAAAGAGTTAAACACAAGGATCTGTTTTCCCCTCTTCTGTTCTGCTCTTGTCTATCTGACTGCACAGTCAAATTTTCTTGTGAGACCTAGGAACTGGCAACTCCAACAGCCCCGCTATCCCCCCCCCGCTATCTCTCTGCCTTTACTTGCTGTTTCTATCTTTTCTTCCCCCTTGCATATCTGAAGTTATAAAATATGTGTGAATCTTTATGTGACTGGGATCCGTTGGTTTGAAAATGTATATAGTTATATTGTTGAAACTACTGCAAAAAAAGCTATTTGGAGCTCAAGGGGTTAACCTGAGATGCTGATTTGCAAACTCTTTGCAGAAGCTGTAAACATGAGGTCAGTTCTGGGACACCATGTACTGTTTTGTTGCTCCTGCAAGGAAGAAAACTTATAAGAACATTCAAAATTGACAAGAACATTTTCTGAAAAACAGAATGTTCTCCTTAATGAGTTCCCAGAAAGAGACTTATAAAAAGGGAAGCAATGCTTCTGCTAGAGAGGGAGAGAGCAAGACTGATATTTGAAATTGAGAACAAACACTTAGAGGAAGGACTTTGTTTTCTCTGTTTGTTCTGCCTTTGTAAAAAGTTATACTGAACATTTTAATTTTTTTACTATTATTGGAAAAATAAAATGCTACTTGCAAATTTTATACCTGCTTCTGGTCTTTCTATGTTTCCTGACCTGTGCCTTGATGACAGTACCACAGCCACTTGAAGGTACAGTGTGTTTCACAGGAGTACACACATACAAGAACCCCCCCAAAACAAATCTGCGCTGCCCTTCCCACCTCCCTCTGCTCTATTTAGCCATCCTGCCTGGTGCCTTATCTCACAAGATAAGAGAACAGAGACAAGAGAGAACGGTGCTTTGTTTTCTTCACAGAAGGTCAAGTGGTACTAAATGGGGGGGGGGAGGGACCAAGAGGTTGCAATTGTTTGTAGATAGAGTGCTTCACGCTCCACTGTTCTATAAATAAAATAAAACGAATGCAAGGAAAACAAAATATAAGAGTAGAAGTGCTATATAAAACAAAAACACTTGAGAGGCAGGTATGTCAAAAGCAGGACCTTGAAGTATAGCAGTAGTTTATGTCTACAGTACTAGGGCACTCGGTCTTCAGAAGCACCACTGCTGTACTTCGGGGTCCCCCTTGTAGCATGCCTACCTCTCATGTTTTTTGTTTTCTGTAGCACTTCTACTCTAATGTTTTATTTTTCCTTGCATTTCTTTTATTGTATTCATACAACAGTGGAGTGTGAAACACTCTATCTACAGACAATCACAACCCGGTGGTCCCACTTTTGCCAGCCCCATTTCATACCACTTGACCTTCTGTGAAGAAAGCAAAGCAGCATTCTCTCTTGTCTTTCTCTTCTTTCAACTTGTGAGGTAAAGCACCAGGCAGGACTGCCAAATAGAAGGAAGGGAGGTGGGTAGGGCAGCACTCAGGATTGGGGGGTGGGGTTCTCATATGTGTGCACTCCTGTGAAACACACTGTAACTTAAAGCGGCTGTGGTACAAAAAAAAAAAAAAGACTTGAAAAACTAGCAAATTTCCAACAACTCATTTTGTTTATGTTTTACTGTGGAGAGACAGCACATCTTTAACCAAAAAGTGACACACTCTTAAGACTTAACCAAAGAAGTCACAGTGCTATGACAGCTAAATGCAGTTCACAAAGACAGAGCCCCCACCCCCCAAGTACATTGCTTCTGGTCCGTCCAACTGTGATCCACTTGCTGAAATCGAATCCATCAAATACAGCTACAGAATGGATTTTACTGCTGCCTCTGCATACCTGTAATAAACAATTTGATTTTATCTTCACCACACGTCCATGTCATGACCGTGTTCCATTAATAAACAAGAAAAAATAGGGCAATCCACTAGCTCTTGAAACAGCTTTCTTCCAACCTTGTTTTTTTTTATTTTTTTATTACTGTATTTATAATTTTTTTGTCCCCATTTTCTCCCACCCCCTATTCTTCGGTCACGCCCCCTCCTGCTACTTGCCCCCACCCGGCTACACTGCTCCTTAGATCTCCACGTGAGGGCAGCATAACTAAGGGGGGGGCAGAGATCCTCCACGGGAGAGGAGAGCTGCCTTTATGGCCATTAGATCCTGCTCCCTCTCCCCCCGCCAGCTTCCTGATGACCCTGGCTCATTTCCAAACCCAGGTCGCCGGCTTGGCGTGAGGTAAGGTGTTCAGCGCCTCATCCCTCTGCGCCACCGGGATGGCTTTCTTCCAACCTTGTGACTGACTGCTGACTTTTCTCACAGCTCTTTCTCCTTATGCCTCCCAGATAACTCTGCTTTATTCACATGTCTCTCCCTTGTGCAGAAACCCAGGATCAAATATCAGTGGCTAGCATCTCATGCATTATTCATTATGCTAAACAGGGGTGTGTGAGTAGCAAATATCATTTCTCAAATACCGCAAATAATGCACTATTCATTATTCCAATCCCAAATAACACATAGTGGCACTATTCATGCTTATTTATTCGGGAAATCCTTTTTTTTAAATAACTTAAAGAAATAGACCCCCCTCCCCAGCCCAGATCCTTTCAAATATGCAAGCCCCTAGTCTCCCCACCTTTAGTTTGAACCCCAATCCTACCCTCCTCACCCCTAGCACACACAATTTGATAATAAACAAACTCCAATGAGGGGCAAGAAGCACAACCTGCTCACCTCTTGGCCTGTTGCTGTCTTGCAGCACTTGTTACCCTAAAACAAATATGTCCCCCACTCCACCCTGGCAGCAGCACCCTCCTCCACCCCAACACCCATATCATGAAATGCAACTGGGTAAAAGAAGCTGGAGGGTGACCGACACAGCCCTCCCTCCTGCACAGCCAGCTGCCTGCTAGTGAATGAAAGTGCTTGCATGCTTGCTCGCATAGTAAAACAATTGATCTGTTTTACTATGCGAGCAAGTGAGCACTCTAATCACTAGAAGGCTGTCGGTTTGGAGTAGGGAGGAGGGCTAAGTCGGCCACCTTCTAGCTTCTTTTCATCCAGTTGTGTTTCATGATATGTTGTTGGGGTGGAGGAGGGGAGGAGAGTGCTGTTGCCAGGTGGGTGGGGTGGAGTGGGGGACATATTTGTTTCAGGGCAACAAGCTGAAAGACAATGGCTGCCGAGGAAGCAAGCGGGTTGTGCTGGTCACCTTCATTGGAGTTTTTTATCCGATTGTGTATACTGAAGGAGGAAGTTGGGATTGGGGTTCAAACTGAGGGTGAAGAGATGGGGGCTTGTACATTTGAAAGGCTCTGGGATGGGGTGGGGTGGGGTCTGTTTCTTTATCTTGTTTTTAAAACAAATAACAAATACGAATTCCTACTACCCGAATATGTTGGGGTCCAAAAGGAATATTCACATGAAAATTCAGGATAAGGTATTTGCACACCCCACATGCTAAAGCCCTGGCTCTCTCAGCTGTCAGTTCCAGAGGAAAAGTATGCATATAAATCCTGAGCAAGTGTGCAATTAAGCTCTTTTGCAGAGCTGAGCTAGGGCTCCAAACTGATGTTAGTTTCATAGGGACAGGATGTACTAATTTAGTTGTTTTGCAAAGGTAAATACAGGAACACCCAATATTCCCAGCCAGGTTGTGTATCCTCTGACACCCCTTTTTAGTAGTCCTAGGGCTAGAGAAACTACAAATGTGGCTACTTTTGTAGTCTTTCACTTTATCTTCTATTTTAACATGTTTCTATCACTTGGTGTGATTTCTGGCCATCAGAATCAATACCTCCCATTCCCTGCTGCCATCTGGTGAGACAGAGAGTGGTGGATTGGTGGCAGGGAACTATTGAGTTTTCCCAAAAGTTTAAGCTCCTGGGGATGCAGTTTTGTACTTTTTGTGCCGCTTTGAGAGCTGCTTGAAACTGAGCAACCTCCTTGCTCTGGGCATTCCAACCCTGAAGGCAGTCCAGGGTCTGGTTGAGCAAAGATAGGTTGCGTTGCACTGATCACGATGAGAAGGGTGATGGACAAGCCCACTGAACAAATTACAGTGTCTAGTCCAGCCCCGGGTTCCACAGCTGCAGTCTTGACCAGGACCGGCATGAAGGAGTGGTGCAGGGGAAGGTTGCAGCAGTACTCCGGAGAGGGCCAAAGGCAAGCCCCCTTTAGAGGGGGTTACATTTCATTGGTTAAAACACATCACATTACCAAAATTCACATTTAACCCCCCTACAAATGGGGGTTCTCGAAAGGTCTTCCTCGAGCTTGCCTAAATGCTCACTGCCAGGCTGGTGTCCTGCGTTTTAGCAGTTTAAATGTGATTGCCAGAGAGTGCCTGAATAGCCGCTGTGTACTGTCTCTTTAAGAGCTGCCTGGATTGCAGTCATAAGTAATCTGAGAGAGAGCGCTGTTGAAAGATGTAACTATTTGCTGAAAATCATTTAGAGTGATAATGATAATGTAGTTTATCTAACCTGCCTTCTTTGCAGCAAGGACTGTTTTGTTTATCTCCACTATCTTGGTCCTGGACTGCGAATTGGACCAGTCAGTACTGATGGGATCTAAAATGGAGCTGGACTACAGGAGCTGTCTGGAGTCAAAATCTGTAGGAATTGTAGTTTTGAGCTTATTGCGTCTTTTTGCACCTGAAGGGGGAACCTTTGCTGTGACTGACAGGACGATCAGATAACCGAACCTTTTGGATCTTGGCGAATTTCCCAGGTTGCTGCAACTAGTTTCAGTTTTGAGCTGAGAAGTGAAGAAGTAACAGCTCAAGTGATGTTGAGCAGCAGTTCTGTGTAGTTTTGCATGGGAGAACTGTGAAAGGGCTGAGTTTTGGCCTGCCTGTCTGCCTGCTGTCGGACTGAATCCGAGTTGTGAGGACTATTTAAGCCACTGGACTGTAACCAGGCTTTAACCTGAAGAAGACTGTAGATTTGCTGAATGAGATCGGCCTGTCAGGATTTCCAGCTGCTTTTGAATCCCCGGTTTGTGCAGAGACTTTGCGATCGTGACCGGAGAGCGGATTGCCTGGAACAGTAGAATTTCCTTACATGTAAATGTGCTGTGTATTGAAAGTGGATCGTGATTTGGTTCCCCACTGTGTGAACTGTGTTCTGTTTGCTGGTACTATAGAATCCTTTATATGTAAATGTGCCGTGTATTGAAAGTGGGTCGTGATTTGGTTCCCCACTGTGTGAACTGTGTTCTGCTTGCTGGAAGCTTTATCCAGCCTAATCAGACTGAATCTGCGTTCATCTCCATTCGGCCTGGGCCATGCCATGCTGGCCCTGCCAGACTACCCCACTGCACAGGGTTTTCAGTTCACCCTCCTTAGCAGAAAAGAAATTGTTGGAGGCAGAGGTTTGAAACCTGCTACTGCTAAAGGCAATAGAACCTGTCCCAACCCACCTCAGAGGAAGGGTTTTTTATTCCAGGTACTTTCTCACCACAAAGAAAAATGGGGAGTGGCAGCCTATATTGGACCTCAGAGATCTAAACAAGCATCTGGAAAAAAACAAAGTTCAGAATGGTAACTTTGGCATTGATTCTGCCAACACTCCAAAAAGGGGATAGGTTGGCATCACTGGATTTAAAAGACACCTATTTCCACATCCCCATAAGGGAGTCCTACAGACAATATCTCAGGTTCAGACTCCCTTCAGGCCATTACCAAGTTTCAGCCCTGCCTTTTGGCCTTTCTTCGGCCCCAATGGTGTTCACAAAGTGCCTGTCAGCAGTCGTGGCACATCTTCGAAGGTAGGGGGTCACAGGGTTCCTGTATTTGGATGACTGGTTGGTGCTTGGGAAATCACCAGACCAAGTCAGACAATATCTACAGACCACCCAAGAGCTCCTGGAGTCCTTGGGGTTCCTAAACAAGCACAAAAAATCAGTCCTCATTCCTGCACAGGTCCTGCAGTTCATAGGGGCAGAGATCAATACCTTGCAGGGCAGGGTCTACCTGCCTCTGGACAGAGTCAGAAATCTTCAGCTGATTGCAAATTCATTCAGCTTGCACAAACACAAAACTGCAAGGCAGTTTTTACAGCTGCTGGGCCATATGGCTGCAGCCACAGGCACAGTCTTGGGCTCCAGGTTCCAAATGAGAGACATTCAGTTCCATCTCAGGGCTTATTGGAGTCAAAGAAAAGACCCTCTTTTAAAGCCAATTCCAGTAACAAGGACTTTGCTACAAGCACTCCAGTGGTGGAAGGAGGAACCCAACCTAAGACAGGGGGTTCCTTTTCCGAGAGAGAGTCTCTGTCAGTTGTTCTCACAACAGATGCATCTCTCCTGGGTCGGGGTGTTCATTGAGGGGATCACAGAACCCAGGTACCTGGTCAGCTGCAGAGTCCCTCCAGCACATAAACTTGCTAGAACTCAGAGCTGTGTTTCTGGCACTAAAAGCTTTTACAGCATTGGTGCAAGGGAAGGTGGTACAAGTCAGAACAGACAACACCACCACAATGTACTACATAAACAAGCAGGGAGACACCAGGTCAGGTCCCCTCTGCACAGAAGCCATGAAAATCTGGACCCTGGCTTACTCCTTGGGAGTATCCCTGCAGACAATCCATCTGCCAGGAAAAGACAATAACCTGGCAGATACCTTGAGTTGAATCAACAGGCCCATCACAAATGGATTCTGAAGAGGCAAGTGGTGCAAGTGATCTTCAGGAGGTGGGGCATTCCAGAGATAGACTTGTTTGCATCCCACCAGAACCACCACCTGCCACAGTATTGCTGCAGACCACCAGATCGGGGTACACTGCCTCTGGATGCCCTGGCTCTGGATTGGTCAGGGAAGCACCTGTATGTCTTTCCTCCCTTCCCCCTGGTATTCAGGGTACTGCTCAAGCTCAGATCCCATTCGGCATCTGTAATCTTGATAGCTCCAGATTGGCCCAGGCAGCCATGGTACTCTCTTCTGCTCTCCATGTCTGTAGCCAAACCAATACACCTTCCTCAGAGACATATCCTGTTAACCTCCAACCAGGGAACTCTGCTGTACCTGAATCACAGGTGTCTCAATCTCAAAGTCTGGCTCTTCAGGACCTAGAATATGCTAATTTACACCTCGCTGAAGCAGTGTTAGACATTCTGAGAGGGTACAGGAAACCCTTCACTAAGAAAACCTATTCTTCAAAATGGAAAAGGTTTTCAATCAGGTGTTCAACTAGAGAATTGGTGCCAGTACAGGCTGGTGTATCAGCTGTTCTTGACTACCTCTCTCACTTACATTCCCTGGGACTGCAGCCCAGCACCTTGAAGATTCATCTGGCTGCAGTATCTGCTTACATTTCTGCTGGAGCAAAGGTAACAATGGCCTCAGAACCTATCTTTTGGAGGTTCTTTAAGGGTCTGGCCCATTTACATCCCCCTCACAGGGAACCGGTACCAGCATGGGACCTCAATGTGTGCATAACTAAGCTCATGGGACCTCCTTTTGAGACCATGTCTTCAGCTCACTTAAAATATGTCACATGGAAAACAATTTTCCTAGTGGCAATGATCTCAGCAAGAAGAATCAGTGAGCTTTAGGCTCTGCATTGAACAGGACTACATTTCATTTCATAGGGATAAGATAGTCCTGAGGGCAAACAAACAATTCCTCCCCAAGGTGGTTTCTGATTTCCACCTTAACCAGTTTATTACCCTACCTGTCTTTTTCACTGAGCACTCCACTTCTGGTGAAAGAAGACTTCATAGTCTGGATGTCAAAAGAGCTCTCAGCTACTCCATGACAGCCACTAAGGACCATAGGCAGGACAGAAAATAGCCTTTCCTGACTTATGGGGATGTGGGAAAAGGTAATCCAACGTCGAAAAGGTCAGTTTCTCGATGGATAGTTCAGTGTATCCAATTCTTTTTTTTTTATTTATTTTTTATTCAAAGAGACATTGTTTTACATGTTCAGAATTGTCATTGTCGTATACCAGTAATTGGTTGGAATTATACTATACAGAATTAGGAGGTAAATGATCTCGCTATAATTAATACCATGCACCATTCTGTAATAGGCATCCTTCTATCTGATCTAGCAGTAGCTTTTTTAAGTCTTTCCAAGGCAGGTGGCTGACCCATCTTCCAAACTTTTAAAGAGCTATGTGGGACCCTATCGTCCCCTAGTTTCCTCCCCCTCCAAAAGGAGGGAGGTTTCGGGTAGTTATGGGAAAGTGTTTACTTGACTATCTTTTATCTTTTCAGGGAACAAATTCTGGATCATTTGAAGATATATGAAACACCCATCTGCGCCATTTAATTTTGAAAGAAGGGAGCATATTATGTAATTTGGCAGTAAGATGTTCTGAGTTGTAAATTTCCTGTATTATTTGGTGCCAATCTTCAATTGAAGGTATCAGGTTAGTCATCCATTTTTGAGTAATAGCCTTTCTGGCTGCTAATATATACAGTGGGAGCAAAGTACAGTCCCAACATGGTCGATGGAGGAAGGGGTAAATGGATAGGACAACTATCTCAGCTGTCAGTTCAATACCCTCTCCCAGGCATTCTCCCAGCTTGGGCTGCAAGACGTAACAAAATGGTGATAATTTATGGCAAAACCATAAAATGTGGACTTCTGGTGACATCACCGCGGGGGATGCAGGACTAACTGAGGAGCTCCATCAGCCCAGGTGTAGAATAGGCTCCTACATAAAGAAATAACAGAAATAAAAGCTTAAACAGTATTGCCAGGAGTCCTACAACCGGATGGGAGGGCATCGCAAAACTAACCGGGCCACTAGAAAAATGGATTTAGCTGGATTGTGAACGGCCGCTCAGGCCTCCGCAGAACTCCAAGAAAATGTGGCAGACTCCCAGCTTAGCCCAGCAACCCAGCCAAGCAACGCCGCTATACTAACTGAACTCCAGGAATTTCTAAATGAAGTTAGAAGTTTCAGAACGGAGCAATCAACGGAGTTAAATAAGTTAACACAGAGGGTCACAGAAGTTGAGTCGCACGCTACAGATCTGGATACGAGGGTGGAAAGACTGGAGAGAGTGGTGGTGCATGTTTTGGAAGAGCAGCAGGCCTTAAAAGAAAAATGTGAGCATTTGGAAACTCACTCGAGGCGTAATAATTTGAGGATACACAGTGTACCGGAGAAGGAAGAAGGGAGAGACGTGATAGAATTTGTGAATTCCCTTTTGAAAGACACTCTTCAGTTGGACCCCTCTACGTGCCTGGATATAGAGCGTGCTCACCGTGCCCTCAAACCAAAACCCCAAACACCAGACAGCAGGCCGCCGGCTATCATTGTTAGATTACTCAACTATGTAGTCAAGCAACAGCATTTATCAAGGGCATGGAGGATGAAGGAAACGAAGTACAAAGGACAGAGAATTTACTATGATAATGACTATTCTCTGGCAATAGTGACTCAGTGGAGAGTATATGCTCCTGTGCTGCGAATTTTGAAACAACAGCAACTGAGATTTAACACACCCTACCCTGCTCACCTCACTGCAATGTTCCCTGGAGGCCCACAAACTTTTGAAACCCCAGAACAGGCTATAAAAGCAATGCAGGAGAAAGGTATTGAGACTCCCCTACTGCCTTGATCTGCCCCAAGAAAGGAACTGCTATCTCTCTTTGAGGAAGCATGGTCTAGGATCCCTGACCAGCAGTTGAAGAAGCGCCAAGGACTCTGTACGCTGCAGGATGTAAAGAAGCTGCTATAAAATTCCAGAGAGTACCAGACGAATGACTTTGGTGAGCCAAACCCTTGCTGGGGGGGGGGTGGTTCTTGCCCCTTTCTAATGTCCTGTTGTCGGGAATTCAGGGCTACAATGACTTGTGGGACATGGGGAAAGAGAAATGTATTAAAGCTAACTTTGGGGGAGCAGGGAGAAAGTGGGGTAAACATGGCAAAAGCTCAATACCATTACATGATCTATCAAAATTGTTTGTTTGTCTAAAGCTAGTTGCTGCTCTCCCCTGGCATTTATAAATTATCTCTGCACTGATCCCATCTTTTGCTCTTTCCCACAATGGGGGAGGGGGAGAGCGGAGGTGGAGGATAGCCAGGGATTAAGTGCCTTCCCACACGAGCTAATTAATAAACCCGGGGAGACTCTGACTAATCTTATTTATATCCCTGAGACCAGGAGAAAGAGTTGGGCCCCCTGAAGCAGCAGATGACACACGAGGTCATCCTGAGACATGGGAGGTTATGGGCCATGCTTGTTGTGGCTCATCTTGACCCTTGCTCTCTGTAGGATGACCCCAGATGCCACTGGGATTCAGACGGAATGCGGTGCCGCGGGCCCGTGGCTTTTACATGGAATCCCAGGGGCCTAAACACCAACCCCAACATAGAAGGGAATATGTGTCCCTTCCTACCTTGGAAGTCAAGTTCACAACAGAAAGAAGGCAAGTTTATGCCAGTGAAAGTTATGTTTCTACAGTTAAATGTCTGTACGCCACTTAGGCAGTTCAAAGTTGAGACAATAATTTGTTAAGCAATTAAGAGAGGCAGTCTAGAACTGCCAGTTCTGAATAATTCTGAAATGGGGGCAGGCACCACCCTAGCCTTACTACACAATAGAATTCACTTTGAAACCTTAAGGCAATGAGTGCCTGACCCCCTAGTTAATGTAAAATGAAGGTATACTCAAGTGCTCACCCCTGAGACTGGTGGGGAGCGCTTGATTGCGTGGCAAAAAAAGAAGTCCACCGGAGACTTAAGGTTATATTCTGTGTTATTTATAATAGAATTAGAGAAGCCCAGTTTGAAGGGCTGATGAGTTTTTTTATATGTTGAACATTGGGATAAAATCAAAAGGTATCAAAAGTTATTGTTACACACAATTGTTATGTTTAAACAAAAAAAAGGCATCGGACAACAAATGACATTTAATCACCTGGTTAAGACATGGCCAGTAGATGGTGCTGTAAGGTTTGAGTGGGACGGTATGAGAGAGAGAAATGTGTATGGAGGAGCGGGAAGGAGTTGGTGGGGAGTAACGCAGCAAAGCATGGGAAACAGAAACAACAAGCATTTGTCAATGCCGAATGTTTGCTTGCTGGCCTTAGAAGTGGAAGTGCAGGAGTTAGATAGATGCAGTATAGAAATGGCAGTGATGTATTGAACTGATGCCAAATCCACCCCCGCCCTGCAGAGATGGACAGGCATTGGGTGTGCCTTTCGATCATCGCCCATAACGGTCATGACATTTCATCTCACCCTACCCTTCAGACACTGACAAGTGTTGAGATGTGCCTTGGGGTGTTCGGGCCTTACACTCACCTCATTCCATAAGGAAATACACTGAAATGGGTGCAGTATAGGAGAATGGGGTAAACTCTGGGGCCAAAGAGTTCAAGATGCAGGGGCATAGCTACAAGGGTTCAGGGGGTGCAGTGGCACCCGAGCCCATGAGGTTTGAGGGGCCCAAATCATAATTTTGATGTTTATTCAAAACTGGGAAGGGGACCGGAAACATTGCCTTGCACCCAGGTCCTCTGGGAATTTGCTACGCTACTGCCAAGATGCACCTTGATGCCTGTCACTGGCTGCAGGGTGGGGTTGGGGGTGGAATGGCGTGAGCATTACTGTCGACAATCCCAGGTCACACCCCTGATGCCTGTCTGTCCCTACAGGGTAGGGTGTTATGGTCAGAAACCCTAATGTCCTGGGCATTTCTTGGTATTTTTACTCCAAGTTTTCAACATGGGCTTTTTGTGATCCCACTGCATGAACAGTGACACTATCAGTTCATTAGCCGAAAGGTGATTTTGCACAGCTACTGCAGCATTTGGAGCCACAGGTGCGAAAACACATTTTGAACAATGTAAAAAAGATTTTGGCCAGGATGTGAAAAATGACAGCTCTACTGTTCATAAGGAGGTGTGAAGAAATGCCAATGTTGAAAATCTGGAGTGAAAATATTAAAAATGTTCAAAGTAACAAGCGTGCATAGGAACTGCGCAACACATGCTCGTAAAACAGTCATTTTTGGGAATTATTTCACCAAATTTTCAACATAGGGTTTTGAGGGGCCTACCTCATGTACTGTGACACTGTCATTTCGTTAATCAGTCCCCAAGGGTGATTCCGTGCAGTGACCACGAAATCACCTTCCGGGACCAAATAACCAGATGACAGTCACTGAATTCATGAGATGGGGTCCCAAGAACATCGTGTTGAAAAAGTGGTGCAAAAATTAAAAGAAATGACCGAGATATGCACCAAAGTTGAAAAAACCCTATTTATGTCATTATACAGCTTACCGGCATTTCTTCAGTTCACGGTCGGCTTTGAAGAGTGCAGACGTGTTCCCACTCCACTGAAGATCATCGCGCTGGCCTCCAGAGGTAAGTATGGGGTGAGGGAGGGTGTGGGGAGGTGGGGTACGCAGAGGGTGGGCGCAGGTTGGGTGAGGGGGGCAAGAGAGTCAACAAGGGACCGTTTTCTTTTGTTACAGGGTTTTGTTTTTTTTAACAAAGATGACGCAGGACTTTTGCCACCACGAGGTGGGCTCCCACCTGGAGTTTGTTTGGGGGAGCAGTGGCACCAACAGGGGATTGGACACCCTTGTTGGCCATACAGTGTGCGGGGGGGAGCACATGACAATATGGGACTTTTTCCATGCTGGGGTGGGTTCTCAACGTGGCACCTGGAATTTTGTTTGGGGGGGACAGAGGAGCCAACAGGGGATTGGGCACCCCTGTTGGCCATACGGGGGGAGCACATGAGGACACTGGACTTTTGCCACACTGGGGTGGGCTCCCAGCATGGCACCTGGAAGTTTGTCTTTTGAGGGGGCACTGGAGCCAACAGGGATTGACACCCTTGTCAGACATACAGTGTTCTTGGGGGGGGGTGTGTGTGCATGAGCCGAGGGGGATTGGGCACCCCCCCGGCACACAACAAATGGGGGGGGGCACATCATGCTGATGGAAGATGCAGTGGTGTACAGTTTGACAGCTACAATCAGTGGTGGTAACTGTAAGCACTTTGCGTACTGCTGACGCACGGCAGTATGCAAATTGCCTACACTTTACCACCACTGATTGTATCAGTCTTTCTCTTTCAACTATATGCCACAGCATCTGACATGCTGTCATAGTCAGCTCGGACATTCACTTGTGTGGTGTGACCGCATCTGCAAAAATGATCAGGGCATTGGATTCGGGGGTGCCACGCCTACGAAAACTTGTATGGTGGCACTATGTTTCTTGCACATGCGTGCAAGCAAACATAAAAATGAATAGACCTTCTTTAATTCTTTCTTTAAATATCAAAGGGTTGCATAGTCCAGTTAAATGGTCAAGGCTCATACAGTATATAAAACGAGAAAAACAAGAGGTGATTTTTCTCCAGGAGACCCCCCTCTCGGCCCTGGAGCATGAAAAGTTTAAAGATGGGGATTTTCAACAGTAGTGGCCTCCTCGCATGCTTCGGGAAGGAGAAGAGGGACAGTGATCCTGGTGAGGGAGGTGCTACCATTTGAGCTACAAGACACATTCCAGGATACTGAAGGAAGATATACAATAGCCATGGGGCTGCTTCATAATAAACAAAGTGACCCTGGTTTCAACATATTTTCCCCTGAGATCAACCAAAATTATAGCACATAAATTCTTTGCACAACTGCTGGGCATGCTCCAGGGGTAATTGCTATTGGGTGGAGATCTTAAAATAGCTTTGAACCCGACACTTGATGTGCCATGCTGCCTGCCCCATCAAATTAACCCCTTATAAAAATACCTGGGAAACACCATAGCGTCCTTGGGATTCATAGATTGATGGCATCAAAGCTTCCCCACAGGACGGCAATACACATACCTCTCCCCTACTACTGGAGTGGCGTCCAGGTTAGACTATATATTTATTACGGTGGAACATCTGGACACCATTCAGGATGTCTGGCATGGGGCAACCTTCCTATTGGACCATGCAGTGGTATATGCTAAGATTGCCTTGGGGGGGATCAAAAAGACATTTTGGAGACTTGATTTCACACTGATGAGAGACACCGAGTTTTGCCAGCTGGTACAGGATGCAATCCCCAGAATAATAAGGGAGAACACTAGCCCAGAGGTAGCTAATACAATAATCTGGGACACGATAAAAACAGTTCTGAGGGGGGAGATAATGGCTTATGCCAATAGAAAACGTAAAGCTTGAGATGCACAGCTCAAACAGCTGCAGGTAGAGCTCGCCACACTCCAGGCATTTTACATCCAGGGGGACAGAACTGTGAAATCACAGATCCTAATATTAAAACAAAAAATACAAAAAACAGTAGACATAAAAACAGAACAATTGTTTTATTTGAAAAGTCTCTCACATGAGGGGGGCCCTAGGGAAGCGTGCTTACTGACCAGAAGGCTCAGAGCTCGGAAGGCTAGGGCTTTTGTGATGGTGATGAGGGACCCAAATTCAGGGATCTTGACCACGACACCCCAAGCAATTAGGCAAATAATGGCTACTTACTACAAGGAGCATTATAAGGCAGAGGGCAGCCCCCCTGCATCACAAATTGAAGAATACCTTCAGAAACTACACCTCTCTAAGATAACAGCACAGCAGAGTCAGATTCTGACAACCCCGATAACAAGGGGGGAAATGGATGTAATAATAAAAGAAGCAAACATATTAAAATCCCCAGGGCCAGATGGTATCCCGGGAGAATTTTATAAATTTGTAAATTCCATTATTTCACCTCATCTGCTCTCAGCCTTTAATGATTCACTTGTAGCGAACAAACTTCCTGAATGTATGACTAATGCCTATATATGTTTGTTACATAAAAAAGACAAAGACCCCACAGAATGTGGCAATTATAGGCCTATTTCTGTCTTGAACTTTGACTATAAGGTTTTAGCAAAAAACAATAGCACTTAGGATTTCAAAGGTGCTTAATAAATTAATAGGGAAGGTGCAGATGGGCTTTCTACAGAGTAGGCAAGCAGCTGATAATTTTCGTAAGCTTTTCTCAATTATTTTGGCCTCTCGATCTCCTAAAAATAAAAATTCCCCCTCTGCAGCTACTGTATTTCTCTTGACATAGGCAAAGCCTTTGATTCCTTAGAATGGATTTATCTTTACAAGGTATTGTATGCTAACAATTTTGGGTCAGGTAACATTAAATGGATTCAGACTCTATATGACTCCCCTAAGGCCTGCATTATTTAGAATGGACTGAGATCCGAATCATTCCATCTAAGTAGGGGGTTGAGGCAGGGATGCCCTCTCTCTCCATTGCTTTTTGTTTTGGCTATAGAACCTTTGTTAAAAAGAATAATTAAGGCTGACAATATTCATGGGATAATGGTAGGTAGTTATAATAACAAAGTCTTGGCATTCGCAGATGATATCCTATTAATCCTATCTCAACCAGCTTTTTCCCTTCAGAGGGTTAGAGATTTGCTGCAAAATTTTGGGGAAATTTCAGGCCTGTTTGTTAACTGGACAAAATTGGAGTGCTTGATGATAAATGATTCAGATGTTGAGGCTGCAAAGTTAAAAAAAAAGTCCAGACATTGCTTGGCCTGAAAATGGTCTATTATATTTAGGGGTTAAAATTTTACCACTCATAGATTCATAGATTGATACAAGTTCAGAAGGCACATGCCCATTTATGAACTTGCCACCAGCTAAATTAGCAGTGGAAGGAAAATTTCTTGTCACCCATATATTTATCAAGGTTTCTCTTAAATTGTTCTATGTATGCTAATATTCCGGCTATATGGTTTGGTAAAATTGACAAAGTCATTTCTAATTTTCTATGGAATGGGAAGCCCCCTAGATTATCTAAACTCAAACTTAGAGCTCCAACTAAATCAGGTGGATTTGCTTTACCGTGGTGGCAGGGATATTTTTGGGCCTTCAAACTAAAGCAAACATGCTTGCTTTGGCTCCTCTATTGGGACTTGGACATTCTGGTTTCTTCTAGTGTACTTTTATTGTATCCTACCTTGTCCTGTTAGGTTTTATCAACCTCTATCCTTCATTTGTATATATGTTTATATTACTGTATCTGTTTAAATACAAGTGTTCTGTATATATCTGCTACTGTACCTTCAGTTTGATCCTTGACCTATCGGGTCCATCTTGTAAATGAGCTTTGCTCAATGATGTCCGCCTGAATAAATAAAGATTTTTGATTTTTGATGTTTTCGCTGTTTATATTACTAGGCAATGTATTCCAGATTGGAGGAATTCTCTGTGTAAAAAATCTAGATAGTTTATTGGTTTTACATAAGGATGATTTTAGTTTTAAATTGTGGGATTACTTATTGAAAACTTTTCCAATCCTATTGTGTTTAACAAGTAATCGTTATTGTATGCATTGTAAGTATAGATTAAGTCACCTCTTAGTATTCTGTACTTCAAAGAGTAAAGCTCTAAAGATTTTAATCTAGAACTATAATCAAGTTTGGACATATTAACAATCCTTTTAGTTATTCTTCGTTGTACTCTTTCTGTCATGTTTAAATAGCCAATGGAAGTTGGAGCACAAAATGAAACACAATAGTCCAAATATGGACAAACCAGGCTTGTGTATAGGGGCAAGATGACAGATGATTCCCTACTTTTGATATTTCTCAATATACAACCTATACTCTTGTGACATTTTTTAACAGTTTTATTGGTATAGGTGTTAAATTTTAAGTTATCAGTTATAGTTATACCTAAATCTCTTTCCTCTGTTGTGATTGTTAATTTCACATTTTGAATAAAATATGGGTGTCTCTTATTATTGTTCCCCATATGCATTACCTTACACTTTGCTGGGTTAAATTTCATTTTATTGTTTACTGCACATGATGTTAATTTATTTAAATTATCTTGGAGAGAGTTTGCAGATGCAGTAGTGTTCACAATACAGCCCAATTTGCAATCATCTGCATATTTATTTATCCAAACTTCTTTTGTTGTTTGCATACTTGCTATCAATATATTAAAAAGTAAAGGCCCAAGAACATATCCCTGCGGTACTCCACTGGTGACAGGGCTGCAGTTGGATTTATGCCCTCGTACAACCACCCTTTGATGTCTGTTATATAACCATGCTGATATCCATTAAGTACATGTCCAAATTTATATTATGAAGTTGTTTGATCAAAATTTTATAGGAAACAGTGTCAAATGCTTTTTCAAAATCCAAGAATATGATGTGCACTGGAAGGCCCTTATCTAGGGCATCACTAACAGGCTCGAAAAAACTAATAAGGTTTGTTTGACATGACCTACCAGTAGTAAAGCCATGCTGGGAAATGTCAGTACAATTGGAAATTTTAAGATGATTGGAAATTTTAACATGTGTTAACCGTTCAATAATTTTACTGACAAGTGATGTAAGGCTGATAGGCCTATAATTAGATATTAGCTGTTTATTGCCTCCCTTATGTATATGGGTTATATTTGCTTCTCTCCAAGACTGAGGAACTTTCCCATTATTTATAGACATATTGAATAAATAGGTAAATGGTCCAGCAAGTTCCTTTGATACCTTTTTTAAGAACTTGGGGTGAATACTGTCAGGGTCTGGAGATGTATTGCATTTGATTTTGTTAATGGCTTCTAATGTGTCTTGTACAAGGAAGAATAATTTAATATTTGATTATTGTAATGTATCTTGATGAGTAAAATCCATTGGATTAAATATGCTTGTAAAATAATGGTTAAATTTAGTAGCCATTTCTTTTTCGTTAGTTATTAATTCATCATTTACCTTTAGTGGTCCAATTCCTGTACATGTTTGTTTTAATGAACCTATATAGTTATAAAACTGTTTTTTATTGTCTTTGATGTCTTTGGCTAAATTTATTTCCATTTTTTGTTTTGATTTTTTAATTATTTGTTTATTTTTTTTTGGCAAGTATCTTAAACTTGCCCCAATCAGAAGCCTTTTTAGTCTTACTGTATTTTTTACAGGCACGATGTTTCTTTCTTATTATACGCTTTATATCTTTAGACCACTACATGGGAACTCTTCGTTTGCTATTATTATCATATTTTGTTCTCTCAGGTACCCAGGTATTTATACAGTAATCTATTTTGGTCTGTATTGTCTCCCACACATGTTCAAAGTCAAGATTACCTAGGTCTTTTAACCATTCCCATGAAGTCAGGTCCTTTTTTATGTTTTTATAATCAGCTTTATGATAATTTTTAAACTTACTTATTCCTTTGTTATACTTTGTTTGTTTTAAGATGTCACATGCAATCATATTGTGATCACTGTCACCCAGACCCATTGACAAAATCTTATCTCATAACTTTACAAAACTTATAAACAACTTTAAATCAGATTTGGATAAATGGGTCTGTCTGAACCTCTCTTTATGGGGTAAGATTAATTCAATTAAGATGATACTGGCCCCTAGGTTATTCTTTTTTGTCAATAATTTTGCGGCTAATATTCTGGCTATATGGTTTGGTAAAATTGACAAAGTCATTTCTTATTTTCTATGGAATGGGAAGCCCCCTAGATTATCTAAACTCAAATTTAGAGCTCCAACTAAATCAGGTGGATTTGCTTTACCATGGTGGCAGGGATATTTTTGGGCCTTCAAACTAAAGTAAATGACTGACTGTTTTTTGAATCAAGATTTACCATCTACTCCTCTGTGGGAGAAAATAGAGAAGGATCTGGTTGCGCCTTTACAAGTGACAGATTTGTTTTTACCCATACTCCTTCATTTCTATCCAATCACCCTTCTATACAGGTATCAATTTTGGTTTGCAAGAAATTTAACTGCCTTAAAAAAATAGAACATGTTCTTCTAAAGTTTATGCCCATTTGGGACAATCCCAGGCTTACTTCAGATAATAAGGGCTTTATGTTTGCAAACTGGAAGCAAAAAGGCATAGGGGTCCTTGGGGATATATTGGATGATAAGGAAAGACTGGTTTCTTTTGAGGATCTGCACAGAAAATTTGGCCTTACCAAGTGTGATTTCTGCCTGAATCTTCAGCTAAGAAATAGGCTTGTTAGTACAGAGCTGCAAGATGATTTTTCTATCCCTGCTGATACAACTTGGGCATTTCTTTTCAAAATTGCTTACCTACCTAGTGGTTTTAGTTTAATTAATGCATTTTTGCAAGATTCGAATGAAAGGCTAACTGAAAATGCTAGGTTGAAATGGCAGAATGACTTAGGTACTCAGATCACCTTGGAATCTTGGAATACTCTTTGGATCAACGCTCACTCAGCATACAAAGAATTACAGGGAAAACTAATTCAATTTAAGATATTACATTATTATTATTACTCCCCTCGTCAGCTTTTTACTCTAGGGTTACTTTTAGAAGGGGCTTGTTGGAGATGTGGTGAAAAAGATGCAGGATTGGCATATCTCTTTTGGTCCTGTAAAATTATAAACAAGGGATGGATTCAAATCTATGTTTTTTGCCAGAAAATTTTAAACATATCCTTTCTCTTCTCCCCAGAATTATTTATTCTGGGTGACCTGACACCACTTGGTGTTGTACAAAAAGGTTTTAAAATTTGGATTTTGTCAGCTGCTCTCGCCTGTAAAAGACTAGTATTGATGCATTGGAAAGAGGAAAAATCTCTTTTGTTTCAACAGGGATTGGACTCAATGGAAACTCTTGCCAATAAAGAAAGAATTCACTATGTGATGCAAGATAAACTGGAGACATTTAATTATATCCGGGGCCCCTTCCTAAGCTTTTGCACAAAGGTTTAAACAAACATTAATGCTGAGGTTTGTAAAATGCATAATTTTATAGACATAGGCCCAGATATTCAAACTGCGCCACAAAGTAGCACAACAGCAGGAGCAGACGCAAGTCCAGTGTGCCTATGCACAACACATGTGATATTCAAACACTGCACAGGCCAAGATGTGCTTGCACCACACAACTGAATATCACGCCAACTGCGCCATGGCACAACCAGGGATGTGCAGTGGCACAGGTCTGATGCACAATAGCACAACAAGGGATGTGCAGTGGAGCAGGGTAGCAGCGCATCAGCACAACCAGGGATGCGCCAGGGACAGGATGCAGGGGTCCACCACCCATGGAAGATATGGGCAGAGGAGCACACAGCAGAACAGACATCACCCCCCACACCCCATGAACCACACAACCTGAGGAGAAATGGAAGAACCACCAGCCCATGGACACCAGCAACAATCCCACAGCCAGGGCATGGTGCCCCAGCACACCCCCTGGCAAGCTGTGACCGGCACACAAGGAGGTCCAACCACCCCATGCTACACCATCCCACCAATGCAGAGCACACCCTGCACAGCGATCCCCAGACACCCTGCCCAGGAGCAGTGCCCAACAGTGCAGGACACCCCATGCATTCCACCACCCCCACTGTGACAATGCCACCCTGTGCACCATGGAGCCATGCAAAGGCAGCCCCACTGTGAGCACCCTGCAGCATGTGGCAGCAGACACCGATGCAACAACTGCAGACACAGTGCCGCCCTGCACAGCCCCCCCGAGGTACAGCTGAGAGACCGACCATGCGTCGGCACACAAGGTACCCCACATGCGACAGGGCCTGCTCCGGACCCCATCACCAGCAGTACAGCACCCTGCACACCCTCCCAAGGACACAACTCCATCCCAGCACTGGCCACAACAGCCAGCACAGATTTCCAAAGTGGTGCATGGAAGCATGCGCCACACAGGATGCAACACAGTGCATGGACAAACACCCACCCATACCCAAGGGCACACCAACACAGGGACACAGTAGCAGGTCAACAAACATGCTGGCATGTGGCCACAGCAGCCATGTACCCATGGCTAACACCCCTCCATGGCACAGGTGTACCAGCCACCCTGCGCATGCACCATTAAGCCGTACACCACCAGCATGCGACTGGAGCACAAGTGACAGACAGTGGAGCACATCCCCTGCAACAGACACAAGTGACAGCATGGAGGGGGGACAACAACAGCGGAGGCCACAGTGCCACCCAAGGCAGACGTGCACCATACCGGGTGACAGGAGGCAACACGACATTGTGCCAGGTACAGTGGTTGTTCAGCATGGACAGCCACCACTGACATGCCAGCAGACCATGCATATCACAGACATGCAAGGGTGTCAGCTGCACAGGCCATGGACGGTCTGACAGGGGTGCCACGCACACAGTGCATGCACCGTGGACCACTGCACATAGGCATCCAGTGCACAGTGAACACACAAACCACAAACAGTGACTGATTCCCCCACCCACACCATAGGCGGTTCCCTTCCGGACACACACACACACACACACCCATGCCTGCACCACCCCTGACACCATGCACACCACTGCAGCTGAGCACCTGTAGCCCACTGCAAATCATAGACCACCACAGTTGTCATAACAAAACAAATGTATTGAACAGAGGTAAGAAACAAAACTATTTACAAATATTTACAATACGGGGGGAAGGGCCACATACCAGGTGGGAGCGGGTAAGGGGCAGGGGTGAACAAATAGGAGAGGGAAGAAGGGGTGTGAGGGTGGGTCCAGGGGGGTAGGGTGTTTCCACGGGCATGGAGGGCCTATCATCCACCCCGCTCTCCACTTCTGTGGTGCCTATGTGTCCTCTGCCTCCTGACCGCATGCCGCTCCATTCGCTGGAGGATCTCCATCAATGCCCTGGCCAACTGCAAGAGCTCCTGAATGGCCCTTTCAATGGCCATCATTCACCATCCACCTAGGACAAGGGAGCAGAGTCAATTTGTGTGAATGTCCATCCCCCTGCTGCCCACCCATTGTGCATGGCATACAGCCATGGGCCACACCCCTGTGATGGTGTGCGACCACCCACAGTGATCGTGTCCACAAGACCTGCCTACCCAGGTGCACACAGCCATGTGGACTGCTGCACACACCCACCACCCAAGTCCTGCACGGCACCACCGTGGCTGTACAGTGACATGGCTATGCGGTGTGAAGGCAGTGGCACAGCCATGTACCTGGTGCATGCATGGACCACCAGCGATGCACACCCACACATGCAGTGCCATAGGACAGTGCTGAGTGTACCGTATGGCGTGCACATCAGTGGTGTCAATGGATGGTGGCCATGCCCTGCCACCTACCCCTCAACACAGCATGCACAGAATATCCTGGAAGAAAGGCACTCACCTGCATCCGCAACATCCAGGCGCTGATGCGGTATGGGTCTGCCAGCTCATGCCTGTTGCTGGGCAGCTTCCTCCTCATGGCGTGCCCATGCCTCTCAGGCTCGGCGCTTCTCCTCGGGGCCTAGGGTGCAAACATGGAGAGGGGAACATCAGTCCAAACCAGTAGCAAAAGCTCCCATGGTGTATATAATCCTGCACAGCCCAGCCATGCCACAACCCCACCACCACCACCACCGCCCCCACACTGGATGCCCCCCGTGTGGTGGACACATGCCCACCGTGATACCTGGACAGACACTACCAGTGTATTGATGGAGCACCTACCTGGATGTGGCACTGCGCCTCACCTGGCATGTGCCCGTAGACAGGCAAGCCTGTCTGGGTCCCTCTGCCAGAGGTCCCCATAGTGATGGTGACACTGCTCAGCACTGCGGGTGATCCCGGTGGCCTCCTCCAGTGCCTCTGCCACCTCCTCCCGCACAGCACTTCTTGCCCCATCCAAAGGGTCATCCCTAAACAGGGCCCCAGCATGGGGCTCTACAATGGCCACCAAATTGGCCAGCTCGAGAGGGCTCCACAGAGCTGCTCTCCTCCTTGCCATGTCTACTGCAGCCAGGATCACAAAATGGCACTCTGTAGCACACATCCACCACGTGCAGATGCTGCGTGGTACAGCGCTGCCATTCCCCCCATCGCACTGTCACCGAACAGCGTGATGGGGTGCTCCCATGCAGATGCATGGCACCTAGGGGCAAAGATTGACCACAGGGTCAAGGGTCTGTCACGCACGGACCACTACAGCGCAATTGGGACTCCCTGCATGTAGCGCGGTAGGGTGCCTGTGTGTGATGCTCTGCGGTGGCCTACCGCGCTGTGGCACCATGGTGCCTATGGTGCTCCAGGGCACGAGCACCATATGTGTGAACAGCACACTAGCACCACTGGCACAGTGGTGGCAGTGCCCTGCACTGCCTCCCCTCAACATGTCAGCAGCGTGGCAGGCGTCGGCGTCAGCACCCCGGGCATGCACCGTGCGGTGCCTATTGAGCACATCACAGAGCTGCGCCTTTGCCTGAGCATGCTCAGCACAATTGTGTAAGGCGCAACAGCATGATATTCTGCCAGCATATGCAAATCAGCTCATCAGCAATTCCATGGCACAGCTACTGCATTAGCATCTACTTAAAGTTACGCCTCAACTCATTTGCATGCCTTGCACCATATAAATGCGACATGGGGCTGCAGTGGACATGGTTTGGTATTGCAGTCTATTATGGTGGGTTGAATGCTGTTTGGAAGTGTGGACTGTGGTGTGTGGGAGATGCATGGTACTGCAGAATCAAAGGTAACACCTGTCATTCCCACAGGCTCTATAATGACTGAATGTGAGGAAGAGGAGGAACAGGGATGTTGGAGAAAGAGGAGGCCCAACTGCATACGTGTGGAATCAGATGCCCTGTTCAAGGCCTACTTCAACAGGGAACCGCTGCTCAGCGGACAGCGAGGAACACCACAGGCCTGAGCTGCAGCATGGGGTGAGGTTGTGCGTGCCGTCAACCAGCATGGCAGCCACCAGCGGTCTGTGCAGGAATGTAAAAAGAAGGTTGGCACAGACAAGAGGAGAATTAAGGACAAGGTGGCTGCCATCAGGGTAGCACGTGCTGCAACCGGTGGTGGACAGCCATATGCGCCACGTCTGACACCACAGGAGGAGCGGACAGCCAGCAGTATGCAGCATTGTGCCATAGAGGGTGTTCTGGGTGGAGACTTCCAGATGGGTGGCAGCCCGTCACTGCATGGTAGGTCCTGTGCTGTCACTGAGTGGGAGGTGGGGGGAATGCCACAGGGTAGGGCAGAGACATTAACGCTACTGTGTTCCCTTACAGCTCCTGAGCATCTACATGGGTCAGCGGTGGTGGGTGTGTCCACCATGGGTGAGGCCCTGGACAAGGAGAAGTGCCCATCCACCTCCACAGGTGTCCGAGGGTCAGGATCACCGCATACCTGCCTGTCTGTCCGGACTGAAGATGGTGGTGCCGGTGCAGACGAGGCCCTGCCTGTGTCACAGTGTGACAGCAGCCACAGACTCCAGCATGCTGGGACACGGACTGATGCCAGATCAGGCACCAATGATGATGCATCACACATCCTGGACAGTGATATGTATGGGACGTAGGATGGTCCCACAGCAGGGAACGGCATGGGTGTAGCCATGGGTGGTACCGCCGTGGAGGCCTGCGTGACATCATAGTCCCAGTCTGTGCCTGTATGCCCCAGTGGGGCAGCACTGGTGTGCGTCCAGGCTGGTGGGGCTGTTGCGGCCACTGCGGCGGCACTGGTGAGCCCTGGTGACCGGCGGCCAGAGGGGCAGTGCCAGCAGTAAGCCAATGGTGATGGGGGGACAGTGTCAGATGGCGTCATCAGTGCACTGCGTGTGGACATGCCCCGGCTTGGCCCTGGTGTGCAGCGCCCATCATCAAGGGGTGCTGCCCAGCACGGCCAGGAATGCCATGAGGGACAGCATGCCGATCAGGCAGATGACCTCTTTGATGAGCACAGCCGCCTATTCCAGGCATCAGTGGATCAGCAGTTGCAGCTTGTGATGGCGGTGGATGCACTCAGTGCAGTTCTGCGCCAGGCAGAGGAGTGGCGCAGCAGTGACAACAGTCTGCTCTTGGCAGAGATGGCCCGGCAGTGGGAGTATGTGACCGCTGCCATCGACAGGCAGACACATGCAATCACTGCTGTCATGGCCACTTCAGGCACCCAGTTCATTGCCCATGCGCCGCAGACACCGTGCAGTGTCACGTCCACCCCCCCATTCCCGGCGTTGTGCAACACCTTCCATGTCAACACCGGGTTCGGCTGTGGGCATACCAAGTGTAACCCCTCTGCAAATGGGGGTTTCTGGAAACCTTCCCGGAGCTTGCCTAAAGACTCCCTGTTTAACTGGTGCTCAGCGAGGTGCCACTAACTGTGGGCATTGTGAGTGCTTTTAAAGCCTCTAGTACTGTCTCTTTAAGAGCTGCCTACTTGCAGGCTTTATTAGTTTGTGTAGGGGGACAGTGGGTTTACTGCTCAAATCCCACTCAAGGGGATATTTAGATTGCTCCATTTCTGCAGTCGCTAAGGGAGAAGAGGGAGCTGGGTTGGAAGATGTAACTGTCGGCTGGAAAATATGTAGTGCCATTGCAAAAATGTAGCTTGTTTAACCTGCTTTATTTGCAGCTGGGACTCTGTGTGTGCAGCCCCTCCATTTTGGACCCGAGCTGAGGAGATGGACCAATTGGGGAAAGGGCGCTTTAAAATGGAGACTGCTGGAGCCAATTAGAGTTGGGACTCCCACTGGGAGCCTGCCTAAAGGGGACTATATGGCAGGTGCCCTTGGGAAGTGTAATCTGGACCCTGGCGCCTTTTTGCACCAATGGGGGACAAAATAAGTGATTGGCATCAGTAGTCCACCTATGGGATCGGGTGACGCCCGAACTGAGAGGCTTGCCCCAACTGCCAAGGGGCAGAGATGCTGTGGTTGTGAGTGAGGAAGAGCTCTGGGCTTCTGCACTGTGGAGCTTTCATGCGGGAAGCGTGTGTGGACAGCCAGAAATTGGCAGTTGTGAACACCAGCAAGAACTGGACTAAATCCGCTAGTTCAGTGGAGGCTGTGCAAGAGGGCAGCTACCTACCAGGCTCACCCTGTAGAGGACTGGAGAATCTGCTTCAATCGCGCTCAGTCTTTCAGGACAAGTGAAGCTGCGTCGTTTTGGCCCAGTGTGTGCAGTGAAAGCGATCGGGAGGTATACATCAGCTGCCTGGTATGGTACCCCTCTGCCTTTCATATAAATGTGTGGAGAAGTGTTTGAATTCCAGGCTCGGTCCTGCGAGTGGTGTGAGGCGCTCTTTCTACTGGAGTTGTGAGTACTAAACAGGGTAGCTCCTGTCAAATGTTCCCTAGTGAGGCAAGATCTTCTAGCTTCTATACTGGCTACAATAACTGAGCCTGCTGGCTCTATTTAATCTTCATAGGAATCAAATGCTTGTTTCTGTGTCAGGACCCCAACCAGCTGCATTGAGAGACTAGCCTTTTATTGCCTGGGTACCCAGAGACATTGACTTATAGGTTAGGCCTGTGCACAGTGCCCTAGATAGATACATATATATTAGAGTGGTAAGCTAATTAACCTGATTGCCCCAGTCCTTGTTATTCCCCCCCTAAATAAATCAGATTGGTTGTTTTGCAAGGTATACTGGCTGAACTGTGTGTTTATGAGTGAACTTCTGTACTGTGATTATTGTGCAACAGCATCTTACTTTTCAGGGGTCCCCAAGAACAAGCGGACTGGTTCAAGCCTGGGGGTAAGTGTATACAGCTGGGACATTGGGGTTTACCTGGGTGGGCCATTAGTGGGAAGAAAGAGGGGTTGCAGTGGCCCAGAGGGCTGTGACCTGGTCATATCAGACTGTACCAACTCCAACCTCTGGGTGGAGGCACCCGCCATCAGATCCAGGCCCCTCAACCTGTTAGTGTCAGAGCAGGCAGGGGTAGTAGTCCTTGGGATAGTGCCCCCTAGGGGTTACATTTTGGAGGCACCGCTGGGATTAGCATCCCCTAGTGGCCGAGTGGACGAAGTACGTCAACATGGCTAAATTAAAGGAAAAGTTGGAGGGGGATATCATGGCGTAAGATTAAGTTGGACCCTATTAAGACGATGGTACATAAACTAATGGGGTGGGGTGAAGCAGAAGAGTTGTATTCCCAGAAAATTGTGTTACTACTGGATGTACCTCTGGGGAAAAACAAACGCTGACCTTATTTCTGCAGTGGAGCGTGTTAAATGTTTAGGCAAGGTAGAGGTGAAGGGGCGCATGGCTGATCTACTCGACTAGACCTTGCAGGTGTTACTCTTATGCAACGTAGCTATAGACTCCGAGAGGGTACCCCCAGTGATCTACCCAGAAGGTGCCCAACGGGTTGGAGAGTCATTCACATCCAGAGTGGGTCAGTCATCCTTGGGGGGTCCCCCAAGACTAATAGTTTTAAGGATAAACTGCTTAAACTGCTAGCTGTGGAGGGGAGGACTACCCAGGAGTTACTGCAGGCATTAGACGTCTCTAGTGAATCCACCCCCCAAGCCTCCCCAGGTACCTCTCCCAGGCCCCCCAAGAGTCCTATCTTGGCTTCACCTCCATAGTTGTTCCCCATACAGCTAGATTTCACCATAGACTAAAAACTTTTTCTGGCACTGTGCGGTGCCTCGGGGAAGATGATTGGAGGCGTGGATGGACTATGCTACCCCCCTGGTCCAAGAGTGGCAGTGCTCAGAGGGGGAGAAATGAAAGAGACTGATGGAGAGCCTGCTGGGCCCAGCTTTAGAAGCCATTCGGTTCTTGCGGGCTACTATCCCAGAAGCCACTGCGGTGGAGTACCTTTCTGCCTTAGAGGGGGTGTTTGGGAGTACAGAAACTGGGGAAGACTTATTATGGAAGTTCAAGTCTGCCAAACAATGGAGGAATGAGAAATTGTCCGCCTTTGTCACTAGGGTGGAAAGGGCCTTGCAAAAAGCTTATTGAAAGAGGGGAATAACTACCACAGCCTTGAACCAGGTCTGTCTGGACCACATTTTGAAATCCGCTAGATTTTCCAGTGTGATATTGCTAAAACTTAAGTTACATGACAGACGGGTTGCCCCTCCCGAGTACTGTCAATTGATGAGGGAGATTCAAGAAGTAGAGACTGATGAAGAGGGGTGAGAACCCTATGTGGGGGCTGTGAATCTATGCTAAACCCCTGAGTCCAGTGAACCAGATGAGACTCACCCCTCGAGGGGGCTTGATGTTTCTCCTGTACCCCCAGAGGCCCAGGGAGGAGTGGGGGTGTGTGCTATTTCCTCTGATCCCCGGGTGGAAAATGATTTGAGGGCTGAGATTAGAGATTTACGAGAGCTGGTGAGGAACTTGAAGCAAACTGCTGCCCACCCTGTTAGGTTCGGGGAACCAAAGTTATCTAGAAATCAACCACTCCAGCCAAGAGGAGCCTCCCGACCCCAAGACGGGCCCCAGCAGGCATGGTATATCGCCCCAGTAAAGACCCCGAGACACTAAGTTCTGTTACCGTTGTGGAGAGGATGGACACTTTCTGACTGAGTGCCATTTGCCAGAGAATTTGAGGAGGGTCAACAGCAGGCTGATAGCCTGGCATGAAAAGGCCTATCCAACCTCCTAGGAAGAGTTTAGTGACCGGGCCAATGCCAAGCAACTTTCAAAACTGTGCCCCCCCAAATGGTCTGATGTGGTGTGGCCCTCGATGGAGGCACTGTGAGAGTGAATGGGATACCCACCCGGGCTGTGTTGGACAGTGGCTCCCAGGTGACCATTATGTTCCAGGACTGGTATCAGAAACACTTGCCTGAGGTGCCTTTGCAACCTTTGGATGGCCTACATGTTTGGGGGCTGAGTGATAAGGCCTACCCTTATTCTGGGTATATACGGATTTGGTTGTCTTTTCCTACTTCTGTGGCTGGGGTGGCCGAACAAAGTGGAAACCTTAGCCCTAGTATGTCCCCCACTGGGCTGTATGATGGGGTGCCTTGTTGAGTTAAGGACCAAGTGCTCACATGTTTGGTCGCTAGCGCAGCCAGGCTCTGAAAAACAGATGTCCAGGACTGGGTGAGCTCTTAGAATGCCCGCCTTGATTCAGAAGGCCTATGAGACCCAGAGAAAGGCTGGCCAGGCGGAACCTGAAGGCCCGGTGGGTGTTGTCTGGAAGAAGGCTCCAGTAACCATTACTACTAGCCCCAAATGCCCAGTGTGTTTTGCAAGGGGAAGTCCGGATTAAAAAAGACGTCAAGAATAAGATATTGATGCTGGATGCACCCGTGAGGATAGTTGCATGAGGGGTTGCTGGTTAAACCCATTATCTTAACTGCTAGAGCCCATGCCTTTGCCAGAGGGTAATGGTCAAGTGCATAATGTGTCTGATCGAGATTCGAATGAAACGGGGTTGCACCCTGGCTATGGTACACTGTGCCGACACTGCTGTTTGCCCCACAATAAGACTCCCGGAGGGTGTCTAAATGACCCCGAGCTGTTTGATTTCGATGATTCTCCACTACCAACAGCATGGAAAAGGGTCAGTGAATGGCTTGCCCAGAGGAACAGGTGTTTTCTTTGAAGGAATGGGATGTGGGGATGTGTGCAGGGGGCTGAGCATCACATCCAGCTGCAAGATAAGCGACCTTTTTCGTGGCGATCTCGACGCCTAGCCCCTGCTGATATAGATGATGTAGGCGCCACCTGCAGGAGATGCTTTCGCTGGGGTGATACAAGAATCCAGGAGTCCTTACGCATCACCTATTGTGGTAGTGAGAAAAAAGAATGGAGCTGTCCGGATGTGTGTGGATTACTGTACTCTAAACCGGCGGACCATCCCAGACCAGTACATCATGCCGCACATATAGTACGCCTTGGACTGTCTAAATGGCAGTAAATGGTTCTCTGTGTTAGACCTCCGCAGTGGGTACTACCAGATCCCGATGGCTCCAGAGGATCGAGAAAAGACTGCTTTCATTTGCCCCCTAGGTTTCTATAAGTTTATGTGGATGCCCCAAGGAATTTCAGGTGCTCCGGCTACTACAGTGGGGGACATGAATTTGCTCGAATGTTTGGTTTACCTTGATGATGTCATAGTGTTTGGCAGCTCCTTGGAAGAGCATGAAAGCTGGTTGTTCAAGGTCCTAGATCGACTGGAAGACTTTGGTCTCAAATTATCTATAGATAAGTGCCAGTTCTTTTCCAAACCTGTAAAATCGTGGGGTATATAGTATCCACTGAAGGCATAGAGACTGATCCCAGCAAAGTAGAAGCTTTTGACTACTTGGCCTCAACCCCAAAATTTGAAGAAGCTGCAACTGTTCCTGGGGTTTTGTGGATATTATAGGCGACTTATCAAAAACTATTCACGAGTGATCCGCCCTCTGCTTAACCTTACGCAGGGGTATCTCCCCACCCATAAAAAAAAGTATAAGAAAACTGTGCCATCTGAGACTGGAAGAAATTACTTCCACCCCAATGATGTGTTTGGCCATCGCTGGACTGCTGATTGTGAAGAAGCTTTCCATGACATAATATATCAACTTACTCATGCCCTCGTGCTGGCCTCATGCTGACCCCTGCAAACCAGTATGTTCTCCATACTGATGCCAGTCTGCAAGGATTGAGGCCGTATTGTGTCAGAGCACCTAAATGGTCTGAGACCTGTAGCTTTTGCCAGTCAAGCCAATCTCTTCTGGAAAAGAAACCACCCAATGCACAAACTAGGGAGTTCCCGGCTTTGAAGTGGGCCATGTTGATCAATTCCATGACTATTTGTATGGAGCTAAAATCATTGGTAAAACTGATAATAATCCCTCAGACGATGTTCAAACCTCAGCTAAGCTAGATGCCACTGGCCATAGATGGCTCTCTGCATTGTCCACCCATAACTACGCTGTTGAAGACAGGGCCGCCTGAACCATATAGATGTTGATGCCGCCTCCCGGAGGCCTGTGTCCCGAGTTGACTGGGTCCAGTTATCAGAACCTCATAACAACGCCTTTGCCAAAAATGTGACAGGAGAAACCAGTGTCTCCTGATGCTGTGGACTGCATGGTGGACTGCTTGGAGCCACTCTGAGAACTGCTTACCTGCTGCTTACCGCTTTCTGCATTATTACTCAATTTAGTGATGATAGATCCAACCGGCTCAACCAGATCCCATGATAAACCCTGTCCTCGAAGCCTTGCAGAGGGGGAAGATGGTCGGATTACGCCCTCTGATCTGAGAACCGCGTTGTTGTACAAAAGAAGGACCAAAGTTGAAACTGGTTAACAGGCTATTGTACAAGTAGACCGTAGGCGAAGAGGGGCGAGCAGTCAAACAGCAACTGGAATTGCCTATTGCTTTAGAGAACTGGCATTGAGGTCCCACTTAATCACATGGGACATCTTGGCATAGACCCAACCCATCAACTGAGTGCGGACTCGATTTTATTGGCCCAAAATGAGTGCTGGACGAGCAATATATCAAACCTGCAGCCGATGTTTACAAAGGAAGGCCCTGCCTCAGAGAGCTGCCCCTGGTTAACATCACTACTAGTACCCCTATGGAACTGGCTTTGCAGTGATTTCTGAGTTTAGAACCAGATCTGAAGAATATTAGCAACATATTGGTAGTTACAGTCATTTCACTTGGTATGCCCAGCCCTTCCCCACTAAAAGATCAGAAAGCAACCACAGTGGCTAAAGTCCTTGTTGAGAATTTCTTTGTTCACTAGGGCCCCCCAGCAAATCCATTCTTGATCAGGAGAGACTCCAAAAGCCGCCTGATGAAAGAAATGCTATCCTTGTGGGGGTACAGAAGTCAAGAACCACCCTGTACCATCCCCAGGGCGATCTCAGCCTGAGAGGTTCAACCCACCTTGTCGCTGGGCACCTTGCGCCCTAGGAGACAAACCTAGATGGAGCCAGCAGATCAGCCGCCTCAGTCCATGCCTATAACTGCACCAAAAGTGATGCTACTGGGTTTTCTCCATATAGACTGATGTTTAGAAGGGAAGCCAGATTGCCAGCAGAGGTTTGTTTCAAGCCCGATGTAGTTCAACAGCTAATCATCTACAGTATGTGCAGAAGTTGAAGGTCCAACTCAATCTTCATGCTTACCAGCTAGCTCAGACCCTTGGCTGCTAAACAGAGGTGGCCAATAATAAAGAAAAGTATGATAAGAAAGTGAAAGCAGTGGAACTGAAGAAGGGGAAAGAATGCTATTGAGGAATTTGGGACCGATGGTAAACATAAGATTGCTGACAGATGGCATCACCTCCCTCATATTGTTGTGTGGAAGACTGAAAGATTTACCTGTATATAAAGTGCGCCTAAAAAACAATTCAAAAGATGTGAAAACTATACACAGAAATCAACTGCTGCCAATCAGACAAATTTTGATAGAAGCTGAACTCCCAATGGCCCCCGGGGCCTGTAACTAGAGCTGCTGCTGCCAAGAAGAAACCAAGATAGTCGACTCTGAGAAAACCAAACTAAAGAGGCCTCCTCCAACCCCCTTTGATGAAGTTGATCAACAGTCTGTGTCAGGGACAGTGAGAATGATGCTGAGTATTACCTCTTATGAACTGAGTCAACTCTTTAGGGCAATCCCCCAACTAACTCTGGGGACGGTTGAGCTTCCTGACTATCTGAGCCCCCAGCTTTGTCCTGGAGCCCATGCTTAGAATATGAGAGTGAGTGGCAGCAAGAACCAATAGGTGGGATCCTTGAGCCTGGCTGAATTATCTGGCTTGGCTGAGCTGTCTGACTTTTCAGAAGAAGGAAGTGATAGGGGAAACTCACTAGTGATATGCCAGAGCAAGAAGAATACTTTGAGGCCCTGATAGAACTCCCGGTAGTGCCAGAAATGTCCTAGCTGAACCATAGTGTGGGTCCACATAGAGGGTCCTGTTCCCGAAGTACATGGGCCGTGGCCTTTCCCCATGGGAGGTTCCCCCTACTAATCTAAGTGGGAGGTTGAAGTGAATCGGCACCTGCAGCAGGTTTTCTGAGACTACAGACACCGCTGAGAAGCACGTGCCTGCAGTAAGGTTGGAGTTATCCTGGTCAGCCTGTGGACCCGCTCTTTAAATGTAGTCCATAAAGGGTGTACGGGTCTCGGTGCCCTTGCCCAGTTAGCCTTTGGGAAATGATTCCCAACTGCTGGTATTACCTCTGAGTATAGTGCTACTGCCCTAGGTTACACAAGCATGCCTGGTGCGGGCATGTTCAGTGAGCTGCAGACCCCTGCATGACAATGGTCGTGGTTCCTGCAGGCATCACCCCTGGGGGACCGTTGGTGCCACACCCCATGAGGCCAATGGTCAGCCTTGCACAGTTGGCAGATCTCGGTGGGGCTGCCGCATCCGTGGCAGCCATGGCATTGTGCCACGTGACCGACCTGTCTCCCACCATGACCACTGTCAGGGCCGCTCCTGCAGTGTGTTGTGCACCGCAACACATGGTGGGTACTATCCCGCAATAACATCGGGTCCATGTGCACACCCTCCAAGCGTTAATCATTGGGTGTGTGCATGATGATGCCTCCGTGCCATGCTGTCCACCAGTGTGCAATGGTGCCCAGTGTCTGAGAAACGACTGGAGGCCACTGAACGTGGAGGTCATGTGACCTGTGTGTGTGGAAGGGCTGCAGTCAGGGTTGGCGTGCCTTCACCCCTTGTGCATGTCTTGTGGTGTGTGTGTGTGTGTGTGTGCGACAAGAAGGTGTTTGGCCTTGCCCATCCCTCGACAGCATGCAGCTCCCATTTTCAGACCCATCTCTTTGCTGCCATCCACCCTGGGGTTCATCCACGCCTGTCTATGGCCAGCCTTGCCATTGGTGGTTGCACATGACCCCCATGACCTACCTGTGTTGGCCAAGTGTCTTCTGATGGTGTCCCAGCGCAGTTGTGCCATCCGGATCAGGCGGGGTCCTACGGCCAGGGGTGGCTGCCCATCACCATCTGGACCAGCGCCCTCATCGTCCCCTACCGCTGTCCCCCTTCGACCTCCACGGTTATCCCACAGTCATGCACATGTTGTGCAGATGCAACAGGCCAGGAATACCCCGCAGAGGCCTTGAGAGGCTGTACTGTAGGGCAATCACAGACGTGTCCAGGCACTGGAAACATGACTTCAGCATCCCAACACCCGCGTGATGACATTACGTGGTGGCATGTGCCTCATTGTACCATTGCTGCGACAAGGCTACGGCGGGGCTGGTACCAGGGTGAGCAGCCAGGAACCGGGAGTGGGTAGCCATCACCTGTGTGTAGAGGTGGACATTAGTATGGTGGTTCATGGGGCTGCCTAAGTTAAGGGCTGTCAAGGCCAGCACCTATGGCACCTCTGACTATTCCCCACAGCTGCCCTTTTGTCATCCCAAATATGTGCATATCAATTCACCTGCGGCCAGTGGGATGTCCCCACTCTCAACCTGTGGCACAGTGCAGACTGGTGCCAGATGAAGGCATCATGTGCTTCCCCCAGGGTGCATGGCACAACATTGATTGGCACGCCCCTAGACCCGCACAACCACCTGGCAGTTGATGCTGGCAAAACCCTTCTGGTTGACGATACAGCACCATCCGGGCCAGGTGGCATGTGGATAGGCCATCGGTGCAGTCATGGCCCCAGCACGCCAGGCATACGATGCTACCCTGTGGAACTCTTGTATGTGTGCTAGCGCGCCCCTGTGTGCTGGGGAAACAGATGCTCTGCAGCATGTAGCAGCGGGTGCTGAGGAATTGTGGTAGGCATGACGTGACCCACTGTTACGGTTTCAACACGGGTTCCGGCTGTCGACATACCAGAAGTGTAACCCCTCTGCAAATGGGGTTTCTGGAAACCTTCCGGGCTTGCCTAAGACTCCCTGTTTTAACTGGTGCTCAGCGGTGCCACTAACTGTGGGCATTGTGAGTGCTTTTAAAGCCTCTAGTACTGTCTCTTTAGAGCTGCCTACTTTGACTTTATTAGTTTAATAATGAGGGGGACAGTGGGTTTACCAGCACCAAATCCCACTCAAGGGGATATTTAGATTGCTCCATTTCTGCAGTCGCTAAGGAAAGAGGGAGCTGGGTTGGAAGATGTAACTGTCGGCTGGAAAATATGCGAGTGCCATTGCAAAAGTAACATTTAACACTTTATTTGCAGCTGGGACTCTGTGTGTGCAGCCTCATTTTAAGGACCCAGGCTGAGAGATGGACCAATTGGGGAAAGGGCACAAAATGGAGACTGCTGGAGCCAATTGAGTTGGGACTCCCTGGGAGCCTGCCTAAAGGGGACTATGGCAGGTGCCCTGGGGAAGTGTAATCTGGACCTGGCCTTTTTGCCAATGGGGGACAAAATAAAGTGATTGGCATCAGTAGTCCCACCTATGGGATCGGGGTGGCCCAGCGAACTGAGAGGCTTGCCCCAACTGCCAAGGGGCAGAGATGCTGTGGTTGTGGTGAGGGAGAGAGCTCTGGGCTTCTGCACTGTGGAGCTTTCACTGGGAAGCGTGTGTGGACAGCCAGAAATTGGCAGTTGTGAAACACCAGCAAGAACTGGACCAAATCCGCTAGTTCAGTGGAGGCTGTGCAAGAGGGCAGCTACCTACCAGGCTCACCCTGTAGAGGACTGGAGAATCCTGCTTCAATCGCTCAGTCTTTCAGGACAGGAGTGAAGCTGCGTCGTTTTGGCCCAGTGTGTGCAGTGAAAGCGATCGGGAGGTATACATCAGCTGCCTGGTATGGTACCCTCTGCCTTTCATATAAATGTGGAGAAGTGTTTGAATTCCAGGCTCGGTCCTGCAGAGTAGTGTGAGCGCTCTTTACTGGAGTTGAGAGTACTAAAACAGGGTAGCTCCTGTCAAATGTTCCTAGTGAGGCAAGATCTTCTGGCTTCTATACATGGCTACAATAACTGAGCCTGCTGGCTCTAGCTTTAATCTTCATAGGAATCAAGTACTTGTTTCTGTGTCAGGACCCCAACCAGCTGCATTGAGAGACTGACCTTTTTGCCTGGGTACCCAGAGACATTGACTCTATAGGTTAGGCCTGTGCACAGTGCCCTAGATGATACATATATATTAGAGTGGTAAGCTAATTAACCTGATTGCCCCAGTCCTTGTTATTCCCCCTAAATAAATCAGATTGGTTGTTTTAAAGGTATACTGGCTGAACTGTGTGTTTATGGTGAACTACTGTACTGTGATTATTGTGTAACAGCATCTTACTTTTCAGGGGGTCCCCAGAGCAAGCGGACTGGTTCAAGCCTGGGGGTAAGTGTATACAGCTGGGACATTGGGGTTTACCTGGGTGGGCCATTAGTGGGAAGAAAGAGGGGTTGCAGTGGCCCAGAGGGCTGTGACCTGGTCATATCAGACTGTACCAACTCCAACCTCTGGGTGGAGGCACCGCCATCAGATCCAGGCCCCTCAACCTGTTAGGGTGTCAAGAGCAGGCAGGGGTAGTAGTCCTTGGGATAGTGCCCTAGGGGTTACATTTTGGAGGCACGCATTGGGATTAGCATCCCTAGTGGCCGAGGTGGACGAATGCGTCCAACATGGCTAAATTAAAGGAAAAGTTGGAGGGGATATCATGGCGTAAGATTAAGCTGGACCCTATTAAGACGATGGTACATAAACTAATGGGGTGGGGTGAAGCAGAAGAGCTTGTATTCCCAGAAAATTGTGTTACTACTGGATGTACCTCTGGGAAAACAAGCGCTGACCTTATTTCTGCAGTGGGCGTGTTAAATGTTTAGGCAAGGTAGAGGTGAAGGAGAGCATGGCTGATCTACTCGACTAGAACCTTGCAGGTGTATACTCTTATGCAACGCTAGCTATAGACTCAGAGGGCAATTCTGAAGATCTACCCCAGAAGGTGCCCCAACGGGGTGGGAGAGTCATTCACATCCAGAGTGGGTCAGTCATCCCTAAATCCCCAAGACTATATAGTTTTAAGGATAAACTGCTCAAACTGCTTAGCTGTGGAGGGAGGACACCCAGGAGTTACTGCAGGCATTAGACGTCTCTAGTGAATCCACCCCCCAAGCCTCCCCAGGTACCTCTCCCAGGCCCCCCAAGAGTCCTATCTTGGCTTCACCTCCCTTAGTTGTTCCCCCATACAGCTAGATTTCTACCATAGACTAAAACTTTTTTCTGGCACTGTGCCGGTGCCCTCGGGGGAAGATGATTTGGAGGCGTGGATGGACTATGCTACCCCCCTGGTCCAAGAGTGGCAGTGCTCAGAGGGGGAGAAATGAAAGAGACTGATGGAGAGCCTGCTGGGCCCAGCTTTAGAAGCCATTCGGTTCTTGCGGGCTACTATCCCAGAAACCACTGCGGGTGGAGTACCTTCTGCCTTAGAGGGGTGTTTGGGAACAGAAACTGGGAAAGACTTATTATGGAGTTCAAGTCTCACAAACAATGGAGGAATGAGAAATTGTCCGCCTTTGTCACACTAGGTGAAAGGGCCTTGCAAAAGCTATTGAAAGAGGGGAATAACTACCACAGCCTTGAACCAGGTCTGTCTGGACCACATTTTAAACCGCTAGATTTTCCAGTGTGATATTGCTAAAACTTAAGTTACATGACAGAGCGGGTTGCCTCCCAGGCACTGCTCAATTGATGAGGGAGATTCAAGAAGTAGAGACTGATGAAGAGGGTGGAGAACCCCATGTAGCTGTGAATTCATGCTAAACCCTGAGTCCAGTGAACCAGATGAGACTCACCCTCGAGGAGCTTGATGTTTCTCCTGTACCCCAGAGGCCCAGGAGGAGTGGGGGGTGTGCTATTTCCTCTGATCCCCGGGTAGAAAATGATTTGAGGGCTGAGATTAGAGATTTACGAGAGCTGGTGAGGAACTTGAAGCAAACTGCTGCCCACCCTGTTAAGTTCGGGGAACCAAAGTTATCTAGAAATCAACGACCTAGCCAAGAGGAGCCCTCCCGACCCCAAGACGGGCCCCAGCAGGCAAGGTATATCGCTCCCAGTAAAGACCCCCGAGACACTAAGTTCTGTTACCGTTGTGGAGAGGATGGACACTTTCTGACTGAGTGCCATTTGCCAGAGAATTTGAGGAGGGTCAACAGCAGGCTGATCGCCTGGCATCGCAAGGCCTATACCCAACCTCCTAGGAAGAGTTTTGTGACCCGGGCCAATGCCCAAGCAACTTTCAAAACTGTGCCCCCCCAAATGGTCTGATGTGGTGTGGCCCTCGATGGAGGCACTGTGAGAGTGAATGGGATACCCACCCGAGCTGTGTTGGACAGTGGCTCCCAGGTGACCATTATGTTCCAGGACTGGTATCAGAAACACTTGCCTGAGGTGCCTTTGCAACCTTTGGATGGCCTACATGTTTGGGGGCTGAGTGATAAGGCCTACTCTTATTCTGGGTATATACGGATTTGGTTGTCTTTTCCTACTTCTGTGGCTGGGGTGGCCGAACAAGTGGAAACCTTAGCCCTAGTATGTCCCCCCACTGGGCTGTATGATGGGGTGCCCTTGTTAATTGGAACCAGTGCTCACATGTTTGGTCGCTTAGCGCAGCTAGGCTCTGAAAAACAGATGTCCAGGACTGGGTGAGCTCTTAGAATGCCCGCCTTGATTCAGAAGGCCTATGAGACCCAGAGAAAGGCTGGCCAGGCGGAACCTGAAGGCCCGGTGGGTGTTGTCTGGAAGAAGGCTCCAGTAACCATTACTACTAGCCCCAAATGCCCAGTGTGTTTTGCAAGGGGAAGTCCGGATTAAAAAAGACGTCAAGAATAAGATATTGATGCTGGATGCACCCGGTGAGGGATAGTTGCATGAGGGGTTGCTGGTTAAACCCATTATCTTAACTGCTAGAGCCCATGCCTTTGCCAGAAGGGTAATGGTCCAAGTGCATAATGTGTCTGATCGAGAGATTCGAATGAAACGGGGTTGCACCCTGGCTATGGTACACTGTGCCGATACTGCTGTTTTGCCCCACAATAAGACTCCCGGAGGAGGTGTCTAAGTGACCCCCGAGCTGTTTGATTTCGATGATTCTCCACTACCAACAGCATGGAAGAAAAGGGTCAGTGAATGGCTTGCCCAGAGGGAACAGGTGTTTTCTTTGAAGGAATGGGATGTAGGATGTGTGCAGGGGGCTGAGCATCACATCCAGCTGCAAGATGAGCGACCTTTTCGTGAGCGATCTCGACGCCTAGCCCCTGCTGATATAGATGATGTAAGGCGCCACCTGCAGGAGATGCTCGCAGCTGGGGTGATACAAGAATCCAGGAGTCCTTACGCATCACCTATTGTGGTAGTGAGAAAAAAGAATGGAGCTGTCCGGATGTGTGTGGATTACTGTACTCTAAACGCCGGACCATCCCAGACCAGTACATCATACCCACTTTATAGTAATGCCTTGGACTGTCTAAATGGCAGTAAATGGTTCTCTTGTAGACCTCCCAGCGGGTACTACAGATCCCATGGCTCCAGAGGATCGAGAAAAAGACTGCTTTCATTTGCCCCTAGGTTTCTATAAGTTTATGTGGATGCCCCAAGGAATTTCAGGTGCTCCGGCTACTACAGTGGGGGACATGAATTTGCTCGAATGTTTGGTTTACCTTGATGATGTCATAGTGTTTGGCAGCTCCTTGGAAGAGCATGAAAGCTGGTTGTTCAAGGTCCTAGATCGACTGGAAGACTTTGGTCTCAAATTATCTATAGATAAGTGCCAGTTCTTTCAAACCTCTGTAAAATACGTGGGGTATATAGTATCCACTGAAGGCATAGAGACTGATCCCAGCAAAGTAGAAGCTTTGACTACTTGGCCTCAACCCAAGAATTTGAAGGAGTTGCAACAGTTCCTGGGGTTTTGTGGATATTATAGGCGATTTATCAAAAACTATTCACGAGTGATCCGCCCTCTGCTTAACCTTACGCAGGGGTATCCCCCCCACCCATAAAAAGTATAAGAAAACTGTGCCATCTGAGACTGGAATAAATTACTTCCACCCCAATGATGTGTTTGGCCATCGCTGGACTGCTGATTGTGAAGAAGCTTTCCATGACATAATATATCAACTTACTCATGCCCCTGTGCTGGCCTATGCTGACCCTGCCAAGCCGTATGTTCTCCATACTGATGCCAGTCTGCAAGGATTGGAGGCCGTACTGTGTCAGGAGCACCCAAATGGTCTGAGACCTGTAGCTTTTGCCAGCCGCAGCTTGACCCCTTCTGAAAAGAACTACCCAATGCACAAACTAGAGTTCCTGGCTTTGAAGTGGGCCATTGTTGATCAATTCCATGACTATTTGTATGGAGCTAAAATATTGGTAAAAACTGATAATAATCCCTTGACGTATGTTCAAACCTCAGCTAAGCTAGATGCCACTGGCCATAGATGGCTCTCTGCATTGTCCACCTATAACTACGCTGTTGAATATAGGGCCGGCCTGAACCATATAGATGCTGATGCCGTCTCCCGGAGGCCTGTGTCCCGAGTTGACTGGGTCCAGTTATCAGAACCTGACATAATAGCCCTTTGCCAAAAATGTGACAGGGAGAAACCAGTGTCTCCTGATGCTGTGGACTGCATGGTGGACTGCTTGGAGCCCTCTGAGAACTGCTTACCTGCTGCTTACCGACGTTTTTCTGCATTATTGCCTCAATTTAGTGATGATAGCATCCAACGGGCTCAATCCCGAGATCCCATGATAAACCCTGTCCTGGAAGCCTTGCAGAGGGGGGAAGATGTGTCGAGATTGCGCTCCTCTGATCTGAGAACTGCGTTGTTGTACAAAGAAGGACCAAAGTTGAAACTGGTTAACAGGCTATTGTACAAGTAGACCGTGGGCGAAGAGGGGCGAGCAGTCAAACAGCAACTGGTGTTGCCCATTGCTTTTAGAGAACTGGCATTGAGGTCCCTACATAATCACATGGGACATCTTGGCATAGACCGAACCCTTGACTTAGTGCGGACTCGATTTTATTGGCCCAAAATGAGTGCTGACGTAGAGCAATATATCAAAACCTGCAGCCGATGTTTACAAAGGAAGGCCCTGCCTCAGAGAGCTGCCCCCCTGGTTAACATCACTACTAGTGCCCCTATGGAACTGGTTTGCATTGATTTCCTGAGTTTAGAACCAGATCTGAAGAATATTAGCAACATATTGGTAGTTACTGATCATTTCACTTGGTATGCCCAGGCCTTCCCCACTAAAGATCAGAAAGCAACCACAGTGGCTAAAGTCCTTGTTGAGAATTTCTTTGTTCACTATGGGGCCCCCCAGCAAATCCATTCTGATCAGGGGAGAGACTTCAAAAGCCGTCTGATGAAAGAAATGCTATCCTTATGGGGGGTACAGAAGTCAAGAACCACCCTGTACCATCCCCAGGGCGATCCTCAGCCTGAGAGGTTCAACCGCACCTTGCTTGATACGTTGGGCACCTTGCGCCCTAGAGACAAACCTAGATGGAGCCAGCAGATCAGCGCCTTAGTCCATGCCTATAACTGCACCAAAAGTGATGCTACTGGGTTTTCTCCATATAGACTGATGTTTGGAAGGGAAGCCAGATTGCCAGTAGATGTTTGTTTTGGGGTTTCTCCTGATGGGGTTCAAGCAGCTAATCATCTACAGTATGTGCAGAAGTTGAAGGTCCAACTCAATCATGCCTACCAGCTAGCTCAGACCATGGCTGCTAAACAGAATTTGGCCAATAAAGAAAGGTATGATAAGAAAGTGAAAGCAGTGGAACTGAAAGAAGGGGAAAGAGTGCTATTGAGGAATTTGGGACTGCATGGTAAACATAAGATTGCTGACAGATGGCATCACCTCCCTCATATTGTTGTGTGGGAAGACTGAAAGATTTACCTGTATATAAAGTGCGGCCTGAAAACAATTCAAAAGATGTGAAAACTATACACAGAAATCAGCTGCTGCCAATCAGACAAATTTTGATAGAAGCTGAACCTCCCAATGGCCCCCCGCCCTGTAACTAAGAGCTGCTGCTGCCAAGAAGAAACCAAGATAGGTCGACTCCTGAGAAACTAAACTAAAGAGGCCTCCTCCAACCCCCTTTGATGAAGTTGATCAACAGTCTGTGTCAGGGGACAGTGAGAATGATGCTGAGTATTACCCCCCTTATGAACTGAGTCAACTCTTTAGGGGCAATCCCCTAACTAACTCTGGGGACGAAGTTGAGCTTCCTGGACTATCTGAGCCCCCAGCTTTGTCCCTGGAGCCCATGCTTCTAGAATATGAAGTGAGTGGCAGCAAGAACCAATAGGTGGGATCCTTGAGCCTGGCTGAATTATCTGGCTTGGCTGAGCTGTCTGACTTTTCAGAAGAAGGAAGTGATATGGGGAAACTCACTAGTGATATGCCAGAGCAAGAAGAATACTTTGAGTGCCCTGATAGAACCCCGGTAGTGCCAGAAATGTCCCTAGCTGAACCAAGTAGTGTGGGTCCTGACATAGAGGGTCCTGTTCCCGAAAGTACTATGGGCCGTGGTCCCCTTCCCCTATGGAGGTTCCCCCTACTAATCTAAGTGAGGCTGAAGTGGAATCGGCACCTGCAGCAGGTTTTCCTGAGACTGCTAGACACACCGGCTGAGAAGTACGGCCTGCAGTAAGGTTGAGTTATGAGTCCCTGGGTCAGCCTGTGGACCTGCCTTTAAATGTAGTCCATAAAGGGGTGTACGTGTCCCCGAGCTCCTTGCCCAAGTTAGCCTTGGGAAATGATTCCCAACTGTTGGTATTACCCTCTGAGTATAGTGCTACTGCCCTAGGTTACACAAGCATGCCTGGTGCGGGCATGTTCAGTGAGCTGCAGACCCCTGCATGACAATGGTCGTGTTCCTGCAGCGTCACCCCTGGGGGACCGTTGGTGCCACCCCATGAGGCCAATGGTCAGCCTTGCACAGTTGGCAGGTCTCGGTGGGGCTGCCCACGCATCCGTGGCAGCCATGGCACTGTGCCACGTGACTGACCTGTCTCCCACCATGACCACTGTCAGGGGCTGCCCTGTGTGCAGTGTGTTGTGCACCGTGCAACACATGGGTGGGGTACCCAGTCCTGCACACACACGGTCCATGTGCACACCCTCCCGGCTGCTGACCATTGTGGTGTGTGCATGATGATGCCTGCGTTGCGTTGTCCACCAGTGTGCAATGGTGCCCAGTGTCTGAGAAACGCACAGTGACGGCCACTGGGCGTGGTCATGTGTGGACCTGTGTGTGGCATGGGGCTGCAGTCAGGGTTGGCGTGCCTTCTACCCCTTGTGCATGTCTTGTGGTGTGTGTGTGTGTGTGTGTGCGCGCATGTCGTGTTTGGCCTTGCCCATCCCTGACAGCATGTGCAGTTCCACGCTCAGACCCATTCCCTTGCTGCCATCCACCCCTGGGGTTCATCCATGCCTGTCTATGGGTTGTGCCCTTGCCATTGGTGGTTGCGCATGGCCCCATGACCTACCTGTGTTGGCCGAAGTGCTCCTCTGTGATGGTGTCCCAGTGCAGTTGTGCCATCCGGATCAGGCGGGGGTCCCTTCGGCCAGGGGGTGGCTGCCCATCACCATCTGGACCAGCGTCCTCATCGTCCCCATCGCTGTCCCCCTCTTCGACCTCTACGGTTATCCCACAGTCGTTGGCCATGTTGTGCAGGATGCAACAGGCCAGGAATAGCCCGCAGGCCTTTGAGAGGCTGTACTGTAGGGCACCGCCAGCCGTGTCCAGGTACTGGAAACATGACTTCAGCATCCCGAACACCCGCTTGATGACATTACGTGTGGTGGCATGTGCCTCATTGTACCATTGCTGCGATGGGGTCGCGGGGCGCTGGTATGGTGTGAGCAGCCAGGAACGGAGTGGGTAGCCACTGTCACCTGTGTGTAGAGGGTGGACATTAGTATGGTGGTCTGCGTCGCTCTGCCATGGGCTGTCAAGGCCAGTACCTATGGCACCTCTGACTATTCCCCCCCCCACAGCTGCCCTTGTCATCCTGCATTATGTGCATACTCACCCACTAAGTGGCCAGTGGGGATGTCCCCACTCTCGAACCTGTGGCACAGTGCAGACTGGTGCCAGATGAAGGCATCATGTGCTTCCCCAGGGTGCATGGCACAGACATTGGTTATGCGCCCCCTGGCATCGCACACCACCTGGCAGTTGATGCTGGCAAAACCCTTCTGGTTGACGTATGCAACACCATCCGGGCCAGGTGGCATGTGGATGGCCACATGGGTGCAGTCAATGGCCCCGAGCACGCCAGGCATACGTGCTACCCTGTGGAACTCTTGTATGTGTGCTGTGCGCTCCGCCTGTGTGCTGGGGAAACAGATGTACTCTGCAGCATGTAGCAGCAGTGTGCTGAGGAATTGTGTGAGTAGGCATGACGTGACCGACTGGGTTATGCGTGTTGTGTCCCCTGTTGGTCTCTGGAAGGTGCCCGTGGTGAGCAGGCACATGACAGCTGTCACCTTTGTCTCCACTAACAGAACATGGCTCCATCGTGTGGGTGCCTGCATCTCATCACTGCACAGCTCACAGAGCTGCCTCAGGATGGTTCAGGCGGTATCGGCCCACAATCTCTGTGTCGGTGTAGTGCTCGAAGGTGGTGCAGGCTCGGTACCATCTGTTGGGGGCATACCACCGATGGGCCCTTCCACAGCCGCACCCCCCTGCTGTCTGCCTTCTCACAGCCCTCATTACCACCTCCATCTGGAAGGTGGTACTGGCCATGTCCCTGGCTGGTGTCCCCTTCCCCCAGCAGCTGTTATCCCTTTCCCCCCGCTGTCCTCTGTGATGTTCCCCCTGCACTGGGTACACCTCCGGCCTTTGGCTGTCCTGCCTACTGCCACTGCCCTCAGTACACTGTGGCACTAAACTGCCTGTCCTGCACAAGTAGCACAGGCTCCCCACTCCTGTCCTGTTCCTGTGTGTTCCCAGGTGTGCCCTGTCCTGCTCCTTCACAGTCCCACTCACTGCTACCCTGTTTGTGGTTGCTGTCACCTCGCTCCCACCTCTGGCTTCCCTGTAGCATTCTTGTGCCTCTCTCTTGTTCCTTTTTACTTTGGATCATTTCCACTATCGCACAACTTCCGCTAGCTCCCCTATTGCGCATGGCGCATGTTGTTGAATATCGCACTGTGCCATTTATTCATGGTTCCTCCCTACAGTTGCGTATGCATTCATTACCATTGTGCTCTTGCACATTGCAACTTCTGCAGTGCAGCTGCCTCCCGCTGAATAATAAGCACAATGGCACATTTCCTTGCTGCTTTACAAGATTCTGTTGCGCATGGCGCATCCCTTTTGAATATCTGGCCCAGTGTGATCTTCTCATTTTATGAATATTTTTATCTTCAACTATATGTAATCTATCATTCATAATTAATAGTATGTGTTTGTTTGCATGTTTTATGATTTAATGTTGGATATTTATTGCTTATTATATTGTACTGTACTTCTGAAAATCTAATAAAACATTTTTAACGAAAAAAAAAAAATTTTATAAACAACTTAAGGATTTACCGGAAGGCAAGACCCCTCCTCCATTGTGGAGATTCACAGTTATAGCTGCTATCCCCAAGCCAGATAAAGACCCCAAACTCCCCTCCTCCTACCAGCCAATATCGATGTTGAATTTCGACTATAAACTCCATATGGCGATATTGGCAAGAAGAATGGAGAACATCTTGTCCACTATAATAAATCCAGATCAAGTCGGTTTTATTCGTGACTGCCAGGCTCATGATGCTGTTAGGCACACTTTTTTAATAAAAGAATATGCAGCCCAGAGATCAATACCCCTTGCCTTGTTGGGGCTAGATGCCAAGAAGGCAATTGATAGGGTGGCCTGGGTATTCCTTTGGGCCACCCTGTCTCAGTTTGCTATCCCAATGGAGATGATAACACAACTCCAGCAGATATACAATGCCCCTCAAGAAATTAGATGACTCGCTCACGGAACCCTTCCCCTTGCAACAGGGCATACACCAAGGATGCCCCCCTGTCCCCCCTCCTTTTTTCCCTATATCTAGAACCTTTGGCACAGGCAATACAACTGCAGCTGGAAATAGAGGATATATCAATGGGGGAGGCACTATAAGATATCCCTTTTTGCGGATGATATTTTACTCACTTTGTTATCCCTGGAAATTTCCATACCTAAGGTATGGGAACAGATTGCCTTATTTGGAACACTCTTGGGTTACAAGATCAATTAACAAAAAACTGAGGTTCTATTATGTCAATACACCCCCACAGAGAACATGAAAAGAGCCTTTCCTTTTAGGTGGTATAAGCAAACCATGAGATACTTGGGGATCAAATTAACTAAAAACCCCATACATGAGGAGATGGCAAATTTCGAACCACTGACCCAACAACTGGTGGTGGACACCAGGAGGTGGGCGTAGATCCCCATGGGCTTTTTTTTTTTAAACTCTTTATTTATTTTCCAGTTTTTTTCCACACAAATGGACATATACAGACAAATACATAACATGACACAAGACAGTACATTGGGTCAATTATTTCATACAGTTGATGCAGGCAATACAGTACATTTTGATAGGGAAGAAAGGTTTAATTCTTCTACTCAATAGATCTCTAATCCCTCATGGTACAAAGTCATCTCTGTGTGACATGACATATAACACTCATCTTCGCCATTGTATTTCAGATTTTTCTCTGCGTCTATTTATTATGGCTGTGAGTTTCTCCATCTTGTATATTTGGGATACCAAATCCTGCCATTCCCTGATTGTGGGGGCTCTCTGGTCTAACCATCTTTTAGTTATTACTTTCTTAGCAGATAATAGGCAAACCTGTATTAATTTCCTATTAGGCATCTTACTTTGCCCTCTGTCTAAGATATAGAAAAAATACATTTTCTCCATTAATTGGATTGTTGTTCCCATCAGATCCCCCATGGCTATTTCTAAACTATTTATAAAAGGCTTAATATTCTTACATGCTCAGAAAATAGGACCATGAGAGGCTCGAATCTGTCCACAACCTCTCCAACATGCGGCTGTTAGACTTGTGTTATATTTTGCCTGGATTGCCGGAACCTTAAAAAATCTAATCATATTTTTCCAGGCGAACTCTTTCCACTGATATGATCCTGTACCCACTCTCAGATATTTCAGACATGTACTCCACTCTGTGGTGTTCAGCTGCAACCCCAGGTCTTTCTCCCAGGATAGCTTGATTTTATTTAAATCATGCTTATATATTTGCAATACAGCCTCATATAAGTATGAGATCATGTGTTGCAGTGAAGCTGTTCTCTGTAAGGCCCCTTTAAAAATCTCTAAAAAGGATGGATTCTCCTCCCCTGGTGCTAGGAAAGCGGGAAATGTTTTAATATATGCCACTGCTTGCATGTATCTAAATCTGTCTCTAGGCAACAAACCATATACCCCTGTCATTTCCTCAAAGGTCATTATCTCTCTTTTCTGGAAAAAATGCAGTATAATCTGTATCCTCATCCTTGCCCAGGTATTAAAGCTATAATCTAACCTAGCTGGTTGAAAAGTTTGCACATTTGGAAGGGAGTAGAGCAAATATTTACATGGGGCGATCTGTTTGGAAGTCCACAATGTTCGCCATCTGGACAACGTATTTTTTATATATGGGTTATCTGTAATCTGGTCTATTGGGATTGGTGGCTGGCTCAGAAGGATTCTGTCTAGGTTAAATAGATCCACCTCTCTTTTTTCCAGCTCACACCACTTCGCCTAATAATTTCTATGGAGCCACAAAAAAATTACTCTTGAGTTGTGCAGCTAAGTAGTATTTGTATAGGCAAGGTAGGGCTAAACCCCCTCCTCCTTAGAGGGAAACTGCAGTGTCTGATATTTCACTCTAGGTGGATGTGAGTTCCATATGTATCTAGAGATTCTTTTGTTCATTTCTTTGAAGAAAGATAGAGGGGGTGCAATGGGTAAACAGCATGCCAAGTATAAAAACCTTGGTAGAATACTGATTCTTATAGCCGCTACCCTTTGTATTAGTGACAACGGAACCATATTCCAATGTTCTAGGTCTGATGTTACCTGGATCAACATCTGGTTATAATTTAGACAATATAGTAGTCCCGGCTCTAGTGCAAGCTTTATCCCTCAATATTTCAGATGGGTAACACCCCATCTAAAGGGGAATCTCTGTTGTTATAGCCATGGGAGAATAGTTTATTTGGATAACCTCTGTCTTGGCTGGTATTGACTCTGTATCCCGCTGTCTCCCTAAAGTCCTGTAGCAGTGACCATAGATGTGGCAAAGTCTGTTCAGGAGACGTGAGGTATATTAACAGGTCATCTGCATAGAGTGCAAGCTTGTGGTGCTCCCCCCCACCTCTATCCCCCGTACATCTTCCGCCTGACACAGAGCCTGGGTCAGAGGTTAAAGGTATAGTGCAAATAATAGGGGAGACAGTGGGCATCCCTGTCTCGTCCCTCTACGTAGTGATATCGGAGGGGCAATGTTCCCGTTGATCTTAATATAAGCTTTGGGTTGTTTATATATAGCCTTTATTAGTTGCTGAAACTTTTCGGAGAATCCAAACTTGTTAAGGGTTTCCAACAGGAATGGCCACGCCACCCAGTCAAAGGCCTTCTCCACATCCAGGCTTAATAACAAAAAAGGGGACTTCGACTGGGCAGCGTGGTGCAGGAGGTGAAGTGTTCGCTTCACATTATCTTGTGTCTGCCTCTGTACAATAAAACCACATCGATCCAGATTGATTAGTTTGGGTAAAATTATTTCTAACCTTTTGGTTATAATATATGTAGATATCTTATATCTTCAGCACCGATATGGGACGATATGAGCCACACTGACCAGGATCCTTCCCTAGTTTAAGTATGCTTGAAATTATTGCGTAATCCCATGTTGGTGGGATGGACTCACCCTCTAAGATCGCCTGGGCTACTCTCCCTAGCGGGGGAATAAGTAAGTCCTTAAAATGTTTGCAAAATTCGCCCGTGTACCCATCTGCGTCGGGCGATTTCCCCGTCTTTAAATGTTTTATTGCCACCTCCCATTCCCCTCATGTTATTGGGACTGTCAGTCGCTCCATCTCAGTCTGGGCAAATCTGAGGCAGTTCCAACTTAGCCAGGAACTCTGTTCCCTTTTGGGGATGATAATTAGTCTCCGGGGTGTATAGAGAGGTATAGTGGGTTTTGAATGCCTCCAGGATCTTAGTTGGCTGTTTTGAAATTTTTCTTTTTGGGGGTGAGTGAATATGTGTAATAGTATTCTGTAGTATATGTTTCCTCAGCCTATGTGCTAAGATACGAGTGGCTCGAGGCCCTCCCTCATAATACCTCTGCCTAATACATTGCAAAGCCTGTTCTGTCTTAACCTGGAGTATCTGCTGAATTTTTTGTCTAGTGATTTCCATTAAAGGGAGGACAGTGGCATCTCCTGCCATATGTTGTATCTGCAATTCTTTATATTGATTCTGCAGTTTGTCCAGCTGCTCAGTTTGCTGCTTTTTATGCCAGGCGGCATAACTAATAATATCTCCCCTCAATACTGTTTTTAATGTATCCCATAGCAACAAGGAGCTCACCTCAGGTGAGGTATTCTTTTATAGAATCTGAGGTATCCTAGTCTCTAGCAATTCTTTGAACTCTTTTTTGTTAAGTAAGTAGTTATTAAACCTCCAGAGTGTGGATTTTCTCTCCCCGGTCCATTTAAGTGAGAATGAATTCTGGGAATGATCTGAAGGTATGAATGGCAGGATTTCAGCCTTCTCAAGGAGGTGTACATGCTCTTTAGAGATGTGGCACAGGTCTATTCGGGTGTATATTTTATGTGGCACCGAATAATGTGTATATTCCCATTAAGTTGTGTTTAAATTTCTCCATACATCCACCCACCCCATTTCCCTAAGATATTTCTGTGTAAATTTTTGTACCGCTCTCCATCTCGGGGGGTTAGGATTGGTAGTATCCTTTTCGTTTAGCACTTAATTATAGTCCCCCCCATGATCAATATTCCTTTTTGTTGTTCCGTTATTTTCCCCAACACTATCCTAGCTGTCTCAGCATCCATCCCAGGTGGTAAATACAGGCTGGCCAGAGTTAACAAAGTTCCCTGATATTTCCCCACTACTATTGCAGTCTACCCTCCTTGTCAGAGTAGAAGGAGATTAGCTGGAATAGCACAGAGCGAGGAAGCAGGACAGCAACTCCTCTACATTTCCCCTCTCCATAGGAGGAGGCAATGACATGTTCAAATCCAAATTTCCTTAATTTTTGGTGTTCCTCCTTGTTAAGATGCATTTCTTGCAACAATATGAAGGTCGGCTTCTGTCTCTTTAATAAAGACAAAACCTTATACCTTTTGATTGGATGATTTAGCCCATTCACATTTTGGGAGGATATAATAAGCTTTGCTTCAGTCACCATATTTAGTCAGTGTAAAAAAAAAACATTATTTTGAGCAGTCGAGACAGCCATCCTGGTTAGTATCTATAATAAACCTCCAGCCCCGCACCACCCCTCTCCCCCACCATATACATGTTTATCACCGTTTTCCATGAGGAAAAGATCTCTCCCTTCTTTGACCCACCACTTCCCCATCCATGCATTTTCCTCCTTGGATTACCTTTCCAATGATCGTTCCTCTACAGATGTTTTTGACCCATACAGTAAACCACATACAACAATATAGTTCCAGAGGTGTAAACTATGTAAAACATGAACCTCTCACCTCTGGTACTAAAACGATATACAAGTCTAAATGACTTCCAAACCAAGAGGGCATTACTATCAGCCCCTTAAGTGACTGCCTCAAGATGTCTCGAAAGAAGCAATCTGGAGGAGAGGTAATGGAAAAACCCATTAGGTCCTCCTTTCTGTGGAACCAGTACCACAGAAAGCCCCAAAGGGCTAAGAACTTCATGACCCTTATTACCATGATGATACCTTTAAGTACATCCCTCATGGGATGCTCTTGCTGGTTGTAGAAAAGGCACATTTCTCCGAACCCCCCCTCCACCCGGTCATATCTTATTTTAAGCCTTTCCAGGTTGTTTCAGGCTAACAATCATCTATTATCTTATTGTCGCATAATTATTTTACCAGCTCAGTATAGTAATAATCAGAGCAACCAGAACGTTTGTACTCATTGTAAACTCTTAAAAAACAGGAGCCCCCCCAGTCCAGATATATAATATGGTAAAAGTGTCCCCTCAGCCTCTTCCTTCTCTTCTTAAACTGGTAGGGATTAATAGGTCTGACTCTAGAATCGTGGAGTCACGGCCCTCTCACCATGGTCATATAAGGTGTGTAGCCCTGGGGATCAGTACCTGCTCAAATGCGCTGGCCCATGGGACCCAATCAGAGGGTAGTTATTTTCTGTCCTTAAAATTCAGGTCTCAGTCTGGGTTGTAGGCCCCGCTCCACTCTGCCTTCTCTCCGACTCCTGCAGCTGCTTACGTATAGCCGCGTAGTTTCTGCGATTGGGCCCATTGCTTATGTGCAGATTCCAGCTTTGATCTCTCCCGTATGGCCTCTGACGTTGCTCTGCGGATCTTCCTTGCTCCTGACGAAAAGCCGTTTCCTTGATGCCATGTGTATATGCATCCTCTTTTGGCCTCCTGTGGTGAGTCATAAATTTCTGTTCCCAAATTCCACATGATTTTTAAGTGTGCCGGATATGGAGTAAAGAAACGGATCTGTTTAGCCTTAAGCACTCTCATGATGTCTCCATATTCCAAGTGCCACTTTAAAATTTCCGGGGGATAATCTTGATCAAACAGCAGCCTTGCGGCATTATATTCGATTTTCTTTGCTGCCCATGCTGCTCTTAATACTGTTTCTTTGTCCCGATAGCTGGAGGATTTCACCACCACCGAGCGCAGCCTTGCTTTTGGGTCTATGGGTCGAGGGGTGAGTGCTCAATGTGCTCTTTCCAGTCGGAACTGAAATGCCTCTGGGAGGGGAACCACATGTTTAAGTAAATCAGTGATAAAATCTATCATCTGGCCAACCTCTGAGCCTTCTGGCAGTCCATGTATTCTCATACTATCATGACGGGAGCGTGACTCCAGATCTTGGCATTTCTCATTTAACCTCTCTTGCTGCTCCAGCAGAAATTCCACAGCCTGTTTCATGCGAGACACCGTATCTTCAGAATTAGATACTTGCTCCTCTACCTCTTGCATGCATGTCTCCACGGCTGTAAGTTTGGCATTTAGTTTTTTAAATTCTGCTTGGTTTTCAGACCAAAATTGGTGTATCTCATGAATGATTGCTTCGAGTCTTGATCTAGTTAATGTCTCCCTCACTGTATCCGTATCATTCTCTGAGGCCTGTTCGCTATGAGGACAGGAGCTTCCATCAGTCTGGTTAGTCTGCTCTGGCAATCCTCGGTCATCCGAGTATCTCTGAACCATCTCACCTCGGTATTTCAGCGCTTTATTACATTCTGCTTTCTTTGGCGACATTATGGGAACGAATTTGATACTTGTGTTAGCTAATTTAGTAGTTATATGCCGGTGGATGCACAGTGGTAGGATCAGGCCTCCATTTGGGTCCGTGACGTCACCGGAAGTTCCCCCCAAGGGCTTTCTAGTGAGAATTGAGGTAGTAAAGCAAAATATCTTTCCCAGCATTCTGTTCTTCTTACAGACACTTCCTATGGTCCTCAGTCGAATGTACTTCCAGGCTTAGGATAAGCTAATTTCTAGATTTATCTGGCAGGGCAAGCTCCCGAGGATAAGATATCTATACTGCAACTATCCAGGGAATGGGGGGCCCCATTTACCCAATCTACAGAGATATGGGGAAGCCTCGCAGTTGAGAACCCTTCAATGTTGGCTAAACCCTAATTATACAGCCCCGTGGAAACAGTTTGAAATCAACTGGAGTGGTATGCCAGACTTAACAGACTATCTTTTTGGGCACCCCTCAGCCTGTTGTCACTTGTCTAAATTCCCCGAGTTTACGGCCATACATCTCAGGAATTGGTTGTTCATTTAAAAAAAGTTTTCAACATCAAATGAACAAACTTACTTGAGCTCCCTTAAAACAGAAGGTACCCAACAGTGGGTCAATTTTTTTGTGTATATTCTATTTATACCCCCATCGTGCTCTGGAGCTGCCTCTCCTTCAGGCTGCCATGACCCTCAGACATCCCCCTACTATCTCCCCCAAGCCACCTTACCTCAGATCTGCAGCCATCCTTGGGATAGCCCGGTGTAACCCTGTACCAGGTGGGTCCCTCTCTTCTGAGGGCGAAGGCACCGCCGGGGTGGAGACCGGAACACTATTTTTCCTCAGTCCCAGGTGCTGCTGAGGCTTTCTGTGGCTTCCTGGGAGTCTTCAGAGGTGTCTGGGGCCAGCAGCCATCATCCAGCCAGTCCCCAGAGCGGTATTTCTATTTTTCCTGGTGTTCCTCGTAATGTGCTCCCTCTGCTGTGCTCCCAGTCTCCACCGGGGGCCGCTGCAGAGCGACCATGCATCCCTAACCCACCCCAGGGGAGGAGAGCAGTCCTATGGATGCTCCATCCTACCCCTTCCCCTGCCGACCCCCGGCGCCTGAGTCCATTCCCGAACCCGGGTCACTGGCGTGGTTCAATGTGTGGCGTCCAGCGCCTCAACCCTCTGCGCCACCAGGCCGGCCTGGGAGGGGTCTAAAACAAGTTTTTCAAATGGTAGGGCCAATGAGGTTCCACCTGTTTGTGAGGATACAAACTCTATTTGGGCTTCTGCAGGGAAACATAACTACACACTTACATTCAAAAACTTCCCTGCAGCCACTAGAAGAGGCCTTGTCTACTACAGCAAAAAAGCCCCCACTGTTGATACAAATAATACTCTCGCAGATGAGGGGAGACACCATGGCCCACCTAATAAGTAAACTATATACAGCGGTGAGTGAGAGGAACTCGGTCTCTACCAAGAGCATCAGGAAAGCATGGGAGAGGGACCTGAGGTTAGCAATTCCAGAAGAAAACTGGAGATCCTACTCACGCCCAATGATTAAGACCACAAGTTCCCCTTATTGGAAGGAATACACATGGAAGCTTCATAGCAGGTTCTTTAGATCCCCAGTGAAGGTGGCAAAGTACTCAGGGAACACAACAGAAGAATGTTGGAGGGACTGCGGTGCAAACAAAGCTGACCAAAAACATGTTCTCTGGGACTGCCCATGTCTAGCCGCTTATTGGGAAGAAATCAGTAGAGAAATAGGGACCATTTTTGGTTGTATGGAACTGCTGTCTCCCTTGTACATTTTAACAGCCCCCCTCTGGGACAAAAGGTTAACAAGGAAACATATGCTCAAACCACAGTATTAATATTAGCAGCCAAGAAGGTGATAACAAGGCGTTGGGGCATGACAGTTCCTCTGACCAAAGCAGGGTGGGTTAGCCTAACCAGAGAAATGTATGCACTTGAAAGGTTATTAGCCAGAATGAAAGATAAGGGGAGCAGGTTTCAAGAGAGATGGAGTAGATGGGTGAGACGACTGATACATGTTCGAATTGTGTCCCTTAAGGGGGATAAGGGAGAGAGGAATAAGGGGAGAAAGAAAACTGGACATAAAGTAGGGGGGAGGTAATAGCTAGCCCTCTCGTTGGTGAATGCTTGAAGCAGTGAAAGAAAAAAAACATGATCTGTAAAGACTACTGTATATAAGATAGGATTCAACATCAGGACATGCAAGCAAGAAAAGAAGAGGAAAATCCAGGAAGATGATAAGGGAAACCCACCAGAAATTGGAATAGCTGAAGGCCTGTATAATTAAGGACTATGGGAAAACAAAACCAGCACAATTAAAAATATTGGTTATCTATGAACTTACTATGATAAAAATATTTCTACTCTTACAAGTAAAAATGTCTGTATTGAGATGAAATATTTATCTCTGAGACACCTAAAAAAAAAATTAAATAAAAAAACAAAGAAAACAGAAAATGTGGCCTAGATCAGCTAGGTTACAATTACATCCCCTCCAACAGAAGCCATAAGAGGCAGGAAGGTATTTTATTTATTTCTTTTTTATTTATTTAGTTTTTGTTGACCGGGTAAATGCACTAGACAAATCCTGCCTATTTTCAGGCACGACCCAGGGAGGGGGATACAGATGAATGCCAACTGACCTTGAACCAGGTTAAGCTGTTGGTGGTATTTTCAGTGAATGAGGGGAATTTGGCCAGGACACCGGGGAAATTCCCCAACTCTTTGGAGGCAGAGGGCGCTGTATGGCTGTGCGGAGTTTCTGCTCAGTGCGTCTGGAGCTTTGATCGAGGAGGACGTGCGGGAGGCCAAGGAGCAGGTCTCCTCCTTGGCTCCCTTGAATGATTGCAATGGAGATTGGTATTGAGGAGACATGGAGAACGGATGAAAAATTATTGGAAAATATGGAAGCAGATGCACAGACTTTATCGGAGGATGAGGTTTCCCGAGTTCAGGTGCAGCAGCAAGGAACAGACCAAGTGGATTGTGAATCGGTTCAAGTTTTACGGGTACAAGTCGAGGAAGCGGAACGCTGCTATTGGGCAGCGAGGTTGCGTTTACGGGAGGCACAAAGCTGCAGGAAGGAGATTGCAGTGACACAGGAAACGGAACAGCAGTCGGAAGGCATAGAGATGGACATGGAAGACGCAGAGAAGGCAAAGGGGGAGAGGGTGAATCGGCAAAGATTTGAAAGATGTTTGGATTCTGCAGGCAAACAGGGGGAACATCTAGAAAACAGAGCAGAGGGAGTTATTGAGCGACAAGAGGAGCTGTTTTGGGGAGAAGAGAGGATGACTCAAATGCCAGTCACAGGTAATGAGATTACAGAAGCAAAACTAACTGGATTACCGGCTGTAAAATTTTCGATTGGGACCTCACTAGGAGGCCCAAAAAAGACTTTGAAAGAAGGGGGAAAACATAGAGTACAGCAGGACCATTTGCTAGATGGGACAAAACAAGGCGAGACCGTTTAACAGTGAGGAAAAATTCAGATGACTGGGTGGCAATGGCCTTACAAGCTGCAGGTTGGGTGAAAAGCCCTACAGGGAAAGGGTGGGATGCGAATTTTAGTAATGAATCTGTTACTGACAATTCTGGTATGTTACAAATATCCCTTCCCCTGTCGACCCCCTCTTCTGGAAAGTATGGACACTCCTTAATTCCCCCAGGACAGCTCTCCCCTGCAGACACAGTGGTTTTGCCACAACAAGATGGTCCTCACCCTTTAATGCAGGTTATTAAGGACCAAGAAGCTGAAGGTCCAACGGACATGGCAGAGAGGGTTGAGAAAGAAGTGGTGCATTTGGAAACCACCTCTGTGGTGGCATCTGAACAGGTTTTTCTGATGGATAAGACTGATAAAGTATGGCATGGGAAAGTGACAGAGCGTTTGTTTCCGGGTAATAAAGGGCCATTGATGGAACCTGCAGAAAGAAGGAATGCTGTTCGATTAAAATTTAGGGGTAATAGTGAAGAACTTCCGGACAGAAAATGTGTGGGTAGAGTGTTACTAAAGATAGCATGAAGTTTTATGCATATAGATTTACAGCCTTGATACATGTTCCAGGGATGTGATTTTGATGTCAGTTTAAGCATCCTCGAGGTTTAGAAAGATTTTGGAAACAGTACCATTTGATGACGCTTTCCCCCTTGTGGAAACCTTTTTTGGCAATACCTCTCACAAAACCCTTGACTAAAAAGACTACGGTTCTTTTTCGTAATGAGGGGGTAAATGTTGCAGATATTACATACTGGTTACAGCAACATTGTACTATTAAAGGCTTTCCTGAACCCATTTTAGATGAAGAACAGTTATGGACAGAAGGATGGACATATCTAGTGGTATTGAAGTTAGTAAATGGTCAGACTAGTCACCTACCAAACTGCTTCTTTTTGGGTCGGGATAGGGGGTGGTTTTTTACCCTGGACAGCCAAGGGCTTGTTTCAAATGTGGAGATTTGGGACATCTGAGCAATGTATGTGATAAGCAAAAATGTGGTTTATGTGGAATTGGGGCATGTAGGGGCTCATTGTCGGCAACCATTGAAATGTAATCTATGTGAGGAACAGGGGCACTCTTTCCGTACCTGCTCATGGGCCTCACACAACAATGTGGATTACACTGTTAGAGCAGAGAAGGATTTGTACGTAGCTGCAGCACAAAAGGAGAAACTAAGGATGGTGGAATTACTGACAAAGGTGCCAGTTAGTACTCAATTGTCACAAAGGGTTCTAAGAGTGCCGGGGGTGCTTATAAGTGAGATAGTAGTGAGCGATAAGAACATAGGGAGTGATAGCCAGAAAGTGGTACAGGAAGGTGATGGGGTTAAAGACATAGAGGAGGGAGGAGAAGTAGTTACGGAAGTGGAACAGGCAAAAGACATGGGAGGAGAAGAAATTTCTATGCCCCCCCCAGCACAGTCAGATTTGGATTTTCAAAGAGTGACTAGGTCTAAGGCAGGGAAACTATTAACAGCTGCCTTGATACAGACAAACAAAATAGAGGACATGGAGGTGCAAAACTCATATGCCCTTTTGTTTGAGGAGGAAATGGAGGAGGATGTGTGTGAGTCAGATCTTTCCTCTGTATCCTCCTCACAGGCGGAGGGAGTTTTAGAGTCTGGCCCTTCCGAGAAATTGAAAACAAGAAAAAGGAAAAAGAAAAGATGAATAATGGTGGATATTTGTTAATTTTGTCAATGGCTGTTTCCTTTTGTACCATAGAAACATAGAAACATAGATTTTGACGGCAGATAAGGACAGCTTGGCCCACCCAGTCTGCCCATTTCCCTACCTATTGGATAAGCTGCAGATCCTAGTTAACCAGCAGCCTACTTCTTCCTACCCCCACCCTCTAGAATTGCCTTATGACTGTCCCATGCATGCTTGAATTCCACCACTGTTTTTGACTCCACAACCTCCTCCGTTAATGTTAATAGTATAAAAGCTTACGAGAAGAGGCAGAATACTTTCTTGAGCCTCAGTATTGGGGGTGGGAGTGTGATTTTATTACAGGATACTCGGTTACACTCTTTAGCTGAGGTACAAATTGCACAGAAAGAATGGAGGTGGGGTGTGTTTCAGTTGGTGGGTGAGGAACAATGTTCTGGGTTAGGGGTACTTTTTAAAGGAGGTGTTCAGGTGCTACATGTATACGATTTAATACCAGGGAGGGTTATGGTTATGGATGTGATGTTACAGGAAGAGGTTTTTCGGATCATAAATATCTATGCTCCTCAAATGAAAGCAGAAAGATCTACAATGTTTAGACGGGTAGAACCATATTTACACACGTCAAAATTGGTATTATGGGGAGGGGATTTTAATTGTGGACTTTCCCATAGGGACTGGGGAAGAGCTACGCAGAAAGTCTTCTGTGATACCAATACCTTGTTGGCAATTATGAGAAGAAATGACATACAAGACATATATGATATTTTACAACAGGAGCCGGTACACACCTTTTTTAAGGGAAAGTTATCTACTAGGATTGATTTTTGGCTAGTATCCATAAGAATAACATGTCAAAAGGTGGAGATGTTGCCTTTAGAAACCTCGGACCATCTGGTGGTTGTTTTACATTTAGGAGTATGGCAGAAGTTGATGGTAGGGAGGGGTTGTTGGAAAATGAACACTTCTAAGTTACAAGATGTCATAGTAGAAAAATCTATAAGAAAGTTGTTTCAAGCAAGAAAGGACATCTGTTTTATGTATGAGAGTCCGACAGAATGGTGGGAAGATATAAAGAAGGATGTGCAGGACTTGTATGGCACCTATACAAAAAGACAAGCTAGAGATAAATATATTGCATATTTAGGCCTAAGGGCGAAATATTTGCAAGCTTTGACTCGGGGGAGGTGCATAAAGCAGCAAGGATACAGAATATAAAACTTCAAATGAGAAAATACTTACAGGATTCTGTGCAAACACTGGCTAATCAACAGAAATATAGGACTCAAGGCACAAAAGAGGAGGTAAATCCTTATTGGGGGGGCAAGGGGTTCAAAAAGTGACTATGACAGGCCTCAGAGATAGGCAAGGAAACATAAAAGATAATAATCAGGATATAATGCTTCTGGTACAACAGCATATGGTAGACACTTTTCAGAAAGAAAAGAATGACAGTCAGGTTTTTTTCACAGGAATAGAGGTCCCGGGGTTGGCAAGAGAAGAGAGAGAGAAATTGATTGCCCCTATTTCTGGAATGGAAATTCGAGAGGCTATTTTACAATTAACTACTAAAACTACTCCTGGACGGGATGGGTTGCCAAATGATTTTTATAAACAGTATGTTGAGCTTTTGGACCCTTATTTGGAAGTACTGTACAATGCCATTTGGGAAGAGAGAAGGCTTGCCCCCTCGATGCAAGTGGGATTAATGTTTTTTCTCTTTAAAAAAGGGGATCCGTATGACTTAAAGAATTGGAGGCCTTTAACGTTACTAAATTCAGACTATAAAATACTTGCGAAAATACTTAATAAAAGATTGGCACACATAGCAAACAAATTAATTGTCCAGGAACAGACTTGTGCAGTTCCAGGACGGAAGGTTGTACAGAATTTGATATTTATTAGGGAGATTATAGAGCAAAGTTTAGGGAAGAATTTAAGTGGGTATTTATTATCAATAGATCAGGAAACTACTTTTGATACTATTCGGCAGGAATACCTTTGGAGTGTATTGCACCATTATGGGGTTCCTCAGGAATTTATAGAGTTAGTGAAAGTGCTGTATAAAGAAGCGCAAGCTGTGTCTTTAGTGAATGGTTTTTAGGGGCTCCGATTTTCTCAAAAAATGGGGTTAAACAAGGTTGCCCAATGAGCCCATCATTATATGTCTTTGGTTTGGACCCTTTATTACGGAAAATTGGACAAGCCAGAGACATTAGGGCGATAAAGAATAATGAAGGTTATGAATTCCAGAAGCTTTCAGCTTATGCGGACGATTGCGTTTTTACTGTGGCAGATGGACTATCAGTGGTTAAAATTTTGACAATGTTGCAAGAGGTTTATACTACCACTGGTATTAGAGTAAATACGAATAAAAGTATTGTTTTGACTTTGGGGAACAGTAAAATTATTAAGGATTTTCCAATTATGATGACAATAGACCAAGTAAAGATTTTAGGTATATACTTTGGTAGCAAAGAGGCAGAAATCCAGAATTGGAATGATGTTTATGATAAAGCAAAGCTTAAAGTACAGACTTGGTTAACTTGGAAGATGTCTAGGAAAAAGAAGGTGTATCTCTTGAGAGCGTACATAGCTCCAATTTTTTTATATGTATCTCATGTTTTCCCCTTGCCTTATAATATGCATACCAAATTTTTGGGTTTATTTTTTCAGTTTTTATGGGGCAGTAGGCTGAACCCAGTTAAAAGGAATCATACATACAGAGTACAGGAGGAAGGTGGTTTGAATATGTTACAACCTTTAGTTTATTTATTTTGTAATTTCTTTTTTAGCTCTATTTCTCCTTTATTGTCACAGACTCCGGGAATAGGGCAAATTAGTATGCAACTTTGGGGTAAACCTTTTTTACGAGGCATGGGGGAGAGGGAAATGGCACCCCACAACACGACTGCTCCCTAGTTATGTGCAAACCACAATCCGGTATGTTAGAACTTGGAAGATAGAAGCGGCATGGTGTAGGGAGAAAGGGAAGAAGGTGTTTTATAAAACAATAGTGGACAAATGGTATCGTGAGGACCCAGTGTTCATAGTACCTTCTTTTATTAATACTACCTTGTTGTTGGAAGGAATGACCAATCCGAGAATACCGTTAAAAATGCAAGATTTTGCTTGGCTCTGTGGTCATCAAAAATTACAAGTAAAAAGCAATCAGAAACATAAGCAGCTAAATGACAGAGGGTGTGGAGAACCTGTGTGTGCTGGGGTTGTGGAGACAATGCAGCATCTTTTCTTTGATTGTTCCCATGTACATGATTTTTGGAAAATGTTATCGGAATTATGGGGGGAAAAGTTATTTTTGTTAATAAATTATGATATTTTGGTTTTAGGGCAAATCCCAGCTACCTGGGCAAAATGGACAAACAGTACAATCCAGATTGTTTTGGTATGTATAAAATTGTCCATTTGGCAGGCGAGATGTCTTAGGTTTCTGAAAGGTAAGGTAGTACAACAGCAAGATGTTTTTTTTCAAATACAGAAGGAATTGGATAATATTTATGAATATGAGAAACGTACCTTAGGATATGAAATACTAATGAAGCTATGGAGGAATGTTGATTGGGTGGGGTAGAGGGTTTTATGATACGGTTGTATATATTTTTCAGATATAGGACAATCTGTGTTTCTCTCTTTACTTATGCAATTGAAAAGAAATTTTTTTTTTTGTGACTTTGTGTCTTGTGTGATGGTGATGATATGTTAATATGTATTTTGTTTTTGAACATTGAATGAAAATGTCCCCTACTCTTTTCGATAAGTGCCATGGGATCTTTAACATCCACCTGAACTACCACCAATCCAGGCAGATGGGACCTCGGTTTAATGCCTCATCCAAATTTTGCAAGTATCGCCAGGGAACGAAAGTATCGGGATCGAGATTTCCATGCAAATTCCCTCCACGCATTAGAAGAGGTAATTTTTATAGCTTTCAGATTTGCCTCCTTCCATAATGAAAAGGGAACCTCTAACTCCAGATCCCTGTTCCAGGCTTCTAGTATTGATAATGAAGTATCACCCAGAGAGTCTCTTAGTATTCTGTATATATGGCCAGTTAGTTTTCCCCATGTGTTGCCACCCAGTGTGTCTTTGAGCAGCGTCCATAGGATTGGAAGAGGGGAGGGGGAACAAGCGACAGTCTACCTCTGCCTTAAAATATAGTTTCTCACCTGTGTGTAGTGAAACATATCCCTGTTAGGAAGACAGTAGATATTTTGTAAGTCAGGAGAAGAAATAATACCCGAGTTATTAAGAAACTGATAATAGTAACTGAGGCCCAGTCTCCTCCATGAGTTAAAGGTGGCGCTGAGATTTATTTATTTATTTATTTGCTTTTGGTAACCGGGTAAATGCACTAGGCATCATATCCTGCCTATTTTCATACATGACCAGGGAGAGTACAATATAACAATACAGCAAGAATACCGTAACACAATACAGCAATGAAGCAGGGAGAAAGTTTTCGTCAGCTGATATAAGTGTAAAGGGGAAGAATATCTGTTTTAAAGTTTTTTTTGTTTAACCTTATGCCAGGTCTTCAAGATTTGGGCAGTGAATTTAGTATAGTCCTGTGGGGGGGGAGGGGGGTGTCATTCTAAAGAAGCAAAAACTATATTTTCAGTATTATAAAGGTTGTTAATTAAGAACTCAACGTCTTTCCAGTCACAATGGATTGTCAACAACAGCCAGATTATGAGAATTTTTAAGAAAGCGGTTGTTGCATAAAACCTTAGGTTAGGAAGATTACCCCCCCCCCCGGTCCAGGGAAAGGCATAGTAGAGAGAAGCGTATCCTCTGTCTCGGACCATCCCAGATAAAAGAAGAAATGGCTTTATTCCAAGATTTTAAATAGTTATTTCCTGGGCAGACTGGGACATTCTGAAAGAAATATAGTAATCTAGGGAGGATATCCATGCGTATTGTTTCTATACAGTGAAAGAAGGTAAGTTTTAGCCATCCCCATTTGTTCAGGCCTTCCTGGATTTGAATAGATATAGGTTCATAATTTACTAATTCCAAATGTATCATATTAATAGGAATATGTATTCCGAGATATTTAATCTTGGTACATCGCTATCTCAGGGGAAGGGAGCCTCTTAGAGTGTTGTATGGTTGATAGTAAAGCATTAGTACTTCTGATTTAGTTATATCTAATTTAAAATTAGCTAATCTTTCATATTACTGGAAGATTTCCCATGCCATGGGTATAGAAAGTTCAGGAGAGAGAAGAGTTAGGAGAACATCGTCCGCAAATAAGGAAACCGTATATGTTTTTTGTCCCAAAGGGACCCCCTCTATACGAGGGTCTAAATGCAGGGCTGTCACCTTCAATGTATCCAACTCTGTTATACTAAGGCTGGTAGGAAGCCCCCAACAGGACTGAGGGCCCACTCTACAAGAGTGACAGCTGCTACCTTAGCAGCTGCCAGAGATGGAACTGGTTGATATCTGTAAAGCAGCTACCTGGAAAACAGTACACACCTTTACAAAGCACTACAAGCTGGATATTCAATCCAGGGGTGATACTAGGTTTGGCACAGCAGTTCTGCAAAGTCTGTTTCCAAAATAAAGTTCTGTGTCCACCTCCAGTGGTACTGCTTTGTAGTCTGCAGAAAGTTATGAATACCTGAGTATTACTGGGGTTAGAAGAAAAAATTACTTACCATAGTAATCTTGTTTCTTCCCAGTGATACTCAGGTATTCGTAACTTCCCACCCCACCTCCCCTTCCAGACCCTTAGCCTCTGCACTCCTGCATGCTGTGCTTCCAGAGATAAAAGTACATATATCTATATATCACATTTGAGTACAATTTTTGGTAAATAGGGCTCACATGTGTTTTACCCTTCTTTTCAGGTGTTTCTGACATTTTGGGGTTTCTTTCAAAGTTGCGTTCCCCTCCAGTTGGAGGTCTTTGATTAGGAGGTTAGGGATTTTCTCAAATCCTAAATTATTTATTTATTTATTTATTTAAGAGTTTAACCAGGCGGGCATACTGAGCGACTAGCTGCTCATTTCCAGATGTGACCTGGGGAAAAACAGAAGGGTACATAGTGGTAAAAAAACAGACACAGGTATTAATGTACAGAAAAGGGCACTCATACAGAGATGTTATTGTACAGTTAAGGACACACATAAGAAGGATTATACATGGTGGTAGCTATCTATATAGATTAAAACAAGGTGTGCAGACCAGGAAGCATATAACATAAGGTATATCATTGTATGAGTAGACTTAAGTTAAGAGCAAGATTTAGAGCCTCCATAAACCGATAGGTGAGGAATTGAGGTTCAGGAGACCATGAGGGCCTCTAAGATGTAGGTAGGTTGCAGGTGCAGATAGTGAGAAAGTGTTCATGGAGGCGGGTGTTGAGGTGACTGGAGCTGGTGATATGATGGATATCTGTTGGTAGGTCATTCCAGAGTTTAGGTAAACGGTAACTAGGCACAGACTGACCCTTGGTGGTGCGCATGCAAGGGATATGGAAGAGCCTATTATCAGAGTGACACAACGAGTAGGCCACCCTGGGTTGAGCGTTTAAGGCGGACACCAGGTAGGGTGGTAGGGTGTGGGACCAGAATTTGGCAGCGACACGTGAGCAATGAATTTGTCTGCGGGCTGAGAGGGAGGGAAAGGCAAGAGAGTTATAGAGGTCACAGTGGTGAGTGAGTTTAGGACATTCCAGTATGAAGCGGCAGAAGGAGTGAAAGAGAAACATAGAAACATAGAATTTGACGGCAGATAAGGACCGCTTGGCCCACCCAGTCTGCCCATTTCCCTGCCTACTGGATAAGCTGCAGATCCTAGTTAACCAGCAGCCTACTTTTTCCTACCCCCATCCCCTAGAATTGCCTTATGACTGTCCCATGCATGCTTGAATTCCACACACTGTTTTGACTCCACGACCTCCTCCGGGCCGTTCCATGCATCCACAACCCCTCTGTGAAAAAATACTTCTAAATTACCTCTGAGCTGCCCCCTCTATCTTCAAATTGTGCCCCTTGTTCTTGCACACCCTTTTTTGAAAGATGCTACCCTCTTGACTTTGTTGATTCCCTTGAGGTACTTGAAAGTTTCTATCATGTCCCCCTCTCCTCCTTTCCTCGGGCTATAGATATTAAGCTTCTTTAGTCTCTCTTCATATGTCTCCGGTGCAGACCCTGCCCATTTGTTGCCTCCTCTGGACAGCTTCCATCCTGTCTATGTCTTTGCGAAGACTGGGTCTCCAGAACTGCAGAGTACTCAGATGGGGTCTGACCAGCTGTCTGTACAGAGGGATAATAACTTCCTGTTTTCTACTGGTGATGCCTCTCCCTATGCATCCCAATATCCCCCAGCCCTCATTGCTGCCCTCTCACATTGCTTGCCCACCTTTAGGTCATCTGATATGACTACCCCCCAGGTCCTTTTCCATTTTTGTTGTTGTTAGTATCTCACCCCCCATTGTGTACTCTTCCCCTGGGTTTTTGTTTCCCAGGTGCATTACCTTGCACTTCTTAGCATTGAATCTAAGCTGCCATACATTTGACCATTCTTCTAACCTTGCCAAGTCCCTTTTCATCCTTTCCACCCCACCTTGTGCATCAACTCTGTTGCAGATCTTTGTGTCATCTGCAAAGAGACATACTTTTCCTTCCAGTCCCTCTGCAATGTCGCTTATAAAGACATTGAAGAGGACTGGTCCTAATACTGAACCCTGCGGTACCCCACTAGTAACCCCCCTTTCATCAGAGTGGACTCCATTTACTATTACTCTCTGTGTCCTATTTTCCAGCCAATTTTTTACCCAGGCTGTCATCTTGGGACCCACTCCCAGGCTAGCTAACTTGTATATTAATCTTTTGTGTGGGACTGTGTCGAATGCGTTGCTAAAGTCTAGGTAGGCCATGTCCACAGCCCTTCCCTGATCTACTACTTTGGTCACCCAGTCAAAGAAATCTATCAGATTTGTCTGGCATGACCTTCCTGCTGTGAATCCATGCTGCCTTGGGTCCTGTGCCCTCTGGCCTCTAGATACTTGACAATTCTTTCCTTCAGAAGTGATTCCATCATTTTCCCTACCACTGAGGTTAAACTAACAGGTCTGTAGTTTCCTGCTTCTGCCTTGCTCCCACTTTTGTGAAGGGGTCACATCTGCCCTCCTCCAGTCCTCGGTACCACCCCATCCTCCCATGATTTGTTAAACAGGGTAGTCAGTGGTGTCACTAATTCTACCCTTAGTTCTTTTAGAATTCTGGGATGAATCCCATCAGGCCCCATTGCTTTGTCCACCTTCAGTTTTAAGAGTTCTTTCAGAACCCTTTCTTCTGTAAATGGGCTGGTATCAACTTCTGTATCCAGTGTGTTTCTACTGTTTGTTCTAGGTACCCCCTCTTCCTTTGTAAATACTGAGCAAAAATATTTGTTTAGTATCTCTGCCTTTTCACAGTCTCCCTCTGCCCACCCTCCCCCTTTATTAAGCCTCACTATCCCTCCCTTGGTCTTCCTTCACTCCCTGATGTACCTATAAAGGTTTTATCCCTTTCTTAACTGAGTTGGCTATCTTTTCCTTGGTTTGGGCCTTTGCTGTTCTGATTGCCTTCCCAGCTTCCTTTTGCTTTAACTGATACAGTTCTCTGTCCTGCTCCTTCTAGATTCCTTGTACTTCCTGAAAGCTTTCTTTTCTCTTGAACCTTCACTGCCACTTCCTTTGAGAACCATAGTGGTTTCTTACATCGTTTAGTTTTGTTTATTTGCTTCACACAAGGCTTGTTGCCTCTGTGATGGCAGTTTTATTATTCCCCATTGTTCTTCCACCCTCCTTCCTGCCCATGTGCTAGTGCATTCCTTAGGCACTTACCCATTTTAGCAAAGTCAGCCCTCCTAAAGTCCAGTACCTTTGCCTTTGTGAGCTTGACTCTATTGCTGTGTTTATTGTGAACCATACTGTTGTATTCGCTAGTTCCCAGATGGCTACCCACTTCTACATCTGTGATCCTCTCTTCATCTCCATTTCAGAGAACCAGGTCTAAGATTGCTCCTCTCAGTGGGCTCCAATACTAGTTGTCTAAGGCATGCCCCCTGTAGGGCATCTAGAATAACCCCATCTAAGTGGCTGTGGCAACTGCACTCCAGTTAACATCTGGCATATTCAGATCACCCATCAGCAATATCTCCCCTTTTTTTGCCATACTAAGTATACTTTCTATCATTTCCTTGTCCATTTCCTCCCCCTGAGAAGGGGGTCTGTATACAACCCCTGTGCGGATTGTGGTGCCATTGCCAGTCTCCAAATTTACCCACAGTGCTTCTTCTCCTCCCTGTTTTCTCTTTTGTTCTGTTACTTTGATTCCTTCCCTTATGTAAAGAGCTACTCCTCCTCCTCTTTTACCCTCTCTGTCCCTCCTGTAGATAGTGTATCCTGGTATGTTTATGTCCCAGTCATGGTTTTGTGTGAACCATGTTTCTGTGACTGCCACGATATCCAGATGTTCCTCCTCCATCAAGGCCACTAATTCAGGAAGCTTGTTACTCAGACTACATGCATTGGTACTCATTGCTCTCCATTTTGATGGCTTTACTTTCTGTTGCAGCATCCCCACTGACCTTTCTACCTCGGTCTTTTTCTCATTTAGTACCCTGTTTTGTAGGGAGGCTGGGATTTTCCTGCTGCTCATCAGTGCCTCCCTTGACTAGTTTAAAAGCTTGCCAATGACATTTAAACCGATTGCTCAAAGACTTGTTCCTTCCTGGACAGATGCAGACCATCCTGCCAGTATGGGCTGGTGTCCCTCCAGGTGGAACCCCAGTCCCAATGAAGCCAAACCCTGTTCTCCACACCATTTTTCCAACCACTCATTAAACTGCATGGTGCAAAGTACCCTTGCCTCACTCATGCCATTTACAGGCAGCACCTCTGAGAAGGTTACTGTGTGTGCTACTTGTCTTAGGCCCCTCCCCAGTTCTAAAAAGTCCTTCTGCACTGCTCTAATCTCATGTTGAGCCAAGTCATTTGTCCCTAGGTGGACAATGACATCCAGCTCAGACTCCTGTGCAGCTGTTCTAGTGATCCTGAGGATGCGCTTCCTGTCCCTACAAGCCATGGCACCAGGCAGGCACTTTACTTCAGTTTTCCCTGCTCCCCCCAGTTCTATCCCCTAATAATTGAGTCCCCCACCAGGAGCTGCTTCCTTTCCTTGTGGCATCCTTTGCCTCCCTCCTGTGGGCCTCCCTTGTGACAGGCGTCCTCAGCCTTCTTAATCTCCTCCGTGGGTGCATCCATAGGGGAGCTGTGCTCCCCCAGAATGGTGTATGGATTGTGGAGTGGAACAACTGACTGGGTGTGCCTCTGTTCCACCCTCCTCACCCCCCCTGAGCCCACTGTGGTCCAACTGCTGTGCTTTCTTTGCAACCTCTGAGGTAGTGGTGGTGGCTCTGGTGCTCCCTGGATGGGGGGTTCCCTTCCTACCATCAAGTCTGGCCTGGGGGAAGGTTCTCTTACTGCTGTCCAGTGTGGCCTGAAGACGGGCAACTTCCTCCCTCAGGGCAGAGAGTTGTATGCAAATAGGGCAGCATCTCAGCCTCCAGAAAGACTCCCGGAAGACTGCTGCCCCACAGCCATTACATTGCACTACTCCCCACATGACTATGTACTTTTTTTTTTTTTTGTGTGTGTGTGCTGTGTGTGTGACTGGTTATATAGAAATATATATATATATTATATAATGTGTATCGTATATTTTCAGTGCTATGTGCTAGAGAGGATATGACATTGATATGCACCTTGCACTCTTGAGGAAATGATGTCAGAACCCTAGGTATAAAGGAACTATTTCCGGGGGTGGGGTGAGGGTGGGAAGGGTTGGGCCTAAACTGTGCCCTCACAAACAATCAGCTAAGAGCTCTGACCCACCGCTGCGATGAGTGCCTTTCTGTCTGCAAGATACTATACACAACAATTTGACAGAGAAAATCCTGCTAATCAAACAGAGAAAATTCAGACATCCAAGTCAGACACAGGTAAACCTCCCAGCCCCAAAACAGCCTGGTGGTTTGTGCTCTGAAAAGCAGTCAGCCCAAAATAAGTCAGCTGTGCTTTGAACTCTTCCTGCACTGAAAATCTTAAGAATTGTAACAAGACTGTCTTTTCCTGATAATTGTAAATTCCTTCTTTCACCTTTCGGTTAGAAGCAGCTCCACCTGCAGTATATCTGCTACAAACTACAGACAATTGAAAGGTTCCTCCTCTGTTGTGAGCACAACTCGCTTTCTTGCAAATCCTATGTTCAATATTGCAGCTCCCAACAAGAGATAGTTTGGCTAGGAAAATATTAGCTGTTCTGATGAGTTTGCTATAAACACTTGCTTATAATACTATTCTTCTCAGGTCTGTTACGAAAGCTATTGGCTGAATTAAGTCTCTGTGATGAAATCACTTCCTGAGAAGTTTGGAATTGCCTTTTAAGGCAAACAAAGATAAACACAGAAAACAGTTTACTGTCTGGGTCAAATACACAACCTGTACCTGCACTTATTTCAGGATTTGTGACAAATGTTTCGCCAGAGTTTAAAATCTTCCTGCACTGAAAATCTTAAGAATTGTAACAAGACTGTCTTTTCCTGATAATTGTAAATTCCTTCTTTCACCTTTCAGTTAGAAGCAGCCTCCACCTGCAGTATATCTGCTACAAACCAAGACAATTGAAAGGTTCCTCCTCTGTTGTGAGCACAACTTGCTTTCTTGCAAATCCTATGTTCAATATTGCAGCTCCCAACAAGAGATAGTTTGGCTAGGAAAAATATTAGCTGTTCTGATGAGTTTGCTATAAACACTTGCTTATAATACTATTCTTCTCAGGTCTGTTACCAAAGCTATTGGCTGAATTAAGTCTCTGTGATGAAATCACTTCCTGAGAAAGTTTGGAATTGCCTTTTAAGGCAAACAAAGGCTGGACAGAGTGGAGGGTGGGGCGGTGCCATAGACTACGTCTCCGTAGTCAAAGATTGGAAGTATCATTTTTTGCACAAGTTCTCTCCTGACCGCGGTAGGCAGGCAACCTTTGTTGCGATAGAGGGCCCCTAATTTAGGAAGCAATTTTTTATGACGAGAGTCCATGTGAACTGAGTAGTCTAGGTATTGGTCGAGCCAGATGCCATGGTAGCGGAACTCAGTGCAGGAATCAAGGGGAGTAAGATCCAGGGTTAGGAAAGGGGGGCGGATGGAGAGCCGGGAGAGGCGAGGTTGCGAGCCAAAAGTAAGGGAAATTTTTTTTTAGCATTTAAGAAAAGCTGGTTTGATTTGAGCCAGAGTTGAACAGCGTTGAAGTCCTGCTGCAGTTGGTCATGCACAGTATCTGCAGAAGGGCCGGTGTTGTAAATCACAGTATTGTCTGCATACATGTGAATGGCAGAGTGGGAGCAAACCTGCGGCAGTTCATTCAGGAAAACAGAGAAAAGAATAGGGCCCAGGACTGAGCCTTGTGGAATGCCCATCTGGCAATTGGTAGGGGGGGGATGATGTGCTGGGGCCAACTTTCACGGATTGCTGTCTGCCCTGCAGGTACACCCTGAACCAGTCAGTGGCATGGTCAGATAAACGAGCAGCCTTGAGTTTGCCCAGTAGTAGTGCATGGGAGACAGTGTCAAAGGCTTTGGCAAGATCGATGAAAATGGCCGATGTGATATGGCCTCTATCCATACCTAAGAGGACGTCGTTAGTGACTCTTAATAGAGAGATGACAGTGGAGTGAGATTTTCTGAAGCCTGATTGGTAGGGGGTATAAAAAGAGGATTCGGTTAAGAACTGGGATAACTGAGCAAGGACGAATTGTTCTTTTATTTTTGCCCGGGTAGGGAGGAGGGAGATGGGGCGGTAGTTCCCTGGGACAGAGGGGTCCCCCCCTTTTGGTAAAGGGATGACAGTGGCCATCTTCCAAGCTGCAGGAATTGTTGATGTGGCAAAGGAGCGGTTGAGCAGGTCAGCTAACGGTGTAGCTATAGCAGGGGCCGAGAGCTGGAGTAGTTTGGAGTCCATGCCTGAGGGGCATCTACCCTTGTTGGGGTTTAAGTTTTGCAGAGTATTGTAGACGTCAGTTGGGGAGACGGGTCAGAAGGAGAATACGGTGGGGGGGGTGCACGGGGGAGAGGATGCAGTGATCGCCTTGAGAGGGGACGGAGGTAGGCTCTGCACCAAGGAGGAGGCACTGCTGGTAAAGAACATGTTGAAAGCTGAGGCAACGTCAAGTGGGTCGGACAAGGTTGTGCCTAGGATTGATAAGGCTGGGGTGGGTGGTTGAGCAGGCGGGGATAGGAGGGATTTAATAGTTTTCCAGAATTTGGTCGGGTGATTTCGATTTGAGCTGAGGGTCTGCGAAAAGTAGTTCTGCTTAACAAGTCTGATCGATTTTGTGCACGAGTTCCTTAGGGCTCGATAAGATTGGAAGGTTTGTGGGAAGTTGGTCGATTTGTATTGTTTCCAAGCCTGATCCCTGGTGCGGCATTTGCTGATGAGGCCAGCAGAAATCCAAGGGAGGTGGGAGCCCCTTACTCTAGTTTTTTAAGCAGAGCATGCTGGTTCCAGACCCGTAGGAAGGTTATCTTGGAAGTAGTCAAGTGCAAGGTCAATAGAAGGGGCCCTAGAGATGAAGGACCAGTCCACCAGGGACAGATCCGACAGGAGTGTTGTAAGAGAGAGTGATTTGAAGGATCTTGCTAGAATGGTCCGGGGGGGAGGTTTGATGGGTTTATGTACTTTTCTGACTAAGTATACCATATGGTGATCACTTAGGGAGTCAGGTAGTAAGCCTGCCCCAACGGTCCTATGTGGGTGAGTGGTCAGTGCCCAGTCAAGGAGGGAGTGGTTGAGAGTTTTTTTGGTTAAGTCTGGTTGGTTGAGTAATTTGTTGTACTAGGTTTAGGGCATTTACTTTGGAGCCTAGTTTGGCGCTGTCCTTAGCAAGCCAGTTGTAATTGAAATCGCCTAGGACATATAGTTCTCCTTTTGTGGCAGTGGTCTTTAAGTGGGTCAGGTGGTCCACAATGCTCGGTATAGGGGTGTTCGGGGCACAATAGCATCCTGCTACATACACAGGAGCAGAGAAGGGCAAGGTAATTTTGATGGTTAGAGCCTCCATTAGAGGGAAGGGAGCAGGGCTGGGGATCAGGGTGAATTGATGTCTGGCTGAAATAAACATTGCTAGGCCAACCCCCCTTTTTTTACCTGATCTAACCTGTCTAATTAGGGAGTAGCCAGGAATGGCAATAGAGGAATCAGGGTGTTGGGATTTGAGCCACGTCTCGGATAGAATGAGGATATCAGGGCAAAATGATAAGGTGTATTGTTGGAGTTCCGGGATTTTGTTGAGGACACTGCAAATGTTTAGGTGCATTATTTTTAGCCCCTTTGGTAACGCCAGGGGGATTGGGGCTGAAGAGGGGGTAGGACCTGGGTTGAATTCGACATCACCTGCTAAAAGAAGGAGTAGCGAGGCGAGCTGGTTGCACCTGTAACGAAAGGTCCTGCATGTTCGATGGCTTTTGTTAATGTGAGGCAGATTTGGGGGGTAATCCACCTTGAGACAACGCAGCTCATGCAGTCTAGGTGAGAGAGAAGGAGGGAGAATGGTTGCTCCTATAGGCCAGTTGGGGGGGCTAGAGGGTGCAGTTAGGGGAAGAGTAGGTGAGCACGTATGCTCTAGGGTTAGGGAAGCTAGGAGTAGATGAGAGGCAGGTTGCCTGAGTGGGCGAGAGGTTGGGGGGAGACAGACTACTGGCAGACCCAGCAGGAGTAAAGAGAGAGAGCTAACAGTGCCAATCTGATGCTGCTCAGGGTGATCAGTACTAAGTAGCGGCCACTAGTGGTGCAGAGTGATAACCTGCAAATGGAAAAGTGGCCTGATTGTTTTTGCGCCTCGTGATCACGTGACTTTCCTATAAATTTCCGAGCCGACCAAGGGTGGTGGTGGGCGGTGGGGAGCTGGCGCATGGCGCCAAGCGGTTGCACCAGCTGCAGACTGGGGCACATGCTGAGAACAAGCACACTACAAGGAGCACTCTGGCGAAATCCCCGAATCCAGTGAGCACTACCACGCGTACCTCAAACCTTTTTTCCGATGCTGTCCTGGGGGGGGGGGGTCGGCGCTGGTCCGCGACCCCACGCTGATTCGGCTGCTGGGAGAGCTGGCGGCTTCGTAGCCTTCATAGCTACCAGCTGTGGAGGAGAAGAAGATCTGAGATTAAATAGGGTTATTTAGGAGGTGTGGCGACAGTAAGGTAGGATTAGGTGTGGGCTACTGAGTCAGTGGTGCAAGGTAGGGTTACAGGAGAGCTCAAGAGTGTATGCAGGAATAGAGGTGAGTGGAGGAAAGGTACAGAAAGGGCATTTTGTTAGAGGGAAAATTGCTCTAGTTAACAGAGAAATTGCTGAACACAGGCTGGTTCCCCAAATGGTCACAGTATCTTGTTACAGTTTTAAGCTATTGCATTTAAATTAACATTTCAATGGACCTTACACTAAAATAAAATGAAGCACAAATTTTCTATGCAGAGACACAGATGTATCTAAAGTCTATGCCCTTGGAAACTGTTCCTGCTTCCCTCTGCATTCTTAGGTCTCCCTGCTTAGGCTGCTAAAGATCAGTTCAAAAGGCGCCAAAAGTTCAAATCGGAAGGGCCTCTCGCGCCAGCAGGGCTTGCACCACGCTGCAGACTGGGGCACAGGCCGAGAACGAGCACACTACAAGGAGCACTCTGGCGAAATCCCCGAATCCGGTGAGCACTACCACGCGTACCTCAAAACTTTTTTCCGATGCTGTCCTTGGGAGGGGTCGGCGCTGGTCCTCGACCCCACACTGATTCGGCTGCTGGGAGGGCTGGCGGCTTTGTAGCCCTCACGGCTACCAGCTCAAAACTTTTTCCGATGCTGTCCTTGGGGGTCGGTGCTGGTCCGCGAGCCCGCTGGTTCGGCTGCTGGGAGGGCTAGCGGCTTCATAACCCTCACGGCTACCAGCTCAAGACTTTTTCCGATGCTGTCTTGGGGAGGTCGGCGCTGGTCTGCGACCCCATGCTGATCCCGGCTCCTGGATGGCTGGCGTGGCTTTGTAGCCCTCACGGCTACCAGCTCAACACTTTTTTCCGATGCTGTCCTGGGGGTCGGCGCTGGTCCGCGACCCCACGCTGATTCGGCTGCTGGGAGGGCTGGCGGCTTCGTAGCCCTCACGGCTACCAGCTCAAAACTTTTTCCGATGCTGTCCTTGGGGGGTTGGTGCTGGTCCGCTGACCCCATGCTGATTCGGCTGCTGGAGGGCTGGCGGCTTCAGAGCCCTCATGGCTACCAGCTCAAAACTTTTTCCGATGCTGTCCTTGGGGATCGGCGCTGGTCCACGACCCCACGCTGATTCGGCTGCTGGGAGGGCTGGCGGCTTCATAGCCCTCACGGCTACCAGCTGTAGAGGAAGAAGATCTCAAAACTTTTTCCGATGCCTGTTCTTGGAGGTGTTCGCGCTGGTCGCGCGACCCCACGCTCATTCGGCTGCTGGGAGGGATGGCGGCTTCATAGCCCTCACGGCTACTCATTAATACTTACAGTATTCTAGTTCCATGGGCCTTCCTTACCAGGCTTCTAGGAAATCTGAGGAAGTTGTCACATGCAAAGAATTCCATCATTTGCATGTGCTCTATTCTCTCTGGGCAGTCGTACTTAGAAGGCTTACTGTAGCAAGTTGTGAATACCTGAGTATCACTGGGAAGAAACAAGATTACTATAGTAAGTAATTTTTTTCTTCCTATACACACACAGGCAACGTAGTAATGAGTCTTCAGTGGAGGAATCGATTTTTAACACTCTGTCATGTTGTTTGGTAGCAAAAATTACATCAGCCCTTTTCTGAATGCAGAACATCTGCTCAGCTACGCCCACAGCTGTAAAAAGATACTGAGGCAACTAAAAGCCAGTACCATGGTAAGCCTGTGCTTTCGAGCTCAGCCTCAGAGCCGCACAGGAGTGCAGCTTACCTTGCCACTAGCCTCCCTGAAGTGTTCTGGCTCCCACAGGGTCCAAGTGCCTTCAGCTCAGACCCACTAGTGGAAATCAATGGTGAAGATATTCTTCGAAGAATTACAGTAAGTATGTAATTTTCATTTCCCACTATTAACAGGTGGACATGCAGTTGTCGAACATTCACACAGCAATTTTTTTTTTAATATAACTTTTTATTGGCTTTTTCCTGATTTTCTTCCCTTATCCCCCCCCGGGCCCCGGCACATGGCCATACGTGCACATGGAGGCATGCACGCACACCGGAAGCCAGATCAGCCCCTTCCACCCACCTGTACTGCCGCCCCTGACCGCCTACGTTACCCATCGGATCTCCACCCAGTGGGGACAGAACTATAGGAGGGGTGACAACCCACCCCCACCACCCCCAGGAGAGGAGAGCAGCCTGATGGCTCACTCAATCCCGCTCCTCCCGCCCCCCCATGCCAGCACACCATCGACCCGAGGTCATTCCCAAACCCGGTCACCGGTGCAGCACAAGGTAAGGCATCCAGCACCTTAACCCTTAGTGCCACTGGGCCAGCCTTCACATAGCAATGTTCATGCAGGACTATCGACTTCCTTGTGAACAGTGCAGCTGTTCATCATGTTGAGATGACTGCAGGTCAGAAAACACTTTCTCATGGTTCCAGGGTCACTCGACTGTTCAAAATACACTGCCTCATCCACTCCTACCCCCAGCATGGGAACCAACCTCTACTCCTCCAAATGCACCCTCTCCACACTGTGGACCACAGCTCTTACCTCACCTCCTCTCAGTTGGCAGCACTCTCTGGAAGATACCTCTCCTTTCCTACTGGGCAGGGTCCAGATGTGGAAATTGGGCTAAAAGTCACATCCTGACCTGAGAGTGGTTTAAGCGGTACCTCCACCTTGCTATCATGAAGGAATAAGTGGGGCAGAAACAGTCATGCCCCCTCCATATCATTTGGATTGGAACTATGGGCCCCTCCTGTAGATTCACAGAATATGACTGCAAAGGATAAGTCTTGCCAGACCCCTGTATCTTTTTCGCTTGGTCAGATCTGCAGAGGGGGCTCTTCAGTTGAGTGCAGTCCTGGTATAGCATGAACCCACCAAGAGCCCTCTACCATCAGACTTTTCATCGGAGGTTCTGGCAAGAGGGAACCCATTCACTACATCAGGTGGGGAATTACAGGACAGGGATGTCATCCACAGGACATTAAAGAGAACACAGGGATCCTAGAATGGTTCGAACAGCCGTCTGTCTCTGACACTGGCAGGCATCATGGGATGTGTGCACCCTGGGAGACTGAGGGAGTAGGGGAAGAGCACAAAGTGGCTCAAACCACACTGCCTTCCCCCCAGTGGTAATCTTGATTTAGTATTTGCCGTATTGGTCCTTGCAAGAACAGATCCAGAAGCAAATTATTTATTTTTTTTACCAATTATTTCACCAGGTGAGACACACTGAGCTGAAAGCTTGTTTGCAGGTGCAACCTGGGAGCACGAGGAAGTTAAGTGACTTGCTCAGGGTCACACAGTATGCAAGTGGGGGCTGTGTGATTCAAACTCAGGTCTCCAGATTTTCAGCTCAGAGCCTTAAACCACTGTGCCATACTGCCTCCTGCTTAATATTGCTGCTGATCTGATACCTTTTAATGGACCAACATAGATGTAACAACAAGAACAAAGTGCTCTAGCTTTCGGACCAACCAGTCCTTCTTCAGAAGCCTAATAGCAGTTGTTTAGAAAAAACAACACTTTTAACAGCTAGATAATGCTGAAAAAACAGAAAAAAATCCCCATTGTTTTAAAATACTCATTTAAAAAATACAGATGATGATGTCAGAGAAGTTTAACATAACCATATTACCTTCAGCTAGGAGGGTCCCAGGGTCAAAGGTGCTTGGTGCAAAACACATACAAAGAATCCTACTGCACATAAATTTAATTGACATAAGATAACACTGCTGGAGCAGATGACTCTTAAATCAAGCTATGAGTGTCACAGTGTGTATAAGGATGTGATTACTGAAAAGCAACCCCTACCCAGTTTAAAGACATACTAAGATTGTTTTAGGACTCCACGAAGTTTCAATGTATGCATTATAGACAAGAAATTACCAGTAAAGCTATCTTAAAAACATCAGTGCACACTGTATGATGTGTAAAACTTAGCTGGACCTATCTCCCAGCTGTACTCTCCAGCCAGATATCATGCCCCATAAACTTCAAAACCTATAGTGTAGTGACAGGACTTTATACATGATAATTTAAATATAAATTAATAGTATTAGAGTCAAATAAAAAACTCATGTCGAGGACCACCAAGGAATTAAGACCATGTAGCCTGATATGTACTGATGTCAATATACACTGAGAATTTAACAACTTGATGTACCAGAAGTGTCTAAGGAATCTGAAAAAGAGAAAAATGTAATTACTCTCCTCCTCTTCACACAAACAATACACCCTACCCCACCCCACATCCCCATACTGTGGGGATAACTAGCTTTAAGGAGATACTCACTCTCTCACACACACACACACACACACACACACACACACACTGTCTCTCCTGATGAACCTCTATTCACATCAGTCACTGCAATTGTTCCCCAAAAGAATTCAACTTGTCATAAAATCCCAAGTAAAAGGGCTCATGTATCCTAATACCTGCAAAGCAAAAATGTGACACTATTTAACCATACTCCTATCTGCGTAGTAACATTTCCAAGGATTCTAGATAGAACTACAATGAAATAAAACTGCCACCCTCCCCAGGATAAGGTAACTAGAAGTAAATATCAAGTATGTGTGTAAGACCAGAAGTCTAACATACCTACATTTCCACAAAATGTGTGTGTGAGAGAGAGTACCTCCTTAAAACTAGTTATCCCCCATCCACAGTATGGGGATGTGGGGTGGGGTAGGGTGTATTGTTTGTCTGAAGAGAGTAATTACATTTTTATCTCTTTTTCAGATTCCTTAGACACTTCTGGTACATCAAGTTGTTAAATTCTCAGTGTATATTGACATCAGTACATATCAGGCTACATGGTCTTAATTTCTTGGTGGTCCTCGACATGAGTTTTTTGTTTGACACTAACACTGTCAATTTATATTTAATTATTATTTATAAAGTCCTGTCACTACACTAGAGGTTTTTGAAGTTTATGGGGCATGATATCTAGCTGGAGAGTATAGCTGGGAGATAGGTCCAGCTAAGTTTTACACATCATACTGTTTGCACTGATGTTTTTAAGACAGCTTTACTGGTAATTTCTTGTCTATAATGCATGCATTGAAACTTCTTGGAGTCCTAAAACAGTCTTAGTATGTCTTTAATCTGGGTGGGGGTTGCTTTTCAGTAATCACATCCTTATACACACTGTGACACTCATAGCTTGATTTAAGAGTCATCTGCTCCAGCAGTGTTATCTTATGTCAATTAAATTTATGTGCAGTAGGATTCTTTGTATGTGTTTTGCACCAAGCACCTTTGACCCTGGGATCCTCCTGGCTGAAGGTAATATGGTACTGTTAAACTTCTCTGACATCATCATCTGTATTTTTTAAATGAGTATTTTAAACCAATGGGGATTTTTTCTGCTTTTTCTGCATTATCTAGCTGTTAAAAATATTGTTTTTTCTAAACAACTGCTATTAGGCTTCTGAAGAAGGACTGGTTGGTCCGAAAGCCGGAGCACTTTGTTCCTGTTGTTACATTTATGTTGGTCCATTAAAAGGTATCAAATAATTTGCTTCTGGACCCCCCCAGTGGTATAAACCTCTGGGTCTACTAAGGATGGAGAGGGATTGGAGGGACTCTTTACTTCTCCCTCCTCCTCCCCCCACATCCTTTTAGCAGGGCACTCCCTCTTTTTTATGGACCTAGGGCACTAGCTAGTGCCCACTGGCACACCAGGCAGTACATGCTTCTGCACTGTGTATGTCAGGGATGAGGGAGTGAGTGATCATTGAGGCCTCTATCTCCATGGGGCTCATGCACTCCACCCCTAAAAAGAGTTTGTTTGTTTGTTTGTTTGCAAGAGGCGTACTTATAAGGGATACACTTCTGCTCTGGCACTATAATAGAAATTGCTGGTACACCAATTCAGTGAGCATCCTGGAACCTAAAAGGTGTACAATCCCTAGCTGAAAGGAGGAAAATCCTAGATCACTTCAGGAGGGAGGGAGGGAGCCGGGATCACCTTCCTGCAGGAAACCCACCTTACGCATCCCGAGACAGACGCTGAGAAAGGGATGGGTTTCCCAGGTGTATTGTAGCATCTTCACATCCAAGAGCAGAGGGGTAGCCATCCTCATCCACTGAAACATCCCCTTTATGCATAAAAAAAAAGATACAGGACATGGAAGGCAGCTTTGTGTTGGTGCAATGGACTCTGTGTGGCCAGGATCTGATGCTCTGCAACATGTATGAACCAAACTAGATGGACCCAGCCTTCTTCACCAACCTGGCACAAAGGTTTGCAGAAAATCATCCCAACCAGATAATATGGTGAGGGGGCAATATTGCCCTACAATAATGACAACAGTGTCCTAGTGTGAATTCTTCAATAGGTCCAAAGCCCTGAACTGCCCAGCCCCTTCAGCAGCAAAAAGCACAACACCACCTGAGAGCTGGCTTGGAGCTCACTGACATATGGAGGCAAATTAACCTGACAGGCAGAGATTACTTGCACTTTTCTTCCCCTCAGCAGACACACTCCTGGATATCCTTCTGGCTGGTACCAGCCCAATGAGTGCTGGATACATGCATAGGGGCTAGCATAGTGTCAGACCACACCCCTGTATCCTTCACCTGGGTCCTGACAGGGTCACCCAAACAACTGCAGAGGAGGGAATGGCACTTTAACGCTTCACTACTCAAAGATGCAGCCTTTACAGGCATTGCTAGAAGCCAACATAGAAGTCTTCCTAGCAACGAACGGGAGACAATATCAGCCGCCTCCAGAGGGGACGCACTTAAGGCATACATAAGAGGCACATGCATAAGTTATGCCTCTCACCTAAAAAAGGCTTGATCAAAAGACTTTGAGGAGCAAATTCAGAAACTCAAGGCGTTGGAAAAGAAATATGGGAATAATGATGTACTATCATGGTCTAATTTTATTTTATATGCAGATAATTCAGTTTCGTATTTGGCAAATAATGATTTAAATGCTTTGAATGTTGAGTTGGAAAATGTTTCGTATTTTGACAAGATGATTTTTATGAAACAGGATGTTGATGAACAAAAAGAAAACAAAGATGATGTTTTGTACAACACAAAACACTAGTAGAATAAATGATAAACTAACATTAACAGTTGAGTATGGAAGCTATTTGGAGGAAGTGAGTTAGGCGTAACATTGGATAGCCAGTTAACATCTGATGCACTTATTGATCAAACCTGTAATACTACATAAAAAACTGGGTGTCCTATATGGGTCAAAGGAATTGCTCACAGACAGTACAAGAAAAATGTTATCTCAAGCCTGTCTTATTCCCTCATTAGATTATGGAAGTGAGGTATGGGGTGGAGTGTCAAATAGGGTTTTTTCCAAAAGGACATCAATGTATAATGCGAGTAATAGATTTTCTCTACGTGCAAAGTATAAGAAACATCATTGTACTCTATATTAAAATGTTAGTTACCCCTTGATAGTAGAGATTGTTTCTATATGAATTGTATGATCTACAAAGCTTTGAGAATGGGGAATATGGGACCATTGACAGGCATTATATCCCCAAAAACAAGCAGTTGTGTTTGCATTCAGACGACACTTTAACTATCCCACATCTTAAATTCTCAACAGATCAGAGATCTTTTGTTTATATTGCTGCAAAAAACTGGAATTCATTACATCCAGAAATCCAGAATACAAATAGTTTTTATAGTTTTAAAACTTTGTATAAAGCACTTTTAATGTTTGACTTTTGTTGTAAATGTTATCAATAAAATTGTTACATATTGTATGTTTCGTATTTTGTTATTTTGTTGTATGTTCCGGATTGTGCCTGTAAAAGGGCCATGTGGCCCAGTGTGCTTACGCGGTTAACAAAATTAAAATAAAATAGCACCATCCCTTCTGGCAGAAATCACAGGCACACACTTTTAAAATTAATCTACAGTTGTATCAAAAGGTGGAATCCTCTTCTGCCTCAAACAATCCTTCTGGGAAGTGGAGGACAAGCCAGGTAGGCTGATGGCATACCAACCGAAGAAGTGCCAGGAGAGGTCCAGAATTCCAGGAGTCAAGGGCTCTGATGGCAACACTAAAACAGACCCACAAGGCATTAGTGAAGCCTGTGTAGAATTCTATAAAGACCTCTACACACCCCTTTGGAGCCAGAAGCCTTCACAGTCCCCCTTGACCTGGCCCAACTCTCTCCACAGCCCAGAGTATGCCTGGAGGCGCACTGAAGAACATGCTGGCTGGAAAAATGCCAGGGAGATACAGCCTTCCAGCAAAATTCATGCAATCTTTCAGTAAGTAGTTGTTAGAACTTCTAAAGGACACCCTAGACGAGACCTGTAGGGAAGGGACACTCCCACCTTCCATGAGGAAAGCCATGATAGCTCCCTCATTCCCAAGGCAGGGAAAGATCCCTTGTCTTGTGGGAGCTCCTGACCCATTTTCCCTCATCTGTGCAGACTGCAGAATATTTGCCAAGATGATGGCCTTGAGACTGCAGGAGGCTTCCTCCAGGTCAGATATGTCACACGGAGAAGGAGGGCACACAACACATGGACGTTGTTGAATCTTATATGGAAGGTTTCCCAACAACATACCCCAAAGGTCCTCCTGTCTGTAGATGCAGAAACAGTGCTCAACAGGGCACAGTGGGGTTACCTCTTCCATGCATTGAGAGCCTTTGGTATTGGGGACACACTCCTCAATTGGGTCCGGACACTGTACCAGGGTGCCCAAGCTAAGGTGATAGCTATCTCCGTGGAGTCAGCAACCTCCCCAAGGCTGCCCCCTCTCACTGTTACTCTTTGTGTTAGTATTGAAGCCCCCTACTACAGGCCATACAGCTGAGATGGGCTGTTTAGGGAGTCCAAATTGGGGAGACACAAAGCCCTGTCTTATCGGATGACTTCCTACTTACTCTAACTCAGCCAGATAAGTCAATCCCTGAAACTCTGGTGCTGCTGCAGCAGTGTGGCCACATCTTTGGTTATAAGCCAATGTGGCAAAAATCCCTCCTACTGGCCTCAGACCAGTCCATCAAGAGGTTACCAGACTTTCCTTGGGGTCTTCACCAAGTCCAGAACCAGGTCAAACACCTGGGCATTTGCTTTTCATGGAACCTAAAGGAACTGGGCAGACTTAATCTTACCCCTCTACTAGCATGTATGGAACAGGACCTGAATAGATGGGGTAAGCTACATCTGTCACACAGGGGCAAAGCATATGCATATAAAATGATAGCTGCCCAAAGACTTTTGTAAATAGTGGATAACCTTCCATTTTCCCTGCCATGGGATCTTTTTCATTTCATACAGAAAAGATGCAGGGCTTCCTGTGGGGTATGGGCCCTAGACGCCTAAGCTTCAGAAAGCTTGCACAACCTCTCTGCAAAGGAGAATTGTATCTGCCTGACTTGACAAGGAAGCACGAGGCCCACCTGCTCCTCTAACTTTCCCTGTTGGTCACTGGGAACCCTAGATGTAGTGGCCCAAAGAACCGTAGATGTATCGGCTCAAATGGGTGGACCCTGAACAAGCAGTTCTGAGGGTTGACCCAGATAATGGTTTGAGATTCTGATGATTACTTAAGGCCCTAAAGGAGCACCCAGCCCCTTTAGTTACTGCCAAAGTGTGGATGAAATGGGTTCAGTTCACACAGTGGAACCTGACACACTCACCTAGATCATCCTAGAACCAATCTTCACCAATCATTACTGATGGGTCTGTGCCAGAGGTACTAGGATCCTGTGTCAGTGTATAGCTTTAAAATTCTAGAGCTAGGTCTGTGAGAACATATAACTTTAAAATTCTTGAGCTAGGGGACCGATGTCAGGGACAGCGCCACCCATGAAGCAGATGCATGACATGGCACTCGGGCTGGCCAGTAATGGACACCGGCCCCCTGCTCTCCCCAGTTCTGTTCTTCCTGCCTTCAAGATCACACTCCATAGGGGTGTTTGCCATTTTTAAAGTGCACAATTTAGTTCATCACCACCAGCTTGATGCTGTAACTTCTTCTTTTGACACTTTTCCATCACCGCTTTCTTCTCTGTCCTTTTACGGCAGCAGGCTCTATTTTTTTTTTTTTGGCTGGTTTTTGGTATTTTTCTTAGTCAGTCATGTTTGAGTCTTAGGGGCCTCAAAAATCAAAAAAGAAGACTGAGTCTTCCACCATTTGTCGATGTCCCTGTGGGAGAAACATGTCCATCCAGGACTTGCATAACTATTGCTGGTTCTGCCTTGGAGTGCAACATGACATAGACCATTGCAATGCCTGTTTTTCCATGGACTTTTGCACACTTGAAATCCACACGATGAAGTGGGGTAATTCACCTCCCACTTTCAGAGGCAGGCATCACACAAGGGATTCCAAGGTAAGATCCCTGGGCTCTTCCCCGAGCCCCTCTGCAGTACTATATGTACTGAGGGAGACCAGGCCTCTTCTGGTCCTCATCTCACCAAGACAGAGAGCCTGGGGAAGGGTCTGTAGGACAGCTGGTCCTTCTGAGGGGTTGGCTGTGCATTCCTCCCAGTCAGAAGCCCTCGCGGGGGCCTGGACACCCCTGGTGACAAGGTTGGAGCTATATGCTAGCCCTACACTGGTGGGCTTCTTGGAGTTGTGGCCCGGCACCACTTCGGCTCTCAGTACTAAGGCCGGTGCCAGTGAGCAGAGCAGTGCCGCCCATGCAGCTGGGTCCCCTCCTGATGCCACTTGTGGCACTAGGAGAGGGAAGACTTCTGGAGTCAGTGGCCTGGCGGAGATCTTCTGGATCTCATCCCCTGAGCAGTTGGATGACCTGGGGGATGGGGACAGGACAATCCCTAGCTGCATCCAGGCTCTGGTGATGAAGGAGGCCTTTCTGGGCATAATTCTTGGTCTCTGTTATCCTTGGTGTCATCTCTGGCTGTTTCCCACCCCAGTGCTGGTCATGACGCCACCCCCCCCCGTCTCGGCACTGGGAATGGCCCCTGTGCAGATTCCGGTGCTGGGAAGGGGGACAGTACCAGACATGGTACTGGGCCAAGTTATGGTGCCACCTGCATTGCCAGGTCGGGTTCTGGTGCCATCCCAGTACTGTCTCTGGTGCTCTTTGTGGCACCAATGGGGGTTCTGTGTCTCTCTATCCCCTTCTGCCTCACTTGCTAGGCACTGCAGTTTAAAAAAAAAAGAGGGTGGCACAAGGGGGGAAAGCACAGTAGAGGATTATTTAACCTCCTTTGCAACTCCTTTTGTGGCCCTCAAAAAAAAATGATATAAAAAAAATGCGTGTTTTAGACTCCTCTATTTGTTCTGGTTCCATGCTGTTGGAGAAGCTCTTTTTTTTTTCCCTTTCTGTTTCACATGGAAAAAGGTATGTAGGACAGCAGGAATAGGCGAGGACCAAGAAACATACAGTATGCTGGAATTCCAGCTCAGACTCCTTCACCTGGTGCAGCTCTCCTTTCCCCTTGCAGTACGCCTCCTGCACGTCCTTTCCAGCGAGCCTGCTAGATATTTCTTTCTCTTACTTCCCTGTCTCTGAGGAATCTTTTAATAAGAAAGGGGAAGATGTGGTAGAAAATCGTAGAACATCTTCGATTCTTTCAGTTGGTCTCTGTACTTCTAGCAGGGATCCCCTCCTTTCTCAGGATTGCTCCATTGCAGTTTAATCTCCTAGGTGTCTCTTCTTGGTTCGAGAACCTTGGCTAGTATCACATTTCGTGGGTCCTGGCTTTTCTGATTACTGTGCTTCAAGAACATGGGACTCCTTCAGTAAATTGCATCCCATACTTTTGCTTTGGTTACATGAGATCTGTGAGTCTCTGACTCCTCTGCAGATCATGTAGTCTGCAGATGGAGGGCCTTGCTGGTACACAGTTTCAGAGCTCATACCTCTACTAACATTCCTGTGTTTTTCAGGGAAGTGGGACCCTTCCTCAAAGGATTCATCCCATACTTTTGCTTTGGTTATATGAAATCGCTTGGACCTTTGACTTCGCTTGGAAGCCATATAATCTGCAAGGGAACATAAGTAAATTTCCCTGCAGTTGTGAGTAAGCCTACGCTTCTGAAAGCACTGCTTTTCTTCTGGGAGCTCGGGATCCCCACTACGCTCTCTCTCTCTCTCTCTCCCTTCCCACGTTCTCTCTCCTGTCCAGTTGCCCTGGTCAATTTTTAACCCACTACCTAGGCCCTCCCTTCCCACCTCTTCTTTCTCTTCTCTGGTAAAAATAAAGTTGTAAACGACACCATTTCTGACTAAATCATGTGTAGCATGATCAAAATTCAGATAACGGTAAAATGAATATTTTTTTAGGAACATTTTATTTTTTTAGACTGTCATGTTATTTATAACAACACATACAAACAGTACCAGCAACGTTAATTCAAAATATCTGGACTCCAGGCTTTTATTTATTTTTTTAATTAAATTTCTAGCCCCAATGGTTCCAAAGTTAGATTTTTTAAAAGATAGATTGTTTAAAATGTATTCACTTTTGAACCATTAGGGCTAGAAACTTATTTTTTTTTAAATGGAAGTTTGGAGTCAGCTAAGTGGATACTAGCATAAAATACTACTTCAGCTACGATATTTCAATGTATAAAAATATAAAATGGTTCACAAAATTGTATTGACTTGTACAGCCATGCAGCGACACATAAGAACTGTATTGTTAGGATCGACTATATTCATGTTGCTCAGACTCCAAGCTTGCATTTTAAAAAATTGCATTTCTATGCTTAACAGTTCAAATCTTACAGCATTATAAATATAATTTCAAGCATTATAAAATGTTAATTTTGGAAATTGCCAAAAGATACCAGTGGTTGTTCTAAGTCTAGTTTAATGAGGCACATTCATTAAAGCTGGCAAAAGCGGTCGACCCATAGCCACAGCAGTTGGATTTCCGCTTGCGATGCAGACTATCTGGATTCGGGAACAGACCTGGGAGTCAGAGGGCTGGCCGGGGAGGGGGTAGGCTTGAGTGTCCCACAGCTGCTCACTTTATCCAGGAAGGGAGTGGGTCCGAGCCTCAGCATTTGCTGGCCCCTGGAGGGAGGCCGGAGGCACAGCAATACATCGGGCTGCACTGTGGGAGGGAGCGTGATGGACATCAGCTTCAGCCTTGACGTCGCATGGCACATCATGCCCCCATGAGGAAACTGGAAAAATAGCCATCTGGCCGACTGGATGATGGTTGCTGGGTCCTCCTCCACCACAAGTGCCCAACAGGCTGCCTCTCGGGCTGCTCCCATAGCCCCAGTACCTTGGAAACAGATTAGGAAGCCCAGTCTCTCCTCCCCGCAAGCTCCTCCAAGGGAGGAGGGGCCCCCCCAGTGAAGGGATACATCTGGGCTGACTGAGGACATGGGGATCGGGAGCAGCGGGATGGCAGTGGCAGGGGGACGAGTCTGGCTGAGTTGGAGGCCATTGATGGCCTGAAGGAGTGGCTGGCCAGATGGCTAGGGAGGTGCAAAAAAAAGTTGGGAAAAAATGAGAAGAAAGTTTTTTCTGTCTCAGCACAGTGGTGACCAAAAGACTAATTCTAGAGCACTGGAATACTAAACCTCACCTCGATTTAATACAAAGAAATGGTGGCACACACTGAAAGAAACTATTATTTGAGAAAAATTGGCGTAACATAGAAACCACTAATGATATAACTGGAATATCTTGGAAAAAGTTAACAGCTCTTTTTCCCCCTTTCTTTTTTGCTATAATGGCTCTCTGTGCTCCCAGTCCAGGGGTGACTGGTCAACTCTATCCCCTATTCCCTTGAGCCATCCATCACCTCCTCCAGGACCTCCCTCAGTTGGTTTCACCCACAAATATCCCATTGTGGCGGGCCGGAGGGAAGAGGGCCAGAGTGAACTGAGGCTCAGCTCTGGGTGACAGCGCAGGCTCTGGCAGATCTGGCAAGGCTTCATCAATCGCCCAATTTCTTTCCCACTTTTCGCCCCACCCCTGCCATAGGAAGAGCAGCGTAAGCATGGAGGTGCTCATGCAGAAGGTTCCTTGGCTCCCTCCCTTCACACTACCTGCACTGCCCTACCACCAGGCCTCCACCTGTGACAGTCATAGGCCAGGCAAACATGCCGCCCCTTCCCAGGAGAGGAGAGCAGTCCATCAGATGCTTGCTCCTCTCTCACCCCGACTGACCCCCGGTAACCTGAGCCCATTCCCAGATTCAGGTCGCTGGCATGGGGAACAGTAAAGCGTGTATGTGGCAACTCAGCCCTCTTCGCCAACTGGCTGGCTGGTTCCCCTCTTCCCTTAATAGCTGTAATTTACTGTTCCCCTAGTTCCTTAAAAAGTGAATGTATATGAGTATGTATATTTGACTATTTTTATATGGTAAAACACACTGATGAATTATATTGTTATTTTTTTGTTACATGGCGTTTGGAAATAAAACTTTTATAGAAAAAAATCTATGACAGCCAGTGTTTAAAACATGCCTCACAAGGGTGCATAAGGTGGATCCTAGATACTGTGGAGTGCATCTCATTCTGTTTCATTTCATTTTGCCATTTAAATTTATGATTTTTTAAAATAGGTACTTTTAACCAATGAGAATTTTTTCTGTTTTTTTTGTTTGTATAATAGAATGTGACGCTCTCAACAACTGGCATAAGTCTCCAAGGAAGGACTTGGTTGGTCCGAAAGCTTACACATTGTTTTCTTTTTCTAACATCTATATTGGTCCAATAAAAGGTATCAAACCATTTGCTTCCAGATCTGTTCTTACAAGGACCAATACGGCAACTAATCTATTTCGGGTCTTAAATTAATCCAGGAGGGATTATTGGATTCTTACATTTTTAAACTCAGTTTTGCAATTTTGGGAACATGGGGGGGTCTCCTTTTACAAAATCAGCTGATTTTTACATTTCGTCTAACTACTGAATTATTCACAACATTGCTGTTTCATGGGGGGGGAATCCCCCTGGGACATAAAAATGAATTTTAGGCCCTGGTCTTATCTGTGACATCACCTCCAGAGTTGCCAGCCCCTCTACACACTAATACATTCTGTGCAGGCTCTCGTTTCCCTCCTCCCTCCCTATTTTTGATGGCGGTGTAGATGCCTCTCCTAAAGTCAGTCCGTCTCTGCTATCTGATCTGGCCACTCTGTCCTCTTCCAATTAAATGCTTCTTGTAGTTGTTTTCAACATCCGTTGGCTATCCCCTTCTGCCAAACCTACAGCAAGGAAGATTGAATCCCCAAGTTGGTCCGGTGGCATGACAGGCTGAAGCGCTATTCGCTTTACCGCCTGCCACACTGGTGACCTGGGTTCAGGAATGGCCCAGGGTTGTGCTGGGACAGTCAGGTGAGGGAGGGTTGAGCATGCCAAGGACTGCTCTCCTCCCTTGGGGGGGGGGAATCCTGTATCAGCCTCATGACTGCCACCTGGCAGATGCAGGGTGGCAGCAACAGTAGGAGCAGCCAGACATGGGGAGATATCAGCAGATGCGCTCGAGCCATTGCAGGTCAATGTCCGGAGAAGCAAAAAAAAAAAAAGTCAGGAGGAAAATGCACCATACTGCTCAGTTTCCTCTGCAGGCTCTGCCTGCCTGACCCCATGTAAGAGGGCACCCTTGGTGGATAATCTGTAAGGTAGGGTTGTTTGGATAGTATCGCTGGTATAGTATACTGGCAGATACCACTATTTTGATCAGACGTCAGTTGCCATTAGATATTGATGGCATTTTACCATGGATCTGATCTCCTATGATCCCAAGTGCATCTGTTTATGGGACAAATGATCCACTGGATCAGATGGTGAGATCAGGGATTCAGCAGTTGGATCGCAACAAGCCGAGGGTCAGATCAAACAGATCCACTGGATCTGACTGTTGGATTAGGGATCTGGCAGTCAGATCACAAGAATCCAAGTGTCGGATACAAGGATCTGACCCTGGATTAAAACACCTGACCCCATCTGGCCCGGAATCTGGCATTCGGTTGTGGTCAGATGAGGGTCAGATTATGTAGCCGGATAGTGCAGCTGTCTGCTGCAGGGTGTTTGGATCCATCCAACCAGTATCTGAGCACTTCTACAGTAAGGCCACTGGACTTCTCGGTGACGGGCTGGGGAGGGGGGAGCAGATCGAAAGATGGAGGAGCATAGAGTATAAATCAAGGGGAAAAAAAAAAAGAAAATTGAATCCCCAAACCTCACTCTGCTCCTAAATGAGTCCACACATCCCAATCCCTGCTCCTCAAACCACTCTCTTATTGACTAAACACACTCTTCTCAGCCACCGTATAATTGAAGCTGGTACCCTCCTGGATGCTTTTAGTGACCACTGTATGATTTGGTGTGTCCAGAAAATTCACTGCACCTCTTCCCCTTCAAAGTGTGTCTGGTCAAGGTTGTTTAGGTCTCTCAAGCTAGACTTCTTCTTCCTTGATTTCAGTATAATTAAAGAGCTACTGACACCTCAAGGAAAACTTTGAAAAACATAATAGTTAGGTACAATTCTGCTTACATTCCATTTATATTTTATGTATTTCTCCTCCCCATAATTTATTACTAAGGAAATGCATGTGACTATGATCGTTGTCCCTTAGAGTTCATTTTAAGTTCATCTGCCTATATAGTTTGGTCCCTACTTCAAAACATAATCCTCTGTTGTGACATCACAGTCTGTTGCCATGGGAGTAACTGTGAGGTCGCAATCAGTGCTCTGTGACTTCAGGTAGGGAGAAAGCAGCAGGAATAGATTAACTCTTCAGGAGCAGGGATCCTGTTCTCACTCCTGAATGGGCAGACTAGGTGGGCCAAGCGGTCCTTAACTGCCGTCAGAGTCTATGTTTCATGCAAATGACCTCACTACTGAATAATGGGAAGGATGAATACCGAACTAATGGGTAAAATGCAGGCTGGACAGCGCCTAAATATTACGTATTGTTGAAGTTCTCCTGAACGGGTCACCAGTTCTTTAACTGGTCTTCTGTATCCATGGCTATCAGACAAGGCACTCCCCCCATTCCATTCTAATTTTTATTTTCATCTGGGATAAACATGCCCCCTTGGGAAGTCCCATATAAGAAGGCACCATCCTCCTTGGGTCTCAGCAGAGCTGACTGACCTTTTTAGGGCTCGTGATTCTGTCTGCCATCTCTTCGGGTCCTTGAGCTCCCTTGTCTACCTCCTGCAATACAAGCAGCTAAGAAACTCCAGCACTAAGATCAACCAGGGAAGCCAAATCTCATCGTTTTACATCTAACCTTCAAAATAACCTTAATTTTCTGGCAGTGTTCTGGAAGGTGATTCATTCTCTTTTTGATCCTCCTCTCTGCAGTCATGTACCCCAGTCTTCTGGATGGCTGTACCTTAACCTCAACCCCCTTCAAGTTGCCTCCTGTTTTAACAACTTCCAACATGTGCCCTCTCACTTCTTCTCCACTCTTGAGCACCTAATCTCCTACCTCTCACTTCTGCCTCTACACCCTCATCTAGTTCCCATTCTAACCCCAGTAATGCTCAGGTATTCATAATTTTCTGCAGTAAGCCTTCTAGGTAGGACTGCCCGGACAGAATAGAACACATGCAAATGATGGAACTCTTTGCATGTGAGAACTTTTCAAACGCTGCCTCTACTAAAACTTCAATATACTACATATAGTTAAGTACAATTTTGTTTTCATTTGCTGCCTCTATTAGTTGTATTTTGTTGTTAAATCTTAGTTTTAGCTTAAATTTATTGTTTTTCCCGGTTCCTCTCGGTTCGGAATAACCGTGGGGGAACCAGGTTAGTTAGTTGATAGTCGGGATTTTCTGACTAAAAAAACCCTTAGTTTTAGTTTATTTTGTTTTTAAAAAATATATTTTTGTAACCGATAACTTTGGCTGCTGAACTGCTAATCCCGGTTCAGTTTCTCATCAGTTCAGTTCACCCAGTTCCCTTTCATTTCCAGAACCGACCGCAACCAAATTTAAATAAATAAATAAATAAATAAAGTCTTCTTGTTTAGTAGTTGTTGTTCTTTCTCCTTTTTGAACATCATGTCGGAGAAACCTAAAAAAGAAAACCAGTGAGCCCAGTTTCAAAAACTGTGTGTAGTGTGAGGAAGTGTTTGCAAGGCAGACAAGCATAATTTATGCATGGCTTGTCTGGGTTGCAACCATTTAAATGAGGAATGTGATATCTGCAAGACATTCCCAGAAAAAACAGTTGAAAAATGCCTTAAACAGCTCAGAAAGAAACTTCCTCATCCTAGGGGTCCCTCTGGCTCTGACCAGCCGATACCCCCTTTACTGTGGGTGAAACCACAACAACTGTTGCCTCTGCCCCTGAGACTGGTGAAAAAGGCACTAAGCGGTCCGATGAACCATCTGACTCCCTGGTTCCCTCAGAAAGATCTAAAAAGTTAAAAAACACAGAACCCTCGCCTTCTAAACCGAGGACTTCTATGACTGGCCAGACTATGCCTTTGGCTCAAAAGATTGCCCAGGCTTTTAAGATTATATAGGCCTTATAAACTTTTGTTCCTCCTCAGCAGCCTCCTGTCCCTTCTCCAGGTACTCAGGCTGGCAGCACTGCAAAATCTTCTTTCCCTGAGGAGGAAGTTCATGATGATTTTGAAGATGATGATGGGGAGCCCATAGATCCATTTCACATTCATCAAGAAGACGGCTGATGCCCTAGACATCACCGCTGCTGAGCTTATAAAGGACAAGGAAAAAGTGGAATATATGGAAATGATGGAGCTAACACCCACAAAAACTCTCCTTCTTCCAGTAAATACATTTTTCAAGAAGGATGCTTTAAAGCTCCTTCAAACTGCTAATCATATCTGATGACCTAAAGGTAACCAAACAATGTTAGAAGGCTGTGGGGAGAGCCAGAGGGATGCTAGGGTGTATAGTGAAAGGTATCACCAGCAGAAAAAAGGAGGGGGTTATGCCACTGTACAGATCACTAGTGAGACCTCATCTGGAGTACTGTGTCCAGTTTTGGAGGCCGTTATCTCCAGAAGGACATAAACAGAATAGAACCAGTCCAGAGAAGGGCAACAAAAATGGTGCAAGAACTGCACCAAAAGTCATATGAGGAAAGACTAGAGGCCCTCAATATGTATTCCCTGGAGGAGCGGGGTGATGAGACAGAGACTTTCAAGTACCTTAGGGGTACAAACAAGGTACAGGAGGGCAGCATCTTTCAGAAAAGAAGGTGTACAAGGACAAGGGGGCATGATAAGAGGCTAGAGGGGGGTAGGCTCAGGGGCAACGTGAGGAAGTACTTTTTCCACAGAAAGAGTAGTGGATGCTTAGAACAGCCTCCTTGCTGATGTGGTGGAGGCAAAAATGGCAGGGGACTTCAAGAATGCATGGGATTGACATGAGAGTACTCTCGCAGTACAGAAGAGAGGGTAAGCTGCAGATCAACTAGGGTCTGCGGTATTACATTAGGTAGGGAAAAGGGCAGACCTAGGTGGGCCACATGGTCCTTATCTTTCATCACCTTCTATGTTTGTATGTTCACTTCTATCTCTTCAGGAGCCAGGCCTGAATGTAAAGGGAGCGCAGGTTGGGATGAACCAGCTGACCCTATGTCAACAAGGCTGTCCCGAGTGGTAGAGTCCTCAGTTTGCAGACTGAAAGTCTGTTCAACAGAAAAAACCATATCTATTGAGGCCAGCAGGGAGCTACTACAATCATCTTGCCTCCTTGTGCCTCCAACTTCAGCAACACACTCTGAATGAAAGGGATTGGAGGGAATGCATATAGAAACAGATTTTGCCATGGCAGTATGAATGCATCCTGACAGAAAATGCCATGTCTTGGATTTCTAGAGCAGAATTGAGGTAGTTTGGCATTGATTGGGGATGCAAAAAGGTCCACATCCGAAGTACCCCTGTCATCAAACAGCGATCTCATGATGTCTGGAGCTAGTGACCACTTGTGAGGATTGGCCTTTGTTCGACTGAGTTCACCTACCAAAGTGTTTCTGGACTCCTGGCAGATAGAGCGCTTGCAGCAAGATCACCTGCTTCATGCACCATTCCCACACTCTCATCGCCTCACTGCAGAGAGGGTAAGAGTGTGTTTCTCCTTGTTTCTTGACATAGTACATAACAGATTTGTTGTCTGTCTGGAGGAGGGCTGTTCTGTGGCCAAGTCCACCAAGGTTTTCAGACCATACAAAACCAACACAGTGATGTGGAGATAAGTCCCTGCTAGGTTCCAGACACCTTGTGTCTGAAAACTGTGGCAGTGGGTTCCCCACCCCAACAGGGAGGCGTCTGTGGACAGGACCACTTCTGGCTCTAGTGGGGAGAAGGGGAAGCCCTGGAGGAGATTTTCCTCCATTGACCACCATGTCAGAGACCTTACTAGAGGTCTGGTCACCTGAATGGGGCAATTCTGAGTGTGTGATGCTTATAACCATTGAGCACTGAGTATCCATTAAGTTGTCTTCATGTGTAAATGTGCCAGGGGCACTGGGAACACTGAGGAGGTTATCAGACCCAGCATGTGTTGGGTGGAGTGGGCTTGCACAGCTTTGCATTCAGTGATGTAGCATGCTACCTGCAGGAATCCTCATAGTCTGCTTTCTGGGGGGAAAAAGCTCAGGCCCAGGTTGTATCTAGAACAGCTCCCAGCAGCTGTTGGGGAGGGTTCAAGCTGAGGCTTGTTGAGATTCAGCAAGACTCCCATGGAAGTTAGGAACTGAAAGGCAGTGGCTACTGCCTGTTCCGTCTTCTGTTTGGATGGACTTGATATTAGCCAGTCATACAAATATGGGAAGACTTGGCATCCCAGTCTGATTAAGTGCGCTGCAGGTACTGCATAATGCTTTGTAAAGACTAGTGGCACCAAGAAAAGCCTAAAAAAGGGCAGGACTCTGAACTGGTAATGCTGTCCTAGCGCAACAAAACAAAGGTACCTGTGGTGGCTGCGGTACATCAGTATGTGCAGATATGCATCTGGCATATCCAGGGATGCTAGCCAGCAATGAGGTTTCAGGCTGGGTAGCAGAGAGCCTAAAGAAATAATTCTGAAGTTTTCTAGATTGATGAATTTGTTCAGATTTTTGAGGTCGAGAATCAGTGGGAGCAGAACACTGTGTTCTGACTCTGGCACTATTTCCACTGCCCTGTTGCTCAGAAGGCCCACAATCTCCTGTGCCAGAAACTCTGACATGTGAGATGATAAAAGGGGTTGCCTTCTGGGTGGATAATCCTAGGGGAGGGGTTCAATGAAATTCAGGGAATATTCCTCTTGGATAATCCTAAGGACCCACTTGTCTGTCGTGATGGATTCCCACTAACAGTAAAACTGGGTCAGGTGCCCCCCATTGGGGAGGAGACATCTGTTTTGGGCAGTTGAAGCAGGACTGGGGCCAGAACTTCAGATAGTGGCACTAAGTGCTTTCAGCACCTGTGCCTTTGGCTACGCTTTCGTCTGAGGTTAGAGAGGCTGTTTTTGTTACTTTGGGCTCCTCTACCTCTGCCACGCAAGGACTGCTTGTTTTGAAAAGACCCACATCACTTGCCTCTCTGGGAGCTGATGGGAACTGGTCTGGAAGTCTTAAGAGTCATTCTGGTTTCATCAGATGTCTTGAGAGACTACTCCACCTGCCGTCTGAACAGGTATGTGCCATTGAACGAGACATTCATTACCTGTTGCTGGACTTCCTGGGTGAAGCCAACAGTTTGCAGGCAGGAATGCCACCTGATGCAGATGCCTGCAGCCACCAGAGTGGCATGCTGCACCAAAGACATTCATAGAGGGTTTAAAGTTGGTGACTGTTGGAATAAATGCCTTGCTTAACAGTCAGCAGTACATTTTGTTTAGCCTCTGAATCTGGCAGAGTCATTGCCAGAGACTTAAGCTTGCTCTAGAGGGTATATTCACACTTAGATGTAGCTAGCTGTCCTCACGCCCAGGATAGCTGAAGCAGAAGCCTGTTTGCCCATGGTGTCATGCTTGAATGACTTATTAGTAGGGTGTGTAGTGACCTCCTTGGGTACAATGGCCTTGCCATTCTTAGCGAGAAAAACAATAGCATCAGCTATGAGCGGAGTGACATACACTGGTTTATTTTTAGGGGCAGCATATTTCTTGTCTGCCTGATTAGGGAAAGCTGCTGTAGTAGCAGGCCTATGCAAGCCGCAGTAGGCAAGGTCTCCAGAGCAAGTTGGATAAGAGGACTTAAATCACAGAAATAATAAGCACGCTTAGAAACTTTAGCTGGAGGTACTTAGCATGGTCAATAGCTGATGGATTGAAATCTAATGCTGAATGCATATTTCTGAGCAGAGCCTGGAAAGATAGGTCTTTCTGAGGAACAGACACAGGAACTGGGTCTGAGGCCTCTTTACCATAGTAACAGTCATCATCCCCCACCTTCAGAAGTAATAAAGTGAGGATCTGACTTATCCCCCTCTACACCCTCCTGGCAAGGAGGATAGAAGAGTGTGGGATCATAGAGCTGACAGTGCAGTGTGTGGCTGCAGCAACACTGGTCCTGGCCCCAAGGGCCAAAGGACCAGTGCCAAAGACAGGGCTGGAACCAACACTGCAGGTGGCACCGGAAGGGTTCCCAGTATTGCAAACCCATGCAGGGCCTGAACGTTGTACTGGAAGCCACACCTGACCTGGTGTTGATTTTGGCGAGTTTGTCAGCTGCTGGCATATTGCAGACATTTTTTTTTTTGTAATTTTTTTTTCTTTGATTTTTGTTTATGCTGTAAAAGGTTTACATGCAGAGGAACTTGGTTATGTGTCAAAATTCCAAACAGGCCAAAAATGAAAATTATGTACCTACTGTAATTCTTGATCTTCTCTTGTATCTTCACCATTCATTACTGCTTGGGTTCAGCCAGAGGCGCGCACCTGCCACAGGAGTTTTTTTTTATTTTTTATTTTGTGGTGCCGCCCCCGAGAGAGACGCACCATGCGGTGCACGAGGGGTGGCCATTAGGCACCGCAGACTCCTCCTACATCCCAGTTCTGTTAGCCAGAGAGGTGAAAAAAAAGGGCAAGAAGAGAGACAGCAAGGCAAGGGAGCCGAGGGGTAGAAAAAAGAAAAGGTTATAAACTGAAAAAGGCATAAGCCGGTAGAGGACAGAAGATAAGAAACGAATCCACCTAAAGGGGCCGTAGGGCCTCACTGCTGGGGTGGCTCCAAGGGAAGAACAGATAAGGAAGGGAAAGAAGAGGGGAAAGAGGAAGAAAAACAGGAAAAAGAAGACTGAGGGATGCTGGAAGGGAGAACTCCGCCTAGTTAGATGTTGGTTTAAGGCTTACAAGCTCGGAACCAAGAACAAAGGAGCCAGGATCCCACTAGATGGATTTTTGAGAGAAGGCTCAACCAATTGGTTTGAGCAGTTTGGATACAAGGCAGATTCTCTATCTCTCCCGTCATCCCCAACCCTTTAAACTGTAGCTGAGAGCTCACAGACTGCCAAAGCAGAAAGTCTGTTCCGAGAGGAGAGCGCCCAACTTAGCAAGGGAAAAAGCTTATGAAGCACTTTGTTAAGTGTCAACACCAAAGTGTGTGTGGGGGAGGAATGCCCTAACATCAAGAACCATGCAGGGGCTTCACTTGAGCATGTTCCTGAGTTCAAATACCTTGGCATCACCCTGGACTGCTCACTTTCGTACTCACATCATATAGGTAATGTAGCAAGAGCTGCCAATATACAGATTGGCCTGCTCCACAAGCACAAGCATTGCCTGACCCCTGAAACCCTTAGGCTGGCTATCTATAGCTCTGTCACCTCCATCATTGACTATGGTCTTGCCATCTATGGCTCTGCCTCCCCTACGGCTCTCCGGAGGATATCTGTGACTCTCAACAAAGCCTGTAGGCTCCTTACAGGTGCCCCCCACCTAACTCACACCTGTAACCTATATGCCCAGGCTGGATGGTTACCTCTCCAGAGTAGAATACAGTACCAGCCCTGTCTACTCACAAAAAAAATTCTCCTTGGGCACATGCCACCTGGAGTTGCAAAACTCCTCACTGCCCACAACAGCACCCAATCTACACGGAGAGCTCTGCAACAGACGTTCCAGATCCTCCGGTGCCGGACCACCATGGGGCAGAGATCATTCTCACACAGGGCACCTCAGTACTACAATACCCTTAACAAAGAAGCACTTACAACTATGACTCTTGGTCCCTTTAAAAGGGAACTACGATGCTCCATTGCCTCAACCACGCAGTGTGACTGCCTCTCCTAAAGCATGGTCTTCACATAGTATCAGTGACAGTGGTGCTCTGGGTTCCTGCATCCTGTGCCTCTTTTGTCACCCGCCCTGCACTCCCTCATTTCACCCACCCCTCCCCTCTCAGCTGACGCTAGGCTTTAGCCACCATGACCAATCTCATGCCACCCGCCACTTCTACCTGACATTGGCGTTGCCTGCTCATTCCTTCCTACCACTCTCCACTCCATATGCAGTTCACCATCAAAACTTACTCATACTGGCTACTGCTGTCTCTCTCTGCAAACCACTGTACATGCCATGCTTAATTCAACTTTGAAATGTAATATATGTATCAATTGCTTCCTTTGTATTGTTGTTCCCCTACATCCTTTGACGTGGAACCTTTGTAAATGAGCAGTCCCTGCTCAAAGGTACTTGTAATCCTAGAGTTTACTAAATAAATAAAAATAAATAAAGAAGGCACTCCTTTGGATAAAGAAAGAATGGGAACTCAATTGGACTCCCCTGAAGACACAGCGAAGATCGCCAACTCTAGAAGAGTAATGTCAGGAGGGAGAAAATATCAGAGACTGACCTAGGAGATCAGGGCTTGTCAGAGGGGACCTTTAAGGAGACATAGCCAGAAACTGTCTGGTCTCCTAGACTGTGAATTGAAAAGCATGGCCCAGAGAGGACCAAAGGTTACCCTAGGGGTAGTCAGAAAGAGTTCTCTGAGGATAGCATAAGTTCCACTCATTCCCCTTTTCCCTCAGGAAAGGTATCTGTTCAGACGAACAGACACGCAGGGGTTTTTTGTTTTTGTTGGCATAAAGGCCAACAAGGAAGAGGGGAGGAATGAGCAGGGAGGAGGAGACGCCTAAGTAGGAGACCCTAGAGGACGAAGGTGGGAGGGTATCAGTAATGAATGGTGAAGATACAAGAGAAGATCAAGAATTTTGGTAGGTACGTAAATTTCATATATTCCCTTGTCAATCTTCACCATTCATTACTGCTTGGGTGAGTACCAAGCCCCCCCACAGGGGGACAAGAAAAAATCCCTGAGGAAACAAGACCCACAGCCTCCTGTTGGTGGAAAACAGATGGGAGAGACCCTTGGCTAATCAAACGAAAAGCCTAAGGCTGAGGAGAGCTAGGAGATGGCCCTCAAAGATGAGGAGATGGAGAAAGCAGCTGTAAGAGTCTCCTAGATCTAGTGGAAAACAGATGGGTCCCTCGGAAGGTGGAGCGAATCACCCTATGCCGGGCCAGGGGTGATAACCTTGATAGACGAAGCCATGCCATCCGCCTAATGCAGATCGCTGTCCCTGCAAGCCTGAAAGCCACCTCATTGGCATCGTAAGATGCCCTTGCCTGGTGCCTTGCCAGCTCCAGGCCTATAGCAGAGAGGGCAATGGCCTGTCTAGATTGCTATGAGTCAGGCATTGATGCTAGGAGCTGAGATAGCATTGACCATAGATGTCTGTTGTAGGCAGCATGGTGTGCCTGATGAGATGTGATACAGAATATCACACGAGAGGAAGAGAACACCCTTCTCCCCAACCGGTCAAATTGTAGAGAATCTGAATCCAGCGGTCGGTCGTGTGCCAGGCGGCAGTGCCCGGAAGGGGTCTCTAGGTATGCCAATCCCAAAGGTGGGTTGGGGAGAGAACCTAGGGACTCAGAAGGGGCACAATACCTCCTCCTGTAGTCTGCCGGGGCTGGAATAGGGTCAGCTGGAGACTGTCAGGAACGGATAGACGCCTCCTGGAAAGGAATAGGCCAGGATGGCACCACCAGATGTTGGGCACTGAATTCACTGAGGAATTTACTTATCTCCTGCTCGGTATTGTCTAGTTTAACAAATGAAATGTGAAGATCCCTCACCATCCTCAACAGGAAACGCTGATATTCGGTGAAATCAGCGTCAGAAGAGAGGTGAGCAGAGGGTTCCTCTCTCTCTCCGAGGAGGGAGTCAAGGATGATGGGGAACTCAAATGTCCAGAGGACTCCTGCGGTGGTGGGGATAGGTGAAACACCCGCTCATGCATGCATCTAATGTATGAGGGGAAGGCCGCCGCAGAGCCTCTGAACACCTCCCAGGATAACGGCCCCGTAGGACTGACATGGCCTGGGAGAGGAGGGGGTGACTGCAGAGGAATGGGAGATGGGCACCCACGAGCAGGCAACTGTCCTCTGCTGGGGCTCTGGAATCCGGAAAATGAAGCCTGAGCTGGCGGGGTCCCAGATAACAAGCCAGGTTGCAGAACAAAACCCTGGGGATGCAAATCTTGGCAGAGCCTGGAAGGGGGTCCTCCCCTGTGATGTGTCTGGGGCTGTATGGATCCAGAAGGATGGCCCACAGCAACACCACCGAAGGGATCCACCGAACCCAAGAGGGAGAGGCGGGGCTCGGCACTACGACTCCTACCCACACCCCGAGGGGTGGCAGGCGGAAGCAGGCCCGCCTCACCACACCCTCTCAACCCCTCGGACTCAGAGGATGCCCTCCTCCTCGATGTCAGTGACAGAGCCCATCGATCCAGAAGACTCCCTGGGGAGCCTCCTGAAGACAGGGCCCCGAGTCCACCCCAAGAGGGCGTGGCAGCACTGGAGACGGTAGCTGCCACAGCCCCCTGTGAGAGGACAGTCCTCTCCCCGCCATCTCCTCCAAAAAGCTCCCGGCCACCCCCAGATTGGGAGCACTCAGAAAAGGACTGCTGTGGAGACTGAGGAATGGGCGCGCTGGGCCGCCTGACACCATGTCCCACCGAAGACTCCGATCCCGAAGAATCAGGGAGCCAGGAAGGATCCACATCTGAATCGTTCCCTTCCAAGGAAGAGGCGACCAGCAGGACCTCTATACTGGCCACCCCAGGAGTCTCCCGGGAAACCGCACCATGAACGGCACCGGTCAGCCCCCCAGCACCCAAGACATCACGGGCCTGGTCCCGGCCTGCTTACGGCTCAGTCAAGTTACTCGTACGCCCACGGTGCTGGGACCCAACTGCAGTGCCAGCAGCAGAGTTGGCCAAGCCCACAGCGCCGCTCCACGGCGCCGAGGCAGCTCACGGTGCCACAAACGGTGCTGCCCCGGTCACCGGTGCTGTGTGCAGTGCCAGGATCCGAGACGGTGCCGGAAAGCAGCGTCGAGGGTCCACCCACACTGGGCCCAACAACCACGGGCCTCGATACTGGGGGAGCCTGCATCTCCGGAGAGGTGACTGCCGAGGCGGTGTCTCCACCATGACCCCGGAAGGGACCACGGTGTTCCTCCAACACCACAAAAGAGACCTCCTCCTCGGCAAGACTGGAAGACGAGGAGGCCTCCTCCTCTCCAGACCATATAGACCTGAGAGGGGACCCGGAGGAAGGGTCTAAAGTTCTTACCTGGGAGGCTCGAGAGCGACGCCATCCTCCGAAAGTCGGCAGGGCCTTGCCGATCTTAAATGCGCGGACTTCGAGAACACAGCGGTCCATTGAAAAACAGGCATCGCATTTGTCTATATTATGGCTAGGTCCCAGGCAACGAAGACAAACATCATGCCGGTCCATGACGGAAAAATGCCGGCCACAGGAGCACCGACGCATGGGGGCATGGCCTGCCTTCGACTTTCATTTAGCTCCTGAACCGGGCATGATGCAAAATTAACACTCTAAACAGTAAAGCTCCCGGCGTTGTCAGAAAAGTAATAAAGAACAGTCTTACAGGAAAACAACGTTGGGAAAAACAAACTAGGATGCAGGCGGCGTCGAAGAACGACGAAATAGGCCTAGTGGCGTAGAAACTTTTTTTTGCTACACGCAGCAGGTGCAGCCTCTACAGCGGGAGAAACAGAACTGGGATGTAGGAGGAGTCTGCGGTGCCTAACGGTCACCCCTCGTGCACCGTGTGGTGCGTCACTCTCGGGGTGGCGCCGTCGGTGCTGACTGCTCTCCAAAACCAAAAAAAACTCCCGTGGTGGGTGCGTGCCTTTACTGAAAGGTTACAGGAAAGAGAGAATGCCTTGTAAAACATTTGACATTCCTCTGTGAACTGGGAACAAGCTGATTAGCCAGGAAACCAAGGCCCAGATATTCAAACTACGCCAGGCTGTGGCGCAAGCCTGGGCGCAGCGCAACTTGGCTGCACAGGGGCATTGACTGGGTGATATTCAATGGAGCAGTGTCATGGCACAGCATCGTTGAATATCGCACCCTGGCCACCTGCAGTGTGCATGGCGCAGTGGCATTGTGGCTAGAGTGGAGCAGGGGGATGCGATAGCGCAAGTTCCGTTGTGCTATGCGCAGCAACTGTGATATTCAAAAGTGCACATGCAAATGGGGCCCAATGTGTGCAAGGCTCAAATGGGGCCATTTGCATGTCATTGTGGTCCCATTTGCATGCAGGTGCACCGATCCCCGGTGACTTGCGTCTAGCGCTCTGCCAGGCAGCAGCCATCAGGGACTGACGCCCCCTGCCCAGTGCAGCAATGTGCCCCACAGCCCGATCGCAGGCTTCAGTATACATAAAATGACTTTCTATATCCCTGGTGATCCAGAGGACAGCTGTCAGCCTGATCGCGGGCTTAAGTATAAATAAAATGATCATCTATACCCCTGGTAGTCCAGTGGACCGCTGTCAGCCCGATCGCGGGCTTAAGTATATATAAAATGATTATCTATACCCCTGGTGGTCCAGTGGACTGCTGTCAGCCCGATCGCAGACTTTTATAATAAAAAAATTCGTCCAATATCTCTGGTGGTCTAGCAGTGCCCCCACCGCCCACTGAGCCCCACCGCGCCCACTCTCCTGGTCAGCGGCGGGCGTGCAGCATTCCCATCTGCTGCCCGCCGCCGCCGACTGACACCGTGGTGTGCTGCTTCATACATTGGTCCAGCGTGAGTCAATGCATGCAGCCCATACTGTACCACACATTCCAGATATGTAATGAACATATTTGGAATGTTTAGTATGGTACGGCTGCATGCCCATTGGCTCACGCTATGGACCAATGGGTGTACAGACCTACCTACGGTGTCAGTCAGCAGGCGGCGGGGCAGCAGACGGGTGTGGTGCTGCCACCCGCCACTGACCGGGGGTGGAGCGGGGCGGTGGGGCTCAGTGGGCAGGTGGGAAGGGGGGTACCACTAGACCACCAGGGATATAGAAAATCAGTTTATTTATACTTAAGCCCGCGATCGGGCTGACAGCAGTCCACTGGACCACCAGGGATATTGGACGTGATGTTTTGAACAGATGCCCGTGATCGGGCTTGGGGGGGCACCGCCACAGAGGTGCAGCCGGAGCTCGGGTAGCCACCCACAGGTGGCAGCTGCTGTGTTGCGCCCTGCAATATGGCAGCTCATGTGTGGGTGGCCAGCCTTTGTTCCTTTTTTTTTGGATCAACTTTGTGCGGCGAAAGTAGGGGTTGTGCACGCATGGACTCAACATATCCCGTGTTGAATATCGGGATGTGCAGGTATGCATGAGCTGCGCCCTACCCTGCGCCACATACTACTGATGCACTCCAGCGCGCGGGATTTGTGCCAGGCACAATTCCCGTTTGAATATCGCGCAGGGGTGCATCAGTGGGTTGCACATGGCGTAACACTGTTGCGCCATGCGCAACCCTTTTGAATATCTGGGCCCAAGAGTCCATTTCAAAGGGATGGAAGTCCCTGGTTAGCTAATTAAAAGGAAAAAGAGGCAATAAAATCTCAGAGAGATGGGGGAAGATCCCACCTGTCATAAACTTTACACTTCAAAGAAAAAGTGCTTTAGGTTCCAGGAAACTGTTATGGTATGTTTACATTTGGTTAGCTGGCAGGATATTAAAATTGTAAGAGAATCTAACTAATAAGTATTATGGTTCACTTAAAACCTGGGAAAGAGCAAGAGAGACTCCTGCTGGCCTAAAAAAGAGAAGACCACCAGCAATCCACAGATTGGAGGGGCCAGGCCTGTAAATAGTCCCACCAAACAGAAGCTCATGGCATTGCATTTTGGACACTATTCTGAAACACAAAAGAAGCAAGACTGCCACAATACAGAGACAGACTAAGAACCAGTGAGTGCTACAAAAGGACTGAAACTTTTGCAGAAACGTATTTATTGTCTGGACTTTGATCATCCATGGACCAAGTAGAAACTAGACAGTTACATTTTCACAGTTCTTTTTTTATTTATAATTCCATTTTCTGTTTTGTTGTTCTGTAACCAGATTTCTGAAATCTTTTATTTGTAAAGTTTGTATGATAAGTAAGTAATTTTAGTAAAAGCTCTTTGCTTTTAAAACGGCCTGTGAGTGATTTGTGTGTGTATAAAGGTAAAAGATTTATTAATTTCTGAGACCAGCCTGTAATTGCTAAAGTGCTACCATTTGCTACCAAGACTAGGATCCAAAAAGGGAAATCTGGGGGGCCAAGTAAGGAGACAGACTAGGTCTCAGTAGGGGTCTGTAAGGGGGAACTAGGTTGCTGCACCACCCGTGGGAGAAGACACAATCAGTATTATGAGGGCAAACCTTGAAGAGCTCATTACTTGGGTCTTCTCCCAAGTATAGCAACCAAGGAGAGTTCTCACCTGGCTACAGATTTTGAGACTGTATTTTATCCTTATCCAGATTAGAGAGGAAACCCTGGGACCTCATGCTGTTCAGTTGTAAACCCAGTGAGCACTCTAGGAGGACACTTGGAGGGTACTCCTGTTCCCCCACCTGTTACAGATTGCACTTAGGGGTGGGCACTGTGAGCTCAGTGGACCTGGCCCCCAAGAGTGAGTACGTGACATCGATGACCCAGCCTGCACCAGAGTGACCAGCGGTGGCACCATGGCTGTCCCCGTCCTCTGACAGGATGGAGGTAACACCATAAGAGGGAAAGACATTGGTGGTGCCATTCATCGCAAAGACCTGGAGGCTACTGCCACAGGCAAAAACACTACCGGCTCCAGTGGCATCGCTGGTGGCACAAGCCAAACTGACTCTAAGGGGTCAAAGGCCTGCACCACCAGTGGTGCCACATGGCCAGATGCTGCACCCACTGCTCCATAAGAGCTGCTCAATGATGGAATTGCCCACTGGAACCATTACTAAAAGATAGAGGGGCCTACGGGCCTAAGATGCAGACTTTGCAGGCCTAGAAGTCCCCGGTGTTGCCAGTGACAATGGTGGGGACCTCCAACCCATGAAGTCGAATGCCTCATGGCAGACCTCACAGAAGGTGACCTCGACTGGTGCCATTTCTTCCCCCTCTTACGAGAAGAGGAAGAGGCTGATGTGTGCTTGGATCTCCAACACTGAGCGTGTGTTGGATCAGCACTGCTTCTTTTTGTACTTATGAGAGGATGGTCTTCCGTCCTGAGTACTGGATCGCCCGCCTTCCTAACGCTTCTCTGGAGGAGAGGGTGGACCGGACAGAGCCCCGCTGCCAGAGCAGCCTGCCTCTTCATGCTTCCCAATGTTTATGGCTGTAAAATGTTTATACAGGGAAGGACTAAGAGAAACTGAAGTTATTTAAAGTGTAAATAAACTAAACTGACAGAAAAGTAGCAAACTGTGAAGTTAAACACTAAAACTAAAGAACTGAATGCTATCGTCATATAGACTGTGAAGTTCTGACTCCCCCTGGGCAAGCAACGTCATCACTGATGCACACTTGACGGCAAGACAAATGGAACTGAGAACCAGAGGCAAGAGTCAGAGATAACAGGTTCCTTTCAGAATGATTTCCGTTGAAAAGAGGCAACAGGCAGGGTTGTCCCATCCCCTTGCGTTTCACTCTGTCTATGGAACCTTTGGTAGTTTCCATGCGTAATACCTTGGGTGGGATATTCAGAAATGCACCAGGCATGGGCGCAAGCCTGGCGCAGCACAACTGGGATGCACCAGGGCATGGCCCGGGTGATATTCAACGGTGCTGTGCCATGGCTCAGCACAATTGAATATGGCACTGGGGCTGCCCGCACTAAGCACGTTGCAGTGGCACTGCACCAGCACAAGTAGCAAGTAAGAAGCAGGGGGATGCGCCAGTGCAAGTGCAAGTGCACTAGGCACAGCAACTGCAATATTCAATGCTGGGAATGCAGATGAGGCCATTATGCATGCAAGGCGCAAATCGGGCCATTTGCATGTCATTAAGGCCCCATTTGCATGCAGGTGCGCCGATCCCCGATGACTTGTGCCTGGCACCCTGCCAGGCTGCAGCCATCGGGGACTGATGCCCCCTGCCCCTCAGTGGGCAACGTGCCCCAACACTCGATCATGGGCTGTGGTTAATTATAAAGTCTCTGGTGGTCCAGTGGACCCTACCCCATCACCCGATCATGGGCGTATAATACAGAATCCCTGGTGGTCCAGTGGACCTGCTCCCCTGCCCGATCGCAGGCAAATGAAAGTTTAAGTACCCTGGTGATCCAGTGGAACTGATCTCCAGCCCGATCGCGAGGCTTCAGTTGTAAATGAATGCCCTGGTGGGCCATCGGTACCCCTCCCACCCACCCACTCAGACCCGCCACCCCACCCAGTCAGTGGCGGCGGCGGCTCCCCACCAGCAAGCCGCTTGGCCACCTGCCAACTGACAACGTACAGTACAGCTGTATACCCATTGGTCCAATGTGTGGGCCAATGGGCGTGCAGATTGTACTGTACTACACTGTCCCAAAATGGCAATGAACCATTCACATTTCAGCACTGTGTAGTACAGTACAGTCTGCACACCCATTGGCACATGTAGTGGACGAATGGGCGTAAAGCCGTACTGTGCCCTGTCAGTCGGCAGGCAGCCGGACAGCTTGCGGGTGGGGAGCTGCCGCCCGCCGCTGACCGGGGGGAGCAGGGTGGCGGGTCTGAGTGGGCGGGTGGGGAGGTGGTTACCGATGGCCCACACGGGCATTCATTTACAACTGAAGCCCGTGATCAGGCTGGGGATCAGGTCCACTGGACCACCAGGGAATTCAATTCTTTATTAGCCCGCGATCGGGCTCGGGATCTGGTCCACTAGAACACCAGGGTTGTTAAGCACATATATACACGTGATCGGGCGAGTGGGTAGGGTCCACTGGACCACCAGGGATATAGATTCAATATGCCCGTGTTCAGGTGGAGGGGGCACGATGCCCGGCCTGTGTCTGGGGTGATTGGGTGGCCACCCACAGCTGGCAGCTGCTGTGTTGTGCCCTGCAATATGGCAGCCCACCTGTTGGTGGCCTGGACTTGCTCCTGCTTTTCAGGGTGGATCTGGTGCAGCGCAAGGGGGTTTCATACATATGTGCCCGCATATCCCGGTTGAATATCAGGATGTGCCCGTATATGCATGGGCAGGCCCCTACACTTGCGCTGCATACATTACTGATGCGCCTTGGCACATCGAATTGCGAGTGCAACATCCCTTTGAATATCGCGCTACAAGATCAGTGGGTTGTGCATGGTGCAACACTGTTGCGCCACGCACAACCCTTTCAATATCCCACCCCTTGATTATTAGGGGGTGATGGCGTGGGGTTGAACAGAAGTTGGCCTTTTATGCCGACTGTCACAAACCCACTTAACAGGTCAGCCCTCTACTCTCAAAGTGCCAACCTCCGAGCGCAGTCTTGTGAACAGTTAACAGAACAAGGTAACCCTCTTGTCTGTTTTGTGGGTTTCGAATCCACCTTTGGTCTCAAGTCTTGGAGGGATTCAAACTGTGAACGTCATGCTAGCGTACCCAATGCACAGGCTCAGATAATTCTGTCTTCGGAGGGCCAGATATCTTTGCCTACGGGCACCTAACCAGGTGTACAGAAATGAACCCTTAAAAACTGTAATAAAAGACCTCAGATTTAAAACGCTTACCTTTTTCCAGTTTGGTATCACCATTCAAGCTTATATATAGTGTCTGCTCTATCCATATATACTCTACTTGTAAAGGAAAGAAATCAAAGACAGACCAAGTAAGCTCTAAAAACAGTTTTACTAAAATAGATCAAGAATATGTAACACATAAAATACAAAACTATTATATCACAAGACATACAAATCTCTAAAACAAAACAGGTTTTAACAGTGCAATTCTTACTACAGTACTTAGATTTGTCTCTCTCTAAATACCTGCTTAAAGTGCTCACAGATGTTTCTTGTCAGAGTCTAGATAAAAGTGCCTCTGAACTAAAACAGAATAATGTTTAAAAGCTGGTTTTCCCCACCTATTTGCATGAGGTCACCTAGCTCCTCCCTGTCAGAATATATAAAACAATATACCTATATAAAAACAGGATGTCTTTTTCCAAGTATTAAATTCTGCAACCTCAGCATAACTCACATTCTTCAAATGATTCTCTTTGATCTTATGATAAGCTTCCCCCTTCCAGGACATCACAGTCTCTTTTATGATTTCGCATTAATACATCACAACCTGCATTTCTTCCTCTAAGCGTTATAAAACTTTAGGATTTCTCTCCTAGCAACTACAGCTATAATTAACTTAAAATCAGGAGATCCTTGATCAAGGCCTGTTCTACTATATAATTAGCTTCTGGCCTTCCACGTAACACCTTGTAGGTAAAACCTGTGTGTGTGTGTGTGTGTGTGTGTGATCTCACATGCTGTTTCAGCATTTCTCATGGGAGACAGTTCATAACACATTTTTTTATTTTACCAAAAAATCATACAGCACTCAGTACTGGCTGTCCTCGTCACAATGACGACTCCCTTTTCTTTTTCAGCGAACCTCAGTCCTCTCTTCCACACCTACTGGAAGCTCTCTGTGAATCTGGCACCTTAGCTGGCTATAAAATCAACCTAAACAAGTCACAGGCAATGATCCTCTGTGGAACACCCCCCTCGAACTTTAGACATAGTTTCCCCTTTTCCTGGGCAAAAAAGAACACATTTAGATATTTGGGAGTCCAAATATTGGCAGACACCTCCTGTTTGTTTAAAAATAACTATTTCAAACTTTACAGCACCTTGCAGGCAGATTTTACCTGTTGGATACTCCTATCCCTTACTCTGTATGGTTGAGTACAGGTGGTAAAATGAATATCTTCCCTTGACTTCTTTTTCTGGTTCAGACCCTTCCCATCCCCATCCCCAACCACTTCTTGAACAGATTAAAGAGGGACATTCAACGTTTTATCTGGGCGGGTAAGAAACCCCATCTCTCTATCAAAATACTCCAAGCGTCTCAGGTGGGTGGTGGTTTTGGGGCTCCCAAATCTCTATCATAATTATTTGGTGGCACAGGGAGCTCAACTGTGTACCTGAGCAAAACAATGTCTGGATGCAGGTACCCAATTGAGGAAGCTGCACTACCCGGTAGAGTATTACGGACGCTGCCCACACATGTTATTCCCTCCCAATTTAGTCACAAACCCAGAATCCTTGGCTTAAACACTCCCTATGCATCCTCTTGCACCTTCATAAGCTCACTAATACCCCCAATTTAGTAGGTCCTCTTTAAATCATCTGCCACAAAGATGCTTTTCTCCCACCTCAACTGGACCCTGACTACTCCTATTGGGAACTTCGGGATCTCACCACCTTTTTTCAATGCACAGACCTTGCAGGCTGCCTTCCCTCTGCTAGACTAAAAGAAATCTATTCCCTCTGTCAAGAAGACAACTTTCGGTATCTACAGATCTGGAACTTTATACACTCCCCAGACACCTTGCAACGTATCCGTAGGGATCAGACACAGAATCTCTTTTTTCATGATGCAGTTAAACTTAAAGACAAATTTAGATATATTTCAGTTCTCTACACACTCATAACCCCTATGCATCCTTCCCCATTGGATGAGATCCGGGATAGATGGGAACAGGAGAGTGGACTGCAGATCTTACCTGCCCAGTGGTCTCGTTGACTTCTAAGGGATGGCAGGTTACTTCATCTCCAACATGGAGAGAATTTAATTGAAAGTCTTGGCCGGTTTCTTTCTGACCCCCACAATAACAAAATATTTTAATCCTAACCTTACAGAGGAGAGTTGGAGACAGTGCAGGGAGCCTAAGAGCACTCATTATCATATCTTTTGGAGCTGTCCTAAGCTTGTCGGATTTTTGGCAAAATATCCACGGGGAGATCCAGGGGTTGACAGGTTCCTCTTTTCCCTTTACTTTCACAGGTCTTGTCCTGGGCTTCCCTGGCTTGCTGTCCAGGAAAGGCCAGGCAACGCAGTTAGGACAGATCCTGAGAGTTGTGGCCCTCAAATGTATAACTGCCAAAATGCCCTCCCCTGACCCTCCTATAGTAAATGAATGGGTGTCCCGGGTTACAGAGATAGAGCAAAACGAACAAAACCAGCACTACTCTGGACTAGTGAAAAACCAAAAAAAACAAGGGGTTCCTTGTTGCCTCATTTAGCATGTTGTGGGTATACTGCCCTTTTTAAACTTCAATAAAGCCCTTTTTCACTAGTCCGGAGTAATACTGGTTTTGTTCATTTTGCTGATATTTTTTATCCATGCACACTCCTTGCAGCTAGAGCTGTCCTTTGTTGCTTTTACAGAGATAGAGCGCATGGAAAAGATAACATACACCTTACGCCTAGATCTTGATAAATGTTTGGCCATCTGGCAACCCTGGCATGTGAGGGCACTGGGGCAAACAATAGGAGATATTGTTTACACCATGGGAAGGGGGGGAGGTGTTCAGTGGAGAGGGACTGGAAAGGATTCTGGTCCCACAACTAGGTTAGATTACTGGATCGCTTAATTGGGGCCTATGTTTATTATTTAGCTTAAGTGTGTGTGTGGGGGTGTCTGTATGCCATGTTGTTTAATTGTTCATGTTTATCGTAAATATTTTGCTCAGGTTTTATTTTTAGATATCGTATGTTGGTGAATCCACTTCTGATACGTTTAGCATTGCACAGACCTTAATATTTCTTTCTCTTTAGGTTAAGGTGTTTTCAATTAGTAATCTACATGTATAGATGGGGCGGTGCAACAGTTTAGAATTACTAATATAGAAGGATCAGTATACTGTATGCCTCTATTTTGTACTGTCTTGGGTTTTTGATATTTTGTTTGTTGTCTTGATGTACTTAATTGTGGATTTCTGTAACTACTACAAAAGTTGTATTTAATGGTTTTACTGTTACCTTTCATGTGTTAATCTTTCTTTGAGACCAATAAAAGCCTTTCTGAGTTAAAAAAAAAATAAATTTAACTGAGGGGGTTGGGGGCTGGTGCCGCTGTATACCAGCGGGCGCGTGCATCATCACATGCACACAGTACCATGCCCTGAGATCTCTAAAACGTTCTGGCTCCCACTAGGTCCTAGCACCTCTGGCTAACAGCCACTAATGGGAATCAATGGTGAAGATTGATTCTTGGAAGATCTGGGCACAGCATTCCAGGTAAGTTCCACCATGGTGCTGTACAGTGGCAACATCACCTTATTTTTCTACTATCTAATCCCCTTCCCCATACATCCCAGCATTCAAGCTGCTTTGCTGTATGCATTGATTCAAGGATTAGATTGTTTGAGGAAGTCACTGATGATCACTCCTAGGTCCCTTTCCTAAGACACTGTGGCCAACCTGACACTCTCACCATCATGTGCTCTGCATATGGGTTCTTTTTCCACATTGCATCAGTTTTTACATTTTGGCATTGAATTTAAATTGCCATTTTTTGGAGGTATTCCGTGATATGAGTGCATGAATTACGGTGAAGCAAACTGAGTGACGTCAAAAGAGTGACTTTGAAAAGGGCTATAGTGATACTAGGTTGAATGTTATAGTCAGCGATAGTTATGGTGCATTAAGAGTGAATGTAAAGGAGAGCGATGTAAAAGAGGGAAGGTGCTATGTAGGAAGTTGCTTCTGAAAGGATGCAGGCACATGTTTGTCAGGGAGATTTTGAGCTGGCTGCCTAGTGAAGAGGATTGAAGCACTGCATCTGAGCCTAGTAGACCTGGGTTTGAAACTGGCCTTGAGGGTTTTTTTTTTGGCTGTTCTGCCTGCATTCCCGACGTGTGACTGCTTCCCAATTGCCCCGTCCCTGCACAGTATTCTGTCCTTCCGAGTTTTCCCCTGCCCCAGTGTTTCATGCCCACCCCAGAGTTTGTATAGTAAAGGACTCATTGGCCCAGCTAGTCTGCCCCATACCCTCCCCATAGGCTCCTCTGCCCATCCATATCCTCCTTTTTGTCCCCTTTCCCCTGTGTAGCCTCCTGTCCCCTTGATTTGAGCTGGTTTCATTCTCTTGCCTACTTCCATGTAGTAATCCCATGAACTCTTGAACTCCCCCGCTGAGTTTGCCTCCATCACTCATTTTGGCAACTTATTCTGGGAACCCACCACCCTCTCAGTGAAGTATTGACCCCTCACATTTTCTTTGAATTTACCTTCCTCCAGTTTTAAGCTGTGTCTCTAGTTGTAGCATTTTCCCTCCTTTTGAAGATGCTCCCTTCCCTCACCTTGTTTATTCCCTTCAAATATTTGAAAGTTTCTATCATATCCCCCCTTTCTCTCCTTATTTCCAGTGTGTACAGGTTTAGCTCATCCAGACTTTCTTCATATGATTTCATTTGCATGCCCTGCACCATTCTGGTTGCCCTTCTCTGCACCCTCTCCACTCAATCTACTATGTCTCCCCTTAAGTATGGCCTCCAGAACTGTACCCCATACTCTAGGTGTGGTCTGACCATGGACCTGTACAGAGGCATAATCACCTCCCTCCTCCTACTTGTGATACCCCAATGCATGCCAGCATCCTGTTCGCCTTGCCCACCGCCTTGTTGCACTGGTTTGCCACCTTTAGGTTATCTGAAATAATTATCTTCAGGTCCCTCTCCTGGTCTGCCACCCCAAGCTCCTACCCTCCCAGTGAGTATCTTACCTTTGGATTATTATACCCTATGTGCATTATTTTGCATTTCTTTGCATTGAAGTCCAGTTGCCACTTCTCTGACCACTCCTCCGGCTTGATCAGATCTTCCTTTATTCGCTTCACCCCCTGGAGTATCCACCCTATTGCAGATCTTTGTGCCTGCAAATAGACACACCTTCCCATTTAGGCCCTCCACTATATCCCCAATGTAGACGTCAAAAAGTATTGGGCTATGGAGCCTGAGCTGGGGGATCCCTGAATCAAACTGGGTCGCATGATGGAACCCTGGGAATGCAAACTCTGGAAGAGCCCAAAAGGGGTATCTCCCCTGTGATGCACCTGGGGTTGCAAAAGTCCAGAATGGCAACCCATGGCGGCGCCACCGGAGGGGACCCCTGAACCCATGAAGGAGAGGTGGGGCTCAGCACTACGGCTCCTCCCTGCACCCTGAGGAGTGGCAGAGGAGTACCGATGCCCCTCACCTTGACCCCTCAGACTCCGAGGACACCCTCTTCCTTGACCCCAGTGAAGGGGTTCCTCGATCCAGGGGCCTCCCGAGGGAGGCCTCTGAAGATGGGACTCCCAGTCTCCCCCTGAAAGGGCACAGCAGCACCAAGGCTGGCAGCTGCTGTGGCCTCGCCTGGGAAACAGTCCCCCAACCCCCAAGCCATCCTCCTCCATGGACCCCAGGCCACCCCCAGTCTGGGAGTCCTCAGAGGAAGACAGCTGTGGAGATTCAGGGATGGGGGCACTGAGCCACCTGACACCATGTCCCACAGAAGATTCTGATTCTGAGGAATCAGGGAGCCAGTCCGGGTTCACATCCGAGTCATCCCCCTATGAAAAGGAGTCAACCAGGAGGATCTTGATACTGGCCACTCCAAAAATCCACTGAGAAACGGCACTGCAAATGGCGCTGCCATTGTCCACAGCACTGGCCATTCCCAGTACACCACCCACGGCTCCGGAACCTGGCCCCGACCCATCTATGGCCCTGGTCGAATCCCTGACGCCACGTGCGGAACTGGAACCCAACACACCACCGCCAACGGAGTCGACAGGGTCAACAACGCTGCGAGTGGTACTGAGAACCAAACCAGCACCACATGCAGCACCACCCCAATCACTGGCACCGTGAATGGCACCAGGATCCGAGATGGCGCCAGAAGGCGGTATCGAGGATCCACCAGTGCCGGACCCAGCAACCATGGGCCTCGACACTGGGGGAGCCTGCACCTCAGGAATGGTGACTGCCGAGACAGTGTCAACAACACAACCCAGGGAAGGGCCACAGTGTTCCTCCAACACCACAAAAGAGGCCTCCTCCTCCTCGGCAAGGTTGAAGATAAGGAGGCCCCCACTCCTCCCCAGACCGTATAGGTCTGGGAGGGAACCCGGAGGAAGGGCCTAAAGACCTGGCCTGGGAAGCTCTAGAATGATGCCATCCTCTGAAAGTCGGTGGGTTCTTGCCAACTTTGAATGCGCGGATTTCAAGAACGCAGCGATCCATGGAAAAACAGGTGTCGCATCTATCCATATCATGGTTAGGTCCCAGGCACCGAAGGCAGACATAATGCCGGTCCATCATGGAGAAATGTCAGCCACAGGAGCACCCGACGCATGGGGGCACGGCCCGCTTTGACTTTCGCTGGTTCCGAACCGGACATGATGCAAAAACTATTTTTATCAACAGAAAAGCTCCTGGCGCTGTCGAGATATAAAATAAAATGGTCTTACCAGTTTCAACAGCATCAGGAAATCGAACTGGGATGAAGGAGATCGAAGTGGACGTTGCAAAATGACACAAGGCCTAATGGCGCAGCAGCAGACAGTTTCACTCGCGCATAGCAGGTTGTTGAATGTGGCCAGTGGCCAAAGTTTAGTGACCAGTGATCAAACTTTTATCAACAATATGTAATTGGCTAACCAAAAGGTCGAGGAGATAGAAAGGTGTAAAATGGCTAGTGTAGAGGCAGCAAAGGGCTAGTAAAAGGTGAAGGTGGCTAGTAGATGACTACATGATACCAACATGTAGATTAATGTGCCTTGTAAGTGCAGAGGTGTTTGGAGAGTAATTGTTGAAACCATGCAAATAATGATACCACTGTGCAAATTAATGTCTGTGTAGATGCCCAGGTTCAAAAGGTGTTGGTGCCCTTTAAATAACTGTAGAAAATAAGTGAACTATGTTTAAAAAAATAAATGTTTTAAAGAAAATTAGCTTTGCTTTGCTCAGCAGAGATACTTTGTACAAAACCTTCCTTCAACCAAAGGTCATAGCCAAAATAAGGTTCAGCTGCTTCAAACCACTGCAGCTTACAGTTCCTCATTTTATAATTTGTGTTTAAAAAAAATGTGTAACAGAGAGTTGATAAGAAACAATTATATCCTTGTTTTGGCCACTGTCTAGTTAGCAAGTTATTTAAAGTGAATGTGAAGTCCCCTCTTATGTTTTCTGTATCCTAAAGCGAGTTATATTTGATAAATGTAAAATCCCCTGATCACTTGTTTTTCCATCTACATATCTCGGCAAAGTGTCAAATGTATCTTATGACCGAGGTATCTCATGGCCATGGTACTTTTAAAACCTTGTCTCATAATGTTTTAAATGACGTGATGTCTAGGCTAAAATTTGCTATAACAGTTGGGAATTTCCACCATGCATTTTTGGGGTATAAATACAGAATCTAAATGTCATGGCCAGTGTGTTTTTAGAGGAATAGATATGGCAGTTATAGATGCTAGAACACCCAGAAAAGGGAGCGGTTCACTCCACTTTTCTGTACCTGTAGCCCTGGTGGTAAAAAGCCATCAACTGTTTAGATTTGATCATGTTAGAGGTAAAATTGCTAGGGTTTATTTGGTATTAATAAATTGCAACTGAATTAAAATAACATTTGGTTTCAGGTGGCTTTATTGGATTGCCAGGGACCACTAGCCAAGAACCTTGTGTTTTTGCAAATTTGTGAGCCAGCCAGGAGGTGGTTTTGGTTCTGGTCTTGGTAGATCTGGTAAAGCCTAGTGTTTACTCTAAACAGGGTCCACGCAGGTAAGGGTCATAACCTAACTGTGGGGCTGGGAAAAAGTGTCTAATGGACTCTGAGGCCCTGATATTCAAACTGCGCCAGGCTGTGGTGCAAGCCTGGGCGCAGCTCAACTTGTTTGCACAGGGGTGTGGCCTGGGCAATATTCAATGGAGCTGCGCTATGGCTCAGCAGCTTTGAATATCACACCCTGGCCACCTCCATTGTGCATGGCGTAGTGGCACTGTGCCAGTGCAAGTGGCCAGAGTGGAGCATGGAGATGCGCTAGCACAAGTGCCATTGCACCATTCACAGCACCTGCGATATTCAAAAGGGGACATGCAAATGGGGCCATAATTTATGCAAGGTGCATATGGGGCTATTTGCATGTCATTATGGCCCCATTCGCATTCCATTAGCATGCAGGTGTGCCGCTCCCCGACGACTTGTGCCTGGTGCCCTGCCAGACAGCAACCGTCAGGGACCAACGCCCCCTGCAGCCCAATCGCGGGCATTTGTCTAAAAAAAGAAATCCTCGTCTAATATCCCTGGTGGTCCAGTGGACCGCTATGTGCCCGATCGTGGGCATCGGTATAATAAACCCCCCTGTCCAATATCCCTGGTGGTCCAGTGGACCAATCGCTGCCCGATCGCGAGCATCTGTTTAAATCACCTCCCTCAGCCAATATCCCTGGTGGTCCAGTGGACCGCACTCTGCCCGATCGCGGGCATCTGTAAAACATAAAAAAACATCCTATTACCCTGCTGGTCTAGGGTACCTCCCTCCTCACCCGCCCACTGAGCCCCACCGCCCCGCTCCCCTCCTGGTCAGCCAGCAGGCGGCAGCACCCCACCCGCCTGCCACCCCGCTGCCCGCCGACTGACAGGTCAGTAGAGTTGCACGCCCACTGATTCACAAGCGAGCCAATGGGTGTGCAGCCCGCTCACAGTACTACACATTCAGATATGAATGATTCATTCACATATCTGGACTAACAATGCGATATAAACTACATGCCAGTAGCTCGCTGGCTTTCAATAATGCAGCCACAGGCTGTCGGTAATGGCGCAAATAGGTAAGTGCTGCCGCCGCCGGCTGACCTGGGGGCGGGGAGGTGGAAGCAATGGCCCGAGGTAGAGAGGGTACAGACCACCAGGAAGTGACGGGACATTTTTATGTTTACGGGTCTGTGAGGTAAACGAAGTACCGAAAGACAACTGAAATGACTAAACAGATACCAGCGATCGGCATTAATCCCGATCACTTTCGACCACCAGGGACAATAACTAGAAAGGTAGTTAAACAGATGCCCGTGATGGTGGCAGCAATCGTCCACTGAACCACCAGGATATTGGACGGGGGTGTTTATTATACCAATGTCCGTGATCAGGCACATAGCGGTCCACTGGACCACTAGGCATATTAGATGAGGATTTAATTTTTTAGACAAATGCCCACGATCGGGAACATAGCAGTCCACTGGACCACCAGGGATATAGGATTTTTTTTTTTTATTTAACCAGATGCCCGCGATCAGGCAGCACTCGGTCCACTGGACCACCAGGTATATTGAAGGGGGGGTTTATTTAAACAGATGCTCATGATGGGGCATGGGGGGCACCGCCAGGTGCGGCAGGAACATGGGTGGCCACCCAGAGGTGGCACCTGCCATGTTGCGCCCTGCAATGCGGCAGCTCACCTGTGGGTGGCCATCATTTGTTCCTTTTTTTTGGCTTAACTTTGTGGAGGCGCAAGTAGGGGTTGTGCATGCATGGCTCTGCACATCCTGGGCTGAATATCGGGCTGTGCAGGTTATGCATGGGCACGCCCCCCCTACCTGTGCCTGCATACATTACTGATGTGCTCCGCAAGATCGGATTTGTGCGCCACTTTCCTTTTAATATTGGCGCCGGGCGCATCAACGCGCTATGCGATGGTGCATCACTGTTGCTCCATGCGCAACCCTTTTGAATATCTGGGCCTGAGTGTTCAAGTGGACTTGAACCTACAGGAAAAGGTCTATGGTGCAGCTATAAGCTGGGTAACAATAATGTATATTTATGTGGAGTTATGAGGACCCCAGGTTTAAGGATATGTGGAGAGACGTGTTAAGGAAAAGTCTCTCAAACAAGTAAGGGCAACTGCCCTTGTAATTTGTGCTTGCTAGAAGTATATACTGATAGAGCCGATGATGGCTTTCACAGTTCAGGCTGCTTTTAGAAGAAGAGTGGTGTCTAATCAAGTAACGTTAGATAAGCAACATTTAGAGAAAGAAAAATAAACTACTGTGGATGCATACACAGTAGTTGTGACTACAGACGGGTTGATTTGAAAATCCTCCCCCCCCCCATGTTCCCTATCTGTAGTTTCAAGTTTTTTTTTGTATCAATTTCAAGTTCCCTTGCCTCCTACAGAGGCTGAAACATTTGATACCAAACCCAGGTACTGGTAATCTCCACCAGTTAGATCTCAACCTAGTACCTAGTACTGCTACATATTTTTAAACTGCAAACCAGAGCTCTGGGAAAAGACTTGGTTTGGCAGGTTACTGAAATGGCCAAAAGAAAACCTTTGAAAGGGTTAATAGCTGCAGCGTTTGGAGATTATCATGAAGGTCCTGCAGTCATTTTTCTGAATCGGACCAGTGTATCAGAAAAGAAGAAAGAAAATACCTTGGCACAGGGTAAGTCTCAATTTTTTTTTTATTTAAAGTTTTTTTTATGTCTGCCTGTTATATTTCTGTGATGCATATACTAAAAAAGGTAATGTGCAGTCTCTCTCGCATATTTTCCAGCGTATATCTGTTTTCTTTAATTATGCTCTGTTGTCAAGGTTGCAAGACAGCATTGACTGCCTTTGGTGCAGAACATGTTACAGTAAAAAAGAAGCTTCTTTGCCTCATATCTGACTGTTTTAATTAGTTTTATTTTTAATAAAACATTTGTGCTGCCTAGATAGGGTCAGTGAAGAACTTTTGCATGTAGTTGTTGGTTGGAGCAGGTAGTGCTGAAGGTGAAGAGATATGATGTCATAGATTGCAATGTGCAGAAAGATTTGTAGTTTGCAGGCAACGTGCCAAGCCACTGCTAGGTGAAAATGTAATGTGTTAACAGCTATAAATGGCTTTATCATACTTCTAGTTAAAACCAGAAACTTTTTGCAAAATGGCAGAGTGCCATATTTTGGCTATGCGCCAAAAGGTGTAACCATGTTATACTAGATGTGTCCACTTACAGATGGTATGTTGTGCTGTATTTTAAAGGAGTTGGAAGGTGTTTAAAAATTTTTTTGTTCTGAAAACATTTGGCATGGAGATACGTATAAATTTGTTAGTTTAAAAGGTTGTCGGTGTTACAAGACAGGCAGGAGGCTGCACATATATCTAAAATACTTATAGTTTTCTAATGAAACTATGGGCATTACCTCAGCAAATTGGTGTCAAATAATGTCAGTCTTATTTTGTGTTAAGTATTTCTTTTTGTGTGTGTGTACTGTCTTGGCCAGCAGTTTTATTTTGTGCTCTATTATTATTTAAAGATATTTTAATATCAGTAGTGTTCAAGGACAATACAAAAATAGCTGGGTTTGAGCAACCCTTGCATGAACACTGTGTGACCTTTTGCATGTTATTTGACCTTCTTGTGTTTCAACATTTTATGCTACTACCAGTTCAAACTTGATGTGTGTCCCCCTACTTAAAGCACAACTTTTCACACAAAATGTATGTTTTCATGGAAGCACACCAAGAGTGAACCATACAATTTGACTTTTTATTACAGAACTGGCATTCTAAGTAAAAAGGAACAAACTTTTTTTTTTTCTTTCTGGGCTTGCAGTCAACACAGGCAATGCTCAAAGCCTTCCTCCACAAACATTTTGTTGTAAGTACAACTCCTTTGTTCCTTAACAATATCACATGATTCCCATACTATGCAAGGCACTCGAGCTGGAAGGGGGAATTATTCATCTTCTCCCTGTACTTTTTTTTAAACTATATATATATATATAAGAAAATACAAAATCACACATGCCCTCACAATGCAAAGCATCATGGGCTGCATATACAAATCACCACAGAATGTTATGCTGGTCCAACTTTAAGCAGAATTGCATGGTGCGAAGGCCTCTCACACAGTTTGCAAGGGTGCTAACAGAAGACATGACCGTGTTTAGTCCTACCAGGACTCATCAGTATGCCTCGTCTGTTTGACACCCCAGTGGAATGGACCAGCTACCCTAAGCCAGTGTGCCTGGGATATATTGTGGTGAACCCATTAAAATAAAAAACTATTTAAAAGACAAAGAACCTCTGTGCGTAAACACTGAGGCAAGGGTTACCCCAAAGGGCATTTGGCTGGGAAGCCAAGTTTCAAGAAAATACAAAATCACACATGCCCTCACAATGCAAAGCATCATGGGCTGCATATGCAAATCACCACAGAATGTTATGCTGGTCCAACTTTAAGCAACTTTAAGCTGGTCCATTCCACTGGGGTGTCAAACAGATGAGGCATACTGATGAGTCCTGGTAGGACGAAACACGTGTCTATGTCTTCTGTTAGCACCCTTTGCAAACAGTGTGAGAGGCCTTTAGCACCATGCAATTCTGCTTAAAGTTGGACCAGCATAACATTCTGTGGTGATTTGCATATGCAGCCATGATGCTTTGCATTGTGAGGGCATGTGTAGGCCTTTCGGCACCATGCAATTCTGCTTAAAGTTGGACCAGCATAACATTCTGTGGTGATTTGCATATGCAGCCCATGATGCTTTGCATTGTGAGGGCATGTGTGATTTTGTATTTTGAAACTTGGCTTCCCAGCCAAATGCCCTTTGGGGTAACCCTTGCTTCAGTGTTTACGCACAGAGGTTCTTTGTCTTTTAAATAGTTTTTTATTTTAATGGGTTCACCACAATATATCCCAGGCACACTGGCTTAGGGTAGCTGGTCCATTCAACTGGGGTGTCAAACAGATGAGGCATACTGATGAGTCCTGGTAGGACAAAACATGTGTCTATGTCTTCTGTTAGCACCCTTTGCAAACTGTGTGAGAGGCCTTGGCACCATGCAATCTGCTTAAAGTTGGACCAGCATAACATTCTGTGGTGATTTGCATATGCAGCCCATGATGCTTTGCATTGTGAGGGCATGTGTGATTTTGTATTTTCTTGAAACTTGTCTTCCCAGCCAAATGCCCTTTGGGGTAACCCTTGCCTCAGTGTTTACGCACAGAGGTTCTTTGTCTTATATCTATATATATATATATATATATATACAGTACACTTTTAAAAAGGACTATTACAGCTGTTTTTGAGAGTTTACCATCTACAGTTAAAAACAATGACTTTTGTTTTTATGTGTGACTATGGTGTAATCATTTTTTTTTCTTTTTAAAATGCATTCTAAGAGATACGTACATACGGTATTCCCATTGATCCGTATCTTTTGTAAACTCAGCTGACATTTTGTCATGCTTAGGATAAGGGAACCCAGGGATGCTTGACTTCTTTTATCCTATGAAAATAATTTTGTTTTATTTTTAGGCTTACGTATGTTTGTTTTTGTTGTTTGTTTGTATGTTTCTTCTCTTTCTTCTAGAGAAAAAGAAGTTTCCCATCTTTATAGTAAGGTATGAAACTTACTAAACTAGTTGCAATATAATTCTGTTATAATTTGAAGTGGGGTAGGTGGGGACTGCAATGGGGCCACCCCATTACCATTTATTTATCCAGTGCACATTTTTTTTAAGGTACTGCACGACTGGTTACTAATATTGCCAGACCATTTCTGGTTCAATATCCATGTCACCATCCGCAGCTAACATTTTTATTGCTACAGTAGTCAAGCTGTCTCTTCCACCAGTAGGAGCTGGAAGGGGGTCATACTATCCTTCCTTCCAGTGCAATACCCACAAAGGTTGTAAGGTACATCACTGTCTCCCAAAGGAGTAAATAAAGAAAATGTGTATTTGCCAATAATTATTTCTTATTTACAAGTTTTGAAAAGACCCAATGTACTTTGACATTATAACCTAGCTCAGTACCTCTGCTTTTTCTAGTGCAAACAGTTAAACCTCATACCTATCATTGGTACAAGGGCTTTTGCCCTCAGCAAGTAATCAGTTAAGTTGGGGTTGTGTATGTATTTCCATACACATTCATGTTCTTTAATTGTCTTTTTCAGCTTTCATCTGTCAGACAAATATAAAACAATTTCCATAGCCTTACAGCAATGGATGCATTTTTACCAAGGACTGCAACGTATAAACTTAAACTGTACCACACACCCTCTGCAACTTATTCCATGGTTATGTTCAACAAGTAAAGTCACAATACTCTAACATTCCTGGACTCTGAACTAAGCTTACAGGCTATATTTGTTCCGTGTTTAAAATGTATTTTATACATTATGCTCAATACTGAAATTGTTCTATTGCAAAAATGCTTATGTTTCACGTTTGTTATAATGTTTTGATATACGTTTTGCTACACTGTAGCATGTGTGTATTCAGAAAAGTGCTCCACATGTATAAATGTTTTTAATGCTCATAACCAAACTTTAATAATGGGGCCAGCATTGCTGACCCACCCCTACAATATGTTCCAAAGCAAAACTCCAGACAAATTAATGCTCCGTTTGTCTTATTACTCACAGATACCCCTGAAAAATAAGTGCACTCTATGCAGGTTTTGTCATTTTAAATCTTAACAATTATAATATGCAGAATTTAGATTGTGCTCCAAACCTATGCTTCAAGCCTTACCTCACTCAGTACTTTGGCGTATTTCACTATACAGGGTAAAGAAGGTAGACCCTTTCGCTTGTCACAGGTGCAACAGACACTACTATTAGTTGGCATAGGCCAACAATATATATATATTTGTCCCACTATTACATAGTGCAACAGGCATATTGCCATAAACTATATGTTTGAAGTGTGTTATTGTAACATTACAAGATTTTATAACTCAGGTCTCAGTTAGGCCTGCTAGCAACAGACAGGGAAATCATGTTCATCACTGTCATAACCGCTTCTGTGATTTGAAAGCAGGGTGTAACCATAACATTGTCATGGATTCACAGATGGTCAAATGGTATAATTGGACCTCGGCCTGTACCCCCAAGTGTGCGGTTGACATCCCATTTTTATTTTTCTCTTTCCAATTGACAGAATTTAGGCTCTATCACACCATTTTTTTACAAAACAAAAAAGTCATTGGTTTAAAAGATTATTTATGTGTTCTTAACTCAGTTTCTAACACACTTTGCAAGTTTGCAGGTTTCCACGGTGTGGCACACATAAGATCTCCACATTCAGCAGCAGTAATACTTTCATCTAAGTTGCCAAGACCTTAAGCTTTTTCTTGAAAAGAAAACAACTGTCACAGTTTTGATGTCAGCACTATCTTTGTGCCTGATTGGTTCCACATAAGGACTACTACATGAAACAGAATATTATTACCTCTGCAAGTGTAATGTTTTCAGCAAAATTACACCTATTTGTAGAACTTTTAATCAACTAAAAAAGGTCCAGTCAGTTCAGACTCTGCAATCAAGCTTATTGTTTCTGCTTAGTATTAAGTTAAGTCTGCGGTAGGGGCAATCCCCTAACTTCAGCAAGAAGATTTTTCTTAAATTCATCTTCAAGCAAGACATCCATTTTCTTCACTGCTGCTTGTTCCAAACATGGCTGGTACTTTCTACAAACATATTACTATATTGTGGACGGTGTTCTTAATGGTTTATTGTAAACTATTACTTTTTTATAGACTGTTAATCTTTGTACCGTGGTGTAATCAACTACCACAACACAAATTCCATGCCAGTGTGTGTGTGGCTACTCCATTAAAAGGACTCAATGCACAATCTAATGCACCCCTGGCCAATGTGTCTGTCAATCAGCCATCCAGCAGCCAGCAACATGAACCTGACTTTTCTACTGTGCTGGTGTTTTGTTTTTAAATTACTGTCTGCATTGCCCCATGTGCCTTGTGGGGTTACTACCATTCTGCAAATGACATTTCACCTATACTGTAACTACACCAACTTGTGGTTACTTATATGAACTTATGAACTGTTAATTTAATGGACTGATATTCATATAAACTTTCTAAACTGGTTATATATGTTTTATAAGGACGTATCTGTGAAGAGACATTATCAACAGATTCTTCAATCAAGCTCCAAGGGTGTGCCACACCTCAACACCAGGTAGCATCTACCTTATCCACTTTCAAAATGGATTCCATGAACTCTTCTTCATCAACAAAATTGTTATGTCATATTGTGTTATATGTGGTATCACATGTTAACATCTTTTCACATATTTCAATTGTGGTGTTGACATCCCTGAGTTCTGCACTATGTTTTACAAACTCACCATTTGTGCTCCATCTGTAACCACCCCTGTATCCACGCCAGAACAGGATGCTTTTTATAAATGCCTTGACTATCTGTATGCTGGCAACCAGTTTTAAAAAAGGTTTTTCATGTAATCAATTATAAACTGTTTTTCTAACTTTAAAACATTGTAGCTTGTATTATAATAGCTTAGAAATTATGTAAGGTAAAAGTATTAAAATGCAATTAACAAATTAAGATCAAAAGTGTTTAGTTATACCAAACTAATATACTACTCAAAGTATTATCTGAGAGGGTTCAAGACTCCCCTTACCGGTCTTCCTTCACCCCCAAAATCAGAATTGTTAAAAGTGTTCCCAGTTAACACCAGGGCCCCCTAGCTGATTAACTGCTACTTCAGTACCTGAAACCCTTATAAATAATGCAAAATGTATGCATATAGCTGTTGTCTTAAATATCTCCCATTGAAATATGACTGAGTTTAAACATGCATTCAAACTAATGTGTCCTTATTTTATGTCTCCCTAATAATAGATGTAATAGCAGCCCATTATCAGAGATCACAAGATAGAATTGCAGGGCAGTAAGCTTTAAAAACATTTATTTAATAATTAGCATCTTTATTTTTATGTTTACTTTTACGAAGACTCGGGTCCCCAATACAGGTCCCTTGCCTTTGAGGTGAGGATTGTTGAAAGTGACCAGCGGCCAAAGTTTAGTGACCAGTGACCAAACTTTAATCAACAATATGTAATTGGCTAACCAAAAGGTTGAGGAGATAGAAAGGTGTAAAATGATTAGTGCAGAGGCTGCAAAGGGCTAGTAAAATGTAAAGGTGGCTAGTAGATGACAACATGATACCAACATGTAGATTAATGTACCTTGTAAGTGCAGAGGTGTTTGGAAAGTAATTGTTGAAACCATGCAAATAATGATACCACTGTGCAAATTAATGTCTAAGTAGATGCCCAGGTTCAAAAGGTGTTGGTGCCCTTTAAATAACTGTAGAAAATAAGTGAACCATGTTTAAAAAAATAAATGTTTTAAAGAACATTAGCTTTGCTTTGCTCAGCAGAGATATTTTGTACAAAACCTTCCTTCAACCAAAGGTCATAGCCAAAATAAGGTTCAGCTGCTTCAAACCACTGCAGCTTAGATACAGTTCCTCATTTTATAATTTTTTGTGTTTAAAAAAATGTGTAACAAGAGAGTTGATAAGAAACAATTATATCCTTGTTTTGGCCACTGTCTAGTCAGCAAGTTATTTAAAGTGAATGTGAAGTCCCCTCATATGTTTTCTGTATCCTAAAGCAAGTTATTTTTGATAAATGTAAAATCCCCTGATCACTTGTTTTTCCATCTACATGTCTCAGTAAAGTGTCAAATGTATCTTATGACCAAGGTATCTCATGGCCGTTGTACTTTTAAAACCTTGTCTCATAATGTTATTAAATGACGTAATGTCTAGGCTAAAATTTGCTGTAACAGTTGGGAATTTCCACCATGCATTTTTGGGGTATAAATACAGAAACTAAATGTTATGGCCAGTGTGTTTTTAGAGGAATAGATATGGCTGCTATAGATTCTAGAACACCAGAAAAAGGGAGTGGTTCACTCCACTTTTCTGTACCTGTAGTCCTGGTGGTAAAAAGCCATCAGCTGTATAGATTTGATCATGTAAGAAGTAAAATTGTTAGGGCTTATTTTGTATTAATAAATTGCAACTGATTTAAAATAACATTTGGTGTCAGGTGGCTTTATTGGATTACCAGGGACCACTAGCCAAGAACCTTGTGCTTTTACAAGGTGTAGCCTCAACGGCAGGAGAAACAGAACTGGGATGGAGGAGTAGTCTGCGGCACCTAATGGCTGCCCAACGCACACCACATAGTGCATTGCTCTCGTGGGCAGCACCGTAGGTGCCGACTCCTCCCTCCAAAAAAAAACACTCCCCTAGCAGTAAGGAATGGTGAAGACTGACAAGGGAAGATCTAAGGCCTAGATAAGTTTCATACAAAATCAACCGAATATGAGTTACCTTATTTTAGAAATATTTGCTAGCATTGTACTGAGCTATCTGCAGATTTGAAAGCTGATATTTTCAACTGCAAAAGAGGTTGGATATATTTAAAGCAAGACAAAATTGGTTATTATTCCTAATGTCTTTATTTAATGGGACTTACAGTACAAGGAGAAAGAGGGAGAAACTGCTGTTTAAATATATGGATTGCTCTGGCTGGGGTTCCTAATCCTGTTGCACAAATGTATCTTCCTCGAAGTTCTGTCTGCCCTCATCAATTCCTGTGTACTGTAAAGCCACAAAAAAGGAGGGGTGGGGTCTGGGGAAGAAAATGACTTGGAATGCTTCACTACTATGTGGATTTGATTCATGGAGGCTTTTGGTAATGTTACTTCATTTGCCCTAGATAGGAATAATAGTTGTAAGCCTGATATCATGCTGAAAGAGAATTCTTGCAGGTAACTTAAGCAAGGAGTGAACCCTTGAGATTACTTAGTAGCAACAACTTATAGGCACCAAATCTCACTTTCCTTACTTAATACTCTGCTCTTCTTTTATACTATATGGGTGACTAATGAATATCAACGAGGGATGACAGGTAAGCTGGTAAAGAGTCTTATTGTGTATGAGGCACAGTATGCTGCAAGGAAAGCTAAATCTAAAGGATCCAGTGGCCATGCGCTTGGCAAATAAAAAGAAATATACAGAAACTTTCTGATTGACCAATTTTCTTACCCATACTTTCCAGATACAGTCATGAAGGTGGCTTTATTTTTGGAGACTTGGTGGGATATGGACCTAAATTGTGTAACTTTGCCTATTGACACTGTGATGGATCAATTAAAAACAATTTTGCTGCATTTAAATAGCCACCCTTTTCTTTTTTGCTTTTCTTATATATTTTATTATTTTTTCTCCCACTTCCTCTCTTTCTTTCTTTCTTTCTTTCTTTCATCTTCTAAATCTGTTTATTGTTTAACCCCTGTTTTTACTGTATTTTTCACTGTGCTCTCCCGGGTCGTACCTGAAAATAGGCATACTGCTTGTCTAGTGTACCTACCTGGTCAACAAAAGCTAAATAAATAAAAATCCTATGGGGTTGTGCACTGAAGTCTAGGGAATAATTTCATAACCTTTAAGTAAATAACAAACTGGTCTGTCAAAACATCCTGCTCACATATAATATGCTTACAAATGTTAAAGCTGGGGATCCACATCTTCACTCAGTTGAAGCCACCTTAGGTACCCAAAACCTTGGACTTCGAGTCTGGTACATATTGGGCAACAGAGGTAGGAATACAGCCTGCCTAATTTACCCAGAAAACAACCTATTTGGTTTTATATAATTGGTCTGTGTATATTTAGTTATATACATTCACTAAAAAAAGAGGATCTTAAAATGTCTTTACATAGCTGTTTAAATTGGAACTAGTGTAATTCTACAAAGGTTTTTCACTTTTATTGAATTTATATCAAAAGTTATTAGTTTTAGGCAAATTCGTTAGAACTAAGGCCAAGAAAGTTTTTTTTTTGTTTTTTTTTTAAAGTATGTGTGTGTGTGAGTATGTGGGTGTAAATAATTGACTATGTGTGTGTAAATCAATAACTCATCTGTGTTTTTTTTGTCTGAAATTTAACAAAAAAAAAATAAGTTAATTGCTGTAAGATAGTGTGAATAAGTTTTTTTTTTTTTTTAGAAAAATGTCATACTACAAATTTGTTTCCTGGAATGTTAATGGTCTTGGATCGCCAATCAAAAGGAAAAAAGTTCTATATCATCTAAACAAAAGAAAAGCAGATATTGCCTTCATTCAAGAAACACATTTGACATTTGAAGAGTTCTTGAAACTTCAAAGGGGCTGGGTAGGACAAGCCAGAAGTGCGTGTTTCTCTTCAAAAAAGAGGCACAGCTATTTTAATTAGAAAGGGAATTAATTTCACTAAACATACTCACCTCTCTGATGTAGAAGGGCATTATCAGATCTTGACAGGTTTATTAGATGGACAAAGGGTTGCTCTATGTAATCTGTATGCACCTAATGATAGAAGGGGCGAGTTTTTTAACTCACTAATGGTAACTCTGAGTTCTTTCACAGATTATGAAATTATTATGGGAGGGGATTTTAATGAGTTATTAGACCCCATTCTAGACAGATCCTCAATCAACAAAATTAAGATGAATACTAACTCAAGAGAATTTCTTAACAAAATGTTAAGTGACACAGGCCTTAACAGATTCATGGCGTGCACTGCATCCAACTGATAAGGATTTCTCCTTTTTCTCAAATAGGCACTTAATGTACAGTAGAATTGATTATCTTTCTATTTCTCACTCAATGATAACTAATGTTCCAGATGCTAAACTAGATACCATAGTTATTTCTGACCATACCTTGCTAAGCTTAGACCTAGTAATTGGGGACTTAAGAGAGAAGACACGAAGATGGAGGTTTAATACAGTACATCTCTATTAAAGGAAAAGGACTTTATTACATGGATTCAGAAGCAAACAACTGAGTACTTTAAAATTAATAACAATGGGGAGGCTTCACAGGTGTCAGTTTGGGAAGCATATAAAGCATACATTCGGGGAGAGATAATAAAGTATTCATCCAGTAGGAAGAGAGAGAGAGACAAGGTCCTTAAACAGAAAGAACTGGCAAAGTTGTCTGACAAGTCTAAAAAACAAGACACTAACAGGTGAAACCTTACACAAAATGTCTGTACTAAAAGAGGAGATAAACACCATGCTGTTACAAAAGGCAGGATATGCACTCTTCAGAATAAAACAAAGATATTGGGAGGCTGTGGAAAAAGCAGGCAGACTATTAGCTTTTAAGCTTAAAAAAATACAACAAAATATTATAACAGGTATCAAAAATAAATTGGGAGTGACAATTACAAGAAATAAGGAAATGAATAAAAAGTTCCATGACTTCTATCAGAATATATACTCAGATAAAAAAGCCCCATCACCTGATAAGTTAGATGACTTTTTTAAGACAATAAAACTGCCCTCTCTACAACAAGAAGAAAAAGAGATGTTAGGGAAAAATATTTCTTTAGAGGAAATGCAACTAGCTGTGCAAGACCTTCCTCTGGGTAAAACACCAGGGCCTGATGGCTTTCCAGGTGAGTACTACAAAAAATTGGCGCCATCATTATTACCACATTTACATTTAGCTCTGGAGGAAGCATGGGACCAAAATTCCCTCCCTCCTACCATGAGATAAGCTTATCTCACACTTATTCACAAAAAAAGGCAAAGATAGCCTGGACTGCGCTAATTATAGACCATTATATGACAGGTATCTGTACTCAGCCAATCAGCATTCAGAACTCTGGTCAGTTATTTCCCCACAAACTTCAAAACAATGGCTCAGAGTAGTTTATTCACCTAAAACCCTCCCCCACAGTGGTTTAATCACCCCCGCAGTGGTTTAATCACCCCCCACACACATCAAAAAAACAAGCAGTAGAAAATGCTATTGCGCCAGTAGTTTTCCCCGAAAGTAAAACCCTTTTTTTGCAACACACTCCAACTTGTATAACAGTAATAACATTCAACGAGTTGGAGTATACTCGCAATAACCGGCTTCTGTGTTGATTAAATGCCTTTGCTTCATTTCGGTGTTTAATCCCCACAGAAGCTGGTTATTGCAAGTATACTCCAACTTGCTGAATGTTATCACTTAAATATCCCTCATGAACACTGATTATAGAATACTAGCCAAAGTATTATCTAGAAGAGTACAGACTATCATAACTAAGCTGGTGGGCCAAGAAATGGAAATTACGTACCTACCGTAATTCTTGATCTTCTTGGACGAAGTCTCCACCACTCATTCACACTGGCGGGGAACTACGCTGGAGGTGCTAGGACCCAGCGGGAGCAAACTTATTTGCAAGAGGGCCGGCGCCAGAGATGAAGCCGCGAGCCTCAGTTTGTGCGGCAATGACTATCTTGGCGTCGACCCTCCAACCGCCTCAGTACCTTTTTTCCGAGGAGGTGCAGCGTAACTAACCTAGAAGGACTAGCCTAACAAAAATCGGACATAAGATAGTCCGAACAACCCATATAAGAAGGGTCAACAATGAAGTCTTCACAGCCTAGCTATTGAGACAGTGAAGACCAATAATAGAGAGGTGAGCTGGGGGGATGGTGGGTAGGTGTGTGAATGAGTGATGGAGACTTCGTCGAAGAAGATCAAGAATTACGGTAGCTACGTAATTTCCATATCTTCCTGGAAATAAAGTCTCCACCACTCTTTCACACTGATGGGAGAGTACCAAGCCAATAATCCCCCGAGAGGGCAGCAGGAGAAAAGAGCTCACTTACTTAGGACAGAAGTCCATTAAGAATAGTCCTGCCAAATGACAGATGTCATCTGGCATGGACATCCAATGCGTAATGTTTAACGAAAGTATGCACTGAGCTCCAAGTAGCCGCACTGCAAATATCTGCAATGGGCACATTACGGACCTCCGCCAGGGATGCCGCGACTGCTCTAGTAGAGTGAGCATAAACCCTGCCTTCCAGTTTTACCTGTGCCATAGAATAGCAGTGCCGAAGGCATGCTACCAGCCACGCTGAAATGCACCTAATAGTGACAGGTTGACCCAGCCGCACTGAAGGAAACAAACAGTTGTTGAGCCTTGCAAATTTCTTTTGTTCTATCGCAACATCGCAGCGCTCTCTTAACATCCAGAGAATGAAGGTTATGCTCCCCTTCATTCTGGAAGTTTGCAAAGTAAGTAGGTAGGACCAAAGGTTGGTTTAGATGGAATTCTGAGACAACCTTAGGGAGGAACATAGGATGGGTCCCAAGAACTACTTTGTCCTTATGGAATACAGTGTACGGCGGGTCTGTGACCAAAGCATGTATTTCAGAGACTCTGCGGGCTGAGGTGATGGCCACCAGGAAGGCTGTCTTCCAAGTGAGGAATTTCAGCTCACAGGTAGCTAGAGGCTCAAAGGGCTTTCGAGTGAGCATGTCTAGCATGAGGTTAATGTCCCAGGCTGTGACTGGACATCTGATAAGGGGTCTGGTATGCATAATACCTTTAAGAAACCTCTTAACTACAGGTAATTGAACCAGTGACATAGAAAGCACCTGCTCATGATAGGTTGAAATAGCACAAAGGTGAACTTTGACTGTAGAGTACTGTAGACCCGAATTTGTGAGGTCTAAAAGGTGCTCCAGGACTTTATTTGGTGGGCAGGAAAAGGGGTTCAAAGAGGATTTTACACACCAGATAGAGAAACGCTTCCATTTGGCTGTGTATATTTTTCTACTGGCTAGCTAACGCGCAGCCAAAAGAATATATGAAACCCTATGAGAAACATTGAACCTACTCCCCTCTATCTCTTCAGGGGCCAAGCGTGAAGATGAAGCGACCTCAGACTGGGATGGACCACGGGACCCTGGGTCAGAAGATTTGTCTGAAGAGGAAGTGCCTTCGGAGGGGTTTCTGACATACTGTTGAGTAGCAGAAACCACATCTGAAAAAGCCAGAAGGAAGCAATGAGGATCATTTTGTACCCCTGAGACTCAAATTTGAGAAGTACTCTCTGAATTAGTGGAAGAGGAGGAAAAACATATAGAAAGCGTTTTGTCCACCACAGCCTGAACGCATCCTGACAGAAAATGCCAGGCTCTGGATTTCTGGAGCAGAAGAAAGGCAGTTTTATGTTGAGTGGGGATGCAAAAAGGTCCAGATCTGGAGTTACCCACTCTTTGAAGAGAGATTGAATGATGGTTGAGTCGAGAGACCACTCGTGAGGATCTGCTTCTGTTCTGCTGAGATGGTCTGCCAGTTTGTTCTGCACTCCTGGCAGGTAAACTACCTGAATTAGAGCTTTGTGCTCTAGGCACCATTCCCACACTCTCACTGCTTGCCTGCACAAAAGCTAAGAGTGTGCACTGCCCTGCTTGTTGATGTAACACATCACTGCTTTGTTGTCCGTTTGAAGGAGCATGTTCTTGTGACAGAGAATGTCCTTCAAAGCTCGGACTGTATAGAGGACGGCTCTCATTTCCAGGACGTTTATGTGGAGTTGGGATTCAACCTGAGTCCATGTGCCTTGGGTGTGAAGATTCTGACAGTGAGCTCCCCACCTCATCAGGGACGCATCCATGGTAATGGATATCTGATGATCCAGAGGAGCAAAGGGATACCCTTCCAGAAGGTTGTCCTCTTGCGACCACCAGGTGAGAGACTTCCGTAGAAGTTCTGTCACCTTGATGAGAAAGGACTGAGGATGAGTGGTTGGAGACCATAGAGTACTGAGCATCCACTGGGAGGTTCTCATGTGGAGATGTGCTAGGGGCACAGTGAACACTGAGGATGCCATGAGACCCAGCATCCATTGCATCGAGATAGCTCAAACTTGGTTGTTCTCTCTGTGTACCAGGCCATCTGCAAGATATTGCTCCTTTTGTCCTCTGGAAGAAAGACTTTCACAGAAGAGGTATCCAGAAGAGTTCCTATAAAAAGGAGCTTCTGGAAGGGCTGCAACTGCAATTTTTGAGATTCAGCAGGACTCCCATGGATGTGAGGAAGTCTGAAGCCATGGCTACGGCATCCAGAGTTTAGGAGCCAGTTGTCCAGATATGGGAACACTTGTATTCCAATTTTCCTGAGATGCGCTGCGAGAATTGCACAACACTTTGTAAAGACTCGTGGCGCCGGGACTAGCCCAAAGGGCAGGACTCTGAACTGATAATGATGACCCAGCGCCACAAACCTTAGGTATTTGTGGTGCTTCGGGTGTATAGGAATATGTTGGTAGGCGTCCTGCGTGTCCAGGGAAGCTAGCCAATTGTGTTGATGAAGCATGTGTAGCAGGGTCCCTAGCGAAATCATCTTGAACGTTTCCTTGAGGAGGAACTTCTTTAACTTTATGAGGTCCAGAATGAGGCACATGCCACTGGTTTTCTTCGGGACCAGGAAGTAATGGGAGAAGAAACCTGTGTTTCATTGATTCAGCGGAACTATTTCTACTGCCCTGTTTTTCAGAAGGCCTTGTACCTTGGAGGCAAGAAGGTCTGACTGAGCTGTCGACAGTGGGTGGATGATCCGGAGGGGGTTCTGAAAGGCTGAGTGAGTACCCCTCGCGGACTATCTGAAGGACCCATTTGTCTGATGTTATGGATTTCCACTGGCTGTAGAACTGAGTCAGATGACTTCCCACTGCTTAGGAAGAGTCCCCCTCGGACAGCTGAGATGGGACCTGGGCCAGAAACTCAGAAGGTGGTACTGGGCGCTTTGGGCCCTTGCGCTTCTGTTGAATTTTATTTTGAGGCTCGGGATTTTGTTTTTTGTTAATACATGTAGGTACTGGAGTCTTAAGAGCTTTCCAGGATCGATATCTGTAGTCTGGATAGAAAGAGTAGAATTTAAATTTTTCAGCAGAGACTTAAATGACAGGTCTTCAACCACAGGTTCTGCGGCAGGAGTGATCCCTGCTCCTTCAACATCATCACCCAGTTGAAGATCTGGGTCAGGCTCAATGTCATCTCCTGACAGTCTAGGAGGGGCTGTATGGACAGAAAAGGAGTGAAAATCAGAAGGAAGTGAAGAAGAGAAAGGAATTGGAGTCAAGAACCTCTGAAGGCTGGACGGCACCGCACCAAGCCTTGGCGCCGAAGAAGAACACAACACCAAAGGCAAGGGAGTCACCGCTATCAGAAACAGCCCAGCACATGTCGCTGACAGAGACCACAGCTCCTAAGAAGCACGCGGTGCCAAAGACAGTGCTGACAGACCCATCGGCACCGAGGGCAGCACCAACAGACCCATCGGCGCATGCCACCACGGGCACCAAGGACGGCACCGACAGATGCATTGGTGCCAAAAATGGCGCCGAGAGGCCCATCGATGCCGAGAGCATCCCTGATGACACAGACAGCACAGAGAGCAACCCAGGGTTCTGAAAACTACAATTTAAAGAAAAAGGATGAAGAATACCAGGAGACAGAGGCATTGGTGTGGCCCCCTGCACTGCAGCCATGTGAGGGGGGGAAAACACCTGAGCACAGAGTTGATGGCACCGAAGATGGCATCGAATGACTAGAAAGATCCAACCGCCCTACCTGCTCCCTCAAAAGGCCTGAAGGCCTCGGAGTGACCGGGCCAGGCAGCTAGACCAACCTCCGAGCCCATTGCTCCATAAGAGTGGCCCACTGATGAAACTGCACATCGGAAGCCCTTTCAGTAGGCAGGGAAGGGCTTCAATGTCTAAGAGGTTGGTCACCGGAGACAGAAACTGGTGACTCCAGAGGAGACCAGCACCTGGCCCCAACGACCGACCATTGAAGCGCAGACATACCAGAAGGCGACCTCGAGTGATGCCTTCTCTTTTGCGACCTGTGGGCTGAAGAAGAGCTCAAGGCCGAACAGTGCCAAGAATGGGACCGTTTTCTTTTATGCTTTCGGGGGGACCGCCCATCTCCCCTGAGCATCTCAGACCCCCCCCCTCCGGAAAGGGCGGCAGACCGGACCCAGCCCTGCTGATGAATAGCTTTCATACGAGTCTCCCTACCGTCACCTGACCCACTCATGGTTGACTCCATCAATGGAGGGCTGAAGACTTCTTTTTTTATAAGTAAAGTTTAAAAGTAAGCAGTACTTATTTCGAGATAAATTACAAAACAAAAAACTGAAAACTATGCTGCTAGTCTGAAGTTTGACTTCCGGTGGGCAAGCAATGTCATCACTGAAACGCACTATACAGCGGGAAAAAAGGAACTGAGGTAGTTGGAGGGTCGACGCCGAGACAGACTTTGCCACATGAGCCAAGGCTCATGGTGCCACTCCTCGTGGCTCCATCTCTGGCACCGGCCCTCTTGCAAAAAAGTTTGCTCCCGCTGGGTCCTAGCGCCTCCGGCGTAGTTCCCCATCAGTGTGAATGGGTGGTGGAGACTTTATGTCCAGGAAGATCAGGTTGGATTTATCAAGAACAGTTGTGGAGCAGATAGTGTGTGTAGACTACTAAATCTGATATGGTCAGCTAATAAAAAAAAAAAAAGTCCTATAAAATATTGTCGCTTGACATACTTAAGGCTTTTGACTCTGTAAACTGGGCATACATGATAAAAACTTTAAACAAATTTGGTTGTGGGAAGGATTTCTCTAACTGGGTGACAATGTTATATGATAAACCAAAAGACTCAGGTTCAAACTCATGGTATGCTTTCCCTCAAAATTGTATTAACTTGTGGCACAAGGCAAAGATGTCCACTCTTCCCCTATCTTTTCATTTTAGCTTTTGAATCCCTTATACAGATAATTAACACACATCTGGGGATCAAAGGCATAACTCTCCAAAAGAGAGAACACAAGGCTTTTGCATTTGCGGATGATTTGCTATTGACAATAAGCAATCCAATACACGCATGCCAATGTTTGAAAGCCATTTTAAAAATCTTTGAGGATTTTTCAGGGCTGAAAATAAATTGGGGGAAAACAGTTACTACAAAATGATATTTCTTCTCTAACCATGAATCTGTTGGAGGGTGTGTTAGACAAGAAATGGTTCATGGACAGCATTACATATTTAGGTTTACAAATCACTGTTAGCTTAAAAGAAATAGTGAGCCTTAATTATATAGAGAATAATGTATGGGGAAGGGTTTGATATGAGAATTTAATGCACACCCGAGTTGTGGGATGCTACTGTACATAAACCCCGAGGGGTTTATCAAAGCATCCCACAATGAGGGTGTGCATTAAATTCCCATGTGAAACACCCTCCCCATCTTTAATTTTTTATAATAACAGGCCAGCAATTTTTCTCCAGCAGTTTGTGATACTGTTTGGCCCCGCCCACATACAGAATGTTGGCCAATGAGGCAGCAGCATAGTTTGACTGGCATGGCGCATGAATGTCATAACAACCAGCCGGTTGTTATGGAAAATATCAACCTGGTCAGTACATTGACAGAAATTGTTGACCAGTTATTATATATAGGATAGTGCATGGGGAACGGTTGACAACAGGGCTATTCTTTCACCGAGTTGGCACTATGGCGGCCAGATTACCTCGAAGCATGGCTCGAGGTAATCCGTTGTCATAATGCTTAACGGCTGAATCTCTTGTTGTCGCTTTATGCCTAACTATTCTATGTCGGTGGAGCGTCGTTTTTGGGAAAAAAAACAGTTACTAGAAGAAAAAGAATTTACATTGTGAGCGTTTTCACGCTAACCATTAGTACTGCCCCCGATATTGCTGCTTTCGCCATGTGTTCTGTCTATGGAGTGAGCCCTAACTGTCAAATGCTGCTCGAGGACACAGTGTGACGTTCGCAGTACAGTGGAAAACATCATTCTGTTGTACTGTGAACGTCACTAGTGTGTGACTACAAGGTTTCGAAAACGATCGATTTCGGTGGAGAACTACGTTCCACCATACACTATAAACCCTTAATAAAAGATATTGAATTAGATCTCACTAGGTGGGGGAGACTGAATCTCTCACTATGGGGTAAGGGGAACGCAATTAAAAATGGATATTGTGCCAAGGCTATTCTAACTATTTCAAAATCTACCTATTCTGCTGGAGAAAAATCCTCAAAAAACTTGACTGAATAATAAGAAACTTCATGTGTCAAGGAAAACCGCTAGGGCTGGGTATATCTAAATTAAGAATGCCGTGTGGCAATGGGGTTTTTGCTTTACCATGGTGGGAGCAGTATCAGCTTGCTTTTATGCTAAAACATGCATTGACACATTATGCGAACTCAGACATTAATCCTAACGGGATCACAGCCCTTATGGATAGAAATGGAGAGAAATATACTTGTTCCTAATTCTCTTGTTGATTAATTATATATACAACAACAAGGGAAGACAATGGACAGCCTTAGTATACAGTGCTCTGTATTAGCATAAAAAAAAATCAAATGCCGGCCCATCGGCGCAGTGGTTGGATTTCCGCTTTCGATGCCAGCGACCTGGGTTTGGGAGCTAGCTCGGGTCACTGGAGGGCCGGCCAGGGGGAGGCAGCTTGAGCGTCCCATGACTGCTCGCTGTCTTCAGGGAGGGAAGGGGCTGTGACCCAGTGTTGAAGCAACTACTTGTGGAGGTCAGGGGTAGAGCAACACATCAAGATTACTTGGTGGTGCATGACAAATGTCGGCTCTTGCCCTGACGTCCAGACGTCACGCACCTTAAAAAAGCCAGGAAAATCGCTAGCTGGCCACTGGATGATGGATCTCTGTTCCCTGAGGGCCTTCAGTGCCTTCCCAGTGCCTCATGTTCCTCAGGAGCATCCCTGGGCCCTAGAAGTATGTGCTGGGGTCACGCCTTTCCCCCCAGTCCTTTCCCCCTCGGAGGAGGTGGACCCGCCTGGCGAAGGGATACGCCGGGATATCCCGGGGGTCGGCTGCAATATGAGGATCAGAGGAGGGCTGGGTAAGGACAGTAGGGGCTGGGAGGAACTTGGTTGAGCCTGAAGGAGTGGTGGACCAGCGAGCACGGGGGTGGAAAAATAGATCACACACACACACACAAAAAAAATCAATAGTATTATAAATCATACTAACATACCGCTTGGCACAATGCCATTATGGGCGAACCCAAGAATGACGAAGGGTAATAAAAAGCTTTCAAATATAGAATGGGCAAACTTGGGTATTTCCAGAATTTGTCATTTAGTCGACGAGAACACTAGAATCCTTCTCTCATTTTAAGAACTGAGAAAGAATTATAAGATTCGTAGATATCAATTCCACTATTACTTACAGTTAAGAAAAGCCCTGATTGGGTCTGGTATTCTAAAAGATGATTATACACATCGGCCATGTGAGGAATGGGAACATTTGATTACAATAACGTCATTTAAAAAAGGGGATGGGATCATTTATAAAATATTGACTGATAATTTAACATCTCCTTGTTCGACTATTAAGGCCAAAAGAAAATGGGAGGAAGAGCTGTACCTCATAATAATAGAGGAGGAATGGGAACAAGCGTGGAAATCCGCTTCCAAAAATCACAATGATACAAGGTAGGTTAATTCAATTCAAAATCCTAGACAGATATTATCTGAGTCCTGAGAAATGATTCTTAATGGGTTTTTTAAGTAATGCCAACTGCTGGAGATGTAATGATGCTAATGCAGGTCTATCTCATATGTTATGGGACTGCCCAAAGATCCAAGCAATCTGGAAGGAAATGCACACAATTTGTTGCAAGGTGACAAGGCAAGACATCCCATTATCCCCATTCATTTTTATTCTTGGGATGGTCCCCTGAATCATTATCATTAGAACTGGATAAATATCAAAAAATATGGATTTCACAGGCATCCCTCAGCCTTAAAAGACTTGTTTTACAACAGTGGAAAGATAATTCTGCACCCTCTATTAGTGCATGGTACACCCAAATGGCTTTCTTATTTAACAATGGAAGAATTTGTTATTCTATGGATGATAAGTTACATATACTGCATAGGACTTGGTGACCGTTTTGGCTCATGATACAATAAATGTATGTGTTTAAAATATAGAGCCCGGGATATTCAAAGGGGCTGTGCCTGGCGCAACAGAGTAGCGCCAGCGCAACACTGCATTGCGCCCTGGCGGGATATTGAAAGGGTGCCTGGTGCAGCACAAGTCCCGATGCGCTGGGACGCAATGTAATTATATGCGGCGCAGATGCAGGGGGCGTGCCCATGCACATGTGGCACAACCCGATATTCAGCCCGGGATGTGTGGTGCATATGCCAGTGCACCCCTGCACTGCACCGCAGAGGGGGGCTCAAAGTTGAGGCCGTGCAGAGTAGGAGCAAAGCCTGGCCACCCACAAGTGGGCTGCTGTATTGCAGGGTGCAATACAGCAGCCCAGCCGATGGTGGCCATCCGCCCGCCCAGAACACTAGACAGTCCCAGATCTGTGAATGGCTCCATTCACATATTCAGGACTGTCTCATACAGTATGCCCTGCAAGCCCACTCGTCCACACTGGGGACCAATGGGCTTACAGCCCATACTGTACCTGTCATTCGGCAGGTGGCTGGATGGTGTGCGGGCGGGATGCAGCCACTCACCGATGATGGGGGGGAGCGGGGTGCAAAAGGGGTTGTGTGGTGGTGGGGTGCCACTAGATCACCAGGGCATTGCAATATGGGTGTGTACTTCACGATCGCAGCAGTAGGCGGGGTTGGCACTAGACCACCAGGGACGCCTTCATGACATATTTCGGGAAATCAAATGGGAGGGGGACCACTAGTCCACCAGGGATGGGCATGTTACATACACATCGGTTGCATCTGGGACTGGGGGGCTATCTTTAGTGACTTATACCCGTGCGATCTCGGCTATGGGGCGGGGGATGCCCCAGGATCCCCACAGCACACGTCATGCTGTGCAGGGCACAAGTCGCCAGCCTGCCTTTCGAAAGGCATGCAAATGGAGCCATTTGTGCCTTGCTTATATTATGGCCTCATTTGCATGCCCCCTGCTGAATATCGTGGGTGCTGCGCCTAGCGCAACTGTGCTTGCGCATCCCCATGCTCCCTATCTGTGGCTTGCGGTGGGGCAATACTATATTATTCTGATTTAATTTGACTATTACTAAACACGAAGTAACTAAACCTTGTTTTATCAACCAGTTGTTAAATGAGTTCTTAATTCAGTTTTTTTCTTATGTTATATTGTTTACCTGAGATATGCTTGTAAAAGTTTAAGTAATGCAATTGAAATGATAAACAAAAATCATCATGGAAAAAAAGAAATGGAAATTACGTACTTACCGTAATTATTGATCTTCTTGGACAGTCTCCATCACTCATTCACAATAGTGGGATAGCGCCGGAGGTGCTAGGACCAAGCGGGAGCCTAAAATTTTCAGAAGAGTCGGCAATGAGACAGGACCACGGCACCGCACGACTAGCTTGTGCCTGTGTAGGCTATCTCGGCGTCGACCCTCCAACCGTCTCAGTACCTTTTCGACCGAGGAGGTGCAGCGTAACTAATGAGAATAACTCATTCTGAGTTTCTGGGCCTGAGAGGGTCCAGATGGCCTTTGCAAGAAAGGTCAAAGAACAATGTCGTCATAGTCTGAACCATAGGACCATGAAGACCAGGAAAGAAAATGAATTAACTCAGGGATGTAGGGAGAGGTAGAATGAGTGATGGAGACTGTCCAAGAAGATCAATAATTACGGTAAGTACGTCATTTCCATATCTTCCTGGACTAAGCCTCCATCACTCATTCACACTAGTGAGAGAGAGTACCGAGCTAAAACCAACAACCCTGAGTAGGGTGGTAGGAGATAGGGTTCGCTCAGAAAGGACGGCCAAGGACTGTCCTGCTAATAAAAAGAGCTGTCTCGTAAAGAGCATCTAGAACATAGTGCTTACAAGATAAGAGCTCGAGTTGTAACCCACCACTTTGCAGACAACTGCAATGGGCACAAAATGAAAGTCTGCCAGGAAGCCGTGACCACTCTAGGAGAGCGTCAAGAACCTGGCCTCACAATTTGGTCTAGGACCGAAATTAATAGTGTCAAACACATGTATTAATGTAACATAAAGGGACCTCAGGAACTGAAAGAGTCAGAGGTAAAGTCTACTGGTTCAGGGTAGACTGGAAAGTGCAGATGGAAATCCCCACTATCAAATATGGCTGACCTGTGAACAACAGGTCCAAGGCCACTTGAACCCCTTACTTGGTGAGCAAAAGGGGTCCAGGTAGGGTTAGCCCATCAAGGAGAATGGTCTCCACTTAGTCACTGGAACCTTCCTGTTGGAAGGCCAAGCACAACTCAGAAGCCTCTTGTGGTGGTCTAGTAGAACCAGATCCTACCCACTGCATATTCCAAAAAGGATTCATCCTGCCCCTATGTGTACGACTGTAGTAGCAGTCTCTGAACTCAGGGAAGAAAGGAAAAGTGTACAGGAGGACATGTCCACTGCGGAAAAAAAATTCCGACAGAAATTTACAGAGGCTGGATTTCTAAGGCAAATAGAGGCAGGTGTGCGTCGAGGAGGGACACAGCAGGACCAAGTTAGGGCTAACCCATTTGTTGAAAGTGACTGAAAGTGGCAGTGACTCAATACGGTGAGGCACTACTCACTCTATCCTCCCTGAAGGGAGCAGGAAAGGATTCTAGTTTGTTTGCTGAAAAACAAACATCACAACTTCATCACGCAGTTGGAGAGGACAGCTTTGTGAGTCACTGCCATGGAATCAGTGAGCAGGAACCGAAGGTATGAATATTTGAGAAGCTACCTAGGGGTTTCTAGAGAACAAGGGATGGGAGGGTCTCGGCACCCAACTAAGGATCTAGGTTCGAGCAGACTCGATAGACCATAAGGCCTAATCTGCTGGCAAATAGTATGTTAGTATGTTAGTATGTTGCCTCAGAAAAAATACCTACTTGACCTTTGGTCAAGAAGGAGTACATCACCCGTTAAGTTAAAGCAAGCAAGGAAGTAGGAACTGGAGTTCCGACTCAGTGGAGAGTCGCTTCTGCTGCAGTGAGGTTCTGCTCAAGAGAAGAAAACCTGATAAAAAGAAAGGGGAATTAACAGACTCGGCAGTCGCCTAGGTCTAGGAAATGTCTCTGAATGAGAGAAATCTCTCTTGGAGAAAGAGAAGGCCCATACCTCTGCTGGATCGGACTCCCTCTAGGGGAAGAAGAAGTCAGGTACTCTTTACCATAGTCTGGAGACGAGCACCTCAGGGCTGAGGCGGAACCTGACCAGATCCAAGAAAGGGGGGTATCGGGTAATTTCGGCTAGGCCCTGTGCTGTGATAAAATTTTTTTTTTTTTTTATAGTCCGAGCCTAACAAGGCTTTCAGGCTGCTATTTTGCAAGGATTGTCTTGATACAAAATGACGAAGATGTTCTCCATCTGAGTGCAGAAGGAGCCTGAGCATCCATACTGAAATCATGACCGGACTAATAATCACAGCTGGAGAGATGTTAACCACCTGCGCTGAAGAAGCCACCGAAGGGGCAATATCACAGGGGGACTATATACCCCTATCAAAGGAGCGGAAGAGCCAGAGCGGCTCCCGACCATTAAATTAGAATGTTCCACGGAGTGTAATTGTCCTGACTACTGAAAAAGTCTAGACACAGAAGTGTACGGTCCACGGACACAGTCTGAAATACAATAGTGGACCCCATTACTGAGGAACTACTGAAAAGATCTTCTATCACGGACTCTGATGATAGAGAGGATGTGCCCTTCAGTATATAAAATGAGTCGTCCGCTGTATTACTGACCAGAAGGACAGGTAAAAACCCATCTAGATGCACTTCTACCCCAGAAGAACTTCTAAGGGAGGTCTAGGTCAGAGTAACTGGAGACTCCGCCATCAGGAAGGATGTCGAGGAGCTTGGTATCATGTAAGGAGCTGAGAAGAATTAAAGATTCCGCTGGCAGAACAGTACAGCAGATTTCCATAAGTAGAAAACTGCTGGATGGCACAAGATCCCACATGGACCGCCACTCACTAAGATGTCCGGAAAAATAATCTGCAGAACAGGACTTCATTCTGCGGAAAACATCCTTCCACAAGTTCTGTGGAGAAGAAGTCCGAAAAGGTAAAATGTGTTACTAATTTTGCCAGACAGCACCCACTAGAACCCCGCGGCACCAGCATCACTCATGACACAAGAGGGCACCAAGCAGTGCCTATGCCAACCTGGCCAATACCCGAGGGCACCCACGGCAGTACCCGCAGGTGCCCCCAGCACCCATGCAGCAATGGCACCCCTGACACCCATGGGACAATGGCAGTCAAGGCACCATGGTACCCATGACACTCATGGCAAGAATGACACCCAAGGGCTCCAGTGGCACCCATGGCACCACAGAGGGCACCAGTGGCACCCACGGTGCTGTCTGCAACACCCATGGGTGCCCCAGTGCCACCCATGGGTATCCACAGTGCCACTTACAGGTGCAGGGCACTGCCCACGACTGCATGGCACCACCCGCGGTTCTCAGTGTCACCCATACAACCGTGGCACCACTAGCAGCGCTGACTGCCAACAGCAGCACCCACGGTGCCACACAGAGTGATGCCGACTATGGTCCTGACAAAGGCACGGTGCCAACCAAAGCACCGAGCCAGGGCGCCAGAGGAAAATGCCAATGGAAATCCTGAGAAGAAGGGGAGAAGGAAAAAGATGGTACCCATGCCAGCCCTTGCATGGAAAAGGGAGAGGGGGGGTAATCACGAGGGGTCGACATGATGTCGAAGGTACCAAGAGGGCACCTCACCCATACCGATCTCATCAACCCGGCTCCAGTCCAATGGCTTCGAGGCCCTGAAATCAGGAACACAGCCAGGAAAGCTGGAGAAGTCAAACTCCCTGCTCCACAGGAGTGGCCCAGAGGTGAAACTGCTCACCGGAGCTCCAACGAGGACAGAGATGGAGTTCGGAGTCAAGAATGCAGCTGCTAGGAGCGGGGCCAAGGGGAACCCACCAAAGTCAGTACAGGCCCATTGCCCCTCCTGATGAACAATCCTCGTGCAGACGTACCAACAGGCAACCTCGAGCGGCACCGATTCTTTTCCCCCAATGAGGAAGAAGAAGAGCTCGAGGTTAAGCGGAGCCGGATCCCCAAAACCGCTAGATTTGTGCTTCAGTGGACTGTCCTCCCTCCCAAGCACAGGACTATCTGTAGTCGGACCCCCCCCATTAATTAAGGGTGGCGGACTGGACACAGCCCCTCTGCCATAAAAACATTCAAAGTCCTTCTAACGTCACCACTACCGTCTAAGGATGACTCCCTTTGATGGCAGGAAAAAATGTATTTTTCTTCTTCTTCATAATCTTCTTTTCTTGTTTGTAAAATAAGAAATTACTACTAAAATATGAAATTAAATGCTACAAGCTGCTGTCATATAGATGAAAACTTAGACTCTGGCAGACGAGCGACGTCGACATCCAAGTGCACTCGATGGCGGGAGAAAAGGAACTGAGGCGGTTGGAGGGTTGACACTGAGATAGCCTGCACAGGCACGAGCTAGTCTTGTGGTGCCGCACATGCGTGGTCCTGTCTCAGCGCCAACCCTTCTGAAAATTTTAGACTCCCGCTTGGTCCTAGCACCTCCGGCACTATCCCACTAGCGTGAATGAGTGATGAAGACTTAGTCCAGAAAGATTATAACATTACATAAACAATAACTTTGATCTTTACATTAGAAAGGCTAAAACATGAGTATCAGATATATGTAGATAAAGTTAAATGCAGAGATGGCCTTACTGTATAATGTAAAGAAAGGACAGGTAGTGTTTCCATATACAATGGAAAGACACTAGAGGGGAATTAGCATGGGGGGGGAAGAGAGTACTTTAAAAGCAGGTGCAATTGGGGGAGAAGTTATGTAGAGAAGAAGCGATGGACATGGGGGAAGAGGTGTTTTAATATAATGTAGGAGAGTGTTTCATAGTTTAGAGAAGTGGTGTGAGAAAGTAGCCTGACCAACTGAGGCTGAGCATCGTGGGACTACCGTAGTACGAGTGTTGCAGGATCTAAAAGAGTGAGAGAGAGGGGGAGGGAAGGTTATAGAGGAGGAGAGGTAAGAGGGGAGAGTAATGAACCAAAATTTGGATATAAATTTAGCACTACGGAAAGACACCTGTTTTCAAGAGAGTGAAGTGCGAGAGAATGGTAGAGATCACAGTGGTGAGTGGGGTCCAGGGTGAAGTGGCAGAAGTAATTGAAGTGGGTATCCAATCTAGTTAGGGAAGTCTTGGGAGCGGCACTATAGACTACCTCACCATAGTCAAAAATTGGTAGCATCATTTTCTGGACCAGCTCCCACCTGGCCGATAGAGGTATGCAAACACGGTTCCTGTACAGGGTGCCTATCTTGGGGTGCAGATTTGAGGATGGCATCCACGTGTCCAGAAATGTTGAGGTGTTGGTCAAGCTAAATCCCAAGGTATCTAAAAGAGGAGGTGTACTCAAGGGTAGTCCTGTCAAGGGTGTGGAAGGAGGGAATGGAGGGGAGCCTAGAAAGTTTCTGCCTTGTGCCAGAGGTCATGGAGGCAGTCTTCTTGGCATTTAGAAAGAGTTGATGTGAGCTTAGCCAGTGCTGAACCTTATCAAAGTCATGCTGGAGTCTGGAAGCTAGAGTACATCAATGGGAGAATGGCCAGAGGTATATAGGACAATGTCGTCTGCATACATGTGCATGGAAGTTGAGGTACAGACTGAAGGAAGGTCATTGAGGAATATAGAGAATAGTAGAGGATCTAGCACTGAGCCCTGTGGCACACTAGTATTACAGGGAGGGGATATAGAGTTGGCAATTCTAACTGATTGTGTCCTACCTACAAGGTAGGATCTGAACCAATTTGTGGCTGAGACAGCCCTGCCGAAGAGAGAATGTTTAGAGGGAGAGTGTGGGATACTGAATTGAAAGCCTTAGCAAGGTCAACAAAAATAGCAGATGTGATTAGGCCACAATCCATCCCTGAGAGGATGGAGTTGGTGAGCCTAAGTAGGGAGGTTGTAGTGAAGTGATACTTCTGGAACCCAGACTGGAAAGGTGTGAAGAAGCAGGAATCCGTGAGATAAGAGAAGAGTTGAGAGAGCACCATATGCTCCTGTAGTTTAGCGAGGACAGGGAGACGAGATGAAAAAATTACTCACCTTAGTAACGTTGTTTCATCTAATGGAGTCTTGCTATATTATGACATATGCAGTTAGACCCAGCCTTCGAACTGCTCCGGAGGTGAAAGAGTTAACTTTCCATGCCAAGCATGGAATCTTGAGCGCAAGCTCGGTTGAGAACTCTGTCTGTTGTTCTTCAAACTCAAACTGTCAGATCTTTACGAGCAAAACTCACTAAGATTCTGTGTGAAGCTGTAAACCTACACTAGCCAACTGGCTACTAAAATATAACATATTTTGGTCCCAAAACAAAGACTCAAGTCAGGATCCAAAAATAAAACATAACACCCAAACACCCCAAAAAAAAGGGGTGAAAAACAAGGTGGGCATCTACTAAGTGCTAACACTGGACTGCCCACCCACATCCCAAAAGCAGAGGTTCTGAGAGGGGCAGGCAGGGGGGAGGTCATAATATAGCAAGACTCCGTTAGAAGAAACAACATTACTACGGTGAGTAATTTTTTCTTCAAACAACATGAAGTCGTGCTATATTATGACATATGCAGACTACACAGCAGTACCTCCATGGAGGAGGGACAGAACCTACTTAGGAAATAGGCTCTGAAGCACAGCTGTGCCAAACTTGAGCATCACTCCTAGCCTGGATGTCCAGGGAATAATGCTTGGTGAAAGTGTGAACTGTTTTCCAGGTAGCTGCTTGACATATCTCAATGATAGGGATGTCCCTGGCTGCAGCCAGGGACGCAGCTGTACCCTGGTAGAGTGAGCCCTCAGGCCTGAAGGGGGAACCTTACCCAGTTTTTGATAACAAAATTGGATACAAGAGACAATCCAACTGGCAATGGACCTTTTAGTGGCAGGTTTCCCTTTACCAACCTCACCATAAGTGAGGAACAGTTGGAGGGAGTCAAACCTGTGACCCTTGGTACGCTCTATGTAGTAACTAAGGGCTCTCTTCACATCTGTTGTGCAGCCTCCTCTCGCCAGAGGAGGAATGGTCAGTGAAGTACACTGGAAGAGATATAGATTGATTAAGGTGGAAATCTGAAACCACCTTAGGCAAGAACTTCCTGTTAGTCCTGAGGACCACCTTATCTCTGTGAAAGGAGATAAAATCAGACTCCACTGACAAAGCTTGTAATTCACTTATGCGCTCATAGAAGTGATGGCTACCAGAAACACAGTTTTCCAAGTCAAGTACTTAAGCTCTGCTAAAGACAAAGGCTCAAAGGGGTTGCATAAGCTGAGCAATGCAAACATTAAGATCCCAGGCAGGAGCAGGGTCCCTGAATGGAGGGTTGGTGAAGCAATCCCTTGAAAAACTTGGAGAATACAGGGTGAGCAGAAAGAGAAGAGGGCTTTCCTGCTGATATAAAAGCAGAGACAGCTGCCAAGTGCACTTTCAGGGTAGCTGGCCTCAGCCCCAAAGTATTTAAGTGGACCATATAATCCAGGACTGTGGGCAAATCAGCAGATTCTGGGAAATATGCTTTCAGAGCACCATATGGAAAACCTTTTCCATTTAGAATTATAAGTAGCCCTGGTGGAAGGCTCTCCTGAAGCTTTCAAGATATCGAGTACACCTTGAGAAAGGTGTAGGTCAGCAAACTCTAACTCTTCAAGAGCCAGGCCTTGAGGTTGAGGGATTTGAGATCTGGTCACCAAACTCTCCCTGGGCACAGGTTAACAGATTGTGATTCCTGGGAAGACACAGGGGAAGGTGGACTGCTAAGGACAGAAGGAGTGGATACCAGGGCTGTCTGGCCCAATCTGGAGCAATCAGAATCATCTTGCAAGGTTGAGATCTGATTTTGACTAGCACCTTGAACAAGAGAGGGAAGGGGAAGGCATAGAGAAACTTCCCTTCCCAGTTGAGAAGGAAGGCATCCAGAGGGACTGAGCCCAACACTGGGGGCCTGCAGCAAAATAGCGGAAGTTGGTGATTGTCTGGGGCTGCAAAAAGATCTATCTGAGGGGTGCCCCACCTGGCAAATACTACCTCCAGTACTAGGGGATCCAGAGACCATTCGTGATGGCCCTGGGAAATCCTGCTGAGAGCATCTGCCAGGACATTGTCCTTGCCTGGGAGGTGAACTGCCATGAGGGAGGTGTTCAGGGAATAAGCCAGAGACCACAACTTCATTGCCTCGGTGCACAAGGCCAAAGACCGAGTGCCCCCTTGCTTGTTGATGTACCACATTGTAGTGGTGTTGTCTGTTCTGACCTGTACCACTTTGTTCTGAACAGATGCATAAAAAACCTGAAGTGCTAGAAAAACTGCTCTGAATTCCAAAAGACTGATGTAGAGCAGAGATTCCTGAGGGGACCATAATCCCTGGGTGGTGAGGTCGCCCATGTGAGCTCCCCACCCCAAGAGGGACGCATCTCTAGTAAGGGTCAAGGAGTGAGATTGAGGGATGAAAGGAACCCCTTGTCTCAGATTGCTCTGATCCTGCCACCACTGTAGGGCCTGGATCAGGGTTCAAGTTACTGGGATCAATTTGGTTAGAGGATCTCTCCTTTGAGACCAGAAGGCTCTCAAATGGAACTGAATGTCCCTCATCTGAAATCTTGCTCCCTGCACTACTGCTGTGGAGGCAGCCATGTGCCCTAGGAGCTGCAGAAAGTGCCTTGCTGGTCGAGAGACCTGCAGAGTGAAGGAGGAGGCCAGAGCCACCAGGGTCTTTGCTCTTTCTAGAGGGAGGAAAGCTCTGGCCTGCTTTGTGTCCAGTTCTGCGCTTATGAAGGTGAGTAGCTGAACAGGCTCTAGAACTGACTTTGGGAGATTGAGAAGGAAACCTAGAGATGTAAGCAGCTGCTGTATACCTGAAGGTGTAATCTGACTTGGTCTGGAGACTGGACCACTATAAGCCAGTCATCCAGGTAAGGAAAGATGGCAATCTTTTGCCTTCTTAAATGAGCAACTGCTACTGCCAGGCATTTTGTGAATACCCTTGGGGCAGAGGTGAGGCCGAAGGGCATTGCTCTGAACTGGTAATGGCCTGAGGGCAGTTCGAATCTGAAGTACTTTCGGTGGGAGCTTCTGATGAGAACATGGAAGTAGGCATCCTTGAGGTCCAGGGACGCTAGCCAGTCCCCTGGCCTTAGAGAGGGTAAAATAATCCCAGAGTCACCATTTTGAATTTTGGTTTTAAAAGGTGCTTGTTTAGGTATCTGAGATCCAGGATGGGCCGCCATTCTCCTGTCTTTTTTGGGGTAAGGAAGTACCTGGAGTACAGTCCTTTGCCCTGGTGTAGGGGAGGTACCCTTTCTACAGCTCTGAGAGCTAGGAGGGTTAAGACTTCTGTTTCCAGAGTGAGAGCCTCTGATGGATTTGCAGGTGGAAAGGATCTGGCTCTCATCTTTGGAAATTTTTTGAAGCTGAGAACCAGTCCCTGGCTTACTACTTCCAGGACCCACTTGTCTGATGTTGAAGACTCCCAGTCCTGGACGAAGTAAGCCAGCCTGCCCCCTACAGGTAATGGAGAATCGGCCCTGGCCCTCCCATCAGGGTGCCTGTTTGGCAGGGGCTTTAGGCTGAGGGGTGGGAGCAGGCCTGCTCATACCCCGTCTGCTTCTCCCTCTGAAGAACCCCCTCTGGGCATAGGCTGAAGAGGAGGCCTGCCTCTGAGGAGTGACCTGCCTTTCCTTGGCCTGTGCACTCCTATAAGTGGTCCTATACTCATCCATTTTCTTCATGTAATTCTCTGTCTGCTCCCCAAACAGAGAGTTACCCACAACAGGAAAATCCATGGCCTTAGCCTGGGTATCCTCTGACAGGCTAGTACACCTGAGCCAAGCCATTCTGTGAAAAGCCACAGATGTAGCCATGACTCTTGAAGATACATCATTAGAGTCACTGCAGCATGGAATTGCACCTTGGATGCCTCAATACCATCAGCAGCCACCTGCTCCAGCTTCTTGGCAAGCTGGCCAGGGACCTGTTTCGCTAGAGCCATAACAGTATCCCATCTGGATTTCTGGTATCTTGCAACATAGGCCATATAATTTGCCTGTCTGAGTCCCAAGGATACTGCCATGTACTGTTTCTTTGCCATGGCATCAATCCTCCTGGAGTCCTTGTCAGGGGGGTGTGAAGCCAAGGGAATATTTGCCTTATCACAGGCTGCAGCCTGCACTACCCCAACATGGCTGCATTGTTGTGAAAGGAACTCTGTATCAGAGCCTGACAATGTGTACCTCTTGTCCATTTTTTATCCACAGGAGGTATAGTATGAGGAGCTTTTAACATTTTTATTGTCTGTTTCCTAAAAGATTTATGTAAAGAATAGACAATCTCCTAGACTCGGAGATATCCATCATTTCTACACAGTCAGGCTCCTCCTGTTCATCCACAGCTTCTTCCAAAGGGAGCTGGAGGGTTTCAGCCACTTTCTTATAAAACATAAAATGAGAAGGGGACTCAGAAAGCCTAGGGGGAGACACTCCTGAAGGTCTGTCTGGGGAGATGTTCAGTTCAATGGGCACATCCAGACTTTCAAAATCACATTCACTCTCTTCATAATCTTCCTCCCCTTCCTCCAGTTCATAAAATTCCTCTATATCATATTCTTGAACCGGTGGCACCGACCGAACTGACCGCTTACCTGATGGTGCCGGTTCGGTCGGAACCGGGGAAAGCGACTGGACAATTTTGATCGCTTTGTCTATCTCTGCAGTGGTTGGAGAAGGACATTTTGGCTCCACACCTGCTGATTTTCTAGTCCTTTTTGCTGGGACTGACTCCTCCGAGTCAGCTCTCCGTTTGCCTGAGGAAGTCTCGCCCTGGTCAGAGGGCAGTCCCTCCGGTTCGGTTGGCACCGAACCGGGCTGGCCATCCGGGTCAGCGGACTTCTTGGCCTCTCGTTCCCTGAGCCTACCAACTCTCTTATCCAGGGTGGCTGCAGGGAAATTCTTGCAAATCTGGCAGTCTGCATTGAGGTGGTCAAACCCAGACAATAAACACATGGTGTGTGGGTCAGCCTTGGCAAAGGCTTCCCCACAGACACTACAGTGCTGAAACCCAGTGGGCCCGGTTTTTCTTTTGGGTTTCTCAGACATAGTGCCAGCCTAACCAAAAACTTGCCCGTTTACGGCAATCCGCCAAGCAAGACACCCTTATCGGTTCCCAACCGTGTCACGGGTCGTGGAAAAAAATGTAATGAAACCCGTTTTTTTTAGAACCGATAAGGACCGGGAACCGCACTCTAAATGCAATTTAATAAAGTTTAACAACAACCTGATCGGTTCAAACCGAACCGATAATATCGTTTGCAAGTTCCACACAAAAATAATGTAAAACCTATCTATTACTTACGATACCACAGACAGAGCTTGAACTGACCGGTTACGGTTAAAATATAGACAAAATGCGGTTTAAAAAACGAGAAATTACACTTTTTAACCAACAAAATGAACTGAGCAGCAGGAGAAATCTCCGGAGTGACTGTTCAGTGTGGCGGAGTAAAGAATCTGACAGTTTGAGTTTGAAGAACAACAGACAGAGTTCTCAACCGAGCTTGCGCTCAAGATTCCACGCCTGGCATGGAAAGTTAACTCTTTCACCTCCGGAGCAGTTCGAAGGCTGGGTCTAACTGCATATGTCATAATATAGCAAGACTTCATGTTGTTTGAAATAGGTCGATAATTCCCAGGTGAGCAGGGGATGCTACCCTTTGGTAGAGGAAGAACAATAGCATGCTTCTACGTGGTTGGGGCAGAAGCAGAAGATAGAGAATTTTAGAATGGAAGACAGCGGTAAGGAGATTGCAGGGGCAGATTATAGGTAGAGGATCTTGGGATCAGGCGAGCTGCCCTTGGAGGGGGTTGAGGGCAAGGAGAGCTTCCAGAGTGGCTGAGGGGGATACAGTGGAGAAAGAGTCCTGTTTAGAGGATACACTTGTGTTTGAGTTAGGGGAGAGTGGGAGAGGACAGGGATGAGAATGGAGTGAAGACAAAAGGGCGGAGGTACAGGAGGTAAAATAGGAATTCAATTCAGAGGCGACAGTAGAGGGATCAGATATCAAACATAGAATCTGGTGGCAGATAAGGACCGCTCTGCCCACCTAGCCTGCCCCTTTCCCTACCCAACGGATAAGCTGCAGATCCTAGTTAACCAACAGCCTATTTCCTCCTACCCCCCTCTAGAATTGCCTTATGTTTGTCCCATGAATTCTTGAATTTCCCCACTGTTTTTGACTCTATGACCTCCTCAGGAAGGCTGTTCCATGCATCTACAACCCTCTCTGTGAAGAAATACCTTCTAATATTACCTCTGAGCCGTCCCCCCTCTATCTAAAATTGCCTCCTTGTTCTTGCACATTTCTTTTTCAGAAAGATGCTACCCTCTTGGACTTTGTGGATTTCCTTGAGGCATTTGAAAGTTTCTATCATGTCCCCCCTTTCCTCGAGGCTATACATCTTAAGCTCCTTTAGTCTTTCTTCATATGTCTTCTAGTGCAGACCCTGCACCATTTTGGTTGCCCTCTTCTGGACAGCCTCCACCCTATCTATGTCTTTGCTGGAGATGGGGTCTCCAGAACTGTACACAGTACTCCAGATGTGGTCTTACCAACTGTCTGTACAGAGGGCCAACAACTTCCTGTTTTCTACTGGTTATGCCTCTCCCTATGCATCCCAGTATCCCCCCAGCCCTCCTTACTGCCTTCTCACATTGCTTGCCCACCCTTAGGTCATCTAATATGACTACCCCCAGGTCCCTTTCCATTTTTGTTGTTGTCAGTATCTCACCCCTATTGTGTACTCTTCCCTTGGGTTTTTGTTTCCCAGGTGCATTACTTTGCACTTCTTTGCATTGAATCTAAGCTGCCATACATTTGACCATTCATCCAACCTTGCCAAGACCCTTTTCATTCTTTCCACCCTCACCTTGTGTATCAACCCTGTTGCAGATCTTTGTGTCATCTGCAAAGAAACATACTTTTCCTTCCAGTCCCTCCGCAATGTCACTTATAAAGACATTAAAAAGGACCGGCCCCAGTACTGAACCCTGCGGTACCCCACTAGTAACCCCTTCTTCACTGTTGACTCCATTTACTATTACCCTCTGTGTCCTGTTGTCCAGCCAGTGTTTTATCCAGGCTACCACCCTGGGACCCACTCCCAGGCTGGCTAATTTGTTTATTAATCTTTTGTGTGGGACTGTGTCAAATGTCTTGCTAAAGTCTAGGTAGGCCATGTCCACAGCCCTTCCCTGGTCTACTACTTTGGTCACCCAGTCAAAGAAATCAATTAGATGTGTCTGACATGACCTTCCTGCTATGAATCCATGCTGCCTTGGGTCATGTGCCCCACTGGCCTCTAGGTACTCAACAATTCTTTCCTTCAGAAGTGATTACATCATTTTCCCTACCACTGAGGTCAAACTGACAGGTCTGTAGTTTCCTGCCTCTGTTTTGGTCCCACTTTTGTGAAGGGGAATCACATCCGCCCTCCTCCAGTCCTCAGATACCACACCATCCTCCCATGATTTATTAAAAAGGATAGTCAGTGGTGTTACTAGTTCTTCCCTTAGTTCTTTTTTAATTCTGAGGTGAATCCCATCAGGCCCCATTGCTTTATTCACCTTCAGTTTTAAGAGTTCTTTCAGAACCCTTTCTTCTGTGAAAGGACTAATATCAACCCCCCCTATCTAGAGTGCTTCTATTGGCTGGATTAGGTATCTCCCCCTGCTCTTCCATTGTGAATACTAAGCAGAAGTATTCGTTCAGTATCCCTTTTTCACTGTCGCTCTCTGCCCAACCACCTTCCTCTTTATTCAGCCTCAGTATCTCTGCCTTAGTCTTTCTTTGCTCCTTAATGTACCTATAAAAGGTTTTCAGAGTTGTTTGATTTGAGGAGAGGGGTAGGCGGTTTTGTAGGAGGGGAGAACAAAGCATGTACTACCTTCCAGAATTTAGAAGGGTTATTTATGTTTGTTTGGAAGGTCGATTGGAAATATTCAGCCTTGGCCAGCCTGATGGCCTTGGTACATGAGTTTTGAAGTATGCGGTATCTTTGGAAATCACTAGACAACTTGGAGGCTTTATGAATCTTGGTACCGACCACGTTGGCAGGCCAGTAATTCTGGAGTGACCCATGGGAGGTGATTGCCATGAACTCCAAAGCACCTAAGTAGGGCATGTTGGTTCCAGGTGTGGAGGAATATATATTCGTAATAATCCAGAACTACATCATGTGAGGTTGCTGAAGAGACAGGAGACCAGTCTGTGAGTGCCAGGTTGTGAACGAGGGGGGTAAGGTCCAGGAATTTATAAGATCTAGTTATTAGGATTTTGTGTGGGGCCTTAGGCCTGTGTAATTTACGAACCATGTAGATCATATGATGGTCACTTAAGACATCAGGAAGGATGCCAGACTGGATGATTCAATGTGGGTGGGAAGTAAGGGCCCAATCAATGAGTGAATGATTTAGTGTTTTAGAATTTAGCCAGGTGGGTTCTTGAATCAATTGTGATAAGTTAAGAGCGGCTATGTCATTTCGGGCCTTATTTAGGGTAGAGGACAGCCAAATTTGGCTGAAGTCCCCCATTATATACTGTTCTCCTGAGGAGGTGTGGAATGCAACAGTGGTTATGAGTTCGGTGACAGTGGAGGTGGGGAGGCCAGGGTGGCAGTAGACCCCTGCCATGAAGATGGAGACTGAGAAAGGAAGGTATGGCCTTACTAAGAGAGCCTCGTAAGCTGCTGGAAGGGATGTGGATAGAATGGTCATATACTGGATTGAGGAGGAGATGCACATTGCCACTCCTCCACCCCTTCCCTGCATGGTCTTGTCATGAGAGGGCAAAAATGGAAATTACATACTTACCGTAATTATTGATCTTCTTGGACAGTCTCCATCACTCATTCACACTAGTGGGATAGCGCCGGAGGCGCTAGGACCAAGCGGGAGCCAAAAATTTTCTTAAGGGCGGCGCTGAGGTAGGACCACGCACTATGTGGTACCCGAGACTGACTTCGGCGCCTGTGTAGGCTATCTCGGCGCCGATCTCTCCAACCGCCTCAGTACCTTTTCGACCGAGGAGGTGCAGCGTGAATTCAATGAGGAATAACCATTTGAGTTTTGGCCTGAGACGCCCAGATGGCCTCTGTAAGAAAGGTCAAAGAACAATGTCTTCACAGTCCGAACCATAGGCCATGAAGACCAGGAAAGAAAAACGAGTGAACCCAGGGGATGGTGGGTGGGCGTGTGAATGAGTGATGGAGACTGTCCAAGAAGATCAATAATTACGGTAAGTACGTAATTTCCATATCTTCCTGGACTAAGTCTCCATCACTCATTCACACTAGTGGGAGAGTACCAAGCTAAAATCAACAACCCTGAGTAGGGTGGTAGGAGATAGGGTTGCTCAGAAAGGACAGCCAAGGACTGTCCTGTTAATAAAAGAGCTGTCTTGTAAGAGCATCTATAACATAGTGCCTACAAGATAAACACTCAGTTGTAACTTCGTCACCTTACCGGCGACAATGGGCAAAAATGAAAGTCTGCCAGGCAGCGCCTAACTTCTCTAGGAAGCGGCAAGAACCTGGCCTCTAATTTGATCTAGGACCAAAATTAATAGTGTCAAAGACATGCACTAATCTAATGTAAAGGACCTCAGGAACTACAAGAGCCGGAGGTAAAGTGTACAGGTTCAGGGTAGAACGAAAAACGGAGACGGAACCCCCACTACCAAGTATGGCTGACCTGCAAACAACAGGTGCAGGAGCACTTGAACCCCTTACTTGGTGAGCAAAAGAAGGTCCAGGTGGGGTTAGCTCATCAAGGAGAATGGTTTTCTCTAAGTCACTGAAAACTTCCTGATGGAAGGCAAAGCACAACTTAGAAGCCTCTTGTAGTGGCCTAGTAGAATCAAATCCTAGTCACTGCATAATCCAAAAGGGGATCATCCTGCCCCTATGTGTATGACTGTATGTGAATATTTGCGAAGCTACCTCAGAAAAGACCTACTTGACCAATGGTCAAGAAAGGAGCATGTCATCTGTTAAGTTGAAGCAAACATGGAAGTAGGAATATAAGTTCCGACTTGCTGAAGAGTCACTTCTGTTGCTGCAAGGCTCTGATCAAAAGAAGAAAGCCTGATTAAAAACCAAAAAGGGACTAACAGACTGGTTAGACGCCTAGGTTTTGGAAATATCTCGGAATAAGAGACATTCTCTAGAGAAAAGAAGTGAGCTGTACCACCGCTGGATCGGACTGCCCCCTAGGGGTAGAAGAAAACAGGTACTCTTTACTGAGGTTTAGAGACGACCGCCTCAGGGTTGAGGCGGAACCTGATCAGATCCAAGTGTGGTATCGGGAAATTCCAACTTGGCCCTGTGCTGTGATAATTCTGACCCCCTTTTTTTTTTTAAATCATTAGTCCGAGCCAGACAAGGTTGCTGGCTGCTATTTGGCAAGGATTGCCTGATACAGAAATGACAAGGATGTCATTCCTCTGAGGAGCAGGAGGAGCCTGAGGATCCATACCTGAACTCTTGACTGGACTAATAATAATAGCTAGACAGATGTTAACTACGTGTGGTGAAGCAGCCACCAGAGGGGCAGCATCAAAAGAGGGCTGTATACCCCTATCAAAGGAGCGGAACAGTTTGTGCGGCTCCCAACCATTGAATTAAAATGTTCCAAAGAGTGTAATTGTCTTGACTACTGAAAAAGTCTAGACGCAGAGGTATATAGTCCACAGATCCAGTCTGAACACTATGGTGGACCCCAAAAATGAGGAACTACTAAAAGAGCTTGCATCACAGACTCTGATGATAGAGAGGACATGTCCTTCAGTATATAAAATGAGTCATCCGCTGTATCACTGACCAGAAGGACAGGGAGAGACTCATCTAGATGCCTTTCTACCACATAAGGACCCCAAAAAGAGGTCTAGGTTAGAGCCATTAGAGACTCTGCCACCAGGAAGGGTGTCGAGGAGCTTGGCACCACGTAGGGGGCTGAGAAAGTGCTGAGCGGAATGAGAGATTCCGCTGACAGAACAGAACAGAAGAGTCCCATCAGCGGAAAACCGCTGGATGAGGAGATCCTATGCAGACCGCACACCCACTAAAATGTGTGGAAAATAATCCGCAGAATACGACTTCATTCCATGGAAACATCCTAACACAAGTCCTGTGGAAGAGAGGTCTGCAAAAGAGGTCTTTCCCTAGTTCTGTCAGACAGCACCAACTGGCACCCCTGTGGCACCAGCGTCACTCGTGGCACAGGAGGGCACCAAGCAGAACCCATGCCAACCTGAGAGACACCACAGGGCACCCACGGCAGAACCCGCAGGTATCCTCGGTACCAACGGGAGCAATGGCACGCAAGGGCACCCTGATGCCCATGGCACCCATGGCACCTAAGAAAATCATGGCACCCATAGCACCATGGCACCCAAGAAACCCATGGCACCCATGCCACCCGCAGGTGCCGTCGCCATCCGCGGGGTCACCCGCGGGTGCACGGTGTCACCCTGCGGCACCTGCGGGTGCATGGCACCGCCTGTGGCACCCGCGGGTGCACGGCGCTGCCCGCAGCACCCGCGGGTGCCTGGCACCGCCCACAGCATCCGCGGGTGCCTGCGGGCATCAGCGGCACCAAGAGACACCCACAGCACCGCTAGCGGCGCCAGCAATGAAGCACCCATGGAGCCGAGCACGGTGCTGAGCGCAGCGTGAGCCACGGTGCTGATCCACAGCGCTGACCATGGCACCGATCCATGGCGCTGACCATGGCACCGAACCCCCACGGGCGCGACTGCGGCACGGAAATGCGGTGCCGATCACGGCACCGACATAGCGCCGACTGTGGCACCGAGTACGGTGCCGACCATGGCACCTAGACACAGTGCCGACCCATGGTGCCGACTCCCGGCGCCGACCCAAACACCAGCAGCGCCGCCTATGGCACCAATGCCAAACCAGTGGCACGGCACCGGACCTGCGGTGCCACCAAGGTGTCGGGCACAGCACCAGGAAAAACACCGTGGAAAGCCAATGGAAAAGATGGAGAAAGGTGGTGCCGTGCCTGACCCGAGGAAAAGGAAGAGGGGTGGGCACGAGGCTGACACGATGGCGAAGGCACCAAGAGGCACCACGTCATTCTGATCCAATTGACCTGGCTTCGATCCAACGGCCCGAAGTCCGGAGGCCCAAACCAGGAACACAACCAGGAAAAAGGAGTCAAACCCCTGCTCCACAGGAGCGCCCAGAAGGTGAAACTGCTCACGGAACTCCAACGAGGACAGAGATGGAGTCTGGAGTGAGTATGCAGCCCGTTGGGAGCAGGGCCAAGGGAACCCAGAGAGTGTCGGTTCAGGCCTATCGCCCTACCAGCGAACAATCCTCGTGCAGACATACCAACGGGCAACCTCAAGCGGCACCAATTCTTCTTCCCAAACAAAGAAGAAGAGCTCGAGGCTAAGCGGGCGGATCCCAGCGCCCGCCAAATTCGTCTTGGTGGACTGTCACCCGCTGAGCACAGGACTGTCAGTCAGACCCCGTTACTTAAGGGTGGCGGACCGGGCACAGCCCCTCTGCCATAACAACTTTCAAACGCAGTTTTCCTACCGTCACCGCTACCGTCTAAGGAAGACTCCGTGGATGGCAGGAAAGAATTTCTTCATAATCTTCTTGTTCGTAAACTAAAAAAATTACCACTAAATAGTTAAATTAAAACGTTTAAATTAAACACTAAAAGCTGCTGTCGTATAGACGAAAACTTTGACTCCGGCAGATGAGCGACGTCGACATCCAAAGCGCTTTCGGCAATGGAGGAGAAAGGAACTAGAGGTGGTTGGAGGGTCGTGGCGAGATAGCCTACACAGAGAGCGAGTCAGTCTCGCGGTGTCACGCGTGCGTGGTTCTACCTTGGCGCCGGCTCTTCAGAAAATTTTTGGCTCCCGCTTGGTCCTAGCGCCTTTGGCGCTATCCCACTAGTGTGAATGAGTGATGGAAACTTAGTCCAGGAAGATCTGGGAATAAAGATAGTAATGTCTGATATTTTATTATTGAGCCAAGATTCTGTAAGGATAAGTATTGTCAGGAGTGAGGGTTACGGTGAGAGGTTGTACTAGGTCAATTTTTGGCAGTAGGCTTCTTATATTGAGATGGAGGAGTTTAAGCCCACGAGTGAGGTCAGAGTAGCTGGAGATGGAGAGGTCAGGCTTGAGTATAATGCCACCACAAGGGGGCCAGAGGAGTGCGAGGGGCTAGGGTTGGGATTAATGTCACCTGATGATAGGAATAACAGAGTTATGATGAGGTAGTCAAGTTTGGAACTCCTGTACCATGGTTGCAATTCGAGCGGACAATAATTGGGGGTGGGTGGGGGGTGATGAGAAAGTTAGTTGTATTTTTAGAAGCCACAATATGGCCTCCTGTTTGGCACTGAGTCAAAGGCCTTGCTGAAATCAAAGTAGAGTAACTCAACCACCTGCCCTTTATCAACCAGCCTTGTGACACAGTCAAAGAATTCTAATAGGTTGGTCTAGCACAACATCCTACCACAAATCCATGCTGCTTGTCATCATGTAACTGATTTGCCTCTAGGTGGGCTACTAGACTTTCTTTGACCAGGGTCTCCACAGCCTTATCAGTAATGGAGGTAAGACTGACTGGTATGCAGTTTCCTGTGTCTTCCTTTTAACTCCCCCCCCCCCCATGAAACAGAATCACATCCACAGAGTTCAACTCCCCTTGCACCACCCCTGTCTCCAATGAGCATCTGAACAGCCCAGCCAGGGGCTCAGCTGGCTCTCATCCCAGCTCTTTCAGAGCCCTTGGGTGTAGGACATCCAGCCCTGGTGCTTCATCTACCCTGAGGGCTGCAAGTCCCTTCCTCACCGTGTCCACTAGGAGCACCACCTGTCCCATTTCCAGCAATCCCTTGTGGAGGCCTTAATGCCCTTCCTTGTAGTGGCCTTATGTTCCACATCATGAACACAGAGCAGAAGTGATTGTTTTTAAATATTAGCCTTTTGGTCTTCATCCTCCACTACCTTCTCCCCCCTTGGATAGTCAGATAATTATCCCTTTCATTTTCCTTTCCCCCCGATATACCTAAAAAATCCCCCCCAACCATTGCCTCCCACTGCAGTGCACAGCTCTGTGTCTGCCATTGCCACCCAACTCTTTTTGCCTCCTTTAACTTCCCCATATATTCTTCCCATATAGACAGATGCTTGACAGCTGGGGATATACTAAGTTTTTACTATATACTGTTAACAAAAAAAGATTAGTTTTAATTTTAAAAACAATTTGTCATTTTTTTCTGTTAATCCCTTTTATAAGTGCAGTAAGACACTTCTGGATGTGCATTAACCACACTTCCAGGGGGGTGAAGGCTCTATGCCTGCGATATCATGCCTCACTACGCTCTTGGTGTGTGGTTAGAACAGCATAATGCACACCCTGTCATGTCTTACTGCTTACATCTGAGTTATTCCTTGTACATGAAAGACACGGACTAATTATCTGCCTGATATTACCACCATTTGTTCAAACTGAACAGGAATCCATCTTCAGTCTCCCCAGATCTGAGACAGGGCACTCCTTTCTTAGCAACATCACTCAGTAAGTTAGAATTGTAAATAAAATGAAACAAAGTCCAAAAGCTTTATTGAGATGGTATTTTATCTAAAATATGCACTATTATACATACACACAATATGATAGAAAAAAGGTAATTGAAAAGTATCCAAAAATATGACAGAGGGCAAAGCTATTCACCATGAAGTCAGTTTAGTAAGGACCTCAACCTCAGTAGACTAGACTGCAACATGTTTATACATTCATAGCTAGGTATGGCTGTTTCTGAGTGTTTTGTCCGTACACAATCTCTGCATCACCAGTATCAACCTCCTGGGTCTGGAGTCTGTACCCGTAGTATGAAAGGTACCGTATAAAACCCAGATCTCTTATAATGTATCATCTTAACAAAAAAACACTCTCCAATTATACAGTGTCATCTAGAAAGAATAAAACCTGAGAAGTTGCCTGATGTGTTTCACTTCAGGTAGGTTTTCATTATTGTTTTGCAAAACTAAACCTTCTGGCTCATACAATCCTGCCCACCATGATCAAGCACTCTGTATGAGATGTCACAGTTCCTGTACTATCCTGCAAGATATCACTGTCAGAAAGAGTGCTTGACTCTGCAGGCAGCACTACGTATACCCATACTAATAAAATACTGCATATCCTAGATAAAGTGAGCTGATTTTAGTTAGGTCCCTCATCATTAAAAAATCAAAACTTCACACCTCCCCAAAAAGTCAGCATCTAGAAAAATCACCAGATGAAAACGTAATATGTCACAAATAAATAATATAAAAAAGAATATTGTAAACATGCAAAATTTTTGTTTTAGTGCCTTTTAATTAATTAAATAAGGTTTTTATATAAAAACAAAATACATGGATAAAGTTTAAAGATAAGTGGCTAACATAAAAACTTCTGCATACATATGTCCGTACATAAATATATTATAAAAATATATCATTTTGATGTACCGAACAGACATCTGTGCAGTTAAAAATGTTCTGTAGTGTTTTCTCATGACAGACTGCTGCCGGTTTCTGCTATGGGATATTAAAACCCATCCCAGTTTGTACAAGATGCTGGATGCCTATTAATCGCATGTAATCCTCCTCTTCTACACAGGGATATGCCATTCTGTACAGCAGACCAACATCAAATGACTGGAACTGGAACAGACTGCTGGTGTCATGTTGGTAAGTGTAGAGTACTAGAACATATAGGTTTTGACTTTTCAGGTGCTGCAACTGATGGAAGGCTCTCACAGGTGCAGGAAGCTGGTAGGTATGGCTACTAAATGGTAGTGCCGCAAACTGTGTACTAGATTGAGAATACTGAGGCGATCAGAATGGCAGCTACTGATGCCAGGCTGTTCTCCACAGTGTAGGTCATTTCAGTGCGGAGTAGCTGCAGTATTTGAATCTTCACTGGTTAGCCTCATCTATCGGTCTTCGACAGTATGGGCAACAATTGTGCTGGAGTACAAGCAGCTCATAGTCTTCACTGTGGAACATCTGTGGAAAAATATAAAGTTCCTAAGTTACATGCACTACTGATCGAGTTGCTTCAAATACTAAAGTTACAATGAAAGTGCTAGTCAGTCTTGGTAAATAAACTGGTAGGCATAGTACTTCGCTCAGACCTGGCTGTGAAGTGCTAAACATGAGAGCTGGTACAATTTGGTGAGACTATGCTAATTCTGAATCAACACAGCTATTCAAAATTAAATATAAAAATACAGAAGTCAAAAAGCAAATCAGAAAGCCTGTCCAGTGGCACGGTGGGCTAAAGCACTGAGTGCCACACTACCTGCGACAGTGGCCACCTGGGTTTGAGAACAGATGTGGGTTACTCAGGGGCTGGCCAACAAAGGAAGGACTGAGCATCCCTAGGACAGCTCACCTCCTTCAGGAAGGGCATCAAGGTTTCTCGCTAGGCGGCTGCTACCTAGAGGTATCTGGGTGGCAGCACAGCAGGATGCAAGGGAAGGGATCCCACCCGCTTGACGCAAGGGGGCGTCTTCACAAGGTGGAGCTCGTACAGTGTGCCACTGCATATGTTGTGAGCCTGGGGTGAAAATGGTAGAACCCCCTGACCATGACTGGATGATGATCTGGTACCCTGCAGGCCCCACACCAGCGATTGGGTACCACCAGGTCCCGTAGCACAGGACAACGGAGCATGAGGTAAGTCCCAGGAAAGCTGGGTGATGGGGCTGGGGGGACCAGTCCAGATGGGGGCAGGTCAGGAGATTAGGAAATAAAGTGCTAATTAAACAAAACAAAACAAAAAACGCAAATCAGGGCAATGATGGGCCCCTTGCTGAAGCATAGTTTTAATATATGCAAATCTGACCCTGGAGATAGCACTAGAGGTGACAGCTTCCAAGCCCACTGTAGTGGGCCCTGGCCATGCCAACCATGGCTCCAAGTCTTCTTCACCGGGGGGGGCTGCTGTAAATACTGCTCCAACCCACTCAGGGCATTGTGGCCTGAGGGTGGAATTTCCAAAAGGACCTAAACCCACTTGCATACTGCTTTCAAAGATTGCATCTAAATTGTAAATTCTTAATCTGCTCCAGCCTGCAGCGAGCTAACGTAGTGCAGATATGGGAACATGCATGTGTTGGTGGCAGGCTGGGGATCTGCACCTCTGCTCCGGCCAGCAGCGAGCTAACATAGTGCAGATATGGGAACATGCATGCATTGGTGGCAGACTGGGGATCTGTACCTCTGCTCCAGCCTGCAGTGAGCTAACATAGTGCAGCTATGGGAACATGCATGCATTGGTGGCAGACTGGGGATCTGCACCTCTGCTCCAGCCTGCAGCGAGCTAACATAATGAAGATATGGGAACATGCATGCGTTGGTGGCAGGCTGGGGCTGAGATGGCTGGGCTGTAGCAGCCCTGCTAAAGAGGATTAGACAAGTTGGAAAGGTGGTCACCTCTCGAGGGGTGTAGGGAAAATTTGGGAATCTCTTAGAGGGTGATGTGGGGGAAAGTTGGGGATGCAAGTGGGTAATGTGTACACATTTGGGGGAGGGGCACAGAGTGTGAGTTGGGCATGCAGAGTGGTCAGGATATGGAAGGTGGCTTAACTTTGGTACTGTGTTGGCACCACATCTGCATCCAACCGTATCCAGTTATTATGGTTGTGGGTCTGTCATTCTGGATACAGGTGGTGGGTTGCACTTGCATCTGTGGATATGACAATTTTTTTTAAAGCCACAATCTAGACACAAGTTCTGATAGTTTGCTTTCAGATTTCTGACCCTTGCACAGGAAATTAGGTTGCTTCCTTTTATTTCTATGGCCCCTAATATGAACATTAGGTACTTACCATAACTGTTGATCTTCCACAATGTCTTCCTTATTGATTACCACTTATGGGTCTGGGATGAAGGCACTAGGACCCCACAGGATCCAATCTTATGGCCAGGGGGCCAGGAATGGCTACTGGGCATGGTGCCTAGGCACCACCCACGTGGTGCCGCATGCTAGTCAACAACCACTACCGGCTCCCTCACCAACCTCAGTTCTGTTTGACAGGAGACGATTAAAAGTGGGGAAATAAGACAGGGCTACAGGAACTCCCAAGCCCAAATGGATAGAGGAAGGATATAGGAAAATAAAAAAACAAAATAAAACTTGACTGCCAACCTCTAGATAGAAGGGCACACTAGGTGGTACAGAGAGGTAGTTGTGTATGGTGCCCAAGCCTCAACACCATTAGCCAAACAGCAGATGGGTAGTGATACTGAGGCAGCAGCCCTGAAGCAAGCAGCTCTGGCAGGTAAACCAAGAGGGGTGTGCCCAAAAAACTGGGACCCCCTTGCAGCTGAGATGACACTTATGTGCCCCAAGGAGAAATGAACCATACGACTCCTAAAGGTCAACCTCATGATACCAAATGGAGAACCCGCCTAAAGTCAGTTAAGTATAAGTATGTCTCCTTCCACCAGAGGGGAAGGAGACATACAAGTGGGGTACCACAGGGTTCAGTACTAGGACCGGCGTTGTATTTGATGACTGTCTGACCTTTAAGTCTCAGGTGTCAGCAGTTATCAAAACCTCTTCTTACCATCTGAGGAACATCGCCAGGGTGAAGCACCTGGTTCCTCCAGAGGATCTCCCAACTTTGGTCCATGCCTTCGTTACCTCCCGCCTGGACTGCTGCAATGCCCTATACCTAGGGCTTACGGGGGTTGAACTTCGCCACCTGCAGCTAGTGCAGAATGCGGCAGCCAGGCTTTTGACTGGTTCTTCTAGGTCCAGTCATATAACGCCTGTGCTCCGCGGACTGCACTGGCTGCCAGTTAGCTGGCGAATCACCTTCAAGGTCGGCTTGCTGACCTATAAGGCCCTACAAGATTAGGGACCTGCTTACCTGAAAGATCTCCTGCGTCCCTACTGTCCCTCCCACCTGCTCCGATCCACTGATAAGGGATTGCTAGAGATTCCCCGGGTCTGCTTAAAAACTTCAGGGGCAAGATCTTTTAGTTTTATGGCCCTGACCCTGTGGAATTCTCTACCTCGTCAGGTACGAAATTGCCAGACTGTCCAGAGCTTTAAAGTAGCTCTGAAAACCTACCTTTTTAACAAAGCTTTTAATGACTGTTAATTATTTAATTTTAATCTTGTTTAAATCCTGTTTTAAATATTTATTGTTTTATGTCATTTGTAAAGGCGCCTTGGTTTGAGAAAGGCATCTTAAATAATTAAAGATCGATCGATTGATTGATTGACCGGTCCTCTTCATTGTCTTTATAAGTGACACTGCAGAGGGACTGGAAGGAAAAGTATGTCTCTCTGCAGACGACACAAAGATCTGCAACAGGGCTGATACGCAAGGTGGGGTGGAAAGGATGAAAAGGGACTTAGCAAGGTTGGAGGAATGGTCAAATGTATGGCAGCTCAGATTCAGTGCTAAGAAGTGCAAAGTAATGCACCTGGGAAACAAAACCAGGAGGAGTACACAATGGGGGGTGAGATACTAACAACAACAACAAAAATGGAAAGGGACCTGGGGGTAGTCATATCAGATGACCTAAAGGTGGGCAAGCAATGTGAGAGGGCAGTAAGGAGGGCTGGGGGATACTGGGATGCATAGGGAGAGGCATCAGATACTTACCGTAAGTATTGATCTTCTTGAACAGTCTCCATCACTCATTCACACTAGTGGGATAGCGCCGGAGGCACTAGGACCAAGTGGGAGCCTAAAATTTTCAGAAGGGTCGGCACCGAGACAGGACCACGCAGGCGCGGCACCGCGATACTAGCTCATCGACCCTTCAACTGCCTCAGTACCTTTTCGACCGAGGAGCTGCAGCATAACTAATGAAAATAACTCATCCTGAGTTTCTGGGCCTGAAAGGACCCAGATGGCCCTTGCAAGACGGGTCAAAGAATAATGTCTTCTCAGCCTAAGCCATAGGCCATGAAGACCAGGAAAGAGAACGAGTGAACCCAGGGGATGGTGGGTGGGCATGTGAATGAGTGATGGAGACTGTCCAAAAAGATCAATAATTATGGTAAGTACGTAATTTCCATATCTTCCTGGACTAAGTCTCCATCACTCATTCACACTAGTGGAAGAGTACCAAGCTAAAACCAACAACCCTGAGTAGGGTGGAGGAGATAGGGTTCACTTCAGAATGGACGGCCAAGGACTGTCCTGCTAATAAAAGAGTTGTCTTGTAAAGAGCATCTAGAATATAGTGCTCACAAGATAAGTGCTTGAGTTGTAACACCACTTTACAGACGACTGTAATGGTCACAAAATGAATTCTGCCAGGATCCTCAAACACTCTAGGAGAGTGGTGACAACACGGCCTCACAATTTGGTATAGGACCGAAATTAATAGTGTCAAAGACATGTACTAATCTGACGTAAGGACGTCAGGAGCTGAAAAAGCCAGAGGTAAAGTCTACTGGTTAAGGGAAGACCGAAAAGTGCAGATGAAAACAAGCAACAGGTCCAGACGCCCTTGAACCCCTTACTTGGTGAGCAAGAAGGTGCAGGTGGGGTTAGCCTATCCAGGAGGAGGGTTTTCAGTCAGCCACTAAAACCCTCATGATGGAAGCCCAAAGCATGATTCAGAAGTCTCTTGTGGTGGTCTAGTAGAACCCAATCCTCCCACTTTATATTCCAAAAGGAATTATCCTGCCCCTGTGTGTAGCAGCAGTCTCTGAACTCAGGGAAGAGAGGAAAAATGTATGGGAGAAAGTGTCCACTGCGGAAAAACATTCCGACAGAAAAAACAGGGGTAAGATTTCTAAGGCAAATAGAGGCAAATGTACGTTGAGGAGGGATGCAACCAAGCTAGGGCTAACCCATACATTGAAAGGGACTGAAAGCGGCAGTGACTCAAAGCGGTGAGGCACTACTCACTCTGGCCTCCCTGAAGGGAGTAGGAAATGAGTGTAGTTTGTTTGCTGAAATACAAACGTCACAACTCTGTCACGCACTTGGAGACACCTTCGTGAGCGACTGGCACGGAACCAGTGCGCAGGAACCGAAGGTGTGAATATTTGAGAAGCTACCTCAGGAAATGGACCTACTTGACCTATGGTTAAGAAGGAGTATACCGCCTGTTAAGTTAAAGCAAGCAAGGAAGTAGAAACCTGAGTTCTGACTCGCTGGAGAGTAGCTTCTGTTGCTGTGAGGCTCTGCTCAAGAGAAGAGTGCCTGATAAAAAGAAAGAAGAATTAACAGACTGGGCAGATGCCTAGGTCTAGGAAATGTCTCTGAATGAGAGAAATCTCTCTTCGAGAAAGAGATGACCCGCACCGCTGATGGATCTGACTCTCCTTAGGGGAAGAAGAAGAAGTCAGGTACACTTTACCGTACTCTGGAGACGAGCGCCTTAGGGGCTGAGGAGGAACCTGACCAGATCCAAAAGGGTGGTATTGGGTAATTTTGGCTAGGCCCTGTGCTGTGATAAAATGTATTTATTTTTTTTTTTATTTTTTTTAGTCCGAGCCTAACAAGGCTTTAAGGCTGCTATTTCGCAAGGACTGTCTGATACAAAATGATGAAGATGTTCTCCATCTGAGTGCAGGAGGAGCCTGAGTGTCCATACTGGAATCATGACCTGACTAATAATCACAGCTGGAGAGATGTTAACCACCTGTGTCGAAGAAGCCACCGAAGGGGCAATATCACAAGGTGGCTATATACCCCTATCAAAGGAGCGGAAAAGCCTGAGCAGCTCCCGACCATTAAGTTAGAATCTTCCACAGAGTGTAATTGTCTTGACGACTGAAAAAGTCTAGACGCAGAAGCGTATGGTTCACGGACACAGTCTGAAATATTATAGTGGACCCCATTATTGAGGAACTATTGAAAAGATCTTCTATTACGGACTCTGATGATAAAGAGGACGTGCCCTTCAGTATATAAAATGAGTCATCCGCTGTATTACTGACCATAAGGACAGGGAAAGACCCATCTAGATGCACTTCTACCCCAGAAGGACCTCTAAGGGAGGTCTAGGTCACAGCCACTAGAGACTCTGCCACCAGGAAGGATGTCGATGAGCTTGGTACCACGTAGGGAGCCGAGAAGTGCTGAGCAAAATGAGGGATTCCGTTGGCAGAACAGTACAGCAGAGCTCCATCGGCAGAAAACCACTGGATGACACAAGATTCCACTTAGGCCACCACTCATTAAGATGTGTGGAAAAATAATCCGCAGAACAGGACTTCATTCTGCGGAAAACATCCTGCCACAAGTTCTGTGGAGAAGAAGTCCGAAAAGGAAAAATGTGTCACCAATTCTGCCAGACAGCACCCAGTAGCACCCCCGCAGCACCAGCATCCCTCGTGGCACAGGAGGGCACCAGGCAATGCCTATACCAACCTGGGCGATACCAGAGGGCACCAGTGGCGGTACCCACAGGCACCACCCGGCACCCATGCAGCAATGGCACCTGAGGGCACCCTGACACCCAAGGTACCATGGCACGAATGGCACCTGAGGGCACCAGTGGCACCCATGGTCACCTGCAATGCCACCCATGGGTGCCCCTGGTGCCACCCAAAGCACCCATGGTACCCATGGATGTCTGTGGCATAACCCGTGGGTGCCTGACACCACCCACGGCACCCACAGGTGCCCACAGCGCCACCCACACCACCCGCAGGTGCTCGGCACCGCCTGTGGGTGCTCAGCTCTGCCCGCGGGTGCTCTGCGCCACTCATGGGTGCACGCTGCCAACCATGGGTGCACGGCGCCACCTAGACACCCACGGCACCACAAGCAGTGCTGACAACCAACGGCAGCAACAAGAGCACCCACGGCGCCGCACAGAGTGATGGCGCCGGCCCACGGCGCTGATGATGGTGCCAACACACGGTGCCACCAAAGCACCGAGGCATGGCGCCGATCAAGAGACTGAGCCACGGCTCCAACCAAGGCACCGAGCCATGGCGCCAAAGGAAAATGCCAATGGAAATCCTGAGAAGGGGAGAAGGAAAAAGGTGGTGCCCGTGCCAGTCCCTGCATGGAAAAGGGAGAGGGGGGTAGGCACGAGGGGTCAACACGATGGTGAAGGCATCAAGGAGGGCGACGCGCTCATCCTGATCCAATTGACCTAGCTCCGGTCCAATGGCTCCGAGGCCCGGAGACCCTGAAATCAGGAACACAGCCAGGAAAACTGGAGAAGTCAGACCCCCTACTCCACAGGAGTGGCCCAGGAGGTGAAACTGCTCACCGGAGCTCCAACGAGGACAGAGATGGAGTTCGGAGTCGAGAATGCAGCTGTTAGTAGCGGGGCCAAGGGGAACCCACCAAAGTCGGTTCAGGCCTATCGCCCCTCCCAATGAACAATCCTCGTGCAGACGTACCAAGGGGATCCCCGGAACCACTAGATTTGTGCTTTGGTGGATTGTCCTCTCCCGAGCACAGGACTGTCCGTAGTTGGACACCCCCCCCCATTTATTAAGGGCGGTGGACCGGACACAGTCCCTCTGCCATAAAAACTTTCAAATGAAATCCTCCTACCATCACTGCTACTGTCTAAGGACAACTCCGTTGACGGCAGGAAAGAATTTCTCTTTCTTCTTCTTCATAATCTTTTTTTCTTGTTCGTAAAAATAAGAAATTACTATTAAAATATTAAATTAAATGCTAAAAGGTGCTGTTGTATAGATGAAAACTTTGACTCTGGCAGACGAGTGACGTCGACATCCAAGCGCACTAGACGGCGGGAGAAAAGGAACTGAGGCGGTTGGAGGGTCGATGCTAAGACAGCCTACACAGGCACGAGCTAGTTTCGCGGTGCCACGCACGTGTGGTCCTGTCTCGGCGCCGACACTTCTGAAAATTTTAGGCTCCCGCTTGGTCCTAGTGCCTCCGACGCCATCCCACTAGTGTGAATGAGTGATGGAGACTTAGTCCAGGAAGATCAGGAAGTTGTTATCCCTCTGTACAGACAGCTGGTGAGACCCCATATGGAGTACCGCTTGCAGTTCTGGAGACCCAATCTCTGCAAAGACATAGACAGGGTGGAGGCTGTCCAGAGGAGGGCAACCAAAATGGTGTGGGGTCTGCACCAGAAGACATATGAAGAAAGACTAAAGGAGCTTAATATGTATACCCTCGAGGAAAGGAGGGAGAGGGGGAACATGATAGAAACTTTCAAGTACCTCAAGGGAATCAACGAAGTCCAAGAGGGTAGCATCTTTCAGAAAAAGAGATGTGCAAGAACAAGGGGCACAATTTGAAGATAGAGGGGGGATGGCTCAGAGGAAGTATTTCTTCACAGAGAGGGTTGTAGATGCATGGAACGGCCTTCCTCAGGAGGTCGTAGAATCAAAAACAGTGGGGGAATTCAAGAATGCATGGGAGAGACATAAGGCAATTCTAGTGGGGGGTAGGAGGAAGTAGGCTATTGGTTAACTAGGATCTGCAGCTTATCTGTTAGATAGGGAAATGGGCAGACTAGGTGGGCCAAGTGGTCCTTATCTGCCATCAAATTCTTTGTTTTTATAACTGACTTCCACCGGTCGTAAATCTGAGTTAGATGCCCTCCTACTGCTGAGGAAGAGTCCCTCTCGGACAGCTGAGGAGGGACTTGGGCCGGAGTCTCAGAGGGTGGCACTAGGCGCTTTCAGGCCCTGTGCCTTCTGCTGCATTTTCTTTTGTGGCTGGGGGCTTGATTTCTGTTGAAGCCCCCTCTGCCTTTGCCACGAAAGGGTTGACTGTTATGAAATCGCCGACGGTGCCTGCCCTGTTGAGGGGCAGCAGAGGGCGGCCTGGCAGTCTTGATAGCCATTTTAGTTTTCTGTGTGTCCTCACGCGCCTGCTCGAACTGAGGGCCAAACAGATAAGTACCATCAAAGGTAAACTCATAACTCTTTGTTGGGCATCATTTGTGAATCCCAATGTGCGTAACCACGAGTGGCATCAGGTGCAAATACCAGCTGCTGCTACTCTAGAAGCAGTATCAAAGGCATCCACAGCAGCCTTAAGTTGCTAATTGTTGGACTCAATGCCTCTAGTAATGGCCTGGAGAAGCTCTGAGCTAATATCTGACTCTGGAAGAGCTTCCACAGTGGCTTTGAGCGAATGCCAGAGGGTATAGTCATACTAAGAGAAATAACCCTGGTAGCTAGTAATGCGCATACCCAGGGTAGAGGCAGCGAAAACTCACCTCCCCAAGGTGTCAATCTTACGGGATTCCTTGTTCACTGGACAAGCCATAGATTCCTGAGAAAGTACGGCCTTGTCATTCTCTGCCAAGACAATTATGGCATCAGCAAAGGCTTGAAAGGCCAAGATTGGTTGATCCTTGGGGGGCATGCTTCATGTCTCTGGATTTAGCTACAGAAGGAATTAGCGCAGGATTATTCCATACCATTTGTGAGAGTGTCTCAAAAGAGAGCTGCACTGGAGGAGTCAATTCCACAGGAATATCCGGAATGTGCAGATACTGCAAGTGCAGCAATTTCCCCGGATCAATCTCTGAAGTCTGGAGCGAGAGAGTGGAATTCATGTTCTTAAACAGAGACTTAAAGGAAAGGTCCTCGACCAGAGGCTCTGCCAAAGGAGAGGGCTTATTTGCTACTCCGAGAGAAGGATCGTCGTCAAAGTCATCTCCTAATCAAAGATCAGGATCAGGTTCAATGTTGTCTCCTACTAGCTCTGGAGGGGTAGTATATACAGGAAAGGGAGGAAAGAGAGGAGGAGGCACTCTGCGAATCAGAGTCAAAAAACCCAAGCTGGCTCACCGGTGCAGTGGTAGGTTTACTGCTCGCGGCGCCAGCGACCTGGGTTCGGAAACAGACTCGGGTAGCTGGAGAGCCGGCCGTCAGGAGAAGGATCGAGCGCTCATCGGCCACTCTCCTTCTCCGGGGAGGGGTGGGTTGCCTGTCCCACTACTCTGCTGCCACCTGGGTGTCCACAGGTGGCAGTGCAACATGGACAGCCACTGGTAGGGGCGGATGTAGGCTGGGAGCCGGTGCGTCTGCACGTCACGACATGCTCTGCCCCTTGGCCCCCCCTTGCATGCCTATATTCTCAGGGGGATGTCACCAGAAACATGGAAAAAGGCCTCACAAATGCCGGCGTAGAAGGGGATCCAAGCTCCCAGATGCCATAACCCGGCTCTCGGGGACCAACCAGGATGCCCGACACACACTAATGGACTGAAGGGGGACCCCCCTTCTCCATGCCCGCAGGGGGGAGGTAGGCTGAGACAGCATGGGGCAGACCTGGTGGGCTGTCCGAGAGGTACTGGGGGCGGGCAGAGTGAGCAGAGGACACCCTGAAGAGAGCGGCACCCATGGAGAAGGGGGCAAAAAAGAAAAAGGTAGAAAAACCAAGCGCCCTAGGCGGTGCTGAATGCGCCGATGGTGCCGAGACAGAAGACGGCACCAGCCCAGGGAGCGGTGCCACCAAGACACGAGACCGGACAAGACCAGAGTTGAAAGTGGCACCGCCCTTGGCATCGCACAAATGATAGAGGACCTCAATCCAACTCTCAGAGCCAAGGAGGAAGATCTGACAAAATTAGTAGGAGAAAATGGTACTTGTGCTGGCCCCTGCGCCACAGCCAGATGAGAGGGAAAAGCACCAGAGCGCAGCGTCGACGGCACCACACGACTAGGAAGCCCCAACTGCCCTGCCCGCAGGCTCAAAACCCCTAGGCCCGAAGGCCCCGGAGAAGGTCCGGCAGGCTCGGATAGGCGGGACAACCGCCAAACCCATTGCTCCAGAAGAACGGCCCAATGATGAAACTGCTCACCAGAAGACCCCCAGGAGGTGGGGAGGGACTACGAAGTCGAGGATGTCAGCCACTAGGAACAGAGGCCGTAGGAGACCCCAGAGGAGTTGGAGTCGGACCCCCGTCCCCAGCTACCGCTGATCGATGTGCAGACATACCAGAGGATGACCTTGAGCAGTACCCTTTCTTCTATGATCGGGGGGCCGAAAAAGAACTCAAGGTTGAGCAGTGCCGAGTCCTCGATGAAGATCGAGAATGGAACCGCTTCTTTTTGTGCTTTTGGGAGGACCGCCCATCTCCTCGTGCACCAAACTGCCTGTAGTTAGACCCCTACTCCGTAGAGGGCGGCGGGCCAGACCCAGCCCTGCTGAAAACACAGCTTTCATGCAAAGTCTCCCTACCGTTACTGGCGCCGTTCATGGTCGACTCTGTCGAAGGCACACTGTAGAAAATTTCCTTCGTTGAACGAAATCAACCTTTTTTTTTTAAATAACTAAAATCAATAAAAACTACAAACTAATAACTAATCAAATACTGCTGTCGTACAGACATGAAGATTTGACTCCTGTCAGGCAAGCGTTGTCGTCACTGAAGCGCACTCAATCATGGGGAAAAAAGCAACTGAGGCCGTTGGAGGGTCAAAGCCGAGGTAGCCTATACGACGCAAGATGGTCTTGCGGCACTGCTCCTCGCAGCTCTACCTCGGTGCCGGCCCTCCTGAAGAATTTTGGCTCCCACTCGGTCCAAGTGCCTCCAGCACAGTCCCATTAGTGTGAATGAGTGGTGGAGACTTTATGTCCAGGAAGATCCTTCCCTCCAAGAGCATCTGTCTGAGTGGAATCTACCTCTGGAGATCAGTCATGCATGAAGCGCTGTGGTCCTGATGGAGTCTGCAGTACATCAAGTCCCAAGGAGGAGTGAGGTACATCACCTGCAGACCCCGTGGGTGAGCGATACTGTGTGAGAACGTCCCTGAGGATGGCTGGGTTAGAGGGGGAAAGCCTCCTCAAAGGCTCTAGAAATATGGAGGAATGAAAATTAAAAATTATGTACCTACCGTAATTCTTGATCTTTCTGTGTATCTTCACCATTCATCACAGATGGGTATCGGCCGAAAGTCGTGACCCCGCGGGAGCTTTTTTTTTGTATGGGCGGTGCCGATGCAGTGACAGCACCACCCTCGAGGCTGACATACTACGTGGTGCTCGAGGGTTGGCCATTATCTGTTGTCGGTGCCAACCCCTCACCAGTTCTGAGTCGCCTGCAGAATAATAGGGTGGGACAAGAGAGTCCAAGGGACAGATAAATTTAAAGAAATAATAAACAAAAGCAGGAATAAACGACTTAGAGGAAAGACGAGGGAGAAAGAAAATCTAAGGGGAATGGGAAAAGCCCCAATCTCTGGAAGAGGAAAAGGGAGAAGAAAGGAAAAGGAGGGTAAGAAATTATAAGAAAATTGGGCGGGCAGGGGACAACACAAAGGCTCGCAACCTGGATCTCAGTTTTTTTTTTTTGAAATTACTATTTATTCCTCCTCCCCAGCCTGCCACCTCCGACCCTTCAGGGGGGACAACTGGACATCCCACTGCCCGGAACCCTACCCTAGCAGACCCCTAGGCCCCATGGAGCCGCGGATTACCCCCCCCCCGGGTGGGGACGAGGCGGGGGGCTCAGACCCCGTTACTTACATTTCATTGGTCTGAGGTCTGCTGGGCGGACACAGGCAACCGGGCACGGCCATGGTCCTCCCATCTTCCCGGCTGAGGCAGGCTTGTTTCCGCGTTTTCTCCTTCCCCGAGCAGCAAGTAACCTCCCTCGACGTCATGACGCACGTGCCGACGTCCATGCTGCTGAATGGCCGCCCATCCCCAAATGGAGCTTGCAGCTCCTCGAGCCTCCGCTCGGGGTCATGCAAGTGTCGGGCATCAGCCGAATCCCTCCCCGGAGAAGGCGAGCTGTCGTTTGACGCTCCAGCCTATCTCCCCCCGGCCGACCCGAGTCTGCTCCCGAACCCGGGTCGCCAGCGTGGTGCGAGATGTGGCATCCAGCCCCTCAACCCTCAGTGCCACCGGGCCGGATCTCAGTTTTTCATAGGGATGTATAATACTGCCAAGGGAGTGGCCACAGAACTTGGCAAGGCTGGCAAGTTTTCCAACAAGGAGAACACTAAGAAGAACTCCTGGCAGAAGACGACTTTTCAGAAGAGTCGAATTCAAGGAAGGGGCAAGTCCAGGAGCTGAGGTATGTCCCCTGTCCTGATCCAACAAAAACAAGGGGGGGGGGGGAACCCCTCCATCTAAAAGAAATGAAAATTATGTACCTACCGCAATTACTGATCTTTCTGTTTCTCGTCACCATTCACCTGTGGATTCTGGGCGGAGTTCACGACCCCGCGGGAGCTTTTTTTTTTTTGGATGGGCAGAGTCAACGCACCGATGGTGCCGCCATTGAGGTGGATGCACTGTGTGGAGCTTGCGGGTTGGCCGTTAGGTGCCGGTGACCCCTCCCTCCCGCCAGTTCTGAGTCGCGGTAGAGTAAGAAAGGGTTGGGAGGTGGGGGACAAGGAAGTCCAAGGGAAAGACAAAGGAAAAGATATACAAACTAAAAGGAGAAATAAACAATGGAGAGGACACAAAGAGAATTAGAAATCTAAGGGGATTGGGAAGGGGCCCCAATCTCTGGAAGCAGAAAGAAGAGGGAAGGAGGGAGGGAAAAACTAGAAATAGGGAGGGGGAGGACATATCGCGAACCTTAGACCTGTCTCCGGACTGTATAGGAACTGCGAAGGAGTAGCCAAAAGGCTGATTTGCCAGAATTCAAGGCACAGAATCACTGGCAATAAACTCCGACATGAGCAGAAGCGGCTATTCTGGAAGAAAAGACAGGATACAGGGTTGTCTTTCCCCTGAAACCACATATCTGGAGGTGAGAAACAAAAGTTTCTTAAATTAATTTGAGGGTTGAGTCCCTAAGGACAAGAATGGAGGAGAAGAAAAAATTACTCACCTTAGTAATGTTGTTTCTTCTAATGGAGTCTTGCTATATTATGACATATGCGGTGAGTCCCAACCTTCGAACTGCTCCGGAGGTGAAAGAGTTAACTTTCCATGCCAGGCATGGAACGCTGAGCTCGAGCTCAGTTGAAACTCTGTATGTTGTTCTTCAAACTCAAACCGTCAGATATTTACAAGCTAAACTCACTAAGGTCCTGTGTGGAAGCTGTAAACCTACACTAGCCAACTGGCTACTGAACATAAGAACACATTTTTTGGTCCCAAAACAAAGACTCAAGTCAGGAGACCCAAAAATAAAACAAACACAACACCCCACACCCAAACAAAAGGGGTGAAAACAACAGGTGGGCATCCTAAGTGCCAACACTTGCACTGCCCACCCACATCCCAAAAACAGAGGTTCTGAGAGGGGCAGGGGGGGAGGTCATAATATAGCAAGACTCCATTAGAAGAAACAACATTACTAAGGTGAGTAATTTTTTCTTCAAACAACATGAAGTCTTGCTATATTATGACATATGCAAACTACACAGCAGTACCTTCATGGAGGAGGGACAGAACCTACTTAGGAAATAGGCTCTGAAGCACAGCTGTGCCAAACCGAGCATCACTCCTAGCCTGGATGTCCAGGAGTAATGCTTGGTAAAAGTGTGAACTGTTTTCCAGGTAGCTGCTTGACATATCTCTAGAATAGGAATGTCCCTGGCAGCAGCCAGGGAAGCAGCTGTACCTCTGGTAGAGTGAGCCCTCAGGCCTGAGGAGGAACCTTACCCAGTTTTTCATAACAGAATTGGATACAAGAGACAATCCACCTGGCAATGGATCTTTTAGTGGCAGGTTTCCTTTACCAACCTCACCATAAGTGAGGAACAGTTGGAGGAGTCAAACCTGTGACCCTTGGTACGCTCTATGTAGTAACTAAGGGCTCTCTTCACATCTAGCTGTGCAGCCTCCTCCCCAGAGAGGAATGGTCAGTGAAGTACACTGGAAGAGATATAGATTGATTAAGGTGGAAATCTGAGACCACCTTAGGCAAGAACTTCCTGTTAGTCCTGAGGACCACCTTATCTCTATGAAAGGAGATAAAATCAGGCTACATTGACAAAACTTGTAATTCACTTATGCGTCTGGCAGAAGTGATGGCTACCAGAAACACAGTCTTCCAAGTCAAGTACTTAAGCTCTGCTGAAGACAAGGGCTCAAAGGGAGGTTGCATAAGCTGAGCAATGCAAGCATTAAGATCCCAGGCAGGGGCAGGGTCCCTGAATGGAGGGTTGGTGTGAAACAATCCCTTAAAAAACTTGGAGAATACAGGATGAGCTGAAAGAGAAGAAGGTTTACCTGCTGAAATAAAAGCAAACACAGCTGCCAAATGTACTTTTTGGGTAGCTGGTCTCAGCCCCAAGGTATTTAAATGGACCATATAATCCAGGACTGTGGGTAAATCAGCAGATTCTGGGGAAATATGCTTCCCAGAGCACCATATGGAAAACCTCTTCCATTTGGAATTATAGGCAGCCCTGGTGGAAGGTTTCCTAGAAGCCTTCAATATATCCATGACACCTTGGGAGAGGTGTAGATCAGCAAACTCTAACTCTTCAAGAGCCAGGCCTTGAGACTGAGAGATTTGAGGTTCGGGTACCAAACCCTCCCCTGAGCACAGGTTAACAGGTTGTGATTCCTGGGAAGACACAGGGAAAGATGGACTGCTAAGGACAATAGAAGTGGATACCAGGGTTGTCTGGCCCAATCTGGAGCAATCAGGATCATCTTGCAGGACTGAGATCTGATTTTGACTAACACTTTGAACAGGAGAGGGAAGGGGGAAAAGCATAGAGAAACTTCCCTTCCCAATTGAGAACTAAGGCATCCAGAGGGACTGAGCCCAACACTGGGGTCTGCAGCAAAAAAGGGGAAGTTGGTGATTGTCTGGGGCTGCAAAAAGATCAATCTGCGGGGTGCCCCATCTGGCAAATATCACCTCCAGGACCAGGGGGTCCAGTGACCATCCGTGATGGCTCTGGGAAATCCTGCTGAGAGCATCTGCCAGGACATTGTCCTTGCCTGGGAGGTGAACTGCCGTAAGGGAGGTGTTCAGGGAGTAAGCCAGAGACCACAACTTCATTGCTTCGGTGCACAAGGCCGTAGACCGAGTGCCTCCTTGCTTGTTGATGTACCACATTGTGGTGGTGGTGTCTGTTCTGACCTGTACAACTTTGTTCTGAACAGATCTTGGAAAAACTTGAAGTGCTAGAAAAACTGCTCTGAGTTCCAACAGATTGATGTGGAGCAGAGATTCCTGAGGGGACCACAACCCTGGGTGAGTGAGTCCCATGTGAGCTCCCACCCCAAGAGGATGCATCTGTTTTAAGGATTAAGAGTGAGACTGAGTGACAAAGGAACCCCTTGTCTCAGATTGCTCTGATCCTGCCACCACTGTAGGGCTTGGATCAGGGTTCGAGTTACTGGGATCAATTTGGTTAGAGGGTCTTTCCTTTGAGACCAAAAGGCTCTCAAATGGAACTGGATGTCCCTCATCTGAAATCTTGCTCCCTGCACTACTGCTGCTGTAGAAGCAGCCATGTGCCTCAGGAGCTGTAGAAAATGCCTTGCTGGCGCAGTGTGAATGAGGAGGCCAGAGAGACCAGGGTCCTTGCCCTGTCCAAAGGAAGGAAGGCTCTGGCTTTCTCTGTGTTCAGCTCTGCGCCTATGAAGGTGAGGAGCTGGACAGGCTCTAGAACTGACTTTGAAAGATTCAGAAGGAAACCTAGAGAGGAGAGCAGCTGCTGAGTTATCTGTAGATGTAACTTGACTTGGTCTGGAGACTGGCCTACTATGAGCCAGTCGTCCAGGTAAGGGAAGATGGCAATTTTTTGCCTTCTTAGGGAAACAACTGCTAATGCCAGGCATTTTGTGAATACCCTTGGAGCAGAGGTGAGGCCAAAGGGCATTGCTCTGAACTGGTAATGGCCTGAGGGCAGCTCGAACCTGAGGTACTTTCGATGGGAGCTTCTGATGAGAATATGGAAGTAGGCATCCTTGAGGTCCAGGGACGCTAGCCAGTCCCCTGGCCTTAGAGAGGGTAGAATAATTCCCAGAGTCACCATTTTGAATTCTGGTTTTAAAAGGTGCTTGTTTACATATCTGAGAACCAGGATGGGCCGCCATTCTCCCGTCTTTTTTGGGGTAAGGAAGTACCTGGAGTACAATCCTTTGCCCTGGTGTAGGGGTGGAACCCTTTCTACAGCTCTGAGAGCCAGGAGGGAAGAGACCTCTGCCTCTAGGGCAAGTGCCTCTGGTGGATTTGCAGGTGGAAAGGATCTGGTTCTCATCTTTGGAAATTTTTTGAAGCTGAGAACCAGTCCCTGGCTTACTACTTCCAGGACCCACTAGTCTGATGTCAGAGACTTCCAGTCCTGGACAAAGTAAGCCAGCCTGCCCCATACAGGTAGCTGAGAATCGGCCCTGGCAACCCATCAGGGTGCCTGCTTGGCAGGGGCTTTGGGCTGAGGGGTGGAAGCAGGCCTGCTTGAACCCCGTCTGCCTCTCCCTCTAAAGAACCCCCTCTGGGCATAAGCAGAAGAGGAGGCCTGGGCTTGGTAAAAAGGCCTATGAAAAGGCCTGCCCCTGCCCCTGGAAAGCTGCCTTTGAGGAGTGGCCTGCCTTTCCTTGGCCTGTGCACTCTATAGGTGGTCCTATACTCATCCATTTTCTTCATGTAATTCTCTGTCTGCTCCCAAACACAGAATTACCCACAACAGGAAAATCCATGGCCTTAGTCTGGGTATCCTGAGACAGGCTAGTACATCTGAGCCAAGCCATTCTGTGAAGTGCCACAGATGTAGCCATGACTCTTGATGACACATCATTAGAGTCCACTGCAGCATGGAATTGCACCTTGAATGCCTCAATACCATCAGCAGCCACCTGCTCCAGCTCCTTGGCAAGCTGGCCAGGGACCTGTTTTGCTAGAGCCATAACAGTATCCCATCTGGATTTCTGATATCTAGCAACATAAACCATATGCATTGTTGTGTAAGGAACTCCATATCAGAGCCTGACAATGTGTACCTCTTGTCCATTCTCTTATCCACAGGAGGTATAGTGTGAGGAGTTTTTAGAATTTTAACTGTCTGTTTCTCAAAAGATTTATGCAAAGGACTAGACAGTCTCCTAGACTCTGGGATATCCATCATTTCCACATAGTCAGGCTCCTCTTGATCATCCACAGCTTCCTCCATAGGGAGCTGGAGGGTTTCAGTCACTATTTTATAAAACATAAAATGAGAAGGGGATTCAGAAAGCCTAGGGGGAGACACTCCTGAAGGTCTGTCTGGGGAGATGGGCACATCCAGACTTTCAAATCCCACATTCACTCTCCTCATACTCCTCTTCCCCCTCCTCCAGTTCATAATATTCCTCTAAATCATACTCTTGAACCGGTGGAACCGGCCGAACCGTACGCTTACCTGATGGTGCCGGTTCGGTCGGAACCAGGGAAAGCGACTGGACAATTTTAATCGCTTTAGTTATTTCTTCAGCGGTTGGAGAGGAAAGTTTTGGCTCCACACCAGCTGATTTCCTAGTCCTTTTTGCTGGAACTGACTCCTCAGAGTCGGATCTCCTTTTGCCCGAGGAAGTCTCGCCCTGGTCAGAGGGCACTCCGTCCGGTTCAGTTGGAACCGAACCGGGCTGGCCATCCGGTTCAGCGGACTTTTTGGCCTCCCTTTCCCTGAGCCTACTAACTCTCTTTTCCAGGATAGAATGCAGGAAAATTTTTTACAAATCTGGTAGTCTGCATTGAGGTGGTCAAACCCCAGACAATAAACACAGGTGGTGTGGGGGTCAGCCTTGGCAAAGACTTCCCCACAGACACTGCAGTGTTGAAACCCAGTGGGCCTGGTTTTTCTTTTGGGTTTCTCAGACATAGTTCCAGCCTAACCAAACTTACCCATTTATGGCAATCTGCCAGGTAAGACCCTCTTATCGGTTCCCAACCGTGTCACAGGTCGGGGAAAAAACGTAATAAAATCCAATTTTTTAGAACCGGTAAAAACCAGTAACCACACTCTAAATGACAGATTAATATATTTTAAACAACCTGATCGGTTCAAACCAAACCGAAAAACCGTTCACAAGTTCCACACAGAATAGAAATTAATATAAAACCTATCTAGTACTCACAATACCAGAGACAGAGTCTGAACCGACCAGTTGCGGTTTAAATTCGGTCGAAAACCGAGAAAAACAATACTTTAACTGACAAAATGAACCGAGCAGAAGGAGAAATCACCGGAGCGACTGTTCAGTGAGGCGGAGTAAAGAATCTGATGGTTTGAGTTTGAAGAACAACAGACAGAGTTTCAACCGAGCTTGAGCTCAGCATTCCATGCCTGGAATGGAAAGTTAACTCTTTTACCTCCGGAGCAGTTCGAAGGTTGGGACTCACTGCATTTGTCATAATATAGCAAGACTTCATGTTGTTTGAATAGCACAAAAGAGAGAGAAGAGAGAGCAACCACCAACCCCCACCCCACAGGGGTGGAGCCGAGGCACTGAGGAAAGAAGTGCCCTCTCCCCTGATAGAAGGTAAAATTCCGCCTGTGTGCCCAAGGTCACCCCGCTCCTGACCAGCAGAAAGGAAGGGTGGGGAAGGGGGGCACACAGAGGAAGGGGGACCCAGAGACTGAGGCCCCAGGGGGATGGAGGGTGGGATTGTGATGAATGGTGAAGATACACAGAAAGATCAGGAATTACGGTAGGTACGTAATATTCATATCTTATCTGTGTCAGTCTTCACCATTCATCACCATGGGTGAGTACCGAGTCCCACCCGAAGGGGGCCCTAAACCCTAAAGGACTAAGTCCCTAGCTCTCAGTGGGTGAGACACAGAGGAACCCGACGGCCAAGACTGGGAGAGGAGCGGGACCCCGGAGGGGGCAGGAGGTTGCCCGACAGACACTGCCTCACCCTACGGGAGAAAAGATGGGTTCTCCAGTACACGGTGGAAATCACCCTACGCCGGGCCAAGGGTGACAACCGGGAAAGATGCAGCCATGCCATCCGCCTAGTGCAGATCGCTATCCCTACGACCATGGAAGCTACCCCGTTGGTGTGGTAAGATGCCCTCGCTTGCTGCCTTGCTAGCTCCAGGTCACGTGCAGAGTGTGCAATGGCTTGTCTGGTTACCTCCGTATCAGGCATACAGGCTAGGAGTACACCTAGCCTGGACCACAGAAACCTATCATAGGTAGCATAGTGGGCCTGATATGCAGAAATTGAAAGAAGCAACTGTGCCGAGTAGAAGGTCCTCCTCCCCCAGAAGTCAAAATCCATGGAATCTTGATCCGGGGGCCGGTCACGGTGAAGGGCGTGTCCATCAGGAGAGTCCAGCTGCGTCAGTCCTGACTGAGGATGAGGCATACGACCTGGAGACTCCGGGGGCGGGGTAAAATACCTCTGGCTCAGATCCCTAGGGGCTGGGACTCCGGAAAAGGGCCTTTGCCAGAATCGCAACGATGCCCCCTGGAAAGGAGAAGGCCAGGCGGGCACCACAAGGGTGTCCACGCTGAAATCGCCTAAGAAGGCACGCGTCGAATGCTCCGGATTGTGCTGAGTGGGTGGGATGACATGCAGGTCCTCCATCATCCTGACGAGGAAACACTGATACTCTGCGAGATCAGCAGCAGGAGAGATGTGGACAGAGGGCTCCTCTCCCCCTGAAGAGGGGGATGTGGAAGCAGAGGACCTCGGAGATCCAGGGGCTGGCTGCTCAGGGGGAAGGTGGAACACCTGTCTGTCCATGGCCCTGACATACGAAGGGAAGTGAGCAGCTGCACCCCTGAATTGCTCCCAGGAGAGAGGCCCCCTAGGACCGAAATGCCTGGGAGTGCAGGAGATTGCGACAGAGGAGTGGGGCAAGGCCAACAGCAGAAGGTGACCATCCTCTGTCCGGGCAAGAGAGCGCACCAGGAGCCTCAAGAGAAGAAGGGGTTCAGGAAAACCCAACAGCTGATCAACCATGCTGGAACTGCATAGGTTGTGCCCTGAAGATTCCCCCCTATGAGGTGACCAGGACCGTGGAATTCCAAAAGGATGGTCCCTACCCTCCAAAGACCTGGGCCCTCTTGAGGAGACCGAGAGGGAAGGGCAGGGGTCTGCGCTACGACTCCTTCCTGAATCCAGGTAGGTCTCGGAGAAGGGTCGCTGCATCGAACCCTGACCCCTCGGACTCTGAAAGAGTCCTCCTCCTCCTCGCAAACCCCAGCCTAGGCAGCTGACAGCCCTGGGTCAGTCCCCAAGGGGACCACCCAGGGAGTAGCACCCTCCCCTCCCATGGGTGCTCCGATCGGCCCTAAAGTTGGGTGATCCAGGCACACCACCTGAGGGGGTACCCCAACTGAGGGGGGCAGAAAACCCTCCGAGCCCAGGCTGCAGAGCTATTGTGGCCTGCATCACTGCCTGTTGGTCAGCACCCCTGATCCTAGACTCGGGGGCAACCGTCCCCTCCTCAGAGGGAGGCTGGTTTTGGTCAGCCGAGGAAACTACCAGGGTGTCCACATGGGCTGCCAACAACAAAGAGTTGGACAGCTGGTCCGAACCAGACTCGGACTCCATCTCTGAGGAAGTAGAGACCAAAGTCCGGTGCCAGACTGTACGCGGATGCCCACTGCCATCCTGACCGAAGGAGGCACCAGTCGGGTGTCTGCACCAGAGCCGGCACTGCACTCCCCAACAGCACCGTGAATGGTGCTCAAAAAAACACAGCACCGATGCCTGCCAAGGCGCTGTCCCAACCCATGGCGCTGCGAGCGACAACGAAGTCATGGACGGCATCGACGACAGCACTGACAGCTCCCTTGGCACTGTGAGCGGTGCAGAGGATGACACCTCCCACCCAAGTGGCACCAGAGCTAGACATGGTGCCATCCCCAGCCTCGGTGCTATGAATGGCGCCGAGGCAAGAACCAGTCAAAGACGGTGCTGTAGAACCTCCCATGGCACCGTCAGCACCACTGGCACCGCGAATGGCATCGACAGCACCAAGCGGCAGACCGGTGCTGATCAGAGTGCCATCAGGGCCCATGCCGAGGCCCAAGATGGCACCGACGGACGGTGTTGAGGATGGTGTCGACCCAGGCTTCCCAGCCTGAGGAAACGACACCGGGGGAGCCTTTGAGCAGTGCCTCCTGTCTGTCCCGGGGGGGAACGGACTGGGCCTCCTGCACTGCAGAAAGGGCTTCTGCTATGGCGATGCTACTAGAAGCAGAAGCCCCCCTCCTCCACGGTCCATACAGAATTGGGAGTGGACTCGGAGGAAAAGCTGAGAGACCATGGTTTGGCCTGAGTGTGCGCCCGTCCCTCAAAAGTCGGCGGAGCTCATCCAACTTTCCACGTGTGTTGCTCGATGACATGACAGTCCATGGAGAAGCAGGCACTGCACGAATCCATGTCGTGAAGTGGGCCAAGACACGCGAGGCAACGATCATGCTGGTCAGTAATGGAATACTTGTGGCTGCATGGGCACTGATGCATAGGGAGCTTCCCCATTTTCAACAATTTCTTGCCCCCCGACCGAGACATGATCGATGGAAACACAATTTAAATAAAGACTCAACGTCGCTGAAAAAGTAAAGAAAGTAACAGTCTTACCACAGCAGCGTCAAGTACAGGCGAAAATGGAACCAGCAGAAAATATACTAACTTCGGTGTCGACGTCACGGAGTTGATACGGCAGGTAGGCCTGTTGAAAGCAGCTCCTCACGAGGTGCGACTCTATGAGGGAGAAGAAGAACTACGGGAGGGTGGGTCAACGGCACCTAATGGCCAACCCGCAAGCATCACGCAGCGCCAGGCCCCTCGAGGGCGGGGCATCGCCTGGCCGACTCTCCCCCCCCCAAAAAAAACGCCTGCAGGGTCATGACCTCAGGCCAGAACCCACAGGTGATGAATGATGAAGACTGACACAGATAAGATCTATAAAAGATTCAAAAGAATCATAAGGGATTAGTCCTGAAGGACAAGGATAAGGGGAGGAGAGAGGGGACAGCAGCCAACATCCCACCCCTAAGAAGGGGTGGAAGCTGTAAGGCGATGAGGAACAGCTCCTCCTCTCACCTCCCCCGCAGTTTCCAAGCCGTAGGAAAAAACCCCTGTGTGCCTAAGGTCCCACCACTCCTGGCCAAAAGGAGGGAAGGGAAGGAAGAAGGCACACAGAGGGTGGGGGACCCAGAGACTGAGGCCCCAAGGGGATGGTGGGCGGGATTTTGTGATGAATGGTGAAGATACACAGAAAGATCAAGAATTACGGTAGGTAAGTAATTTTCATATCTTATCTGTGTCAGTCTTCACCATTCATCACAGATGGGTGAGTACTGAGCCCCCACCGAAGGGGGCCTGAATTCTAAGGGACTAAGCCTCTTAGCTCCCAGTGGGGAAGACACTGGGAGGGAGAACCCCTACAGGCCTGGTGAGACCTGAGACTGTGGAGAGGGAGACGGGACCCCCTGGAGGGGAAGGAAGTTGTCCCGATAACTGCCGCCTCACTCTGAGGGAGAAAAGGTGGGTTCACTGGTAGGCAGAGTAAATCGCCCTACGCTGGGCCAGGGGTGACAACCAGGAAAGACGAACCCACGCCGTCCACCTAATGCAGATCGCTGTCCCTACGACTCTGGAAGCTACCTCACTGGCGTCGTAGGATGCCCTCGCTTGGTGCCTTGCTAGCTCCAGGCCCTGAGCAGAGAATGAAATGGCTTGTCTGGTTACCTCCGAATCGGGCAAAGAGGCTAGGAGTTAACCTAGCCTGGACCACAGGAACCTGTTGTAGGATGCATAGTGGGCCTGATGTGAAGCTATGGACAAATAAAAACTGCGCCGAGTAGAATTCCTGCTACCCCAGAAGTCAAATTCTGAAGAGTCTTGATCTGGGGGCCAGTCGCAGTGAAGGGCGCGAAGCCCACCAGGACTGTCCAACTGCATCAAACCCAACAGAGGATGAGGCATGCAGCCTGGAGACTCCGGGGGAGCACAATACCTCTGGCTCAGTTCCCTAGGGGCCGGAACATTGGAGAAGGGATGTTGCCAGAAATGCAGTGATGCCTCCCGAAAGGGAACAGGCCAGGCGGGAACCACCAAGTTGGCCGCACTGAATTTGCCTAGGAAGGCGCACGCTATGTGCTCAGGATTGTCTTGGGTACTGGGGGTAATCCGAAGATCTTCCATCATCTTCGTGAGGAAACGCTGATACGAAGCAAGATCAGCGGCAGGGGAGATATGGACAGAAGTTTCCTCACCCTCCAAGGATGGGGATGAGGAAGTGGAAGATTTGGGGGATTCAGGGGGTGGCTGCTCACGGGAAGGGTGGAACACCTGCTCGTCCACTGCCCTAACATAAGTGGGGAAGTGAGCAGCCACACCCCTGAACTGCTCCCAGGTCAGAGGTCCCCTAGGACCGACAACACCAAGGACAGAAGGAGGCAGAGGAATGGGGGCCAGGTCCACAGAAGGAGAGGAACATACTCTGCCTGGGCAAGAGGACCTGCTGGATGCTCCCAAAAGGGAGGGAGACCTGAGGAGTCCAACAGCCGACAGCTGGTCAACCACACTGGAACTGCCTAGACCATGCCCTGAAGAATCCCCTCTGTGAGGCGACCGGGACCGTGAGAGCCTAAAAGGACAGTTCCTAGCCTCCAAAGTAGAAGATCCCCTCAAGGAGAGAGAAGGGGAGGGGAGAGGATCCGGACTTCGGCTCCTCCCCAAACCTGGGTGGGTCCCAGGGAGAGACTGTTGCGCAGAAGCCAAGCCTCTCGACCCCTCGGACTCGGAAAGAACCCTGTGCCTCATAGTCACTAGCCTAGGCAGCTGGCAACCTTGGGTGGTCTCCGAGGAGACCACTACGGGTGCAGCACCCTCCCCTCCCGTGGGTGCTGCAGACTGTCCCAAAGTTGGACTATCTACGCACACCACAGAAGAGGGTACCCCAGCTGAGGGGGCAAACAACCCCCCGATCCCAGGCTGCCCAGCAGTGGCCACATGGACCGCTGCCACCTGGTCAGTACCACCAACCCCGGAATCAGGGAGAGCAACCCACTCCTCAGAGGGAGGCTGAGTGGGGGCTGCAGAGGTGGCTACCGAGAAGTCCGAAGACCCCGAGGAGTCCGGAAGCCAGTCTGGATCGGACCCAGAATCTCCCTCCGAGGAGGTGGAAACCGAGGCCCAATGCCAGACCACCCTCTGACCCCTACCCGTTCCTGGGCCACAGGCAATGCCAGTCCCAGCCCTGGTGCCACCCTCGGCAGCGTGCTCGTCCCTGTTGCTGCGAACGGTGTCCAAGTCAGAGGCGGCGCCCACTGCGGCACCAAAGAATAGAATTGGCGCCAGCCACGGAGTTGTCCTGCTCGGTGCCACGAATGGCACCGACCATGGTGCTGTCCCCCTCCCCAGTGCTGCGAACGGCACCAGAGCTGGAAATGGTGCCGTCCCTGACCCAGTGCCACAAATGATGCCAAGGCCAGAAACAGCTCCAGAAATGGCGGAAACACCTGTCCTGACGCCGCTTCCATCATCGGCGCTGCGAATGGTGTTGACAGCAAGAACAGCGCTGAGCGACAGCCTGGCACCGGCAGACTACATCGGAGCAAGTGCCGGCCCAAACCCACGGGTTCCAGGACGTGACACCGAGGGAGCCCTCGCCTCCGAAGAGGCGATTGCCAAAGCAGTGCCTCCCACCCGACCCCCGAAAGGGACGGACTGGGCCTCCTGCACTGCGGAAGAAGCCCTCACTGCAGCAAGGCTAGAAGAGGCAGGAGCCCCCTCCTCCACGGTCTGTATAGAACCGGAAGGGGACCTGGAGGAAGGGCCAAGCATCTGCACCTTGGCCTTATGACTGTGCACTCATCCCCCGAAAGTTGGCGGTGCGTGCCCCATTTTCAACGTGCGCAACTCAATGACTCAGCAGTCCATGGAGAAGCAGGTGTCGCAGTTGTCCATGTTGTGAAAAGGGCCAAGGCAGGAAAGACATTGATTATGCTGGTCTGTGACGGAGTTCTTATGGCGGAAGGGACGCCGACGCATTGGGGGCCGCCCCATCTTGGACGACATCTTGTCTTGCGAACCAGACATAATCTACCGGTAAAAGAATCAAAAAACAGTACCCGACATCGCTGAATAAAATGAACAATCTTACCAGTAATTAGTGGCGTCGAGCAGATGGCCAAAGAGAACCGACAATTGAGCGCAGCTGCTAGACCGAATGAAACTAGTCCGTGATGTCGTAGTAGGAAAATTGAGCTCCACACAAGGTCTGTCCTCAATGGCGGGAGATGAACTGGCGAGGTGGCGGTGCCGATGACAGATAATGGCCAACCCTTGAGCGTCACGTAGTACGTCGGCCTCAAGGGTGGCACTGTCACTGCGTCAGCGCCGCCCATACAAAAAAAAAGAGCTCCCGCGGGGTCATGACCTCCGGCCAATGCCCATCTGTGATGAATGCTGAAGACTGACACAGATAAGGTCAGTGTGAATATTGCGAAGTCTGAGGAGACCAACTGGCAAGGTGCCAGATCGTGGCTTGTAAAAGCATGTAGGTTGAGTGCTAGGAGCATCTCCACCATGAATAGCTGGTAGAAGGTGTACTCAGCAGCAGGAAGGAAGGTGGACAGATGACTGGTTGTCCTCTAATGAGGATGTCGGTGAAGACAAGGTGCTGCCTCCAGCTATCGTCAGTGCTGAGGAAAAGGGGTTATACTGGGTCCTGTCAGCCTCCTTATGCCAAGACTCTAAAGGTACCAATGAAGGGCCAGTGCTGATCCCACATTAATGGCCCCTCAGGGCATATAAATAAGGGCATCCTCTCTAGGAAGTGGCAAGGCCCTGTTAGAGGGCACATCTCCACTCCTTTGGATGATATAGTTCTGCAACTCCACATGCACTTTTAATTCCCCTTTTCTTCTCCAACAATGGTGAAAAGGGACATATTAATTGATTATCCAGTCAGCTCTCTATTGGTAGCATGGGGTTCACATTCCAGGAATCAGCCTTCATCATCGATTCCCAGTTATGGGTCAGGGCCCTAGGAACCTGTGGGAGCATTTTTTTTTCTCTTTTTGTCATGAGGGAGCCAACGTCGGCTACTGATGGCACCTGTGCACCTCATCTGGTGTCTCGTGTGCCAGCCGATAACCATCACTGGCTTCTTTATGTACCTCAGTTCTGTTTTTCCACAAGTGCTGAGCCTGTCACTGGTAAGGACCAGAGCTGCCCTGAGGGGATTGCATGGCCCCGCTGTCCTCACTTGAAGGACCCCCCCCCCGTGGGCACCGACTTGGTAATTCCTCTGTTGTATGCCGGTCTGTCACAGCAACAGGCTTCCCAGAGGGGCAATGATGCATGATGGGAGGCTGCCGGAGTTTCTTCGACTTCTTGGTCCCCTTCTTATCCTTCTTGGGTTTCAGCATTGCACTAAACAATAACAAAGAGAGTAGGCTCCGCATACCAGTAAAACCCATGATGATGCAGAAGAAAGTTCGGCAACGGTCAACAAATTGAGGCTCTGTCGTTCCCACAGTGTGCACTCAATGGTTGGAAAAACAGAACTGAGGTACATAAAGGTGCCAGTGACGGTTATCGGCTGGCACATGAGGCACCAGGTGAGGTGCACAGGCACCATCAGAAGCCAACGTCGGCTCCTTCCCGACAAAAAAAACAAAACAAAAAAAAAATCACACTCCCATGGGTTCCTAGGACCCTATCCCACAAGTGGGGAATCAATGATGAAGACTGATTCCTGGAATATGAACCCCATGCTACCAAACAGAGAACTGACTGGCTAATCAATTAATATGTCCCTTTTCACCATTGTTAGAGAAGAAAAGGGGAATTACAAGTGCACGTGGAGGTGCAGGACTATACCATCCAAAGGAGTGGAGATGTGCTCATCTCTGCAGGCATCCCTAAAGGTAGTGGGCTGACAGCCTAGGTGGCAAAAGGGAACAAAAATGGGCATACTAACCAAAACCAGTCTGAGACAGAAGATATGAGAGGAAATGACCTGCTTCTCCTTCAACCACTGGGATGTGTCTGGTGTAAGAGCTAGTGTACATGCCCCAATCCAGTGCATAGCACCGCCTACAGACAGTAAAACTGCCAAGCGGAGTTAGAATGGCTAATGCCCACAGGAACAGCTTGCATTTTGCAAGTACCAGGGATATACCCTAGGCAGGGAGAAGGCGCACAAAAAAATAAAATGAAGGAAAGAAGGAAATGGAAATTACGTACCTACCATAATTCTTGATCTTCTTGACGACGTCGCCACTACTCATTCACACTAATGGGAGTACGCCGGAGGCCCTAGGACCCAGGACCCAGCAGAAGCCAAACTTTTTCAGGAGGGCCGGCGCCAAGATGGAGCGGCATCACAAGCCAGGCTCGTGCGGTATAGACTGTCTCAGCGTCGACCCTCCAATCGTCTCAGTACCTTTTTTCTCTGAGGAGGTGCAGCGTAACTAACCTAGAGAGGACTAACCTAAAAATCAGACATAAGATAGTCTGAATGACCCATGTAAGAAGGGTCAAATAACTAAGTCCTCACAGCCCAAAGATTGAAAGAGTGACGACCATAAACAGAGAAGTGAGCTCGGGGGATGTCGGGCGTGTGAATGAGTGGTGCAGACTTCGTCCAGGAAGATCAAGAATTATGGTAGGTACGTAATTTCCATATCTTCCTGGACATAAAGTCTCCACCACTCATTCACACTAATGGGAGAGTACTGAGCTAAAATAATCCCCTGAGATGGGTGGCAGGAGAGAAAAGCTCACTTTTTAGGACAGAAGTCCATTAAGAACTGTCCTGCCAAAGGACTGATGCTGCCTGGCATGGACGTCCAAGCTGTAGTGCTTAAGAAAAGTGTGCGTGGAGCTCCAGGTAGCCACATTGCAAATGTCTGAATAGGGACATTATGAATTTCTGCCAGAGATGCCGCGACTGTTCTGGTAGAGTGAACGTACACTCTGCCTTCCAGCTTGACCTGTGCCATGGAGTAACGGTTGCGAAGGCATGCCACCAACCATGCTGAAATGCACCTGATAGCAACAGGCTGACCCAGGCAGGTCATGCTGAAGGAGATGAACAGTTGCTGGGCCTTGCAAATTTATTTTGTTCTGTCCAGATAGAACCGCAAGGCTCTCTTTACACCCAGCAAATGAAGGGTACACTCTCCCTCGTTCTGGAAGGTAGCAAAGTAGGTAGAAAGGACTACGGGTTGATTCAGATGAAATTCTGAGACAACTTTAGGAAGGAACTTAGGATGAGTCCTAAGAACTACTTTGTCCTTGTGAAATACAGTATATGGAGGTCCGTGACCAGGCGTGTTCTGATACCCTACGAGCAGAAGTAATGGCCATCAGGAAGGCCATCTTCCAAGTGAGGAATTTCAACTCGCACGTAGCTAGAGGTTCAAAAGATTTATGAGTGAGCATGTCTAGCACAAGGTTAACATCTCAGGCTGCAACTGGACATCTAATAGGAGGTCTGGTATGTAGAATACCTTTAAGAAACCTCTTAACTACAGGTACCTGAGCCAGCGACATGGAAAGTACTGGCTCATGATATGCAGAAATTGCACAAAGATGAACTTTGATGGCAGAGTATTGCAGACCTGTGTTTGAGACGTCTAAGAGATACTCCAAGACTTTATTCAGTGGGCAGGAAAAAGGATTCTAAGAGGATTTTGCACACCAGATAGAGAAACGCTTCCATTTAACTGTATAGGTTTTTCTGGTAGCTGGCTTGTGTGCAGCTAAAAGAATATCTGAAACTCTATGAGAAAGATTAAACCGGTTCACCTCTATCTCTTCAGGAGCCAAGCATGGAGGTGAAGAGACCTCAGGTTGGGATGAACTACCAGGCCCTGGGTCAGAAGGTTCATCTGAAGGGGAAGTGGCTTCGGAGAGGTTTCCAATAGCCTGTTTATCAGAGGAAACCAAATCTGATGAGGCCAGAATGAGGCAATGAGAATCATTCTGCACCCCCGTGCTTCCAATTTGAGCAGTACTTTCTGAACTAGGGGAAGAGGAGGAAATGCATAAAGAAAGCGTTTTGTCCACTGCAGTCCTGGATTTCTGAAGCAGAAGAGAGGCAGTTTTGCATTGTGTGGGAACACAAAAAGGTCCAGGTCTGGAGTTCCCCATTCTTCAAAGACTGACTGAACGACGGTTAAATCGAGAGACCACTCGTGAAAATCTGTCTCCGTTCTGCAGAGATGGTCCGCCAGTTTGTTTTGTACTCCTGGCAGATAAACCACCTGAATCAGAGCCTTGTGCTCCAGGTACCATTCCCACACTCTCATGGCTTCCCTGCATAATGGGTAAGAGTGTGCACTGCCCTGTTTGTTGATGTAAAACATCACCGCCTTGTTGTCCGTTTGAAGGATAATGGTCTTGTGACAGAGTATGTCCTTCAAAGCCGGATGGCCCTCATTTCCAGAACGTTTATGTGGAGTTGAGACTCATCATGAGTCCATGTGCCCTGGGTGTGGAGATCCTGGCAGTGGGCTCCCCAAACCATCAGGGATGCATCCGTGGTAATGGAGATCTGATGATCCAGAGGGGTGAAGGGATATCCTTCCAGAAGGTTGTCCTCCTGAGACTACCAGGTGAGGGACCTCTTCAGAGGTTCTGTCATCTTGATGAGAAAGGACTGAGGGTGAGTAGTTGGGGATCACTGAGTACTGAGCATCCACTGAGTGGTTCTCATGTGGAGATGAGCCAAAGGCACAGTGAATACCGAGGATGCCATGAGACCCAGCATCTGCTGCATCGAGAGAGCTCGAACTGAGCTATGTTCTCTGATGAAGTGGGCCATCTGTAGGATATTGCTCCTTCTGTCCTCCGGAAGAAATGTTTTTGCGCAGGAAGTGTCCATAAGGGTCCCTATGAAGAGGAGCTTCTGGGAGGGCTGCAACTGTGACTTTTTGAGGTTCAGCAGGACTCCCATGGACATGAGGAAGCCTGAGGCCATGGCCACAGCCTCCAGAGTCTCTTGTCTGGAGGGACTTGCTAGAAGTCAGTCGTCCAGATATGGGAATACTTGAATTATGATTTTCCTTAAATGCACCGCAAGAACTACGCAGCACTTTGTAAAAACTCAAGACGCCGAGGATAGCCCAAAGGGCAGGACTCTGAATTGACAGTGTTGACCTAATGCCATGAACCTTAGGTATTTGTGATGCTTTGGATGTATAAGAATATGTTGATAGGTGTCCTGCATGTCCAGGGAGGCTAGCCAATCATGTTGATGAATCAAAGGTAGCAGGGTACCGAGTGATATCATCTTGAACTTTTCCTTCTACAGCAATTTGTTTAACTTTCTGAGATCGAGAATAGGGCGTATGCCGCCAGTTTTCTTTGGAACCAGAAAGTAATGGGAGTAGAAGAAAAAATTACTCACCTTAGTAATGTTGTTTCTTGTAATGGAGTCTTGCTATATTATGACATATGCAGTGAGTCCCAACCTTCGAACTGCTCCGGAGGTGAAAGAGTTAACTTTCCATGCCAGGCATGGAACTTTGAGCACGAGCTCGGTTGAAAACTCTGTCTGTTGTTCTTCAAACTCAAACTGTCAGATCTTTACGAGCAAAACTCACTAAGGTTCTGTGTGGAAGCTGTAAACCTACACTAGCCAACTGGCTACTAAATATAAGAACACATTTTTTGGTCCCAAAACAAAGACTCAAGTCAGGGGATCCAAAAAATGAAAAACACAACAACCAAACATCCCAAAAAGGAGGGGTGAAAACAAGGTGGGCATCTACTAAGTGCCAACACTGCACTGCCCACCCACATCCCAAAAACAGAGGTTCTGAGAGGGGCAGGCAGGGGGAGATCATAATATAGCAAGACTCCATTAGAAGAAACAACATTACTAAGGTGAGTAATTTTTTCTTCAAACAACATGAAGTCTTGCTATATTATGACATATGCAGACTACACAGCAGTACCTCCATGGAGGAGGACAGAACCTACTTAGGAAATAGGCTCTGAAGCACAGCTGTGCCAAACCGAGCATCACTCCTAGCCTGGATGTCCAGGGAGTAATGCTTGGTAAAAGTGTGAACTGTTTTCCAGGTAGCTGCTTGACATATCTCTAGGATAGGATGTCCCTGGCAGCAGCCAGAGACGCAGCTGTACCTCTGGTAGAGTGAGCCCTCAGGCCTGAGGGAGGAACCTTACCCAGTTTTTCACAGCAAAATTGATACAAGAGACAATCCACCTGGCAATGGATCTTTAGTGGCAGGTTTCCTTACCAACCTCACCATAAGTGAGGAACAGTTGGAGGGAGTCAAACCCAGACCCTTGGCACGTTCTATGTAGTAACTAAGGCTCTTTTGACATCTAACTGCAGCCTCTCGCCAGAGGAGGAATGGTCAGTGAAGTACACAGGGAGAGACATAGATTGATTAAGGTGGAAGTCTGAAACCACCTTAGGCAAGAACTTTCTGTTAGTCCTGAGGACCACCTTATCTCTATGAAAGGAGATAAAATCAGGCTCCACTGACAATGCTTGTAATTCACTTATGCGCCTGGCAGAAGTGATGGCTACCAAAAACACAGTTTTCCAAGTCAAGTACTTAAGCTCTGCTGAAGACAAGGGCTCAAAAGGGGGTTGCATAAGCTGGGCAATGCAAATATTAAGATCCCAGGCAGGGGCAGGGTCCCTGAATGGAGGGTTGGTGTGAAGCAACCCCTTGAAAAACTTGGAGAATACAGGATGAGCTGAAAGAGAAGAGGGTTTACCTGCTGATAAGAAAGCAGACACGGCTGCCAGGTGCACTTTTAGGGTAGCTGGTCTCAGCCCCAAAGTATTCAAATGCACCATATAATCCAGGACTGTGGGTAAGTCAGCAGATTCTGGGAATATGCTTGCCAGAGCACCATATGGAAAATCTCTTCCATTTGGAATTATAAGTAGCCCTGGTGGAAGGCTTCCTAGAAGCCTTCAGGATATCTAATACACCTTGGGAGAGGTGTAGGTCAGCAAACTCTAACTCTTCAAGAGCCAGGCCTTGAGATTGAGAGACTTGAGATTCGGGTACCAAACTCTACCCTGAGCACAGGTTAACAGGTTGTGATTCCTGGGAAGACACAGGGGAAGGTGGACTGCTAAAGACATAAGGAGTGGGTACCAGGGCTGTCTGGCCCAATCTGGAGCAATCAGGATCATCTTGCAGGGTTGAGATCTGATTTTGACTAGCACCTTGAACAGAAGAAGGAAGTGGGGAAAAGCATAGAGAAACTTCCCTTCCCAACTGAGAAGGAAGGCATCCAGAGGGACTGAGCCCAACACTGGGGGCCTGCAGCAAAAAAGGGGAAGTTGGTGATTGTCTGGGGCTGCAAAAGATCCATCTGCGGGATGCCCCATCTGGCAAATACTACCTCCAGTACTAGGGGATCCAGTGACCATTCGTGATGGCCCTGGGAAATCCTGCTGAGAGCATCTGCCAGGACATTGTCCTTGCCTGGGAGGTGAACTGCTGTAAGGGAGGTGTTCAGGGAATAAGCCAGAGACCACAACTTCATTGCTTCAGTGCACAAGGCCGTAGACAGAGTGCCTCATTGCTTGTTGATGTACCACATTGTAGTGGTGTTGTCTGTTCTGACCTGTACAACTTTGTTCTGAACAGATGTGGAAAAAACTTGAAGTGCTAGAAAAACTGCTCTGAGTTCCAACAGATTGATGTGGAGCAGAGATTCCTGAGGGGACCACAATCCCTGGGTAGTGAGGTCGCCCATGTGAGCTCCCCACCCCAAGAGGGATGCATCTGTAGTAAGGATTAAAGGGAGACTGAGGGGTGAAGGGGACCCCCTGTCTCAGATTGCTCTGGTCCTGCCACCACTGAAGGGCTTGGATCAGGGTTCGAGTCACTGGGATCAATTTGGTTAGAGGATCTCTCCTTTGAGACCAAAAGGCTCTCAAATGGAACTGGATGTCCCTCATCTGAAATCTTGCTCCCTGCACTACTGCTGTAGAAGCAGCCATGTGCCCCAGGAGCTGCAGAAAATGCCTTGCTGGTCGAGAGACCTGCAGGGTGAAAGAGGAGGCCAGAGAGACCAGGGTCCTTGCTCTTGCCAGAGGAAGGAAGGCTCTGGCCTCTTTTGTGTTCAGTTGTGCACCTATGAAGGTGAGAAGCTGGACAGGCTCTAGAAATGGAAACTACGTACTTACCGTAATTATTGATCTTCTTGGACAGTCTCCATCACTCATTCACACTAGTGGGATAGCGCCGGAGGCGCTAGGACCAAGCGGGAGCCAAAAATTTTCTGAAGGGCCGGTGCTGAGGTAGGACCACACACGCGCGGCACCTCGAGACTGACTCGCGCCTGTATAGGCTATCTTGGCGTTGACCCTCCAACCGCCTCAGTACCTTTTTGACCAAGGAGGTGCAGCGTAACTAATGTGAATAACTCATTCTGAGTTTCTGGGCCTGAGAAGGCCCAGATGGCCTTTGTAAGAAAGGTCAGAGAACAACATCTTCACAGTCCGAGCCATAGGCCATGAAGACCAGGAAAGAAAAACGAGTGAACCCAGGGGATAGTGGGTGGGCGAATGAGTGATGGAGACTGTCCAAGAAGATCAATAATTACGGTAAGCACGTACTTCCATATCTTCCTGGACTAAGTCTCCATCACTCATTCACACTAGTGGGAGAGTACCAAGCTAAAATCAACAACCCTGAGTAGGGTGGTAGGAGATAGGATTCACTCAGAAAGGACAGCCAAGGACTGTCCTGTTAATAAAAAGAGCTGTCTTGTAAGAGCATCTATAACATAGTGCCTACAAGATAAACGCTCGAGTTGTAACTCGTCACCTTGCCGAAAACTACAATGGGCAAAAATTAAAGTCTGTCAGGCAGCCGCAACTACTGTAGGAGAGCGGCAAAAACCTGGCCTCATCATTTGATCTAGGACCAAAATTAATAGTGTCAAAGACATGCACTAATCTAATGTAAAGGACCTCAGGAACTGCAAGAGCCGGAGGTAAAGTGTACAGGTTCAGGGTAGTATGACTGTATGAGAATATTTGCGAAGCTACCTTAGAAAGAACCTACTTGACCAATGGTCAAGAAAGAAGCATGTCATCTGTTAAGTTGAAGCAAACATGGAAGTAGGAATCTAAGTTCCGACTTGCTGAAGAGTCATTTCTGTTGCTGCAAGGCTCTGATCAGGAGAAGAAAACCTGATTAAAAAACAAAAAGGGGGCTAACAGACTGGTTAGATGCCTAGGTTTTGGAAATATCTTGTAATAAGAGAAATTCTCTAGAGAAAAGATGTGAGCTATTCCACCGCTGGATCGGACTGCCCCCTAGGGGTAGAAGAAAACAGGTACTCTTTACTGAGGTTTAGAGATGACCGCCTCAGGGTTGAGGCGGAACCTGATCAGATCCAAGTGTGGTATCGGGAAATTCCAACTAGGCCCTGTGCTGTGATAATTTGATCCCCTCCTTTTTTTTTTCATTAATTATCATTAGTCCGAGCCTGACAAGGTTGCTGGCTGCTATTTGGCAAGGATTGCCTGATACAGAATTGACAAGGATGTCATCCCTCTGAGGAGCAGGAGGAGCCTGAGGATCCATAACTGAATCCCTGACTGGACTAATAATAGCTAGACAGATATTAACTACCTGTGGCGAAGCAGCCACCAGAGGGGCAGCATCAAAAGAGGGCTGTATACCCCTATCAAAGGAGTGGGACAGTCTGTGCAGCTCCCGACCATTGAATTAAAATGGTCCAAAGAGTGTAATTGTCTTGACCACTGAAAAAAGTCTAGACGCAGAGGTATATAGTCCACAGATCCAGTCTGAACACTATGGTGGACCCCATAAATGAGGAACTACTAAAAGAGCTTGCATCACAGACTCTGATGAGAGAGGGTGTGTCTTTCAGTATATAAAATGAGTCATACCCTGTATCACTGACCAGAAGGACAGGGAGAGACTCATCCAGATGCCTTTCCACCATAGAAGGACCTCAAAAAGAGGTCTCGGTGAGAGCCACTAGAGACTCTGTCACCAGGAAGGGTGTCGAGGAGCTTGGCACCACGTAGGGGGCTGAGAAAGTGCTGAGCAGAATGAGAGATTCCGCTGACAGAAACAGAACAGAAGAGTCCCATCAGTGGAAAATCGCTGGATGAGGAGATCCGATGCAGACCGCCACCCACTAAAATGTGTGGAAATAATCCGCAGAATAGGAATTCATTCCATGGAAACATCCCAACACAAGTCCTGCGGAAGAGAGGTCTGCAAACACAGATCTTTCCCCTAGTTCTGTCAGACAGCACCAACTGGCACCCCTGCAGCACTAGCATCACTTGTGGCACAGGAGGGCACCAAACAGTACCCATGCCAACCTGAGAGACACCAGAGGGCACCCACAGCAGAACCGCTGGGTATCCTTGGTACCAATGGCAGCAATGGCTCGCGAGGGGCACCCCAGCGCCCATGGCACCACGGCACCCACGGCACCGCTGGTGTCGGCGCCACCTGGGCGTGCCTAGACGCTGCCGCACCCTGCAGGTGCATCAGCGTCGCCCGCAGCACCTGCGGGTACACGGCGTCGCCCGCAGCACCCACGGGCATCAGTGGCACCGTGAGATACCCACAGCACCGCTAGCGGTGCCGACACTGAAGCACTCAGGGCGCCAAGCACGGCGCCGAGCACAGCATGAGCCACGGCGTTGACCCACGGCACCAGCGCAGGCGCCGACTGCAAGCACAGACGCGGTGACGAGCACGGCGCGCGACTGTAGCACAAAGTACGCTGTCGACCAGAGCACTGAGCACGGCGCCGAGCAAGCCACGCGGCGCACTCCAGCATGGCGTCGACCATGGCACCGGCACGGCACTCCAGCGCAGCACTGAGCCACGGCCACTGCAGTACTCAGTACAGAGCCAAGCACGTCACCGAGCCACGGCACCAAGTCCCAGCGCCAACCCAAACACCAGCGGCGCCGCTTATGGCACCAATGCCAAACCAGAGGCATGGCACCGGACCTGCGGCGCCACCAAGGTGTCGGGCACAACGCCAGGAAAAACACCGTGGAAAGCCAATGGAAAAGAAGAGAAAGGTGGTGCCCGTGCCGGCCCCTGCAAGGAAAGGGAGAGGGGTAGGCACGAAGGGCTGACAGGATGGCTAAGCACCAAGTGGGCACCGCGCCTTTCAGATCCATTGACCCGGCTCCAGTCCACTGGCTCCGAGGCCCAGAGGCCCGAAACCAGGAACACAACCAGGAAAAAGGAGTCAAACCCCTGCTCCACAGGAGCAGCCCAGAGGTGAAACTGCTCACCGAACTCCAACGAGGACAGAGATGGAGTCCGAGTCGAGAATGCAGCCGTTAGGAGCGGGGCCAAGGGGAACCCTAAAGTCGGTTCAGGCCTATCGCCTCTACCAACGAACAATCCTTGTGCAGACATACCAATGGCAACCTCAAGTAGCACCGATTCTTCTTCCCAAACAAGAAAAAGAGCTTGAGGCTAAGCGGAGCTGGATCCCCGCACCATCAGATTCAGGCTCGTGGACTGTCCTCCCCGCCGGCACAGGACCGTCCGTAGTCAGACCCTCCTTACTTTATGATGGCGGACCGGGCACAGCCCCTCTGCCATAACAACTTTCAAGAAGTCTTCCTACCGTCACCACTACCGTCTAAGGAGGACTCCGTGGATGGCAGGAAGGAATTTCTTCATAATCTTCTTATTTGTAAAATAAAAAATTACTACTAAATAGTTAAATTAAAACGTTTAAATTAAACACTAAAAGCTGCTGTCGTATAGACGAAAACTTTGACTCCGGCAGACGAGCGACGTCGACATCCAAGCGCACTCGACGGCGGGAGAAAAGGAACTGAGGCGGTTGGAGGGTCGACGCCGAGATAGCCTATACAGGCGCGAGTCAGTCTCGCGGTGCCGCATGTGCATGGTCCTACCTCGGCGCCGGCCCTTCAGAAAATTTTTGGCTCCTGCTTGGTCCTAGCGCCTCCGGCGCTATCCCACTAGTGTGAATGAGTGATGGAGACTTAGTCCAGGAAGATCTGACTTTGGAAGATTGAGAAGGAAACCTAGAGATGTGAGCAGTTGCTGAGTTACCTGAAGGTGTAGTTTGACTTGGTCTGGCGACTGGCCTACTATGAGCCAGTAGTCCAGATAAGGAAAGATGGCAATCTTGTGCATTCTTAAGTGAGCAACTGCTACTGCCAGGCATTTTGTGAATACCCTCGGGGCAGAGGTGAGGCCGAAGGGCATTGCTCTGAACTGGTAATGGCCTGAGGGCAGTTTGAATCTGAGGTACTTTCGGTGGGAGCTTCTGATGAGAACATGGAAGTAGGCATCCTTGAGGTCCAGGGACGCTAGCCAGTTCCCTGGCCTTAGAGAGGGTAAAATAATTCCCAGAGTCACCATTTTGAATTTTGGTTTTAAAAGGTGCTTGTTTAGGTATCTGAGATCCAGGATGGGCCGCCATTCTCCTGTCTTTTTTGGGGTAAGGAAGTACCTGGAGTACAACCCTTTGCTCTGGTGAAGGGGTGGAACCCTTTCCACAGCTCTGAGAGCCAGGAGGGTAGAAAATACAGGTTACTCACCTGTAACAGGAGTTCTAGGAATGGTATATGTTGTTCATCCACACTTATTGGCAGGTTCCTTGCCGCTTTAAATCTTGCCGGAAGGTCTTCAAGCTAGCTCCTCCCACCCACCCGGGTGGTAAAACTCTCGGCTCCACCCCATGATGCCAGATCTGGCCCGCTGGAAGCTCAGGTTGTGCGTCGAAGCCGGGGAGGTCGGGTGGGTCGTGGATGAACAACATATACCATTCCTAGAACTCCTGTTACAGGTGAGTAACCTGTATTTCTAGGGACATGGATATGTTGTTCATCCACACTTATTGGCAGACTCCTAGCAGTTCTCCGGGAGGAGGGAGGCAAGGCGCACACCCCCAATACTTACTTGGGAAGAGATTGGAGAACCGAGGCCCCAAAACCAGCATCCCGGCGTGACTCAAGGTCGATGTGGTAGTGGGAAATAAAGGTGTGTGCTGACTTCCAGGTAGCAGCCCTGCAGATTTCCTGGATAGGGACATCCCTGGAAGCAGCCACCGATGCAGCAGTATGGCGGGTAGAATGAGCTCTTATCCCTCTGGGAGGCTCCATGCCCGCCAACTCATAGCAGAGATTTATGCAGGAGGTGACCCATCTGCTATCGTCCGCTTGGCTGCAGGTCTGCCAGGTGCGGCTTCAGCGTAGGTGACAAACAGCTGGCGAACCTCTCCCCGATTCTTCAGCCGCAGGCCTTATAATAAGCGAGCCTCTCTAGGGTCCAGAGTATGGAGCCTATATTCGGCCTCCGAGGTGTGATTGGGGTAGAACACCGGCAGAGTCAACACCTGATTAAGGTGAAACTCCGACACCACCTTCGGAAGGAATTTCGGGTGGGGGCGTAGGACAACCTTGTCCCTGTGGAAGACCAGGTAAGGAGACTCGATGCTAAGCGCCTGGAGTTCTCCCATCCTTCTGGCTGACGTGATAGCCACCAAGAAGGCGGTCTTCCACGACAGGTGGGGGAGACCACACCTGTGCATTGGTTCGAATGGCTTGCCCATGAGCTTTGCCAGTACCAGCAGTAAATCCCACGGAGGTGGGGGTTCCCGCACTGGAGGGGAAATGTGATCAAGGCCTTTAAAAGCGCCCGACCACTTTCTCCTGCGCCACTGACTGCTGACCGGCCCGCGCCCGCTAAGCAGAGATGGCTGCCAGGTGCACCTTAAGGGTCGTCGACCTAAGCCCTTGACTAGATAGGGACCATAGATAGTCCAAAATGCTTGCCACAGGACACGAGAAAGGGTCCAACCCTTTTTCCCGACACCAAATGGAGAACCTCTTCCATTTGAAGGCATAGCATTTTCTGGTCGACTCCTTACGGGACGCCTCAACGACATTGAGGACCTCGTCGGAAAGACCCAAGGCCTGGAACTCTAGCCGCTCAGGAACCAGGCCGTCAGGTGCAGGGATTGAAGGTCCGGATGGAACACCTTCCCCTGATTGACTGAGAGCAGGTCCGGGCGAGCTGGAAGCTGCCGCGGAGTCCTGGAGCTGAGACTGAGGAGATCTGGGTACCAGAACTGGCGAGGCCAGTCTGGGGCTATCAGAATCACCTGCGCCTTGTCCCTCCTCGCTTTCAGCAGGACCCTGTGAATCAGGGGAACGGGGGGAAAGGCGTAAAAGAGGCCCGGGGTCCACGGCCTCGAGAAGGCATCCCCCTGCAGCGAGCCCTGCTGAGGGGGGCGGGCATGAAACAGCTCAGCTTCGCGTTCTCCCTGGAGGCAAACAGATCCACCAGAGGTGTGCCCCAGCGGAAGAACAGGTCTTGTACTATCTCCGGCAGGAGAGACCACTCGTGCGATGCAGCCCCTATCCGGCTCAGGGCATCGGCCAGGGTGTTGGAGGCTCCTGCCACATGAATGGCCAGGAGATCCGCCTCCAGGCTGCGCACTAGTGACCAAATGCGGAGAGCTTCCTTGCATAGAAGCATGGAGCGCGTCCCGCCCTGGCGGTTTAGATAGTACATGGTCGTGGTATTGTCCGTCTGGACCCGGACCACTTGACCCCGGAGAAACGGAGCAAAGGCGGTGAGAGCTAGGCGGACCGCTCGGAGCTCCAGCAGGTTGATATGGCATCGGGACTCACGTGGGGACCAGAGGCCATGCACTCGGTGTTCCCCCAGATGGGCACCCCAACCCATCAAAGAGGCGTCGGTCGTTAGAGAGACCGTCGGCTCGGGGCGGACAAACGGGATACCCTCCTGCAGATGGGATGGAACGGTCCACCACTGGAGAGCGTTCCACATCTCCTGGGTCGTCCACACAGCTGGTCCAGGGATCGCAGCGCTGAGACCACTGGCGGCCAGTCCCACTGAAGGGCGATGTGCCAGCGGCCCAACGGACCACGCTGGTACAGGCCGCCATGAGACCCAGGAGGCGCAGGAAGTCCCGGGCAGGGCGCGATTGCCCAACCAGAAATGATTGGGCAAAGGAGGTAAGAACCTCGGCCCTGTCCGCCGGGAGCCGTGCTCTGGCTCGAAGAGAGTCGAGCTCTGCCCCGATGAAAGATATCACCTGCTTCGGCTCGAGTTCCGACTTGGCCTCGTTGACCAGGAGGCCCAGTTGAGAGCAAACCTGGAGGGCCAGATCTCTGGACCGCCCACCTCCTTCCTGAGGGGCTGCTATCAGCCAATCGTCCAGGTAAGGGTACACCCGACCCTCGGCCGCAGGGAATGCTGTCACCACTGCCATGCATTTGGTGAAGACCCTGGGAGCTGGAGAGAGGCCGAAGGGCATGGCCTGGAACTGAGGGATCCCTCCGCCTGAAGCGGAGGAATCTCTGATGAGACGGACGGATAGGGACGAAAGAAGCGCGTCCTGAAAGTCCAGAGAACAGAACCATACGCCGTGTTCCAGAGATGGTATTATCTGAGCCAGAGTGACCATTCTGAAGGTTCGAGACTTTAGGAACTTGTTCAGGTCGTGTAGGTCAGAATGGGGCGCCAGCCCCCCGTCCGTTTCGGGACCAGGAAGTACCTGGACATGAACCCTGGTTCTGATGGAGGGTCCTCTATCTCTTTTATCACCCCTTTCTGAAGGAGGAGGGCGATGTCGGCTCGACGAGCCTGTAGAGATTCTGGGGACCCCAAAGCCCCCTGCGGGGCGACGGCTCTGAAGGGTGGAGCCTGCTCGAATTCCAGAGGCAGGCCTCTTCCCACCACCTCCAAAACCCACCTGTCCGTGGTAACAGCGGACCAGGCGGAAAGGAAGTGTCGGAGCCTCCCCCACGGGGGGAACCAGGGGCGAGGTGACGGGATGGGGGCGACACCCCCAGCCCGTCCACTGGGGCAGGCTTGGAGGAAGGACCGCCGAGGGACTACCAGGGCCTTTCCTCCTTGCTTCCTATTAGAGGAAGCTGACGGCTTGGGCTTGGGAATACCAGGTCTAGCCTGCTGGCCCTGACGTTGTTGGGCCGGGCTGCAGCGGGAGCAGAGGGCCGAAGGGCTTAGGCTGGGGCTTACGGCCCTTGTCCCTCTGCGGACGATCCGAGTCCAGGTGGCATTGGACTTTTCGATCCTCTGGAGGTGACCTTCCACCCAGGGCCGAGAGGTCAGTTCCCAGGAAAGGGAACATCCGCATAGCTTGTGCTGGGTATCCGGAAAGGTGGATATCCTCAGCCACGCCCGCCGACGCAGTAGCCACACGCGGCCGCCACTGACCGGGCACAAGAATCTCCAATATCCAGAGCAGTCTGGAGCTGCTGCTTAGCTACTGCCCTGCCTGGTCCCGCACCTGCTTAACCGTGGTCTGCAGGTCGCCGGGAAGATGAGGGACGACCTCATCCAGGGAGCCCAACAGGGCATGGGAAAAATGTGCCATGAGGCGGCCGAACTGGCCTGTGAAGGCCGAGGGAGGAAGCAGCATACACTTCCGCCCAGTATAGTCAATTTCTTGGACTCTTTGTCGGGCGGTTTGTCCACGCCCCTGGCATTTGCAGCGCTGGAAAACACTGTCCGTGACCAACCCCTCAGCCAAGGGTGTTCGGAAAACCGGACAGAGAGCCAGTGGGAACTGCGTACTTCCTGGCCATCCTGGCCGAAGGCGCAGGACAGGAAGCCGGACGCTGCCACAGTTCCAGGGCGGTCAAACAATGGCTTCAGCCACTGGAAAGGCTCAGAGGAGAATCCCCGTCCAGAATCTCGGTGAGGGATATCTGGCCCGCTTGGATACGGGTTCGAGCTTCATCCCAGTGGATTCTGAGATGAGCCTGGAGTAGTCCAAGGAAGGACGGCGGGGTTATCGCCCACTCGACTGCTCCCCAGAGGATTCCTAAGTCTAGGCGCCTTTGGAAAACAGGGAGGAGTTATCATCCGACTCAGACGAGTCGCTGAATAGCTGCCTAGAGCTCCCGCCACTTCCACGCAAGCCGAGGCTTATCGAGTGAGGGGTGACCGACAGCCTATGGGGAAGGCCATGAGTCGTCAGCGAATTTTGTCGGGCCTCACCGGGTCGGTTGAGGCGGAGGCGTCTCCACCGTATTGGTGGGCAGCAGGAGAGATTGCCAAACAACCGCCTGAAACAGGTGGCTCTCGACCACCGCGAGGGGTTGTTTCGTCATTCCCGGTGACAACCATTTATGGCCGAGAAGAGGCCTGAGCTAGCTTGTTTCCAGCCAAAATTATTGTTGCCACATGTTCTCATATTGGCGCACACTCTTACGCCAGCCTCCTCGGCCCGAGGAGGAGGAAGATGAGAAGAGCTGCGACGCCGCTATCGCGGTGTCGGAGACCAGACTGTGTCACGGGACTGGGAAGCAGACTGGCCAAGATGTCCGGGGAGACCGAGAATCTCGGGCAAGGCCGAGGTCGGCGCGCGGGAGCCGAGGACTGCAATCCCTCGGTTCGCTGGACAAACCGACGGCTCGGGAACCAGAGGAACAGATGAGCCGACTTGTATTCCATCGCTGGGAACCGGGAGGAGGGAGTTTCGGGCTTTCCAGTCGACACCCGCCTAACGGGTCGAGAAAAATCTCACTCACGCCGGGCGGGAGTCTCGGTCACCTGGCCTGACGGGGTAATTGCGAGGCCAGTGGTCAAGCCGTAAACTGGACCAAGTCGACTGGGTCGACAAGGGAGGGAGATCTTCCTGCCTCCCAAGAGCGCCGACGATGTGACTTACCCTTTTTTCTTTTGACCGATGAAATGGTCCATGAAGAAGTTGACCTCGCCTTGGTCGAGAGGGTCAAGCAAAGCTCCTGGAAAGAAGTCAATAGAGTGGCTCAAGCGAGCAGGTAGAATCGAATGCGGCAGTCGGGATGTAACGGCATGAGCCGCCTCCTCTCGAGTGGGGCGCATCATCTGCCAAGTTGTTCTGAGGAGCCGCAGTCATGGACACCGCCAGTAGGGCTTCCTCGGATTTGACCGGGGAAATCTCCTTCGGGCTTGCTGGAGAGAGACTGGCAGCTGTATCCTCAAGGACGTAGACCGAGAAAGATGAGCACAGTTCGGGGTAGGCGTCATGGGTCGCACCTGGCTTCAGTAGTAAACGCACGTGAGTGCGGATCCGCCTGAGATATCTTTCTGCCCGCAAGGGCATCTCCAAAACTGAGTCGACGTGTCTATCGGAGTCATAGGGAAGAAGACCGAGGTGGTAAAAGTTTTTTGAAAATTTTTAAAGTCGTAAGAATTAGGCCCCAAAGCTTAATCGCAGCGCTGCTAAGGAGGAACCTGAGCTCAAGCGTAAGGAAGATCTAAGGCCATGGGGCGGAGCTTTAGAGTTTTACCACCGGTGGGTGGAGGAGAGCTAGCTTGAAGACCTTCCAAGATTTAAAGCAGCAAGGAACCTGCCAATAAGTGTGGATGAACAATATATCCATGTCCCTAGAATTCTGTTTCTGTGTTGTGCCTCTGATGGATTTGTAGGTGGAAAGGACCTTGTTCTCATCTTTGGAAATTCTTTTTGAAGTTGAGACCAGTCCCTGGTTTACTACTTCTCCAGGACCCACTTCTGTCTGATGTTAAAGACTTGTGTCCTGGACAGTGTAAGCCAGCCTGCCCCTACAGGTAGGTGTGTGGAGAATCATTCCTGCTGCCACTCCCATCAGGGTGCCTGCTTGGCAGGGGCTCTAGGCTGAGGGGTGGAAATAAGCTGAAGAGGAGGCCTGGGCTTGGTCAAAAGGCTCATGAAAAGGTCTGCCCTTAGAAGGCTGCCTTTGAGGAGTGGTCTGCCTTCTTGGCCTGTGCACCCTATAGGTGGTCCTATACTCATCCATTTTCTTCATGTAATTTCTCCTGCCTGCTACCTAAACAGAATTACTTCACAACAGGAAAATCCATGGCCTTAGTCTGGGTATCCTCCTTAGTAATGTTGTTTCTTCTAATGGAGTCTTGCTATATTATGACATATGCAGTGAGTCCCAACCTTGAACTGCTCCGGAGGTGAAAGAGTTAACTTTCCATGCCAGGCATGAACTCTTGAGCTGAGCTCGGTTGAGAAACTCTGTCTGTTGTTCTTCAAACTCAAACTGTCAGATCTTTACAAGCAAAACTCACTAAGGTTCTGTGTGGAAGCTGTAAACCTACACTAGCCAACTGGCTACTAAAATATGAACACATTTTTTGGTCCCAAAACAAAGACTCAAGTCAGGGGATCCAAAAAATGAAAAACACAACAGCAAACACCCCAGAAAGGAGAGGTGAAAGAACAAGGTGGGCAACTACTAAGTGCCAACACTGCACCTCCCACCCACATCCCAAAAGCAGAGGTTCTGAGAGGGGCAGGCGGGGAGTCAGTATACAGCAAGACTCCATTAGAAGAAACAACATTACTAAGGTGAGTAATTTTTCTTCAAACAACATGAAGTCTTGCTATATTATGACATATACAGACTACACAGCAGTACCTCCATGGAGGAGGGACAGAACCTACTTAGGAAATAGGCTCTGAAGCACAGCTGTGCCAAACCAAGCATCACTCCTAGCCTGGATGTCCAGGAGTAATGCTTGGTAAAGTGTGAACTGTTTTCCAGGTAGCTGCTGACATATCTCAGATAGGGATGTCCCTGGCAGCAGCCAGAAGCAGCTGTACCTCTGGTAGAGTGAGCCCTCAGGCCTGAGGGAGGAACCTTCCCAGTTTTCATAGCAAAATTGTATACAAGACACAATCCACCTGGCAATGGATCTTTTAGTGGCAGGTTTCCTTTACCAACCTCACCATAAGTGAGGAACAGTTGGAGGAGTCAAACCTGTGACCCTTGGTACGCTCTATGTAGTAACTAAGGGCTCTTTTAACATCTAAACTGTGCAGCCTCCTCTCCCAGAGGAGAGACTGGTCAGTGAAGTACACAGGAAGAGACACAGATTGATTAAGGAAATCTGAAACCACTTAGGCAAGAACTTCTGTTAGTCCTGAAGGACCACCTTATCTCTATGAAAGGAGATAAAATCAGGCTCCACTGACAAGCTTGTAATTCACTTATGCGCCTGGCAGAAGTGATGGCTACCAAAACACAGTTTTCCAAGTCAAGTACTTAAGCTCTGCTGAAGACAAGGCTCAAAGGGGGTTGCATAAGCTGGGCAATGCAAATATTAAGATCCCAGGCAGGGGCAGGGTCCCTGAATGGAGGGTTGGTGTGAAGCAACCCCTTGAAAAACTTGGAGAATACAGGATGAGCTGAAAGAGAAGAGGGCTTACCTGCTGATAAGAAAGCAGACACGCTGCCAGGTGCACTTTTAGGGTAGCTGGTCTCAGCTAAAGTATTCAAATGCACCATATAATCCAGGACTGTGGGTAAGTCAGCAGATTCTGGGAAATATGCTTCAGAGCACCATATGGAAAATCTCTTCCATTTGAAATTATAAGTAGCCCTGGTGGAAGGCTTCCTAGAAGCCTTCAGGATATCTAATACACCTTGGGAGAGGTGTAGGTCAGCAAACTCTAACTCTTCAAGAGCCAGGCCTTGAGATTGAGAGACTTGAGATTCGGGTACCAAACTCTACCCTGAGCACAGGTTAACAGGTTGTGATTCCCGGGAAGACACAGGGGAAGGTGGACTGCTAAAGACATAATGAGTGGGTACCAGGGCTGTCTGGCCCAATCTGGAGCAAGCAGGATCATCTTGCAGGGTTGAGATTTGATTTTGACTAGCACCTTGAACAGAAGAAGGAAGGGGGGAAAAGCATAGAGAAACTTCCCTTCCCAACTGAGAAGGAAGGCATCCAGGGGGACTGAGCCCAACACTGGGGGCCTGCAGCAAAAAAGGGGAAGTTGGTGATTGTCTGGGGCTACAAAAAGATCCATCTGCGGGATGCCCCATCTGGCAAATACTACCTCCAGTACTAGGGGATCCAGTGACCATTAAGTGACTGGCCTGGGAAATCCTGCTGAGAGCATCTGCCAGACATTGTCCTTGCCTGGGAGGTGAACTGCTGAAAGGAGGTGTTCAGGGAATAAGCCAGAGACCACAACTTCATTGCTTCCAGTGCACAAGGCCGTAGACAGAGTGCCTCATTGCTTGATGTACCACATTGTAGTGGTGTTGTCTGTTCTGACCTGTACCACTTTGTTCTGAACAGACGTGGAAAAAACTTGAAGTGCTAGAAAAACTGCTCTGAGTTGCAACAGATTGATGTGGAGCAGAGATTCCTGAGGGGACCACAATCCCTGGGTAGTGAGATCGCCCATGTGAGCTCCCCACCCCAAGAGGGATGCATCTGTAGTAAGGATTAAGGAGACTGAGGGGTGAAGGGGACCCCCTGTCTCAGATTGCTCTGGTCCTGCCACCACTGAAGGGCTTGGATCAGGGTTCGAGTCACTGGGGTCAATCTGGTTAGAGGATCTCTCCTTTGAGACCAAAAGGCTCTCAAATGGAACTGGATGTCCCTCATCTAAAATCCTGCTCCCTGCACTACTGCTGTAGAAGCAGCCATGTGCCCCAGGAGCTGCAGAAAATGCCTTGCTGATCGAGAGACCTGCAGGGTGAAAGAGGAGGCCAGAGAGACCAGGGTCCTTGCTCTTGCCAGAGGAAGGAAGGCTCTGGCCTCTTTTGTGTTCAGTTGCACCTATGAAGGTGAGAAGCTGGACAGGCTCTAGAAATGGAAACCTACGTACTTACCGTAATTATTGATCTTCTTGGACAGTCTCCATCACTCATTCACACTGAGTGGATAGCGCCGAGGCTAGGACAAGGTAAAAATTTTCTGAAGGCCGGTGCTGAGGTGAGACCACACGCGGCACCATGCAGAACTGACTTCGCGCCTGTATAGGCTATCTTGGCGTTGACCCTCCAACCGCCTCCAGTACCTTTGACCAAGGAGGTGCAGCGTAACTAATGAATAACTCATTTGAGTTTCTGGGCCTGAGAAGGCCCAGATGGCCTTTGTATGAAAGGTCAGAGAACAACATCTTCACAGTCAGAGCCATGAGGCCATGAAGACCAGGAAAGAAAAACGAGTGAACCCAGGGGATAGTGGGTGGGCGTGTGAATGAGTGATGGAGACTGTCCAAGAAGATCAATAATTACGGTAAGTACGTAATTTCCATATCTTCCTGGACTAAGTCTCCATCACTCATTCACACTAGTGGGAGAGTACCAAGCTAAAATCAACAACCCTGAGTAGGGTGGTAGGAGATAGGATTCACTCCAGAAAGGACAGCCAAGGACTGTCCTGTTAATAAAAGAGCTGTCTTGTAAGAGCATCTATAACATAGTGCCTACAAGATAAACGCTCAGTTGTAACTGCACCTTGCCGAAAACTACAATGGGCAAAATTAAAGTCTGTCAGGCAGCCGCAACTACTGTAGGAGAGCGGCAAAACCTGGCCTCATCATTTGATCTAGGACCAAAATTAATAGTGTCAAAGACATGCACTAATCTAATGTAAAGGACCTCAGGAACTGCAAGAGCCGGAGGTAAATGTGTACAGGTTCAGGTAGTATGACTGTATGAGAATATTTCATGAAGCTACCTTAGAAAGAACCTACTTGACCAATGGTCAAGAAAGAAGCATGTCATCTGTTAGTTGAAGCAAACATGGAAGTAGGAATCTAAGTTCCGACTTGCTGAAGAGTCATTTCTGTTGCTGCAAGGCTCTGATCAGGAGAAGAAAACCTGATTAAAAAACAAAAAGGGGGCTAACAGACTGGTTAGATGCCTAGGTTTTGGAAATATCTTGTAATAAGAGAAATTCTCTAGAGAAAAGATGTGAGCTATTCCACCGCTGGATCGGACTGCCCCCTAGGGGTAGAAGAAAACAGGTACTCTTTACTGAGGTTTAGAGATGACCGCCTCAGGGTTGAGGCGGAACCTGATCAGATCCAAGTGTGGTATCGGGAAATTCCAACTAGGCCCTGTGCTGTGATAATTCTGATCCCCTCCTTTTTTTTTTCATTAATTATCATTAGTCCGAGCCTGACAAGGTTGCTGGCTGCTATTTGGCAAGGATTGCCTGATACAGAATTGACAAGGATGTCATCCCTCTGAGGAGCAGGAGGAGCCTGAGGATCCATAACTGAATCCCTGACTGGACTAATAATAGCTAGACAGATATTAACTACCTGTGGCGAAGCAGCCACCAGAAGGGCAGCATCAAAAGGGCCTATACCCCTATCAAAGGAGTGGGACAGTCTGTGCAGCTCCCGACCATTGAATTAAAATGGTCCAAAGAGTGTAATTGTCTGACCACTGAAAAAGTCTAGACGCAGAGGTATATAGTCCACAGATCCAGTCTGAACACTATGGTGGACCCCATAAATGAGGAACTACTAAAAGAGCTTGCATCACAGACTCTGATGAGAGGGTGTGTCTTTCAGTATATAAAATGAGTCATACCCTGTATCACTGACCAGAAGGACAGGGAGAGACTCATCCAGATGCCTTTCCACCATAGAAGGACCTCAAAAAGAGGTCTCGGTGAGAGCCACTAGAGACTCTGTCACCAGGAAGGGTGTCGAGGAGCTTGGCACCACGTAGGGGGCTGAGAAAGTGCTGAGCAGAATGAGAGATTCCGCTGACAGAAACAGAACAGAAGAGTCCCATCAGTGGAAAATCGCTGGATGAGGAGATCCGATGCAGACCGCCACCCACTAAAATGTGTGGAAATAATCCGCAGAATAGGAATTCATTCCATGGAAACATCCCAACACAAGTCCTGCGGAAGAGAGGTCTGCAAACACAGATCTTTCCCCTAGTTCTGTCAGACAGCACCAACTGGCACCCCTGCAGCACTAGCATCACTTGTGGCACAGGAGGGCACCAAACAGTACCCATGCCAACCTGAGAGACACCAGAGGGCACCCACAGCAGAACCCGCGGTATCCTTGGTACCAATGGCAGCAATGGCTCGGAAGGGCACCCGCGCCCATGGCACCACGGCACCTGACACCTCGGGTGCCCGGCGCCACCAGAGGGGTGCCCAGCGCTGCCGCACCCGCGGGTGCAGCGTGCGCCCGCGCAGCACCCTCGGTACACGGCGTCGCCCGGCAGCACCCACGGGCATCAGTGGCACCGTGAGACACCCACAGCACCGCTAGCGGTGCCGACACTGAAGCACTCAGGGCGCCAAGCACGGCGCCGAGCACAGCATGAGCCACGGCGCTGACCCACGGCACCAGGCACGGCGCCGACTGCAGCACAGAGCACGGTGACGAGCACGGCGCCGACTGTAGCACAAAGTACGTTGCCGACCAGAGCACTGAGCACGGCGCCGAGCAAGCCACGGCTCGGCACCCAGCATGGCGTCGACCATGGCACCGAGCACGGCACCCAGCGCAGCACTGAGCCACGGCGCCGACTGCAGTACTCAGTACAGAGCCAAGCACGTCACCGAGCCACGGCACCAAGTCCCAGCGCCAACCCAAACACCAGCGGCGCCGCTTATGGCACCAATGCCAAACCAGAGGCATGGCACCGGACCTGCGGCGCCACCAAGGTGTCGGGCACAACGCCAGGAAAAACACCGTGGAAAGCCAATGGAAAAGAAGAGAAAGGTGGTGCCCGTGCCGGCCCCTGCAAGGAAAGGGAGAGGGGGGTAGGCACGAGGGGCTGACAGGATGGCGAAGGCACCAAGAGGGCACCGCGCTCATTCAGATCCAATTGACCCGGGTCCAGTCCAACGGCTCCGAGGCCCGAGGCCCTGAAACCAGGAACACAACCAGGAAAAAGGTCAAACCCCTGCTCCAGGAGCAGCCCAGAGGTGAAACTGCTCACGGAACTCCAACGAGGACAGAGATGGAGTCCGAGTCGAGAATGCAGCCGTTAGGAGGCGGGACCAAGGGGAACCCACGAAGTCGGTTCAGGCCTATCGCCTCTACCAACGAACAATCCTTGTGCAGACATATCAATGGCAACCTCAAGCGGCACCGATTCTTCTTCCCAAACCAAGAAAAAGAGCTTGAGGCTAAGCGGAGCTGGATCCCCGCACCATCAGATTCAGGCTCGTGGACTGTCCTCCCCGCCAGGCACAGGACTGTCCATAGTCAGACCCCCCCCGTTACTTAAGGATGGCGGACCGGGCACAGCCCCTCTGCCATAACAACTTTCAAACGAAGTCTTCCTACCGTCACCACTACCGTCTAAGGAGGACTCCGTGGATGGCAGGAAGGAATTTCTTCATAATCTTCTTATTTGTAAAATAAAAAATTACTACTAAATAGTTAAATTAAAACGTTTAAATTAAACACTAAAAGCTGCTGTCGTATGAGCGAAAACTTTGACTCCGACGAGCAGCGGCGTGCGACATCCAAAGCGCACTTCGGCGAGCGGGAGAAAAGAACTGAGGCGGTTGGAGATCGGCCCAGAGATAGCCTATACAGGCCGGTCAGTCCTATGGGTACAGGCCAAGGCGTATGGTCCTACCAGCGCCGCCCTTCTGAAAATTTTGGCTCCCGCTGGTCCTAGTGCCTCCGGCGCTATCCCACTAGTGTGAATGAGTGATGGAGACTTAGTCCAGGAAGATCTGACTTGAAGGATTGAGAAGGAAACCTAGAGATGTGAGCAGCTGCTGGTTAACCTGAAGTGTGTTTGACTTGGTCTGAGACTGGCCACTATGAGCCAGTAGTCCAGATAAGGAAAGATGGCAATCTTGTGCCTTCTTAAATGAGCAACTGCTACTGCCAGGCATTTTGTGAATACCCTTGGGGCAGAGGTGAGGCCGAAGGGCATTGCTCTGAACTGGTAATGGCCTGAGGGCAGTTCTAATCTGAGGTACTTTCGGTGGGAGCTTCTGATGAGAACATGGAAGTAGGCATCCTTGAGGTCCAGGGACGCCAGCCAGTCCCCTGGCCTTAGAGAGGATAAAATAATTCCCAGAGTCACCATTTTGAATTTTGGTTTTAAAAGGTGCTTGTTTAGGTATCAGAGATCCAGGATGGGCCGCCATTCTCCTGTCTTTTTTGGGGTAAGGAAGTACCTGGAGTACAACCCTTTGCCCTGGTGAAGGGGTGGAACCCTTTCCACAGCTCTGAGAGCCAGGAGGGTAGAAAATACAGGTTACTCACCTGTAACAGGAGTTCTAGGAATGGTATATGTTGTTCATCCACACTTATTGGCAGGTTCCTTGCCGCTTTAAATCTTGCCGGAAGGTCTTCAAGCTGGCTCCTCCCACCCGGGTGGTAAAACTCTTGGCTCCACCCCATGATGCCAGATCTGGCCAGGCTGGAAGCTCAGGTTGTAGCGTAGAAGCGGGGGAGGTCGGGTGGTTGATGTGGATGAACAACATATACCATTCCTAGAACTCCTGTTACAGGTGAGTAACCTGTATTTCTAGGGACATGGATATGTTGTTCATCCACACTTATTGGCAGACTCCTAGCAGTTCTCGGGAAGAGGCAAAGGCGCACACCCCTACATACTTACCTTGGGAACAAGATTGGAGAACCGAGGCCCCAAAACCAGCATCCCGGTGACTCAAGGTCGACGTGGTAGTGGGAAATAAAGGTGTGTGCTGACTTCGGTAGCAGCCCTGCAGATTTCCTGGATAGGGACATCCTGGAAGCAGCCACCGTGCAGCAGTATGGTGGGTAGAATGAGCTTATCCCTCTGGGAGGCTCCATGCCCGCCAACTCATAGCAGAGATTTATGCAGGAGGTGACCCATCTGGCTATCGTCACGGCAGCCTGCAGGTCTGCCAGGTGTTGGCTTCAGCGTAGGTGACAAACAGCTAGCGAACCTCTCCCGAATTTCAGCCGTGCCTCCTTATAATAAGCGCAGCCCTTCTAGGTGTCCAGAGTATGGAGCCTATATCCGCCTCCGAGGTGTGATTGGGGTAGAACACCGGCAGAGTCAACACCTGATGAAGGTGAAACTCCGACACCACCTCCGGAAGGAATTTGAGGGTGGGGAGTGGGACAACTTTCTGTCCCTGTGGAGACCAGGTAAGGGACTTCGATGCTAGCGCCTGGAGTTCTCCCATCCTTCTGGCTGGTGATAACCACCAAGAAGCGGTCTTCCCACGACAGGTGGGGGAGACCACACCTGTGCATTGGTTGAATGGCTTGCCCATGGGCTTTGCCAGTACCAGCCAGTAAATCCCGCGAGTGGGGGTTCCCATACTGGAGGGAAATATGATCAAGGCCTTTAAAGAAGCCGACCACTTTTCCTGCTTGCACTGACTGCTGACCGGCCCAGCGGTAAGCAGAGATGGCTGCCAGGTGCACCTTAAGAATTAGACCTAAGCCCTTGACTAGAAGGGACCATAAATAGTCAAAATGCTTGCCACAGGACATGAAAAGGGTCCAACCCTTTTCCCCGACACCAAATGGAGAACCTCTTCCATTTGAAGGCATAGCATTTTCTGGTCGACTCATACGAGACGCCTCGCGACGTTGAGGACCTGGTCGAGGAAAGACCAAAGGCCTGGAACTCTAGCAGCTCAGGAACCAGGCCGTCAGGTGCAGGGATTGAAGGTCCGGATGGAACACCTTCCCTGATTGACTGAGAGCAGGTCCGGGCGAGCTGGAAGCTGCAGCGCGGAGTCCTGGAGCTGAGACTGAGGAGATCTGGGTACCAGAACTGGCGAGGCCAGTCTGGGGCTATCAGAATCACCTGTGCCTTGTCCTCCCTCGCTTTCAGCAGGACCCTGTGAAATCAGGAGCGGGGAAAAGTAAAAAGAGCCCGGGGTCCACGGCCTCGAGAAGGCATCCTGCAGCGAGCCCTGCTGAGCCGGGCATAGAAACAGCCTCAGCCTTCACGCTCTCCCTGGAGGCAAACAGATCCACCAGAGGTGTGCCCCAGCGGAAGAACAGGTCTTGTACTATCTCCAGCGGAGAGGCCACTCGTGCGATGCAGCCCCTATCCGGCTCAGGGCATCGGCCAGGGTGTTGGAGGCTCCTGCCATGAATAGCCAGGAGATCCGCCTCAGGCTGCGCTACAAGTGACCAAATGCGAGAGCTTCCTTGCATAATAGCGTGGAGCGTCCCGCCCTGGCGGTTTAGATAGTACATGGTGCGTGGTGTTGTCCGGCCTGGACCCGGACCACTTGACCCGGAGAAAAGGAGCAAAGGCCGGTGAGAGCTAGGACGGACCGCGGAGCTCCAGCAGGTTGATATGGCATCGGGACTCCAGTGGGGACCAGAGGCGCGCACTCGGCATTCCCCAGATGGGCACCCCAACCCATCAAAGACGGCGGTCGTTAGAGAGACCATCGGCTCCGGGCAGACAAACGGGATACCCTCCTGCAGATGGGAAGAACGGTCCACCACTGGGCGTTCCACATCTCCTGGAGTGCGTCCACAGCACGCTGGTCAAAGATGCAGCGGCTGAGACCACTGGCGGCCAGTCCCACTGGAGGGGCGCATGCCAGCGATGCCCAGCGGACTCACGCTGGTACAGGCGCCAGAGAGACCCAGCAGTCGCAGAAGTCCGGGCAGAGAGCGATTGCCCAACCAGAAATGATTGGGCAAAGGAGGTAGAACCTCCGGCCCTGTCGCCGGGAGCATGCTCTGGCCCGAAGAGAGTCGAGGAGCTCTCCCCGATGAAAATTATCACCTGCTGACTCGAGTTCCGACTTGGACCGTTGACCAGGAGGCCGAGTTGAGAGCAAACCTGGAGGGCCAGATCCCTGGACTGCTCCACCTCCGACCTGGAGGGGCTGCTATCAGCCATGTCGTCCAGGTAAGGGACCCGGACCCCTCGGCGCCCGCCCGGAATGCTGTCACCACTGCCATGCACTTGGTAGAAGACCCTGGGAGCTGGAGAGAGGCCGAAGAGGCATGGCCTGGAACTTCGAAGATCCTCCGCCCTGAAGCGGAGGAATCTCTGAAGAGACCAGACCGGATAGGGGCATGAAAACAGCGTCCTGAAAGTCCAGAGAACAAAACCACCGCCGTGTTCCAGAGATGGTATTATCTGAGCCAGAGTGACCATTCTGAAAGTTGAGACTTTAGGAACTTGTTCAGGTCGGTGGAGTGAGAATGGAGCGCCACCCCGTCGTTCGGGACCAGGAAGTACCTGGACATGAACCCCGGTTCTGATGGGGGTCCTCTATCTCTTTATCACCCTTTCTGAAGGAGAAGGCGTGTCGGCTCGACGAGCCTTCAGAAAGTCTAGGGACCATGCCCCTTGGGGGACGGCTCTGAAGAGGTGGAACCTGCTCGAATTCCAGAGGCAGGCTCTTCCCACCACCTCCAGAACCCACCTGTCCGTGGTAACAGCTGACCAGGCGGAAAGGAAGTGCGAGCCATCCCACAGGGGAACCAGAGGCGAGGTGGACGGATGAGGGCGACACCCCCAGCCTGTCATCACTGCGGTGCAGGCTTGGAGGAAGGACCGGCCGAGGGACTACCAGGGCTCCTCTTCCTCCTTGCTTCTATTAGAGGGCGACGGCTTGGGCTTGGAATACCAAGGTCTAGCCTACTGGCCCTGACGTTGTTGGGCGGGCTAGCCCAGAGGAACAGAGAGGCGAAAGGGCTTAGGCTGGGGCTTACGGCCCTTGTCCCTCTTGTGGCTGATACCGAGTCCAAGGTGGCATTGGACTTTTACGATCCTCTGGAGGTGACCTTCCACCCAGGGCCGAAGAAGTCAGTTCCCAGGAAAAGGAACATCCGTGAGCTTGTGCTGGGTATCCGAGGTGAAAGTGGATATCCTCAGCCACGCCCCGGGCGCCAGAAGCCACTGCGGCCGCCACTGACCGGGCACAAGAATCTCCAATCCAGCGCAGTCTGGAGCTGCTGCTTAGCTACTGCCCTGCCCTGGTCCCGCACCTGCTTAACTGTGGTCTGCAGGTCCGCAGGAAGATGAGGGACGACCTCATCCAGGGAGCCCAACAGGGCATGGGAAAAATGTGCCATCAAGACGGCCGAACTGGCCTGACGAAGGCCGAGGAGGAAGCAGCATGCACTTTCCATAGTATAGTCAAGTTTCTTGGACTCTTTTGTCGGGCGGTTTGTCCACGTCCCTGGCATTTCCAGCTCGCGGAAAACACTGTCCGTGACCAACCCTCAGCCAAGGGTGTTCGAAAGCCGGACAGAGAGCCGTGGGAACCAGATTGCTCTGGCCATCCCTGGCGGCGCAGGACAGGAAGCCGGACATCACCACAATTCCAGGGCGAGACCAACAATGGCTTCCAGCCACTGGAAAAGCTCATGAGGAGAATCCCTCGGTCCAGAATCTCAGTGAGGGATATCTAGCCCGCTTGGACACGGGTTCGAGCTTCATCCCAGTGGATTCTGAGATGAGCCTGAGTAGTCCAAGGAAGGACGAAGGGCTATCGTCCATCGACTGCCCCAGAGGATTCCAAGCTAGGCGCTGGAAAACAGGAGGAGTCATCGTCCGACTCAGAGACGAGTCGCTGAATAGCTGCCTAGAGCCCGCGGCCACCTCCACGTGCCAGGCTTATCGGGAGTGAGGGGTGACCGACAGCCTATGGGGAAGGCCATGAGCCGCCGCCGAACTTTTGTCGGGCCCCGACTGTCGGTTGAGGCGGAGGCGGTTCCACCGGTATTGGTGGGGCAGCAGGAGTAGACTAACAAATCGCCTGGAAACAGGCTCCTCGACCACCGCGAGAGGTTGTTTCGGCCATTCCGGTGACAACCATTTTATGGCCGGAGAAGAGGCCTGAGCCAGCTTGTTTCCGGCCAAAATTAGTTGTTGCCACATAAGTTCCTCATATTTTCGGCGCAACTTACGCCGAAGCCTCCCCTCGTCCGGAGAAGAAGATGAGGAAGAGCGGCGACGCCGGCTTACATGAGTGCCGGACGACCGACTGCCTGTGGTCGACGGGATCCAGCTAGACGAACAACTGACGACCGAGAATCTCGCAAGGCCGAGGTCGGGCGCTGCGGGAGCCGAGATCGCAATCCCCGGTTCGGTTGACAAACCGACGGCTCGGGAACCAGAGGAACAGATGAGCCGACGGTATCCACAACTCGCCGGGGAACTGGGAGGAGGGAGTTTCGCTTCCAGCCGACAACCCGCCTAACGGTCGAGAAAAATCTCGACCACGCCGGGCGGAGTCTCGGTCACCTGGCCTGACGGGGCACCGTGAAATGCCAGTGGTCAAGCCGAAACTCGATCAAGTCGACTGGGTCGACAAGGGAGGGAGATCTTCACGTCCCAAGAGCGCCGACGATGTGACTTACCCTTACTTTTCTTTGACCGATGAAATGGTCCAGAAGAAGTTGACCCTCGCCTTTGGTCGAGAGGGTCAAGCAAAGCTCCTAAAAGAAGCGAATAGGAGGACCTAGCGCAGAGCAGAACCACGTCGAGAAGATGTAACGGCATGAGCCGCCTCCTCCTCGAGGGCGATCATCTGCTCAAGTTGTTCTGAGGAGCCGCAGCCGGATACCGCCAGTAGGGCCTCCTTGGATTTGACCGGGGAAATCTCCTTCGGGCGCCAAAGTTGAGACTGGCAGCGATCCTCAAGGACGAGACCGAGAAAGATGAGCACAGTTCGCAGGCCTCGCGGCCGCACCTGGCCTAGGCAGTAACCCACGGGAGTGCGGATCCGCCTGAGACATCTTCTGCCCGCAGGGCATCTCCAAACGAGTCGATTTGTCCATCGCAGCCGCGAGGGAAGAAGACCGCGGTAAAAGTTTTTGAAAAATTTTTAAAGTTTAAGAATTAGGCCCCAAAGCTTAATCGCATGCTGCTAAGGAGGGAACCTGAGCTTCCAAGCGGTAAGGAAGATCTGGCGTCATGGGGCGGAGCCGAGAGTTTTACCACCCGGGTGGGTGGGAGGAGCTAGCTTGAAGACCTTCCAGCAAGATTTAAAGCAGCAAGGAACCTGCCAATAAGTGTGGATGAACAACATATCCATGTCCCTAGAACTTCTGTTTCTAGGGCAAGTGCCTCTGATGGATTTGCAGGTGGAAAGGACCTGGTTCTCATCTTTGGAAATTTTTTGAAGCTGAGAACCAGTCCCTGGCTTACTACTTCCAGGACCCACTTGTCTGATGTTAAAGACTCCCAGTCCTGGACAAAGTAAGCCAGCCTGCCCCCTACAGGTAGTGGAGAATCGGCCCTGGCCACCCCATCAGGGTGCCTGCTTGGCAGGGGCTCTAGGCTGAGGGGTGGAAATAAGCTGAAGAGGAGGCCTGGGCTTGGTAAAAAGGCCTATGAAAAGGTCTGCCCCTAGAAGGCTGCCTTTGAGGAGTGGTCTGCCTTTCTTTGGCCTGTGCACTCCTATAGGTGGTCCTATACTCATCCATTTTCTTCATGTAATTCTCCGTCTGCTACCCAAACAAAGAATTACCCACAACAGGAAAATCCATGGCCTTAGTCTGGGTATCCTGTGACAGGCTAGTACATCTGAGCCAAGCCATTCTGCGAAATGCCACAGATGTAGCCATGACTCTTGATGACACATCATTAGAGTCCACTGCAGCATGGAATTGTACCTTGGATGCCTCAATACCATCAGCAGCCACCTGCTCCAGCTCCTTGGCAAGCTGGCCAGGGACCTGTTTTGCTAGAGCCATAACAGTATCCCATCTGGATTTCTGATATCTAGCAACATAAGCCATATAATGTGCCTGTCTGAGTCCCAAGGATGCTGCCATGTACTGCTTCTTTGCCATGGCATCAATCCTCCCGGAGTCCTTGTCAGGGGGGTGTGAAGCCAAGGGAACATTTACCTTGTCACAGGCTGCAGCCTGCACTACCCCCAACATGGCTGCATTGTTGTGTAAGGAACTCCATATCAGAGCCTGACAATGTGTACCTCTTGTCCATTCTTTTATCCACAGGAGGTATACTGTGAGGAGTTTTTAGAATTTTTACTGTCCGTTTCCCAAAAGATTTATGCAAAGGAATAGACAGTCTCCTAGAATCTGGGATATCCAGCATTTCTACATAGTCAGGCTCCTCTTGATCATCCACAGCTTCCTCCATAGGGAGCTGGAGGGTTTCAGCCACTTTTTTATAAAACATAAAATGAGAGGAGGACTCAGAAAGCCTGGGGGAGACACTCCTGAAGGTTTGTCTGGGGAGATGTCCGATTCAATGGGCACATCCAGACTTTCAAATCCACATTCACTCTCCTCATATTCCTCTTCCCCCTCCTCCGGTTCATAAAATTCCTCTAAATCATATTCTTGAACCGGTGGAACCAACCGAACCGTATGCTTACCTGATGGTGCCGGTTCGGTCGGAACCGGGGAAAGCGACTGGACAATTTTAATCGCTTTGGCTATTTCTTCAGCAGTTGGAGATGGAAATTTTGGCTCCACACCTGCTGATTTTCTAGTCTTTTTTGCTGGAACCGACTCCTCCGAGTCAGCTCTCCTTTTGCCTGAGGAAGTCTCGCCCTGGTCAGAGGGCACTCCCTCCAGTTCGGTTACAACCAAACCGGACTGGCCATCCGGGTCAGCGGACTTTTTGGCCTCTCTTTCCCTAAGCCTACCAACTCTCTTATCCAGGGTAGCTGCAGGAACATTTTTTGCAAATCTGGCAGTCTGCATTGAGGTGGTCAAACCCCAGACAATAAACACAGGTGGTGTGGGGGTCAGCCTAGGCAAAGGCTTCCCCACAAACATTGCAGTGTTGAAACCCAGTGGGCCCGGTTTTTCTTTTGGGTTTCTCAGACATAGTGCCAGCCTAACCAAAACCTTGCCTGTTTATGGCAATCTGCCAAGCAAGACTCTCTTATCGGTTCCCAACCGTGTCACGGGTCGTGGAAAAAAACGTAATGAAATCCGTTTTTTTTTAGAACCGATAAGAACCGGGAACCGCACTCTAAAAGACAGATTTAAAATATTTGCAACAACCTGATCGGTTCAAACCGAACCGATAATACTGTTTACAAGTTCCACACAAAAGTAAAAGTAAAACCTATCTAGTACTTACGATACCACAGACAGAGCTTGAACCGACCGGTTGTGGTTTAAATTTGGTTAAAAAACCGAAAATGTAATACTTTAACTGACAAAATGAACTGAGCAGAAGGAGAAATCTCCGGAGCGACTGTTCAGTGAGGCGGAGTAAAGGATCTGACAGTTTGAGTTTGAAGAACAACAGACAGAGTTTTCAACCTGGCTCGTGCTCAAAGTTCCATGCCTGGCATGGAAAGTTAACTCTTTCACCTCCGGAGCAGTTCGAAGGTTGGGACTCACTGCATATGTCATAATATAGCAAGACTTCATGTTGTTTGAAACATGTGTTTTGTTGATCCAGCGGAACTACTTCTACTGCCCTGTTGTTCAGAGGGCCTTCCACCTCGGAAGCAAGAAGGTCTGACTGTGCAGCAGACAGCCTGGGCTGCTGCTTGGGAGGATGATCTGGAGGGATTTCTGACAGGTTGAGAGAGTACCCCTCACGGATTATCCCGAGGACCCATTTGTCTGATGTTATAGACTTCCACTTGTTGTAGAACTGAGTCAGACGTCCTCCTACTGTCGAGGAAGAGTCCCCCTCGGACAGCTGAGGTGGGACTTGGGCCGTAAACTCAGAAGGTGCACTAGGTGCTTTTGGGCCCTGTGCTTTCTGCTGCATTTTCTTTTGAGGCTGAGGAGTTTGGTTTCTGTTAAAACTGCCTCTGCCTTTACCACAAAAGAACTGACGGTTGTGAAACTGATGCTTATTTCCACCTGCTTGAGAGGGAGTGGGCGGAGGTCTAGCAGTCTTAATGGCAGACCTAGTCTTCTGAGTAGCCTCCAGTGCTTGCTCCACCTGAGGCCCAAACAGATACATACCGCCAAAGAGTAAGGCCATAACTTTTTGTTGGGTGTCATTCATAAAGCCTGAAGTACACAGCCAGGAATAGCGATGGGTGCAAATGCCAGCCGCCGCCGCTCTGGAAACAGTATCGAAAGCGTGCATTGCTGCTTTAATTTGTTTATTACTGGACTCAATACCTCTAGTTATGGTCTGTAGTAGCTCTGAGTTAACCTCCGACTTGGGCAGAGCTTCTACCATTGCTTTGAGCGAATGCCAAAGAACAAACTCGTATTGAGAAAAATAGCCCTGGTAGTTGGCAATACACATGCCCAGAGTTGAGGCAGCAAAGACTCTTTAACACAAGGTGTTGATCTTATGAGATTCTTTGTTCACAGAACGGGCTGTGGATTCCTGAGGGAGGACAGCCTTATCATTCTCTGCCAGACCACTATGGCATCAGCAAAAGCTTGTGAGGTCAAGATGGGGCGATCCTTGTGAGGGGCATATTTCCTATCTATGGACTTGGCCACAGAGAATAAGAGCCGGATTCTTCCACACCATCTGGGAAAGAGTCTTGAAAGAGGGCTGTACCGGAGGGGTTAAATCCATAGGGATTTCCACAACATGTAGATACTGGAGGCGCAGAAGCTTCCCAGGATCTTTTTCCATGGTCTGGAGAGAAAGAGTAAAATTTAAATTGTTGAGTAGAGACTTAAAGGAAAGATCTTCCACCACAGGCTCTGCAGGAGGATGGATCCCTGCACCCCATGCAGAATTGGCATCAACATCATCACCCAGTCAAAGATCAGGCTCAGACTCAAAATCATCTCCTGACAGTCCAAGGTGGGACTATACAGACAGGAAAGGAATAAAAACCAGGAGTAAGAAGAGGAGAAGGAGACAGAATTGGAGTCGAAAACCTCTGGAAACTATGTGGCTCCATAAACATCCCCAGCGCCGTCAAAGAGAGTGGTGCCAAGTACAGAGAAGGCACTGTCATAGAGAGCAGCACCGCACATGGTGCCGATACTACCCTTGGTGCCGAGGATGGCGCCGACAGGAGCGCGGCACTACACACGGCACCGACACCACACCCGGCACCAAGGATGGCGCTGACAGGGCATGCGGCGCGATGGACGGCACTGATCTCACACTCGGCATTGAAAAGGACCTTGGCGCTGGAGAAGCCGACACCGTAGGCAGCAGCACCATCACAGAATTCTGTGAACTGCGATTTGAAGGTAAAGAATGAAAAATAGCAGGAGAAAAAGGCATCAGTGTGGACCCTGCGCCGCAACCATGTGAGGGGGAAAGACACTAGAGTGCGGAGTCGACAGCACTGAAGAAGGCACCGCGTGCCCAGGAAGTCCTAACCGCCCCACCTGCCGACCCAAGACCGACAAGCCCAAAGGCCCCGGCGACGGACTGACTGGTTTGGGCAGTCGGGACAATTTCTGAGCCCACTGCTCCATAAGAGTGGCCCAATGGTGAAACTGCTAATCGGAAGCCCCTCCAATAGACGGAGAGGGGCTCTGGTGTTGAAGAAGCCAGCTGCCAGAGACAGAATCTGGCAACTCAGAAAGAAGCGGAGACCGGCCCGAGCACAACAACCGAATGTCTACGAGCAGACGTACCAGAGGGCGACCTCGAGTGATGCCATCTCTTCTTCAACCGGTGGGCCAAAGAAGAACTTGAGGCCGAACGGTGCGGTGAAGGGGACCGTTTCCTTTTATGCTTTTGGGGGGACTGCCCATCGCCTCAAACACTGGACCATCCGTTGTCAGACATCCCCTCTGGAGAGGGTGGCGGACCAGACATGGCCCGGCTGACTGAACAGCTTTCATATGAAGTCTCCCTACCGTCACCTGCCTCACTCATGGTCGACTCCATCAATGGAAGTCTGAAGACTTCTTTCTTGTACAAGTAAGTAATTCTGTTAAAATGTAATCGGTACTTCGTGACAAAATACAAAATAATAAAACTGAAAACTAAGCTGCTAGTTTAAAGTTTGACTCCCGTTGGGCAAGTGAAGTAGTCACTGATGCACACTTGATGGTGGGAAAAAAGAAACTAAGGCGATTGGAGGGTCGACACCGAGACAGTATATACTGCGCAAGCCTGGCTCACAGTGCTGCTCCTTCACGGCTCCATCTCGGCGCCGGCCCTCTCGAAAAAGTTTGGCTCCCGCTGGGTCCAAGCGCCTCCGGCGTACTGCCATTAGAATGAATGACTGGTGGAGACTTTATGTCCATGAAGATGCTACCTTCACTTCCCTCCTTTTTTGGGGAGGGGCCGGCATGAGGGCCCTAAAAGAACCCTCACCCCATTTTCAATTTTTTTTTTTTTTGCAGGGGCAGGGACCAAATAATGAGCCCAAATCCCCTTTTATATTTTTTGAAAGCCACTCCACGACAGTGCAACTGGGATGATGCCCTAGCACTAGTGGTGCTGGCCAACATCGAAGGGTGAGCTGCCCAGAGGCCCTGGCTCTGCTAGAGTGGGGGATAGCAGGCTGGTGTGCTAATCAATGGAGAAGATATTCTGGAAGCTGCTGCCTGCCAGCACAATGGTAGGGCAACTGCTTGCAACGCTAGTGACCTCAGTTCAGGAATGAGTCTGGGCAGCTGGAGGGCTTGCCAGGGGTGGATGGTTGAGTGTCCCATGGATGCTTGCCTCCTCAGGGGGAGGGAGGACTCCTGGTCTCTCCCACGATACTGCCACCTGGGTGAGTACAGATGTCTGGGCAGGATGGAGTCAGTATTAGGGGGGAACATCGCCATGCTGATGCTGTGGTGTCAATTGCATCACCTCTCCGATGCTCTAGGGCAGGGCAGAAAAGCATGAAAATCCCCCAGCCATGCAGGAAGCCATCTTCCACCCTGTTGCAGGTCCCGCACCACTGACCATTGCTCTCAGTCCCTTACTGAAGCTTCAGCTCTGTCTGGGGGTAACAGGGTTGCGCCCTCCTACAGGGAGTCATCCAAGGGGGGGACAAGGAGTGAGGTAAGTCCCAGGGATGACAGGTGATGGGGCTGGGGAGGGTGAAGGACTGAAGGGGGCTGCTCGGGTGCGTGGAGAAAAATAACAAAAAAATACATATACAGTATATTAAAAAAATATATATTCTGGAAGGTCAACAATTATGGTATGAACATAATTTTTATAATTTCTAAATATCAGTCTTCACCACTGACTCCTACTTATGGGTCCGAGTACCAAGCTGTCACTTCGGAGTGAGAGTTGGCTCACCCTGAGGGTAACAGATACCCTAACCCTCTGTGTGCGCGCTCTCTGCTTGGACAATGGGTGGCTGACTGAAGAGGTGTGAGGAGGGCTGCGTTGGTCACTGTATACGTACCCGCAGCACCGAGGATACTGGTAAGGTGACCTGGTGGGGGTGGGTGTTCTGTGCTGTGGGGGGGGGGGCTGCTAGACACCAGGGAAGGAGGGTTGAGAGTTTTCCTACGGGCTGGCGATTGGAAGGGGGGACCACTAGCACCAGGGAAGTTTTAATTTTATTATGGGCTGGTGATCAGACTGAAGAGGGGGGACCACTAGGCACCAGGGAAGTTATACTTTTATTACAGGCTGGTAATTGAGAGGGGGGACCACTAGTACGAGGGAGGTTATAATTTTATTACAGGTCACACATTGGGGTTACACTAGTGCCAGGGTTTTTCTTTACTCCTAAGGGGTGGCGATCAGTGGGTGGGGGGGACCAGTAGGTACCAAGGAGGTTTTCTGTTTTGCTATGGGTTGGCTATCGGAGGAGGGGTGCCAAGGATCACAGGGGGTGGGTGTGCTCCCTCAGCAGACAACAGGTTAGATGGCAGCATTACCTCCAGCAGCTGCTAGATTTGCCTAGAGTAAGTCGGGGTTGAGTTCGGCGGTATTTGCGCTGCACAAAAAGACCATGCTAACGGCTTTTGTGTAGAACAAAGCATCTGAATAAGGTGTTGCAAACCTATTCATGACCATACCCCTCCCCTTGCCCACCTACATACATTATGTTTTGTGCCGGTGCTAACTCTCTTTGCCCGTGCAAAGGTCCCTTTTGAATACAGGGATCCAGGGCAAACCCCAGTTTGCATGGGCAAAGACCCGTTAGTGCCCTCACAAAATTTTGAATATCGGGACCCAGATCCTTTGCTGGGGCAGAATCAAGTCAGTTTGGCATTGAATGAGGATGTTAAAAGGTCCACATCTGGGGTTCCCCACTCGTCGAACAGCGATTTGATGACATCTGGAGCTAGTGATGGTCACACTTTTTAAGTGTCAGTTTGGATATAGCTGTGGAGTAGGTAATCATTAATTACATGCAAAAGGGGTAGTTACACTGTAGTTACATGTTTGCTGCATGCATCTACATTGCAACTGCAATGTAATTACAGTGTAGTTACACTGTAACTACAGTGTAGTTAACAGACACTTAAAGTGTTAACCTAGTGACCACTCATGAGGATCGGCCTCTGTTCGGCTGAGCTCCTCTGCCAGAGTGTTATGGACTCCCGCCAGGTAAACTACTTGGAGCAGGATCCCCTGCTCCGGACACCATTCCCACACTCTCACCGCCTCTCTGCAGATTGTATAAGAGCCTGCTCCTCCCTGCTTGTTGGTGCAGTACATGAAAGACATGTCTGTCTGGAAGAGGACTGTTTTGGGGCTGATGAGATCCACTACGGCCCTCAGGCTGTACAAAACAGCTCATATCTCCAGCACAGTGACGTGGAGAAGAGTTTCTGACAGGTCTCAGACTCCTTGTGTTTGGAGGCCCCGACAGTGGGTCCTCCATCCCAACAGAAGGCACCCGCGCTGAGAGTCATCTGAAGCTCCAGCTGGGAGAAGGGAAAACCCTGGAGGAGATTTCCCTCCATTGTTTGACATGTGAGTGACTGAACCAAGGGCTTGATCACATGAATGGGGTAGGTATGAGAGTGTGATGCTTGTGACCACTGTGCAGTGAGCATCCATTGAGCTATTCTCATATACAATAGTGCCAGGGGCATTGTGAACACTGAGGAGGATGTTAGACCCAGCATGAGTTGCATGGAGTGGGATTGTACAGTTTTACGTTCCATGATGTAGCATGCGATCTGCAGAATTCCTCATAGTCTGCTCTCTAGAAGAAAGGCTTGGCTTTTGGTCGTATCCAGGAGAGCTCCTATGAACAGCAGCTGCTGTGAGGGTTGCAGCGGAGACTTCTCCAGAGTCAACAGAACCCTCATTGAGGTAAGGAAATGAGAAGCAGTGGCTACTGATTGTTTCGTCTCCTGTCTGGATGGAGAGGTGATTAGCCAGTTGTCCATGTACAGACAGACTTGAAGTACTAACTTTCTCAGATGCACTGTGAGTACTGCAAAGCACTTTATAAAGATTTGAGGTGCTGAGGAAAGCCAAAGGCAGGACTCTGAACTGGTAATGCTGCCCCAGCATGACAAAGTGGAGGTATCTGTGGTGGTTAGGGTGTACCAGTATGTGCTGGCATTTATCTTGTATAGCCAGGGAAGCTAACCAATCCTGAGGTGGCAGGAAGGGAAGCAGGAGCCCAGAGAAATAATTTTGAATTTTTCTTGTTCCATTAATTTGTTCAGATTTCTGAAGTCGAGAAGAAAAATTACTCACCATAGTAATGTTGTTTCTTCTAATGGAGTCTTGCTGTATTCTGACTATATACAGTTAGCCCCAGCACTTGAACTGCTCCGGAGAGTAAAGGGTTAACTCTATGCCAAGGCATAGAACGTTGAGCTTGAGCTCGTTTTTCAAACCTCTGTCTGTGGTACTCTGAAGTGTAACCGTCAGATTCTTATGAGCACTTAACTAACTAACTCAGTAATTAGAAACTGTCTTGGCAATAAACAGATTTTTAGGGCCAAAAGACTCAAGTCGAGAACCCCAAAAAGAATTCAAGCAAGTAGAGAAACAATCAAAATATTCATAATAAAAACCAGAAGAACCCTCAATAAAATAAGGCATGCCAAGTACACCTCTGGGGTGCAGCACTGTGCCTGCCAATCCACATCCCAAAAATGGAAATTATGTACCTACCATAATTCTTGATCTTCTTGGACAAAGTCTCCACCACTCATTCACACTAACGGGAGTATGCTGGAGGCACTAGGACCAAGCGAGAGCAAACTTTTTTCAGGCGGGCCGGTGCCTGAGAAGGAGCCATGAGGAAGCGGCACTGCGAGCCCAGCGCGTGCAGTAATGACTATCTTGGTGTCGAACCTCCAACCACCTCAGTATCTTTTTCCCCCCGAGAAGGTGCAGCATAACTAACCTAACCAAAAACCGGACATAAGATAGTCTGGATGACCTGTATAAGAAGGGTCAACAAAGAAGTCTTCACAGCCTAAAGACTGAGGAAGTGAAGACCAACAACAGAGATGAGATCATAGATACATAGATACATAGACAGTGTCGGCAGATAAGGGCCTATGGCCCACCTAGTGGGGATGGTGGGTGGGCGTGTGAATGAGTGGTGGAGACTTCGTCCAAGAAGATCAAAAATTATGGTAGGTACATCATTTCCATATCTTCCTGGACATAAAGTCTCTACCACTCATTCACACTGATGGGAGAGTACCGAGCTAATAATCCCCCGAGAGGGCGGCAGGAGAGACCAAGAGCTCACAAATTTTGGACAGAAGTCCATTAAGGATGGTTCTGCCAAATGAAAGATGTCGCCTAGCATGGGCATCCAGGGCATAGTGCTTGACGAATGTATGCACTGAGCTCCAGGTAACCACATTGCAAATATCTGCAATGGGCACGTTGCGGATTTCCACCAGGGATGCCACGACTGTTCTAGTAGAGTGAGCGTACACTCTGCCCTCCAGCTTAACCTGCGCCATGGAATAACAGTGGCGAAGGCATGCCACCAGCCATGCGGAAATGCATCTGATAGTGACAGGTTGGCCCAACTGGGTCTCATTGAAGGAAACAAACAGTTGCTGAGCTTTGCAAATTTGTTTTGTTCTATCTAAATAGAAACGCAGAGCTCTTTTGACATCCAAAGAATGAAGGGTACACTCTCCTTCATTTTGGAAGTTTGCAAAGTAAGTAGGTAGGACTAAAGGTTGGTTTAGATGAAATTCTGAAATAACCTTCAGGAGAAACTTAGGATGGGTCCTAAGAACTACTTTGTCCTTATGAAACACAGTATATGGAGGGTCTGTTACCAAAGCATGTATTTCAGAGTCCCTGTGGGCCGAGGTAATGGTCACCAGGAAGGCTGTTTTTCCAAATGAGAAATTTCAGCTCACAGGAAGCTAGAGGCTCGAAAGATTTTCAAGTGAGCATGTGTAGTACTAGATTAATGTCCCAGGCTGCGACTGGACGTCTGATAGGAGGTCTGGTATGCAGAATACCCTTAAGAAACCTCTTAACCACTGGTAACAGACAGTGACAAGGAAAGTACTGGCTCATGATAAGCTGAAATGGCACAAAGGTGAACCTTGACTGTAGAGTATTGCAGACCTGAATTTGAGAGGTCCAAAAGGTACTCTAGAACTTCATTTGGTGGGCAGGAAAAAGGATTCAAAAAGGATTTTGCACACCAGAGTGAAAAACGCTTCCATTTGGCTGTGTAAGTTTTCCTAGTGGCTGGCTTGTACGCAGCTAGAAGAATATCTGAAACTCTCCGGGAGACATTGAACCTGTTCACTTCTATCTCTTCAGGAGCCAAGCGTGAAGGTGAAGCGACCTCAGATTGGGATGGACCACAGGCCCCTGAGTCAGAAGGTTTGTTTGAAGGGGAAGCGCTTTCGGGGGGGGTTTCCAACATACTGTTGAGTAATGGAAACCATATCTGTTGAGGCCAGAAGGGAGCAATGAGGATCATGTTGTCCCCCGGGACTCGAACTTGAGAAGTACCCTCTGAATTAAAGGAAGAGGAGGAAAGGCATATAGAAAGAGTTTTGTCCACCACAGCCTGAACGCATCCTGACAGAAAATGCCAGGACCTGGATTTCTGGAGCAGAACAGAGGCGGTTTTGTGTTGAGTGGGGATGCAAAAAGGTACAGGTCCGGGGTTCCCCACTCTGCGAATAGTGACTGAGCTATGGCTGAGTCAAGAGACCATTCGTGAGGATCGGTTTCTGCTCTGCTGAGACAGTCTGCCAGTTCATTCTGAACCCCCAGCAGACAGACCGCATGAATTAGACCCTTGTGCTACAAACACCATTCCCACACTCTCATCACCTCCCTGCACAAGGGGTAAGAGTGAGCCCCGCCCTGCTTGTTGATGCAATACATCACTGCTTTGTTGTCTGTTTGAAGGAGAATGTTCTTGTGACAGAGAATGTCCTTCAAAGCCCGGACTGCATAAAGGATGGCTCTCATTTCCACGACATTTATGTGAAGCTGGGATTAGTCCTGAGTCCAAGTACCTTGAATGTGGAGAGTCTGAATGTGAGCTCCCCACCCCATCAGGGACGCGTCTGTGGTAATGGAAATCTGATGATCCAGAGGAGCAAAGGGATATCCTTCCAGAAGATTGTCCTCTTGAGACCACCAGGTGAGTGATCTCTTTAGAGATTATGTCACCTTGATGAGAAAGGACTGAGGGTGAGTGGTCGGGGACCACTGAATACTGAGCATCCATTGAAAGGTTCTCACCTGGAGGTGTGCTAGGGGTACAGCGAACACCGAGGATGCCATGACACCTAGCATCCGTTGCATTGAGAGAGCTGAAACCGAGCTGCTCTCTCCGATGTATTGGGCCATCTGAAGGATATCGCTCCTCCTGTCCTCTCGAAGAAATGCTTTCGCACAGGAGGTGTCCAGAAGAGTTCCTATGAAAAGGAGCTTCTGGGAGGGCAGCAGCTGTGATTTTTTGAGGTTTAGCAGGATTCCCATGGACGTGAGAAAGTGTGAAGCCGTGGCTACGGTGTCTAGAGTTCCCTGTCTGGAAGGGCTTGCTAGAAGCCAATCGTCCAAATATGGGAACACCAGTATTTTGATTTTTCTGAGATGCGCTGCGAAAATTGCACAACACTTTGTAAAAACTTGCGGCGCCGAGGACAGCCCAAAGGGCAGGACTCTGAACTGATAATGCTGTCCCAAAGCCACGAACCGTAGGTATTTGTGATGCTTTGGGTGAATAGGAATGTGCTGGTAAGCATCCTGCATGTCCAGGGAGGCTAACCAGTCATGTTGATGAAGCAAAGGTAACAGGGTTCCTAGCGATATCATCTTGAATTTCTCTTTGGGAAGAAACTTGTTTAATTTTCTGAGGTCCAAAATGGAGCGCATGCCCCTGGTTTTCTTTGGAACTAGAAAGTAATGGGAGTAGAACCCTGTGTTCTGTTGATCCAGCGGAACTACTTCCACTGCCCTGTTCAGAAGACCTTGTATTTCGGAGGTGAGAATCTCTGACTGAAGAATTGACAGCTTTGGCTGCTGCTTGGGGAGACAATCCGGAGGGTTCTCCAAAAAATTGAGGGAATACCCCTCGCGGATTATCCAAAGGACCCATTTGTCCTAAGTTATGGACTTCCACTGGTTGTAGAATTGAGTCAGACGACCTCCCACCGCTAAAAAGTCCCCCTCGGGCAGCTGAGGTGGGACTTGGGCCAGAAACTCAGAAGGCAGCACTGGGTGCTTTGGGTCCTTGCACCTTCTGTTGTGTTTTCTTTTGAGGCTGACAGGCTTGATTTTTATTAAAACCTCCTCTACCTTTGCCTCGAAAGGACTGACGGTTATGAAACTGGCGTTTGTTAACACCTCCTCGAGAGGGGGTGGGAGGAGATCGAGCCAATTTAATGGCTGACCTAGTCTTTTGTGTGGCCTCTAGAGCCTGTTCTACTTGAGGGCCGAAGAAATACATACCATTGAAGCGCAACGCCATGACCTGTTGCTGGGCATCATTTGTGAAACCTGAAGTGTGCAGCCAGGAATGGCTGCGGGTACAAATGCCCGCCACCGCCACTCGGGAGGCAGTATCGAATGCGTCCATAGCTGCTTTAACCTGTTGGTTGTTGGACTCGATGCCCCTGGTTATGGTTTGAAGAAGCTCTGAATTAGTGTCCGACTCCGGTAGAGCTTCAACCATTTGTTTGAGCGAATGCCAAAGAATATACTCATGCTGAGAGAAATAGCGCTGGTAGCTGGCGATACGCATACCCAGGGTGGATGCAGCAAAGACTCTCTTACCCAAAGTATCTATCTTACGAGATTCTTTGTTTATAGGTTGAGCTGTAGTAGTCTGAGGAAGGACGATCTTATTCTCTGCCAAGACTACAACAGGATCTGCAAAGGCTTGGGAGGCCAAAATGGGTCGATCCTTGGGAGCAGCATACTTCCTATCTATGGACTTAGCCACAGAAGGAATGAGAGCAAGATTATTCCATACCATTTGAGAAAGCGTCTCAAAGGAGGGTTGTACCGGGGGAGCTAAATCCATAAGGATGTCAGGAACATGAGGGTATTGGAGTCTTAAAAGCTTCCCAGGATCGATGTCCATAATCTGGGAGAGAAAGAGTGGAATTCAAATTTTTCAGCAGAGACTTAAATGACAGGTCCTTGACCACAGGCTCTGTAACAGGATTAGATCCTGCTCCTTCCACATCATCACCCAGTCTAAGAGCTGGGTCAGGCTCAATATCATCTCCTGACAGTCCAGAAGGGACTGCATGTATAGG